>CM056993.1:12173573-13532323 GCA_029891345.1 Dryococelus australis
ATTAAACGGGTGCATTGAAAATGAAATGGCAGGAATTTGTTCAGCAGTGAGTTCCCCTATCATAACAAATGCAACCAAGATAATTGGGGAATAACAGCAAATTGTAACCAATACAGCAACCTTGGAGAGTGGCCAGCAGCTCTGCGGCATTGGTGTCGCACAGCCAGGTCTGCGGAAGAGATTCGCAATAAGGCCTGCCCCTTATGATGGCCAGACTTTTTGGCAGGAGTACCAACATCCATTAAAAATAACTGCCACCTGTAATGGTTGGCCAGATGAAGAGCGGGCTTGCTACCTCGCCACTGTACTGAGAGGCTCCGCACTGAGCATGCTACAATCTCTGCCAGAGTGACATCAACTGGAGTACCCCATATTGATGTTAACCTTGGAGCTATGTTTTGGTGACAAATACCTGCGACATGCCCACCCTGCCCAATTACAAAGCTGTACCCAGGGACCAGGGGAGCCACTTCAACAGATATGGCAAGACATCTTGCTGCTGTCGCACCTATCTCTGGAAGGGTGCCCCAAGGAGGCGTGCGACGTCATCGCAGACTGCTTCCCTTCATTGATGCTATTGCAGACACGGAGATACGACAAGCGGTACATCTGGCTGCACTCCACAATATGCAAGACGCCTTGGTCCGGGCACTATAAGCAATACAGGGGTCCGCACCTTGACATTCGCTGGAGCAAGGTGAGTATGGAGCAGTGCCGGAATGCAAGAGCAGGGGAAATGGGAGATCACAGAGAAAAACCCCTGACGACCAGCGACATCGTCTTGCATGATTCCTGCATGCGAAAAACTGGGAGCGACCCTATCGGGAATCAAACATTTCAACCAGGAATGTTGTGTTGTGAGGGAGATAGAGGTGCAGTGTAGCTGTGAACTATGTTGCAGGGGTGCCAACATCCCAGAGCCACTAGTGCGCGTGCTGGAGCCAGTCAGCGTCCAGCGTCTGGATCCAGAGGAGGGGTGGTGGTGGAACAAGTGCCGAGGAGAGTTGCGATACATGGCAGCCTTGAGGGGCAGGACCCCGGAGTGGTTGGCCCCCTGGTGTGGGAGCTGCACCGCCAGCGTCTTGTACATTGCACCCAACCCAGCCGAGGTCTGTCATCTCAGCCATGCAGGCTTGCTTACTTTTATTTTCACAGCAGTTGTTCTGACAAGCTCCCAATCAACACACCTGTAGTCCTCTGTTTCCTATCTCCCACATTACACTCCCTCTCCACATGGACATAGTCTTTTAGTAATCCCCCACAGGGAATAATCTATACACCTCCTCTGTCCTCACATCCACCAAACATGTCCATATCAAACAATTTTGTCACAACAGTCTTTTCAACACTCACCGTTTCCACAACAGGAAGAAATCTGACTTTAAATGTGAGGGATGCCTAAACTACTTGCTAACTCATTTATATCTACAGCATTTATCTTGCTCTTTTCTCATTCTGTTCATTTCTGGTCCTGTGCACTGAACAGTAAAATATTTTCAAGAGCACCTCTTGCTCTGTTTCTGGTTTGAAGTCTTGATTCCAAAATGTCGTTCATTAGCTTATTTTCTGAATGAGCTTGTATTATTCACGTACAGTTGCTATATCACTGTATCATTTTTACACTGCGTGATCTGTGGATCACCAACAGTAAATGCTTAAAACTGGTTCACTGCCCTAATTGTATTGACTGCGAGTTCCAAGCCTTGATCGATCTACCTCTATACTCACCAGATACTCTGTCTCTATGTACTTAATTTGCCTGTAAAGCTTCCAGCTACATACCTTAAGGCCAGTTCACATTGAAATTAATATGGAGCTTGTTGACTTTGTGTTCACTCTATGTCAAATTATTTTATTAAATCATAGTTGTCTTAACATTGGAGTTATGAATGCTCGTACTTAAATTGTGAAGCAGTGGTACCACATATAATGTATCTGGGATCTGGAAATGTCTCATCGCAGAATATCAAATCCTCATTTTCCTTACACAGGAGGTCAGTTTTCTTGGACGTCAACATATCTGCCTGGCTCGGCTGTTACAAGATTGACTAACAACTGTCATGGTGCTTGGGTACCCACCCGGCAAGTATCTTAAGTTTGCTCCTCCATATCCAGCGCATGGTCTGTCAGTCCCACCTCACCTGCCTATGCACCCCTTTTACTGACTGAAGTATGGCATTAAGAGGAGAGTTATGTATGGCCTTTAGGGTGGGTTGTATCAGTAGTACTACCAACTGAGGTATGATTACATGAATATTTTTTAATGGCATAACTAGGGTTGCCAACTGTCCAATACTGTACAACATATACCACATTCTGGAGCTGAAATAATTATTCTATATTGGCATAGAATGGAACGTCATTTGTCAGTAATTTATGACTTCTGCTATTTGACGGGCTGTCGTGGTCTCAGGAGATGGGAGAAGTGCAATTAGGTTACGGTACAGGCGTTGTGGTACTTGTAAGAATGGAAAAAGGGCACCAGAGCATGAGATACTCATCCAGGGATGGGCAATCAGTACATTACACGGGGTGACGTCATCAGTAAAGTAGTGAAGTTCCTCCTATATCTACCTATTAGGGTGTAGGCCCTCCTCATATGACTCTAATTATCACGTGAGACTGTTAAGTGCCCATCTCGCACACCAGCCATGATCGGAGGTGCGGTGCACCAGTGGTTAGTAAACCCAAAGTTAAGTTACGAGGTCGTGAAGCGACCGATAGTGAAGTAAAAACAAGCGATCACTTGCACTGATTTTTACTCAAAATTTATTCCCTCATGAGAGAGGCAATTACACTGTTTCAGCATTAAGACGTGCTGACACTTAACAAAGAGGCTCATGGTTGATGAAAAATAATTACTTGAACTAATCCCCTAGAGCGTTTCGAGCTGGCAGGGCTGAGAGCGGCACTACCCCTGGACTAGCAAAGAAGTGAAGTTAATTAAGTTTCAGATTAAAATAAATAACTATTGATACACTAAAGGTTGGTACAAGATTTTGAAGAGCTCGGGGTGGGCCCGCTAGGGACCCCTGCTTGAAAATGCATCAAGAAAATACACTGGCACATTTACTGAGAAAACAAATACAGTAAAACCTCTATTATGACTCCTCACGGTTCCCGAGAATAGGGCCGTAGTAAAAAATTTGGAAAATCTTGGCCCGATTTTGATCCACCCCTAACCCCTATGCCCCCAAACTTGCCATTTTTTGCATGAAGTTCATGTTCAATCGTCTCTAGCGCATAAAAAACAATTTTCTAAATTAAATGTAAATGTATATTTTAATAGCTGGATGTCTCCTGATTAATTTGATACCCAAGAAAGGCATATTGGACCACCCCTTGTAGAAAATAAGGCCTAAACACAGTATGACATGGCCACTGAAAGTGTGTGAAAAGATTAAACTATGTATTATTAAAATATAAAGTTATTATTAAAGATCTATTACGCAGGCCTCGTGGGTCATACATTGCTATGAGGCACGTAGTGATGAAAAAATTTAGGTGGCGTTACACAATACGAGTGCACACGCCGTGCTCTCGCTTTGGTCTGGCTGTGTACGTAGCTGGGCGAGTGCCTAGATCCTCTGCAGCACGACCAGGCACGGGCGAGTGCCTAGATCCTCTGCAGCACGACCAGGCACGGGTGTGGCGGTTTGCTGCTGAAGCTTGGCCCTAGATCCTCAGGTCGGGTTGCTGTCGGTCAGTCATTACAAGATGTCTCTGGCAGGCGTTACAGGGCCGGTTCACTTTGTAACAGCGGCCCGGTAATGGGGAAAACATATCGATAGGTGTGATTCACATCAGTGTGTTGAATTTATATGAAATGTAGGTGGCGTGTTGGCCTCTGCACTGGCACGATGAGACCCGGCAATGTTTACGGGAATATACATATTTAGTGCGGTCTACTTGAAATATTAACTATCCCGAATTTTTCATCAAAATCTTTTGATGTTCCCTACACATGCACATGGTCTCACTCGCCATAATATAGTACCGGTAACATAAGAACACATTTTATTTGCACACACTTATCTTTATTCACTTTACACATAAAATTGATTTCACAAGAAAGAAAACAATTGCCCACCATAAAAAATGAGCATATTACGTAGGCGTGAGCACAAAAAAACTTAAAAATTATAATTAAAAAAATAAGGGCATTGAATTAAATTTGAAGTTATCATTCATACACTGATTAAGAAACTAGTCTGTGTAATGTGCCGCTGTTTTTACAGCAAAAGAGGAGGGATAATGGAAGCGAAAAAAGACAGGGAGGGTAAGGCAGAGGCGGCGGCAGCGTGTGACTAGGACATGTGACCCGGCCTGCAGCTTCCCCCCCCCCCCTTGTTGTGCTTCGGACAATACACCAGTGTCCTCTTCTGGCATAAAGTGCCCAGTCTCCAAGGTAAGCACGCTCCCCAATAACTTGGTAAGATTTTTCCTCCCCAGCAGCCCCGCCCTTACACTTCTCGCCACCTCATCCTCATTCAAGCCCATATGTACCTCCCGGTCGGAGGGGCTTTTCCCCACACGAACACTCCAGGGCTCACAACAACACCACATCATACTAAAAAAAAAAAAAAAAAAAAAAAAAAAAAAAAAAAAAAAAAAAAAAGTAATTTATTGCTTCACGCTGCTTGGGACAACAAATATCAAAGTCTATGAGGGCAGCTTGAGAAATGCGCAACCATTCACAAACATCAGTAAGGGCTAGTTTTCCATGGACTGAAATCCGTGGATAATAAACACTTTTCATTGTTCCTCAGGATTCATAATAGAGAGGTGGTCATAATAGAGGAGTTTTACTGTACTTACAAGAACACTTTACATCTTTAATTTGCATGAGCAAATTTAGCATAAAAAGAAACTGAATTAGTAAGAAGATTGATATGCAACGTAATTTAAATATGTCACGGGGCTGTCTCTCCCAGTCTGTTGCATGTATGTTAGGTTTGTTTATGTTTTAGCATTTTAATTTTAATTGATGCAAAAAATCACTCGCAGTGGACGAATTCACTCAGACTCCAGGAGGACTGTGGGTAGCCTTGCTCGAATACGTGATTTACAAAATCCGTTTTTACTGTGTCGCATAAACACAGGGTTTGTTCACGTGTTATTGAGCCCATAATTGACTGGATACTTTGCACACTCACAATACATGCGCAACACACGCGGGACATAAACAGGGAATGAAGGGGGCACACAAACATTGTAACCACTAAGTCCCCCTCGCTGCTTTCATTTCCCTGGTGGTATTCATACTGGGGACATCTCTTGGCAGTATTGTACATCCTGAATTATCAAGCCCTCAAAAGATCTCTCTTGAGGGCATGAAAGCAGGACGATCACCTGACTCCGGCAGTACTCAGTTGGTAGCACAGCGGTGGTACAATCCGATGCACGTCGCCGGCGTAGAGTCATGGAGGGGGTGACAGCCATGTTTGGGCCTACTGCCTCCAGCAGAAGGCACGTCGAAGCTGCACTGTTGAAGCAGGACAAATGGGCTAATGGAGGAGGGACGCTGCAAGCGTCACATTACAGGTTCATTTACTCCGATACTCTTAATGCAATGGTCTCAGGAAGTTGCACTTGATGCCAACACATGACGTTCTTCAAGTGCGTTCGTGGAAGAATCACTTGCCAAAATGTATACAGTATCTTTTCTTCCAGCGCATATTGGTATTGCCTGTTTTAAAAGATGTTAAATCAGAAACTCAGATCACATTGAGTAATGACTATAGTAGAAACTAGTATTTTGTTGTTATATATAGCCTGAGAAAATGTTGACTGATGTATACCTACTGACTTTTGCACATTACAAGTTCTGTAGTACTTAAAAGTTTCTTTTTGATAAAAATTTTCTTAATGTTTTCAGTTAAGTGTCATGTGCCAAGTCGTCTGAGGTGTCTCTTATGGAAAATCCTCGGTAACTGTTTTGAGGTTTACTGAACACTTTTCAGATTTAATGCACTTACTGCTGGTGATGCTTAAAAGCATCAGATGTCATACAGGCATTATCGTCTGAACCCAGTATGGCTGACCATTATAAGCATTTTTGCACGTAGCACCCTCTAGTGTTTACAATTACATTAGAATTCAACATTATGTAATGGGGCAGCAGTGGCACAGTGGCCAGGGCGCTCGCCTCCCACCACGGCAAACTGGGTTCTATCTGTAATGGGTTCACGCCCAGATTTTTGCATATGGGAATCATGCTGGACAATGCTGCTTACTGACTGGTTTTCTTGGGGAACTCCTGTTTCTGCCACCCTAGCATTCCATTGTTACTCCATCGTAGGATCTCATTTCATGTCATATCCGGAAATGATTGGCACCTATGGGTTCCAGTTTAGAAGCCCGTCATTAGGAGTGTGTCGCCTCGCCGTGGGTGCAATCCCCACGAAAAATTCTTCAATTTATTTATGAAGTAATTATGGAACACAAACAGTACAATATTACACAATCATTATTTCAGTTTTAAGGTGATAAAAGCAGTGGTGTAATCAGAAATTTCTAAAGGGAGGGGCTATACTGGCATTAGCAGTGCTGACATGTTAATGAGCACAAATTCTTATACAAAATAATTCCAATATAAAAAATACATAATATTCTACAGAAATGATGCATTTTCATGACAATTAAAGGTTTATTAATAATTTTATGGTCGACAACCTTAGGCTATACCCCTGGACACAAAGGTTGAAAGGGCCAGCAGCAAATGTGTTAACATAGTTACTTATTTGCATGTGTAAATGGAGTAGGGCTCTGGAATGTGAGGTGTGACATGCAGTAACTGCAAGAAGCACGGTAGGTATAGCTCTGTGGTGTATGCACAGAGCCTGTGGTGGACACTCTGATCCTGGATGTGGAGGAGGCAGTGGAGGAGGAGTGTGGGGCACAGGCGGGGGTGCCAGGCGTGGGGCGTGTCCGGCAGAGGTTCCAAGAGCTGCTCGATGATGCCTTCAGTTTGTTTGGCAGCCGCAGCGAAAGCCTTGACGATGACGATGAGGCCGCACCCCCAGTCTTGCAGCGCGTCCGCTCTGCCATTGTCAGGTGACAACATACACTCTCGCTCCCACACACAATCCACTTGCAAGAAAGACATGATATTAAGCTCACGACACATTCCCCATTACTGTGTGTTTAACTTTCATACTTCAATAAATACTTTAGTGACATTACCTATAATTCAAAGAGAAGAGAGCATTAAACTAAATAATTGAAATGCCCTGGCTATCTGGATGTAGAAAAAATGGACTGCTCCAACTTGCCAGACAGGTGAAAAAAAGGTAATAATGACAAAAATATCTCTTGAATATTTTCTCTTTCCGAAGGAGTAATTGTATCTTTCTCTGCATCTTGTGCATACGTAAGTGCAGAACCTGTTATATAAAATAGGATGGGGCCTATTGTCCAAGTACACAGTTATAGCTTGTATTATCATAGCTGCTGTTGACACACAAGTGTGCTACTGACATCAACCTAGGTTACCTTAATAAGTCGTAACATGAACAGAACAAATAAACTGGTGTCCCAATGTGCAGGTAAGCTGATGAACTGATTTTGGAGCTCAAAAGATAATTAAAGAATTCAAAAATGTAATATTTAAAGCATTTAATGGCATATTTTTCCTAGTTTGATTTCTTTTACCAATAATTTTTCTGATATGGTGTTGGTAGGCCTGATGGAGAGCCACTGCCTGGCTCACAGGACTGCGCCCCTCGGCCACACACGTCCAGCCACATACGTCCGGCCACGGCCAATGTGTCCCGTCCACGTGGGGCATGGGGTAGTGCGCAGGCAACTCCACCCACGGGCCAGCTTGGGACACTCCCGCGCCCGCTGAGCGCAGGTCCCTTCCACCGCCCACAGCTGCCTGGCCCCATGGCCCCCGTTGTGGACCGCACGCTGGTGCTGTCGGAGGAGCGGCTGGCGCCAGCTGATCCCGCTGTGCCGCTCATCGCAGCCATCAAGGAGGAGCTGAGGAGGTTCCAGGGTGCACCTGCGCTCCCTGGCAGCACCTCCCGTACCTAAGCCGTGCATCTCACCAGCCACAACTGCACACTCGCTCCTGCAACAGCTAGGCTGTCATCGGCAAAGCAGTTGTGAGGTCAAGTTTTCGAACATGTATCTGCGTGTTGCTGAACACACTATTACATGAACAGCAACTATGTTATTGACAAGACTCCACCAAAAATTACGAAGTGCAGTCCCATGTATCGTGACCATTTGGCCTCGTAAATAATCACCACTCAGCCCATGGCAGAGGGGCTGTGCTATATGCTGACACCAACATCAACATTTAATGTACGTCAGTGTGTCAATACTCTTTTGGAAATATATTTTACATGTCAAGATTGAAGGCAGCAAGCCGAGGTTGAGGCGACATATCAGAAGTGAGATTGACATTTTGAAGACTACATATTGCATGTCAAGACCTTGTTATAAATCAACTAGGAATTCAAACTTTTTGGGCATTCATATTTTGAACATTTTTAAAAATATGTTTCCAAACTCTAAAAAAAATTACAACAAAAATAATTATAGTTACCAGAGTGAAAATTTTATGACCATGATTGAAATGTACAGGTTTCTGGTGGAAATTTACGTCGCTGTATCTTGAATGGCAACCATGCTAACCACTGCATTAAAAATGTTAGGAAACAACTAAAATGATAAGCCAAAAACTGAAGTATTGTTATGATTTCTGGAAGTCAGTACTAATACCTGACAATCTTTTACTATCACTTGCTATTCACACTAATATTTATATAATCGTCCTTGACCTTACGCACATTAATGCAATCAAATAAGTAATATCAGCACCAATAGACAGTGTGTCAACACTTATTGAATTATTTCATAAATTTTATGTCCATTTTTGACAGTTACAATATTTACAATAAAGTCAGTATCACACTTTTATGCAGTAACACCTTAATTCAGTTCAAATTATATCAGTCCGGAATGTTCTAGAGCGCTCCAAGCACCCCCATGCACATTAGCCCTCTACTCCTTGGATACCATACCCGCTTGTCCATCCACACCACACACTCTCGTCTGCCACCGTCCCTTAGCCTCTGCCATAATCCGTCCTCTTTGCTGTCGTCCTTCTATGCACCAGACTGTACCATATCACTTCACTTCAGCCAGATGGCTACCAATAAAATGTCTACTCTCTGACTGAGGGGGGGTTATTTATAGTGTCATTGGCCATAGTCCAGAATCTTCTATACATGTCAGGATGCACTGGGGATGGAAATTACTAGACGATTCTGGGTCATCCTCGCAAGTCATAATCTCTTCCGGCAGGGGGCACGAGGGGCTGTGACGCCAGCCAGGTTGGCTGTCAATCATTCCCCCGGTTGAAGGAGCGGTGAGCAGATCTTGCTGTGGGAGGGGAGGGTCAAGATGGTTCACTCCTCGCAGCACCATCACCGCTCATAACCAGGTAACATGGTGCCCACACCCGGTGCAAGAGAGTCCGCACGTAACAGTATTGTTTTGTTTATCAGTCTGTCTGCGATGAGGTACAATATCTGTTGAAAGTTATCTAGACACCCGTGTCAAACTGTCCTATGCTATAAACATCCATCAGATATACTGCCCAGTAGCCGACTTCCACACAGGGAGGGGTAGGCTTTATTACAGCTCTATCTCTGCGGAGAGGACGGTCAACCAGGCACCGGAATGTGTCTGGGGGATTGGTCGACCATTCTTCTCACAGCACTGATATGGGTCATTGGGGTCTGGCATGCAATCTCCATTAGACAACACACAGCCAGTTGAAATATAGTCGAAATATCCTTGTAGTATTCCAACTTTAATGTGCCCCCCAGTATTTTGAGAGGACCAAGTCTATCACGTGAAAAATACCCTCACACTGTTTATGCTACCTCCACTGAATTTCAACATGCCGCACTATGCAGGCCGGCATATAGCGTTCACCTCGCATTCATCACATCCAAACCCTCCCATCGGATTGCCACATAGTACAGCGTGATTCATCACTCCAAATCACGTGTCTGCAGTTGTCTACGTTCGAGTGATGGTGCTCTTTACACTGCGGAACATGGCACTTCGTGCTTGGTGATGTGGTTTATGGGCAGGTGCCTGAGCCTTAAATTCCAGTCCTCGTAACTCCAGTTGCACGGTCATGATGCGAGCTACACCGTTAGTGCCACCATCATGGAATTCATGGGTTATGGCATCACACTGTGACATGCAATGTTTCCATACATCTTTCTTCAGTGCTCGCGGTCCCTGTCAGTACTCATAATTTTGCGTTGATTAAGTCATCCCGTTTTCACTTCACAATCAAATCCCAGACAGTTGACTTGGGCAACTTGAGAAGGGTGGTAGTAATGGCACAAACAGATTACTTATTGATGTGGCAACCAATAACTACACCACATTCAAACTCACTGAGCTCCTTTGCTCTACCCATTCCGCCAGTATCGTGTAGCACTGATCAATATTGAGCCCTCTGCCTCATTTTGTAGTGGTAGTGGCGGTCATAAAATCTAGGCCCGAGTTTACATTTACATAAAGGTGTGCAGATACATTTGATCAGATAGTGTATATTGAATTATAACTGTGTCAAAAATGGTAAATACGTTATGTGCTTTCTTATCACAGATTATCATTTGACATAAAATAGTTTGTAATTATTTTCATTAATCTTATGTAAATGCATTAATGTCTAATTTCATTAACTTAATATGAGACCATATGCAGAGACCATTTTGAAAATAAGTGCTGAGTTTGACTAAATAATACATAATTTATGATTACTTTATTTATGCAGGTAGGGCTTTCTTAAAAAATAGCAGAATAATGATGATGCAAGTTTCTAAATGTAATGTTTACATCAAGGACTACCACCAAACTAAATACATATTGACGACGTTGGGTGAGACACGAGACGAACGATGACACAATTCATTTACGGTAGGTGGGCGCCAGCAGTGTTTCTCAGTCTCCGCACTGTGAGCCTTAGGGTTCTCAGGGATGCTGTAAGTTCTGTGTGTCAGTCTCACCGGAGCATACTTACAAACATTTTAACACTGCAAAAGGTGAGAGGTTACTGTCACTACAAGGAAATATTTGATGTACTGTTGGACTTGCTTTTATTTTGCCACTCATACAGAATTGTGCCAGAATGAATTTTATGGTTGAAAACTTGGATGTGTCTAGCTAACTCTGTCAGGTGCTCCCCCAGCCCACAATTAATCTAGCGCACTCCTAGATTGATGACTTCTCCATAATGTTAGAGAACACAGTCTCCAAAGGAAAGGGGTCTACCGCCGCTAGGATGAACTGTAGATTTTTCCTGAAGACAGGACACTGAGAATTACAAATGGATCTGAACACGTGTGATTATTGTACGTCACTAACATGGACTCGTCGGGACTCGTCTCCTGGCATATGGTGAGTGTGGTGACGGTCTTTACACATAGCCGGCTAGGATGAAAATAATGTCACCATACAAATTACACAAATTCATGAGATACAACAAGGGACACGAGATGCATGAAAGCTAACTTAAATGGCGCAGATGCCGCTGGATAAGATTTGTAGCAGATCACCTGGTGCAGGTGAAATTGCAGTATTTCTCTGTAAAAAAAGCAAATTATTGTCAGACAAATTGTTAGTGATGTTGGGAAAAATATTCCCCTGAAGATTTAGGCATTTATAGACTTGTAGCATGTCTGATGGCGGGAAAATCAAACATGAAAGAAATTGCGTGGTCATACATACAAGGCATCAGTCACGTGAAAATACACGGAGCCCTGAATAAAAGAATACGTAGAACCCTGAAATTTATTATAGCGCAGATAATATTACACAAATATACCCTTAAAGTGCATGGATGTTGGAGATATTGACTTGGCGGCTGTTAACCATGTGGTCACAAATGATGTGGCCATAAAACAATTTAACATGACAAAAACCCTAAAATACATACATAGAAATAAAGCCCTTAATATTGCACGCAGCAATTATACAGTAATTACACTGAAATGCCTTTTACATAGGCAGATGGCGCCTGATTTCAAAGTCGCACAGGCCATGTGGCCTCTCCCCCTTTTCTCCTCGATTAAGTTTAAAAAGCCACAAGGGCACAAATTATTAGATTAAGCCGAAGCATAATACTGGAGAAATGTCTGGCAAGACATAGGGAAGGTAAAGGTTAACCGGTATACTAAAAGTGAGCTATGGCAATCTACATCAGTGCAAAATGTTTGAAGTGCGTACGTGACAGCGTCTTACCTCGCCAGCTCTCCTCGACGGACTGCCCAGAGACAAAGGTTACGCAGACCTACCATGGCTGCCTTCACACAAGCGGAATTGCTATGCATGCCGAGTAAAACTTTTATCTATTAAAAGAAATGGCACATAAATAATTTAAATAGAAATTTACATTAAACATTTAAATAGTGAATTTTCTGTATTCGTTGAATGTCTTTTACGATGGCATTCATGCCAGAATAATAACGTTCTTAGTCTTCGCGCAGCACACATTTTGAAATTTAACCAAACAGTGAGCAACATTTTAGAACATACATTTTAAATACTTAAAAACACTTGGAACCTGAAAATAAAACAAAAGACTTAGTTTACACTCCAAATACATATTCTGTTAAGGAAAAGTTCAGGTTATGGCCTATTTGCACACGTGCGTGTCCATGTGTCACGGGTGTGGTGAGCACCGCCGTGGTCTTAACACTGCTTGCTGTTAACCGGCGTCAATTTCAAATAAGCTGAATAGCGCCTAAGTATCCTACACAATCGAAAACATTTAAATTGCTTCCATTTTGAAAAGAAGCAACAAGCATGGTTGAAAGAGTACAAGAGTTGTGTGCTCTTATTGAGAACTGTAAGTGTATGACGTTTGATGAACTCAATACATAAGTTGTAAAGATTTTTTCTGGAGTGGAAAGGGGCATGAATAAACACACACAAGATAATATTGTAATCTTATAATTCCTTCAGAAAGTATGCTAATTTATTGCCAAACATTTTCACTGCTGAGGTTTAGATGAAGATGCAATGGTCAAGACTGACATATCAAACATACTCTGTGGCAAGTTGACAACAAACGTAAAATTCCCTATGCCGCACAGTCTTACACGGCAGTCTTAATGTTTACGTGTGAAAGGATGCACTTTGACCAAGGAGGAGAACTTGAGCTGGTTTTTAAGGGTGTTCAAGAGCCATATCCCCTCTACCCCTAAATTTTGACAATATCTGATGTCTTTGTGACATGATATCAGTGATACCTTGATAAAAATACCAAATCATTTTAAACATCACGTTCATAATTAATTTTGTCAAAATATTAGTCTTGCAAACTTAAGATATTGATTTGTTAAGTTTCAAAATGTTATTTTGACACATTTTATTTCAAAGGACGTGTTTCTTAAGATGCACGTGTGTCATGTTGGCAATTATGTACTTTGAAACACAAATATTGGTTTACTGTGATATGGTATGAGTTTTGGCTATTTTGACTTAAAATATTATCTCCAAAGTTAAAATTGAAATATGGATGAAAAATGTATAAAATTACAAAGCAACTATTCTCATGACATTCTAATAATTTGGACAATTATTTTAAGCGCTAGCCGTAATGTATTCATTTTGTTTTCAATTCTACGATATGTACAAAAAATAAATTAAAAATGCCTGTAGTTACTTTAGTTAGTTTTACTAAAATGATTTTCCACCATTTTCATTCTTCTTCCATGCTATTATTTCATGGTACAACCTCACAAATAAACACATGAGATCCAACGCATACAGGAAACAATTTTTGCCTCTTGAACATCTTTAAAAGAACTCGGCTACCCAAAAACCATCTTTATCAATCAACACACAAGTGATGCTTCGTACAGCTAACAAGTCTGTTATTAGATGAACAACAGAATTAAACACCATTTTCCACGAGGAAACTATACTGCCAGTCATGTTAGGCAAGAGCTGGAACCTTACAAGAACACACAAAACAAATGTCAGCCTTTTGATATTAAACTGGTGTAATTTAATTTTAGAGTTTTTGATGGAAAACGTGTATCTGCGAGTACAAATATAATGTTGAATAAATTATGTACATATAATCATATTTGAATTTGATTCCTTCCTACTCCAAGACTTACCATTTCAATCTTTGTAAATTTCAGAAAATTTAAATTTAATTAGAAACTGCATTAAAATAAAATAAAAACACAAGTATAATCCTGACTGTGTGACAGGCCTTTCCCGTTGTGTGGATGATGTCGCAGTTTGTGCTCGGCAGTGAGGCAGCTGCACTGTGGTAATGTTATTCCCCCACAGCGCAATCCCATCAGTCAGATTGGATACCAGATCCATCGGCAGCATGCATTGTGGAATGCAGCCCATCCGCACCCATTCTGTATCACTTCGCCCACGTGAGTATTTATTGGTCGTTGAATTGTGTTCAGCTGGTGGTGGTCATGTGTACTCCCGGCAGTGGTTCTGCAAGCCTTGTGAAGTGTGTCACTCCGTGTAGGGTGGACAGAGGCAGACTGTCCAATAAAGTGTCTGTTGGAAATCTGGCATCCATGATTTCAGCGGTCCTTAGTTTTACTGATAGCGAAGGGTACTGTCAGGCATAAACGTTGAGTTGAAGGAGCATACACAGAATTGCTGTGGCTTCCTGTATACTTTACGAGGGTTGCTTTCCCCGGTGAACCGCGACACAGGGGGACTGCACTTTGCTGCTACCCGGTGTATTTGGGCGCCGAGGAAGTATGCTGCTCTGGGTTTGTTGTATTCGCCTCCTGTTCATGAGGTGGTCCCAGGGTGGGTAAAGCGAGCAACCGGCTCTTCATTGGGTGTAAGGCTTTTGCCCAGTGAGGCATTCTCAACCACTTCGGTGGAAGGGTGTGTGTGCTCGCCAGACTTGCTACTGGCGAGGTGATCGGTCATTGGTAACCCACTAGTGGCATGGAAAATAAGTGGTAGCATGGGACAATCGGTTGGCTCCACTGGAGGATCTCTCTGGTGACTGATCATAGTTGTTGGACTCGTGTTGGCAGTGGTTAACTCCGTATACTGGAGAAGGTCTGGAGAGATTCCCACTATCGTTGGAAGACTGGGCAGTGAGCGGCAACCCATTCTGGTTGTGCCCTGGAGAGGCACTAGGGGTATGGCTATAACTCCGGCCAGACCACACGCTTGGTTTCTGAGTGCGAGGGTCTCAGAACCTCTGTAGTAGAAAGGGCTCGGATGTGCGGATGTGCCAGGTTTGGGCTTAGGATCTGGCCAATGGTTGCATTAATCTGTGGTCTCTTTGCGGTGAGAGGACGTGATTCTTCTTCCCCGTCTATTGGGAGGCCGAAGCACGGTAAGGCCAAATGGCTGCTGCGACAAAATATAAAAGTACAATGACAGAGCGGTCTTACTGTATGTATATTTTGGGTTGAATGCAGAACAGTACAACACCACAACCGTTGGTACAAGTTGCGAAGGCTTAGTACGTCAGGCGTTAGCTAAGTTCCCCCTCATCGAGAGATAGGGATGCACACTAAGAAGTCTGGGACTTGCCTCACTATATCCACCAAGGGGGCCCCACTGTGACTCACGGGTTGAGAGCCATACAGTACTGAACCACCACATGAAGCCTGTATGTCTCTGTGTACGCAAACTCTGCTTTAACACTAGTATGATAATCTGCCCACCACCAAGGACAACAACAATACTATAGACCCAGCTTTAATCAAGTTTGCACCAACATCCTCCTGGGACCCCCCCTCTGTCATCTTCTCATCCCCTCAAACAACTCATCTCACTCTTACCGATTAACATCTCGGACCCAATTTTTGTCAGTTCCCTCCTCCATAACAGTAAGACACCTGCAGAATGAATGCCCTCAGAGATGTCCAGAATAACAGGGGCAAATTCATTTGAGGACAATATATAGACTTCAAGCACATATATATTTAACATTATTTATAATTCGATCACAAATTTTTGCCACACACTGGACAAATTTGAGCCAATAACATATCAACAAGGATGAAAAAATTGAATCCTGTGTTACCTGGCATGGGGTAAAACTGGAGTATCAGCCAAGAACAAATAAATGAGACTCGAGGATGCAAAGTTTTATGGAGTGTAGCTTGTTGCCTAATTTTGCGAAATTTCCGGGTCTTTAATAATTATATTACCAGAAGACAAAGTCTCCACTACAGTAATCCTTAATAGGCATGATAACATACTTGAAGCAGAAAATCAGCTGAAAGACTTGTACACCAACCAACTCCTGCCAGAAGACTCTACACCCAAATCCTGCGACATCAGTTTCTTGCATCTAAAGGCCCCGTTCAGTGTCGTTTTCACAAATCGATCCAACTGCTATCATTTGAAAAACCCAACAACACTCGTCCTGTATTTACTTCTGAAATTTCACAAACAATGGCCATCTACAGGTTATCCTATTGTATCGGGATGCAAAGTTCCCGGTGGAACTGGCACTGGCCTCTCCAAACCTCCTCTCCAGGTGGCCGATACCTATTAAAAGGTCATACCTGGAGCTCTACTTTCTATCCAGACTACTTTAGCCCCCACAAACAAAAGCTAAAATCGGCTCTCTTGATTCCAGGTACCACCAGGAACTTTGCAATTTTGACACCGCCATGCTGTCCGAAAATTGAAAAATACACTAATCTACTCACTCAAACTAACTACCTTCCGCCACTGTTCATATCCTTTCTCGATTGAATTTAAGCATTACGGTATTCCTATAACTGCCCTCTCGGCTCAGTGCGCTCGGGTTGTGCAGGACTTAGTTTTGGGGGATGTCCAGTAACCAGAAACATTCCCCGTCACCTCGCCCCCGGGTGCAAAGAGCTTGTGTCTACACCCACAACTTCTGCTCGATACGGCACTCGTGCATACACACACTCATTCATAACCAACACTGCGCTCATTCGCTTTGCTTGTTATCCAACAGCATACTACATACAGGTACAATCACCTTGTCAATACGTGAAAAGATGCTTGAGCTAGCCGGTATTTTTGACTGGCCAGGTGGCTGGAGGCTCAATGGGGAAGAGTTACTTTTCTCCTTTTCCAATTTTGCTACATCCAAGGCCACAAATATTTTAACTATAAGACCTTTTCTCCCCCAGATCCTCTGTTGGTAGAGTGCCATCCAGGATTAGGATTAGAGGACGAGTACCGGACCTCAGTGTACCCAATGAAGGGCTTACTGTAGTCAAAAGTATGCCTCCCATATGTACGGATGACATCCTGAAGGACGTTAGATTCGTTGAATCTTTCGCTCCTACGCCAATATCATTCCTTCAGCAGAGTGATTAACTCTGAAGGTTTGGTGGGCAGGCCTGCCTGGGCGACGACAAGCCTGTCTATGGTTTCCATTCTTGGGAGCAGGACCCTATCCCCTCCCTCCATATTTCTTATCACAAGGGCCAGAGCAGATGTCAATGTAGCTGGGTCCTCCAGTTTAGTTAACATTGCTCCCCTGATAAGCTCGTTGTACAACCACTGTGGGTCGTCCGGGTCAGTTTGTGCAGGCCATGCCTGTACTGCGACATCAACCATGTTTTTCTCATCCGGCCAGTCGATTTCAACGGTTTTCGCTTCCTCAGGTGTTGCTTCAGATTTCCTGGTGAGGACCTTATGGAGGAAGACTTCTCTCTCAAACCTCGGTTTCCCGTGGCTGATCGGTCCGTACCTCCTCCATTGGTACTCCCGTCGACCATACCTCCCTGGCTCGGGTCATGGCACAGACTGTACGTCGTCTGTTGTCGCGCTTGAGCTTACTCATGCTACTAGTAACACGAGCAAAGCCCGCCCGCACGAACACCACAGGATTCCAGGTACACTGTCATTCAGGTGGTGTTTGGTCTTAAAGACCATGGCCACTTGTCTTGTAAGGTTCTAGGTCTATAACTCTCGTTATAGATGTAGACCTGGGCAGCTCTAGTTCCCTTTTGCTTCATTCCTGGAGGGAGGTGCATGGGGAGTGCTCCCATGGACCATTGCGAGTGTTATTCCCAATGGAGGAGGGGGTACAAGGGCCACCCCCTTTATCCAAAATGACGACTGGGAGGATGTGTTCACCCATTTTGGTTTACAGCACCTATCCCAATCTTATCCTCATTATCCTGTACCTCCGACATGTCCAGATCCTGGAGCATGTCCCCGAGATGGAGAGGCCCATGGATCCCCTCGAATTAATTCGTAAGGTCTTCGACTTTGGGGCACTCCAGCGCATGGGTAGAGGTGTCTTCCACCAGGCCCAGTGAGGACAGCTTCGCACAGAAGTTACCGTGTCCAGTCAAGTACTGGATGTAGTGACCCACTTCTCCAATCGCAGTCTCTCCCGAACACAAGGGAACAAACTGCGCGTTTGGCGACCCTTACTGCTAAGGTCCCATCTGGTCTGCTATGCTGTTTGTGTGGCTTTCTTTATTTCTCTCAGGTCAGCCGGATGTATTACTCCCTGTCTTCTCCTACAAGAAATTCACCCATCTGCGCCACTAGCAGATCCAGAGGGATCCCCCCAGCTATCAGCTGGAGAGCATCGCTTTATGTTGTCCTATAGGCCTTGGTTATCCCTAATAGTGCTGCTCTTTGGGCACTATTTATTACTCTTTTTCCATGTACTCTGTCCACCTCCAGGTACCACACCCCACACGTGTATGTGAGGATGGTCAGGAACATGGACTTATACATTAGTTTTAATGCCCGATAGCCTAACCCCCAGTTCGCTGGTGCCACTGCCCTGAGCCGATGAAACATCGTCACGGCTTTGTTCACCGCATAGCGAACGTGGGCATGGAATGCCAAACGACTTTCCAGGATGACACCGAGATATTTCATCTCAGTGACCATCCTGATCACCATACCCCTGAATCTGATTACGAGATTCCGCTTAAGGTTCTCCTTAAGTAGAATTGCATTGATCTTTTCTACTGAGAGGTCCATTTTGAACCTCTCAGCCCATCCTTCAACCATTTTCAATGCTTGGTCTGTTTTCTCAAGTTCTTTATGTGACCAGGCAGGGACAAGGAGCAAACCGTCGTCCACATAGCCATGGACCTCGCAGCCCTGCGAGAATTCCAGCCGGAGCAGACCCTCAAAGATCACGTTCCACAGGATCGGACCAAGGACCAAGAGCCTTGCGGACAGCCCTTGGTCAGCATCTTTTCCTCTCTATGCATTCCCATTTCCAAGGCGCATTTACGATCAGTCAAGAAGCCCTGTATCAGTTCGTACATGTTCTTGGGGCACTCCAACAAGCGTAGTTGCCACAGAATCTGCGGCCACCACGCATTGTCAAAAGCCCCTGAGATATCCAGGGATATAGCCATAACATATGTGTGGTGGTAGGTTTTCACCTGTTCGGCCATGTCCAAGATTGCCATCTCAGTACTCTTGCCCTTCATGAACCTGTATTGGCGAGGATGAATACCATGGACGATGTCGAGGTATTGGATCAGCCTCTGGTTTATAAGGTGCTCCAACGTCTTCCCCATTACTGGGAGACGCGTTATTGGCCCATACGAATTTGCCTTTCTAGGGTTCTTCCCAGCTCCCTTGTAGATTACAATCAGGAGACCCTTCTTCCACTCTAAGGGGAATCTTCCTTCAGAGATGCAATCGTTGAACAGGTCCAACATGTCATGGCGTATCCGAGGGTAAGCATGGAGGAGCATTTCCCCAGTCATCCCGTCCAATCCTGGGGTTTTCCTTAGTTTCGCCTTCTTGACTATTGTATCAAGATCTTTGAGGGAGAAAGGCGCAGTGTTCTCTGTCATTGTAGGACTTATCTGTGCTGCCCTGATCCTCTCGTGATACTCGGTTTCCCCCACCGCAGTATCATCTGGCAAGAGCTTTGCAAGCAAATGCCGTGTGATCTCTTCGGATGTCTGCAAGAGACGGTGATCTGACTCAACGGCAGGAAGCACCTCTGAGCTTCTGATCTTTCCTGTTAGCATCCGATAAACTAGTCCCCAAGGGTCTTGGTTTTCCCTATCCGTTACAAGCTCTCTCCAAGCTGTTTGTCTTTTCTTCCTCAGTATTCTCCGGTACTGCGCTCTGGCAACATTGTAATATTGGACCGCTTGCTGTGTCTGGTTTGGGCGATACGTTCGCTTAAATCGCTTACACAAGTACTTGACTTGTTTCCGGTTGGTCTCTAACTCATCATCCCACCAGGGATGCCGGATCCAGCAGGAACCTTCCTTTGCGTTTTGGGTATGGTCCGATCACAGGCGGCCATCACCATTTCCCCCATATTTTCAGCCCGTTGATCCACAGACAGAAGTGGTTTTTCAGCTCTGTACTCATTTAGGTACCTCAACAGCACTCTGACAAACAGAGGCCAGTCCACCTTGGCAGTAACGTAACGGGACGCTCTAGTCTGGTTTGGCGAATTCCATTCACCTGGATGGTAAACAGGATCATCTTGTGATCAGACTCGACCTCATCTGAAACTCTCCAGTCCCCAATACAGCCAGCGGCATGCGCCATTGCCACGGTAACATCTAGATACGATTCCGTATCGTGGTCAGGGGACACATAGTTGGCCATGTGTCCCGGTCTGTTGACCACTTGCAGGTCTTTCTCCATTAGGTATCTTATTACCGCCTCTCTGTGGCTGTCAATCCTCGGGGAATTCCACAATTCCGAATTGGCGTTAATGTCCGCACCAAGTATGACTTTTGTGTCATTGGCTCTCGTCAGTATGTTCTTCCACTGACTTAAGTGTTGGTCAATTGGGTCCCGAGGTTGAAAGTACGACGAGACTATCGTCATACTTCCTCCCCCCGATCCCCAAACGAACACACGCACAATGCGTGTTTGAGAGAGCCTCTAGCGGAATGTAATTTATCTCAGGGTTACATACCCAGATTCCCGCCAGTGGATTTTCCCCAAAGAGAGCGAACCGACCTCGAAGAGTTGGCACTTTCCCTCTGAGCAGTCGGAAGTACCAACAGGGCGGAAACAGTCTCGGCGCTTGTCTTTGAGACAGTTTGCACATCTGGGCTTAGTATCCTTGACTTTGCATTCAGATAATTTATGCCCTTTCTCAGAACAGTGGGGGCAGACTAGCTCGCTTTTGTAACGTTCCTTTATGTGGCCGTACCCCTGGCACTTGTAGCAGCAGGTCGGCATCACATAATCCCTAACTTTGCAATGCTGGAACCCTATAAATAGCGCTCCACAGTCAACGAGCAACTTTCTCAGGGGCGGAGTAACCTCAAGGACTAGATTGGCAACGTCCTTGTCTCTGGGCCCGGTGCGGAAACACAGTGTAGCATTTTTCCGCACCTCCTCATCTGAAATCTAAACGGCCCTGAAATTCTGGAGGCATAAAGTCTCCATGAATTCAGGCCCGTCGTATTCTCTTGGCACATCATAAATGATGACCTTGCGACCACACCATTTTTAGGTCTGCTACCCGCAGACCCAGCTCCCCCATCCTTTTGGCGTTCTTTAGCTTAAGGAGAGTTTCCTCGTCCTCAGCTTCCAGAAGTACTCCGCCCTTAGAGACTTGTCGCACATTTTTGATGTGAAGTTGCTCCTTCACAGGGTTTAGGGATCTGAGTTTAGTTCTGGTCTCCTCGGAGCAGCACACTCCCTCCCTCGGGTACACCAAAACCGTCTTTTTCAGAGGTTACCTTCTTCCCTTTACCTCCTGTATCTGGATGCAGTAGCCTTACAGAAAGGATCTTGGCACTAGTGAATGCTCACCTTCAACATGGGGTACAGATGCTTCTAGCGCATATCGACACAGGCCACTTATTAGAATGCCTGGAAAAAAAAAAAAAAAAATGGACAACCTCACTCATGCTTACCTAGCCACTACAGATATATATTCCCCTACTCAAAAGGACTATCTGCAGTATAATTCGACTTCAACCAAAGACCTCCCAATAGCAAACCTTCCACAGCATATCTGGATAAACTGGTTAGACTCACACTAAACATGTTGATGCATGACGTCTTTTCTACTATTGTTAAATCGACTTCTTCTCATTAGTGTGAACCACTTAGCTGCACATGTCAACGGAGTTTGATTGGCAGTACAACCCCCACGATGCCATAACTTGTACTTTCACCGGCCAAACCATTGAGACTATGCATCAAGATCACCAAGTACTATAGCGCACTGCTGGATGGCACCACTAGAACAATTGCCAAGACATGCAGCACCTGGATCCAGCACCGGCCGATGAATCACATGCCCAGAGGATCTAATGCAGCACCACCTCCTCCACCATGACCAATGGCGAGCCAGGAAGAGTATAAATACTGGGCCCGGCCTTGGAATGCCAGTCGGTCCTGTTCCTTCACTGCACTCCTGCTAACGAAGGAACAATTAGCTCTGTTTGGTCTACACAGCGCTTCTGGTGCGAAAGTCCAAGTTTTGAGAACACCCTCTTCAATCCAAAGATCTTAGTCAAGTTTAAGTCGTTGGAACACTTAAGACTCTTTCCAGTCACTTATTTTCATAGCTGCTTCCCCTGTCTATGCCGTAGCCCAGAAACATGTCGCCTTCACGTGTCTAACACAGTCAGCTTCTGTTAAGCTCTCGATAATAGGAGGTAGTGCAACACCACCTTGTTTATTGCCTTAGCGAAATAAACACATTTTTATTCCACTTAAGGATATCATTCCCGTAGAAATAGAACCCTCCTTCGTAGACATAAAGCCCGTTAAGGGACAGCAGGTAACCAGGAATTTTATTCTTACTGCCAATACCTTGGACGGCCACCCTTTCTATGCATCTTGGTGTAGAGAATGGTAGAGCCCCTACAGTAGGTATTCCTCCCCATACTACTGGCTACCTGAGTGGACAAAACATGCCTTACGGCCTAGCTAACCTGTGGTTTTGGGGAACCCCGGTCGGTCAGTATCTAAGATAGCTTGCCGACCAACATACCAGATTCAGAAACCAATCCCGTTGCTCCATGGTCTGAACCACAGCAGGTCCAGCAGCCTCCACAGGTCAAGTGTCACCCAGGTATTCCTGCGAGTGGTCCCACTGAAGCACAAAATCGTACTAGCTGTCCCAGACTTCATGCTTTGCCGGAAAGCCACATAGTTGGTCCTGTATTCTGGATGTACTCCAGTTCCACGCAAGGATTAGAAACACTATATCATCCCAGGTGCATCTGCCCTCGCACCCACCCAAAACACTTGGTACTGTTACATACCAGAGTTGCCAATAAGACGTCACATGTCAATGTAAAAAATAAGATATGGCAGGAATTGGCTGCTAGCTACTGATTACATTATAATAAGTAGACAGCATGCACAAGTATTCAACAAAGTGGTACTTGTGGATACACACACGCACACAAAAAGTCAGACAAACACTTTTTTCACATGGATGCACGGTCACAATGTTTCGATGGCTAGCCAGCTTCATCAGGCAGTGAGTGGTGGCACACTGCAGTCTGTTGAGTGTTGGATGGCAAATAGTGAACCTGGCGGCCAGGAGGCGAACTAGGGAGAATCAGGAAATTTGAAATGTGGCGGAGTGTTATCTTATGTTTAAAACAGGTGTCTGTCTGGATTTGTGATGTATCGATGGACCAGTTCCCAGCATCAAAGTTCTGGTTGTGAGATGCTGAAGTGCTGCAACTGGCTTCTGTAAATTTACATTTGCCCCAGCTATGGCTTGTTTTTCTAAGTCCCTACAATGTGCCTTAAAAAGTTTTATTTGTGAGGTGTCTTCAACCCTTTCTGCTAAACGCAAAACTCAATTTATATGGTCTGATGCAATCTTCAATTGTGCTTCTAAATGTCCGCTCACAATATCAGACGAAAAAAACACTAATACAAATATAACAAACCACCAAGCACGATAAGCTATACAAAGTTCATTATGTAAAGTATAAACAAAGCAGCAATAATCAAGGCAGACAATTGATTACCTCGCACAGTCGATCTCCAGTCACAACGGATTTCACCAACAGCTCCCAAAGATGTCGTCAACCCTATTGCCCTACCTGCTGGTAATGGCAATTGTGCCGATACAACCCCTCTGGTAGTCATCGTCAACAGCCCCTTCTGGACAACGGTGAGTTTGGTTTGACTAAGTTTTATAAGTGCCTAGCTGGATCACCTTTTTCTAGTTCAGGACCAGGTCTCCGTCACCTGGATTCATGTAGGATAACTTCCATTCAACTCTGGAATAGTTAGGTAGTACAGGCCGTGTATATTCTACCTGGAATATATACATATTCACACTTACTGCAGAGTATTATTTCACTGAGTGACTGTGTTTACCTTATGCAGCAACGAGTCCTTCAAAGTGAAGCAGGAGACTATGAATTTCGCAAACACACACCCAGTCGACGGTTACCCTTTCTGTGCCCCAGAGGTATAGCCCTCCCTAAAGTGGCTAGCCAGCCACACCAGCCTATACTCCGTCCACCGTGTCGGAGGGAGTATAAGTTTGTTTCTGGAAAACTGACCCCTTTTAGAAACCACATCCAAGTCTCGTTGATGAACAGCTGAAGAAAACCCACTGCTCTGTACCGACCATGCTGAACTGTGCTGGACAAAGGAGCATCGGGTACGGCTCTTGCCTGTTCTGCTTCGGCCTTGGTCTCACACACCACTTGAGACTTTGCCACCTGCTTCACCTTGTAGAGACTAGTAGTAGTTCCTTTCCTTGATAACCTATTCTTAGAGGAGGGGTATTCAACGGAAAGTAAGGACAGCAGCTACTAACTCCAAGACTAAGTAGAGTTGCAACCCTGTCATCACTGCACTTCGCAACATAAACCCACGGGAATGAACTCTCGCCGCTCGCAAGCTAGAGTGGTCTCACCTCCCAACGCTTATTTCCAGCACTCATCAAGACTGCTGTGCATCTACATCCAACTAGTAGCAGCCATCTGCTGGGGCGAGGATATCCCGAACGGAATCGCCAACCCCTAGTTGGGAGGCTACCAGATCACCACCAGCCACAGCCAACCCTGGGATAACTCTAGCATCACTGGTGCACCACATCCGGAAGCCAGCAGCAGCGTCCAACCGCCATCATCGCAGCTGGGTCAACAGCTACCCCAGGCCACCATCCAAAAATGTAAACCCATGGCAGTGTGCAACCCTATCTGCTGAAACGTGACAGTGTTACCAGACTTTGTACCGAGTAGGCAGGCCACATGCCCCACTCTACACGGGCAGTGTGCCGATCCAACGGCGCTAAGTTTTCAACCTCACTTATCTCGTGTGACTGACGACACAAACAAAACTGCAATTCACCATGGCGACCCATCTCAGCCAAAGACCATCGTGAGTCATCCTCTATATGGCAGATTTAAACATGTTTTTAAAATCACTAACACTTGGTTTATGTTAAAATATTTGCTGTTAAAAGAGGAGGGTTATTTTTTGAAGTGTTTTAAGTGAGGAGCTGGGTGGACTAAGGACTTAACTGCAAAAACATAGTTTTGAGTAAATGGTAGTTAAAAATTTGATATGAAATTTATAATAAATTCATACATTTTCACTGCCTAAGAAGTTTCTCATATCATTTGTGTGCATGAGGATACCAATATTTTTACCATACAAATAGTTTGATCATATAATATTTAAATTTTAAATGAGGCTGTTAGTCCAGAGAACTAGATATTCTTTATAAAAAGTTTTAAAACATGCATGTTTAACAGGATAGTAAGCTAAAATATTGAACAAAGCGTATTTGCAGCACATATTATGGAACTGGCTTAATTAGCATTATCATACTACATATTATTTACAACTTAATTGTAATATTAAAAAAAAATATTTTTAAGTTACTAAATACATTACACAAATCAGTATCTTTGTTCATTGTCACTGAATACTTGTGTAGTTTATTGCATGTTGTCATGATTCTAGCACTTAAGTTTCATAGAACAGGTCTGTTTCTGTAAAATAAAACACAAGTGCAGTATCGTATTTTTCAGGGTTTATTTGTAGTCCACAATCCCACTTAATCATCCATTTCCTCACCTTCACTAAAAACATCATCATCATTATTCTCATCATCCATCCAAATGCCATCCACAAGATTTTGAAGCCAGTGAGCATTTTCAGGTTTTATAAATTTCATCAAAGACAGCACATCTTGTATCTTAGTACCTTTCAGTGTTGGTCTGGATGCTTTGAGGAGATTCAAATTGTGTTTGTTACAAACCATTTCCTCACAACCTTTACCACTAAGGTTGTAAGGCTGGAAAACAGCATTGTATGATTCTGATGCCATAAATGAACCTGGCATGTACTTTCTGTATGAGAAAGGGCTTCTTTTTGGCAGTTGGTGTTCTTGAAAAAAATTTGGCCAATCATTTACTCTAGTCTTCTATCATTTCAGATGCCATTATTACTTAAAAGTGTTCTGGATTTGAACGTCATTCTGCCATAACCTTAAAATATTGGTCAGGGCGCTCAATGCATTTGATTTTCTTCAGGTCTTCACCGTACAAACAGAAATTCCGGTCGTTCTGGTTGTCAGAATGTCGACAGACAGGACAAATATGCATGTCGTCATCAGACAATAACTTGGAGAGCCAAGCACAAAATTTCACAACTGGTATATTATAATTTTGCCCTCCGCATGAATCAGAGGACAAAACCAATTTTTTTTGTTTTTCATTTGTTCCAGCTTCTTTTTTATGAAATCATAGAGAAATTAACAAACAGAATTTGGATTTTTTTGTCCATTTTCCAAAATGCAGTAAAATGAACTTGAGTCATTGTTGTGGGAATGAATGTTGAACACATACAGCCACAGGAGTGTATTATAGAACTGTGATGTAACATTTAAATTGGATGCAGCAAGATTTTGACTGTAATCAAATTCTCAAACAAGAGCCTGTATCTTCTTCATTGACAGTGAACTTTACTTTTCCTATGTATTCCTTTTCGAGAGAATTGTATTTCATTATTTTTCTCTTGAGAATTTCATAGTCCACTTTTCTAGAATCACAAGGTTTGTTATTTAGTATGAGTTTACGCTCCTGGCAAAAGTCGCACACACATTAGTTCTTGGTAGACGAAAGCTGTAACAGCTTTGCTGATGAAAAAATCGGTGATAAGTAGGGTACTTCATTGCCAGAGTTGATCCAGTTTTGTCAAAAAAATACTGCTGGAATGACTTGTACATTTTCATTACATTCAAAGTTGGGTCATCAAAATATTTCCTCTCAGATTTACTTCTTCCAAAGTGCGAATCTTTAAATGGAAACATGTCCCAATGCTCTGTTACCAGTTCCCAGATACGGTTTCCTATATTAGAAGGCATGTTGTCATGTTTACCCCTGTTTTCTTGTGGTGAAACATTCTCCAAGTTCACTTCCCTGAGGACAGTCTTCATCCGTGACTCGGATACTTGTAAGTTCTGCAACAAAAAATTCTTGCACATTTTGTGGCTTTTTCCATCTACTTTAACTGTATACAAGTAGGAGTTCTGTCGACTTTTTCCAGACTTCGGATCATTACCACTACGCATTACTTCCTCCTCCTCTTCATATGAAACAAGAAGTGTGTCTTGTTTTTGTTTATCTCAGATGGACCAAAACTCTATGAATGTAGTATTTTGTTGCTTAGCACCAAAAATTTTAAAGCATTCAGATGTGCAGCACCTCGTAACTGAAGCAAATATCTTGGCTGGAATAGCCTCCCCACTTCTGGAAACATAATCTTCACTGGAGTTTCTTTTTCTTTGGAATTTTATTTCTTCCAGTTGCTGGTATCGACATTTCTTTTCACACCTTTAGTATGTTTTTCATTTACATTGACACATTCAATATCTAAATTACTCTCCATTTTAAATACATAAAATAGTAAAAAATTCACTCAACAAACAATGACTTGAACAAACTTCAAAATGGCGCGCTCTGGACTAACAACTTAACTGCAACTTCATAGAGGTTCTATGGACTAACACTTGTGACATGCTTTCACTTAGAGGTCCTTCCTGCCATCTAGGTAGGAGATATGGAAACCAAAATACTAGGCCTGTGCGAATATTCAAATTGAATATTCAATTTTTCTCTAAGTGTGAATGTTGATATTTAGATACAGTAGTTTAGGATGCAAAAGAACATGGCGTATTCATATTTCCAGTAGTCAAAGCATTTGCAGCCAATTTTTGTGAAGTGTTAAATAGTATTTTGCAGTACTAAACTATTCTTCCATAAAGAATACCATCATATGGTAGTAGTAGGGGCAGGCGGGTTCTGGATCACTTGGCAAATGGCATGTTGATGGGGGGATGGACATAGTCCCAAGATTAATCTAGCACCACAATTTCAGTACTAATTGCTGTGTGGAGCAATCACAGCACATTAGCATCGCAATTGCAGTGCCAAGTGGTCCAGTTTATGATGCCACACGTCATGTTGAAAATTACTTTGTCAATTCATTCCCTATGAATCACGTAGGCAACAGTAAATTTCATTTTCATCCAGTAAAATTTGATAAAAAAATGTGACCAACCTACACAGTATGTTTGCAAAGTATTGTATCAGCTAACGAATTTCTGCAGGATGTATGTTATGTTGACGATATTCACGACTATGGGAAAAAAATTACTCCGTCCTCAGTCCTAGTGAACTGTGCTTGTTCTTATCATGTTTATTTGAGTACCTTGTTGGTGTAAACAAATTAGTTTATCAGTAGTTAATTATTTTTGTATGTGCTTTCATTAAACATAATAGGTTGGAGGTACCATTTTAGTAGTTTTATTGAGCGAAATGTAATATTATAGGCACGTGTTTTACCACAAAGACTCGTTCTGCCATTTTCCAACTGCCGTGCTCTGCTATGAGCAACAAAGCTACACACATGTATTTATATTTCAAAGGTTAAGTTTGTTGATTTCAAGAAATGGGCAAAGTGTTGATTTTACTGAATGATTACGCAAATTAATTATTTCACATCAGTGATGGACTAACATTATTGTAGTGAATTGTTCATGCATGGATTTCCATATAAAAACGTGTTTAAGAGGTTGCGAATTACAATCAGTAAGTTAGATGTTTTGTAAATACATAATGTATTTCGAAACAGTTCCTATAATGCTTTAAATGCACATGCCTTTTTACGCAGCACTTTCAACTTTTTTGTCTCGTAAAAATAATATTTGTTAATTTCGCACATGTCGTACATCCGAGTGTAAGGTTAACTACGGCAAAAGTGTGTTTATTGCTGCAACTGTACAAAGGTATATATTGCGTTTTGTAAATTGAAATTTAAACTTTTGAAGTTGTAATAAATTGAATGTTATCGATGTATGAGAAAAACTTTTCATTGCTACATCAAAACAAAATGCAATTAAAAATGACACTCGTAAGAACCGCAAAACAATGCCATCTAGTGAAAGATGTTAAACTAAAGGCTGTCTCACGAAAGATGTTAAATTAAATGCTGTCTCACAAAGACGTTAAATTAAAATTAAAGCCCTCCTGCATATTTCTACCGAAATAAAATGGGAGCACCAGCTACAAAAATAGAACATTTTGGAATGTCAACCTAGCTTTAATACCTACATTGATTACTGGATGGAGATTTTTTCAGTGCTATAGATTGTCAAATTTAAATATTTTGGCCTATCATGGATCTCATCATTCGAATTCAATATTCGCATTCGGGAATATTTTGGTATTTGTATTCAAATTCGATTTGGAATCAAAAATTGATATTTGCACAGGCCTGCAAAATACCACAGATAATAAGGCAAATGGTGGAGAATTTCCATTTGCATAGACATTTATAATGACTTAAGTGATGCTAAGTCGCTAGTCCACCCAGCTCTTAATTATAAAACAATAATACAGTAGCAAGTTAGGCAGAGAGCAAATACAGTATATCAAAAGTAAAAATCCACTGTGCTGAATAAAATTTTAATTAAATAAAAATATAAACACGCTGTTACAATAGTAGCATAAATATCCAATAAGCATTTTTCAATAAATGGTACACTCTGATACACATCTTTTATTATACAAAACTTGAGATGCGCAAGTTGTGAGACATGACAGGCTCATGTCAAAAATGTCTATAAAATGTGTACATGCAATGATTATGTGGTATTTACAGCGCTATTTGATAAAACACATTATGCACAGGCAAGTCTCAAGAATTACATCACATATAATATATAACATAGTAAGTACAGAATTGGACTAGCAAACTTAAGTTGCAAGTGTGTTCAGCACTTGTTAATATTTACAAATGTAACCACCAACTTTCATTATCATCCTACTTACAGGTAGTTACTTCAAATCAACATAACTGCAGATGTAAATCTACAAAATTATGATAATTACAACATATGTTTAATGAAATACTGAGAATATAAGGTACGTTATACAACACTGAAAACCATATAGAAAATATGACAAATGGAAATCACAATTTACTAACAAAACCTTCAAAATTTATAGATAAGCATAGCAATCTAAATTAAAGATTAGGCACTAATGAATAGTTAAATTTATATTTTGAGATAAACTAAAAAGGTACTGTTAAAATATAAACTACTTGAAAGGCAAGTCTTTACATTTATAAGAGAAATATTTATGAGCGGAATTCGCCAAGAACCAACTGTGAGGTAAAAGTAGTCTATGGAACAAGTAACTGTGAACTGCTGAGTGTTTCTAAAAATCTGTATGAAACATACAAGGTACTGAATACGTTGTTAACTAATATTCTTACAGAGTCATGGCACCACAACCACAGCCAACATCAATACACTGTAAGAATCCCAGTTCTGCGAGTGCAGACAGTTGACCATCAACTGCTTATAAATTAGACACTAAACATGTTACGACCCACAAAACTTTTTAGCATACAATCATGTTGCAATGCACATCAAAACAGTGTAAAAAATTATCAGAACACCACCATTTATTACGAGAAACTACTCAACAAAATGAAATAATACATGACAAAGATCATCCCTCAAACAAACTCAATAATTACACCTGTATACTAGCAACAGACACGAACTCTACACACCAGCATTAAAAATAACTACTTTAATTGCCCATAATTTTTTTTGTTTACATCAGTCAAAAAGACAACTGTAACAAAGCCATACAAACCCTGAATTTCTGTGCATTCGCAAAATATCCAGACTTCCCCATCAACAATCAGCTGGGGGAAAAAAAAACACCCCTTCCTGGAAATAGTAGTTGTATATTCAATAAGTCTCTGTTAAAAAGTTTTACAACTTTTCGCTTTTCAAGTTCAGACATAAACAATCATTTGAAAGTTTTGTTAATACACAAAAAAATGCTTTTACACAATGAGCTGTAAGTACCTAACCAAGAGAACATGAATTTGAATTAATGGCAAATGCACAACACAGACAACATTCGAACACACAAATGCATGAATAAAGTCCACATTTAAACACACATACATCAACACATTGTCAACATTCAATACAAAACAATGGAAACAAATCAACTACAAAAACTTGCACCTAACCAATAAAAGACAACATATTTACTATCAGAATATAATTATGAAAGTACAGCTTGATGAAATATTGCACTCACTCAGGTACATTCTTTCGCACAACAACACTACGTCTTACCTTTCAATGGACGCTGCCATCCGGCCACCAATTTACAATTTCCCAAAACCACATCTTAAGGTAACTAACTGTTATCTTATGTACATGTGCAATCTCAATAACAGAGCAATTCCAGCGAATACAGCAATAAGACACCGCTGAAGAAACATACATCCAGCTTATGAATCAACGATTTTGCCTGCCAACATTTAACAAGTAGGAATACCTCAACACTTCGGACAACTGTAAATACAAAACATCGAAAACTTACAGTACAAAATTTAAATTTCCATTATACTCTGTTAACACACCAATTGAAACTATAAAAAATATGTTTTCGGTGTACAAAGTTAAAACTGTCAAATATACTTCAACTGTCAAGATGTAGAGTAAATGTTTTGACAGTGCTACACAATACAGCATGGCAAAATTTATGGTGTAGGCAGTATTGTATACAAAGACAACATATTTTACGCAAAGCAGCGTACCTACCAGTGCAGTGAAATGACCAATATAAGCAGCTACATAGCAAAAAAACTAGTACCGTGCTGCAGTTTACAAAACCCCCGTAGTACTGGAAGCATTAAGGACGATGAGTGCTTCTTAATAACCCTTGTACTGAAATAAAACAAAATGCTGGTATGTTGCCAGCGAGAAGACTTTTTCATTTTTGCATCAAAACATTGTTTTACACAGCAAAATAATGTCATATAAGCTTTTTTCTAGTCTCATATTTGAATCTTAATTCCCCTCTAATATTCGAAAGCATGACCACATGCATAATAGGTACGGTAAGAGAATTTCAGTCACCTGAACTGCCGAATACATTTACCCTAAACAGCAGACACATTTACAATTTCATTCCAGGCAGTTATGTAAAATCTTGAAAATTGTTATTACACTAACGTGAAACTATCTACAGTAGTTAAAATGTGATTTTAAAAGTATACTGCCAACTATGCAACTTTTATTCAGAATCAAAGTTTCAAGGAAGGAAGTACACACTAAACATCAAATATTGCACAATGCATATTACTGCAAAAAATAGCTGGGTGACTTCTCCTTGAAGATGTCCTACATTCTAGGAAAGCCGTAATTTTAGTTTTTAAATAATACTTCTAGCACATGTTGGGCAAAAATATTATTATGGAAATTAAACTATGCACTTAAAATCAACACGACGAAAAATCTGAGCATGGTAGATTTTTTACATTCTGCGAAATAATACTGTACTTACATTCATGAATTAGTTTACCTATGTGAAATAATTCCTTAAAATGCCCCGAATGATTGATTATTGTATTAATCCAACATGGCCAGTTATCACGACTGCCTTGTAACTCTCCTACATCATGCCTCCATCTATTCAACAAAAGTTCTCAAAAGGATAAGAACAGTTTACAATGTTGAACAGTGCAAGTAAACCATAAAACAGAGTGCAATAAGAAATGGGCTAAACATGCACACAAAGGGAGCGAAAAAAAAAAAAAAAAAAAAACCCAGCAGCATCGTCCAGCACTGTTCTCACATGTGAGGATCCAGGACCAAGCTCACCAGGAATTGAACCCAATACACCTAGGAGGGAGTTGAGTATCTTAGCCATCATGCCAACTGCTGACACTTAGTAGTAAAGTAAATGACACAAGGCTTTGCGTGAGAAATAATATAATGAAGTCAGAAAGTGTGTTGCACTGCATGCTTGAAAAGAGAGTTGTCAAGTTTCCTGCAATTGAAAATAGCTGGTTCTTTAGAGGTTTACAACACTTTTTAAAAAATACTCAGCAAATACAGTTCATAGATATGTGTAGATTAAAATAAAAAATTACAGTAATTCGGCATGTATAGGCAGCATATATATATAAAAAAAAAAGGAGCATGCGCGAGCGCACACACATTCTACAAAAAGTGGGGTGTGGCTTATATACGAGATATTGGCATAAAAATTCCCCCCCCCCCCCCCCCCCCAAAACATGTTTAGAAATTTGTCACCATAGAGTACATTTTAATGTTTAAATTGAAGGAAGGAAGGGAAGAGGAAGATGAAGAAAGGAATTTTTTCCACTTGTGCCATTATTTGTTCACTCACGTTCACAAACATAATAACCTTCATCTTGCATGTGTAAAATGGAAACATGTAGTCACGTTACCATCTGTGGAATAGTAATTGCACTATATATATTTGTAAACATCTCCACATAATACAAATTTTCTGTCTCAAATGTTTGTTAGGGGAGAAATTAAGTCAGAATTTACAATGTTTGTACGAAATCGTGACGTAACAATATTTATAGGAATAAAAAAATTCAGTGAGGCCTATACTTGAAATATTAATTATCCCTCATTTTTCATCAAAAACTTCTGGTGCTGCCTATACATGCCAAAATACGGTACTTTATAATATAAAATTAAAGATCAGTAACTTTATATTATTAAATAATACCAAATTACACAAGTGTACTACCCTACAAATGCATTAGTATCCAAATTAATAACAAGTAGAAAATATTCACACATGCCCCGTAAACCTTCACATTTAACACTACAGCACCTACATTACTTCAAATTTTGATACTCATGATGAAATATTATAATTTAAAATTGAAATTTAGGTAAACGAATGTTTGCAAACCTACAAATATAATTGCGAAAATAAAAAAGGCAAACTTAGAATGTTTTAATAAAGAGAATCATTTGAGCGGAAACACATTTAAAATGGAACAATGTTGTGCATGCTATATTTACATTCCACACATGAGCAATATATATTTCATAACATACACTGCATTACAGAAATTATGATTTTCGATTTCGTACAAGTATTGAGAATGAATAACAGAAACCATCAAACCATCTGAGCATAAAATTTTTTACACCAAACATTCAACAACAGAAGTAAATATATAAACACCAACTACAATACAAAACCTTCAGATTGCAATAATACAATTAAACCTGTCATGAAATTAACTGGTAAAACCGAAACAAGAAATGGAACAATACAACTCATACAAACCACCACAAGGAAACTTACATTACAAACAGCAAACTTTTATGCACCCACTTTGACAAACTGGCACATCATCCGGATCTTTAATTTTCTCACATTTGCCGCATGGGAAAAATACGATCTTAGTTACTAATGCAACTTTCAGCATGGTGACAGATAATACACTCACAGGTTTTTTTAATTACTTTCTTAATAACCCAGTATTACAATGTAAATGTTATTTAGTAGGGGCAAAATTCATGGTACTCTGTTTTAACATGTTATGGGTTTCTTTAAATAAATCAGAAATGTAAGCTAATGAATAATTTAAGCATGTGGTTATTTACATACTTTAGGACTGTATAAATTTAACAAGAAATGAAGATGTTTTTTACACTTACATCTTCCTCTTCAGTCATACCTGCAAAGCTTTAATGACAACCATTCTAAAAAAATTATGTACTGCACAGTTTATATTATGTAAAAGAGGTATTTTGAAACCACAGTTAAATATTATAGGTATAATGACTTATTGTACTTAATAAAACATTATCATTTTATTACTTAATTGTTACACAAGCAAAGGAATTTTTTCATCCAACAAAATATATCATTTCTGCTATACCACAGACAAAATACATAACACCTTCAGTGTCATATATACAGATATGTGTGTGTACACACACAGAGGGGTTACTAAATACTGTATAAACAATATTTACATTAAAGAAACTATAGCATGATACTCAAAACTGTTTAATATATTTACATTACCTAAACAAATACTGAAGTAAAAAACAAACAAAAATAAAATACTATGATTATAATTGCCCAACAAAAGAATTGCAATTGCACAAAAACATTACAGCTGCAAAACCAGTGGTTTTTAAAAGATTAATACTTTTTTTTATACTGCACATTAATGAACACATTGTCTGCATTAACATTAAAGAAAAAGTAAATTTGAGATCAAGAGGAAATAAAACCAATATGCATCGACCAAGTTCCCAAAACTACTCAAATTACAAAAATAAAGTAATTAGAAATTGCATTACTGAACTTGGTTAAAAATACTTTAAACAATTGTACAAGTATCAGTTCTATGGTTGACAAATAAACAGAGTAATTATTTTAGCTGCCACATAACCACATCCCACCTCAGAAATATGTTGTCACAACCATAAAAATTATAAAAACACAATCACTACGCATACTCCCAACCACAAGTTCTCAAACCTAACTAAAGGCTGCTCACGATAAAGTGAGCGCTTTTGAATCAACCTTTGAAAGATGTCACTGCCCTTATCTGCAAATATTTTAACGGGCCAACTGACTGGTATGCGCCCTCTAAAGTTGGCAATGATGAAAAGAAAGTAGTTCCACATCTTAAAGCTGGGGAAAAAAAAAAAAAAAAAAAAAAAAAAAAAAAATATATATATATATATATATATATATATATATATATATATATTTGTTTTACTTTCTGTATTTTTAACGCATGTAAGTGTATGAATTAGCAAAATTTTAAAATATTTTCTTTTCTAATAATTTCACCGTTTTACTTGGCCAACGCATGAATAATGTGGCCAGGCCCTTGGCAATGTTCATTTTACATAAGGCGGAAGTATACACAACATGCATACAAGTAGATCTTTAGCAGGGCTTTCAGAAGTGCTAATTTTACTGTGAACAGTCTTTATCAACATACATGTGTTACTATAACATTCATAAATACAGGAATGGAATAAATGAACTCTCATAAGAGACAAGAGGAGGAAAAAGATAAAATAACTACGACAACAAGCTCACACAATATTTTTTGTTCTTTTTGCACAAAGGAAGCAGAAGAAATACAGTTTTCCATAATACGTCAAACCATTGCAGCATGTGAACAAAATCAAAACCAGTTAGAGTAAACTCTTGAGTCTAAGATACTTCATGGTTCCAAGGAAAATTCTGTTATTTTTAAAGGGTTGTTATCTAAAGAACTTTTTCAATTAAAATTGTTTCATAGTTCACCAAAAATTTGTTAATCCAAGAGGGTTGCTATTTCAGGAGTCTTAGAAATTGGAGTTGACTGTACCAGTAAACCAGAACAACACTAACTATTAATTAAAATTACTCGTACAACTATGAACTAGAAAAATCAGTGTGCACCCAGCCGACCCACACACACACACACACACACACTAATGATAAAAGAACTTGCGAGGCAATATAAAACTAAGTAAAAAGTATTACTGGACAGTGACTATACAGCAGACATGGTAACAAACACATTAGGCAAGATGTCAAAAACTACAAATCGACACAAAATGCAACCACACAACTTGTGTCGTACTTGTTCTCCTGTAAGGAACTGAAAAACAGTCAGGAATGGAGGGAACTCTGACAAAGTGCAAGTTTCAACAAACTACCAACTGGCCCACCATGACATCAAACAACTTAACATTTCTATGACTGCTTTCTGTATTCAAGACAGCATGTCTACGCATCATGTGTCAATAGTGGTCTGCCCCCATAACCTGTGAAACTCAAACAAAGTTCCACAAGTACAACCACACGACCAATCTGCAGAAAAAAATACTAGCTGCTAAAAGCACGGCAACATTACTCCACAAAAATTGTGGTTACTCACATGTATGTAGTTGCACTTACTGCAGGACAACAATTTGATGAAACTTATTTCCCACACCAACAATTTTTACATTAAAAGTATTAACCAGTCTTCTTCATGTATAATTATTTATTTATAAAAACCTGCATCAAGGACATTTGATGTTAGAAAAAGAAATAGAATCAATCATGAATGAGCACTTCGAGAAGTTGTGTGAAGAGAAACTAGTATAAATTATTTTTTTATCCAGACTGGATGTGTCAACAGCTAAAATTATTTTTGTACTGGAGATAATGGAAATGCCATCAGGAAGGAAAATGCAAAAAAGTTACGCAAAAATATACTGGGCAATAAATGATGAACTTGTAAACATCACACACACTTCATCATATGTATCCTTAAAAAAAAGAAACACAATGCATGGAATTCAATGCAATTACTAGCTATAGTCCATTCAAGATTTCTTCAGATGTTTTGAAACACACCTTTGAAAAATCACCCTATGGTTAATATGGTAACCTGTTTTTTTTTTTTTTTTTTTTTTTTAAATAACTTGTATACCACAAGTACATGACACTGATCAACTTTGTAAATTAAACGTTGCCTATTGAAATACTAAAATTTTAGGTAGTCCCGATGGAAACATATTTTATTGTAACAGTTAAAAACATCAGCACAAAATATAGTGCATAGGTGTTTTTTTTTGACAGATGAAGAAAGTGTCGGCGGAGGGGAGTTTGACACCCTCTCTGTCTGTCTCTCTCTCGGGAAGTTTCACACCACTAGTAGGCACAGAAAAATTATGTATGTTTTCAATTTTAGCATATGTAATTCATACTTATTACTCGAAAATAATGATTCTTGAATTTATAATTTACCACTGAAAGAGATTTTAATGTTTGAATACTTATAATATATTTAGACTGATGGTGGGAGGATAACAAATATGAAGTTAGCAGAAGTGGCAAGTGGCGACATGACATGACATGACATTGTGTATTGCTGTTGCTAAACGAAACATTTAGTTTCCTTGCTTCGAAAAATAGTTCAAATTACGCCAAGTTTTTACATGTTGTGTTGTTTAAACATACCTAGGCAAGTTACGATGTGATAAATCTGTTCTTCCATGGCAGTAATAAATATACTGTTACGCGTGTCTTAACCACTGCATGTGAAAGGGTGTGGCTGCTTCGTGGTCATTACGCTGGCCCGGGTGTGTGTGTGTGTGCGTGATTGCCAATATTGGACACGCAAAATTTATAAGTTTAAACTGTGAACTGTTTTATGGCAGAGTTAATTATTTTAAAGTCATGTTTGTTTATCACTTCGTAACTTCACCCTACGTGTTTGAAACACGAATGTGTAACGTGCTTAGGTTTTTGTGATCTGAATGTTTGCGATAATCTCAACAAATTACTAGATCCAACCAGAAATTATTTAATAAATATTTAAATGAACCTAGTAAAAACTATGTACCTATATATGAACAGAATAAAAGTTACGATTGCCTATTTGAGATCATGTTACCCACTATATTTTAAGTTTGTTGTTGCTACATACAAAAATTAAGCTTTACGAGTTGCGTATTTGAATTTACTGTCTTTTTTGTTGTACTGGTTGATCTTTCGTTTTAATATTTATTCTTACTAAGGCTGTCCTTTTAACAAAATTATCCAAAAACAAATCAGTAACAAGAGTTTAAATATCACAGTTTCTTCCCCCACAATTGTAACAGGGTTAAATACATCCATGGCAAAATATTAACGTGTATTATATGTAATGAGCTACATATATAATGTATAACAAATATGTTAACAATGTAAAATCATAACTGTAAGAACTATTGTCATTACAGACATTAAATATGGTTATAAGACTAAACTGTGAATATTCGTACGTAATGGTTTTTGAAACATGACAGAATTCTTTGACCAGATGTAACAGTAAACAATGCATTTGACAGTGTTAAAACGTAGTCACATGATAGTGTTTAAGTTTACGTGTAGCAGAAGCATACGTAATTGGTAACCAAAAGTAGAAACTTAGCAGGGCTTGAGAAAAGCGTGAAGTAACCGTGAATGGACTACACCTAGAATACAGTATACTGTACTTTTCTACCTGTTTTGTCCATACCTCCTTCCTTTTCAGCTTATATTATACTGTGTTTGTCCATAACCCACACGCCAGTTATCATTCTCTATGGCTTCCTGCCACTGATTGAATTTGCTTTCAACAAACACCTCTCGATTTTCATTTTCAAGATCTTGCACAGCTAACTGCAGTCTTCTCTAAATTTCTTCTCATTCCCATCAACAAACTCTCCTGCTGTCTCTTAACACTCCACTTGCAATTCCACCGTCTTATTTAGCAACATCCTCCTCCCAATTCTCATTATGTGGGCTCATCATTCCCATTTAAACTCCTCTATTTTGTCTTGAATGACTCTTTTCTCAGCGTTTCTCTCACATTTCCATCTTTCATGTTGCCGAGTCTTGCCACTTTGGTGTACTTCACACCATTTCCGTACATATACTGGTCAACTTGAATCAGCACGAAATGCAGCACAATTACCAACACACATGTAAACCACTGGAATTAATACAAACAGTTTCTCTTGACTTTTGAATATTCTGCCACTTGAACCCAGTGCTTGAAGGAGTACGAGAGTACTAATGCCAAGCTATGCTAACAAACCTTACAGAGAACAAACCACTTCACACTGCAAAGTTGCCGTACGTGGTATGGAAAAGACGCTGCACGTTGGTCGGCAATAGAATCCAAGCTGCTGGACGTTGAGATTACGTGAAAAAAAATCAGAAATAGTAGCAGTCCCCACCATTTCCTCAGTATGACCATCACGACTACAGCTCCTAAGGGTGCATCCAGACTGCAGTTATGTACAGCAACAAAGTTACTGGAAACAGGTTGATGTGAGCAGGATTTTCCATTTTAAGGAAATATAACAGGATAAAAACATCTGCTGAAGCACAATGTGGAATTTTGCTGGAATTAAGACTGTTTATGCTGCACCATTTATAGATGTACAACAATGTACGACATGCACTAAAATTATTTTTTGGAGGACTCGGAGATAGGGAGGGAAAGGGAGGTACCGTGCTCCGTACTCCCTGTTCCTGTACTCCTTACTATTCACAATCAAAAATACAAGGTGACAAACAAAATTATGTAAACTGCAACATAGAGGCTCACATTTTGCATGTTCATACAGAAACATCACACAAAAAAAATTGAACAACATGGAAGTTGTAATTGGGACAGCATTTTTAAGTTGCCCAACATAGCATAACACATGCATTACCTGTTATTGTAACTAGTCTGGATGCACCTTAAAGAGGCTAGCAAAGTTCAGGTATTCACATCCACACATCTGCATTTTCCATATCACCATCTCCTCTTGTCCAGCCGAATAATTTATCAACAGTGCTAACTGGATACAGCGAAGGAACTTTGTTGACAGTCTGTATTTGAATATCAATTATAGCACGTTCCTAGACTATGCTGGAGGAATGTTCAATTAACCATACATATTATTACATAATTCAAAACTATGCCTGCAAACTATAAATTAACAAGCACAGACTGAAGTGAGGTATCTGCAATCCAGATTCCTGCTTTTTACATCTCGACAAGCACATGCGATGGGACATTCAATACGTAATTTGATTCCTCAATACTTTTTGATGTTTGGATACACCAAAACCACTGAGTCAAAGAACTTATTACTATTTATATTTATCTTGATGCTAAAGCCACTTGCTTTGTTCACAGCACTTATTTTACATGAACTGATAATTAGAGACCTGCGTAGGATTAAGTATGTCAGTTAAATTTGTTTCAAATTATAACAGGCCATTCATACTGCCATGAACAGAATGAGAATGCGCAATTCTGTGGACTGACTCATCTCTATTAATTTGACATTGGTAGTCACCACAGTTAGACAAGCAGATAGGAAAGAGAAAACACAAGGGGAAATATAGTACAAAAATAAGATAAAATATCAGTACTTTAGAAGTGATAGAGGAATAATGTTATGTAATAACAACTGAAGAAGTGTCAAACTGTTTCAAGATGGATCAGGACACCATGTGGAGGCAGGACTGGCCTGCAGACACTGACATCCAACAACACAGTGGAACCAGGGTTGTGCTTCGCATGGAAAACCTCAGGTTTGTATCACATTTCACACTTCCCTGGGCAGATGGCCAACTGTACCGCTCAGCTCAGGAGAAAGGTGGTCAAAAATAGACTACTAAGAAGATTGGATCTGCACTGTGAAAATAATCTATCAACAAAAAACCTGCAAGTTGGGTTGTATTAATTAGGTCTGGCTAACGCCAAAGGATGGCTATCAGCTGATAACCATAACTACACCCATGCCAAGCTATCAACGAACAGGAATGAGTTGCAACATACTAACAGGAGGGGGGGGGGGGGGGGAGAGTGGCTTGGGGATCCGAACCAGGAGAGAGGATCCTCGTGGGGCATCAGCAATGCGAGACGGCCACAAGATGGCAGGGCTCCAATCTCCCACTCTTCAGGGGCGAGTCTGTCAGGGGAAAGAGAGTGATTCCTACCCAGTCCTCCCCTTGTCTGTTCCCAAGGACTTGTAATAGTTTTATTTAGTTATTAAAAAGTATTGGTAGACCTAATAATTTTTAATCACCATTTCCCTTCTGTCTTCCTTTAAATTTGGGTGTCCCCTTACGTCACATCCACAACAGTATGCTACCTCAGGCGAGATTGCCGGGTAGTATTGCTACAATCAGCTGGAACTCCCCAACAGTGATCCGAGCTCGTTTTCCATAGTGTTACCAGTCTGTGTGCCGCGTGCTGGTCGCCACGGAGGAGAACAGGCATGATCCCACCCAGAGGCGCTCCTTGTCGCACTATCAACCATCGGACCAGACACAGCTTGAACAACAAGCTGAACTATCGGAGGCTCAATCACAATCCAAGGGTACTAAAGTTGAGTCCTAAAAGGCCACAGAGGTGGTTGAGACTGTAGCGCAAATGGTTTCCCCGAAGGTGCGCAGTGACTTTCTTGCAGAGCTGCCAATGTTGCAGCAGGGGGCGGCACGAGCAGGTGATACTAACATCATATCACACAATAACATTGTGACACAAACACCACGGTATACATTGTTCACGGAAACCAATCGTGGAATAAAAACCACTGCCCATTTACTGCATTATACATTGGCATGTAGGCTCTCAGTTAAGGTAACAGCAAATTAAGTAAAATAGTTCCAAGTTTTGTCATATTATAAGTGTAATGTTCAAATTTATGGCGAGCAAAGTTGGTCTTTCTTGGCTTAATACACATTTAAGTTCCTAACAAAATTAAAGTTTTCACATGACTGAAACATGAATACAGTCATTCGGCCGATGCAACGTAAATTCTTGTGGACAGATACAAACTGAGGAGAAAAGTAGAGTTTAAACTCTTCTTTGCTCAATTAACCAAGAAGAAATTATACTTCCAGGAGCAGGCGGTTGCACAGCGGAATGGCGCAGCTTTTTCCAAGACGTGGCAGAGCACTCCCCACCCTTGCCCCTACAGAAACACTGTGATCAATAATTGGGTACTGGTCTTTGCCCTGTGGGGGTTACCACAGCGCGCAGAGTCCTGATGACTTGACTGGCTGCCTGACTGTATTATTAGAGTCGTCGAGCCACTGAATACGAAACAATGTGGTTGTGTAGCGTTGAGCCTGGAGCAGCTGTGTGGTGCAAGCCAGTAAGGATGGGGTGTTCGTGCAAAGCATAGCTCCAGCCCTGCTGTGTTGTTGGCTGTTTTCTTTTGAGATCAATGTGTGCCTTTGAGAAGGAAGGCACAGGGGTACTAAAATAATAATAATATAAAGTCAACTGATGGAAATAATTACAAAACCCTAATATGTACATATTTATATGCATCTAAGAGGTATGCATGGTGAGAAAAAACAATTGTAACTGTGTATGCCGCCCACACAAAATTTTGTCATCATGTACATGATGGAAGTTTGATAAAAGAGGCACAACACTTAGGCCATTGTATAAAACTTCCCATGAATTAAGAGTATATTAAAATTACAATACAAGAAAAGTATTCTGTATAGATGAGTTTACTACTTGGATAACAGATGCCAACTCACTTCAGCCTGTAAATTAGTGACTGCTACTGTTTACCAAGATTTGTTATGTTTTTAACAAAGATGAACCACATAGAACTTAATTAAAAACTTTTTCAGGCTAGAGCTACTGCATCCCATATATCAACTAGTATAATTTAACTTCTACAATAAGAACCACCTGCCACTGTGCAAGATGTTTTGCGCATGTGTGGGGTGAGAGTGTTCTTCGTCCCTAGATCTTAAAGCAAAGAGCTCTAGAAACAAAAACTGCTGTGTCACTAGGTCAACAACATTACAGCAACTCAACGATAGCAGCATAAGAACTGAAGACTACGACAACCAGGAGCAAATGCAAACATGAGAGCAGTAACGCTGGCAGTCTGCATGTTGGCGAGCGTGCAGCAGCACCGTGCTGGTAGTATGCAAAGAAATGCAACGAAAGTAAAGTCCTTGCCCCGCACCACACCAGAACCTTCAGCCGGGATGGTGGTTACGAGAAGCGGCTGCAACAGCCGCTGTCCCCGATGACAGTCGTCTTGCCGTTTATCGTCGGGGGGCTGGTGTCGTACCTCGGCAGCTCTTTCACTCTCGCTTGCTGCAAGGGAATGCCCAAGTCAGATCAAGAACGCGAATCACTATTTACAATATTGCCACAACAGAGGTGAAGACAATATTATGTTAAATGGTGGGAGCTGTAGAACTATTTCTGAAGACAAGTGGGGCTGCATACGTGAATCATGGATAATGGCATTAGAGCTGTTCCAATACAGATACCTGAATACCACAGACTATAACAATACTACTCTGATCACCCTTTATTCAACATTCCCGAGTTTTCTTAACCTTTTATCCTATCATGAATAATCAATAATAAACTAACAAATGGTTTTGTATATTAATTTTGTATTGGGCACAATGAATGATAATGATAAGATGAAAACCAGTGGAACTATCGTGTGAAGCTCTGGTCATAACATGTGTGGATTTCAACACAGACAATAACACAAAACCATTGAATAATAAAAGAAAACCTCAAAAAAATAGTTGTACTGACACTTAATCAAATATTATTAAAGAACAAACAGACAATGTATGATAAGCAAATTAAGAGAAGAAAATGAGTGCAAAAAGTGCTGACAGACTGAAATAGAATGAGGAATTATTGGCTTAGAAAAGACCACCTTCCTCAGTGTAGTTATTTCAAAAGGAAAGATTAGAAGCTCAAAAATAAAAATTACTTGTTCATGAACAAACTACTGTTGCCTTTACATATAACAAGTTCACTGCACTGGCTGAAGTACTTATATGGGTCAAAGTTCATACAAATAAAATGTTTGCCAAAAATTAATTGCAAATCAAGTCAAGTTCAGAATAATTGCAATAATAGTTTAAAGAGTTATAATTTAATAGAGCTCCCAATTTCGATTATATGCAAAACAAAGGAAAAAAAAAAGCGAGTCGACTTGCCTCCATCAGCTCTGCAGCAATCTCCATGAAGAGCTTCTCGACGTTCTCAGCTTCCTTGGCCGAGGTCTCCAGGTAGTACATGTTATGTCGCTGGGCAAAATCCTCGCCCACGTGCGTGGGGATCTCCCGGTCCTCACGGTCTATCTTGTTGCCTGCACAGTCCATTACCACTCACTACCACTCCCCCCTCCCACTGCTGCAAGTCCATGTGCTCTTATTGTGCGCACATGGAAAAAAAAAGCAGAGCAATGTGGGGTGGCGAGCAGATGAGGGAGAAGCGAGGTGGATATGAATCAGCATCAGAATGCAAGGGCGGAGGAGAAGGGAGACTCCTGAGAAAATCTGGACCAGCAGCATTGCCTTCCACGATTCCCATAAGCAAAAATCCAGGAGTAACCCCACCGGGAATTGAACCCCGCTCACTTTGGTGGAAGAAGAGCGCTGTAGTTGTTACGCTTATGCAGCCCCACAGATAAGTGTGTCTGATGGCTAGTTTTCCGAACAATACCGAGAGCAAAACCTTGCTGCCATAGAAAACATGCAGCAATTGTCAGGTAACGCTTGCTTTAGCATAATTTCATATCCGACACAGAAATGTTCATACTTGCCAAAGCTCCCTCGGCTGTATGTAAAAATTAACTTTCCTTCAGTTAGCAGCCAAATTGTTTCCACGTACTGTACTCGCATAGCATTCTTGAATAATATTTCTCTCACAACACCCGCTCCCTGGCTGTACGACACACACCAATGTGAAAGTAGGGACTAACAAGTGTTTGCCCTGTTGTGAAGGTGTGTAAAGTAATTTCCTGCCATCGACAATGCTTGCCAACTTGAAAGCATTTCTTTCAGGACCGTACACAAATAAAAGTTACAGGCAGATATTCTATCATACAGAAGATTTTTGCAGGGTACAAGATTGGGAGTTATGATTCTTGATACCTTCGACTTTCTTTCAAAACAGTACAATTTCCCAGAAATTTCATTGTAAGGCAAATCAACTTCATTTTTCATACTTCTATGCTCATCCAATGCTTTTATCTGGTTTTTTTTTTAACGAAGGTAATTCCCAACTGGAGGGTTTAGAGCAAGCCTTGTTCATTCCTGGGGGAAAAAAAAACACACACACACGCATGCACGCGCACACACACACACATGCACGCGTACGCGCACACACACACACACAAAAAAAACTGTAAAGTTTAGCACTTTTTAAGGCCCTTCTAAATTTTTCCTTTCATCCTATTTCCATCTTCCAGCTGCTTTTTAATACAAACATTGCTTTGTGACATATAAACACAGTGTATACATTTCACCACCTTCAAAGTTTAATGCCTGATGGTGCAATTAGATATATTTATTAGTGGTTAAAACATTTTGGAAGGGCCTTAAAAAGTGCTTACTTTACCATGAACAGCATTATATATATATATATATATATATATATATATATATATATATATATATATATATATATATATATATATATATAATAATAATTTTAATTTAAAATAAGTTTTGATTGGTTATCTATAGGTGATGTATAAGTTAGTGAAACTGCACGCGTATATACCGTGCAGTTTCACTAACTTACATTACCTATAGATACTTTAATGTTGACCTACCAGGCAAATTTAAGAATTCTAAATTTAATTTTTTTTTAAATTCTAATATTAAATGTCAACAAACTACACCTCAGTTCACTTAAAAAAACTACACTTCAATTCACCTAATAAACTACACTTCTGGGTGTCGGACACCAAAAAATTTGTGCAAAACATTGTTCAAGAGTTGTATGCATTGTACGTAATGGCAGTTTCCTAGACTACACACTTTTTACACTTTAAATTTTTTGAATAATGTCATGTAAATTCCAAAATTTTTAGATTTTGCTGCAGCCATAAAACAAATAGGTACTAACTATGATGTACTAAAATAAAAAAAGTTTACAATTTGAACTGATGGCGTGGTCTACTGCGCGACACACATGTAATCACCAAATAGCAATTTGACACGTGCCGTGGTCCCCTCTAGTAAACTGTTTGCCCACCACTCAGCACTCCAGCAGTGCAGTGTCCATCTGCACTCTATATGTGCGACCAGCATGCGTGTGTGTGTGTAACATCTCACATGAAGTATAGCGAGAAATAAGAGGTGAAGTGCCATCCAGTGTAGCACCTGGTCACAGAGGCCATGAGCCATATGGCACGGAGGGATACAAACCCTCAGTTCTATTTTTATTTCAAAGGGCAAATATTAAGGCTTTAAGGCTGATGCTAGACATTCAATAAAGCCGCCCATATATGTCTTGAGCTAGTGTAGTGTTAGTTTAGTTATTTTCTGTTTTGTTAAACTCATATGTTACCATCCACACCTCACTCACCTTGCTTGTTACTGTAGTATTCTTAGCATGTTGTAAAGATGTTTTGTTTAGCGTAGCCTCAGCGCGCAGAAAGTGTGGTAAGTCAGAGTGTAATTTCATTTGTGCTAGAAAGTAGTTCCACGTGACTCGCCGGCATGTCACGTAAGCCAAGTTAATCATAGTCGAGTGTACCGAGGAGCAGGTCGCGTACGTGCGTGGCTCGCGTTTTTGCACCACTTCAACTTTTTGAACCAACCATTTAATGCGCAATAGCTTAAATACTCTGGAACCTTTTTCGTTTAGTCACTTGAGACACCTCTCCTCCACTTCCCCAGTGCTTGCATCGCCTGGGGAAGCTTTTATACAAGTATGTTTTAATGGTTACATGCCACTTTTTCTGTGTAGCCTAACCGGCACGCCTAAGCCCCATAATTTTTGTAAGTAACTTCCTGGAGGGGTATGTAACGCAACCTGAATAAATACTATGTTAAAGGAATCTCATGTTTTATTCAGGTTGGTTTTCGGACCTTTCAGTGCGCAGGCTCTCACCTTCCGGTCACATGTAACCATTGTTCTGCAAGTGTAAATTGTGTTTGCTTTCAAGTGCTCTGATTCGTCAAATATTGTTTTCATGTGTATTGGGGCATGTGGCCAGCCCAAATAGGCCACCGTGCAGCACGCAAACTTTCATTAATATTATCATCCGTTGAGCACCAGCACGTCAGGAGGATTTCGCCTCAGCAGTCGGCCGGACGACCTTGAGACAACCAGAGTCTGCTCTACCAGAGTATGGCATCAACACAGTGTCTGGAGCCCCGGGTAATATCATCCAGAAATTCCTCAGTTTTCCCTTAAACCTTATTTCACCGCAACCAAAATGACTCCTCTACCCAATACCGCACCGCGACACCCCATCAAGTTCATGAATTAAAAAAAAAAAAAAAAAAAAAAAAAAGTTAAAAATATAGAAAATGACGAAGAGCCAAACTAACTGGAGATCCTACCAACAAATGGTAATTGTTACTCACCTCTTTCCATAAGAATGAAAACAGTCAGTATTATCATTAATGAGGCAAGAAAAGATATAGCAATAGGAACAAACAAATACTGCAGTCTTCACTTCAATACAACACTCACTTGGTAGCAACTACATCAGTTTGTGGCTACGACATTCAGGAAAGGAAGTTCCTCACTGCCAAATCACTCGTGTGTCAGACAAGATATAACCCAAAGGTATCAGCCAATTTCCACTTTCCCTAAGTTTCACCTCCAAAAGTGAACTCACACCGTCCGTCGGATCTGTCATGTCAGTCATCCATCTCTGTTTATGTCCGTCAGCTGAAAGTGAGTAATACCAATCCGTCATCCGCCAATCATTCTGTACGGCAACATTTCAGCGTGACAACTTAAATTTGTGATCTTTTATTAGTTTGAGGTATATTTTGTTTGGAAATACATTTGCAAGAAAGAAATATTTTGGGGAAATAATTCTTTTACATGACAGGAATTTATACTCAATTATTGTTTCCATTTTAAATTCCTGAATTTACCACCAAAGAAAAACATGCACGTAATGTCATCAGAAGATGGTGGGTAGCCCATCCATCCGTAAGCGGAAAGTTAAGCTTGGAAAATATTTGACGGATTGACAGATAGACATAAAAGTTGTTTTGCGATTTGTTGACGGTTACGTGACTGCTGGAGAGACATGCGACTGACGGATGCGACGGATGGTTTTGTGAAGTTCTTCCGACAACCTGCATTAAAACTGCAGATAACTGAATAAGTTTTCACTTGAACCCATCATGCTACAAATTCAAACACTTTGACAGTTTTTAAATGATGGGTAGCATACATTTTCACAAAATGTCATCAGGCTAAAGTTTCCCTGAACTTCTAAATTTTTTCCAGCCAAAAATACAGCAATTTTTTGGCATGACATAAAAAAATTCTACTGCCAAAAACCTTACCACTCACCAACTGAAGAAGCTGGTCCAGCTAGCAAAACGTTGCGACCATGCATCTGCCCGGTAAATGTGTTTGTATGACTTTTTTTTTTGTGTGTGTGTGTGTGTATCGATCCATGTTTACTGCCCTGTGAGTGGGCCTACTGTTTTTTTTCTGTCTCCTTTTTACACTGTAATTTGTAGCCTTGCTGTCTATTCCTGCCATATCTTACTCTATAAAATTTAATTGAAATAAAATCCAAGGAATTTGAAGTTTCTGAACATCACCTATACTTCAAAGAGTACAAATGTTTACGTGCTAATCTGTTTCTAACACAATAAAAAATATTTTTTTAGAAGTCATCAGTTTTAAGACAAATTTCTTGGGCTGCTAACAAGAATGTTTGGACACACAGAAAATGTATTACACATGATATTGTATTACAGGCTCTAATTTCTACTATCTACCACCTGTTCTGTTCCCCTGACTTTTCCAGGGTTTCCCTTAACATTTCAAATTCTCTGACTTTTTCAGGTTTTCCCTTTCCGTTTCAAATTCCCTGACTGTCAGGTTTTCTAGGCTTGTAGTAACCCTGACTTTTAAAATTCCTATAAAAAAAATATCATCACCAACACAACTAAAATTACTATGTTAAAACATAAACAGTGTTGTTATACTCACCAACAAGTATTCTCAACACCTTATTACTAGCATACTCTTCAATTTCTCGAAGCCAGTCGGGCAAGCAATCAAATGTCGGCTGACAGCTAATGTCGTACACAAGTATGAGTGCGTGGGCGGAACGGTAGTAGCTCTGGGTGATGGAGCGAAACCTTTCCTGGCCGGCCGTGTCCCAAATCTGGAGCTGTTGAAGATGAGGTAAGACCATCAAACAAATCACAACACAAGAAGCACTAGCACTGGATATTTATCTCGTGGACCACCAACCTTCACTTTCTCATTGTCAATTTCAACCGTTTTGATCATGAAATCAACACCGATTGTGGCTCCTTGTCCTGGCGGGAACAACCCCTAAAACAAACACGACAGTTATTCATTGCTGATGCAACGCTATACTAGCCTTACATAATGCTGGCTCATGAATGTGTGTCGGGCTGTGCAAATGTGACTTTTATTAACAAAGTGGAAATGCTGAAGATATAAATATGTTACTTAATTTCATGTAATTGAAACAGATATTTAAAATATTTAAAAAAAACTCAACCTTACAGAAAGTTAAACGAAGAACTTAAAATTTTAAAAAGATTTCTAATGTATTTTAAAATATACAGTGGCAAATGATGAACTAAATTAAAAAAATATTTCAGTTATGCACAAATCAAAAATAAGTAACATGAGTAGGTTGCTTATATAGTGAAGGGAAAAAAGCCTTTAGCAACAAGTGGATGCAAAAAAAAAAAAAAAAAAACTTTCCACTATTAGTCAGCCAAGCAAACATGATAAACACAAATAGTTGTTGAACTCAAAATTTTTTGAGAACTAAAATTTTTTTACGGAAAGTTAATATTAAAGACCTGATTTTTTGTTATTGTTTTGGCATACCAAATATTTGTACAACCCTAAATGTTGGTAGTATATACCCGGGCATAAATGTACATCTATTACACTTTATTCTGTGTTCTTTGTAATCATTTTACACTTGAGATGAAAGCCCAGACAGCCCTGTGAAACAATGTTAAAAATGTTAAATAAAATAACAGAACGTTACTGAAGTGACATCCACCCCAAGAAAAAGCAATGTATTGTGATGGGTTCTCACATTTCCTCATACAATGTTTCAACAGTCAAGACTGATCACCGAAATTACCATACCTCATCGGAGCAGCAAGGGTCGTGTCTAGCTGCAGAGAGGGTCGGACAAGAACTGACATGAGCGGACAGAACATGGCGCTGCAATCGCCCCCCTCTCATACCACTCCTACGACCCCTCCAGCAAACGACACTTCGGCCACCAGGCACAGCAGTAGTTTGAATGGACCAATAAGAAGAGATTAAAGGAACAAGTGCTTCTAGAATCACTGAATTCTTTATAAGAGACATTTTCAGAGCTTTTGGAAGACAGAGAGAAACTGGCTTTGGGGACAGACATTTAGGGGGATTTTTGCTCTGTTTGAAATAGTTATTGGGGGATGGGTGACATAAGGAGGGAGAAAAATTAAATGATAGTATGTATTTGTGTGTATTAACTGTTTTTTAATGGGGTTTTGAGATAATTGCTAAAAACAAATGATGATGCACGACATCTTTCCAATAATGTTATTACAACTTTGACTCATCAGTAAGCAAGCCTTGCCACCTATTTCCAACTGAGTTTTCATTGTTACCATGCTTCACGGAACCCATGATTGTACTGTTTGCTTGGCTCAAGAATGGACCTTCCAGCAGGGACTGTATTATTCACTGGCCACCGAAGCTATGCATCCAAAGCACTGAGTATCAGCGCATGCCGCTAGGGGGCTCTACTAGTACGATTCGCCACATCTTGATTCTCCAATTTGGCCGGTGATGTCACGCACTGAAGGTAGTCTATCAAAATTTTCCTAAACCGGCTTTTCAATAATTTGGCCGTCATTCCGTGGATCTCGAGAACTCGTTGGAGATATGTAAGATGTTCCGCCCAGGTATTGGAGTAAATAATAATATTATTGAGGTAGGCAAAGCAGAACTGACTTATATATCCGGTTAGGACCTTTGAGGAGACGAGTCTCTCGAATGTTGTGGGTGTGTTTTTCAACCCAAAGGGCATAACTCGAAATTGCAGGGTTTCGCCTCCCAGGTTGGTGAAAGCGGTGTAACGTCTGCTATCGGTGTGCAACGCTATTTGCCGGTACCCAGACTGCATGTCGAGGGCACTGAAGATTTGAGCCTCTCCAATTTCTCGTACTGTATGGGCCAAATTGATGGCTGGTGGAGCGATGGGATATGTAATGTGATTCAGGGCCTTGTAATTTACACAGAATCGTAACTGCCAGTCTTTTTTTGGAACCAAGACAACATGTGAGTATCACGGCGAATCTGACGGTTCAATGACGCCCTATTGTTTCCCCTTGTTTATTTGTTCCATAATCGTGCTGAGGGTCTGAGTACGGCTATAAAATTCTGTGGTGAGGTTGGCTAGCACCTCTTCTCTTCTGGTGAACGCCGTAGCTAGCCTGTTCTGGAATTGTGTCCATTCTGTGATGAACTTCCCCACCGGTTTGTTCGTGGTGAGCCATATTTCATGCTGTATGATCCTTGTCTGGCGCAGCATTCCTTTTGATCCGAATGCCCCTACGTGCTCAACCAAAACTTGCTTCAGTTGATAGAATTTAGTGGCATCCAGTTCATGGTTGATTTCTGCTGCTAGCAATGGCAGGGCAGCTATGACTTGTGGACTCTGCTCCCAGTTGATCAAAACTCTGTGTTTGTGGGGCCAGGGGTGGCAGAGGATGACCATTTCCTGGACGTCAGGTGCCACAATAAATTTTATGGTGCTGGTTATTTTCTGAATAGTTAAACTCAAGGATATCCATCCGTCTATGGCAAGAGTGCAGTTGGGCTTGGCCATGCAAACAGTTTTTAGCTGGGGTGGTAATGACTTCCACTGTTTGGCGGAAAGAAGGTCGCTACGCACAAAGTTTCCAGTGGCGGCTGAATCTAACAGTGCTAAGACACTTTGGCAATTTACAATTACTTCAACGTGCAGTGCCTCCGGGGGTTCTGCTTCTTCACCCATGAATTGAATAATGGGACCTTTTAGTCTGCCAGTGTTGGCATTTCCTGACTGGGAGGTTCCCTTCTGCTCGTTTGGAGTGGGTCGTGAACCACCAGTTGCGTCCCCTTCCTCCGTGTGTGTGCGTGCGTAGCTCCGGCCGCACTGGGCAATCCCTGTGAAAGTGATACTCAGAGCAGGACCAACATTTTGGGAGATTACGCACTGGCAGTGGCGGTTCCTTAACCTTCTTTTCTTGGGACTTCTCCGGTTCCGAAGGCTTGCTCATTTTCAGGCGTTCTAGGTGGGCTTGCACCTGTAAATTTCGCTCGATTTCACATGCCAACTCTCCCCCTTCGTGTGGCTTGGGTAAAATCAGGACATTCCTTGGTTGTGGTAGAAGCATCAGTGTTATATGTCATACACAGCTTTCTTCCGTATCTTCTGGGAAAATCCTTCAGAACATTTGCACTTTTCTTCAAATGAAAATTTCAGCTTCCTCGCAGAGGGTCTGAGTATGGCTACAAAATTATGTGGTGAGCTTAGCAAGCAGCTCTTCTCCGGTAAATTCAGTAGCTAGCCTGTTCCGGAATTATGTCCATTCAGTGATGAACTCCCCATACTTCCCCCCACCAGTTAAGCACTTTGCCTTTAAGGCGTCCTTGCGTTAGTTTGATCCACTGTTTCGGTGGCACCTCTTGCACCTTCTATTCCTTTGTGAAGTCCAGAAGGAAAACCAGCAGATCTTCGTATGGATGGCCCGCGAAGTCTGGGATATGTGGCTCCCCTGTCAAATGGCTGGATTCCGCCTTCTGTCTGTGTCCGGGGTTGTCGTCAGCATTCGGCGGCTCACTGACAGACTTCACACCTATATACCATCACCGGTCAGGTCACCCGCTCATCGGGCCAGCCTATACATGAGTGGTGAAATGTCTCGGCACAGACAATGCATTGAACTGTGTACAACCCCTGTCCTTGGCAGGTCACCCAGCCGCAAAATGCTGTCTTTCTTATCCTGCAGTTCTAACACCGGTACTCTAGTCCGTCGGTGTGATGAACTATATCGTCCCAGCCTAAGAAGGCGTAATGGAATTGGTGCTGGCAATGTGTGCACTAGATTCAATGAACCTCTTCTCTGGGGCATTCTGTCTTGGCGCAGCGGTTACTAACGGTAGCCTAGTGTCTATTGTTTCTTCTGTGGGCTCATTCGTTATCTCATTAGTGCCCGACATCTTGGGGCTATTGAGCACCACAGGGTGTTTAATGACTCTCTGAAGTCTGGTCTAAGTCTCATAAGTCCTGGCTAGTTCGCTTGCCTCGGGGTTGTGCTGGCCTGGTTCTGCCCAATTATTTTCAAAATTACTGCTGTTACCCCACTTTGGGGCGCCAAAAAGTACCCCTATCTGACACATGACTCTGTGGGTTGTCTGCCCGCGTACCTAGGTAAATTGTTCAACACTAGGCTAGTCACGTCTTTAGGTGTCTAGTTGTCTTTTGGCACTGGTGCCTGACCGGAATATAATATCGGCCTAGTAGGCTGCTGGTTTGATACGAAGTCCGGCTCTGGCAATACGACTCTGCGTGGTGTTGGCTTAGGGTGCAGGCCTGAGATGAAGCGAGTGGGATGGTGCGCTTGGCCTTGGTGTGGTTTAGCTAGAGTAGGTGCCTCTTCCCATGGTTGCGCTTGACTGGTGTGTGTGCGTCCGAGGTGCTGGGGTGCTCTACTGTCGTGGTGCAGCTAGGCACTACCGGGGTTGAGTTGGACTCTTTGCCGAAGAAGTATCTCCTGTATTACGGAATGATGGCCTTCCGCTTTATGGGTGGGTGGCTCTAACAGTGTTGTAGGAATGACTGGTGGTGCTGGTATGGTAAGTCGTTGCAGCAAAGAAGCTTGTTCTCGTGAGTTCAGTAGTCTGAAACCGCTGGGAAGGATGAAAAGCCCTTGTGGATCTTTAGAGATAGCCCTTGCCTTCTTCTGAACACCACCCCTGCAGGTGTAAGGCATCAGGCTCCAGACTAGGAACGGGCCTGCATGAGTTAGGCAGTCAACGTGTTAGAGTGCAAGTGTATGTGTGAATTGCTACAGCCAACACTGCACCCCACTCTTGATTTCCCCACCGTAGGTGAGGGAGTCTCGAGCTGCAGTGTTGGCTGCCGGAACTGCATGATGTTCTTCCAATGGTGTTGGTTTCCCCTGCACCGGAGTGTAAGCCCACTCGGCACTGCTAAGTGTGCAATGAGATGAGTTCACCCCAGCCGGCAAGCCAATCCCATTGGGAGCGTACCTAGTGTCGTGGCTCTACCATTCACTGCACGGGGCAGAGAATAGGTGGCCTTCCAAGGATGTTTTGTTCTCCTGTTAGTGTGAATTCGGAAACAGCAAAACCCGGTCTCCTGCTGTATCTCTGTCAGATCTGATGAGGGTGAAGACTAGGATTTTGAGTGATACTCAAGAAGTTAGGCAAGATCAATGTGTATTTTGCAGTTAAGGAAAATAAACAGAGATGGTGGAAGTACTACCTCCATTCCACTCAGGCTTCGCAGAAAGTACACACTTTCTGTTGTCCATAAGGGACAGAACGTGTATCAATGTGAGGTGCTGATGACGCAGCTGGTGCATTCTTTTGTACACGGTTAGAGAGGATCTTCAGCACGGTGATGTAGTGGTGAAGCATTTAGGATTGGTGCAGGCCTCAGCACCACTTTCGTGTGCAATGAGAGCCCAGGAGAGGACAGGACAAGAACTGAACCAGAACTGATGATCCGGAGGCCAGGAGCTCTTTGCCTTATATACTCCTCGGCCATCCCTTCCTTCACTGGCATAGGGCTTCAAGCGAGGGGGTTAGAAGGTTCAAGCCCGGCACTTGGATCCTCTGTGCGAGCGGCATAGTGGAGAGTTGTGGGATCTAGGCAGCACCATACTTGTGGCGGCATCTCGTGGCACACTACTGTACTAGCCTCAGACTTCTTGCATGGTCCCGGTGGCTCATCGGGTGAAATAATTTCCATTATTGGGACGTCTTACCCCGGCCGGTAGATACAACAAACTCGTAATCGGTGGCGGTGAGTCAACTCTGTTGACAACTGCTAGTGGTGTAGTTGCACTAAAGAGTAGAAGTAATTTATTAATAAATATAAAAGACAGCATGAATCAATGGAAAAGGGTAAATTGTCTTCACATAGCCTAATTCAGAATTCATTAATAAGTATCACATTAATTACCTACCTGGTTTTGAAACTAAGAATCAGTCATATTTTTATAGTATTTTAATAGTAAAAACATTTTCTCCATGCTCTGTGTGAAACAAAGGGAAGCCGATTCGCGGCATTACATTCCAGCCAGACCCCACGAGCAAAGAGAAAGCAAGCAACGTAGTAGGAATTATGCTAAGCATCACATGCAAACCAGACATAGCTCTACAAAATTATTAATTTAAAATGTTCTTTTCTTTTTACACAACAATTTATATTATAATTAATTCACGGTTACTTCAGCCTTTTCTGAAGTCCTGCTAAAGTTCTACTACCAGGATATTCCTCCGTCTCGTGCAAACTAAACTTAACTAAGTCTGGAGAACTACACCAGAGGGACAACGCACCACATTCGTGCGCTCTCAGCCGTAACAGTACTTTGAATAAGAACTATTTCTCACCAGGTACTACAAACACAATAGGTTTTCTCACTGTTTTTTAATTAAAATTATTTATAAATGAAGTATTCAAATTTATACATAAAATATGAATAACGTTTCAATTTAACAGGGGAGAAAAAAAGTAACTTTTATGAACACAAGTATAAAATGCTTGATACAGGGCGTATTTAGAAAATCACTAAACACTTCATACATGGGGAGATTTTTCAAAGGTTTGATTCAAAAAGGCTGAAGAAACCGTGAATGGACTATACTTGTGAATTCACAAACATTGGGCCCAACAATTTTGAAAGTGATACTGATAAAATAAAAATCTTAATATTCACAAAGGACTGATACCATATGTAGTATTTTACTTGTTCTGAACGGATGTCCTGTGTAGTAAACTACAAATGTGTAAAGTTCAAGTTAGGTGTAGGTATATATTTTGTGCCGTATGTACCTGTGATATTTGTGACTTGTACTGTTTCATTCAAAAGACACAGTACAATTCTTTAAAGCTCTGTCGGGACAGTAGTTGCAAGCCATCCACCTTCATTTGAATGCTTGTAAAAGAAATCCATTCTGAGCTCTACTAAGGGATTTAAATTGTATGTAATAAAACAAAGGACTGTTGTAAATATGTATTGGTATAAAAAATTCATAATAGAGAATTATTTTTATTTATCGTTCTTAATAAGTAATGTTTTCTGGTGGCTTAAAATGTATGGTTACAATGCCGCCCTTCTTCAGGAATAATGGTCGCATACCATGCTGTGACAAGTCATGATGTATTTAAGGTGGTTCTTGTGGCACTTTTGTCCTAAAAGAATGTTCGCCTGCCAGTGTGGTGAGTCATGCGGTCTAGAACCTGTTCAGTGTGTTGGAGGGGAAAAGTAGGAGAGTAAGGATAGACCTGGGATGGAGAAAATTTCAGTCCAATCATGTGCTAAAAATTATTGGGGATTTCCTAAGGGGGCGAAGGCAGAGGGTGAAAGTGGGGGAGACAATATCGGAGGAAGAGGAGGTTACATCAGGGGTACCGCAGGGAAGCGTGCTGGGTCCTTTGTTGTTTACCATTAAATGAAAATAAATGTAAGAAAAACTAAGGTAGCGAGGTTTACAAAGAAGGTGATAGCAGGGCCATGTAGAGATGAGAGGGACAAGAGATAGATGAAGCAGCAGAATATAAGTATCTAGGGTTGTACTGCAGGGAGACCTCAGGTGGAAAAAAACAGGTAGAGAGGGTGGTTGCAAAGGGAAGAAGGGCTCTGGGCATGCTGGAGGGAGTCAGCTGTGAGGTGAAGGAGGCGTATGGCACAAAGGTACGGCCAATGTTAGAATATGCTACAGCAGGGAACTATAGGTCATCAGTGATGAAAGAAATGGGGTAGAGCTCATTGAAGGACAGGAAGATAGTTGAACGGCTAGTCAGGATGTACAGGATGGTGAATGAAGAGGGAGGATGGGGAGGGCTACACTGCAAGCTAAATAAGGGGGTGTTTAGAGGAAGAGGAAACAACAGTGAGAAGCTTCAGAGGGTGTGGAGGAGAACAGAGCGGGGTAGGCAGTCCATGCTTGTGAGGTCGGTGAAGGAGTGGAATGTGTTGAGGGAGGAATTGGTATCTGTGAAAGGGGGGGGGGGGTTGGAAAGTTCAGGAAGGGAGTGGGAGAGGAGTTTATTGGGGTAGGGGAGAGGTGAGAGAGCTCACCACTATGGTAACCTAATTGCAGGTGTATTATATTATTACTACTTCTGCTTATGTTTGTAAGGCGTGTATTCTCAAGTTCCACACTCGGAGCTATGCTCTAGGTATAAGGGTTACTGTCAATATTTCTTGTAAAATTTCGTAAATGCTAAGCTGTGTGCATTACACATCCTACTGCTGCTAATTCTTCAGGTGTTATTTTAATTAATGTTGTGCAAATGTGTTGCAAATCCAGGAAATCTTAACACACAATAAATTTAAGAAAGCAGAAGTAGGTACAAAACACATGACATAGAGGAACTACTTACTTGCGTAAAGCGACGGACTAAACAGGTTTTCCCAACACCAGCATTGCCGACCAGCACTACTTTGAAAAGAAACTTGTAATCTTCCATTGGGCAAAAATGTTTCACTTCTTTGTCCTTTGGTTTCCTGTAACATTTGTTAACAACTTATAACCATAATTCAACCCTAGATCTACAACAATGTTTTCCATTTAAATGGTTTACAAATTATATAAAATTGTTAATTAAAATGAACTATATCGCAAAAGTTTGATGCTGCCTCAATTTCTGTGTGAACGTACCCAATTCAAATAATTACGCAAGTACTGTCTTATTTATTTACAAATTCTATACAAACACTGTACACCATCCATTGTTGTCGCCCCTAGCGTAATGTAGAGGAATTACAAAACGATTTAGTATGTTTTGGACAACTGCGCAATCATAGTGCGCATGGCAATGTTTGTCGTGGTTTAATATCACTTATCTGATTGGGTGTATTTTGTGTGTGTTGGTGACTCTTTAGCAACTTAGCCAATGAGAATTTGTGTAAGAAATATGGTTGTTGTGGATGAATGTTCTAAAATGCTGGCAGCCATTTTAATTTAAGTTTCAACGGGAGAAGTGTTGGTCAAGTTGTTCTGTAGAATATTTTAGGATATCATGGCATTAAAACAATTGTATATTTATGTTAATATGTCGTGCGTGTGATAAAGCAATTTTTTTTAGGTATCTATCTTAATAGTTGACGGCTGTGATAGTGTGATGCAAGAAATATGCATGCTGTTATGAGATACGTTGGGATGTAATTCTGTAGAATGTCTTTCCAGATGTTCAACGTTATCTGCGGTACTGATTCGTTTACTTTCTTTTTAATTGCAGGCAAGCGGATGTGCAGCAGGCCCCGTTAATACAAATTATTATTTTCTGTGTATGAGAAGACTAGCATCAAGATGTCGGCTGAAGCAGCAGAGGACTATTTATCTTCGTTAAGTGACCTGACCATCAATAGTAAGCCGTTGATAAATATGCTCACGATGCTGGCAGAAGAAAATATCGAACATACCCCAGCTATCGTCCAGGCAGTGGAACAACATCTTCAAAAGGTTAATTTATAGGTTATTATTTTGAATTACACATTCATGCAAAACCAGTGCACAACATCCCTATCATGAACGTAATTTTTAAACTAGCCTATCTTACATTGCCCAAGCATTTATCCAGGTTCTTGAACACAATCTAGGCTCTTCTAAATATAATTAGAATAATTTAACAAGCACGTTAAGTTTTTGTGGAAAACCGATTTAGAATTCAGTTTTGTAAGTATTTTGTAGTAGTGTAGTTCAGTGGGTACAAGTACTTTATCCACATTGCGCTAACCCAAATGTTTCATTTTGGCAGCTGTTTTACATGGTATTAGCTCCTGGTCTATGCCTATCATGGCAGTAGTGCGGCTTGCTCTACATATTCGTGTTGAGGTGATGTTTTGACTGTCGGCCACCAGTGATATGGTTAATAAAAAAGCGACTGTCAACAACCACGTTCTTTGCCATCTTGTAACAAAATTGCTCTATGCTTGTAGGGGTATTAAGTCTGCCCACAGTTGTCTGTGTAGTCCTTGCATGCTACTATTGAGGTGGTCTGGATGGATGCATTTGAAAATCACGTCACAATTTTTATTTCATATCTGTGTTGCGTGATTTACTATGCTGCTAGTTTAGTGCTATTTCTGATGTTTTTCTGCAAGTTGCCATTCGTATTATGCAGGATTTATGTCGACCTGTCCGCCCATCAATCATATGACCAACAGCCACTCAGGGGTGGCCATTAATTAGAGGCGTCAGTCCATCAAAACCATGGCAAGCTTTTAACTGATGAAGTAACGGATAAAGTTACAGCCTTCTAAACTTGCACATTTTGTAACTTGTTCATCCCAAGTTCTTTACACTGCTGTGTAGTGCGTACACTTTTGTTTTGGCTGTCATGTTTGTATATGTAACTAAAATGAAATTGTTACATTTTTCTTGAAGATAAATGGGTAATTACGCTTGGAAACACGAGCTCCTTTTGTGCAATAGTAAAAATAATAATATCGTTGTTTATATGCTATTTAAATTTTACTACATTGATTAATTTCCGTTACGTATGTGTATGGTTGTTTTGGGTAGGTTTAGAAACACAGTACCGTAAAAAAATGTCACTTTTCATGCAGAATTGTTTCCTATTTGTAAACAGTTTTGTTTTTATTAGTTTGCAGCAATGGACTTATGACCTACATACAAAGTTTGGTTGTGAGATGGACGGACGCAATGGGTTGTTGTAAATCCTGCCTTACCGGGAGCACTTTTTTTGTATGCTTTTTTGGTTCGATATAGCAGTTGCTATTTGTGCTGTGAAAAGCAGCTATTTCTGCTCTTGCTCGCCGAGGTACAGCAGAAATATGACAAGCAAGGTGAAAAAAATGGCAGCAAAATGAAGTTACTAACATAGTTTTGAGAGTGCCAATTGCAAAAGTATTTTACACATATTGATTATGTTTAGGTGTCCTGGAAGAAGTACACAGGGGTATGCATTTAGTAATGAAAATAATTCACATTTATCCCCAAAAGTAAGTTATCTTCAGTAGTTAAAATTTTTAATGCATGGAAATTACACAGGGGCAATAATGATTGACATTTTTGAAAAAATTTAATTTAATTAATTTTGGCAATGCTAGATTTATGCTGTTCGTTGTTTGTGTTGCCCTGCAGAGAGCGAGCTGCCTTCTACCCCAGTGGGTTTCAGGGTACTCAACACTACCTCACTTTGCGTATTAAACCTTTAAACAAATATTTGGAGTAGATGACGAATTCATAAAGAATAATTGTTAGGTATCTTGTGTAAATGTTGCGCAGTGTCAATACTCTTGCAATTGAAAAAAGTTCTACACCAATACTTGCAGCTTAAAATTAGAAAGGCAGAGATCTAGTTGTAAAGCAATAGCGCACACCATGTTTTCAGTTCTAACTCCAAAATAATTTTATTGGCTACTCTGTGCCCTCAGATATTTTGCGTTATATTTTACATACTCTATGGTGCATCCCAAAAATTAATACTGGCCAAATTTTCTAATAAAGTGGTAACCAAACTGTAATAAAATGTTAAATACATATACGTATTTGATGTTGCACACCATTCACTCATAAAAGTAATATTAAAAATATGATTGCCATTCAATACAGTTAGTGGTATGGTTCGCAGTGCAAGGCGATCGCAAGTAAGGTCTACTTTGACAAAATGACTGGTGGTTTATTGATTAACCTATCTAAATCTCTGGATGAGGGAACAAAGGTTATGCAATGAACAGGAAAGTGTTGTTGGTTGTACGTAAATATATATTTGATGTGTGTTGGAACATGTGCATTTTCTGGGATGTATAAAATTTACATATCCCCCCTCCCGCCGAAATGAAAATAAATTTTAAGCTAAAAACTAAAAAAAAAAAAAAATGAATATTTTACCAGCTGTATATTTTATTTTTAGATTCGAAAATACTTAAATAGCACAAATTTGCACCCAGAAACTCAAAATTTTTCTGGGGGAGAGCCCGCAGCCCCCGCTTTATTAGGGTAATGAGTGTATCTACTTCTAGAAAATCCTCAAGATTTTTGAACACTCAAGGTTGGCAGGTATGTTCACATAGAAAATCAGATTTCCACAAATATAAGAATAAAGAAAAAGTACAAATAGGAGAAATGTATTCAATAGTAAAAATATCACTAATACTCAGGAATCTCAACTATACATGTTCCAGCTCAATTTCCCAACAACCATTGAGCGGGACCACATTCTATACCACTTCATTGTTTGGGTTACCTAATGACACTGACAGGACCCAAAAAACGAAGAATCGTGAATGGCCCGTGATGGGGCCTAGCCAATTTGGCGGAGAATTGGTCTGCCATTTTACTCTGGACATATTAATGTCAAAGTACCAGTTCACCCACTTGAAAATTATTCTGTAGTCTTATCATTATTGCACATTTGGCCATTGCCTTTTTCGCTTTTTCAAATGCACATAGATATCATTCCAAATCTTGTAGAGTTCACTATTACTGTATCCATGATCTCTAGGGGTATGCCGCATATGTTTAGCAGAGAAACCGGAAGTTCTCTCCCCAAAAATATTTTGCACTTTGAAAAACCAGTGGCGCTGTGAGGTACCAAATTAAAAGTGAGACAGAGCTCTGGAAGATTTTGGTCCCACCCTCTTTGATCAATATTGTGGAAAATGCTAAGCAGCCTTAACATTTTTATTCACATGCCCCACAATATTTGGACATGGGTAATAGGGGCTTGAAGTGATATGTTTCACACGCCATTCAAAACATATATCTTAAATTACCCGGGAAATAAAGTAGCTAATTTGCTTGGGTCCCCAAATATTTGCCAAATTTTCAATACTAATGCTTTCGTGATATTTTCTCCCTTCATATCTTTAAAGGGGAGCATGAGAATATACTTGCTAAATCCATACACTAAAACTGAAATGCTGCGGTTGCAGTCTCTGGATCTTGGCAGTGGACCGGAAAATAAAAACTTTTTTCCTAGGGTCTAGTAGTAGGTAACTTAACAGATTAAAGTTCCATCTTTCTGTTCAAGGACTGTTTGGCCAATTGGCACTCTTTACACTCTTGCACAAATGTATTTATATCCTGCCCCATACCTGGCCAAAAAAATTCAAGCATTATCAAAGCCCTGGTTTTCTATTTCCCATATGGACCCCGCTTGTAGAGCTATGGGAATATTTTAAAATGGGGTCTCTTGACTGATGGAGACCAGAAATTTATTCTTTTCAAAGCAATCTACATGAAAGATCAAAGCCTTATCCACCCAGTGTGTAGAAATGTTACCTTGTTCAATCTGTTCCATATTTTTACTACAATCCTCATGTTCCTGCTGCCAGTTATAGAAATCCATAAACATCTCCGGCATTGTACGGATTAACACGCAACATTCTTCATTTGCCTTTTTCTATAACACCTGGGCTACCTCAGGAACAGTCGCCATATTTTCATAATCTCTCATCATACCTCTGGAATAGGCAATCTGCTACGACTATTTTTTTCCTGTATATGCATAATATCTAATCTAAAATTATTTAACCACATGATCCACAGTCCAATCTTTCCAAACTGTTTTGGATGTGCGTACAGCTACGTGAGAACTTGAGTGTATGTAAGTCAAATTCATGGTGTTCAAATACGTCACAAACTTTTCCACTTCCCAGACACGTGCCAATGCTTCCTTCTCAAAAGTGCTCAGATGCAGTGTACTATTATTTTGTTCTACTAGCAAAGGCCACTGGTCTCAACCCTTTCCCACTGTCTTGCAGTAACACTCCACCCAGGGCTAATGATGAAGCAACTGCTTGCATAATAAATTTCTCTGTGGAATCGGGGTGAGCCAACGCTGGGGGATGAGAAATAGCAAATTTTTGTTGAACGCCTTTTCCTGTTTTTTATGTCCAATCGAAAGGGATGTCCATTTTTCATAAATTTATTTAAAGTGGCGCACAATTAGGCATAATTATCTATAAACCGGGAGAAGTAACCCGAAATTCCCAGAAAACGCATAATACCCTTAACTTTTTAGGTTGCGGAAAGTTCTCTATTGGGGCTATTTTCTCGGGATCTATAATGTTTTCCTTTGGATAGAATAAAGCCTAAAAACTTTTTATAAGTATTCCCCTCATGTTACTTTATCTGGGTTAACGATAAAACCCAATTCCCGAACCTTACTTAGCACTAGTTCAATATGCTCCTCCACATTCCTAGAATAAATGCATGTCATCCAAGAATAAAATTTAAAGTCAAAAATAATACTCTTCAAGGGCTTTTTGCAGAATCCGAGTTAGGCTCCCCCGAAATTCACTCAGAACGGCACCCTGTTCCACTAAAAATGTTCCCTTGGGGTGACAAAGGCAGTACATGCTTTGTTTGACTCATAAGTTCACACTGGTGGAAAGCCGCGTTAAGATCAATAACTGAGAATATACTTTCTGCACCCAAATGTAAAACATTCTTCACATTCTGCATGGGGAAGGGTCTACATTTACTTTTTTATGTAAATGCTGTAATCAATGACCAAACTATATTTACCTGGTTTTTTTTTACAAGGAAAGCTGGCAAAGCATCACAATTTCTCTCATAGAAATTAATTTGGGTGGGGCACATACATTGATACGGCTTCACTCTAAAGGGGATATAGTTGTAGTTGGACAAACATATCTTGAGGGCACTCTAATATCTTGAGGGCACTTGACAGCACTCTAAACCACGTCGTAATTACATCGCTGCAACTCTCAAGCAGAGCGTCCAACTTTTCTTTCTGCTCTGTCGAATACCTCACCCAAACTACCTATATTGACATGTGACCTCACTCATTTTGCATTTTCTTAAGGCAATTTCTGGCCTTTGGGGTTTAAACCCAAATTGAAGCTTTTCTTGCTTAAAATATACCCTCTCTTTTGTTTCTGTTGAGAGACAACCCTAAAATCATGGGGTTAACCAGTCCTGGAACAGCCCAAAATCTTTACCCCATGAGTAATGGCCCACTTAAAAATGTAACCAAAACTTGGTTGTAATATTACAAGTTATCCCATTCGCCACAAATACAATTGCAAACCTTTTTCAACTTTTAACTGCCCCTTGAGTTTGGGAAATTGCCGAACCAACAAACTAGCTAAATCTTGGCTAGCAAAATATTCATTAGCCACCGTGTCAAGAAGTGCCAGCATTTCTTGGTTTTTAACAGTAATGGAAATATACAATTTGTTTCTCACCTCCCCACTTTGGTCTACAACTGCCAAGGTTTCTTCCCTATTATTTCTTTCTTTCACGTAAAACTTACAATTTCTTTGGAAATGCCCTTTATGCCCACAAGAAAAACACTTCAATTTCCCTCCTTTTCCTACGTTTAGGGATACTGCAATTTTCACTCCTAACAGTAGGAATAGACAGGGATGGGCAATTTCTAACCATGTGACCCACAACATGGCTTCTAAAACACATCACCTCCCTCGTTTATTTTTACGTTGTCAACGTGATCAAGTCCACATCCATAAAATTTACAGTTACGCTTCCCACTAATTTATTTACAGTGTTCAGGGAAGAATGAGCGATGGAACGTGCAATATACATATTGCTACTTTGGCCCATTTGACTGGCTGCGCTACTTGTCTTCTGCAAACTCTTGTCACCTACTCACAGCAAACTTACCATGCGCTTACGGAGATCCTCAATACTATCCGAGTCCTCTGCCTGTATGTTAGCCTCTTTAAGGTTTGCCAACAACATGGGCTTAGTGGCACGATAGACCCACAAAGTCATTATGGCCAGCAGAAAAAATACAAAATAAACCTTCAGTACCCCAGATAACACTAACAACAGCATAGTGACACCGTTTTGAGCTGCTCCCTACCCCAGTAGGTTTCAGGGTACTCAACGCTACCTCACTTTGCGTATTAAACCCTAAACCCTCAATAAATCTTAGGAGTAGATGGTGAACTCATTATAAAGAATAATTGTTATACACACATTATATAGCGCATCCCAAAAATTAATACTGGCAAGATTTGCTACTAAAATAGTAACTAAACTGTAATAAAAGGTTACATATATATACTTATATGATGTTACTTACCATTCACTCATAAAATTAATATTAAAAATATTATGGCCATTCAATACAGTTAACTAACTATATATATGATGTTACTTACCATTCACTCATAAAATTAATATTAAAAATATTATGGCCATTCAATACAGTTAACTATATGTATTGCAGTGCAAGGCAATCGCAAGTAAGGTGCGCTATGTTTTGTAATAAAACGTTTAAAAACACTTCAGCGTTTCTCTTGCAGAATTTACCGCCTCAACAGCAATGGGCAAACCAACTCCAGATCCGCTGATGCCTGGTAATTATTCTTGCAAGAAGAATCAGCAAACAGGGGCACTACACAGCCCCAGTGTACTCAATCCTCTGTTGTGTCGCAGGCCCCAATGCCCGCGAAGACTGCTCGGCTCAATGGCTAACAACTGATAGCAGGCGGTGCCAAGCAAATGCACCGAGCAGCACTAATAAATTATTGCAAACTTCTTGCACTTTTATTTAAGTGTGCTTAACATCACAGTTAGGCTGCTAAATGGGTTTCTCAATCACTCGCATCACTTCCTTCATAATGCAAATTTCGAAGAGGATATTTTACATATGGCACTGTAAGTGACAGCTGCTGCGAAATCATAACATATTATGTTACGTCACATTTTATCAAACTTGCAGTCATACCAAAACAGTCACTCGTAATAGTCGACACGTCAATACAGTTTCACTGCGTGAGCCTGCCCTCCAAACGTATGTGGCTCGCCGCGTTTTACCGGCCCGGATCTTGCACGAGCAGCGCGCACCACAACTCTGTTATGCATGCTGGGTACTGGATGACTACTCACGGCTTCTAACCAGTGTTGTGCCACGTGCCTTTAACAATATTTAAACTGCGTACGTTATGAGAGAATATACTTGTATATAACAAGTATGAAATAGATTAACATATTGAAACATGATTAATATATAATAAAATATTACATACTCAAATAATATAATTACGGTAGCATAATAATGACAGACCGGCCTATTAAAAATACACTGAACATGCGCCATGGCAAATAGCTGCTGCCAACCTATAGTCCATTCCCGATTGGAAGCGACTTATGAAAATCAACCTGTGAAAAAACACTCCAGGCATAACATGTTAGCCTGTTTTTTCAATGACCTGTATTCCACAATTATATAACACTGTGGTTAACATTAGAGTACTGTATTATTGAATAAATGAACCTTTACCATAATATCTTCTATAACTTGTAATATTTATTTATTTTTTAAATATGAATTAACAGCGAGTGCAGCGATGTGTGGGCAATGACTGGTAAGAAATAGTTCACAGTTAAAATATTATTTTAACCTCGTTTCTTAGTATACTATTTGTAAATTAAACCGGTGCCTATTGAAATATTTAGGTAGCCCCGATTGTAGCATCTCAATTTTACAGTTTAAAATAACAGCAGAAAATATTGCGAGTACGCCGTAATGGTACGGTGGTGTTTTATCGAGTGGAAAGTAACTGAAAAATGTCTGCTGTCCGGGGCTTGTCGCTCTCTCTCTTTCTTCATCTCTTTCACACTCTGGAACTTTCACTCCGCTAGTAAGCAAGGCAATTATACATGTTTTCAATTGTAGCACATTTCCTACTTGTTACTGCAAAATAATGAGTTTTGAATTTGTAATTTACAACTGAAAAGAAGTTTCAATGTTTGAATATTTATTTTAATATATTTAGATATGATGGCAGGGCAGTTGCAAAGTGAAGTTGGCAGACGTGGCGAGCCATGATATGGCGTGTTGCATATTGCCAAACAAAAAGGTAAATTATTTGTTCTCCGATAAATACTTCTAATTACCACATCACATTTGTAGACGTTGTGTTTTTTTAATCCTACCTAGGCAAGTTACGATGTGATAAATCTGTGTTTCCACGGTAGTAATAAATATACTGTGACGGACGTGTGTTTCACTAATTATTGCATCTGTGAAATGGCGTGCCTTTGTGCATCGTGGTAAATATGCTGGCCCTGTGTGCGTGATTTCAAATATTTGACTAGCACTATTTATACGTTGTAACTGTGAACTGTTTTTATGACAAAGTTAATTATTTACATCCGCGCCTGTTTATTTATGACAATGTATCTTTGCCCCAAGGAGTTTGAAACACAGTCATGTAATGTAATTTGCCACAATCTCAGAAGAAAAATACTAGGCCCAGACAGATAAGTTTGAATAAACCTAATAAACAGTAAGTAGCAATACATAGAAATATGATCGGAATAAAAGTTATAGTAGGCTTATTTGTGTGCATGTTCACTGCTATTTTTTAAAGTTTGTATGACAAAAATGAGCAACACGAGTTGCGTGCTTGAATTTAATGTGCCTTTTTAATTTGACTGGTTGTTCCTTCGTTTTAATATTTATTCCAACTGAGGCCGTCCTTTTAAAGAAATGACCCAACACATATCAATAACATAAGGATAATTACAATTAGTACAGCCCTTTACCTCGCAGTTGTAACAGTGTTAAACACAATCGCGGCAAAATACTAACTTGCATTACATGCATTGAGCTACGTCATGGAAAACAAATATGTTAATGTAAATATCCGCAAGAACTATCTTAAATTCAGGCATTTTTAAAACATCATAAAGCTGACCTAAATAATGTTAGAGGCCTAAAGTATGAATATTCATAGGGAATGGTTTTTGGAATATGACGGAATTCTTTGAAAAGCTGTAAACAGTAAACAACACATTTGACAAGTATAAAAGTAGAAGTCACATTTCAATGTTTATTTTTAGGTGCAGCGAAAGTATACGAACATATGTACACACACAATGGAATGTAAACATTGATTTTGACATGCTGAATGGCAGTCACATGACAATGTTTGTTTACATTTGGCGGGCCTGCAAGTAGATGTTTAGCAGGGCTCCGAGAAAGTTGCTTCCAATGGGGATGGACTGTAGCTAACATTACACTAGGTGCACACTAGATGACGAACGTGTCATCACATGAGTAACTGCTGTTTTTGCTATCTGGCGACTTGCGAAAAATATCACTCGGTAGAAAAAGCATACCATGCGAACATACCTACTATTTGTTTCCTGCTTTCTTTGCCATATATTGTACTGGTTGTCATTGATATTGTATAAAATGGTTGGTAATTGTGTCTTTTCCAAAAAATGTTCCTAGGAAAATGGTATGAATCAATATTATACTGCATTTCATATAGGTAAACTAAAGTTTGGCTATGTGACCAACCTACACACTATTTAATTGCTCTCATTTGCAAAGTATTGTATCAGCTGATGATTTGTTGCCGAATGTATGTTGGCAATAATGTTCGTCATGGAAGAAAATAATACTTTGAACTGAAGGTTGTAATTCAAAACTTAATTATACTTACAACATTTGTGGTTTAATTATGTTTTTTAAGTATTGTACAAAGTTTTTTTGTCTTATTGAATTGGATTAAATATGTTTAGCAATTGTGGCAGATCATATGGACAGTTACTGTCAGCAAAACATTTCCAGCTCTCTGAATGCCATTGTTAGTGTGATCTTTCTCTGTCACGTATATATTATGTACATCATATTTATTGCGCACTGATGGAAAATAAATTTAATAGATATTTGAAATGCCTGAAATAAAAAAGGCTAAAGGGGGCGCTGGTCGTCGGTCGTAGGCTGTCGGACTGACAGTTGACAAATGATTGTGCTGTTGCTAGGAACTGTTGTCATACCCGAGAAAGGTCACCCTTCCTTATATATTGGTAGAAAGTTTCTTCATTGAAAACATATTGTTTTCAAGCAATCGGTCGGTCACACGTCAGCCAAAGGTGACCTGTGTTATTTTCCTTGTTTCATCATGTTGTGCCTTGCGGTGGCGGAATGTTTTTAGTTTACTAACCCAGTGAAAAGGAAAAGATGGGCTAGCTGTTGTTGACAATGTCTTTTACTACTGATGAAATGAAGAAAGAAAAATAACAAATTTGGAAAAACGAAAATATATGAAATACTAACAATTTGTCATTGCTACAATCTTTCACATATTACATGAATTACTATCCTTTATTGAAATATAGACAATTGAAATACTTCCCGAATATACTAATTATATATATCTAGCTACAATGTTACAAAAGCCACCATTTCTGTGCTGTTTTGTGGTGTAAAAATAACATGTTTATGTGGGAAATCTAAAGTGTAAAGTTAATTTCGCCATTTATATTTACGTACATCATATTTATTGTGTTGTCTTCTTTCCGTTAGGTTAAAACTTTACAGATTATAGTAAATTGAATTTTATTTTTATGCGAACATAATTTTGTATTGGTTAAACAATTAAACAATACATATGTAATTCAAAATTATACAGTCTCATAAGTGCTGCAAAACCATGCAGTCTCATGAAAGATGTTAAAGTCTCTCCCAACCCCATCCACCCGCAATAAAATAAACCCAGCAGAATAACTTGACATTAACAAAAATTAATCGTAGCATTTTAGTTAAGATTGCAAATAGGCAGCTAGCCTACTGAAAATAGATCCAAGTACTCACAGTCTAGACTTGTCGATAGGCACTCACACAAAGTAGGACACAGTTTTTTCACGCGATTGCGGCGTTTCGCTGGCGCCAGCGAAACGTTGCAACCACGCTCAAAAATGTCCTACTTTGTGTGCAGTATGTAATATGAAATGTGATGTGTGGGGAGAGCTATCAAGATTGCGGTGTTTATGCAGTAGAACACACAAAATGTACATCTAATATATTTGTATTTGGTCCTTAAATTCTATTAAATGAGGAAATACCCTTTGCAAAGAACTTTAATATATGAAAAGTCATTCACAGGATTTATTTATACCGTGGCGCTGAGGTTATACAGGTAAACAACGCGGGTATCAGTGTCGGAACATTATGTAATTCTGGTGAATTACTCAAAGCTTACCTTATCTATATTCGTGAGAGAACAGTACTACATAATGTAATTACTAGTAGAATAAATATACACATTGTAGATCATACAAAACGACGTTCACATACGGTGTTTATAAGCAGGTTGCGTATGATGCTATGTTACATTACAATTCATGGTGACTAATAATGCACAAGAGACAGGAAACAAATATGCGTCGAAATTTATGTCGCTATTCGACAATTGTATTGTAAGAAAGTGCGCCATTCCAGTAACGTCTGATGTTTGACTGTGCAGAGGTTTGTAATGCACAAATGCTGTTTGGCATGTATTTTATTGCAATTTGTTTTGTTTGATGTGTTAAATCTAGTAATTGTACAAAATTATGAGTTTTCCTGTGCTATTATATGCATGAGAAACGTTAAATTATAATATTTGTTCTGCAATTTGAGTGTCATGCATTGTCGTCGAATGGAATCCACTTGTCATGTTTCATGATCTAAGTTGTATTAATGGTGACTGATTCGGTGATTACCTAAATCAGTTAAATCTAATTTCACAATAGTGGGGAGGGCTATGAAGATCAGGGAAATTGTGGGGTAAAACATACAAAATATGTACGTAATTGTAATATTTTGACGCATAACAGTCCCGGCTGGTTGACTGTCTCTGTCTTGGTGACTTACTCAATGCTAGGCATGTCACATCTCGAGACGGGTTTTTCAGCTCTGGGCACTGAAGCCCGCCTGGTGCACAGCCCGGGCCTGGTTGGCCGGCAACTTGGTACGAAGTTGGGTTCAGTGAGTTTCACTCGGCGTGGAGCAGGTTTAGGCAGTGGTGCAGTAGGGCGGTGTGATGGTTCGTGAAGTGGTGGTACTGCCCTTGTTCCCACTACCTGGGTGGCACTCGACTGGGGGGTGAGGTGTTAGGCTGCGGCTCTGGTGTATTGGTGGCCCTTTCTCCAAACAGTGCCTCCTGAACTATGGAGTGATATCCTTCCGCAACTTTGGTAGGTGGTTCGAACAAATCCACTGCCATGACGGTGGGTACAGGTACGGTGAAATGTCTCAACAGTGCAGACTGTTCAGATATTGCTTATTTTTAAACCAGTGCAGTCATGTAGACATGATGTTGCATCATGATAAGTTTGCTGTAAAACTCACAGCAATTTTGTAAAAATTGAGTTAAAAAAAATATTATTTTAATTCCTGTGATAACTGGGAGTAGGCCTACTTTGATAATATGTATGAATCTAAATGTTTGAACAATAACTACTTTAATGTCACATTCAGTTTGGTAAAGTGATCACTTTCTAGTTACTTCTTTCTTTCAGCCATTTTTTATCCTTTAAATACTTTTTGAAATTAATATTGTCATGTAAATAATTAACACGGTGTGTGTATTCCACCACACACTGATGTTAACGTCCAAGGCTAAAGAAAAGTGCTCACTTTACTGTGAATAGCCTGTAGTCATGTAGCCATTAGACCTACTTGTTGCTATGGCTGCAAACATGAGAGTCAAGGTGTTACAGCAGTGTTTCATTGCTAGTACTAAGTGTGTAATGCACATTTAAAGCTATTCCCTTACACCAAACTTGCTGTTCAAGGTAAGTCTATCAGTGGCGCTCCTTTCTAGCTGGTTCAGTAGCCTATCATGGGTGTGTGCTGTTGCCTAGTTCGTAGTATTACAGAGGCCACAGCGAGTCGGACTAAACCTTTCTGAAATGTGCTCAAAAAGTGACTGATTTTAATAAAATGTTTGAATATTTTATTAAAATCAATCACTTTTTGCAAGAGGCTCATTTTGCTGAATAGGTAGGTAAAAATCCCTAGTCTGCTCTATCCATTTGCGATATCACAGTCTGACTTGTGCTGTCGACACAAACTAATGTGAAGAATATCTGCTCATTCCACCCAGTGGTGGTGTCTGCTCTTTTCTGTAGCACCAGTACGGGAAGGACTGAACATTCATGGTTTTTTAGTTGCTTGCAGGTCAAGTTTTCTTTAGGAATTACAGCACTAACAGCAGTAGTTGCAAAAGGAAGTGGTTCACAAAGAAGGTCAGTCTAAAGTGCAGGTTTTTTCTTATACTATAACAAGGCAATTTTATTAAATATAAATTTTAGCAAAACTAACAGTTTAACACCAAAAGACAGCATATCTGTAAACATACAGTGTGACAAAATAGGTTATACTGTTTCAAATATGTTCCAAGGCAAAATAGTTTAAGTGTATCAGCTTTGATATAAGTACTTGAATGACAAGTGAAAGTGATGCTTATAATCCTTTATAAGCTACAGCAAAACTAAATAATTTTTTATACTACATGAAAGTGTAAGTAAATGATAATTTCTACATCTGTGTTTGACAAGTATGGATGGACAGTAAGTTTGTTATAACGTGTTTATTACGTGTGTAAATATAAACCCCGAAATATATTGCATGGTTTATCTACTTCTCATGCTGCTTATTAAAATTATTTAATTTTATACAATCGTAATTTATATTTGTCCAACTCACATTATCTATTATGGTGTGACGGATACTTCGTAGATGTGGCAGTATGGCTTGGTAACGTTTACTGAGAAGTTCTGTGCCAGGTATAGTGCAGAAGTTCCATTTACTACTGGCAAATCTCGTCACTTAGCTGGACACGTTTACAGGACAAGAGCTTGTTGAGATGGCTGTGACATAAGTGTTCTGTATGGTTATTACGTAATGGGTATCTTTCTTGCCGGGCACTAACAGTAGATAATAGTGTAACTGGACACGGAAAACACTTGTGTGTTGTGGCTTCTCGTTCAAATAAGAACACCATGAACTGGGCACAACCATGCCATTTTGAAATTCTTCTCGTTGTTAGTACTCGTTAGTAATAATGTATGTGATCTATTGTTCCGAAATGCTGTTCATGTTGAAGTGAGCACTTTCGAAATCAGCCACTGAAATAAAGCATTGCCCATAACTCATGGTTGCCACTCATGTTGACTACTTGGAAAACAGGGAAATGTTAGGGAATTTAGAACAAGTTAGCCAAATTTAAGGGGATTCTGTGATATGCATGCTATATTTGGCAGTTTTATCAATTCTGCACTGCTACCAGAATCATATAAAATTTTTTTTGAGGATTGTGGATAAAATGCTTAGGCAATTTTCTTTGCAGTTTATGTAGGGAGCAATTTTGTAAGAGAGAAGTATTTTGGTTTGAAAGTGTGTTATAATGCAAAGGTGTAAGTCCTTACAGAAAAAAGTTAGCAAAAGGTCGGGGAAAAGAGATTATTTTGGGAATTTTCCAAGGGAAAAAAGGTGGTAACTCGTGGACTACAGTATACACTGACCTGCAGGCACCCAGTTGGTAGCTATTTAAAATAAAAATAGCAATAATACCTTATATTATACTGAGAGTATGTAAATGTATAGTTACCAAAGTGTGTCTTTTATATACATTAGAGTAGTAGTTGTGGGTTTCCTTTTGATGACGCATTAATAAAGTGCCCAAGTCCATGGCAATGTTAATCTTAAATGTAGCAAAATGTTACAGAATGGGGGAAAGTAGATTTTAACAGGGGCTTTCGAAAGTGCTCTATGAACTGTGAACAGTCTCTAATTATTTAGTTTTACTTGAGCTTGAGGGTTACTCATTTTCATTTGCCACAGTGTTGCGACTATTATGTTGGCACCTGCATTGTGTTTATTTACATCTAGTTCAGTAGTCTTGGTTTATTGCACGTGGGATTTTTTTACTGAAGAATGTTACAGGAGAGTAAAGCTGTCTTGAGGTGGTGCAACATCGTGTTCTTACAGCACAGCAAATTTTTAACATCTCGAAAGCAGCCCTTTGAAGTGAAGAGTTTCTGGTTACAATTTCCAAAACCTACTCTATGGCGGTAAATTTCACTAACCGCGATTTACGGCTGACAAGTACTTCCCAGCTAATGTGTTTTCCAAACAAAATAAATATACCTAAACGAACATAAGATGTGTATGATCTCATAAATTATTAACTATACCCTATCCTAGGTCACGTGAACGTAATGTCAAATGTGATCAAACTTTCAGCATTGTAGAGAATGAAGGTGAGTTGAAATAGTTTCCAAGTTTTTAATTTGTGTGAAATAAGAAAATGTTGTTATTAAAGGTTTAAAACATTTTGTACTGTTTATTTGTAATTTTGTGTAGGATTTAGGGTTGTAAAATTAACCCAACCCAAAAAAGAAATCATATTGGTTTCTTTGATCAAATCCATTTTAGCACTTTAAATTCATAATAGGCATAGTTTTTTATTTCGTTGATGAGAGGAAAAAAATTATTTTTGTCATTGGCCTCATTTTATTCAAGAAATCGAACAATTTCTTCTTGGTGTTAGCAAATCGTACTTTTTATGAAAATTTGCACACAGTACAGTATTTTGTGTGTAGTCTATTTGTATTTTCTTACACTTTTTTAATCTAATCTTTGAAAAATCACCTCATGTATGAAGTATTTGGTTATTTCCTTAATATGCAGTGTATCATAAGCATTTAAAGTTTCCTTAATTTTTGTTCAGTTGAGTATTGGCTTATATTTTATGTATAATATTTCAACCATAATTAATATGAAAAAAAAATACAGTGAGAAAACAGATATATTGTAATATTAGTAGGGTTTCATAAATGTTGGAAGTCACCATGAATGGACTATATTATCAAGGAAGAACCACACTAGTGTTGAATTTCTGAATATTAATGTTATGGTTTAGAATTACTGCCTCTCTCATAAATGGCAAGATTTTGACAATTCAACTAATGTTTACTTTTCGTTTATGTATCCTTTCGCCATCAGCTGGTGTGTCAGTTTGATGCTACACGAAAACAAGAAATTTGGTTTCGGGAAAAAACATGGCGTGTTTAAGACATAGCTGGACAATTACTGGCCTAATAGAAATTACTAGTAATCAAAATCGCAGCACACAAAATATACGTTGCTTTAAAAATTGTGCAGATCTCGCTGAAAAACAAAACTATTGGTATCTGTTCGTAAATTTGTTATTTTACAGTTAACTCTCTATTATCCGCTTTGCGGCTTAACCGTGGCATATTCAGAAAGATAAAAAAAATAATTTTTGGCAATTAGCTCAAAACACTGTTAGAACGAAGTTATTTAATATAACACCCATCTGAACTAATGTAATTCACAGGTACTCCCTGAAAATAATAAGGTGCTGGAATTATGTGAGGCCGTGAAATATGTGGTTAAATACAGTAGTATGTCAAGGATAGTTTGGTTTCACATGGAAACGCCCAGTATTCAGTTACGACCATATGAAACTTAGTGTTGGAAAACTGTATTTTTCTCTTAGTATGCGGATTACCCACCGCAATTGTCCTCTCCATTATCACGGATAATCAGAGTCTACTGTACATACGAAACATATTCATTTCAGCTTTATAGCTTGTTAGGTTCGAGAAATAACTCGCAGATGGCATGCACGACATGGTTAAGTATGTGAGCCGACAGATGGAAGTAGGTTTGCGCCTCTAGATCCTGCTTTTTAAATCTTGAGTTTTCTCCTATTACTGTTTCAAAACGACACGAATTTGAAATATATTTTGTTAAAGTATTTGAAAAAATTATTCAATATTATCATGCAATATTTCTGTAGGCTTTTGGAATAGCACATATGGAAAGCATGGATGGACAGTGGGAAACGTCATGAACAGATCTGAGGGTTGAAGTCGCGTTTCATCCGGCTCTGAATCGTCTTATTGAGCATTTCATTTTGAACACCTATACATTACTACTTCAGCACGAAGATTAGTTTGTAACACTTACAACCGCTGTTTTGTGACCACGTAAAATAAAATATATTAATCTAGGAACTCTTTCTTATCACGTATTTTACGCTTGTCTGATATGCATCGCCAGTGCACTCAGAATAGCCAACTTAATATTAATTTTTGTTCGTTCGTGCTTCAGGTGATACACAATTTTGTAAACTGCACTTTTTTTGTTTCGTATACGTCTAGTTGCCACTCACTGACAGTCAAAATCTTGCCATCTTATGTGAGATAGACAATAGGAAGGACTTGGCATGACTTTAGGCCTAAGATCCGGCTACATTGGGTGTATGCTACGGTAAATTTCTAATGAGAAAATAATCTTGGTGCAGCATTAAGGGAGGTCTGTCCTGAGCTTCTGAGCACCTGCTGCTGGGGGAAAGGAAACCACGTGACTGCTGATGCTATACACACCAAACTGGTAACATAGCTCTCTACTACAGCACTTTTAAATACAGCACTGCACAACTCTAGTATTTTTAACAGGTAATATTTATGCGTGGTGTAGCACTAGTTCAATGGCTGTGCTGCAGTCACTACTGAACTAACACCATCCCTTCGTGCAACTGTAATGGACTTTCCTGGTGCGTTTGTCTTATGTCCGTTTTTTTCTCATTTGGATTTCAGTATAACTGCAGATATTCTGCTGATTGTCGCTCTCTGTGTTCTACAATGAATGCTGACCCCGTGTTAGTGAGCAAAGTTCCATTGAAATGCCATAGGTGGCAGGACATTTGCTTTATTTACTTTCACTTGTTTGATCTGTGAATGATGATTTTGCTGTTTATATAAACCATGCATTATTTGTATTATAATGTTGCAGTATTTACCATTAAACAAAATAATAGTTTTGCCACCTGTTTTAGTGCTTGTGCAGATCGACCTCATATTTAATTTCCTGGTTCATTGTAATGTTCTTCCTTTATAGTGAATCATGTAACAACCTTCTGTTCTGTGCTAATCAACCGTCAACCTTGAATTTAAAAGTTGGCGAACTTGGTCAGCACTGCTGTACACATTGGTGCTGACATCACAGGTCATGTTAGCCTATCACAATTAAAAAATGTGTCTGAATTGCACTGCACGCCATTTTTAGCCCAAGGTAATAGAGCCTTAGGTGTTTACATATAATTGTCTTTTCAAGCTTCTCCCACATTATTGTATTGTGTACTTTAAGTGCTTACACAAAGCTGGAATTTATTAAGAGAAATGTACAACACTGCAGGTCTAGCAGTTTTTTAAGCCTAAACTATGCCTGGGTTGATTTTGCAGTCATTATTTTGCGACTTTATGAAAACTAGTGTGAACAAGTCAATTCAAGAGCAATAAAATATAGGCTTACCACTGTTAAAAATTAGTCTAGCAGTGGCGTTTTTGTGATTATATTATGCTGACCTGTGTGCACACTTCTTTTTAAATTATTTTAGGTCTTTGCACGAGTGATTAATCCTGACGTACACATTTGTCATGACCTAGTGTAAACATTTTTAATAATTACTAATGCAAACATAAACCACAGTCTTCAAGCTCGTAGAGCTTAGAAACAAACTGACATAATGTTACTTAAAAATTTTATGACTATTTTGATTTTACTGACCTCTAAAACCCTTTCGTGTTGTCTTTAAAAAGAGGTATACCAGAGGTCAGTGGTACAACATATATTATTACTATTCTTAAGTTCAATAATTTTTAAATATCTCCAAGTTAAAATTGTCATAAAATGAAAAAAAAAAAAAATCTATTTGAGTTCTTTTTCTTTTAAAAACATCTGGGTTTTATTCAACTCTAATAGACTCACTTAATGTTAATATGAATTTTACATATCATCTAAAGATACTGAATGAATATCAAATTATGCTTTATAAGTTTTCATTTGCAAGTAAATGTTAACATTTTAAAAATGTGTACTCATTGATGCATTCATTAATAAAGGTTTTTTCCTTTAACAGGATTCAGGAAACTACAATTTCTCGAGCGTAGGTATGGAATGTCACACAGAACCACTCTGTCGAGGAAGATTATCCCTATTATGTGTGAAGTTGTAACGAAAGTGATGGTTGTAAAGAGGCCATTGGAACATGCTAGTTTTACGACTTACGTGGGGTCATCACCTTCGGACAATGAAGACAAGACTACGTTAGACAGAATATTTGCCTTGACGTGGTGTTTGGCCATATATATGACACAGCTAGCAGCATAACTAATCTACGGCAGTGCCAGTGGAAGTGTGTGGCATGAAGCAGACGATACATGTACTTGTTCGAGACAATACAGCCAACGTTCCTGCTTGTAAAAAGGCTCATTTAAGTAGTGTGCATACACTGCAGCTTGTGTAAAAGATGCCGTATTTATCCAAACATGTGTGTCAAACTTAATTGTTACATTGCACAGAATATGTATGTGTGCACTACATTGAAAGATCGCCAATCTTCTAATAACATTTCATAGCACAAGCTCATACAAAAACAGTCAACTGGATGATACAGCTCTCATTTGATGCATTCTGAATTCCTAGAGAACAAGGAATCTGGAGGAGGAAATTTAGAATGGTGAATGAACCATCTTTGCTTGCCGTAAGTAATGCATATCAGAAGTAATTACAGCGATTAATAGTTTGGTCCACAAAATCAAAGCTAATGGAAATGGGTTTAATACAATGTTGTCCGACAGTCCACTCTCAGAAGGAAATACAGTCGGGCAGAATTAAATAAGTTTAATGCTGTAAGCACATTATTAGACCTTATTTTCATCTCCATAGGCTTCTGCTATGGCCAACAGCTTATCATAGTGTAAATAAATTGAATTTCTCCCGACATTAAACCAACACAAAGTGCAACAAATACTAATAGGTGAACTACGTATGGTGAAACTGTAACGGCATTATATGCCTCCTCATCTTCAAGAAGGAGGTCCAATCTAGCAGTGTGACAGCTTGCAATGGCAGTGTTTCTCAGAGAGAATATTCAGCACAGCTGGCCTAGTGTGCCGTAAGAAAAGAAATTACATCAGTCCAGAAAAGCAGAAGCTACTGGTGTTTCTCAATAAGACCATATATTCTGTAATGCAACATTGAATAGTTTGGTTGTGGCCATTTTGAGATCTTCAGTTGTCAACTGTAGTTAATTTTTTATATCCAAATCAACGTCCTGATATTGTCATGCTGTTTGTCTTATATCTTCATTTTATGTTTTACATTTTGATACAATGTTCTGTGCTGATTGTTTTTGGTGTATTTTAAGACGTGGCATTTGTCTTAACTGCAGTTAGTGTAAATGAGTAAAGTTTATTTGTTTTTTTTTAATGTGTTCTGGAAATAATTATGTGCTGTTGTAAGTAATCTGTAGTAATTGTTTATAGACCAAATGTTTTGGATTAATACTTTTGTATTATTGTATTACCTTTAAGTAAAATAACTTCTTGCTTTATCCAACACATTAGTATTATTTTTTGCATTGACATAATATTGATATTGGAATAGGCAGTATCAGTAAGGGTGTATTTGTTAGGTTCGGCATTGGTGAACAAATCATATTGCCTTGGCTTTAATGAGAATAGAATCTTTTTTCAACAAATCTCTACTTACCAGGCATTCATATTATCTTAGTTTAATAATGGCAATGGTGTGGCAGGATCTATGTGAGCATTTAAATGGACTGAAACTATAATAAGCCTATGTAATGAAGGTAAAGAAACTAAAAACCAGACAAACTAGGAAGTACGGAAGAACCTAGTTGTCAGTGGAACATGAAGCAATGAGCAACTGTAATAAACTGGTGCACGAGCCTCATTTGCACACAATACCTCTGCTTACAACATTGTATTGCTGTTGAAGCACATGTCACAACCTCTGTTGGCGTTAGCAATTTGATTTAAATGTTACTGCTTATGCTGGAAGTGAACCATAGTAGTGTAGTTTTAAACTGAGAGCTTGACAATGCAGTGTTCTGTTGTAGAGAAAAGTGTCTCAAGGATGCTTATGGGAAAATAAATGTGAAATTAAATACAGTGGATTCTCGAAAATACGTTTTTCAATGGACCAAGAGAAAAAACTTGGCATGCGGGAAAACAATGGATGCAGACTTAGATTTTAGATCTGAGAAAATCATGCATAACCTCAAAATGCATGTTTGATTGAACCGATTAATTTGAAATCATATATAATTTGAAGCGTTTATTTGCCCCAAAACGGAATGGTAGGATTTTATATGCTTTTAAGTTTGGTTAATTCGAAATTTGCCTTTTATGTAATTTGAAGTTGGATTTCGTCCAAAAGTGTATGTGAAGTTCAGATTAATTAATCAAAGCTATAGTAATTATGATATTAAACATGCATCGCATACACTGTCGTGTGTGCATGCATGTAAACCAGCAATTTCTACACTTTTGGCAATAACAAAACCTGAGCTGCACACCGCAGAATATTCCCACGCATGTCCAACCAATCATCTGCTCACGTTCGTATTGATCCAGTGCGCCTATATAACCGCCATATCGTGAAACCTGAACAGCACGCTGCAAGCTGATCCAATATTCTGGCTGTTCAATTTACATGCCGGCGCTAGCGCAAATAATACGTATTTTTTCAGGCGTAAAATCTTATAGAAAGCTAACAAATGCTGTAATCTTAAGGGGGTTTGGTGTCTCCTATTACTATTAATTATTCGACAGACATTTTTCACAGTTATGTACGTATGCATAAAAACATTTGGAAATGGTTTAGAACCAGTGGGGAAAATATGATATAGGCGAACATTCCCTTGTTTATAATAGCAGTTGTTTCAGTAAAGAAAAGTAGGGTTAGGAATCACGTGTTATTTCTGCATATACAAAGTGCATTTCAGCCTCTTCCAATAGGTTTTTTATTTTCTCGTCTAGTGTTCTGACTTCCTTTGTTGGCCGAGCTACGTTCAATCCAGCGATGAATATTGCCACAATTTATTTACTGACAGCACTTTTCGCCAACCATTATGTACTTGCTGAACAAATTTTAAACCTATAGAATAGTAAACAAACCTGCAGCCAATTGTTTTCAATAATAATAATGCCCGTCAAATTATTGCCCCATCTTTGCAAATTCTGTTTACGAGAATAACATCATAGAACGTACAAAACAGTTTGAGATTGTGCAATTGGTTTTCATCGTTGCCAACCCAAGGGTGCTGTAAACGCATTAGAAGAAGAATGTGAGATGCTTTCTCATTATCACCAACCAATGAGTGCAGTAAACATGGAAGAACAAAAGGAAATGTAGGAAATAGAACATGAAAAACTGCTGCATGAGGTAAACAGTACTATCGATAACACCAGTTATTGATTATCTGCATTGTTTTGCATTCGTGTAGTGTTAAAACCGATGGATGTGCGCAATCTGAGACAAAATTATAGTCTGTTTTGAACAGACGTTGCAGGAAAACAATTGGCGATCGTTGAAAGCAGTTAATAATTAGCATTGTTATAGGAATTTTGGCAGTACCAAAATTAATTAACGAGGAATACGTAAGACGTGCATAACGGTAATGAATGTTCTAGAATCTGCTGTGCATTTAGTGACTTTGTGAGACAGTCAGGTCATTATAAACACAGATTGTTTTAAATCTTGAGAAATTTGTGAGCATGTACATACCATCACGAATAAAAATATTTTCATGTAAGTTTTTTTTCTAACCTTATGATCTCTATCTTTAGCTTTATAAGAAAGTAATACTCAAATAACTTTAAGAAATCAGTCATAAGGTTGCTAGTTTGTATTCTAGACCTGATTTTCAGTTTATTCTGGGGATGAGGTTATGTGTTATTTAAGAAAAATCTAAGAACACTAACATAGAACCTTTTGATGTGACACACACACCTATATAGAGGAAGAAGTGAGTAAAGTGAATCTTGCTTGTGAAGCCCTAGCGGTATCCCCTATAAAATTTATGAAACTGTTACGAAGAAGTTTCAAGAACTCTGGGGAAAAAAAGATTAGGACGCATGCGTCAGCCTGATATAGACTGTTCACGGTAAAGTGAGCACATTTTAGGCTGTAATAATTACTTTTACCTTTGTCATTTTTTAATCCTTTAACCTCTTTTTAATATAATTATTGTAGTGTACATAGTAAACAGTGTGTGTGTATTCCACTGCACTTTGAAATTAATATATATTGCTAAAACAACGTATATTTATCGACTATCATTCCAAATGAGAGGGCTTTCAAAAGTGCTCACTTTACCTTGAGTAATCTATAGCAATAAACATGATAAAGCATTGTGTGGCACAACCAATGCCCCTGTTCTTATATTTTAAAGTGAATATTAAAAATAAATGGCATTAAAATGGTTTGAATACCTACTACTTTGACTATTTTCTTCTGTATAATTCTTTTCTCACGGGATTAGTGTGCTGTGCTACTGATTACGTTCCATTCATGGTTACTTCCTATTTTTCTGAACTTCTCAGGTTTTACTTTTGGGCTGGGGACTACGTGTCTTCTTCACATTTAAACAAATACAGGATCATGCTCAAATGACAAATGTTTTTGCATTCATTAACTGTCCAAACAAAGCAGGCGTGTATTTTTTTTTATGTTGGTATTTTGATTTTCAACAACTTATACATTCGTAGAGGGTTTTTTATTGTAAAGGAATTGTCAATTAAAAACTGTTCACGATAAAGGGAGCACTTTTGAAATGAACCTTAGAAAAATGTCACTGCTCCTGAGTGACATATTTTAACTGGCTCACTTGAGTGACATGCGCCCAGTCACGTTGATAGCGATGGTGGGGAAAGTAGTTTCCTATCTAAATGTTGAATAAGAAGTGCTAAATAACCATTTGTGATAACTTAAATTATTTTTTTCTGGTTATTTCAATGCGTCAAGTGTAAAAATGAGTAGATTTGCAAAATATCTACTTTTCTAATAATTTCTCAGTTTCACTTGACCGATGTATGAATATAGTGATGAGGCCCATGACAGTGTTAATTTTACATAAGACGGAAGAACACACACTGCTTACAGGTAAATCTTAAACAGGGCTTTCAAAAGTGTGCATTTTACTGTAAACAGGCTATAATAAAATATTTATATTGTCTGCGTGCTCACAGGTTTGTGTTATATTGATAAACATTATTTTAGAGGCAAAATGCTCTTCTCTTTACTATTTCATGTACAATTTTTATTTTGGCAGTTGTAGACCAAAAGTTTTTTTATTAGTACACTGTCATGTCACATTCATTGTTGTTTTGCCATATTTTTCCTATACTTCTATGCTGTGAATTTTTTTCTCTAACAGATTTATTTATGAGAGAGAATTTTACATGTCTAGGAGTAGGGCTGCATGTATAATAGTGATTGGCTACATGTAAGTTCCTGCCCAAAAGACTAATGTACTGAATGACTATTTGACAGATGAGTAATCAGGCAACCCCAACAGACGAGTGCATGTGCAGCCTATAAACCAACTTTGCAAAGTAATATCAGTGTGGTCTGATCACACAGTTAACACAGCAGCATGCCTGCATATGGCTACCCATTTTCTAACCGCAATAAGTCACCTATTTCTGGTCAGGGAATAAATAAGTCTCCAACTAATTGCAATTAAAACTTCACTACACACTCTTGGCAGTACACAGCAACGTTTGTAATACCAGTCCCGGACTGGGACAGCTGTGATTGGCTGAAAAATCAAGAGATGTGTGTGTTTGCCGAAGCTGATCAAGAGATGGAACTACTGTCGCCACATCACTTTACGGTTATGCTGTCCACTCCTAGCACAAATAATTATTTACAACAAAAGGTCGACAACTTTCAGCCAATACAAAACATGATCGGTATAGTCGGTTTGTGGTTTCTTCACCCTTTTGAAATCAAACCTTTGAAAAATCTCCCCATTTATTCAGTGTTTAGTTATTTCCAACATATTCCATATATCAGAAGCGTTTTATACTTGTATCCATAAAAGAATTTTTCTGTTAAATTAATATGTTGTTGATAATTTATCTATACATTTTAATGCTTAATTTATAAATAATTTGATTACAATACAGTGAGGAAACATGTGTGTTGGTAGTGCCTCGTAAAAAATAGTTCTTATACAAAACACTGTTACAACTTAGTGCGCAAAAATTTGATACGTTGTCTTTAAGTGTCGTTTTCCAGACTTAATGAGTCAAGCTTAGTTTGCATGAGGCGGAAGAATATTCTGGCAAGACGAGAGGCAACCAGGATAGTATTATTTAATACTTTTGGTTAATAAATATTTAATGCTGACCACCCTCTATGAATGAAATAAAAATTAACAAACAAAATATTAATACTGGATACTCTTCAGTAACAAATGGAGAATGCACATGATCTCTATGTCACTATTAAAATAATCAAAGATTCTACTGTTAACTCATATAATAAAACATTATTTGGAAATTATATTAAAGATATTCACAACATAAGCAAGTACTCTGTAATCATATTTATTTAAAATATATGTGGTCGACCCCTAAAAGGTGTAATGTTAGAATGCGATCAAAAATTGTGACGGGCAAACAGTTATGCCCTTGTCGAATATAGCTGAGGGGAAGGGGGGTAGGAATAAAAAGTTTGGGAGCAGCAACAGGGGTTGGTATACTCAAACTCCTTGGTAGAGGCAGGTGGGGAGTGCTGCACACTCCCAAATTTTGTGTTTTTGAGTCTAGATTAGCATTCTGCGACCAGGGTTCAGGTCCGTGAACATGCTGGATTATTCGACATAAGTGAATAGTCAATTTGTGCATGAAGATGTTTATGTAACCTGCAGAATCCAAACTTCTTGTTGACATAGCATGCAGCAGCCTAACCTGCAACAAAAAGAGCATCAAGTAGTTGCACTCACAGTTGACTTAGCCCGAAGTAGCCAAACTTGCAACCGATCTAACCAGATGTAGCCCAACTCTTGATCGACCTAAAGCTTAAGTAACCCAACCTGCAATCAACCTACCCCGAAGAGAAGCCCAACCTGCGGTCGTAGTGGCCCAATCTGTGGTGTACATAAACTGGAGTAGCCCAACCTGCTCTTGGCGTAATCCAAAGTAGCCCAACCCGCTCTTGGCGTAATCCAAAGTAGCCCAACCAGCATCAACATAACCCGAAGTATTCCAACCTGTAGTCGGTGTAACCGAAATTAGCCCAACCCGTGGTCAACATAACCAGAAGTAGCCCAAACTGCAGTCAACGCATCCCCAAGTAGCGCAACCTGCAGTCGACATACTGTATCCTCAAATAGCCCTACCTACAGTCGAACTGTCCTCAAGTCGCCCAACCCATGGTCAGTGTATCTCCAAGTATCCATGGTCAGCGTAACCCCAAGTAGCACACCCTGCAGTCGACATACTGTATCCCCAAGTAGCACAACCTGCAGTCGACATACTGTATCCCCAAGTAGCACAACCTGCAGTCGACATACTGTATCCCCAAGTAGCACAACCTGCAGTCGACATACTGTATCCCCAAGTAGCACAACCTGCAGTCGACATACTGTATCCTCAAATAGCCCTACCTACAGTCGAACTGTCCTCAAGTCGCCCAACCCATGGTCAGTGTATCTCCAAGTAGACCAACGTGCGGTCGAGACCCAGCCCAAACCTTGGTCATTGTAATCTGCAATACTTCTACCAAGCATAGACTTTAAAATTAATGGTAGTTGGTCACCATTTCTACATCATTAGTTATAGTGATAAGTCAGCTGTTTTGGGTCATAAAGTGTGGCACAGGTTATTGTGTAACACAGAATTTGATATGCCTTGATGTGATGTAGAATATGCATCATATATAATTTAATGCATGATGTGTATTCTGACACAGTGTGGATTTATTTTAATGATCTTCTGTTAATTGAATTTAAACATAAAATAGGAAAACTTATCTACCTAGTGTAGCAAATGTCACTACTCAAAACTTCTAGGGATGTTAAAAAGACCAAGCTGACACTGTTCATAAAAAATAACTGTAAGTTTGAAATTATAATTGAGGTACATGATTGAGAATGAAAATAAAACCATTAGGTACATTTCAATTGAATTTTGTTCCTTTGTAAATGTTAAGAAATTGAGCCTCCTGCTTTAATATAAGCTCTGCAGTTGCCTGTTTGACATGAGACCCCAGGCATGTGCTGTAGCGAGTAAGCTGGTGAATACACCCAAGTGATGAGCTCCTCTTCTGATTCAATTGGCGTCTCTTCAAGTGCTCCCATAATATCAAGTGGGGTGTGGTCTGGAGAACGTGACAGTGCAACTCATCTCTCTTGTGATGTCTGACTCATTCTCCTGTCCTCATCTCATTTGACTATTTGAAGCAGGAGGCTGTACTTTTGAACAATTTTTTTTTGTGAACGATTACAATCAAATTGAAATGTGATGGTTTCATTCTCTATCATATCAAAAAGTACCTCTGTTATAGGCTGTAAGATGAGAGTAACTTTACGCACATTGTGTATTCTTCTGCCTGATATAGAATTAACTTTGTCAATTACCTAATCACTTTATTCATGCGTCGGCCAAGTGAAACTGTGAAATGAAAAGAAAAACAAATCTTATAATTTCTACACTTTGATGCATTAAAAAAAACAAAGCGAAGTAAATAATTGATGTTATAACAGATGTTTACCAAAAACTTTTTATTCAACCTTAAGATATGGAACTACTTTCCATCCATCGTTACCAACTTAATTGGGCCTATGTCCCTCAGTGCGCCTGTTGAAATATATGCAGGCAGGAGCAGTGCTTTTTTTCTAAGCTTGATTTCAGTAGTACTCACTTTATCGTGAACAGCCTTTATCAATTTCTGAACAATAGTTATTTTTATGAAAAAAATACCTTGTTTTAGTCTTGTCTAACATCTGTAGGATTTTGGTTAACCTATTAAATTTTGTTGCACCTGGTATGTGTGATATCTTTGTTACAAGTAACACATTTATGTAAGCTGGCTGTACCTTGTTTTAAGAATAATGAAAGCTGGTCATTGTTTAGCCTTTGCATGATGTATCGTTGAGCTATACTATCAATATTTGTCTGCCAAGTCATCTTTTGATGTGTTTATCGTAGTGCATATATTGACCTGTTAAAGAATGAATGAATTTTAGATTTCTAGTTAGTCTACGTTGTAAACTATATAGTGCATGGAATAAATGAAATGAGTAATTAGTAAGTGCAGCTGATAAAAGCTTTTTAACAATTTAAGGAAGTGCGTGTACTATACTTCGGACTTGTATTGGGCGATAATAAGTTGTAAAGGAATGTGCTCATAATATAAATACTTGTGTACCAAATAGCGAATGTAATTGTAATCAGCAAATGAACTACTTATATTTCAAATCGCCAAAAAATAAAATTCTAGTATTCAAAATGATACACAATTATGTACAAACAAGCAATAAGATAAACAGAAAACCATGAACACCCAGAAGACACAAGTCTTGAAACCAAAACTTGCACTCGGAGATAGAATTCCAAATATTTAGACCATCTCAACTCTACTCGTGTTGAGCTAGACGTTAATACACTCACCGGCTTTGGAATGACAATGCAGTTGTATGAATTTTGGGTGTTCCAAGTACTACAATAATACATAGAGATTTTATTGCATAGAGGGAAAAAATGTAGTTCTGCCCACATTTGAAAATTGATTTAACTTTAAATAACATTCTTTGGTAAATACACCTCCCTTACATCATTTGGCTTGCATGTTGCAAAAAAGAAATATAAGAAAAAAATTAAACAAAAGAGAATTAAAAAATGGTAGTTGGGGTATTTTTATCGAGTTCTCCATCGGTATGCTAAGAGAAAATAGTTGTCACACATCTTTAAGTGGTGAACGGGTCCAGATAATTAAATAATATGCATTATTTTAAATAACAATTTTTATTGTTTATTAGAATTTTAAAAATTTGACAATTTTTTGGCAATGGGAAAATTCTATCAGCAGTCAATCAATTCATTTGGGCATAGAAAATGTTTGCATATCTCCACTGGGTCGGAAAAATAAGCCAGTAGTATTTTTAAATATTCTTGGATATTGAAAGAAAGTCCAACATTGACTATATTTCTTAGAAGTATCAAAATGTTTGTTCATTTTATTCATTGTTTACCATAAAGGCAAATTTTGCTATCGAGCTGCAGGTTTAAGTTAGTACCAGGCATTTTGGTGTCTACCTCTCTCAGTTCATTCACAAACACACACAATAATCTGCTGTAATCCATTCATGGTTATTTCAGACTTCTCTGAAGTCCGTCTCTGCAAACTAAGCTTAACTATGTCTGGAAAATTACACCAAAGGACAACGCACCAAATTCGTGCACACTCGGTTGTACTGTATCAGTATTTTGTATAAGAACTATTTCTTACTTGATGCTACCAACACACTTGTTTGCGTACTTTTTTTAATTCAAATTATTTATAAATGAAGCATTTTCATTTATAGATGAAATATGAATAACATTTCTATTTAATTTGGGGGGCAGGGGGGCGGCGAAGTAACTTTTATTAACACGAGTATAAAATGCTTGTGAGTTTCTTGCGAACAATTACAAAGGCAACAATATCAACTGTAATCAAGAAATACTGACCTCAGACAATGCTCTTTTGTCGTTCCATAAAAACATGATACAAAACTGTATTTCCAGAGAGTATGGCAAAAGTTCCATAAATCCAAAATGGCAGGTGGAAATATTCCTTACAGTAAAGTAGTTCCAAATCTTGTCACATTATTGTGGGTGTAATGTTTAAATTTATTGCAAACCAATTTAGTTTTTCATAAACTTCAAAGTATGAATTGCTGTACTAGTGACACATTCAACAATTTAAGTTTTTGCTTAAAGACTGACTCGTGAATATTAAGCCCATAGACAATGTAAATTTTACATATGCTGAAAGATACAAAAATTAGGTGAAAAGTAGATGTTAAGATGACTCCCTAGTTGTGGGAGTCCATTATTAGTAGTTGTGTTTCTTCTAACTAAAAAAAACTATGGTATATTTCAATGCAAATCTATTTTCAGAACTGAAATTATTGTTAGTATTTTGTTTCTCTTCCATAAATTTTGTTAGTGACACAAATGTGGTTGATGAAAAGTGTTTGGTAAATCTCTTTAAATAGCCCTCTGTTTACCAATATTTATTCTTCCCTAAAACAGTCTTTTAAACTGTAGCGGCAATGCTTTGTCTTTTCTCAATAGATTGCAGTATTAAAACCCTATAGTCGCGGCTTAAAATTCTAAAGGGAAACAGAACATGAGGATGAAGGGAACTATAGACCATCAGTGATGATGAAAGAAATGTGTAGGGTGGAGCTCATTGAGAGAGAGGAGGAAAGTTGAATGGCTAGTCAGGATTTGCAGGGTGGTGAATGAAGAGGGAGTATGGGGAGGGCTACACTGCACACTAAATAAGAGGGTGTTTAGAGGAAGAGGAAACAACAGTGAGAAGTTTCAGAGGGTGTGGAGGAGAACGGAGTGGAGTAGGCAGTCCATGCTTGTGAGGTCTGTGAGGGAGTGGAATGTGTTGAGGGCGGAATTGGTATCTGTGAGAGGGGTTGGTAAGTTTAGGAAGGGAGTGGAAATGGAGTTGGTTGGGTGAAGGAGAGGTGAGAGAGCTCGCCACCGGGCGGTAGCCTAATTGCGAGTGTATGCATGTATGTATGAAACATGCCCGAAGCCGAGTGTGCTGTTTTACATTGCCATCACAATTCTTCCTTATGTCAGCAAGAGAAGGGGGGAATTATTATGACTAGAAGCAATGAACAAAAGCAACATGTAATTTCTCTGCTTCAGGGTGGCAACACTTCGTTTGCGATTGTAGATTTATTTAAAAGATGAAACATTTGATTTGCATGGGTTAACACAAGTTATGTTTGTAGGTTCTACAAGTTTAAAAAATTACCTGGAACACGTGTGAATTTCTCTTAATTCTCACCCAGAGTTCATTAAGGGTTGTGCCTGCGTGCAGCTGTTGTGTGTGTTTGAAATGTGGTAATACGTGCGCTGTAAGGCTGAATCTTTCTCACTCTTCACTTGCCTCGCCTCTACATGCAAGGTGCTCAACTGGCATGCAGTCTTTCCATTTGCAACTCACCTGGACATTACTGTAAACAGTGGCCTTATATTTTATGGCACACTCTATAAAGATAGTGATGCTTTTCCATCAATAACTGTAAATTTTAGCAGCTAAAACAGATTCTGAAAACACCAATTTTAGCCATTTTTACACCCATAAATATAATCCTTAGAGTTGGAATGAGAACGTGAGACTTTCTTAAATGCTTTTCTTCAGAAACAACTACAAAATAACCAATTGTTCTTTTAATCATGTGTTTTATATCAAACTGCTGCAAGGATATTTTAACTTGTTAATTTTCGACAGTAATATTTCTTTCTATATTTATTTTTGAAATCATGACAAACCGTTAAAGGCTATTCACGATAAAGTGAGCACTATTGAAATCAACCTTAGAAAAATTTCACTGCCCCTGCCAGCATATATTTTTACGGGTGCACTGAATAACATGCACCAAGTAAAGTTGGTAACGATGGATAGAAAGTAGTTCCATGTATGTTAACATCGAATAAAAAGTGTTAGGTAACAATTTCTGTTAATTTAAATTATATATTTCGCTTTCTGTTTTTTTTTGTAATGCCTCAGTGTGTAAAAATTAGAAGATTTATAAAATGTTTACTTTTCTAATTATTTCACAGTTTTACTTCACCGACGCATGAATAAAGTGATGGGGCCCATGGCAGTATTAATTTTATATAAAGTGGAAGAATACAAAACGTGCATGTAAGTATATCTTAAGCAGGGCTTTCAAGAGTGCTCATTTTACTGTGAGCAGCCTATAGTCAGAGGACACATACAGTGGCTCAAATTACTATTTGGCCACTGATGATTTTCACAGTTTTATGGCCTTATGTTATATTAGAAATGAAGATATACATAATACACAATTCTTGTGTGCTTTATAATGAAATGAGCAGTGCAAGATAATAAAACACAATATTTTGTCCTCATGTGCTCTATAAGTATGCCAGTTGTAGTGGACGTGTGGCACAAGTATGATGTACATTGCATCTGCACAGCGTGTCGTTCCCTGCACAAATGTATGAAATATGCTACACTTGAAAACGGGTACAATATTCTGCATACTAGCAAAGTGAAACTTCCCGAGTGTGAAAGAAACAAAGACAGAAAAAGATCAACAAAGTTCGCTCAGCTGACAGTTGCTTCAAAATTGCTTTCTCTCAATGAAACAACACCGTACAATTACAGCCTACTCACAATATTTTCCGCTGATATTTTAAACTGTAACAACTAGATATGTTGCCATCGGTGCTACCCAAATATTTCAATAAGCGCCGTTTAATTTAAAATTACTATACTAAAATACTATGTTAAAATAATATTTAAACTGTGAACTATTTCTTACCGGCCGTTGCCAACACGTCACTGCTCTCGTCAATTCATATTTAAAAAGAGATTAATATTACAAGTTATAATAGATATTAAAGTAAAGTTTTATTTATTCAATAATACAGTACTGTAAAGTTAACCATAGTGTTATATGTTTGTGGAATACAAGTTATTGAAAAAAACAGGTTGACATGTTTGCCTAGAGTGTTTTTTCGAAGGTTGATTTTCATAAGTCGCTTCCAATCGGGAATGAATTATAGTCATCGCCAGAGCCTCTACACCTCCTCTCCTTCCAGTTTTACTTAACAGCCATATTAAATTGTACTGAGTACCAAAATTTTTATAATACCTTTCACCATGACATTAGCTTGCCTCATTCATGCTATTAACAATACAGACCACTGTACTTCACCAGTTACACATATAAACAAGACATACCTGCTGCCGAACTAATCATAAGCTCCAACTATGCTATCATAAGATCAGTACTATTAAATTAACTATCTATGACACCCATATAATCTTATTTCCCAAATGAAATACCATCTGATCATACTAACCAACCTTCCCAGCTAAGCATTCTGCCCGTCTCTTACTAACTCAGGGTGGCCACAGGCCTGGAAAATCGGGTAATATCAGGGAATTCCTTTAGCCGGAAAATATCAGGGAATTCCTTTAACTGGGAAAATATCAAGGAAATTTAAGATGCGTCATGGAATTTTATACCCATCTGAATTTTTTTCCATTTGTATGTTATATGTTTCGCTCTGTAAGCGAACAGAGGTAATTTCTTAGCAGTCATAAATGTTGATTTAAATACCACCGAATGGTGGTGAATTTAAATCTAGCAATGGTTTGTTCAAGATGTGTGAATTGTGGGCTGCGGTATGCTTGACATCTAGTAAGAGGTATGAATATTTAGTCTGCTGACTGTTAGATCAGATATTCTGCAAAAATGTGGTGATTTATCTATTGAATAGCATAATATGAATGTAAATAAAAACAAAAATTTATATATTCATATTAATATGTATTCTAATTGTCTGAAAGACTTATTATTTTGGTGGTGTTTTAAGTCAAATATTTGCAAGTGCGTGTTGTAGGAGGGCTATAGTACTCATGACATTGACTGAACTGAGTTCTACATGGCCAATGATAGCTGCAAACTAATCACCATTACTGCTGCCAGTGAATAAGTTATTTTTAATGTGAAAATATATTTTGTTATCCTCAGCTTGAACTCAATGGTCACACTCAAAGCTGACTGTCAGACCGGTCACTCAACAAGACTGATTCTCTGACTCCTGACTCAAGATGACTTCAAAAAGGACATATGAGTCTCTTAAGGTGCTAAATGTGGTGCCTGCAGTGCTAAATGCGGTGTCTGCAGTGCTAAATGTGGCGCCTTCGATATGTTAGGTTAGATTAACTTGTCTTTCAAAGTCCTGACATAGGGTTATAATAGGTGTGACGGTTAAAAATATTCCTTGTCCTAAACAATATTAAAAATATTTTTGTGGACAGCGTATAGGGTGACTAAATGAAGTTTTTACTTGGACTGGTGGTTAGGTTAAGTGGATGTTGAGAGAAATAAAGTAAGAAATTTTCAGTCTTGACATGGGGTGAAATGCACTCAAGTATGACTTGGTTGTACAGTTAGTTTGTTTGTATGGTTGGTATAGCTGTTTGTTGATTGGTATCACCTGATCACAGGTTCGGTTATTTTGACAGTATGAAAAAATGTAGCTTCGATAGTGTGAGGCGAGTTGTTTATGTGATTAGTTTTGTAAGAGCGGAATAGTTTGATTATATGTTTTATTTAGTGTGAGAGGGGCAGAATGCTTAGCTGGTAAGGTTGGTTAGTATGATTGGATGGTATTGAGGAATTAAGACACTATGGATGTTATAGTTAGTATCAATATGATAGCATGGTTGATGCTTATTATTGGTTCGGCAGGTGGTATGGCTTGTTTATATGTGTAACTGGTGACGTTAGATGGTCTGTATTGTTAATAGTATGAATGATGCAAGCTAATGTCATGGTGAAAGTTATTATATCTGTTTTGGTGCTCATTACAATTCAATATGATTGTTATGTAAGACTGGAAGAAGAGGAGACTTAGAGGGTCTGGTGATGAATAGTGTGTTGGTTTAGGTGGTTAGGTTAGATTATCTTAGGTTAGGTGAAGTGGATACTAAACTGTTATGTATGATTATGGGATGGCATGTTGGAAACAATTTACAAGCATTACACTACGTAGGAGTAGAGAATATTTTTCTAAGTTCAACATAGGTTACAAAGTCCCTATATGTAAATACTTAGTCAGGGATATTTGAAAAAATATTATACCTATGTAAATAAAAATCAAAGTGTCAATAATCAATTTTCATAATATATAACTCTTGGCATGTATTTACTCAAGCAGTTTTTATATATGCCTATAAAAAATTTAATATGATGCTGGTCTCTATACATAAAATAAAATATTTAAAAAAGTACATAAGTTAAATCCAAATAATAAAAATGTTAAAAAATATAATAAAAAAATAATATATGTAAAAATTATGTAATAAAAATTAAAAACTGAATTATTATTAAAATGTATATATAATACTTAAAATTTATATAAGAAATAAAAATGTAATACCTTTAATGAGACAAGATATAATTTATTCGTCTCCAAGCTATATACTGTCGTGATAGCAGAGTGGTCCAAGGCGTTAGTCTGGTGACTCAAGATCTGTCAGTTCAATCCTGCACCCATTCTAAATGGTATTTTGAGTTCTTAAAAAAGCAGTGGTTCTAGCGGCCAACTCCAGAACCAATATGGCGCTGGGTGCATGTGCCAGATGCGAGATTGACTAATCGAACAACTGGCATGCCACCTAGTGGCTAAAGCCAGAACTAATGTGAGAAACAATGACAAACAAAAAACCACCAAATGGTAAACAAATATTGCATTGAACGAAGGTGAGGGACAAATGAAAAACATAGATGGCGTCCTCCGTGTAAATGTAAGCAAAGATGGTGGCCTCCAGTAACAGCCAATGTAAACAAATGATGAATGAGTGGGAGAGAAAGACAGAAAAGGTGAGATAGAGAGAGAGAGAAAGAAATAATGGATGCAAAAGAAACATGGGAGCACTCTAAGAAAACTCCCGGAGAGAAGGGAAGAATAAAAAGAAAGAATGCAAAACACCACAAAATTGCTGCCCCATTTTGTATTATTAAAATACTGCTCCCACACAGTTGAAGTATTGCTGTCTCTGTGTATTTCTTAAATTCTCACACTTTTATAGTAACACTAATAATAAAGCACTGCTGGCTCATTAAATTTTTCTTAACTTTTACCACACTTGTTGCTCTGTAATATTTGCATTCGGGGAATTTGCACTCAAAAGATTTTATCCGCAGGAGGTCTGGTCTATGCCAAGTGCCCTCAGGGTACACTTGCAGCCTGCTATGTAATATAGAGGACTCTCAGCAGAAAATCCGTTGCAATGTATACTGTGTTACTCTCTCGGTCCAGGGCAGAAACCTTTAGTAAATTATAGCTGTGTAGTATGCTCAGCCCACAACATAAGCTTTTATTCTCTCAATCCCTTATGCTGCCTTGAGACACCTCGGTAGACCAGCGGGGAATACATTTTTTTATCATGTATCCCACTCATCTCACTCTGATTCCGTCTGGCTGGAGACCTCAACAGCATGGCGGAATAATATACATGCTCTCAACTGTCCTTTGTGTTATACTCCCAACAGAGCCTAGAGTCTTGCACTCGTGTGCAAAACAGAAGTTCTTCAAATTTTGCAGAGCGAATCCTCAGGGTAGTGTACAGGTCAAGTTCGAATTTCAGCAAGATCAGATTACGCTATCATTACCTTTTAACCTAAAAAACTCATTTTTTAATTACTTTTTTCTTATGAAATGTTTTGCATTAATACATAGAGAATATTGCATAGAGATATGAAGGTAATGGAATATCATTTTTGTTTACTTTAAATGTCTCGCTTCAATTTTGAGTCAATTAAGTAGGGCGACAGTGGCTCAGTGGATAGAGCAATTACAAGTGGGGTCTTAGTGGCTCAGTGGATAGAACTATGTTTAGTGGGGCTGCGGTGGCAAAGTTGATAGGGAAATATCAAATGGGACTGCAATTGCTTTAATGTTGAGTGAGTTAATTTCAAACTATTTCATTATTACCTACATATATCTATGCAATATTTTTTCAGTCTTTGAATTATAACCAAATTGTTTAACATGGTAACTGTTTTAGCATCATGACAATACAAAAAAAAGGTCATGGGCTGGGTCCCCTAGGGACCCAGCCCATGACCAAGGGGTTGCCGTGTTAACACATAACAGTGCACTGTAGGCGCGTTTCTAAACACCTTGGTGGTTGCCGCACAAACATGCTGCTTGGCACGCAGTGCATCAGCCCGCGGCTCCGGCCATGCAGAAATGCTGACGCACATGAAGGGAGTGATGGGAGGAGGGTGGTGAGGTGAGTTGTGACAGTGCATCTATCAACATGCAAGTGGATCGCATGTAGTGCGGCCTTCACGTTCTCCCACGTCTGTCTGCAATGCGTTTGCCGCAGGGAAATATGCATACATTTAAACTGTGATTTAATGGGCACCTTAAGACCACTTAGATGTATATTGCATTTTGCGTAACAAAATACCTGACTTATTTTATGTTCTAATTACATGCGTTTAAATTTAAATTTTGCACTCTTTCCCACTCATTTTACTGGATATTAAATATATTATATAAAATACAGAGGTGTCGAGTACTATGAATTTTCCGTAATTATACGAATGGTGTATCGTCGCTATGGAATTAAAAATACTACAAAATTTAATATTTTCAACTTTTATTTAAAAATTTGAGCATTTGTTTACTTTGCCATTGTAATTGTTCACGCCATATCGCCATAGATAAAACAACATTGTGTGCCAACGACGTATGTAAATACGATATGTCTCTGGGTGCACCATAGAGTATGTGTGCTTGTTCTCATTCTGTGCCAGTGTTGGTGTTTGTTACAGTATTATTTTTCCGAATATGCAGTGTTAGCGAACCAAATGCTTAGTGCTGCATGTAAAGTTATGCACTCTATCCTTTCAGTAGTGTTAGTATCTGTGGTGTATGAGATCCCTGTGGTAATATCCGCGACCGCGTGTGTAGTGTAACCTACAAATGAAATGTACAGTGTCCTAAAGTTTGAGAAATGTCGAAACCAAAGAAAATTCCGTAAAGAATATTCGCAGTAGTGAACATCTTTTTGTGCTTTCAGCGTATCTGAAAACAATGCAGTTGTAATTTCAATGTATAACATGGAGGTCAACATAAGAGTCATTAGTCATTCAGAAAGTCCACATGATGGTAAGTGGGAAAGTTTGTTTTGAACAGAAATTCAGTAGGAAACTACTCATTAAAGCTAAGAAAGCTACTCAGGATATGCTGCAAAAGTAACTATTTAAGGAATTCAAATGTGTATAAAATATCTACCAGTGAATTATAAAATATTTCTTTTAGCCCTAAGTACAGTTGTGTAGATACTTCAACTCACAAAGACTCTCTCTGTGTACATATGGTCTAGTTCAAAAGTTGCATTATGGAAAAGTAGATTAGGTCCTATATGTAAAGTCAAAACATTTGAGCTGTGGAAATTAAAAATACGTTTCTCAGCACTTCAAGATAGGAGAGTTGAAAAGCATATTATGTACGCTTGATCTTATATATCGTGTTTTAACTGCTGCAATGTGGTGTGTACACAATTTTTGTCATAAAAGATATATCAGGGTTTCTAACTATTTTCAGATGTGAAACTCCCTTACTTTTCTAGGTTTTCGCTGATCCTGTTATACTCTATTTGGAAAAATGTTGACTACTGAAATTTTATTGAAACTACTGATTTAAAAAAAAATGACTACCTAAAGCTCTGATAAATGTTTGGCACCTCTGAAAATGGCCTGACATGCCTCTACCTTGTGTATTCGCGTAGCTTAAAACTTCTTTCTTTTATTTCATCTTGCAACAACATTTTATTAACAACCCATAAGGATTATTTATATTTTCATTACTAATTCTATATAAGCACACCATTATAATTATGTTAACAGGTACTCTATTTTATATTTACTATTTATTTAAGTACTTGAATACTCCCCTGCAACTTTCTTGTTCAAATTTTGTGCAATTTATAGTACTTATCTGTTCTTATATTTCTGCCTATTGTGTACACTGCTTTGGACCAATTTTAATTTGTTACATGAATACTTATTGTTTATTGCTGAATAACATTCATAACTTTTGCAACATTGTTTATTGCTGAATAACAACTTTTGCAACGTAATTCATCTTACTTATCTTTTTTAAACTTTTACTTATTTTCTATATTGAACTGACATTTTCCTTAGAATAATAATGATTCAGGTTTAGCATTCTAAATTAAATACAGAAAATATTTTAATTTACTAAGGTTTTGCAAATTTTTATAACAACTTGTCGCAATTAACTTATACATTGAACCTTATCGAGATGCACAAAATTTTTTTGCTCTCAAGAGCTTTCCCCAGAGAGTTCAAATTGCAGTACCCTCATGGTACACTGCACAGTACTCTCATAAACTGGACCCCACAGTAAAAATCAGTTTCATCCCTTATGACCATACCCTTCTACAGGTCAGTGGCGCATTTGTCGGGCCCCTAAAAATTTGGGTCAGCGTCCCGAGAAGAGCCTTAAAAATTTCTGTGCTCGTGTGCAGAACGACACATTTTTCATAAACTCCTGCATGTAGGCGAGTTTTCCTGCTTATAGGCATTGCAGATATAGTGAACGTGTTTCGTGCACTATTTCTCATATACAATGCTTTCGTTTTCAAGTCTAGAATCTGTGCATCCCTAAGGGCCGGAGATTCACGTGTCTAGCGTGGAATCAAACCACGGGATTGGCTATGTCCCAGATCACGTTCCGTCAAGACCTGGTTGCTTCCTTTCTGATGTGCCCGATTTGCTTACAATGAAAATGAATTACGAAAATCTATGATGACTAAAAACAGAAGTATGGGAGTTTATGCAATAATTCTGCCGTAACATGTGGTTAAGCTTGTACGCTCTCTTGGCATGCTGACTGCCTGCTTGCAAGGTCAGTGCTGTACTACATAAAACCACATAACAGTGGCAGCGTCATTCGGTCGTGCGTTGTATGCTTTCACATGGCCACTAGTGTACTTAACCATATGGCTGGCTTAAATGCTACTTGCCTTTAAATTACCATTGTATTTTGACGTAAAAACTTATGCATATCCCTAATGCACTTTATTTTACATATTAATTTGCCTTATTAACTCAATACCTTATTTCATATTATTTTTCTGACAATATTATCCAAATTAGCGAAATAACCACATGGTGTCTTGAATATTTACTTTTCCTAATACATCCATCGCACACAGGCTTTACTATCTCAAGTTAAGTTTCAAAATTTCTTTTGAAATGTATTCCCGTTTTCATAAGTTACCCCTTTTGCACAATGTAATTTACTAATTATCTATAGTGTCATTAAAACTGCATTATTTTAAGTGTGGGTGGGAGGTGGTTTTATACTGTATCCCTCACAATGAATTATTATTCACGTAGTTAATAACTTGCAAACTTTAACAACTTTCTTGAAATAATTGGAGCTTCCTAGCTTTGCATGCTAGTAGAGGTGGGGAAAAGCCCTAGTCTCCACCAATGTAATGCTTATGGCCACATTATTTATTTTAGTTTATCGCAAGAGGTTGGATCGGGACAACGCCTTCACCAATGTAACTGTCCCATATGGGGACCGTTCAAAGTATTTGGGGACACGTGCTCAGAATGGATAAAGCGAGATACTGTACTAAGTCACGTATTTAAAACTGATAAACATGTAACGTTTCACATTATAGTGTACAAATCACTTTTCATTACATAAAGACCTTAAACTATGGGGGGGAGTTGGTTATACAGTTATGGTTTATCTGCAGGTATTTATATTTTAACTAATAAAGTAAGCCAAGGGTCTCTAAGTGTGTCTCTTGCATCTACTACCGGAACAGCTTTACCTTCATGATGCCGAAGGCTGATCACTATGGCGGCTTATGGCGGACGAAACCCCATTTTTCAGTCTATCTTGGCTCATCGTTGGCTGGATGTGGTAAGACCCCGAGCTCAACTTCACGGTGGCCTTCAATATGGCGGCTGTCAACAATTATTGCATTTATTTGCAAATTGCCCCGTGGCTTGTTTCCTGATTACTGCTGTGGTACTACGCTTCCGTGACCTCTCTTGTTGCACCTGGTGTGGCACGTTCATGCGAGGAACTTAGCTAGAGCCTGCGCACACACCATAACACAAGATTACGTCCCAAAACACAAGTCGTACATTGTCAAGAGCTGGCTTTGGTATAATTGTCCCAAAGTCATTAATGCACCGCACCGCACTGCACCTCCTCAATCACCCGACGTAAATCCCATAGAGACCCTGTGGGATTAACTCAAAAGAAGACAGAGGACTTCTACAATTTGGTTCACAAAAGAATTCAAATAAAAGTTCAATGACGAATCTAGTAGGATTGGCCCCGAATGTACCAGTAACATAACTGCTAATATGCCACAACTCCTGAAGAATGGCCGTGCTATGTGGTACTAAAAGACTTTTTTTTTTTAATTTCCAAAGAGGATTATGTTTGTATTTGAATGATGATGGCCGAATATTAAAGGGGCATAATTATGCAGCATGGGGGAAAAAATCATATTGTTTGAGTGGCATTGCTCATTTCCATTATCCGCTATATTTTATTTGAAAAACACAAGAATGATTGCGCAATATGTTTTATCTTTATCTTCATTTCAAATGCAACATAAGGCCATGAAACTGCGTTAATCATCGGTGGCCGAATGTTGTCAGACATTGTGCACTGATAAATATTGAAACTTGAATAGATTTTTGGCAACTGACAAGTTTCCAAATATTTAATCAGACTTCTGAGAAATTTTTTTTGTCCCGTAACTTTTGTATTAATCATTAGAAAGTAACTGGCGGAGTCCATGTAGGAGAATGGAAATAGTACTTCACTTTTTGTTTTATAAAATCTCTTACATTGTGTATCTACCCGGAATGAAATTTTTTTTAGTATTCAGTACAAAACTTATTTTGGTTGAAAGTATAAGTTTTATTAATAATGTACGTATAAACAGTATGGGAATCTAATTAATGTATTTATTTCCCTCACATTTGAGTGGACTGAAGCAAATTGATTCTGCAAAAAAAAAAATAAGTTTTCTTCTTGATAAGAATGGATGGATGAGTTATTACTGTTTGTATATTACCTTTATGGTAACTTGGACTGCTTCCAACGGTTTTGCAATTATATACTTAATGTAATACACAGATAATAATCACAAGCTTGCTGAATTTAATTTATTGCACAAATTTTTGTTTAAAATTTTTATAGCTGAATGGTGTGACATCTGAACAGAATTCTAAATTTAAGAATGCTGCTGACAAATTTATTATCACTGCAATTAGGCTGGCAGCCAAAAATTATTAGTAGCGTGTGTTCTGCTTTGCAAATAATACATATATTTCAGAGAGCCCATGTTATGTGTACACATTAACAGTGTCTTGAACCTGGATCATGCTTGGTCATTGTTTCATATTCATTCTCTTTTCACTTACAGTTGTTTCTACTCTAGCTTTCAAGAGGAGTGGTGCGCAACTCACCTGTAATTCTCTACCTAATAGTGTAGATGCAGGTATAGATCAGTGTTTGGTCAGTGCATCAGTTTGTAAAGTGTAAGTTGTGTGGAAATATTCCTCAAAGTTTTAGAATGTTAAGATGTTTGTATATATGCCAAGATAAATATGTCTATAGCATATTTCAGACAAATAAAATGTTGTTATAATTTTGGTTGTTTCACTTGCTCCCCTTCTGATAAAAACTATTTTTATTCTGTTCCCATCAGTGTGTGCATTTTGATTAAGTCTTATGATGCATAAAGAGTTCCAGCATATTGTAGCTCGTTAACAGAAGATGGTTAACTGGTACAGAGCCACCATTGTAGTATTTACATCACAGAGATTGGTTGCAGGTTATACAACAGTTTTTGTATGAATGTTTCTGATAACACAAGAGTTTTTGTGAGCATATGTGTTACAGCTGCACTGCTTGATAAATTAAGGAAATTGCTACAGTGATGTCCTTTACCTCTTGTGCGGTATAAAACTGTGATGCTATCGCTACACTTGATCACTGGTTAGCACTACCAACCACACAGAAGTTTGTGGTGTATTTATCCGTGTAACATGTTGCTGAGGAAACAACAGTCGTCACTTCTGCAGGAAAATGGCGATGATCTTCAGTCGTGAAAACATTGTGACAGCATCTCTTTAGCTATAACTTTTGTTAATAGTAACTTTGCAATGTGATAAGAAGAGATCTATTCAGGTAAGCCAGTACTGGACGTCATTAAAATCAAAACTGTGGAATGTTTTCATTTTACGTTTGAGAAACTGTAGTTTTTCATTATCTCAAGATTATTTGGGTGATTTTCATACTAAATAATTTTTACTTGTTTCTTGGCATTTTATTTGTGTAGGCTATTTGTTTCCTTTTTATTTCACGCAGATCAATTGGTGATAACCACTGTGGAGTAGGTGTATGATCTGGGTTTGAATCTCGGCACAGATCCTTGTAATATTTCAAGGGGTTGCAGGTTGGGTTCACCTTCATAATGCAGAAAGTGGTGGCAAACATGCTAGAACAGGATTATTCAATTAGTTTTACCATAGGACGACTTACAGATAATTACAATGTTTGCTGGGCATACGCACACTTATTACAAAGCTATGGCTCACTTAACCATTGCCAGTTTTTATCACGTAGAGAGGTAGTAAATTAAATAATACACAATTGTATTATAAGTTTAACTCACATGAGAGAGTTGTTGATAATTAAGCAATTGAATGAAAAATAATGAATAGCTGATTAAACATTTTATCTGTCCAGCCTGGCGAGTCTGGCGTTCTGCTAACTGGATAGCCTTTAGAACCATCTGCTCATTTAACCTGGACATAATACGATTCCCACCACTTGATTGATGTATGGGGCACCTATGTACCTCGTGGTTGTAAGTTCATAGATAGCGTTGATGGAGGGTTCAAACAAGAACTGTGTCTGATACAAGCTGAGGTGTTTTTTAGACGTGTCATGGCTACCTTTCACAATATAATGGCGTTCAAACAAAATGGACTTAGTGTTCTTTGTAAAGAGCTATTCCATAATATAGTAAGTAGGAGCAAATTAGTAGAGAGTCGGTGTTTTTGAGATTTGTTAATTCTATAAATCTAATTTGCCCACAATTTCATGGCATAAAATTTTTTTATAGGAAATTTGTATAGAGGGTGGTTTGGGTAGTGATTGACGTGAGTGTCCCTGTATGAAGGTTTCAATATGAAAGGTGGCTGTAACATTCCTAAAATTGTTAACGTGTAAAACTTTGTCCTTTTGCTCTACCAGTCCTGCACCAGGCTGCCACATTAAAATGTTAACGTGTCTTCTCTTCCTAATCAAAACAAAACTGTTTTAGGTTTTTAAGGTGGCCGCTAAACTGTGTACAGAGGTCTAGCAGAAGACTTTTATTTAAAAAAAGTCCAACGTTTCGGTTTACGATTAGCATATAAGAAATGTTACGCATCTGTATGCATTTTTCAGTTATTCCGTTTCTCTCTAAAGCATGTTTTTGGATTGTGAAAATGGCTCAAACAGGTGTTTTCAAAGTCATTTTTAGATATGAACATCCTGGTACAAAACATTAAAAAGAATAGGGGCGTGCATCAATCCTTCGTTTATTGTTACTTCATAAAATTGTAGTGTCTGCTGAAAATCTCGTAGAGTGATGAGAGAGTTGATGGGCATGTCTTGGTTGTGTCTAGTGCTCCCACACCGTTAGGCTTCAAGCGTACAAGATTCCTTCAAATAGGCGGCCATCTTAATAGGGTTTAAAAAGAACATTTTATTATTCCAGAAAATTGATTTAAACTGACAGTGCCTTTTGAAATGTTATAAATTTCTTTAAATTGAATAGTGTGGTGAATCTAATTACCATTTTTGAAGATTGAAAATGTTTGAACTATTAAATGATAGAGTAAATTTCAGTAATGGAAAACTGAACTTTTGTGGTGAAAAATTACACAGCAGCACAGAAACTTGAACTTACCATCTCAATATTAATTGGTTGATATTAACACAGAAAGTGGTCCATATCAACCTATACTGTTGGAAGAAGCAATGTTTTCCCTTTGGTACTCGAGATGTGTGTAAAAGTGCATTTTATAATGTATATGGTTGTTTGAGACTGGTAACCATGGCATGTTAATGTTGATTCTCGTATGTTATGTGAATGTGGTGATATGTTTGCTGTAATCACAAACATGCAATACTCAATTCAACAGCGTGTTGAATTTTTTTTAAACATAACTGGTAATACAAAAAGAATTAGGAGTGCAAATCATTTCAAAGAAACCAACAATTTTGTGGCTAGTAATAAATTTGGGAACCTTTTAAACAAGACTATGAAACAACAACCTGCATTGCAGTAAGCTGATGTGGACGCTTGAGACCATTTACTGTATTATTCAAACAAATTATGTTGCTCAACTGAAAATAGAGGCTACTCATATGCCACGCTTGAGAGCAGCAGAGAAATAGCGTTTATGACCATACAAAGTGCTTGTGCAAGAATTGAAGCAATTAGACCTGCAAAATTGTGCACGTTATTGCCACTCCACTAGTTCCAAGACACGCTTACTGAAAAGCCAGACATTCTGCCGATAAAATGGTTTATGGACGATGCCTGGTTCTACCTGACTGTTTAGATCAACTCCCAAAACATTCAATATTGGGCTCAATAAAATCCTAACATCCTTCATGAAACATCACTATATTCTGAAAAGTTTGGGGTCTGGTGCCCAGTGTCAGAATTGTTGGCCCCATTTTCTTTGAGGAAACTGTGAAATCAAGGTGTCCTTATGCATATTCAGTGAATCTTAGCAACGTTATGTAGAGTTGCACAGAAATTTTTTTAACAAGATGGTGAAACATGGTATACATCTAACGTGACCATGGCCCTCATAACTAGCTCTTTGATGACAGAGTATCCTTCAAGGACCTGTGGCCTCATCGATCCCCGGACCTAACCTCTCAAGATTACCACGTGTGGGGCTTCCTTAATGGACGAATGTATCGGAACAGTCCACGTACAGTTGCGTAACTCCGAGAGGACATCATGGCTGAAATGGCAAACATTAGCAAGGACACATTATGGAAAGCATTTCAGAATATGATGCGACTGCTACAGTTGGTGGCCATTTCCAACCTGTACTGTGACAAGAGTCCTAATTTCTGACGTGATTGTACTTTGTGTTTTTTCTGTGGTTATCTGCAATTAAAATGGTATAAGGTTTATATGGATCATCTGTAGAACGTACAGTGCCATTTGCATGATCAACAAAATAAAAATATATTCAAGAACATGCAAAACCGTAAATTGGAGAAAATTTATTGAGATAAAGCCAGGGAGGAAAAAACAAATTAGCAGAAAATAATGTTATTTCAGAGATAATTTACATGATGCTATCCTTCAAAATTTCAAACAACATTTGAAAAATTGTGTGCAATTTGAATAAATTGATGATTCCAAATTCCCAGGTGAATAGAGATTGAATTGCTAGTTCTAACAAAACTTGATTATTTCGCTGGGTGCCATGGAAAATTGTATATTTCAATGTGGTTAGTCTGTGTATAGTTCAGAATGTAAAAATTAATTATTCTTCCAAGATTGATAAAAAACAATAAATATATAGATCATTAAAAAAAATGCATTATGTTAATTAACATGAGCTAGCGGAGTATCTATTCACTGGTAACGTGTTACTAAAGAAAACTATTAATTTCAGAAAAATTTGTTAGCCATATTCAGAGAAAACTTAATAAAATGTTTAAACTTTAACAATTAATAAATAGTTTTGAGGTTCAAGGCTTTTCACGCGGTAGTTGCTCATTGTAGCTGTAGGGTGTCCTGTTTTCACACGGTAGTTGCTCATTGTAGCTGTAGGGTGTCCTGTTGTCACGCGGTAGTTGCTCATTGTAGCTGTAGGGTGTCCTGTTGTCACGCGGTAGTTGCTCATTGTAGCTGTAGGGTGTCCTGTTGTCACACGGTAGTTGCTCATTGTAGCTGTAGGGTGTCCTGTTGTCACACGGTAGTTGCTCATTGTAGCTGTAGGGTGTCCTGTTGTCACACGGTAGTTGCTCATTGTAGCTGTAGGGTGTCCTGTTGTCACACGGTAGTTGCTCATTGTAGCTGTAGGGTGTCCTGTTGTCACACGGTAGTTGCTCATTGTAGCTGTAGGGTGTCCTGTTGTCACACGGTAGTTGCTCATTGTAGCTGTAGGGTGTCCTGTTGTCACACGGTAGTTGCTCATTGTAGCTGTAGGGTGTCCTGTTGTCACACGGTAGTTGCTCATTGTAGCTGTAGGGTGTCCTGTTGTCACACGGTAGTTGCTCATTGTAGCTGTAGGGTGTCCTGTTGTCACACGGTAGTTGCTCATTGTAGCTGTAGGGTGTCCTGTTGTCACACGGTAGTTGCTCATTGTAGCTGTAGGGTGTCCTGTTTTCACACGGTAGTTGCTCATTGTAGCTGTAGGGTGTCCTGTTGTCACACGGTAGTTGCTCATTGTAGCTGTAGGGTGTCCTGTTGTCACACGGTAGTTGCTCATTGTAGCTGTAGGATGTCCTGTTGTCATGCCAAAGGTGCTGCCAACTGAATCTAATGAACACCCAAAATATCTAAATGGCTCAGCATCTCAAATATTTATATGTAGCTGCGATGAGCAAGCCAAAATTGGACAAATGTTTAATAGCTCCCAAAACTTTAAAATTCAGATAACACAATTCAGTGTGTTACAGGCTGTTCATGGTAAAGTGAGCATTTTTGATGCCCTAGTTGCTTTTTCCTTTGAGTAATATTTTATCCATTAACCACCTTTTTAAATAAATTAAGCCACATAGTAATAAAAACTGTGTGAACATTCAATCACACTCAGAAGTTAACGCCTGAGACTATATTAAAATATATTTATTGACTTATTCCAAATGAGAGGGCTTTCAAAAGTGGCCACTTTACCGTGAATAGTCTATACCATCATATCAATATATAGGCGGCAGTTTTCCCAAATCTTATTAAAAAAAAGTACTGCTCAACCAAGCCAAGTACACAGTCTGGGATGGCTGAGAATGTAGTGTCATTGTTGCTGTTGAAAGGGGAAGAAAAACTGCAAGTAATGGAAATTCAATACCTTTACCTGTCACCATGAACATGTGCAAGTCTGTGTACATGAATTAAAGCAAATTTTACAGAGGCTTGGAAGTTTTCTTTTGCCCAGGAAAATGTATCTCATATTTGAAAACTGTTAGAAGTGTTGGAACCACTCCTTTAACCATGTAAAAATTCTGTACGGTGCACCGAAACACACCAGGTGTGCACAATTTCTTACAATGTTCGTCAGCTTGTTTTCATATTTTGCATATGGTTCTTTCCAATTTTCCCCATCTTCTCTGCTGTGCATTTAGTAGCATAACATAAAGCCTGTTCATATTATGGAACATAATTACATTCCTTATAACTTTTGTGCACTGATTAATATTTTCAGTCTTTGCCTGGCTTCCTGATTACATTGTAATAGATATAGAAAATTACAGTCAATTTTGATTGGACCCTGCTTTAATACTATGAATATAAGTTGGTATGTTGGTGCATGCACAGTAATTCAAAGCACATTCACTGGGAATAAACCTCGGCCTGCACAGAAGTATCAACATGGCAACACAAATTAGTCTAAAACTGTGCCACAATTTATGGTGACTTGTGACACCTGACATCTGCTCTATCTCATCCAGGAAGGTAAGAGGGAAGGGGGAGGACGGTGTGACCTTGTGCGGTTTACATATTTTCTGGCTACACGCTTGGCTTGGTTGAGTAGTATGTAGTTTGCTGTGCTGAAGTTGTGACAAATAGTAGGAACGTGTATAGGCTGTTCACGGTAAAATGAGCACTTTTGAAAGCCCTGCTTAAGATCTACTTGTATACACATTGTGTGTTCTTCTGCCTTATGTAAAACTAACATTGCGTTGGCCCTCATCACTTTATTCATGCGTCGGTCAATTGAAACTGTGAAATTATTAGAAAAGTAAATAACTGTACAAATTTGCTCATTTTTACACTGATGCATTAAAAAATCATAAAGAAATAGAAATGATTTAAGTGATCACAAATGGTTGCATAATACTTTTTATTCGACGTTAACTACTTTCCGCTCCATCGTTACCAACTTTACTGGGTACATGTCACTCATTTCGCCCATTATAATATATGCAGGTAGGGGTAGTGACATTTTTCTAAGGTTGATTTCAAATGTGTTCACTTTATCGTGAACAGTCTGTACACAAATTGCCAACCAAAAATAATTTATGGTATCTTCCTATTGACTGCACTGGGTGTGTACATTTAGTGCACCCTGAAAACTAGAGAAGGGCAATTGTGATATGAATTGCCCAAAGCGAGTGCTTGTTTGTCAGACATATTTGCACTGAAACTGCTGTACTGACTCTGGAGACAATTGGAAGGTGGAAAAAGACTGCACTTTTCCAGTGTGCACAGAGTGCAGTCTGGTGCAGTAATTGGAAGATGCTATTACATTAGTACATAAAAGGATTAGTTACTACCACAGATGTAAACCACCATATTTCAGGGTAATAATTTAAAAAAAAAAGAACGCTTAGTTTGGATAAACTTAAATAAGCATTGTTATAGGCCATACGGAGTTACTTCACACTTTTCTGAAGCCCTGCGTAAGTTCTACTTTTGGTTACCGATTACGTATCTTTCCGCTACATGTAAACACACGTGACTTCTACATTTAAACTGTCGTTTACTTTTTTCAGCTATTCAAAGAATTGTGTAATATTTTGAAAACCATTTCGTACGAACGTTCACAATTTGTCTATATCCATATTTAGGTCAGCTTTATGACATTTTTGACAATCTATGAATTGACAATAGTTCTCACAGTTATTATTTTTCATTAACATTTTGTTATTCACGACACAGCACAATACACATAATACATGTTAATATTTTGCTGTCATGTGTTTAACCCTGTTTCAACTGCGGGAGAAAGAACTTAAGTATCTGACCTCTTGTTATTGGTAAGTGTTCTGTTATTTTGTTGAAAGGACGGTCTTAGTTAAAATGAAAATGAAGGAATAACCAGTCCAACGAAAAGAGACAATGAATTCCAGAATGCAACTCATGTTGCTTATATAACTCATGTAGCAGCGACAAACTTAAAAGATAGTGGTGTACACACACACAAATAGGCCTACTGTAACTTCTATTCCGCTCATATTTGGTACTTACTGCTTTCTAGGTTTATTTCATTATTTATTTCAATTTATCTGACAGGGCGTAGTATTTTGTTGGGATTGTGGCAACATTCAGATATCAGAAACGTAAGCACATTACACAATTGTGTTTTAATCACCTAGGGCAAAGTTACAACATTGTGATAAACAAATGTAATTTAACAAAAATATTTTTGTCATAAAAACAGTTCACTGTTAAAACGTATAAATGTCGCGTGTCTAATATTTGCAATTACACTCTCATTGGCCTAACGTAATCTAATGTCAACAATGCTCTTTCATACACAGCGGTCACAGCGCACATTAAAGTATATATGTTCTTTCTATGGAAAAAAACACGTCTATAACAATATCGTAACTTGCCTAGGTGGGTTAAAAAAAAAACTATGCATACAAACTTGAAGTGGTAGTTGAAGTATTGTTTTTATGAGAAGAGAAAGTAACGCTTCATTCAGAAACATGCAATGTCGCCAGCTGCCACTTCTGCCAACTTGGGATTGGTAACCATCTTGCCATCGCATCTAAATATATTAAAATAAGTATTCAAACAATAAAAAGATGTTTCAGTTCTAAATTGCACATTCAAAAATAATTGTTTTTGCTGTAATAAGTATGAAATATGCTAAAATTTAAAACCTGTATAATTTCTGCATATTGCTAGCGGTGCGAAACGTCCCGAGAGACATAAAAAGAGAGAAGGAGATAGTGACAGTCTGCTCTGTGTATTCCAGTTCCTTACTCAAGCAAAAAAAAAAAAAAACACATCACCAGAGCCTACGCACAGTAATTTGTGCTGTAACAATGGAATATGTTCCCTTCAATGCTATCTAAAAATTAGGTTAAAACAATATTTATCTGTGAACTATTTCTTATTAGACCTTACCTACACATCACTGCAGTCATTGTTTTTAATTAATATTTAATGTGAAATAAATATTACAAGTTATAGAAGATACTAAGCTAAAGTTTCATTTATTCAAAAATACAATACCTTAAAGTTAATCGCAGTGTTATATATTTGTGGAATAAAAGTTATTGAAAAAACAGATTGACATGTTTCTCCTAGGGTGATTTTTCAAAGGTTCGTTTCAATACATCCACAGAAACCGTGAATGGACTTTATACTATCCATAACTATCAATCTTAACTTTTATGCAAACATATATGTATTCACCTTGTGAATTGTTGTAGGTATATAAAATAAAAACTGCATGAATATTTAATAGTTGTCATTTTTAATTCATTAAAATGTACCTTTCTGGTTATCTGCTATGTAACTTAACATACCTGAGGTCTTGCTACAGTACTATTTTCCCTAGTAAACCGAAATACAGTTGGTCTGGCTTAACACAGTAAAATTTCCTAGAAACTGCAGATGTATAAAGAATGGCATAGATGAATTTTCATTTTGTTTATTTCTTGAACCATCCTCTTCGTAAGGAGACAACATTGTTGCATATGAACAAATTAAAACATATTTGTAACTTTCTTGTGGTGGAATTTTTTGCAAATCCCACTTGGTTACACTTGGGGTCAAAATATCTATAGTCCATTCTTCACTGGAAGCAACTTTCTCAGAGCGCTGTATATACCTACTTGCATGCCCGTTTCATATCCTTCCGTCAAATGTAAACAAACATTGCCATATGACTGCCATGTAGCATCTGTCAAAATCAATGTTTACATGCCATTGTGTGTGTACAGGTGTTCGTATACTTTCGCTACACCTATACATAAACATTAAAATGTGACTTCTACTTTTATACCTGTCAAGTGTGTTGTTTACTGTTTACAGCTTTTCAAAAAGAATCCTGTCATATTCCAAAAACCATTCCGTATGAATATTCACAGTTTAGGCCTCGCAACATTTTTTAGGTCAGTTTTATGGCATTTAAAAAATGCCTGAATTGACGACAGTTCTTATGGTTATTTTACATTAACATATTTGTTTTCTACGACATAGCACACTACATGTAATGCATGTTAGTATTTTACAGCGACTGTGTTTAACACTTACAACTACGGGGTAATGAACTATAGTATTAAACTTTTTGTTATTGATATGTGTTGGGTTATTTCTTTAAACGGATGGCCTCAGTTCGAATTATGGCGGAATAATCAGTCCAACGAAAAATACAGAATCAAGCACCCAACTTGTCGCTCATTTTTGGTCATACAAACTTAAAAAATATAATGGTGAACATGCACACAAATAAGCCTACCGTAACTTTGCTACTTACTGTGTATTAGGTTTATTGAAATTTATTGAGGCTGGGCTTGGTTATTTTGTTGATTGGTGGTAAATCACGTTACACGACTGTGTTTCAAACACCCAGGGCAAAGGTACAATGTTGTGATAAGTAAACAGACATGGATGTAAATAAATAACTTTGTCATAAAAACAGTTCACATTTAAAACGTATAAATAGTTCATATCAAATATTTGAAATCACGCACGCACAGATCCTTCGTATTGAACACCACACAGCCATGTCACGCTATTTCACACACAGCGGCTATCGAAACATTGTAACAGTATACTTATTACTGCCGCGGAAACGCAGATTTATCACGACTTCGTAACTTGCTTGGGTAGGTTTCAAAAACATGACTATAAACGTGATGATGGTAATTTGTAGTATTTTTCGGAGTAAGTATAATTTATGCTTTGTTTAGTAAAACAGTAACACGCCATGACATCATGGCTCGTTACGTCTGCCAACTCCACTTTGTTTCTGCCCCGCCATCATATCTAAATATATTAAAATAAGTATTCAAACAATAAAATCTCTTTTCAGTTGTAAATTACAAATTAAAAAATCATTATTTTGCAGTAATAAGTATGAAATGTGCTACAATTGAAAATGTACAATTTTCGCTGCCTACTAGAGAAGTGAAACTTCCAGAGTGTGAAAGAGAGAACAAAAAGAGAGAGCGAGTGACAAGCCTCACTCAACACACACTTGTTTTCTCTCTCGATAAAACAACATTGTACCATTACGGCCTACTCACAATATTTTCAGCTGTTATTTTAAACTGTAAAAATGAGATGTTGCCATCGGGGCTACCTAAATATTTAAATAGGCACAGTTTAAGTTACAAATAGTATACTAAAAAACGAGGTTAAAATAATATTCTGTGAACTATTTCTTACTGGACGTTGCCAACACGTCACTGCTCTCGCTGTTGCTTGTTCATATTTAAAAAGAAATAAATATGACAAGTTATAGAAGATATTAAGGTAAAGTTTCATTTATTCAATAATACAGTACTTTAAAGTTAACCACAGTGTTATTATATTTGTGGAATACAAGTTATTGAAAAAACAGGGTGACATATTATGCCTAGTGTTTTTTCAAAGGTTGATTTTCATAAGTCGCTTCCAATTGGGAATGGACTATAATTTTGTAAGAGGGGGCATAAATAATCTGAATTATGAGAAAACCAGCATAAGAGCAAGACAAGTCTGATGTGTCATTGAGGCAGTGTTCCAATTCATTTGGAGTTTTGTTTTTCGTAATTTGTATTTGGCATTTTGAATGGTTTAGTCGGAACACCACGGCATTTCACCGGTTTAGCACACCATGCTATTATTTTGGTGTTATGGTTTACAAATTAAAAATCCACAATGTCTTAAATTAAACAGTAATTATTCCCGAAACTAGTTAGAGAGCCGTTTAAAATTTTAAATTAGCGAAATTAAACAAATTTGATGTGAAATAGTTGCTTTACAAATATTGTTTAATGAAAAATTACCTATTTCAAAACTATTTCATCTACTTGCTTTGTGAATTAATTAATGTGAGTACAATACACATGTGTTTATTCCAATAACCTTTCTTATATGCATATTTAAACGTTTCAATCTGCAAAACTAATACTGTGCAGTTTGGTAATTTGTATGTCAGCTCTGAAGCTGACAAATAGTAAATAACAAAAATATTTCTTATATTTTGTACACAAAATGGGTCACTTGACTATTTTGTTAACAAAAAGTGCCAATTGGAACATAGCCTGAGTATCCAGTTGGTTAGGGTTCACAATAATTATTTCTGTAGCGGCTTGCCCTGTCATATAATGTGCAGTCGGGTATGTAGGACTACGTCGAGTAACAGCCGAGGGGACACTGGAAACCCAGGAGCAGCGGTCACCGTGGGCTCTAAACCAACTTTCAGGCTTGTCTCCTGTGGAGTTCAGTGTACCTCACAACTATTTATTAACGTGATAATTTATTGCACAGTTTAACCAAACTCGCTTAATACCACAAAATAATTGAAAGAAAATCTATTACTGAAATTACGGTAGGCGAGAGAAGGTTTTAAATTCACGTAATATTTATTACGGCAAAATGGAAATGCGGAAAGTCCTGACTGGCTGATAAAAAATTAAATCAGCTAAAATATTAATTACAATAATTATGTACTGAAACAGGCGAAAGTGAGCCTGGTTGTAAAATAAAATAATAATGAAAATTGCAAAGTTCTAAGATATACTCTATTCACAACATTTTACTATAGGTTGCAAGGTAACGCTAAGATCGTGATGACCTGCTACCGCGGCGGGAGTCAAAGGAAGTTGACTGTGGTAAAGGGGTTTTGGGTACAGGAAGTTGCATTACCTCTGGAGAGAGAGCTGAAGCTTGGCGGTCAGCTGGTGTGAATGAGACTTCGCAAGCTGGTAGGCTGGATAGCTGGCGGACTTTACAAGCTGCTGACTGGAGAGGATGCTGCCTTCACAAGCAGCAGGCAGGAGTTCGAAGTTGTATTGAAGGCTGAGGAGAGGAGAGAGAGTCTTTGCAGACTTGGGAGAGCTCGCAAACTTCTTCGGCTGACAAGCCCAGCATCTCTGCTGGAGCATGGTCCTTATATACTGGAAGATCCCATGATCAGCGATCCTTTGGTGTGCGGGGGTAGAGAAAGCCTTCTAGCGCAGGGTTAGGTTTATCAGGGTTGCTGGAGCACCGCTAATTTCTTATCTCCCAGTTTGGAGGCGACAACAAATTAAAACATTTCATCCTGAGGCTGGCGGGTTGTAATGTCACAAGGTCACAGGGCTGCTGCCATCTCGGGGGTTTGTTGGAACTTGTTCAGTGGCGAACTGAAGGGTAGTGAATTATCAAAAATAATTAATTTATTCATGGGGGTGGCGCTTGCATGCAAGATTCTGGACGGGCGATGCATTTCGTAATTAAGCATGTTAATTACTCTTATGTATGCGGCTGTCCAATTCATGGGAGTCTCCTTGCTCGATACTTGTAATCAATTCTGCCACTGTTATTGACTTGCCCCAAGCTCCGATCGCTCGTAGATGGGGCGAAGTCGCTCATAGAGAGCGCATCTATGCTGCGCAGCATGTTGGCATGCGTCAGTGTTAAAAAATTTTTTAGGAGATATGACTAAAACATAAGAATTGTACCTGTGAAAACCATTGTATTTCATACATTTACTAGAATTATGACAGACTAGTATACTGTTAATTAATTGGTTACAATGATACAGAATAATTTGAGACATTTTTAAACATTAAGAGGTACGTAGTCTCGTGTAGAGAATATATGAGTATGGGTGATAGAAGTATCCCAGGTTTCACAGAAGTTCTTAATTCTAGTAAGGATCAAGGTATTTACCCAGGCAGACATAAGCACTTGAAAAGTGAAAGAGTTTTTGGTTGCAGTTTTGTGCACTTGACATGGTTTTGTGGTTTTATCTTAGTGTAGTTAATTTTAGCAGACTGTCCAGTAGAGCAAACTGTAAAGTATTTTTCTGAGAATTTTTTGACTGCGCAAACTGTTAATTGGCATAATGTATTTGTTTATTTTGGAAATTTTTAATAATGTGCAAGTGATAGTACGAAAGTAGTTTTTTTTCACCTTAAGTCCTGTGCAAAATTATGTATTAGGTAACCAACAATATCCAAAGGAACATTATATACTCCCCAACTCTGAATATGTGTTGTTAGCAGCTCTTATTTGAACTAGTCGTCATGCCATGTTCTAAACAAATTAATCTGGTCCTAAGACTCAAATATCTTCTAATCATAATTATTAAGCAGTTATAAGCTTGAAAGACACTTCCACAAGTGTTCAGTTTTTTTAGTGAAATTGTTTATAGAGGAAGTTACAGGTAGTATCCACCTGTATCAATATGATGCTTAGTGTGCAAAGATAAATTTTTCTATTACATCTTTCAAGGTAAAGAAAATGTTCAAAATGTCGGGAAGTGTAAGAAGAGGGCAAGTTATAGTGTGTGTGTTATGTGGGACGAAAATAATGGTTTTAAATTTACACAATTTTTAAGAAACAAATCTGTAATTCTTAACAATATATGTATAATTTTTTTTTTTTTGCTTGTAAAAGTAAACACTGATTTCCACATATTGCGTAGTGCTGGTAGGGGATTATTGCCTTCTGTTGGCACGTGCAATGCATGGAAACACCATATAATGTTTTATATATTTGATGGAATGCATTGCATGCATAATATTGGGTGTTTTGTGTGTTATAGCATTATTTTTCTGAGAATTAAATGCACTAGCACAATTCAAATACTAACTAGTGCTGCATAGTGTGCTGTGTTCTTTTCCACACTAAAGAATGTATAAGCCAAATGTGGCAGTAGGACTTTGGGAACTTTTCTATGAAAGCCATAAACAGCAACCACCGGAGAAGTATTGAAAACATTAATTTGTTTTCTGTACAGTACATGTTTGATGTAAAATTAAATTTGTATTTTGGGAGCTACGGATTGCAACTCGTTAGTTGGTTCACGCTTAACAAACACGTTTGAAATGTAGCTTAATTTATTTGGGCAGTGTCTGTGTGTGGTGGCATGTTAAAATAGTTAACACTTCTGCTACTGCTCCAGAATACTTGCTCTTTGTCCATAAATAGTAAAGGATAAACTTGGTTCCGCAGCTATAAGGTTTGACATTATTTTAAACAGAAGTTGAGAAGTTAACTGCTCTGCTAGCGTTAAGACTACAGTCAGTGTTTACTTTTAAAATATACACAATTATTGGCATGGAAATGGTTTTCCCATTGTCCAATTTAAAAATGCTCAATTAACTATGAGCCAGATTCACACTTTATTCAGTCCTCCTTTATTGCGTACATAGATAATTAAAAACAAGTGGATTCTTTTGGAGCGGGTCCCAGTGAATCAGTATGAAATTATAATTCTGAACTGATTGCGGCAAAACATGCCTTTGTTGACTGATGATTCATTTTGTATGGTGTTGGAAATGGCAGTACCCTTCTGCCCATGGTTTGTTACTACAGTGTGTCATGTTTCAGAAAGTGTCGATCAGCAACCTTACAGGAATCACTACAGTCTTGTGTTCGATACACCGTGTTTATGCTGTTTCACTGTGCATGACTGCTGTTCTTGTCACTCGTTTACAAGCCACATGTAGAATAATCTCCTTGGAGGGGGCATCGTGGAACCATGTGTGTGGCAATATGTAGTTTGATGGAGTACAAAGCTACATGTGCTGCTCGATGATGTACTGTGTGGTACTGCTTACTCAGCACATGCCAACCAACTGGCGTTAAGTGGAATCGCCACCTGGGGTTTACAGAATTTTCACCATGACCTCTGTCTCAGATTTTGTATTCTATGCTTATACAATTGGCAAGGCACAGGGTAATGCTTTGCACATTTTCTGAGATTTGTAATGCTTGACTACTGTCACTAGTGTCATTTCTGTGATAGTCAGCAGTCTAAAATCAATAAAGGCAGCGAAACTGTAGTGATCTTAGTTAGTATTACACATCCTGCGTTGCATGGAAAACTTTGCTAAACAATCTTAAATGGAACTTACAAAATTGAGAAATCTAAGATTGTGGGACTAACCTCTCATTATGTCGCTAGTGAGCTACAAAATTCAGCAAACCATATGTGATGCGGTTGCCCGTGCCATATTGCAATCATACTGTAATTACTATTAGGAAAAAATATACAACAGGAGGAAATATGTATTTTCAACTAAAAGAATAATGGAAAATTGCAGACATATGAAAAAATTGATTTGTGTTTATAACGCACATTTATTTAAAAAAGTACAATATTTCTCTGTCACAGTATATGGAGTAGCGATTAGTGAATTCAGTGAATGGGCCAACAAATATGGTGATACAGAAGTGCGTCGTTCAACTTCTAGGTTCAATGTTTTAAATTTTTTTATGCTTATTGATGTTCCTTTTTCATTGTCAAAATACATTTTCACAGGTTTCCCAGCAATTGAACTTCCTGACCATTTTGTGCTAGTCAGGGCATCAAGTGTCCTGGTAAATTAGTTTTAGGTATCACCATTAATCCTTGTTTGCCTGCCTAGTCATGCAATGTAAAATGTAAATTTCTTTTACATTGAAAGCACTATAAATTAACTACAATACAAGTATTGCACTAAATAATAGGTAGATTCTCACTACAAAGTTTGCTCTCCATGTTTGTAGGGTGTTTATAAACCATAATGATGTAAAGCAGTTTGATTTCAAAAATCAGATATAACACAAAATTTGTAATCAACAATAATGGACAATTGTGTGAACTACGCTCCCTCCATCTGCTGCTACGTCTCCATTTCGGCCTCATTGAGAGATCAGCATGCTGGCTTTCTACCGCAAGGAAGTTCAGAAGTCCACACAGCACTGCACACAGTTGAGTGGGGGGCGTTTTCCACTCCCTGTGGCCACTAGTGTTGGGTTGTTTGTGAACTCTTCAAAATAAACTATTCATTGAGTGAATGAAATCATATGATTCGTTCGCTGTGAAACAGATCAATCTTTTTTTAGTTGATTCAAAGGTAGAACATGAGCCGAAAGAACGTTAAAGGTGGAGGGGATGAAAGAATCAGAGAGTCTGATTGGTACGTAAAAGAATTTGAATCAGAGCTTGTAAAAAATGCATGAAGAGAGGTAGATGTCCTTCACAACACGTATTGTGTTACTACCATCTCTCTTAATAGATACGGCCTGAATGCCCAGCGTTTTGTAACTTGGTATACTACGCCAAATGGTAGTTTACAGTTCACAATACCGTACACAAAAATCTTTCGCAAAAATTAAATAAAAAGTCATTCAGCAACCATTTAAACTAAAAAAATAACAGATAAAAATTTTAAATGGAGAAAAAGCTGAAAACGAGAAGCAGAGAAAATAAATACCCGAAAGGGAGAACAAGTCATAATCCTTAAAGAACTTTCAGTATAAGAGAATTGTTCTGCCTATCACTAGTGTCCACGAGGACAGGTCTTGCATGTGGATTCAAGCTATGCAGGCAGGGTGGTTGCCTTTCATCACTGTTCTGCTCCACCTCCTTAACCCTGGTTTGATAGGATATGAATAGGCCAATCACTGCCTACTCCTGGGAGACGAACCGTGCTGTCGTGGGATGAACATAGTGTTCATGGCCACACTCTTCAGGAATTTTTTAGCACCTTGGGACCAGTGAAGGCGAGGGGTTTCTGTGAGTATAGGGACTATGGCAGCTTGGTTGCGGCGACTATTCCACAACTCTTCATGTCTTCAGGTGACAGATATTGGATGATCCTGAGGCCCTTGAGTGGTTGGGAATATTCCAGTACCAGTTCGTGGACCAGCTGGCTGGTGCAAAAGTGCAGTCATGGACGTTTGGAACCTGGGTAGTTTAATACAAGATGGTGAAGCATATCGTACAGGAAGTAGCCCAGCGATCAAGGCGGGGAGGGAGATCTCGAGGTGCCATGAGGGCAAAGTGGTGTGAACCTCACTGCTGAATTCTGCAGTCTGCCGACTGTGGATGTCTGCAGAATGGAATACATCGGACCTAGGAAGCATCCCTGATGTCAGCCGTCACTCCTGGGTCAGCGGATTCGCCCCCATCACTGGTAGGTCCTGGATGACCCGCCAAGCTATTTTAATAGCTCACAGAAGACAGACTGACTTTTGGAAAATGAGGAGGGGGTGACTCCTCGGGAAATTTCTCCCTGCCTTCACCCACAGCGTGGAGACCCCGATGTCAGCGCGGAAGAGCGAAGATAGAGTAGGTGCCATGACTGAGCTGCCCAGTGTTAAGACGCACTTGACGAGAAGCAGGGGTCCGGCATTCAATTGCTGCTGTCAATATTATTGTGCTGGTTTGCCTGCGTAGTAGTACTGACATCAGTTTGACCTTAAGGGCATCTGCGCACACAAGCTCCGTCCCTCTCTTCTAGATTTTCAATTTCACTTCAAATAGCATTTTCAATAATGCGTGAATATGTTTTAACATCATTCCTGTCGGGAGGCGTTTTTACAGTGTCTATGCCAGTTTTTCCCCTCAGATATAGCATCAGCTATAGGTACACTGTAGGGAGACAGTCGTGGTCATGGCGGCCCGATCCCTCTCTGGCGCAATGCTTGCCTGTTTGCATGCAATTCCCTCTCCAGTAGGCATAAGGGGCTTAGCACCTGTCCCTACCTCGGACGTACACTTAATACTTAGTCATATGGTAGGTTAGGAAAATAAGACAGCTCGTGGTAGTTTTTGCTCAGCAGTTTGCTCTACATAGTTAACTCAGCAGGCTTGCTCGGAGTACAGCTAGAACCACACTAATACATCTTCACCATGTGACATAGGGCCTATATGTACGCACAAAATAAAGGATTTGTATGTTTGAAATTGGCACTTTTGTGAAGTCAAAAGTGTGTATAGCGAGAAATATTGATGTGCTGAATAAAATGTTAGCACTACTTGCTTGGTCTGTTGCGGTGTAATTTAATTCTACTTCATCGATAACTTCTGTCAGCGGTGGAAAAATGTGGTTTTCAAAGGTTTCGGTCCTGAAAATGGATCAGGGAAAGTGGTAAGATTCTGACTGGAAAACAGGGAAAAGTTGGGGAATTCCAAAATGGATTTCTGTGGACACCTTGATAGTTCACTCTACTCCAACACTAATGACCTCGCTGTTGAAAATATAAGAACAACCTACCTCTAGGCTATTCTCGGTAAAGTGAGTACTGTAATATAGATATTTCCACTAATTCATTTTGTTGACTTGCAATGCAGTTACAGATTAGGTTTCTGCTGTTGAATTTTCCCAGCACAAAAGCAGTGGATTCATTGAATAGAGTAGAAAAGTTTTTAAACTTAATATTATATTTAAAATAAATATTTTTGGGCTAACACAAAACTTTTAAGGTTTGGTGATAAGATATTTTGCAGAGTTATTTTATTGGGGTAAAAAGAACAGTTATTATATTTTGTTTTAGACTTCTTTTTAAACAAAATTCAATTTACGTTTCATTTAAAACATATTAGGTCTAATGACATTTTATACTGGAACACTAGTTGGATTTTGAAGTGAAAATTGGGAAAGGTCATGGAAAGTAACCCAGTTATTTGAATGGTTGCATATAGGCACAATATATATGGGCACTGCTGTTGAAAAGACTTGGTGCCAATTTTAAGAAAACTGAGTAGTAAATATTTACCTGGTTCTATACCAGCATTCTGGTACCCCAGTAACTAATGGAAATCTGTAGAGGACGAACTACCTATAAAGGTTGCATGCCACCATTATTTTATGCCTAAACATGTTAGTGTTTTATTTCTTGTGCCAGACAATGAAAAATATTGTAACAACCATTTAAAATGGTGTATGAAGCAGACTTTTCAGCTCGGTTTGTTTTCCAAAGTCATGTGCAGGAGCAGAACCAGAGGAGGGGGGGGGGGGGGTTTACAGGAGATGTGACCCTCCCCTAGAAACCTCACATTGACTTGCAACTGTCCTGTCAATGTTTTAAAACTAGAATTAATATAAAAATGTTTTAAAATACTGATTTTATTGCTTAATGTGGTTTTCTCTCATTGAGACAGTGTCCTCCTCCACTGCCCATGTCACAAATTGAATGTCTAATGTACCTGCACAGTGAAAAAAAATAAGACCTGCGTCAAACCAAAAGTATAAATCTGCTCCTGGCAATGTGCGATTTAGCATGGAGTGATGTTGCAAGACTGCACCCCTCCTCGGCTTGCTGATGTTGGTATGAAAGTATGGTAAAGGCTGTTCAGATAAGTGAGCACTTTTCAAATCAACCTTAGAAAGAAAGTCACTGCCCTTATATGCATTGTATTTTTATGAGCGCACTGAGTGACATGCGCTCAGTAAAGTTGGTAACGATGGATGGGAAGTAGTTCTGTATTTCAACTTGAATAAAAAGTGTCAGGTAACCATTTCTGATAATTTAAATTACTTCTCCAGATTTCAGTTTTTTTTTTTACGCAACAAATTGTAAAAATGAGCAGATTTGTAAAATATTTACTTTTATAATAATTTCACAGTTTTACTTAACTGACACATGAATAAAGTGATGAGGTTCATGCTAATGGTAATCTTACATATGGCGGAAGAATACACAACGTGCATACAAGTAGACCTTAAGCAGGGCTTTCAAAAGTGCTCATTTTACCATGAGCAGCCTATAGTAAATCAGCGAAATACTATGGAAACACTTATAAGAGGGAATGCGTCGCAATAGCCATGGCCAACTCTGCCCTGTGTGCCATTGAACCAGACACTGTGCAGCCACAAAGGGGGGGGGGGGGTCCTGTGTGACCAATCTCCCCCCACCCATAGTACTGCACCCTGTGGTTCACATCGCCAGACCTGTGGGTCAATGCTGGGTCTCACGAGTTGCAGAGTTGGGGGTTGGAAATATAGTACGTGCTGACTACTTCCTATTATGGGATGTCTTGAATGAAAACTTCAGTGCAATGCCCATGGGCTAAGTATCGTACATTTTAGAGGGTTCGGCGATGTCTGTATTTATAAAAACTGACTGGGTTGGTTTGAACCATTATTTTTGGTTATTGTATTTGAGTATAAGATGTCATCAATTAAAATTGCTCTCCAGTTTTAGTTTTAAAAATGTCGTGCAACCAGCAACTTGCAAGGCCGGTCTCTACCCCTCTAAAAACACGTAACCTTGCCCTTGTGCACGACCTCTGCAAATGAACCAACAGATATGTCTTCTGGCAGGGACAGTGCCAGTTCAGGCTCGTAAATTTTTCTGTTGATACGAAAGTTTCTAGTGTAATTTTACTTTATTTTGTTTCCGAATTCTTGGGCAATGTAAATATATATTGGGTCCCGTTTCTTGTGTAATGTAATCTTATTCCACGTCCCAATTTTTATTTAAGGAATTATATTAAGTTTTTTTATTCTTGTTGAACATGAGTCACGTTTGTACTACTTTTACATAACCTTTGTAGTAAATATCAACTTTGTAGATACTGGTAAAATTATATTACTTCCACAGTTTGGTGTAGGTGATAAAATGGCATCCCAATCAGTATAGTTATAGTATGACTGCTAGAGTTCACCTGTGGTTACTATTACTTGCGACATAACCTAATAGCACTGGAGATTAATTTGAAATAAGGATTTCTTTCAGTACGTTTATTGATGTGGGTGTGGTCTTTGCCAGATTGTTACTTAAACAGCTGTCAATATTTACACAGCTTTTATCAGTGTTAACTTGCTGTAACTGGCATAGATGCTAAAGTATGTAAAAATTGGGAATATGGTGAAAATATATGGAATTTGTATGGCTTTGTATGGGAGAATGTAGTTCGAAATTAAATGGGCATTTCATGACAATTCTTCACAGTGTGATGTTGCTATGATGTGTTTTTTGTTACTGTTTTTATAACCATGCCAACCAATTAAAATACATACTTGGAACTGTATCCCACGGAATAATATGTAAGGAACCAAACATTGGCTAAATTAAAAGTATAATTTTGCAGAAATATTATATTTCATTTAATTATATTAAATTTTCTAAGGAATATTAGATGATTTTTTTACAATTAATATTAACACTTTTAGATGGGCGAATCAGCTTTTGTATTAATTATTTTTGTGGAAGTCTACATGCATGCAACTGGATTTTACATGGATTCATCTTGTTTAATGACAAGCTTTTAAGGTGTTTATTACATGGGCTTTGCATAGCATATAAGGTATAGTGCACAGATGGGCAGAGCACACACTACAAATAATGTCATATATTTGCACATATTTTACAACCCAACCCCATGAAGTACTGATGAAATCAATTTCTTTTGCTAGTAGTTTTCCTAAAATACAGGACATAGCATTCTACTATTTAGAGAGCAAGCATATCATCCACTGCCAAATATTTGCTGTAAAGTACAGTATTTATATGATTGTATGGAAGTGTGTTGAGTGGGTTTGCAAACGTGGAAGTGAAGTTGATTGAGCTCACAGGCCGAGTAAATAATGAATAAATTTCATTGCTCCTTGTATTAGTGTGTACTTCCAGTGAAGTGGTCTGGCTAGGTCATCACTGAGTGGAGGTATGACATCTTAAGTAACATAGGTATTGAGTAATGGCTGGTATGGCTGCTTGAGATATGGCTGTTGCATTCATTTGCTGTTGTCTTCCACACATTACGAAAATGAAGGGGTGACACGAGACCTGGTTCATGACCCGGCTGGGAGCTGAACTTAGACCAGGTATGCCATTTTGAGGTCCTGAGTGAGCTTTGGACCAAACAGTTAGACCAAGTGACCATGAATATAAGGAACATGTTAAGGTGTAAAATCAATTTGTACTACCAGCAGCTGTGGCCAGTCTGCGATTGAACAGAAAGCGCCACAGGTGATGCCAGCCACAGACATCTTTTTAACGTGGAAACACACACTCTTTTGGAGCACATCTTTATGCTTTATGCACATGATTTGAAAGCTTTGCCATAGCATTACAAACGTAATTGAAAGAGATGCAATTATGTTTTATCAGTTTTTCACCCCATCTTTTTGAGCATTAATGTGACTGTTCATAAAAATGGAACTTATGTAAGACTACACAGATTTCTGCGCACAAATATTTACATTTAAGTCATGTAAAACTATAAATGCTTATTAAAGAGATATACATTGACAGTTTGAAGTTTAAAAGAAAGTTCCTGTTAAATGACTGCAACCTTCCCTCCAACAAACACACATACATTTTTACTACATATAAATAGTTATATATTTCCCACAAAGCGCTTGTAAGTCTTTGTTTGCATATGAGTTCGGAAGTAGTGACAGGTCTAAAAGTGATTTTAAAAAACTTAATTCTTTTTGCATCTTCATAATCATCTGTATCATGCGATACACAAAACCAATCTGAATTTCCTATGAGATGACAGCATCAACTGATGGAATGAGTGTAAATATGTACCAGCATAATTAAATGCACCCTGGAGACACTCACGTTTGTCAACTTCAATGTCGCTATTATTATCACTATACATTATCTGTTTTTCTGGAGGAAATTTTTTTTCGTACCTCCACAACTGTCTTCAGTTCAGCTGCTTTGTTATATTTGAAATTTTAGTTGTAGTAAAAATTGCATCGGAAAGTGGGCCATGAAATGAATAAATATGTACTGTTGTTACAATAAAAAATATAACATTACTACACGCTGGAAGTAAAAATATTAAACATAATAAACGAAAAGGCAGTTTATAAGTAATATTGTGTCTGTTTCAATACGTGTAGGCGAGTTTCTAGTATAAAAAATATATTACATTTAAAACCATTTTGAAAGTTGCAGTATGGGCACAAGATGTTTTAGTTGTGTGCAGTAAGTCAAGTGCATTTTCTTTACAGTGATGTATTGTGCTCAGGAAACAAAATGCTTGAGTTGAGTTGCAAGATGCCTGGTGTTTAATTGTATGTATATCTGATAACTGTAATTTTTTTTTTTTTTTTTTTTTTTTATATATAATTTTCCCAGGGAAAGTTATTTGGGCAAAAAGTAGTGGCCTTTTCATTCAACCTTGGTGAAAGTGACATGTTTTTGGGCATGAGATTCATTAAGATTCACGTACTACAGTTATCAAATGATAGGACAAAATAAAAAAAAAAAAATATATATACATTTTTACCATTTTTGAGATACGGTTTCAAGATTTCCGTAGATTTATTTATTTTTCCCCCCTTCAATTCAAATTTTGGGTTTTGTGCTACTTTAATATGTATTTTGGTGTAATTATGTTTTTTTTTTTTCATCAAATTTTTTTGGCTATAGGAATGAGTGTGTGAAGTCTTTAATAAGATGGTTGTTTTTTTTTGGAAATTTAGTAACGTTAAAGTGCATTTTAGTGTTTACAGGAGTTGATGCACCACAGTTTTAAGGGAGAAATATTGATATTGCCTTCTAATAAATTTTCAGTGTGCAACATGTAGAATGTATATTTGCACTATTTTTCGGAGGCCTATGTTGCTCTGTAAATGTAAAAATTCCACATTTCAATCCCATATCAATTATATCTGTTATTAAAAAAATAAAATGGTTTGTGATCTGATTTTACATTGTGGAGTGCATGTATGTAACATAAGTGTACTGCATTCAAAATAATAAGGCCAATATTTGGTAATGTACCACATTTGATATACCAATTTTCTGTGTAGAAACCTTTGAAAATTCACTTGAGCACGAGTACATATACAGCACTATATTTGGTAACGCAAACTGCACCTGGTGCAGTGTTTGACATATGTAAATACTTGTTTTCAATTGTAAATATTATAATGCATGAAGTGTGGTGTTGTGTTCTGTCAGGTTTGTTGCACAGGGATTTATTGCTTGTGTGTTATGATGAATCACCTGTTTGTCTGTACATCATTGTAGTGTGTTTTCAATAAATATCTTAAGCACATTGTGTGGAAGTTTGCTCATCTCTTTTCAGTCCTGGGCATAATTTTGATATGAACTAATTGATTTGCTCAGAAACATCTTTTGCATCTGCATTACCAAATAGTGAGAATTAGTATAATGTATGGTACACAAATCTCTTCTGTCTATGTAGAACATTCAAGTTAATTTCATTGTACCAGTGGCCAAAACCTTCTAGATATCAGGGGCAATGGCGTGAAGTGTACTAACTGCTGTCATAATACGACTGACAGAATTATTCATATTTATATGTATTATTTAGTTTGCAAGTTGAAAGTTCATTGTAGTTTTAAAACTGGCTTAGGAAAAGAGTACTTATCCATTTTACCATTTCCAGTTGCCAGTAAGGTTACTGTTTAGTTATTGTGATAAGATTTTCACACACTATTTTACAGTGCTGTTCCATACAGGGTTTTTTTTTACTTTAGTAATATATGTTACCATCATTTTGAATAGACTTAATGTTTTAATTTACTACGGATTCATGGTTTACATGTATGTTACTGTACTGATAGAGCTAACTGCAGCTCTCTTCTTGGTCGAGAAGTAGATAGTAGTGTACGATCAATTTAAAAATTGAGAAAGAACCTAGACAGACAGGGAAGGAATTCACACTGAACTTTCACATAAGTGTCTCTTCATAATGAGTCCATCTTGACTCATTTATATCCCTGTTGCAAGACTTTATATTTTGAAATATATTCCTGGGCTCTTTCTGCGTGGAAGTAGAACTGGTGCCATGGTCATTGTGTTTCAGTTGATAATTTTCCTAAAAACAAATTCGAGTCTAAAGCAGTCTGAGTATAGTTGCAGCACAGTGAAGCTCTTGAGTCACAATAATTAGACATTGTACCTAATGCATAGTGCAAGGTTGGTCGATTAGCTGTAATCATTACCATCTGAATTATATCAAAGTGTTCCCAAGTGTAATGATGCTATGCAAGTTACTTGTATGCTTCAGCTTTCCATCATAATGAAACTATATATTTGTTAGGTGCCCATTTGGAAGGGTGACAAAGTAACAACCAATACTTGCTTAAAATTATAAAGTCCTTAACGTGAAAATAAAAAATGGTATGCAGTACTCTTTGCAATCTGCCGTAGTAATAATTATGCTAGATTTATTTGACGACAAGCAAAGGTGATTTCAAGAAGTGCTTCCAAAATTCTCGTAATGGCATAATAGATAATGAACATGACTAGGGCATGAAAGTCCCAATCGGATGACAAAAATAAAACTAGTATTTATTATTTTAGGAACAGTCTGCATCATGTAATGTGTGCAAAGGAATTAACACCGGTTTTTAATTGGTTTGCTGAGTTGTCCTCGGAACCAAGGATTGTAATCCCCTTGTAAATTTTAGTGTTAAGGAATCCCCATACCAGGATTACAGAAGCAGCATTGCTTTCACAGTCTCTCCTGGTTTGATAATTTCATCATGCACCAAGTTGGCAGCCTGGGCTGCTCAAAGGCTGCACTCCCAACTGATAATGGCAATGAATCATAAATGGAAAATAGATTACATATGTACATTTAAGAGGTTATTTGGGGGTTATCAGATTTTCAGTCATTAGATGTATTTAGCATTTTTTGTAGAAATATCCTCTGTAACAAGGCATAGAACATCACTAAGAATGGTTAACAACTATAATATCAATGAAAACCCATGTGGAGTAAATCATCGCCTCTAAAATATAATTATTGTTCTATGCTCTAACAGTCTCATTTTCAAAAATAAATCTCAAACATAAGTAATGGCAAATATATATAAATCCAAAATGGCTTCCACCATTTCCCATTAAGCCGAAATAGAATTGAACTTCAAAAATATTGAAACATTATGAAGCAACCAGAAGAATTTTATTGCTGTAGCACCCTAACAGCGATGCAGAGCATCATATGGAGCCATCTGACACAGCTTCCTTCTGGTGCAGTCGATCCAGATGAAGCAGGCTTATCATGAGTGTTAGACCCAACACCAGCTGACCGGCCGGGAGTATGCACAGAGTAAATATTGAGGGAACAAGGGTTGGTATATTGTGGGGAGGGGAGGAAGTAAGGTTTTATATAATAAAGTGGAAAGCATGATTTTCACACAAAGTAACATAAGGCAGGCAGGAAGTTGAAAAAGATTGTAGTATAATGTGTAAGGTTGAAAAGTCCAAAAAAAAAGTCATAATAATGGGCCTTGAATTACAGATATACATAACTTTGGTGTCAAAGTAATACAGAGTAGGTAAGTAGAAAGGCGAAATGGCATTGTGGTTCCTTTGATGTGGGCATACCCATTCATTGATTGGCTGTGCGGGTTCTGGAAAAGGGTCTTATGCATGACTTACTACTGCACAATGGGACAGATTTTGTATTGGGTTGGCTACCGGCTGGTGCTGATTGGCAAATGGCATCCCATGTTACTGACCAGCAATGCCTTGGTGACGTGCTGTTGGAGTTAGTGGAATAAGCAGCTGTTTCACCTTTCAGAATACTTACCTACTCCAGGGTAGTACTTATCCAACATTAAGGACATGTTATATAAATCTTGATGTAGTAAACTTCAACTGCAATAGTGTGGACATTGTAGTATGAGCCATGCACACATTGTTTTACAACTGTACATGTTTGCTAGCATGCACTGTGGCAGAGGGGCCAATCTCGAGGTCAGCAGGTCGAAAGTTTGTCCAATTCTGTAATGACAATTTTTGAGAATCCTGTAACTTCACACCTTGGCCATGACAAAGTTGCCACAGGTCTGGAAAACAGGGAATTTCCAAACCAGTTAGCTAAATGTCAGGGAATTCTGTGATATGTATGCTATATTTGGCAGTTCTGTCATCAATCATGCACCACTACCAGAATAATACAAAATTGTTTTAATTATCGTGGCCTAAATTCTTAACGTTTTTCTTTGCAATCTATGTGGTGAGCAATTTTGTAAGATCAGAGAAATATTTTGGTGTAAAAAGTGTGTTATAATGCAAAGGCGCAAATCCTTACAGCAAAAAAAATTATCTACCAAAAGATTGGTGCGAAAGATTCTTTTTGTCTAGGAAATCAGGGAATTTTCCAATGGGAAAAACGGTGGCAACCCTGCATGAACCTGGTGACTAGCATGTGTCCAGTATGTGACATTGTGAAATTAACAGACACAAACTTTTTACTATTAGGGCAGTAATGTACATGCTTATAACAGGATGTCTACTAGGAATACTGGAATAATCTGGGTTAATTGGTAGATAGGAATATACTGGAATTTATACTTCAGTACTGGAGTATTTTGTTGATTGTCTTTGTTAAGTAACTACTAAATATTATCAAAATGCATATAACACAAATAATTTGTATTAATAAGTTTTTTTTAATGGTACATGGTTTTATAAGGTTGTGCCATTCAAGTGTGGTTTTGGCAATAAATTGTGGCTACAGTGGAATCAACTCCACAACAGTTGCATGTAAAATTTTAATGTCCGCATTGAAAATATAATGGAATATCAAACGTCCAGGTCGGTAGATACTGGAATAAGGAATAACAACATGAAATTGATATTGAAAATTTTCTGGCAGGCAGAGATGGTTTCAAAAGTGCTCCAAGAGTAAATTGGTAGGGAGGTGGGCAAGTGGCTTAACGTCTCGTCGACAGCGAGGTCATTAGAGGTGGTGCAAGTTGCACAGGGAAGAGGGATTGGGGAAGGATTGTGAAGGAATCGGCCACGGCCTTTGTTTGGGACCCATCCCAGCGTTCATCTGGAGTGGTTTTGGAAAACCATGGAAAACGGAAATCAGGATGGTCAGGCCGGGAATCGAACCCAGGTTCTCCCGAATGCAAGGCCAGTGTGTTTATACCACTATGCCACCTCGCTCGGTAAAAGAGTAAATAGGTTATATGGAAATTATTGGTGGTATTGGCAAATTTCACATGATAGGTAATTAAGTGGCTGGTAAATAAATTTGTGTGATGTGTCTAAAAAACAGTGTTTATGAATGGAGAAGTGCGTAAGCAATTACATTGACAGTTCCTTTCTCATGCCGTTGCAATCCGATATATATATATTTATTGTTCACTTTCTTATATTTCATATTTTCTTCAGAACTAGTACATTTTAATGTTTTTAAATAGTGTTTCTATAACTAGTGGTTCTGTTACAGTGTATTAAACTGAGTCCCATCTTCGTGCTAAAAATTAGCAAAATTAACTTATGATGACTTTTCTGTGAGTGACATCACGAGCCATGTTGAACCTTGTGGTGCGTGATGCTTACTGTAGGCTGTTCATGGTAAAGTGAACCCTTTTTAAGGCATTCTCAAATGGTATTATTCAATAATAAATATATCTTATTGCAGGCTCGGGCATTCAATTTTGAGGGTGGAGAAATGTATACACTGTTTATTGGTCACATTGCCATGTTTATATTAAAAAGCAGAAGGAAGCTGGAAATTGGATGAAAAGAAAAATTTAGAAGGGCCTGCTCACTTTACCGTGAACAATCTATAGCTAAGAAGATAAACGACTTTGCTTCATCTACGTGCCTCACTAAAAGCGCATTGGACAGGGTTTGGAACTGTATGATGGCTACCAGAGCACCTACAGGATATTCCCTTGTTGCGGGGTTTATTACAGACGTGACAGATTTGTACGTTTGATCATCATCAGCCAGTCAGTAAGCAAGCCTAGCAGAGCCTCCTCTCCAGAAGATGCCAACAGTCGATAGCCAGCGGTCGAGTCATCGCTGCAACCCCGAACAAGTTGAAAGGTTCACCAAGAGATAGCACCACTTGCCAACAATAGCCGCTCTTACTCCGTCTACAGACAATTGAGCATCACACCCTCCACTCCACAGGCCGAGATTGCCGTGCACTGGCCGAAAAGTCGGCTCTTGTAAGAGCCACTTCAGGCTGGCTTGGCAGCTTGCTCTACCGCCTCGTGCGCTAGAGCTCTCTTACCAAACACCGCCCACACCCCTAGAAGCTCGTCAGCATCGCCATCGTCTACAGCCAGATTGTTCAGAAGCCCTCCCCGGATTCCGTCTAGGAGTCATATTCCTCCACTTGCCCTCAGCAACGGCTACCCCCACGCTCCCTTCAAGAAGTGGGCTTCTTTAGTCCCTTCAGGACACATGATGCAGCGTAGACAAGGAAAGTTGTAATTACCTACGTAGTCTAGCCTCTCTTTAGTCTAGAACCAGGTCCCCTTTACCGAACAGCATAGTTTACTACTTCCGGTCAGCTCGAGATAGTCTGGTGATAGTACAGACCATGTTTTATTTCTCTTGGAATAAACACTTTCCATACCTATATTGTTCTCTCATTTTCCTTGAGTACATCCAGAACCCATAGTAGACACCATGTCCCGTAAGAATGGAGCAGGAGACCGGGGTTTGAACAATACCATTTTGTCGCGTAGAGTAGGACTGACTGCTAGCAGCTCCCCCTTAGGGACTCGTATGTCGAGAAACACACACCATTTGACGGCCACCCGTTCGTTGCACCACATGTACCAAACAGTAGAACCACGACCACTAGTCCACTCCTAGAGAGGAGAGACCACTAGACCAGCTTGTACTCTGTCCACCACACCATGTAAGTTGCCGGAGGGAGTACTTGGTTGGCTCTGGTTGGACCTGTCTGGTCTAGGACTATACCTATCAAAGGTATTGGGATGTTTCCGAGAAAACCCACTCTCCAACCACCTTACCATTTGTGTTGTGCTGGACCAGTGTGTGTCTATGGCAGAACACTCTCAGGTAGGGAACTACACGTCACCTGCTCCTATCTCACAAGATGAGGTTTAAAACCTGATGCCCTTTACCAAGATAGGTGGGAAGTACCTGAAGGAGAAGAAGGCTGCTTCTACCTACCACGCTACCTGGAGTTGCACCGAGTCTACTAAGGCACTTAGCCAAGTGTCACCCCGGGTATGAGCTCAGGCCTCCCGTAAGTTGGTGGGGCTTCACCCCCCACCCTAGCTCCCTCTAATCTTGTTTCAGCCCCTGCAGAAGGTTCCAGGGACACCACACCCCGTCGTTGCCGCCTTCAAACGAGGAGAGAAGGTGCCCATTGGATTGGCCTGCTGGTGGTTCTCGGCAGCAGTAGACGCTGTTCCAGCCACAGCAGCCCGTGGGGGAAGTATGTACTGCTAGTATAATTTAGTTGGAGGTACTTGCAGTTGAAAAAAAAATCAGTCGACCATTGATAGAAAAAGTGAACCAAGTTGGAACATTGTCATGCTGGAAATTTACTGTACAGCCTATTTGCATTTTATAATAGATTAATGTCCAGAAAAGTTTTAGATCTGATAACTAACACTGTTTTAAAAACCTTAAGCAAAAGTGCAAACTGACAAGGACAGTAGATCAGAAGCATTTTTGATCGTCAGTTATGTATACACTGTTTGTATTATTAATTAAGCAATTAAAAAATAAAAAGGACATCCATTTTGTATTCTTCCTTCATATGCAACATTAACATTGGCATGGGGTCTGTGTATTTGTTGAAGTGTCAGTTACATAAGTCTAAAAGCATAGGCAATGTTTATACATTACTGATGTGTGCATAAAACAAAAATTATAGGCTATTCATGGTAAAGTGAGTACTTTTGAGGCCCTAGTTACTTTTTCATTTCAGCCATTTTTATCCGTTAACTACATTTTAAAATAAATATTTCCATGTAAGTAATAAACACTGTTTATATTCCACTGCACTCGGAAGTTAACATCTAAGGCTAAAATGAAATATATTTATTGACTATTATTTCAAATGAAAAGGCTTTCAAAAGTGCTCACTTTACCGTGAATAGCCTGTGAACGCACACACACACACACTCTTGTTGCGGATTGTCAGTTTCTCTATCATACAATGTTCATACCATCTCCCGTGTGTGTGAATGCGTGTGTATGCATGCATTTTTGCATGTGTGTGTAGGCACATGTGAAGTTCGCCACAAGATCTTGAAGATTAGGACAGTAGATCAATAGTTAGAAACATGTGGGACAAGTTTGATTTTGTCAGAAAAATTTCCTTTTTTTTTTTTTTTCTTTCTAAAATAATACATGAATTAAGTTGTCATGCTGATGACTTGCATGTACATCATTTGAGGATATGTGTATTTTGAGATTGTTCATACAAATTTCAGTGTGAACTTTTATTTTAATGTATGTGTAAGCAAACATGGAATAATGTACAGCCCAGTAATTGTGTAAAAGTACAATAGTTATTTTTTTTATTTGCATGTAGTTAAGTGTATCGATATTTCTGTTTCAATTATAATCTGTGCTATTATTTATGGTCTGATGTAGACCTACATTCTGAACTAAAACTTCTTTTAAATGCTTCGCAGGCAGTAGATTACTGCAAATTCATTGATTTAGAAATAGTCTGTGTATATGTACTTCACATGCAAAATAACATTCTGTAATGTCAGCTTTTTGTTTGTTTATTTGCTGTGTGCTGTGGTCGCCATAAATCCTCCATAGTGAGTTGACCAATAGCTATCATGCCAGTGCATTCTCAATAGTACTTGGTATAAGCTATTCATGGTAGAATGATCGCTTATTAAGGTTTAAGGTTCTTCCAACAGACGTTAACCACCGAGCCTTGGATGGTAACTTTCAAGAGTGATGAAATGTGTACGCTGCGTTTATTAGTCACGTGGCAATGTTTGTATTAAAAAATGGCGGAAAGATAGAAATTGGCTGTAGATAAAATTTGAACAGGGCCTTAAAAAGTGCTCACTTTGCCATGAATATCCTATCAATGTAATAAATGATAGTATAAAAAGGCAATATGTCTTGGGCATCTGAAGAGTGCATTTTTATGATATGTTTTGTTTAGCACAACTATGTAAATGATGTGGTGATAGTATAGAACAATGTTCCAACACATGTCTTATGATTGGCCATATGGCTTTGCTGTAACAGTACACTTAAAATATGTACACAATTTATGCTATAGCATTTAACCCAAGACCAAAAGAGTGGTGAAAGTAAGTGCAGTAAATGTCAGATGTAACGTGGCTGTTGGGGGATATAACTCATGACTTGCTTTATAGCTTTTCCGTGCTATTCCGGGAGTTACAGAGTACTGTAGCAAATAGAAAACTACAGCCAGTGTTCTAATGGGGTGTAGCACCTATCTGTTAAACATGGTGCAAGTGTTATTTACTGTCGTAACTCTAGAAACGTTTAGCCCCATCATCACTGAACATTACAGTGTCCAAGGTAGGGAAACAGAAGGGAAACGTTGGTCGCATGCATTCAAGCAGGAAATGTGGGAAAATATACTGCGTTTTCCAGGAAAAGGATTGCACTTATTCCACTAAGGGCGGTGTTCGCTGTGAATTGGAGAAGGGCGTTCACCCCCTGCTCACTGGTGATCCTGTTTGGAAGGAAGTTTAAAAGAAGAAAGGAATCTGACGGCAAATGAAATCAAAGGTCAAATGCACGCTTGTGCTGCAGATGGGATCTATCAGTGCCTCACATGTTATGAAACATATCGCTTGCTAGTCTGATATGCATTTTACAAAATTGGGGGGGGGGGGGGGGAGATGTAGTATTTGTGGCATGCAAAGAAAGGCCGCTTTTCTGCATTAAGCTTTGTCCACAATAGCTGGTCTGCTCAGAATTTTTTTTTTCTCGTTAAATGAGAAGCCGTACCATGTAGCCGTTATATACAAAAGTCAGTCTCTACCATAGTTATTATAATTATGTTGTGCTATTTCCTGTTGGAGATTAATTATAGGCTTGTAAATAACTTTGAAGCACGAATTTTGAGGCAAATTACTTTTTTTTTTTCCCCCTTCAAAAATGGGAAGACTGACCTATATAGCTGCTATAAATACATTATAATTAGTGTCTACAACACTATTATATTGATCCCAGAGTCCCTCGCATTGCAAGTCAGTTTTATACCGAATGCACCGCAGAAGTCTGCATCCCTTATACAACACTATTCAAACGTATTTTATCTTACTTTAGTTGTAAATTTTGGAATTGATTAATTGTAATTGCTTAAATGTGTTACACTACACAATGCACACACATTTCATGTTGACTTGTGTCAGTAAATGCTTGACAGCAGGACACTTGCAATTATGATATACAGCGTGGAATGTGATTGGGCCATCCCTACACTGATTCAATGCCAAGATAAGATCAAAAATTTGCTACAGAAAAATTTATTTTTGGCGTGTTTACAACCAAACAGAACAGGTATAATAGGGTCACATAAAGGACAACTAGGAATTCTTCCGTCAATGACATCGCACCACGCCAACAAACTGAATACGGAAAACAATATTGGCTGTAATGAATCAGTAAAATAGATCTCGGTGCTGAACGGAGGGAGAGCGTGCGTCGGCTCCTTTCCTCAACTTCCCGAACTCGACCACCTGCCGACAGACCACACGTCTACCTGAACACAAGTTTTCCACTTATTTATTTATTTATTCGGGGCGGGGGACATAAATTACCCTGCGATATAACTGAATCCGCGGTATTCCGGACTTCCACTGAATGTACATTCTGAACTCCAAATTAACAAATTGTGAACAATATAGTAGATCCAAACCGATGTTGCAAAGTGTGCGTGAATGAATTTATGACGTGATATAATTGTGCATGATTGTCTTTGGAACAAAGTGATAATCAGCATGATAATGTGTGTTCTTGCCTGAGGGTGTAGGAACCTAAAATTCACACTGGAGTGATCTCGTTTAACAATACTAATATGATGTCTAGAAACATTTGATATCAAGAGCAGCTTATTATTATGTGAGAGGAGGAGATTGAGCTGTAACTTACAGCAGAATAAGAAACATTTCTAAAAAATGTGTGTGACATAATTTTGAGTAAGGAATTAGAACTGAGTGTTGTGATCTATTGTATAAATATTGCGGTTTTAATAGTAAGAGGTTTGTGGAAGGCAATCCACTTGGAAAGAAGCAGTTGCTTGATTTTCCATTTTTCTTGTTGTGTATCTTTGCTGTAACATGAAGGCAGATGGGGAATTGTGATTTGACGGTGTCCATCTACCTCAAGATATTTTCCACTTTTGTGGCACAGCAGCAAGGAAACAATCTGTCACCGCTACGTGCAACGCTCTGAACTGGCACATAGACTTCAGCCGTACACAATTTATTATAGAACTTCCAAGCATTTGCCGTATCAGTAAAAAGTTCATGGGAAAGTTCACTGCAGGGCCCTGAACAAGTTTTGCAGGTATTCACCCAGAATATGTTCAACCACAAACTTTTTGAAAATGTAGTTTTTGGCCCTGTTGAAAAGCTTTGAATTAAATATTTGCTGTGAGCGGGATGTACTGGTAATTGTTTTTTTGCCCTAGTCTGAAGTGCAATTTCTTTTCGTGTGCACACATAAAGAGTTTGTTTGGAAAACATGTGCTGTAATACAAAAAACACTACAATCCAGTTCATGTGCCTGGTAGATGGTGCCCATCGTAAGAGTGGAAGAGATTGCCTTGGGTAAAATAAAATGCTCCAAGGTGGCAGTGATGCACTTTATATAGTATTGAACATGTCCCGTATGCTGGATTATTTGCTACTGGTGTTACACAGTCTTATTGTTTGTTAATCTGCGGTGTAGGTGTTTTGAAACCTTTTTCTTTGCGGACATCTGGCATTCAAGATGTGCGGTCGTGCAGTCTGTGCTGGTGATCATAGCCGCTGTGCTGAATAGCAGTACGCATGGCGTGACCTGTACGCACGTGTGAGTGGTTGTCGCATGCCGGTAGTTAGGTGTCCAACAATCTTCACGACCCCTGTAGTTGCCCACAGTGTACGTACATTTCATTGTAACAAAGCAACTGTCGGATCAAAATGTGTGGCTTCTTCAACTTAGTGCTTTCGAAACCACCCTCTGCCACGCCCTGCCAGCGAATAAGTAAGTTATTGTGAACACGACTGGCATGTGCACTGTGTTCTTGGCAGTGAATTAATGTATTGGAAAAGGTGACAACTCAATTCACTTAAATGTTTTTACACTCTTTTGGCAGTAATTGTCTTAATAGTGATTGATTAGTTCATTAACATTTCTATGTCTCAGCATGTGTACATGTATACAGTGACAAGGTCCACACATTGCAGTGTTATAGGTGGATTCACACGTTTGCAGACAAAATCAAGCAGACAGAGCACGTTTAACCAACAGCCCACTTCATATTGTCTGTGATGCAAAAGTTTGGCCAATCTGAACATTTCGGCATACAGACACCGCCAATATTACCCACAATTCAGTACATGGTGGCCAAAGAAAGCAAAAGACTACAACCAAAAATTGCATGACATGTACACAACTACTACAAATTATTGTAAATAATAGTGATGTATTTGCAATACCATATATTTTAAAATGTTGCATAATAACTTTGTTTGTGTAATAGATATTTCACAGTTTAAGTATTTTATTATAGTTTTAGATTAACAATTTTTTGATACCTGTACTCTTTCATCATGGATAATACAAAAGAAAGACTATATTTCTGTGATGTATCAATGAGAACAGTTTCATGGACATTTACTCTGATATGCAAATATAAAAAAGCCAAATAAGTGTAAATACTTGTATTATAATTATTGTGATTATATAAATAAAAGTGTTTTTAATATAATTATTGTTAAAGCTGTGTAATAAAACTATTGTTAAAGCTGTGTAAGTTGGAATTTTATTTTGAACACAGAATGACTTTCTGTATCTTTTTATTAATATACTTATGGTTATAAAAATATAAATTTTATAGGAGAAGAATTATAATACATTTTATACATTAAATTTTTATTGTGTGTTGCAGTATCTAGTTTTTTGCAACATGAGTAATACTTTTATATTAATTATAATTTCATTCAAATAATGTCTCAAAACTCAAAACGAATCGTTGAATTTTAATGCCGTAAATACATTCTCATGGTTGGCATGTGTAAATTTGAGCTTACCTACGCAGTGAATTCTCTAGCTTTGGTACTGCCAGTTTGCAGAAACCTCCACTAATTGGCAACTTAGGGAGGAATTGTGGGCATGCGGACGGATAACTAAGAAAATCTGGAAAAGTGTGAATTGCGACCACCAAAATTTGCTCTGTCTGTTTGGCATGATCTGCAAATATGTAAATCCTGCTTTATTATTACAACACTGGCCTGAGAGAAGAAACTAGTCCTGGTTTTAAAAATGAAATCAATTTACAGCAAAAGGGCTTTATATATAAAGTCCAACTTTTCTGAAGCCCTGCTAAATTTCTGCTTTCATGGTGTTCCTCTGTGTTTTGGAAAAATCGCGTAACTAAATAGAAAATTACACCAAAGGGACAATGCACCATATTTATGTGCACCCAATTTAATAATATTTTGTTTGAGAACTGCGGTAAAACCCTCTTATTAAGCAGGTAAACGTGTAGAAAACTTATTAAATTTTAAAAAGTTTACATTTTGTCTGTTACAAATACATAATTTTATCCTTTGAAGAATATTTTCCTGCTTAATAAGTACACATTTTTCAGTATTTTTCTGAAACTTCTTAACAGGGTTTCACTGTAGTTCTAACTAGGCATTGCCAACATATTTACTCTGGGTTATAAATTATAAATCAATTTAACCAACAATAAGATAATTTTATGTTAACAAAAGTAGAATGTGCTTGTACATGACGTGGGAATCAACCCCACACATCATACATAAGGTGACTTCAAATGTTTTATCCATAAAGCGTGAAGATCCCATTACTAGACTATAGTATGTGTAGTGCTCATTTCTTTGGTTCTCTCTCAGCACATCAGTTTTAGTTGAGTTACAGCCACTGTATGTGCTGCTGTTCTGCTTTTTTACATTAGGAATTGGGTAATGGTTAATGTAGAAGAGTTGCGTCTAATCTAGTACTGCACCCTATTGTCTAACATGCAGATCATTACAAAGTAGACAAACTGCCAAAATTGTCAGAAGAGTATGATTTAAGTTGTATATGAAACAGGACTACATATATTTTGTAACACTGTAGAGTATTTTGCTAAAGTTAACTTATCTAAAAAAAAAATTTCTTTTTTTTTTAAACCATAATTTAAGCATATTGTTTAGTTTGGATGCTTTAAGAAGCAAATTTCTCAAGGAAACTTGCATCAAAGAGCAGTCTCAATAATTACTATGGTGATGTGTGAAAAAATATTTATTGTAATGATTAAAAAAAATCTTCATAGTTTATTTTATACACGTTCATTTTAGTAATACAAATGATGACTTCTGTAGCTGAAATGGATGTGCATAAAATCTGTTATTAAAAATATTTGCAAACATTATCACACTTAAGTTTTTAGTACAATTAGAGTAATTAACTAGCATAATGATTTTGCTTGGGGTTTTTTTTCTTTTTAAATGTGCGTTCTGGTGCATCAAGAATGGAATTAAGCTTAAATCTTTATTGAATGTAGTTTCATTGATTTTTTTTGAACATTTAAATATGTGTATTCTAGCAAAATGTTTTACGTTAGAAATATATATTGTTTATGCATTCTTCTTTTATATGTAACTTAAATCATACTTTTGTGAACTGTGTTGTTGGTGTGGTTAATAGTTTGTAATGATTTGCAAGTGTTGTATAGTCAGATTCAGTGCTACATTGGAAGCCAATCCTTCTGCCTTAAGATTTGAAGGCCAGCAAAGGGACCAAGGTGGGGTTACTCCCAGATTTTTGCATGTGGGAATTGTGCTGGACAATGTCGCTGGTCTGCAGTTTTTCTCTGGGATCTCCCATTTCCCCTGTCCGTGGATTCTGGCACTGCTCCATACTCACATCGCATCACCGTCATCAGCTTTCAAGACCCCAACATTGATCAGCCCAAAACTCTTCTCTCACTCAGTCGAAGGTTAGTAGAGCACCAGGTCTGTTGTGCCTCCATTTTGTGTAGAGTACTTGTACATATATCTCGTAAGAATGGAAACCATCTTTTTTTTTTCTCCCTCCGTTTATCCCTCCTCCCCCCCTCCCTCTCCCCTCCCTACACCCTCTCCCTATCTTGCCTCTCCCTTCCTCTCCTCTCCTCCCCCTCCTCCCTTTTCCCCCCTCCTTCCCTCTCCCCTCCTCCCTTTTCCCCTCTCTCTCCCCTCCTCCCTTTTCCCCTCTTTCACCCTCTCCCCTCCCTTTTTCTCTCTCCTCTCTCCTCCTCTCTCTCCCTCTCCCCTCTTTCCCCTCCTCCCAACCTCTTTCCCCTCCCAACCACACACACACCACACACTGCTTTTGAAGACATCCCCATGCTGAACATTTGACTTACAATGAACGTGGATGATAGCAAGTTGTGTGGTGAGCGGACAACTGGAAGTTACTCACCCATCTTTGCATCAGAAGTGTAACCCCAAGAATGGGAGAGGTGAAATTTAAATTGTAAATAATGGTACACCTTATCTGATAACCCTAGTCTTTTCTCGCAAGTTGACCTTGCCGACATGTTATTGCTGTAATGGATGTACATAAGCAAGCAGATGTGGTTTGAAGATGAGGGGGTTAAGTTAATTGTGTACAGTAGTATTTCAACCCATTGTAGTCTTACATTTTAGTTTTAAGTGGACTAATCTACCTGGAGGTATTGTTCTTACTTGTGATATGTGTGAATGTAGAGTTACTTAATGTCGATACTCATCAGATGCATTAGTGCATCTGCACAAGACACTAACTGGTCTTTCCATTGTGCAGCAAGGAACTATGATTACCTTACGATAGTTTGATGAGGATAATGGTACAGTCCTTGACCTGATGCAGAAGTTTTTATACCATGGTTAATAAATAAAATATTTACACAATTTGTCAGTTACAATAGACCTCTTAATTTGAAATCTATATTATTTCACATCGGTCATGTTTTGAATGTTTATATTTTGTGATACCTGTGAAGTCAGATTTTACCACATGAATGTTGATTGTATAAAATGTAAAGTTGTAAATAATTTCTGATTACTTCCAAATATGGATAAGAGTTATTTAAATTGAGCCTGTTTTTTTAAGATTCCTGTTGCTGGTATATCTTTATTTTTACCAAAGACTAAAGTAAGTAGTAGTTGCGTATAGTTTTGGGATTATCATTATAACTTCAAATCATAGGTCAACACATTTGTAATAAATTTTTGTTTTTGTAACTAGTTCAATGTTTTCGTTCTTTCAGAACTAATAGTGGCCACGTTTTTATTTGTAAATAAGTTTGTGCCCCTTTTTTGTATTCTTATTCAGAAATGGAATTTAAAAATGTGATATTAAAAATATTTAATTTAGAATTAAAGTGTGATAGGTTCCATTACAATTAAGCATTCATTTGCTGTTGATGCTATAATAGATTAAAATTATACGTTAGTTTTCCTGTTTAGCGATGTTCGATAGGCTGGTTTCAATTTGGTATTTATTTCAAGCAGTGTATAAGGTGTAGATGTTTTCTTTCTGTTTATTATATTCTGGCATAATTTCTTTGCGTGTGAACAGTATTACATCAATAAAGGTTGTCTAGCAATTGAAAACTCTTGTAATTACATAGTTTAATGGCTGTTTATGGTAAAGTGAGCAGTTTTGAAATCAACCTTAGAAAAAGTCACTGCTCCTACCTGCATATATTTCAAGGAGCACCTTTGAGTGACATGCGCCCAGTAAAGTTGGTAATGATGGTTGGGAAGTAGAGATATTTACTTTTAAAATAATTTTACAGTTTCGTTTGACCAATGCATGAGAGAGTGATGAGGCCCACAACGACGTTAATCTGACGTAAGGGGGACGAGTACACAACACGCTTAAAGTAGATTTTAAGCAAGGCTTTTAAAAGTGCTCATTTTACTGTGAACAACCTATACGTGGAGTTAGTAGCATTTTACACACATTCCTTTTTCCTTAAACCACCTATAATGTTGCCAGTAATGGATTCAAAGTGTTTTTACACATATAAAGTACAAAGCTATCACTTTACAGTGTGATTAAAAATTGTAATTCTAAAGCTCTAGAGTATCACATTGCAGGTCTTTATTGTTCTCAGTAAATGGAGCATGTAACTGTTAGAAAAACTTGTAGCCTATGAGGGCATGTATATCAACAATATTTGTAGTGAAATAGTAATAATACCATTTTAAAAATATTGTTAATTCTGCACCTGAAGTAATTTATTTTATTCAAATGAATAGAAGAATTTGCATGCAGTATGCATATTTGCAGTGAACCACGTTAGACAAGACCAAGTAAAATATGGATTATTGAATTTATGTATAAACCTTTTTGACTAGCATCTCAACTTAAATGATTTATTTTAGATACTACTTTCGCAGCAAGCTTTTAAGGATTGTACAAGTTACAAAAGTCCGGTTTTACCATTTGCATTCAGTAAAGCAGAGTAGTAGCATCTCCACATGAGAGTAAGGTTTATTCCACTCATTTTGGGAACAAAACAAGATGAGTTTGATGTAGGAAAAATTTTCGCCCCAAGGTGCACTGCTGGTCCAAAGAAGTAGCTCCAAAGCTGGTGATAAATGTAGAAATATTATTTACTTGTGTCCATTTGTGATTGGCGTGAATTGTGATGTATACTTGCCCCAGCCAAAATGTTGAGTGTTGACTTTATTTCGTAACTAATAATTGTGTTTGCAAGTGTTTGGTTACATATTTAAGGTGAAATAAAATTAGCTATTATGAAAAGGAATTTTTCGATTTAAGTTTTCACATTTAATCCAGTTTTGCTGCAGAATACTAAACAACATAAACATTAATTTATATTTCCACTTGTAGCAGGATGAAGAAAGTTTATTCTCTGTGTGGGTTGTAACACAATACAAATAGGAATATTTCACGTAATGTTATTTATTTTATGAACATTTTAATTATTCCATTTACTTACATGAAAAATGGAAAAATCCGGCACGTCAGTGTTGCATGGTGATGAAACTTTTTATTTGCCAAGTTATAGCATTGACCTTCCATAGCCAGGTACAGTAAACTGAAATGAAAGAAAGCGTGGACACGTGTGCACAAAGCAGCATTGCCACGCCACACCAGTGGCTCGTAACATCCAACATATGTAAAACATTTGTGGTACAAAGTACATATTGTAATATTTACGTGAATATAGGACAACCTCATAAATAAGGTGCCCCTTATTTTTTTCTTATAAATAAGGAAACTGTATTCTGCCACAAATTACTCTAGTATGTCATTTAGTAGGACTAGTCTTGGCACTAAAATAAAATTCTGTGCATTTAATGTACATGTATGCTACAGCCTCATGAATGGGTACAGTCTTCCATCATTTAATGTACATGTATGCTACAGCCTCATGAATGGGTACAGTCTTCCAACATCTAATGTCTCGAATCCAGCCAGGATGAATCCTTAATCACGGGATTGGGCATATGATGATTACGAAAGAAACAAAATTCTAACATCCCACTACCAGGTTTAGCTGTCGTACCTTGAAGTCCAAATCGAAACATTAAAGACAATAACATAACATATAACTTACCTCAACACTTAAAGCTTTCCTACACAATTAATTGTCCTCTTTTGTCGCATCGTAATTAGCACTTAGAGTATTACTATTCACCCTGTTTGAATAAGAACTACTTTTTGCAAGTTTATTCCTTTACATTTTGGATTAAAGCGTTTCATTACCTAACAATACTGTTTCGTGTCCGTTATCAGTGAATTACTGTTCTCCTTCAATCACTGTAATAGGATATTAGATCTTCGAGCAAAATAGTCATAAGTGCCTCTTCGAATGTTTAGTAATTTACAACTCTAATACACCGCAAGGGTTTATTGTCCCTAACTTCCCCTTGCAGGTGTAAGTGTTTGCTGTCATTGGTCACAGTAAGTATGTGTGTAAGTATTCTTAAGTGTGTCGCATGGCTACTCTCTGAATCACTACATCTTGGTTTGAAGCAGAGTGGCGCCCGGTCACAGATGTAAGTAATGTCCGGAAGTGTTGTGTCTCGTATATGTGAAGTTCCAATATAATAATGTTACTATACACATGTTCACTCTCACATGCATGAATGTGTGTAAGGTGTTGTTAGGTTAGGAGAGTTCATAAACAAAAATGTACAAGAATAAAGTTGCAAGAAGCAGACAAGGGTATATCGTAATATTGTTAAGTGCTAATTATGATCTGACAAAGGAGGGTACGTAATTCATTTTGTAGAAAACTTTAAGTGTTGAGAAAGTTATAAGTTTTATAATTTGTAATATTAGAAAATAATACGAGACTAATTATTTTTGGAAGTCACAGTTAGAATAAAATGTTGTATTTATGATAATTATGTAAATACCATTTTTTATTGTTTATAGTTACCCTGATAATCTGAAAAGTGGTTAAAAGAGAGTATACTATATTTGTATTCACTTAATCATCAGTCTCTCTCTCTGTTGTTATTTGCATGTGTATTGTCTTGTCCACACAGTGCATTGTTAATGTTTATATGTGGTTGTGGAAGGACACACTGTGACCTAGGGCTGTGTGATATAACAATATTGATCACAAAACAATATTTCTGAGATATGGTGATATATCAATCATGAAATAATATTTCTGAAATGTGCAACTATTATATGACAATATAAAATCATGAAATAATATTTCTGAAATAGTGCAGCTATGATGTGGCAATATATCAATGATTAAATAATATTTCTGAAATATTGCAGCGATGATATGACAATATGTTAGTCATGGGACGGACAATTTGAGTATAGATTCGTCGATTCCACCAATTCTTGCCTGAATCAAAGAATCAATGTGTTCTGATTTTTTGCATTCAAAAGTTTGATTAGATTCTATAAAAAAAAATTTGCTGGGTGGCATATTCTGCAAACATGGTGGTGCTTGTAATTGCATTGCTAATAGTTTGTGGGCGTTTGCAGTCGTATTTAATAAGGCATAATTAGAAGCACCAATTTATGATAAATCATGATAAAATGAAATATAAGTTACAAAATGAAATAACACAAAATACAGGCAAAAGCGTGATATCTCACAAAATTAGATTTCTCCACAAGAAATGAACTCTTGCATGTTACATGCAAAAATTTAGTTAGGCACTATAAAAATAAAAATAAAAATCTATAAGACCTGAGATTCTCAGCAATATCAAGAAATATTTGAGATGAAAAAAATTCTCGATTTTGTCTCGATACAATTTTTAAATCTCTGAAATCATAGTTCTACATGCAACACACACTGGTAATCGCTAAAAAAATAAAATTTCCTTTCATACCAAAATGTAAAATACATTCCAAAGATTACACATGCAGTAAAATATGCACTTCGAAATAAGCTACAGTAGTTTGACAACAAACTGCTTCAAACACTAGTAACAATGGTGCGAGGTGAACACTCGTAACTAGAATGTGAGAAAATCTATGGCCACAGTGCAGAGTCGAATGTTGGTTTACATTGACAGTTGCTTGTAAAATTGTGTGACACGAAAGTGCTATATCTAAAGACAGTAAAATGTTAAAAACAGATGTTAAAGACAGTAAAATGTCTTTATCATTTGGACATTTTGTCCTTCTAATGTACATATTTAATTTCCAATTCACAGTGATTGATTTGTTTTGTTTACATTCATCTGTATTATAAAACACCGCTAGCCACAACAAAATCAAAATTAAAAACGTCACACGGAATAATTTACGAAAAGAATATACATATGTATGACTTGCCTTATTTTTTAAAGTATATCCTTGAAATTGTATTGTTTTGGGAAGTATGTAGTATTCTTGAAATCACACGATGTTGACACATTCATTTTACCTAGCAGGGCCATTTCTATATTGCAAAATTATACATTTCTTCCGCAGAGTACTGGATGAAATAGTTAATGCTACAAAATTTGCTAATTCAACTAAGAAAAACTATTTTTCTCTGCTCTAAGTTGTGTGAAATGTAGAATTGTACAACTATATATAAAGTCGAATATAACTATATAAAATCGAATCAAGTCCAGAATCGAGATTCTAAACAACAATTTTGGAATCAAATTGAGAATAAGAATTGACAAAAAACCTAGAATTGTCCCATCACTACAATAAATCTATCACAAATTAATAGTTCAAAAATATCACAACAGCAACACTGCGATATATCATTCACGAAACAATATTGCTGAAATATTGCAACTGCTATATAGTTTAACAGTGTGTGGAGCAGTCTATTGTATATTGTAATATTAGCGAATGTCGGTGATATATATATATATATATATATATATATATATATATATATATATATATATATATATATATATATATATATAATATATATATATATATATATACACACTAGCTAGTATCTGTGCGATATATCACTCCAAGAGAGAGTATTGAAAATTGCAAATGTAAACATTGCATATATATATATATATATATATATATATATATATATATATATATATATGTGTAAACATTGCATATATATATATATGTAAACATTGCATATATATATAATATATATATATATATATATATATATATATATATATATATATATATATATATATGCAATGTTTACATTTGCAATTTTCAATACTCTCTCTTGGAGTGATATATCGCACAGATACTAGCTAGTGTGGTTAACATGTTTTGAAACAAGATGTAAAATTTGATGTCGCACATCCATGACCTGGAGAATTGGATGTCACACTCCCATGACCTGCGAGGAGAAACTAAGCAGGACTTTGAGAAGTGCTCAGTTCGTTGTGAACTAACTGTAATAAACACCTTCACAATATTAGAAATCATTTCTGATTTGCATCGCAAAAACCTAATTTTATTAACACATGTAGTTCGAGTGGTTCGAGGTATGAGATAGCTGATTTTGTTTCACTGAAGTTCTAATTGTGTAGATATTAAGCCAACACAGGAGACAGTTTGCAGGGAAATTTTGCCATTGAATAACGGGGAAAAGAAAAGAGAACTCAATACAACAGCGGCCACCAGTGATTGAACCTTCTAGGAAAACGTGGAACTCTGTATGGCCCCCAAGTATTATGCCGCCTCTGCAAATTGGTGCCTTTCGGCATTGTTGGAGGGGTGGTTGCATGTCCCCCCCCCCTTTTTTTTTCCCTCTCCAGTTGTATAGATGCCAGGAATCACTAGCGAGACTGAATTGTCCCGTATTCTTGAGGGCCTCGACCCCATTGCTGAGCTCCTCAGACCTTGTGTTCCTGGCATCACAGCAAATGCATTTGTTGGTTGGTATGTGCCAATGCCTCACACTGTACTGATCGCAGAACAAACCTCCCGTGTGCAGCCACTGTAAAATGCAAGATACTGCATTCAGCAGTGTATTGCATCTGTCTTGCAATTTCATCTGCTGTCCGCTGTCAATCTCTCCTCGTCTGAGGATGTTACGCTGGCCTTCCGTCATGGTGGTGGTTAATATGAATTACCCATCACGAAATATTTGAATGGCTGTTCCTGACATTCCAAATGCTGTCCAACCTTGTGACATGATGCTGTGTGTTATCCAGAACTCCTCAGCTCTACTAGCCATTTTTGACTTCCTTCCAACTCCCCAAGGATTCAATCTGTGGTAAAGTCATCTAGATGTAGTCTATAGGACTGTATGTTGAGTATCGGACATCGGAGAGCAACTAGTCTTGCAATCTGATGTTCACTGTGCATTAGCTTACAATGCAATTCTGAGCATACACCATGTTTGTACTTTATACCTTTCCTACACACTCACACTGTGTATATGAAAAGGTCCTACCATACCGGACCCGGGCCAATCTCCTGACTGGTTTTTGTAACTATTTTTTGCACATTAGTGTACATTTACAAACATAATTGTGTAAATACAATATTTTACTATAATGTTTTTCCTTCATTATATGTCAATTTTACATTAATTTTTTTATTGTGTAACACAATAAGTATGAGAGAATTGTGTTATCCAAATTGAGCAGCATCTGGCTATTAGTATAAAACTTTTTATATTACTAGATTTCTATATAATGGGTCATTTAACATAGGTATGTATGTACATGTGTATAATGTTGTTGTGGATTTTATGTTAGGTCTGGGATAAACATCTGTGTATGTAAAAGTACTCTACTTATTGGTCAGTTTCTGCTTTTGAACAGGCATTAAATAATGTTGCATACTATATACTTAAAATTGTATCTTTGAGGAGTGGGCAGTTAGTATGACTGGAAGCTGGCCTCTCACAGCGTATGCAGTTGTGAAGTTGGGAAGAGCCGACGCTGTATCGACTAACCCCCCAAGTGTTTTTGTACCTGTTGTCTTAGGTTCGTCCTAGCTACAAACTACCTGCGCTGTACCTCATAGATTCTATAGTGAAGAATGTGGGAGGCGCATACGTAACTTTGTTCACGCAAAACATTGTGTCGACCTTCTGTGGTGTGTTTGAAAAGGTAAGCACTGTAGTTTCCTCATGTTGGTAAAATGTGTTAGTTGAGAGTAAATATCTTCAGTTTATACAAAGCAGCTTACAGGATTTTTTGCAGCTGATTATTGTAGTCTGTGATGTAAATACGAACCTACTCTGTAGAACAAGCATTTAAGAAGCATTTTGACTCTAAAACACTTTAATTGAAATATCTCTGAATTTTAGGGAGCTAACATAATATCCATGAAAGATATTGCCAACTTTGTAAATTAATTTTGGCCGAATTTATAACATTTTTGTTGAGTTGTTCTATAATCTGGAAATTTTTATGACATGACATTGCAGTTTAAGATTATATGCTTTACTCTGCCAAAATTTTGCTCGCAAAGTTGGCCGAAACTTTTCTACCTTCGCTCTTTTTTATATTTTCTATATTGATTTCCAAAATTTTATACTAATTGATGTGTTCATTATTGTAGTTCCATTTCTGTAGTATGCATATTATGTTTTGCAAAAACAATTTTTAATACATTCAGTTGATTTTTTTGGGCCATATTTGCTCCTGGATAAATATTTGATCTGATTGTGACATTTCTCATGCCAAATCTTGCTGATAAAAATTCTGGAGCTGTTGAGACTGAAAAGTTCAAAAAGCTACTGGGTGCTGCAGGGGTGCTATAACTGTTCTAGACCAGTGTTTGTTATAAAACAATTCTTATTAATACATTACAGGTGGCTTTTCAGCATGTGTGTAATCGTATTTCAAGTAGCAGAACTGTTTGTACCGTATTGTTGGAAAACATAATTTTACTTCCAAGTTTTTACTGCCCTTTTGCATGGAAACTTGCATTTTTTTTATTTATCTGGGAGTGTTACTATTTGGTTCACCACACTGGGATTTAAATCCACTTCTAAAGGGAATTGTACAAGATGCAGCTTGCAGCCAGCATGTACGGGTCCACTGCAGGTACTCAACATTGGACTTGGTCTGTACTTTTTTGTGTAGTTGCATTTTTCTCCCCTTTTAAATGGTACCGTTTGTTACATAATTTTTTTATCAAAATTATTGACCACTGGTTTAGAGTTTTTTGTCGTTGGGGCCAAGTGAATAATACTTGATGTTTTACGTAGCAGAGTCATTATCACTGCTGTAGCTTTCCTGTCATTCTGGAATGTGGATAGATGCAAGATATTTTTGCTGCAGTCTTGAGATATTCACAAATTTTTACTAGAATATGTTTTGTATACCAGCTAGGACTACACACTGATGTTTATTCTGTTTTGTATATCATGTTGTTGAAAGTGTTTTATTCCTTGTACCACAATGGGAAACTTCTTAATTGAGTCATTAGGGTTCATTTTTGCCCAGACATTTGAGTACAATTCTATAAAATTAATTATAAATATGGAGTGGAAGGTAGGGCTTTATTTCTCGACAGCAAGATCATAAGAGATGAAGCAAGCTTTTCAGACAAGCAGGAATGGGGAACGAATTGCCCCAGCATTTACCTGAAGTGATTTCAAGAAACCATGAAAAACTGAAATCACGATGGCCAGACAGGGAATTGTACCTGTGTTGTAGCAATTGTGCTTCCAGTGGTTTATCATAATTTGTGAAACAGCCCAATGTTGTACCAAAATTGCTTAAGTTTGTTGCATAATTACATTTTACAAGTGTCCAGGGATAAAGTATGCAAGTTGTGGCTTTTAAACAATTGAGGAATCATGTTAGGATTGATGTGCGCTCCTATCTTCGGGATAGTGGTTAAGGCGCTGACTGCTCTCCCGAGTTCGTCCAGTAATCCTGCTTAGTTGTTACACTAGCCCGGTGGGTTGCGGTAGGTTCTGGGGGGTGGGCTCTTAGTGGGAGGATACAGTCTGTGGAGAGAGAGGAATCAAACCCCAGTGTCGAAGCAAACTGTGATTGTTTCCCTTCCTGGGAGATCAATCTTCATCACTACAAGAGCTGCCTAAATGCAGGATGCCAGCTGCCCCAGGGAAAGTATGAGGTGTGATATGAATTAATCAATGATGATAGTTTGGGGTGGATGATCCTGCCAGAGGGATTGGCGCTATCTGCAGTGGCCGCGTAGGCCTGGCATGCGGGAATATAGTTTTTGGGCAAGAAACCACGTGAGGCTTTGGGAAGACCTTAGGAGGGAGTCGAACCCGGATATTCTTCCCTGAAACCAATTGTATAATGCACGTATTCTGAACGTCCTCCCTCTGGGCTACCTTAGGTGGGGTTGCTACTACTGCAGGTGATGGAGTCTCCAGCTGGAGGGGACGTGTAAGTTCCTGCTCTAGTTCCGGCCATGGACAAGGGGGATAAAAGGTGAAATAGGCCTAGGTGTCAAGTCGGGTTCAGCAGTTGGTGACGTGACCTCACTCGGAACTTCGGTGACTACCTTTGATTTAATTGATCTTTGCAATGCTCAATGTTCCCTGCGCCATATATGGCACCCTTCTTATCGTGCATTTGACCAAGCTTCTGACCCTTCCGCAGATGTGCAGTTCTGGAAGTGTGTCTTATTCAGTCACACCCAAGGCACTGACATATAGATATGCAGTCTGGTATCAGGACGCCACCTAGAGTAGGCAAGGGAGCACCAGAAACCCAGGAGCAGCGGCATGCTAGCTGACCTATGTGGCCGGTGAGCCCTGCGTCTGGCGAGAGGCGTGCTCGTGCCTCCTTATATAGTCGAAAATCCCTTGGATCAGCCATCTTCCAGGGGTGCAGGGTAGCGTAACCTTTTATCGCAGGGGTTGGTTTTTCAGGGTTGTGGTACCGCCGCTCATTTCTTATCTCCCTGCCTCGAGGCGACGACAAATTTATCCACCTCTGACAAAGGCTGATGGATGTGACGTCACAGAGCAGCAGAGGTGCTGCGATCCTGTGGTGTCGCTGGAACGTCTTCCTCAGATAATTTCAGGGTAGTGGTCAATTGAATAAAATATTCATTTAATGGGGGTGGTGATTGCATGTTGGATTCCGAGCGGGCAGTACCATTCATAATTAAATGTGTTAATTAATTCTATGTCTAAAGCTGTCCAACGTGTGGAGTCCTCCAGTGGGCACGTGAAAAGTAGTTTGCCACTGTTTGTAACTTGCCCTGAGCTCTTGTGTGCTCGTTGATGGGGCGAAGTTGTCCTTAGTGTGCGCAAACACACTGCGCAGCAATGTGGCATGTGTCAGGATAAAAAAAAAAGATTTGGCAAATATGTAAAACATTTTGAGAATATGTATTATGAAAGGAATAAATAGTTTTCTCATGCATGAAGTAGATGGATGAATCACCTTTCAGCGACTGTGCATTACAGTCAGACCATTGGTTTGTGATTGCTCTTTGGTACATAAAGTTTTCCGAATACCAATCCACCAAGCAATATGGGCAATACATCACCTGTTTGCAAAATGGAATGCCAAATTGCATCTTAAAGCTAAGCTATCTTCATGCAGTATGGGGAGGCAAGAAGCAAACCAGATTGTATTTTCTGGGGAAGTGGTGTATCAAACACAAAACCAGTTACGTTTGTATTACCAAGACAGGTAGAATACATTGCAAGCTTACGAGCCTTCTGTGTGTTAAGCGATGTGGTTGGAGAAGTTGTGCTCAGGAGCTTTTGTGCGTCTGTGAGACTTAGTGGCCAGTGATCTTCCTGGTGGGTAAATTATTCATAAACCATGTTACTGCGGTTCATATTACTGTAGCAGAACACAAAGCTTACAGCTGATTGATTTCAACAACGAATCAAGAGTTGCGTAGACTAAAGTACAGATTTTATTATGTTTTCGCGAAAACCTCACATTATTATTTTTAATGGATCTGAAAGCATTGAGGTTACAAAAAAGTCTGTGAAATGTTGTTGAAACAGTGTTTTTAACCAAGAGATTTTAGATGCAATGTTTGATGGCAACTTATATTCATACTGAACCTACTATGACAAGTTTACGTGTGGTGAAGTAAGTTGGTAGTTTGTTGCATCTCATTGCCATGTTGCAGCTGGGGTTACCAACTTTTTTGAGATTTGCCATAAGGGACACATCTGACAACTTAACACCTTGCATCTCACCTCTGTGTAATGACCACGGAAACTTATTTTCTCTACACATGCTCAACAAAATATTAACAGTATAACGTTACTAAAACATCCCCCTCGTGGTTTCCAGAAATAAGGTATTATGACAGGTTGATCACTAGATATTTTGGGAGATTTTGGACCAATTTTGACTTGCCCTCAACCTCTGTACTTAAAAATTTAATAATTTTTTTGCATAAAGGCATTGTTCACTCATGTCTATCGCAAAAAGACACCAATTAAAATTAACTATTATTATATTTTAATAGGCAGATGTCTTCTGCAAAAAAAATACCATAGAAGAATTATCTACGACCACCCTTGTCGCCAAACAATTACAAAAACTTTATCATTTTATACAATTTGCATTTTTGCACCATATTTATAAACGAAACTGATGTTTCATTGTTTTTACCGCACACAAACATTACTTTCCGAAACCCAGGTTACACAAAACTCTGTTTTCACCAGTACAAAAGCACAGGTCATGTCTGTCTTACGTCTGACAAACCCGAAGGGATGACTCCAGTAAAAGAGTGGACGATGGAGGGGAGCGGGCAGAAGGCTGGAAGTGAGGAAACTAATATATATATCCACCTCCAATCAGGTGAGATGGATTGGCGGAGGCCACAAGGGAAGGAAGACTCGCCTTGGTTTCACAGAACAGAGTTGCATACGTGAGTCGTTTTGTAGGTTTCCGTGGGGCTGATGGCATGTCCAAATAGCTAACTCCCAGCGATAAAAATAAAAGTGGCAACAAATTAGTTTGTCTGCAGATTTCCCTCAAATTTTCAACTTTTTTTTCGCCAAAATTCTGATGGTTCTTCAAGTCATTGATAGAAAGACAGTCACTTTAAATGGGATTGCTATAGCAAGATTCTGCTCTAGTTGCAACTATAGTCATAATTCTCTTGATTTTAATTTAAAATCTTGTCAGCTTTACAATAGACAATACCAACACACACAGGAAGAAAGGATATCGTACACATCTCGGTAAGCGTTACTTTAAATAACACAATTGTCAGTGTCATTTGTCACAACCTTTGGTCATTGGGTAGGAGCATCAGAGAAAGTGTACTTGTGATGGTGGAAATGGTATAAACTACAGACTTTTTAATTAACATATAGTCTAATTTCAAAGAAGTCCGAGATACAGGATATTTTATGTCCTGTCCTGTGTGCATATGAGATAACTGTTTCAACCCCATGATACAAGAAATTCCGACAATACGGGATAGTTGGCAACCTGAGCTGCAGCTATGCTTGTGTTGCAGGTTGTGTTAGTGTTGATCAGTAGGGAAGAGGGTGGGTGTCATAGTTGGGGCTGTCCTGCCGCAGGTCGACGAGCGCGTGCGGGAAAACATGTTCAAGCTGCGGCAGACGTGGAACGAGGTGTTCCCTGCCAAGAAGCTGTATGCGCTGGATGTGCGCGTGTCATCGCTGGACCCTGCCTGGCCCATCATGGCACCTCCCATTCCCACGCCCATCATCCACGTCAATCGCAAGTTCCTCAACATGGTGAGTGTTTCAATTAATGATTGTAACTTGAATGTATGATTATTGTGAATTTTGAAATTAAATGTAAAAGCATATCGCAGCAAATGTAGGAAATTAACACTAGATTTATTTCGGTTTGTAATAAATTTGTAAAATTTGATTTAAACCGAAGGGGGGTTATGTAACATTGCAGATTAAAATTATTCTCTCATACCTTAAAAAAAATTGTATGCAGTCATTTTCTTAGACTAATATGGTGTGTTTTTGTTCATTAGTTGTCTTTCTTGTACTTTTGCTTGCTACGTTTCTCATCTTTTGTCTCCTTTCTATTTAATTCTTTCTCACTATATAAGTTTCTTTTCTTCCGATTGACTTAAATTTAACCCTTTTCTTCCTTTTCTGTTTGTGTTTGCCCAATCAAAATATACCCCTATTGCTATTATTCATACCCATGCGATTATTACACAAACATTTTCAGTAAAGTTTTTTTCTCTCAGTGTCTGGGAATATAATGACTGACAAACGAACAAACCAAAAGCCAAGTAATATGGTAGCAGTAATTGTCAGTGCTTGCATTTCTGATTAAGTGTATGCTACTTTATTGTTGTGCCATCTTTAAAGTAACCAAAGTTTATTGCAATATGAAATGTGTGCGAGTGCTTGGCATTTTTTTTTACTAAATTTATAAGATTTTCTTTTTGTGCTATTCCCAAATCATTTTTTTTTTCTCTGCCAAATTTCAGTAAAATTTTTGGCGAAATGAAGAAAAAATTGCCAAAAATTCAGGCCGAAATCAGCTAAAAAATTTGACAAAATATATCAAAAAAATTTACCACGAACAGCTGTGTCTGTCGACACATTAGTCTTTATAAAACTAAAATTTATCATCTTTATAAACTCTTAACACACCATTTCAATGCTTTCGTAAAATACCGTATTTTAGCGTGTATAGGCCACATGCGTAGATAGGGTCCACCAGTTTTGATGGAAAATTAGGGATAATTAATATTTCAAGTATAGGCCACGCTGAATTTTTGTATTCCTTTAAATATTGTTAAGTCACAATTCCATACAAACATAATAAAGGTAACGTGGCTTGAGAAAGCAAAACCACAGCAACATGTTACACAAAATGGCATCATATCAATGTGCACTTGTAGAGCCATGGCGGGTGTGCAAACTACACATGATATCTTTCTCTTGTACAGTAGAGAAATTATTTTCTCATGTACGACATCTATGAGGGAGCTCCAACATGTTTACATTTTACACGTGCTGGATGAAGGTTATTTTGTTTATGAAAGCGAGTGAACAAATAACTGCAAGTGTGTTTTTTTTTTTTCCCCTTTCCTTCCTTCCTGCCTTTAAGAACTAAAACGTAAAAATGTACTGTATGTTGACAAATTTATAAACATGTTTTGAGAAAAAATTCTCAAAAAAAAAATTTTTTTGTCCAATATTTTGTATATGAGCCGCACCCCACTTTTTGTAGTTATTATTTTTGTAAAAATGTGTTGCCTATACATGCCGAAATACTGTAAATAAAATTATAAAATTACATGTTTACTGTTTTTACGTTTGTTTCCAGCAGCACATTGCTACCACTACAATAAATATTGTTTGGTTCTCACCTGGTTACAAACCATAACACAGATGAAGTTAATCAACATATTTATTTATATTTATTTTAACTACAAATTTACAGAAAAGTTAAATTTGTACTTGGTTTTAAGTGACATAACGAGTACTGTGATTTTCACCACCAAAATTATTCCTTGTATTGCGTGTGTCTCTCTTTATCACAAAAGTCAACCTAGACCCTGAGTTTTCACAGTCTCTTTAATCACATCTAGTGGACTGACTTATAAGTTAACTATTACTGTGATTACATGATAATGCACATGGTATTTCAAAACATTGACTTCAGCACTATGCGCAACAAAATGTTAGCTACGTAGCCCTCGATAAATTATAGACGTAGTAGTTCAAATTTCTCCAGTAGGTGGCAGGTACAGTGAGAAAAGGTAAGAAACAGAATGTTAACAAAGTCGACTTGAAGGATTAGTGTAGAGTTGCACATTGACTTTTGTCGATCACAGCGCTGTATACAAATAGGTTTGCAGTTAGCACTAACGTGTCAAAACTTTTCCACTGATGATTGTGCTGTATTCACACTTTTATAATACATATTAAAATTCCTTTTTATGTAATATTCCACTAGAAGAAAGCATCAAAAATATAAAATTATTTTCTGATAAAATTTTGTAAGCTCTTTCTGATTCACAATTTTTTTGGCTTGACTTATAATCTTTAAACGAGTGAGTCAAATTTACTCGAAAACTTGTGGGCCTAGAGGAAGCTCTAATAATATGAATCACATAAAATATTTTAACTTGTTGTAAAAAAAAAAAAAAAAACAAGCAAGCAACAAAATATTTTACTATAGACTTCTTCATTTTAGGTTAGTTCCTGAATCTTCAAAGTTTTACTTGAAACACCAAAGTGGAATAAATCATAATTAATCCAACAAAAACCTAAAAACAATTTACCTCCAATATTGAAACATAAATTGAAAATCCCTTTAAAAAATACCTGGATGCAACCTTGCATATTAAAATGAAATTACCATAGAAATGATTACGTGAAACAAAGATAGTAACATTAATTGAAGTCAAATTAAATAGCTTTAACACAATTCACTGTCATTGTGACTGGTTTTAATAAGTTAATTATAGTCTAACATATTTAAGAAATGATGTCTGCAGCTGTATAGCTTACATCCGTTGAAACAAGAAACGGAGTGAAGGAACACAGGCTTTATAGCTTCTAACGGGATTTAAGATTGTAACTTTCGGAGCACGAATCCAAAGCAGAATATTAAAATAAAATAATTTATACGGCCAAATAAACCAAACTTAAAAATGTATACGTATAAATATTGAAACACGAGACGAATGAAGACACAAGTTACTTATTGATGAAGGCGCCAGCTGTGTTTCCTAGTCACCGCACTGTTGAGGCTAAGGGTTTTCAGGGATGCTGTGGGTTCTGTGTGTCCGTCTCATACAAGCGTGCATTAATAAATATCATTACTAAACTTTTAGAAAACAATGGCAAGAGGTAGCTGTCATTACAAAGAGAAAACACTTGATGCACTGTACTACTTCCTTTATTATTACCACTCGTACAAAGAAAACGTGCTAGAAATTTACTTGTGAATTACACTTGGATGTGTCTAGCTAACTCCAATTGATTGCTCCCCAGCCCGCAATTAATCTAGTGCACTTCGTAGATGGATGACTTCTCTGTGGTGTTTGAAAACACAATCTTCACAAGGGAAGGGGGTCAACAGCCGCCAGGGTGGACTGATGATTATCTCTGAACAGTGCAGAGAATAATGAAATGAGACAAAATTAACAAGTTACATAAACATGTGTGATTATTTGGCATCGCTAACGTGGACTCGTCGGGGCGCGTCTTGCCGCACGTGGTTAGTGCAGTGACGGCCTATACACATAGTCGGCTTGGATGGAAATAATCTCACCATAAAAATTACATACAATCATATAAATTACACTTGGAAAATGATGGGGCACGACATGAATGGTCACAATAAACATGCAAGCACGTGAAAGCAGTATTAGATGATGTGGATGCCGCTGGGTAAATGTTGCAGCGGAAATGTTGTATTTCTCCCCAAAAATGACAAACTCTGCTCAAAAAAAATATTATTCCGATTGAGAAAATTATTTTGCTGCGGATTGAATCAGTTTTGAGCTTGTAACATGCCGGTTAGCAAGAAAATCGGACATTGAAAATGATAGCATGGTCAGACTTACAAATCATCAATTACACGAAAAATACATTGAACCCTTAAATAAATTATGGCCCACATGATATTATATAAATAAACCCTCAAACTGCATGGATGGCACAGATATCGACTTGGCGGCTATGAACCATGTGGTCGCAAAAGATGTGGCCATAAAATAATTAAACATAAAAAATACCCTTGAATACACACATGAAAACAAAACCCTTAAAATTGCATGCAGCAATAATACAAAAATTACAATGGATTACCCTGTAGCAGAGACAGATGGCATCTGATTCAAGTTGCGCGGGTCGCATGACCTCTCCAACATCTTTCATCCCTTCTCGTTGAAGTTTCAAAAAGCCGCAAGGGCACAAATTATTAGTTAAGCGGAAGCATAATGCTGGGAAAATTTTCTGTCAAAAATGCATGCAAGCAAAGGTTAACCGGTATACTAAGAATGAGCTATGGTAATCTACATCAGTGCAAAAAGTTTGAAGTGCCTACGTGACCATGTCTTGCCTTGCCAGACTTTCTACGAGTGCCCCGAGGCTAGCGTCGCACGGACCTACCATGGCTGCCTACGGGGTTCACACAAACAGAAGTGCTATGCACGCCGAGTAAAACTTTTATATGTGAAAATTAAGTGGCACAAAATAGTTTTTAAAAAAATATTGTTTTACATTTCAAAATTTTCTTATTAATTTTCTGTATTATTTTAATGTCTATTTATGACTGTGTTCACACCGGAATATTACTGTTCTTAATCACCGCGCAGCGCACATTTGGAATTCATAACCAAACATTTTGCAATATCAACACACACACACATTTTCAAACACTTTAAGACATTTGTGACCCTGAAAAATAAAAAGACTCATTTTACCCAGCAAATTACATTCCATTATAGGAAAGTTCAAATTGGAGCCTCTTTGTGCACGTGCATGTCCACATGTCATGTGCTTACCGTCGTGGGCTTAGCGCCGCTGGCTGTTAGCCTGCATCAATTTTTACTAAAACAAAATCTTATAATAGTCTTCCATTACGAATTACATAGCTTGTAAGTACTTCAAACTGAGATTTCAAGTATTATTTACTTGACTATCAACTCCAAACCTTAACTATATGACTCTCAAATAATTGAGGTGAACATAAAATAATTAATTACCGAAATCAAAGTGATAGTCAATAAGTGAATTAATAATAAAATTACTTGCAATTGTGCTGCTGACTTAAGAACTAAAAACAATGTCTCAAAATAGCTCAATATAAAGGTAATTAATTGAGCAACAAATAATTATCATACTCACAATAGTAGTAACTGTCCAAAATAGTAGAAATCAAGTTTCCCAAAAGGTTTTAAAAGTATAGTTCATATCAATGACACCATAACAAAGTTAATTATAGCATACTGTCAGTCGCAATTTCAAAACTGTAGAGACCTACCATAAAATACTTAGCCACACATTTAAAATAGAAGTCGCACTTTTAAAAAAAGGAATTACGTATTTAAAACTGCACAGTACTCTAGGCTAAAGGAGGGTAATTGATCTGGTGAATGTTTTGCCCATGTAGGATCTAATCCTAGTAAGACTTTCTTATATTCATTAATGATTAAATGTATCGGTTGAGGTCCTTTTGGTAATCTCATTGGTGGCTCAAATAGAGGAACTGGTGTGTGCACTAGCTACTGCTTCTAATAATTAATTTAGTATATTCTGCACAGCAACCATTTGCCTGTATTTAACTCCGCTTTTCTTGTTGTAGAAAGTAGCCAGTGTATCATGTATTGTGCCGTGTGCTATTGAATGCTTTACTTTCCACTGGGTTCACACGCTCTGATACTCCTGGCCCGGCCTTTTGCAGCAATGGGTGGAATATGCAGTAGGTAGAAGGCATAGTGGGGTAGCAGTGATCAGGTGAGGTTTTGCCGTGGGTCTAGTGGTCGTTGCACTCCTCTCTCCGATCCTGGCCTTCTACAGCGGTAGGCAGAGTAGGGACACACATTGGTCACTCAGTATCACAAATGAAATGTGTAAGTCTGTCTTACGGGCTGAATATGTTTGGTGCCGGCTCTCTCGTGAATATTAAAGAATTTATTATAGCCTTAACGATGTGGATTAAACAATATGCAGTATTAGCAAAGAGCAGTAAGGGCGTGTAGTAAATATGGTTAAAATTTGCAGATGTGGGCAAGGGGAATTTCTATTTACATTAGCGTTTATTAAAGGCTTAATAAACAAATGGGGCTAGTACCCAGATGGAACATCATCATTGGGGTCCAAGGAAGACCAGGAGGAAAGTTTATCAAGGAAGGGTAAGTTATATGATGACGGCGTTGGCAGTACCCTCTGGTGGCATAGGCATCCAGAAGGCCTCTGGAACTGGAGGTCACCGAAGAGGAGGAAGACTGACTGGTTGCTGGCAGATCTCCGGTAACTACTGGTGGTTGAACTCTCTTAAGGTGCCAAAAGCTAGTCGCTGGATGTCAGGGGACCGGCCTCTGCAAGGGTGTATGGTGTTTTGTGTTCGCCGAGAACACCCAGTGGGAGCTGTGATGGTATTAACTAGAGCAGTTCCCTCTCTGGCTGAAACTACTGGAGAGGAGGGAGGACACTAGCCACTGTCTGAACACTCTGAAAGTTTTAAACTGGAGCTAGGACCAGCCTGTAATGGGCGTAAGGATGCCCATAGAGCTTGGGGCACTATGGAACAAATGTCCGGTAGGTTAGTCATGACCAGTGAAAGGGAAAGACTAAACTTCTAGCTTGGTGTGATTGGCTGGATTAGTACAGTAGAACCGGCCTGTGATGGGCGTAAGGTGGGCCCACGCGATGGGGCCTATCCGGTGGGAGTGTCAGAGACTCGGGGATAGGACCTCCCCTACTGATGCGAAACAGTGTACAAGCTGAGGAGAGAGCATATGGAAAATTAAGTGTTGGGGCAGTCCTAGTATCAGAGCCCATATGCAAAATGATTACTGAATGGGTCAGATATGCGCAAGACCACAGCCTCTACTGACTCATGGGGATCCACAAATCCATCCTTGTGGTACTGCTGGGTGGCTCTCCTTTTGAGGGTCAGCAAATGTAGGTAACCTGGGCATTCTCTACGTCAAGTTTCCTCCCTGAAAGGGGTATTTGCCTCGTGGGAAGGCTTAATTACGGCAGATAGTAATGGCCTGAAACTGAGGTTGGCTGGTTGACTCTTTTACTGTCAGACCGCTGGGGCCCAAAGTCAAGGTTCTAGTGAAGAACCAATTGACATTATAATGGACAAGACGGATGGTAGGTTGGAGTCTGTGTGGGCCGGTCTTTTGTGCAGGACTTGGCGCGCATGGAGACTGGTTTGCAGGACCTCTGGAAAACCCACAAGTGTCATGGAAAGGAAGGAGGAGCACGGGGTGACCTCTGAGCCCGCTTTCAGTGGTTTTCCTAGCGCCAGATCTTGGAGGGGACTTGTGCTCTTAGTGGTTGCATTTGAACCCTAAGGCAAAGAGAAGTAAAATATAACTGCAAAAGGTTCGTGTAACATCAGCCTTTCTGGGAGACCGTCTCTGTACTGAATAGGTGCAGAAGACAAACAAAGTAAACATTATGAGAACATGTCTCCCTATTTATGAACTTTGGATACGATCATGACCAGCAAACAGATCATGTATGAGGTAAGACCTGGAGGGCCGTATGGCTATGAATGTCCTAAGATACCATACCAAGTTTTTATGATGGCTGGAGTGCCATTGAGGACCCTCTTAAGGCTGCTGTTTACCGACGCGACACAAAGGTTTCTAGCTTTTACCTTGTCCTATGTTAAAATCTCTTGGCCATTACAGTGGGAGATAGAGGGCTAGTGCTGACCCTTGATGCACTGTCGCCTCCTGTGACCTCTCAGCAGGGAAGGTGCTGCAGACTGCCCTGATGCCAGGTTCTAGAAGTCATTTTATACTAATCATTTCAGTTTGGAGGCACTCGGAAGCTTGAATGGAGAAAGCTGGCTCCTTCTGGGGGTTGGACTGCTGACATCACGCATGGGTGATTGTTCCCTTACCTGCGCAGCACTTGCCGCGTGGCTGGAAGGTGTTGATATATCTTTGCCTTTCCGCTTGCTCATGGAGGCTGTGATGCTCCAGCGCGAGTGGCACGCTGCTCTCCAGCGGCGGGATTGTGCTGTCCTGGAGAAGCGAGTGATTTGAACTTGTGTTGTGGAGGGAGGGGGAGTGTTGATGTGGCGGTTTCTGGACGTGTAGTAGTCATATTTAGGATCATGTGTTTGAAGTCTTAATTTGGGAACTGTACCAAGGTGCTCTTTTAGACACGTTTCCCATCTCCATTTATTGTTCAATATGATTGTGGCAGGCCCATTAGAAGTAGTGCATTCTAAGGTGGGATGCAGTCCAAGAAGCACAGGGTGTGTCACACGTCAATCTAAAAGCGTGCCTTTCGTTTACAGGCTAGTGTTTCAGCAGTAAGATTTAATAGAGGTGAATTTTTAAGTGCTTCGGTGTTATTTTTATAACAGGGGAAAAGGTTATAATGTTTAATCTTTCTTTTATTCTGTTGATAACCAAAACAAAACATATTTTCTTGTGTCCTTGGAAGTGTTGACCACAGATAAAGGATCGTGATGATCAATCAATATTTACAGACAAATATGCATATTATTTCCTGAAATGGAGGTGTCCATGTTTATAGTGCTGACTGCAATATTTATTACTGGTTTTTGTCTATTGTGTGTATAGCTGAAGACTGCTACATAATAACACAGAAATTACTACGTAAAATAATAGCCCGGGACAAAATAATTTCACTAGGCCAGGGCATAAAAGAAAACTAACTACGTACTGAGAGCTGTAAAGACTGCACAATCAGTCCATGACAAGGAGGTTATGGAGCACAATAATTTGCCAAACTATACCATTATGAGTTACCAGCAAGTAGAAGTAAATAGAAGGGTGCATTCTGAAAATACCAGTGACTGTCAGATATAAAGTTGCTCTGTACAACACCAGTAACAAATACAAGTATTTGGTCATTCTACATTAATATAATTAATTCTTATAAAACTAAATTGAAAATTACAGAAAAACAAACAATAATATTTTCCGTATAAAATGTTGCACTGTTTTGTTTCAAGGAAAATTATTTTTGATGCTTTCAACCTAATCTCATTATGTTCAGAAGTTGATCATGAATAAATTTTAAAATTATATCTTTATAGAAATATTTAAACATTGCTGGATAAATACACAAAATGACAGAAATGGTGACCAACCATTATTATTGTTGTATATAAAAATACAGCTCACATGTAAACAAAATGGTAGGTGTTGGAAAAGAAAAAATTAGCAGCTTTGCCATAAAATAAATTTCTGACTTAGAATACAAGAACATAAAAAATTTAACGTGCCTCCAAATGACACGTGTCGGAGGATTGTGTTAGTCAGCACAAATATATTACATACATATCTTTAAAACTTGCAAGTGTTTATTTTCTTCACTACAGTACAAAGTTACTTCAGTGGTTGCACAGGCAGTGAATTTTGTAAATGTTGGAAATTGTTTGCTCCATGAAAATGAGATTTATTTTTATAGCACGTCACTGTCATCAGTCATCATGGTTCAAGTTATCAGTAAATATGTTCTTATATTCTGAGATTATAAATATAAAATGTTTGTGTTAATATGTGTTGTTTGGAAAATTACTTTATGTATACTGTGTGCTTAGACGACTGTGACAACCACGGCCGCTGTGAGTGTCGTGACGACTACTCCAGCAGTGGGCAAGACAGCCACTGTTGTGCCCGCCGTGAAGCAATCGCCAGTGGTCGTGTCAACGTTGGGCACAAGCGGCGGCGAGCCTGACATGCGCGCCATGTTGCTGAAGAAGCAGAAGGAGTTCCTAGAACTTCAGCAGAAGAAGCTGGAGCTGGAACTGCTGCAGACAAAGGCCAAGCTGGAGGAGCAGCAGAAGGCGCTGGAGAAGCAAACTCACGGCCAGGTGAGAATCTACTGTCTTGCCTTTATGTGGTGCTATTGAACACTTGGTGTGTTATTTTGTACTATAGGATGGGTATGTGCATGCTTGTATATGGGCGCAGGTGAACAAACAGGTCTATTTAAATAAACCATAAGTTATCATACCTGTTTAAACAAAAATACTGACTGTCTCTAAGTAAACCTGAATAGGCATTCTGTACCTTACCATCTCAAGTTCGTTTGTATAGGCACTGACTGTACAGTGGAAACTATCCATTGAATTTCAGGGGACTGACATAAAAATTCTATAGATGTGGACTTGACATATTAGTCGCCCAAAAAATACCAACTTCATTAAACTGTATGTTGAACACTGTGATAGACCTATGTTACGACATGTGCTGGCCTATCTAATGGTGTGCACGGTCACAGTGGTTTTAGGTAGCATGAGACCAAACATGCTGAGTATCTGTTACTTACAAGTTTAGCTTGCGTTTCATGCCAGCCACCCTCGCTGGACACGTCGGTTGGTGACTGAGAACGAAGTTGCTCACTACTGCACAGGTAACTAGTTTATTCGCATAGACTTGGATCGGCTTTGGTACAAAGTTAATTGGTCAGCGGGTTGTTTCTGGCGTACCTGCCTTCCTAGGGAGCGAGTTCCTTGGCTGAGGACAGTTTAGCTGGTGTAGGCTGGCTGGAACCAACGACACTAGCAGTTGGTTGAGGGAGGTTGATACCATGCTGGCCAACACAGTACCGTCGATTCCACGCTGCTGACTCCGAGCTCCAGAACCTGGGGTTGGCTACCTCGTACCTTACCTTGTTATCCTGTATTAATCCTTGCACCACTGTGTGATATTCCCTAGGAAAAGGAATGTGTGGAGGGAAATATATGTACACATACACAGGAGAGGAAGGCCTCTCTAAAAGACGAGTAAGTGCAGCGCTGTCACCTCCAGCTTGCCTACTAGAAGTAGGAGGGGCTAGTACACACAATCGCTTGGTGGCAATATGGGCCGTCCTTTGCTCTTCCCTGTGTGAGCCGTGCCTTTCTCCAGAGGTTGGGTTGACACTTAACTATAGCTACTGCTGTGCGTTGTGTATTTCCAGTAGTCGGGCATGAGCTCGGTGCTCCAGAAAACTCCCCATCACTGGCGGGCCAGCTAGGAGCATTGAGCCGTATGGGCCACATTACTGGGTGTAGGTCGAGCAAATACCCCCACCATCACCTATGTGTTCCGGTTAGGATACAACTGACAGGACTGTCTCTCCCCTGTTGGATGAGTTGCTAGTGGTTGAGGCTGTACCATTCTGTCCCCATAGATCTAGAATGGGTGGCCTTCGAATGATCTGTGTATTAGACGTACAGATACCTGAAGGGGATCCACAGTCCTACTCTATTTCGTACTGGTATATCCAAACCCGGTCTCGGTTGACAAAACACAGTTAGTATTATTCGTAGTGGTGAAGGGAAAGAAATACCTCTAGAACAAATACCCTTGGTGAAGGAACAAATCTGTATTTATTAATATCTTAATGAACACAGTGACGTGTGCTATCTCCTCACCAAGCGAATGTATGGAAGTAATTTACGCTTTGCAGGTGTAGGAGCCCTGCTTCTATCCACCGAGGATGACAAGTGGCATTAACGGCTATGAAAACAACTAAGTCGCAGTTAACTATATCAAGGGGCGTCTAGAAGAGACAAATATAATAAAAAGGGGGCCACTACTCTGAATAGCAGCAGGTGTAGTTGCCTCTATCAGCAAGTAGAGGCGACTGCTAGTCTACTAGGAGCATAAAAAATTCATGTACAATTCCTGTACACATGTATAAAATTTTAAGTACCAAACAGTTTAATATTCATATTGCCTGTTTGTTGCAGATCATCTGAGTGCTATTGAAGAAAAAAAGTTACCTTATTGTTTTCTATATACTGTATGTGAACATAAATTTGGTTTCATGTTTTTTTTTACAGCTAGTGTTATGGACGTTATTGCTTTAATAGAGAGGTTATATATTTGTTTCTCAAATTTTGTTTAGTTAAGTGTGCTCCCCAAACCATCAAAATCCCTGTAAATCAAATAACTGGAGGTTTAGTGTGGTAAAAAGAACAGTAATTTCTGTTTACTGCTAGTGTGGACTTGTAAAGTGGTATTATTATGATGTGTGAAATAGTGCTAGATGCTGCCCAAATGTTTTTCTGTTTGTAGCCAGAGCTTAGAAAAATGATATATTCTGAGAAATAATGTTAAAATATAAAGTATCATTAAAAATTAAAATAGCTCTGTGTTTCATCTTTGAAAGTTGTTTAATATTACATTACTAACAAAATGTGTTATGTTATATGAAAATGTTGTAATTTAAGTTGTTGATTTGTGGTTGGAGCAGTCGCTTCCACCAGCAGTCGATTCTGGCTCTGTGTCCAAGGACTCAGGCAAGCCTGCCAAAACGAAAGCGGCAGGCCCTAAATTGTCAGTGGCGTCTACTGGCAAAAAGCAGACTCCTGTGGTTGCCATCAAGCCCGCAAAGGTACTACTCTGTCGGTTGTGGCTCGTAGCAACCCAGTAGTGTGCTTGTCCCCAGAGCACCCGTTCCTGCCAATTTTTGTGCTTCCACCAGTTGCATGGGCCGCTGTACATTACTGGGTTTGTGTGTGTACATTTCCGACTTGTGGACTGTATTTTTGGTTTTCATTTGTTATTTCATCTACATGCTGTTTCAAAATTAATGGCCACCCCTCTCAGGATACTGCGTTGGAACATTGAGCATATATAACCGAGGGCCTTCGTACAGCAGATGTAGTTGCACGATCAAATTTGGATAATGCAGAAAAACTCCTCAGTACTGTAGTATGATGGCCAGTGTGGTCATGTTTGTACAGGAATCGCCCTATGTGAAAACTGTATGTGTTGCGTAACGTGTTCATTACCGAAACGGAAAAAGTTGGCTGTAATCTTAATGTGCTGTGGCTAAGTGTAGATGTAAGGTATTGTCCCCATCCCTCATCCCCCGCAGAGATGGTGAGATACTTAGAGAGGTGTGAGCACAAATAGTAACATAACTGGAGAGAGCTGGGTAGTGATGATGAGAGATAGAGGTGGGCAGAGATGTTGAGAGAGATACAGGTGGGCAGAGATATTGAGAGATAGATAGAGGAGGGCAGAAATATTGAGGGAGAGGCGGGCTGAGATATTGTGAGAGAGATAGAGGCAGGCAAATATATTGAGAGACAGATAGAGGCAGGCAGAGATGGGAAGAGGATTGGAGAGATTTGTATGGCTCTTTGTATCTAGGTCTTTTAGAGCAGATGAGGGTGAAGTGAGGTGGGTATGGAGATACGCTGGAATGCAAGGGCAGGGGAAACAGGAGATCTCCTATCAGAGACAATGAAATAGTTTGAGAGATGTGGTCAGAGACGTTGAGATATAGAGAGGTGGCCAAATATGGTGTGGTAGAGAGAAGTGAACAGTTAGAGGTGGGCACAAATGTTGGGAGATTAAATTCTGCAGTTGTCAAATGGAAGCACAGTAGATCATGTTCATGTGAATATTTCTGTGCAATCACATTTGCTTTAAGAGTGCATCTTTTTTGTGCATGATGACAGTACTTAGAGGGGAAGATTAACCAATTATTTTGAAACAACCTGTACATTAATTTCACGTATACTCTGAAAAGGTTATTTTACCTTGTTTTTGCAGTTTTTTTTTTTGCATAGCAAAGAAGCTATTATTTTATTTACAAAATGTGTTTTATTTAGCATGTTTTGTCAGTGTGTTCCACAATGAGTGTGTGAGCATGCATGCGCTATAGAATGAGTATGACCCTCTCATTATTTCCTTGTTGAAGGTTGGAGCTTCAAGTCCAGGTGCTTGTGCAGTTTAAGCTTGTTCCTTGAGAGAAATTGTGATTGCACCTCTGTTTTGTCACCTTTAGTGGTAGTTACCAACTATGATATGAAAACTTTTAAAGTGTGCCACAAGAAAAGTACATTTTTCAATAGATGAATGTGTGATGACAGAAAGTTTGCATGTCGACCAATTTCAATGTACAAAAAATATGTAAACGGACAGAAATTCAAGAATTATCAATCGAGTGCTTGTCGACAGGCACACACACACACAAAGAGGATGATGCATCTTTCACACAGTTGCACGATCACTGCGTTTTGCTTTGCGAGGCCAACTTATCAGGCGGCGAGTTATAGGACACTGCAATATGGTGGAAGAGTGCTGTTGGTAGTAAACCTTTCGACCAGGTGACGAACTAGGGTGTGGAAGGAAAATTGAAAATTTGCTGATATAGCCGACGAGTATGGTTTGAAGCTGTGATTATCTAATGTTGAGACTTGGGGGCTACCTGGATTTTGTTATAAATTGATGAACTTATTCCCAGCTTTGAGTTCTGATCTATTGCTGGAAGGTGGTAGGGCTCTCAGAACTTTGATGCTGTAGCAGGGATCAAAATCCTTGTGTGATGGTTCATATGCTGCAACTGGTTCGTCTAATAGGATATTGATTTGACCAGCTATGGTTCGTTTGGTGTCTGCTCTGTGCCCGTTCAATCTCTGTTGGAGTGTTGTTGATGACGCTGATGTATTCTGCATCGCAGTGTTGGCACTGTAGCTGATAATAGAGCTGGGAAAGGTAGGAGCGGAGCGTAGCAGTTGTTACTAATGTTTCTCCAGAGACACTGGTGATTCTCGGATTGAAATTGTGTCGTGCAGTTTAAATACACGACACAGAATATACTGGTGGTATTCTACAATATTCAAGTGAGGCATATGCTAGACTTGTCCATTATTGGAACATTAGATTACTAATGCACATAGTTTTTCCAATTGTGTACTATAACTTATTATGATTAATTTTACTGAATTAGCATTTCAAAGTCAATGCCAAAGTTTTGATCTCGTTCGATCCTATTTCTTGGTTCACAAAGAAAAAACACCTGTTTGATGATAACCACTTGCAAGAAGTGCCAGGCATTTGATGGTGTTCATGACATTGCATGCAGCTTTATTATTAATCAGGTGTACACATTTCACGTGTGTCGTTTAAAACGTAGTCAATGTAACTTTAGTGTGCGCTAGGTCAGACGTGCTCTGGTTAACAACTATTTGCTCCGAGTGGACTTTCTGCCAGAGGTTAACACTGGTCGGGTTGGTTTACGACTCAACACAAAATCAGCTGTGGTTGGTATCGCAATATGTCTGACTGTAGCGTTAACCCGTTGTGGTAGGGCTTACTTATGAGGGTACTTCATCACATGTTTCTGGGGTTCTGGTGCAGATGGTCAACTGGGACCATCAGTTTCTTTGGTAGTGCTAGTCGATGAGTTTCCGTACAGAGTGGTACTGTACTACTTACTCCACTCGGTGGCTGCACAGGAAGAAAACAGGGATGCTGTGTGAAGAGAAAGGTCTCTCCAGATGTCGGACAGCTTTAGCTAGCTGGCACTGGCATTTATAGTGCGCTGGCCAGTCCACACCGGGACTGGAGTGGGAGGGGTGACGTCCGTCTAGTGAGGCTGGGGTGGGGGTATCTACCCTTTCTGCCTGGTGCACGTCTTCAATGGCATTCGGGCTGCTTCATGGCAGGTGGTGGATGGGTGACGACTCAATGCCTTGAGGGAGGGGGAATGACGCGTATTTCTTGACTGCTTATGTAATGTCTCATTCACGTGTCTAGAATGCTTTCCACAACAAGGGCAGTCTAAAGGCACTCCCGAATGGAGTTGCTTGGTTTTACACATTAATTGAAGTTAAATATTAAATACACATTAGAAATCACATAACCTAAATTGACATGTGACAGGTGTGAGGTCAGCTTTAAATAATTATTGAATAAATGTGTGTAGCTTTCTGTGTACTACAATAAACTTGTTCAAAAACATAGTGTAAATAAATATTGAATTATGTATCTATGCTGTGAATCACTTTATTATTATTTTGGACTCGATGTTAATAATCCAAGGTCCGATTTGGTTTTCTAGTTCAGGTGAGAAATTTAGGTGAAAGTGTGTGCGCCAGACATGGAACACAGAGCTTTCGCAAACATTTTAGAGAAGCACTAATGTTGTTGCAAAGTAAATGTTGATCGCAGCACAAATTTAAGAATGAGAACAAAGAGATAAGTATATTTAAACTGGGTCAAACTTAGCTTGGATTTTCTCTGGAGTGTTTCTGGTGAAGGCTCCCATTTACTTGCAGCCCGTAGAAGCTGTGCTGTTAGGGATTCAGCCTGCCCGGTGCTCTAACTGCATTGCAGTGTGTTGGAATTTTTTTTTTTTTTTTTTTTTTTTGACAGCACTATTAAACGTGCTCCCACTTTGTTTACCTTGAAAAATACATTGTACAGCAGACGAGAATGGAATGGTACTTCGAAGTTACCATGCATGCTATAAATATTATTTTGGATCCTTCCAATATAGTTAAAAATAGCTTTTTTAGACTGCCGTATTTTTAAACATACTAGCCACACAGGAGTCAAACTACAATAGCAGCCTGTATTGAACTTTGCTACAGACTTTTCATCAACAAAATGATAGGGTCACTGCTGAAATCCCATATGTACACCCAGCACTACTAGAACACTGCCCCAGTTCAGAGCCTTGCATGTAGGGGTGATGGTGCTTTTTTGTAGCATATCAGTGTAACCTTTATAGCTCCTGCGCTTCTCTACCAAAAAAGGAAGATGATGATACAGTCTGGTGGACTCCTTAACCACCTGTGCTAATTCCAGTAGTTAGTGTGCAGGTAATGTAGGCTATTTCATTGTCTTTTGGCATTTTGTTTTGGTATAGGGTGAAGTGTGTTGGTTATGGTGTGGATCTGTTTTTAATTAATGGATTTTCCCGTGTGTTTTAGATTCGTAAGTTCAAGTTATTTTTTCATTCATTGTTTTTTTTTTTTTTATCGGATACCTTACATTCACCTGATTTTTTGTTAATTCTATAAATAAAAATTCTTATTTCTATTTAGGGTTTTGTTGGTAATTAATATTTAACGAGAAGTTTTTATGTCACTGTATTTAATGAAATGATATATATGTTCATAGTTGTATGCATGTTGAATGTATACCTCATTGCCATTTGATTGTGTGTTTGGTACAAGAGACAGCTTCTAATTGTATTGAATATGCACATGTATGAAATGCTGCACAAAGTATATCTCAGTTAACTCCAAAAGGATATGTTGAGAAAAGTGTGGAAATGTATTTTTATTTTATTCAGATTTTATTTCTACCTGTTATCTATTTCATGTAAGAGGTGATAAATATTGATAATTTGAGAAAAGTTAGCACGGTCATAATGTTTCCTTCCGCCACAGCTGTTCTGCCAAAGAAAAAGAATACATTTGTAAACAAATGTTATAAGTCCAGTGCACACTTGCATTTTTCTCTCATTTCCTTTCATGTCATGCAGGTACTGAAAGACAGACAGAAGCTAACTCATGTTCAGTAAACAGTGTAGGATTTTATTGCTTGGTTGACATTCCAGCCTGTTTTATTTTTTTAATTGCCAAGTTCGCAGTTGCCCTGTTTAATTTATTTTGAGGGTAAAAAGTAAACAGTGTGGGAGGGAGGGTGCCGGTGCCTTTAGCTTTCTTGAGACAATAGTTTTGAGGTTCTTACGAATGTGTCATTTTGAGTTGCATATTGTTTTTATGGAGCAGTGAAAACCTTTGCACATACGGAACATTCAAATTATCGTACAGTAGAACCTCTCTATTACGACCCGTCAAGGTTCTCGAGAATATGGTCGTAATAAAAAATTTGGAAAATTTTATGCCGATTTTGACCCACCCCTATGCCCCCAAACTTGCCATTTTTTGCATATAGTTCATGTTCAATTGTCTCTACCACATAAAAAACCACTTTAAATTAAATATAAATATGTATATTTTAATAGCTGGATGTCTCCTGATTCATTTGATACCCAAGAAAGTCATATTGGACCACCCCTTGTCGTAAAAAATAAGGCCTAAACACAGTATGACATGGCCACTGAAAGTGTGTGAAAATATTAGACTATGTATTATTAAAATATAAAGTTATTATTAAAGATCTATTACACAGGTCTCGTGGGTCATACATTGCTATGAGGCACGTAGCGATGAAAAAGTTTAGGTAGCGTTGTGCAATATGTGCGCGCATGCCATGCTCTCGCTTTGGTCTGGCAGTGTACGTAGCTGGGCGAGTGCCTAGATCCTCTGCAGCGCAACCGGGCATTGCGGTTTGTTGTTGAAGCGCGGCTCTTGTTCCTCAGGCTGGCAGCTGTCGGTCGGTCGCTACAAGATTACTGTCTGGCGGGCGGCCGCCGCCACTGCCGTCGTTACAGGGCCGGTTCACTTCATAACAGCGGCCCGGCGTTGGTAAAACATGATGATATATGAGATTCACATCAATGTGTTTAATTTATACGAAATATAGGTGGCTTGTTGGCCTCTGCACTGGCACAATGAGACCCGGCAATGTTTACGGGTATATAAATATTTAATACTGTCTACTTGAAATATTAATTATTCTGAATTTTTAATTTAAAACTTGTGTTGCCTATATATGCACACTGTCTCACTTGGCATAACATGGTACCGGTAACATAACACATTTTATTTGCACACACACATCTTTATTCACTTTACATATAAAATTGACTTAAGAAAATAAACAATAGCCCACCATGAAAAATTTGCATATTACGTATGCGTGGGCACACATAAACTTAAAAATAATCATTAAAAAAGGGCCATTGAATTACATTTGAAGTCATCATACATACACTGATTAAGAACCTAGTCTGTGTAATGTGCCGCTGTTTTTACAGCAAAATAGGATGGATAATGGTTGCGAAAAGAGACAGGGGAGGTAAGGCAGAAGTGGCGGTCTGTGATTAGGACAAAGAATCCTTACTGACCCGGCCTGCTGACCCCCCCCCCCCCCCCCCCCCCCACAAAGGTGCGTTGCCACGGTCGATACACCAGTTTCGCCTTCTGGCAGTAAGTAATTTATTGCTTCACGCTGCTTGGGATAACAAATGTCAAAAGTCTGTGATGGTAGCTTGAGAAATGCGCGACCACTAACATCAGTAAGGTCTAATTTTCCATAGACTGAAAACCGTGGCTAGTAGAAACTGATACTGCAGTTGGAGAAATTCTACCAAAACAAATCTGCTCATAACTGAGGTTTAGGATACCGCGGTCGGCGAGGGATTTCTATCTATTTTTAGACGTGCCTCAAATTTTCGACTGTTTCAATCCAAACTTTTCACGTTTTTTCGGGATTGTGTCGTAATAGAAAGGTGGTTGTAATAGAGGTGTTTTACTGTAACTTCAGAAGTTTTAACTTCAATTAAAAAACTAAAAATGATGCATGCGTTTCTGTTTGTACAGGTGCAGCAATAAATACTGTATTTACCCGAAAGTAAGACTATCCCTTCTTTAAAAAATATTTTTGAGGGGAAAATATTTAAACCTCAATTCAAGACTACCTCTGCGAAGTTCTGAAAAATTATTTAGGTTGAAAGTAATTTGGTTTGAACTTATAACAAATTCTTGAAGAAGAAATGCTATTGTATGAATAATATGGTATACTGTATTTTATTTACTTTTAAATAAAAGCTAATCACAAACCTGGCTGTATGGTAGCAGCATCTTTCTTATACTGTAAAACTTTTCCACTTTGCAGGCCAGGGGGCCATTGTCAAAGTTGACAGGTACAGTCTCAGAACTACAAAAATACCAACAACCATAGGACACAGGGTATTTAATAATGAAAAAGCCTTTGTCAAAATCGCCTAGGTTTTGAATTGAAGACGATTCACGAATTGTAGAGGACCCCAATTTTTTTTCTATTCTTTTTCTGTCAAAAAACCTCCTCTTACGGGTAAATACGGTACATGCTATTCCCCTTAGCTTTATTTTAAATTACACAAGTTGTTCTGCCTGCTGCGAGACACTAGGAGGTTAAGTAGAGCCAAGCTTATCTCACCGCACAGGTGGCCACAGCAAAGCATTAGGTGACATGAACCGATCGAGTGCAGTTCTTGTGTGGCGGCTTTAGTTTTTATTAATTACTTAATAAACATAAATTTTATGATTCCCTAACGATCATACTATTTCATGTGTATCCTCTATGTGTTTTTCTTTTCTTTCCCACAGCCACACTGTAGTTTTGTTAGTAAACTAAACGTTAAAGTTAATTATGTAAGATTGCGCGCTTTTGATGAAAAGAGGACCGCAACACATCGCCTAGTTTCCTCACACGAGTTCAAACACTTGAAAAGTAAATCAAACAATGTAATTTGAAGAGTTCATGCAAGAAATGATGATAAAATGCAACCGCATCCTGGCACTCCCCATAATCTTATAGTTTGAAGCAAAAGGAGAGAAGGAATGCTGAGTCCATGCAACAGAGAGAGAGTCGGAGGATGTCTGTCACCGCGGAAGCTAGGAAACGACATAAAAGTGTGTCATCACCACACCTCCCAACCTTTGACCTTTCAGCCAGCTGATTCTTCAAATGCAAGGTCAAGGTTATTCACAATGGAATTGGCACCACAGAGCAGAGAATGCACAGAGTAGCATACGCTACAGAGGCACAACCGGAAGCCAAAAAATTGCTGTTGAGGGGACAATTTAACATTCTCTCAAAGGATTTTCTTCCCCCCCCCCCCCCCCCCCAAGTCATCCCTTTAAGATGGCACTAGCTGAGAGGAAGGCAGATTGTTCCTGCGAGGTCTCTCCATTGTCCTGCTCAGGAGGAATTTGGTTCCATCTCTCTTCATGGATGAGCTCTAATCTCATCCTGTTAAAACAAATAATGAATTAAATTTTTTGATGAGCTCAGTGTTAATTACAAACACCTCTATATGTTGTTGATGAACATTTTCCACGATAGTGTTCCCAATGTCGTTAAACATTTTATGCATACTGAATGCTTGCAATTTAAAATTATGGTTTTAAAACTTCTATTTTGAACAATGCCACCATTGCACATTCACAGGATACAGGATAGTGTCTCTTGCAGCAGCACTGTTGTTACTTCAGCATATCTACTATGAATTTAAAATTAGCATCACTTAAAATTCGCATCATAGTATGCCCTGCACATTTTTTCAAAACATGATTCATTTAACCTGAATTAAAGGGTTTCAAAAAAAAAAAAAAAAAAAAAAAAAACAAGTTTTCTGACAAGATGATTAGTCTTTCATAGGTTAATATATTATACATAGTAAAACTGTGCAACATTTCATGAATATTATTTCATATAATAACATCTTTATTTTACAGCCATTGTGTAGCAACATGTCAAGAATGAAATTAACATCATCCCATATACAAAAACCTTTATCAGCTGATGAATGAACTATTGTAAGAGAATTTCATATTGGCTGTTCTGGCAGCCCTGCCTTTGCACAACAGACATCTGCATAATACACGTACTGAAAAGAGTTCTTAGGGAATGTGTTTTTATTTATGTTGTAATGAAACAGCTGTTATTAGTGTTACAAATCAAACTATTTTTTAGAATAACATGTAGGTGTTTCAAATAAAATGAAACAAAACCTATAGTACACATTTAATAAATTTCTCCCTTTGTAACTTTTTCCCTTGTCCTTTGAGAAGTGCAAAACATAGGTTTCACAATGTTTAGGGTTGTATGTGCGTGAGTATGGTGTTTTGTGTGAGCACTGGTTTTACAGAATGTTTGATGTGTTGAAAGGAGCATGTATAGTTAGTTGTTACATGAATGTAGGTGTACTGTGTACAATATTTAGCTGAAGGCAGTTACCTATTAGGGGATTCGTGCAAATGTGCATATATTTTTGCAGAATGAAGTACTGGCAGCAGCGGTGCAGGCGGTGTCCACTCTCAAAGTGAAGACGGAGGATGAAAAGCCAGTCACTGCAGCCCTGGTTCGCACTCGTGACCCTCGTTTGGCTGGTCGCCAGCTGCCTCATGACGACAAGACCACAAAGCCTAACACTATTGTTGCTAACATAAAAAAAGTAGAATCTGCTACACCTAAACCTCAAATAAAAGAAAACCTTCCTAGTACTGGCTTATTAAATAAAGAATCTAAAGGAATCAGTAGGAAAGACCCTCGTTTGAGAACCAATAAAGTTCTTCAAAGCATGGTAGCTGCTGCGAGCAGTAGCAAAGGAGATGTAAATTGCACACAGAGTGATAGCAGCAGTACTGATACAGTTACAGGTCCAAATTGCCCATCTCCTACTCCTTTCTCTCCATTAGAGAAGCCTGCTGCATCACGAAAAATTATAAGTGGTAAGGTTGAAAAAGCAGTTAAAACTGAATCTGTTAAATCTGTTGACCGGAAGGAGGAAACCTCTGGTAAAACACCTGTTGCAGAGTCTTCCAAGAGTTCTCCTCCTTCCAGGTCAGACAAGAAAAAGGTTTTAGATAAGAGAAAAGATGACAAAAGTTTGGTTGGTGTAAAAAATGATAATCGTCATAGCAGGAGTCCAGTTAGAAGAAAGAGCCCTGTGCCTAAAATCTCTCGCAGATCTAGGAGTCCTGTGTGTAGAATAAGCCCTATTAGAAGTAGTCCTCAAATAACCAAAAGTCCTCAAAGGTCCAAAAGTCCTCAAAGGTCCAAAAGTCCTCAAAGATTCAAAAGTTCTCAAAGGTCCAAAAGTCCTCAAAGATTCAAAAGTCCTCAGAGGTCCAAAAGTCCTCAGAGATCCAAAAGTCCTCAGAGGTCCAAAAGTCCTCAGAGGTCCAAAAGTCCTCAGAGATCCAAAAGTCCTCAGAGATCCAAAAGTCCTCAGAGATCCAAAAGTCCTCAGAGATCCAAAAGTCCTCAGAGATCCAAGAGTCCTCAGAGATCCAAGAGTCCTCAGAGATCCAAGAGTCCTCAGATGTCCAAGAGTCCTCAGAGATCCAAAAGTCCCCAGGTATCCCAAAGTCCCCAGAGATCCAAAAGTCCTCGGAGGTCCAAAAGTCCTCGGAGGTCTAAAAGTCCTCTGTGGTCCAAAAGTCCTCAGAGGTTTAAAAGCCCTCAAAGGTCAGAAAGCCCTCAAAGATCATCAAAGAGTCCTCCAAGGTCAAAAAGTCCTCAGAAATTTAAAACTACTTTTGTTCATAAATCTAATAAGAGTCCTGTTCGAAAGACTAGTAGTCCTGTTGAAGCGAAGACTTCTACAAAAAGGAGTAAAAGTAATTTTTCTAAAATGGAAGCTGCTAGAGCAAGTCCTACATTTCGATCAGAAAGCCCAGTACCTAAGTTCAAGACTTCTTCACATCGATCTAAAAGCCCTCCCCAACCTCTTAGAACTACAGTAGAGGTAATTGCAAATATATTCTCAGGTGGCAAAAGTACTCGCAGATTTAGTCCTATACCTAAAACAGTCAGTCCTGTAGAGCCCAGAAAATTTGAGAGACCTGAAAGTCCTGTTCCAAATAAGAAACATCCTGTTGTGAAGGTAAGCTCCCAGTCTCCTAAGAAAAGTCCCCCAAGAAAGAAAAGTCCTGAGCCCAGCAGTCCACAAAGACCTGCTAGTGAACTGATTGACCAAGCGAACAGCATTGTGGAGGAGAGACGGCCACCCCAGCTGCTAACTGGCAATAAGCATAGCTTGTTTGGTAGCTCCGACAGCGACTCGTCTGCATCATCGCTGTCAAAGTTTGATGGGGAGGACCATAACGGTGGCCATGCTCTCTTCAAGGAGAAAAAGGCATCTAGGAAGAGTCGGCACTATCGTGAGAGGATCAGCTCAAGGAGTCCAGATATGTGCATCTCCTCCTCGACCGGAGACGTCGACCTTCGCCAGTGTGGACCTCCACAGAAACTGGCACGATTAGCAACGTTCCAGGCAGATGTTACAATGATGCCCACGTCTATAGCTAAAGAAGAGGTTGAAAGTAAGTATTCCTTAACAATATGTTACTTTTATGGTTCAAATTTGTGTGTCTACATTGAAGCATTATGATAAAAATTTAAAATGCTCAGTTAATTTGCTTTGAAGTTATTTTTTAGTTTTTGTTATTTGAACTGATTTTTTCTATACTGTGAATTTACATTTCTCTTGGATGAATTGTACATGTGAACTTGAAGCACCGCCTTAAATGATTTTTTCGTTAATGGAATGACATGAACATTATTTTGTAACTAATAATGTTTTATAACACTATGAGTGTTAATAGTTCAATTGATTTTACCATACAGATACCTTTTTATTTATACCATGCATGAGTATTCACATCAGCCAACTCTTGATTCTACCACTCTTCATGGTTCCTGGGAAAAGGGTCATTTCAATAGGGTCATTATTGGAAAATCATTTTATGGTTCCTCAAAAATGGTTTGTTACTTTGAGTTGACCGTATAAGTTAGTGATAAGCCATCCATTGATTTATTTACATGCCACAACCTGCCAACTTTTATGGTTTGCCCATAAAATGTATGGAATTTATAGTGTATTTAAGGGTTTACGGACAAGAGCTAAAGTTTTGCAGGTTTTTTTTGTTCATCATAAGAATTTTGGTTTGTTTGTTTACGTAATATTCAGATGATCGCCATAGATAGTGCAATAGACACGTCACTGTAACAAAGAAACTGGTAGTTAATTGAGGCTTGTTATTGACTGAAGTTGTAGAATCGCTAAAATCCTATTTTTGTTTAGTGTTCATGAATCGCATCTCGTCATCTTTGCATCACACCGTGTTTGTGTTCACTAGTCAGCCATGTTCATGTTCTAGTTCCGTATTTTTATACTTTGTTTCATATAACTTCAATAAAATTTGACAGACGCTGTGATCAACATACACAGCACGTAAAGAGTAAACGCCCCCATTTGCAAAGTACAGTAAAACCTCTCTATTACGACCCCTCACGGTTCCCGAGAATAGGGTCGTAATAAAAAATTGGGACAGTTTTGGGCTGATGTTGACGCAGGTCTCGTCGGTCATACATTGCTATGAGGCACGTAGTGATTAAAAAGTTGAGGTGGTGTTGCGCAATACGTCTGTGTGGCGTGCTCTCGCTGTGGTCTACCGTTTCATTGCTAGAAAATTGGACATGTTATGCACAAAGCAGTAACTAAAAACAGTGTTCGAGATGCCTTACGTTTGAAGTAAAACATCAGACTTCATTTATTGATAATAGATATTAAGGTACATTATTTAGATTAAATCAGTTGTGCTGTGGCTAGCAGCGAATACATTGTGTGTACGTAGCTGGATGAGCGCCTAGATCTTCTGGCTGGGCTGTGAAGTAGGCGGCCCTGGCTCGTGCCAGGCCGTCCGAATGCCGCTCAGCTGTTGCTCATACCGGGGCCGACTACCTCGCGCAGCTGTTGATCGATCGTTATGAGATTACTCGTGGGTGGCGGCTAGCCAGCGCCACTGCCGTTGTTACTGCTGGTGTTGGGAAAACATGCTGATAGATGCTATTCACGTCAGTGTGTTGAATATCTACTAAATTTAGGCGGCATGTTGGCCTCTACTGGTACAATCATGTCCAGCAATGTTTACAGGAATACAACAATTTAGTGCGACCTACTTCAAATAAGTATTAATTAACACAAATTTTTAATGAAAAATTCTGACGTGGCATATACACGCACATTGCCTAACTTGCCAAAATTAATTGCTCACCATAAAAAATTATTGTCATGTAGGTACGGGCTGAGGAGAGTTGACAGAAGTAAAAAATGAGCGGGAAGGGTAAGGCAGAGGCGGCAATAAGGTACAGTACCTGACTAGACAAAAGAATTCTCAACTCCTGCAACACCCCCCCCCCCCCCCCCCCCCCCTCCAGCCAAATACCAAAGCCCCTTCTGACTTGAAGTAATTTATTGCTTCACATTGCTTGGAACAATTGTTAAAAATTTTGAGAAATGTGTGGCTGCTAACATCAGTAAAGGCTAGTTTTCCATAGTCTGAAAACCGTGGATAATAGAAACTTTTACCACTGTTGAAGAATAGGTCTACTAAATCAAATCCGTGCGTAAATGAAACCACATCTTGTCCAGGGATTACTGTATATTTATTTTTAGACGTGCCTCATATTTTGACTTTTTGGACCCAAACTTTTCACGGGTTCCTCAGGATTGGGTCGTAATGGAGGGGTTTTACTGTACTGTGTTAGCTGATGGTTGTTTGCTGGATTCGTATTATGTTGGCGTTGTTTGTGATGATTGTAAAAGAAAATAGTACTCTGAATTAAAAATTGCAGTGTTGAAAAGTAATGATAATTACAACATTTATGGTTAAAATTGCACTCGTAGAATAATACACCATTTTTCCTGAGTTATAGAACAAGTACTTTGTAAATATTTAGAAATATGGTAGAGCATGCGAATATCACGGTTATTTGAAAGGTCTATACCAATCTCCGTTGAGCCTGTTCGTCTGATGTCTATGGTCGATACCCACCCGGTGAAAAGCAGTTGCCATTGTTCTCTCTTCAGTCATAATTTATCTACATGCAGGAATTCCTTGCCGGTGATATCGGAATATTTATGCAGATAATTATTTGCGTATTTCATTAAGAGTAATTTGTTATGGGTGCCTTTTTACAACAGTCTCTTCAGTAAAATTAATTATCGACATATCTTTGCTGCTTTGTAAAATAAGTTTGTGGTCTGCCATTTTCTGGGAGTATCGGGAAGTGTGAGCGAAAAATGATTTACGTTATGAAGTTTGAATTTGTTGGTTTCAAGAAAAGTAACTGTTTTGTTAATTGCATAAGTTGGATAATAAATTATTTAGTATCAGTAACCAAGTGATTTTAGTGAATTAATCATCCTAAGTTCAGCACGTGTTTAGGAATTACAGTACGAAGTGAACAGTAAGTTTGTGTGTTTTGTAAATAATGTTTTCTTAAATTGTTGTCATAAATTTTATATATATTTGAACTTTTATTTGATTGAAACTCTTAACGAATTTTACGTAGAAGTTAAATTTGCGTATTATGTTTACTATGTGCATTTCGCATGTCTGTATTAACAGTGGCATATTTATTACATTTTGTTCTTGAATGAGGTTTTCAAATAAGTGCCCTTTTAATTTAGTTCATTGTATAAAAAATGCAATGAAATTTATCTGATGAGCATTTCTGGCATCGGTACAAATAGTGACACATTTATCGCATTTAGTTCTTTCTATGAAGTTAAAACTTTTGCATTAGGCCTATAGTAATTTGAATGCTATTTCTGTGCAAACAACATTTTCCACTGTATCATCAATACAATGCAAGTTCCAATTGTCACTCTCATATGAACTACAAAAAAATCACGTCTCACGAAAGACTATTTAACTATAGTTCCTCACCCCGCCAATAAAATAAAACAGGACCTTAACTAGTATGTTATGTGATCATAACAATAATAAAACGGTTGAGAATGGCGACCAGCTATAGTAGCCTAAATACTGGACAGAAGTTGTCAGTCTTTCAGTGCCTGCCATTGGATTCGTAGTTTGTTTACTAAGATTGTTTTTTTTCACAGACAGAACAGCTATGGCGGAGGGATACATAATGGCCGCACTTCTTTTCGAGAACTGTCAAAATTTATTGAAGTTATATGAAACAGAGTGTAGAACGTCGTCGTAATTGGCAAAATGAGTGGAGAATGTAAGATTATCTTCCTATTTTCTGATTTTTAGGAAGGAGTACAGGGTAAAATTTCTACGTATATTAAAGTCTAACAAAGGAAAGCAGTTTGCGGTTTGCTGTGTTCGTAGGTGCGATATTAACATTGCACATGGTGGTAGAAAAGATGTTTTCTACCACGTGAGAGTGGAAAACACATCAAAAATGTGAAAGGTGGTGTTAATAATTTGAAATTGGAATTTTTTTTTTTTTTTGTCAAAAGTTCTGATATGGATAACGTTATAAGAGCGGAATGCTGTTTCACATCTTTTCTAGACAAATACAACATTGCGATAAGTGTAGCAGAATGTGCCAGGTCTGTGTTCAGAAAGATGTTTCCTGATTTGGAAGTTGGAAAAAAGTATACGTATGATTGCTGATTGACAGTATTAATTAGGATTAAAGTTAGGACTTTGTTTTAAGCAGTATGTGTGAGACAGTGTTTTGTAAATAACATGCATCTTAACAGCTGCAGTGTTAATGTGAGCTGTTCATAACTGAAGTTGATTTAAAGGAAAGTGACTGTGAAGGTAAGGTTTGTAATGTGTTAATGTTTACTGTTTTCCAGTATACTAGTATTACTTCTCATTATACACTAAGCTGCAAAGTTTTTTTAAAGCTAAAAGAAATTATATAATTTAAAAGTATTTCAGTAAACAGTTTGACAATTTCCCACTTTTTTTTTGGCAGAGAAATTTCCTTTTAACTTCAACTTGGCATTTGCTCATTCTCACAGTGTTAATCTTTAATTGTGAAAATTGAATAATTTGCAAGTTTGTCTTGACCATAATTTTTAACTACTACTTTGTATTTATTTGTAATTTAGGGTTAGAATTTTTATTGACATGTAAGGAAATAGGCCTGTTGAAGAAATTTTCTTTCAAGTATTGTAGGTTTTTGGAAAAATTACGTGTCCAGTTTACATTAAAATTTATATTCCCTGAATGTTTTACTGATTGAGCATTTGAAAAGTGTGGAGGTATATACATAAAATGGGTTTCTGTAGAGGTGATACAAACCCAGATTTTGGCAAAAAAAAAAAAAAAAAAACAACTTGAACTTAACCTTGAATAATTTTATTCAACCAAACCTTCATAACTGTTCACGAACCAAATTCGAACAGAACTGCTATTTTCATTGAACTCAAACCAAACTTCAAAAATCGCTTTGTGCACACACCTTTACAGAAAGCCCTTAATTGTTCAAGGATGTAACAAAAAAAAAAAAAAAAATGTAAAACCACATTAAAAATTCCATCATTTTATATATATATATATATATATATATATATATATATATATATATATATATATATATATATATATATATATATATATATATATATATATATATACACACACACACACACACACACATATACACATACACACACATACACATACACACACACACACATACACACACACATGCATGCCCAGTTTATTCTTAATTGTCTCGTACCGCTTTTTCCAGCCTGTTGTTCGGCTGCAAGAAAGAATTCCCAGCTAGGGATTAGGTTTTGTGCTTTGGGCTTACAAGGGTTATATTTTGACCAATGACTGGGGAAACTAAAGGCTTTTATAATCTTTAAGAAATGTGTTTTAACAAAAGAAGCCTTGCTCGTGGTCAATGTCACTTTTATGTCGTGATGCCAGTATTGCGAGGTACATTGGGAGAAAGACAGGGTCCTTAAGATTTCTGAGGTGCCCGGCCCGGTATACAAGGTAGATCTTGTGGGCCATCTGGTCGGTACAAAATCGGGGACCACTGTCACTACACTTCACCTTGGCTGACACAGTACCTTAGATTTGTCGGGGAGTGGAGTGCTCCTCCACGGTGGTTTGACTCACACTGCTGGCAGGTTGTTGGGCAGGTATCGGTTCTGGAAGGCGCGCAGGTGTGATACCTTGGTTGTCTGCGGCTGCTGGGTGAGAGATTACCTGCAGTGGTAACTTTAAACAAGCCCTAGGGGGATTTCTTCCCCATGTAAAATCACCTCAACGATAGGGGGTTGCCTATCAAGTAACTTATGCGGGAAGAAAGGTTTTGCTGAGGTGAGGTTAAATGGTTTCGCTTAAGGCAGTTTCAGAATGGGTAGTAGTTTAGCTATTTTTCCTTTTAAAACACTTAAGACTGTCGTTAGATTACTATGTACTCCTCCCTGATGAGCGTACTGCATTTACAACTGAATAAAACAACCCGCAGACGATTAGCCGGTGCCCGACATCCCTAGCATTTACTGCCAAGTACCCAGACTTGTGATGTGAGACAACACCGGTAATCCTTTCATCCAGCCTTTGCGAGCAATGGAAAGAGCATTGGGCAACATACGCCTCTTTCTTGCTGAGATATCTGTGTGTGTGATCCACCAAGAGGTCGATCAGGCTGAGGGAGTTCCAATTCCTTTCCGGCTATGTGAGCAGCGGTGGCGGAGTATGGAATTCCTGGTCTGGTCGATTCTCCTAGTGGAGTACCTAGTGATTTGAGCACAGCTGAAGGTCTACCAATTCGTAGAGCTTGTTGTATCTAGCTTTGTGGTTATGGGTTTGCCGGCTTACCTGAGGGGAGTTAAGTATATAATAAGTAAAGGGTGGGCTCCATACAAACAGGAAAAATTTAAACTGTGAGAAAATAAGGTTAAATTGGCGATTATATTGAGTGTATCTGGAAAAAAGGGTGGTTCTGCATTAACTCCAATCTTAATTCAACCTAATTTACGGAAGTAAATCCTATTGTGAAAATCCCGGTGAAGGAGACCTGGGCTAAAGCTAAGTGTAATATGTGGGGAATTTTCTCTGGCAAGAAAATGTTCCTAAATAGTTAACACATTTGACAGTGCCTAACTACCAGGGGTGAACTGAAGGAACATCTAGTGACGACCGCTATCAGAAAGGTAGTTGCAGTCGTTGCGGCTCCACCCTATGAGCAATGGTTGTCTAGAGGGGACGTTGAATGTCCTGCTACCAAGGGTTCTGGGTGGTAGACGAGCGATGTCATCAGGAGCCTCTGGTATGGTGGAGTCTCCCAGAAGCTGTGGGATCTGCGGTGGCTACAGAAGGCGGGTCAGCGGCTGCTGAAGAGGTGTTGAGCTTCTGGTCGGCGATGTCTTCAGCTGGGGTGAGATGTGGGCCCTTGCGAGTGGTGGAGGAGCAGAGACCCGAGAACTTTATAGGGGCGCTAGCCCTTTTATGCTGGTGATGCTCGGGGGTGCGCGGGAAGCTAGCCTCAGTCTCTGGGACAGAGACTTCATGCTGCGGAGGCAGTGCTATTTATTTGTTATCTCCTCTGCGGGAAACATGATTCTATCTTATCGCCCGTGTGCAAGGTGCTTGGAGGACGGAGCTGCTGGAGTAAACTGGGTGTTACCCTCCAGTGGCTAGTGTGGCCTTCTCTGGAGTGTGCAGAGGGTTCAGTCAACAGTACACTTCTACATTGGGAAGTGGGCTGTGTGATATCTTCTTGGAGTTTCTGGGCGAACAGTATAATCTAGGATCATGTGTCTGTAGTTGCTCTTGATGTGCACCAACATACCCTGTATGCACGTGTCCCGCAAGTACTATTGCCATTGGTGAACCTGCCCCTGTATGAACGTTGCATTCAAATATGGGGCAAAGTCAAGTAGAGTGTGAATTGTAAATGTGCAGGACTGTGTCACGCATCAATACATACAACCCTGACAGCTGAACTCCTATTCGTTCAAGCATACAACCCAAACATGTATAACCAAATTTACAAATTCACTTCGTCATGTGTGGCACATCCTGCGGTGAGAGGGATGGAGGGTTGAGGTTGTCATCTCATTATTCTCTGGGGGTCGGGTTTTCTTTTTTTTCCGTTGTGGTATGCTAGGCAATTTATTAGCGTTTTGGCTGCCCTCACTGGATTGACTAAGTGGAGGGGAGGTTAACCCCAAGGTGTACTTCCCGGGCAGTCTTGTTCGCCTGACCACGAGATTCATCATTATCCGAGATGCCAGCTGTCTCGATGAGGTGAATGCTCAGTTGGAGATACGACAATGAGTGGGTGTTATGGCGATCTGGCTGGGGCTTACTGGGTTAGTCCACCGCTGCCTCGTCGGCTGTCGAACGGCTGCGAAATTGGCAGGGGTCTTAGTGACAGTAGTACCTGAAGGGGTTTTTGTTGGGGATGCGAACTCGTATGAATTTTCCCGAAGTCAAATTCACGGTGCAGTAACCGGGAAGTGTCTCGGTTTCTGGGTGTCAAACCTGATTGGCTTTACCTTACCACAACTTAACTATATTGGTCCGTTCAGAGGATAGGCGTATGTGTGACTTGACAGGTGTAGTATTCTATATGTCGGGGTGTGTGACTGTGCAATCTGATGTAGTTTCCTCAAGCTCTGCAATGTGTTCTGTTTGACACCACCTTAACCACTTTTTTCAGCGGGGTCTCGCAATCCGGAGGAATAATTACGCTGTAATCCAGGGTTTCGTATGCGGGTTCTGGTAGGGTTAACGCACTGGGATTTGAATCCTGTACTTACTGGTTTTAACAAGCTTTGGTAATAGCGGCACATCTTTCATGTCTCCTCTGACAGCTTTCTAATCCGCTGTGTTTTACTGTGCATTGAAAAAGAATAAGAGAGAAGCTACAAGGTTGGTAGGCGACAATTCAAGGTGGGGTGAAATTTCTAATCACACTCATGGACTTGCTGTTGGGTATTCAACCCTCGCAACTAGACCTACGACCCTTGATGGTGGTGGGTGCACCGAAGTCTTAGTGAGTGGGCCTTTATCAGGCCTCTTCTCCTTATTCAGTTCACTGCATTGCCAAGCAAGAAGGGAATAATTTAAGTGAAAAAGGTACTGCGCAATTCGTCTGAACCAAGTTAAAACACAACACACTGAAATTTGAGCAAAAGGAAATGACAAAGATATCTAAACTAACAATTAAGGTAGGCTACAACACTGGTTGAAAATAAATCGTACTATTTATTACAACATAAAAAGAAGAATGGCAGAAAGTTCTGGCTAACGAGGTACAAGCTAAAAATTGAATAACTTCACTTCTGACAATAAACTGCGTTCGAACAAATTACCAATTAATAATAATATTCAATAGCCAAAAGCAAGTCAGGGAAAAAATTAATAAAATAATTAATTAATTATAACAATAATTAAGGTTAAGCCAAATGCAAATGTACGCTATTGACAGAGTGAGTTTTAGCGGGGCGCTAGCCAGGAGACGATATTGCACTATGGCCTGCTACCACTGGAGTCACGGGAAGTTGACAGGTCAGGGTATAGGGTAGAAGTACAGGAGATTACCGTGTATGAGTATTGCTGTCCCATGAGTGGTCAGCTGAAGGAACCCTTTGCCTTTCCACACGAGCTGGTTTATCTGCTGCAGCAGTGACGCTCAATTTTTTAAGCTCCTGGTGAAGACAACATTTTCATGCGCCCCGGACTAAGGTAGGCAAGTCATGATGTGAGAAGCTCACAGGGGTGCTGCTATCTCTAGGGTTGTTTGGATCTTCTAGGCCGGCAGGGTAACGTAGCAGAATTCCAAATAATTATTTTCTTATCTCCGTTTGGAAGGCGACTGTACACTACTCGTTCGTGAAAAACAGAATTTCAGAACTGATATTCAATCATTGTTGATGATTAGTCATTGCAGGAATTTTTAAAATTTATTATTTTGAAGCCTCGGCCGGCTAATGAATGATTTTGGCACGCTCAGATGGGGCGGAGTCGGGTTTAGATTGTGCCTCTCAGTGACGCAGTCTCTGTCATGCGTCAACCTAACACAAATAATAAACACATCATATTCAATCTGCACAGTTCCACCACTAATATTTAAAATGTAATGGCCAATTTTTTTCTAATTTAAAGAAGACATGTCATTTTGGTGAATGGTTTTTTCAAAGTTCGTTAATAAAGTTTTTTTCTAGCAAATTTTTGAACCGAACGTTAACCCATGTAAATTTTTTGAACCGCAGTAGAACCAATCTTTTTCATGACAGTAAATTTAGAACCTAACTAAAGATAACCTTAAAGTTCTGGTTTGGTATGAATTTCAAAAGTTTGACCAATCTCTAGTAGAAATATTCATCAGGCATATGCTTTGTTTTAGTACCTTACGTACAACTAATGTAAGATTTTGAACATTGTATGGTCCCGAGATGTTAGTCTTAAGAGAATAATTACTTATGTGGTGAAGATGTCATTTGTTCATAGTACAGTTACGAAGTCCATGGTCTGGTGGTGTGTGTGTGTTGGCAACCTCGCACCATGGTGATAGTATGTTAGTAGCCCGGCACCGTGTCTGTAGTCACGCACCATGGCGTTGATTTGCACAGATCATGGTTGCCACTCATCTGGAAAACAGGGAAATGTCAGGGAATTTGAAAACTATCGGGGAAATGTCACGGAAGTTCAATTCTGTGATATGCCTGCTGTAGTATTTGGCAGTTCTTTCAATAATTGTGCACTATTACCAGAATCATAAAATAGTTTTGATGATTGTGGACAAAATACTTAGGTATTTTTCTTTGCAATTTATGAATGGAGCAATTCCGTTAGATCAGAGAAATTTTTTTTTGTAAAAGTGTGTTATAATGCAAAGGCGTCAGTCATTTCAGAAAAAAAATGTTAGCAAAACATCAGGGAAAGAAGATTCTTTTTGTATGGAAATGAGAGAAATGTCAGGGAATTTTCAATGGGAAAAAGGTGGCAACCCTGGCAGATGCTCTTCGTCCACCAAAACAGCTACCATTTGCCACTGTGCATGTCTGCCAATGTTGGTTTAATTGTTGGTAACTTTGCTTAAAAATATTTGCAGGAATAACCTGTATGGCTTTGCTCGTGGCAGTGAGTAGATTTCTTTCCTTATCTTCACTCCTTCCTTCCTTTAAGAATTAAAATATTAAAACGTACTGTATGTTGACAAATTTCTAAATATGGTTTGGGAAAAAAATTAAAAAAAAAAAAAGATATTTTTATACCAATATTTTGTATATAAACCGCACCACACTTTTTGTAGTCATTTTTTTTTGTAAAAATGTGCAGCCTATACACATCGAAATACAGTATTTCATCTGCAGATCACTTCATCAACATGTTACCACTGGTGCTGTTTTAGAATGGCTGGGTTTGTGCTGTATTTCAGTCTGTGCATGTGTCCATATACATTGGAATCTCAATCCATCGAGCATGAGTGGATCGAAAATCTTCAGAAAATTTTCTGTGGTCCCAACAAAATTCATATGTAAATAATGCTTTTAAAAAAAAGTCAGTTTTTGCCGAACTCAAAATTTAATATTTAATACATCGGTTATGTATACAAATACCATTGTATTTAATCACAAGACTTCTGTTATACAATACGTGTCATATTTATGATTCTCGCAATTTGTGGTGAACGAGTGTTATTTGAGGTTAGTCGCGCGGTAAACAACCATAACTGCAATTGTTTATGTTTTCACCAGGCCGGCAATTTTTTTGAACCGCGGCGAGAAATTGTTATAATGTCTCGACACCAATTGAAGACACGTTTGTGCCTCGTGAAGTGTCGTATAGATAGACTTCTGACCTTGGCCGATGAAGTCCGCAACAATCCGAGCCGGGCGGGACTTTTCAAGGCAACCTGCTGCCATTTGTAGCAGCTGAAAACAGACTTCGAGGAAAGCCATCTGCAACATGCTGTTCAAGCATCGGAAACTACGTCAGTTGCAGAGTCTGAAGCCAGCAATAGGGAGCTTGAATAGTTTAAGGCCTACTATATAATACAGGAAGTTTTCAACAAACTTCTTGTGATCAAAGAAGTAGGAAGAGAACAGCACGTCATCTCGGCCGAGCCTCATCCAATGTCTAGTTACCAAAATTGCAGTTGCCTACCTTTAAGGGGTTGCTTAGTTACTGGCTTACCTTTTATTATTTATTCACCTCGCTGGTGCACAACAACAAGGCCCTCGCTGTGATGGAAAAACATCAGTATCTCCTTACGTCAGTTTCAGGTGAGCCATACACCCTTTTTAAAGCTCTCCCACTGTCAGGATGATATAACCTAGCATGACAAACATTAACTGAAAGGTACCATGATGTCAGAGCAATAGCCATGATGCATTGAGAATATATAATGCAACTTCCTCGCTTAGCTACTGTCTCTCCTGACATTGCAGAGTATGGTAGACATTCTTAAGGAGAACTTGGGTGCCTTGAGAATTCTAAAACTGCCATTGACTGAATGGAGCTTTGTGTTGTTAAACCTTATTTTATGGAAGTTTGATCCAGATACAATAGCCCAGTTTGAAGTAGCTCACAAGACCATACAGATGCTCACATTTGATTAGCTTCTTGAAATTTCGAAATCACACTGTAAGGCATTGCTGATGGCTAACTATTCAGAATCAGGGTACAATTGTCCACGATCAACAAATAAGAAGGTGTAACTTCAGGCACAAACATCAATGCTTCTTTCTTGGCAACTGCGGAACAAGATATTTGTATAATCTGTGAAGGCGCACACCAAATTCACAAGTGTCCTACGTTCGATGGTCTGTTAGTTGATGAGAGGATAGAGATGGTACGACGAAAGATGTTGGGTTTCAACTGTTTGCAGAGCCACAGGGTGAAGGATTGCAAGTCGAAGAGAAACAGTTTGTATTGTAGTAGGAGACACCTTCTTCACACTGCTGTCTCTCCAAATCAAGTGGAGCAAACTCCAGATATTTCTAACCAACAAGCAGCAGTCACTTCCATTCCCAATGAGGAAAGTGCAGCTGTAGTCTCGCTTACCTCTTCCACTGATGTGTTGGCAATTATCTTAGGTACAGCAGTCGTTAAGAGTTAAAGATGTAAGTGGCAAGATGCAGAAGGTTTAAATGTTGCTTGACTCAGGATCCCAGAGCTCATTCATCTCTGAAGAATGTCGGCAAGCTAGGGTTATAATGCCGAAGGACTCATGTTCCTGTTGTGGGGTTGGCTCAGTCTGTTGTTCTTGCAAACAATGGTTCTGTTGCTTGTGTTCTGACACCTGCGACAAGTGAAGGGCCTCAGTTAATCACCAATGCACTAGTCTTGAAGGACATAGCCTCCAAATTACCCAGCATCCCCCACTTCCTCACCACATGAGGGATGTGTATTGTCATTTGGAATTAGCTGACCCATCGTTTGATACTCCAGGGACAATCAATCTTCTTTTGCGTGCTGATATATACACAGATCTGTTTGATGGTAGGTGGTACCAACCACCACGTATGTTCCCCATTGCTCTTCACAGTATATTTGGTTGGGTTCTAATGGGTAAAGTCAGTCAGACTGCAGCTGTTTTGGGAGAGCGAAGAAGTACCTTCTGTTCAACAGTGTAGCCCAGAAGATATTGAATGTGAGTGCCACTTTGTTGAAACCCATTCGTGAGACCCAGAGGGTATGTATGTCTTGAGACTACTTTTTCAAGGAAAAGGAATGAGAGTTAGTAGATTCCCGCAGCTTTGCTGTCAAACAGTTGCATCAACTAGAATGCAGATTGCATAGTCAGCCAGAAATCAAAAGCGAGTTTTCAAATTTTTTGCACGAGTAGTATGAACTACTTGGACACATGCATACAGTTAGGAATGGAGAAGGGCACTCTCCTCATTAGTATATCCCACATCACTATGTGTTGAAAGTATCCAGCTCAACAACCAAGTTAAGATTGGTGTTTGAAGCTTCAGCGGCCTCAACTTCTGGAAAGTCTCTTAATGAGGTTTTTCTGACCGGATCTAAACTTCAGAATGACATTGTGGACATTATTACACATGTCCGTCTACATCCTGTTGTAATGACCACAGATGTATCATCAGATATGCGTACATCCAGAGGATGCATCTTATCAAATTATTCTATGGCGTGAGTCCCCTGATCAGCCAGTATGTGAATTTCAACTTGACACTTGTCACTTACGGTGTGTCAAGCAAATCCTATCATGGCTATGAGAGCCTTACAACATCTTGCAGTTGGGAAGGTAGCTTGTATCCCAAGGCGGCTATGGTCGTGATAGAAGACGTATTTGTTGACGATGTCGTGACAGGTGCAGCATCACTTGTAGAAGCCCTCAAGTTGCAGCAAGAACTAATAAATCTCCTAAAGCAAGGGAGTTTTTAATTAAGAAAATGGTCCAGTAATAACCAAGCTGTATTAGATGCAGTATCAGAAAACCACCGAGAGAGTCCACTTAGCTTTCAAGGAAATAGTGAAGTGACCAAGGTACTTGGTCTCCAGTGGGACTCAGGGTTGGATGTGTTTTCATATAATAGCCAAATCAGCCAGCACAAGAGTCACCAAACGAGCTATTCTTTCAGACATTGCTAGGTTTTATGACCCACTAGGGTGGCTTACTCCAGTTGTAATTCGAGCTAAGATTTTCCTCCAAACACTCTGACTGTTGGGTGTGTCATGGGATGGAGCTCCACCTCGAGATGTGCTGCAGGACTGGCAGGCTTTCATCTGCCAACAAGATGTTCTCAGCAAACTGTCCATACCTCGTATTGTGTCAGCACCATAGTCAGAATATCAACTTCATGGCTGTAGCGATGCATCCAATGAAGGTTATGCAGCTGTTGTATACCTACATACTGCTCATCAAGGTGGAGTGAAGACATACCTGCTTCTGGCCAAATCACGTGTTGCGCCACTAAAAACAGTCACACTTCCTCGACTTTAATTGTTGGCTGCACATGTACTCATTAAGTTACTTGAGTCAGTAATGTCAACCCTTTCAGAGTGTATCCACATTAGCTGTATTACTGCATGGTGTGACTCAACAGTGGTCCTTGCCTGGATCAGGATTCCTCCTCATTGTCTGAAAACTTTTGTGGCAAACAGAGTCGCTCGTATTCAGGAAAGCAAGATAACTGTCCAGTGGAGACACGTGCCCTCTGCTGACTGTGCTTCCAGAGGACTCTCACCCCAAGATTTACTGACACACACACTTTGGTGGACTGGGCCTAGCTGGTTAATATCTGAGAAGGGATCGTGGCCATGTGGAGGAGTAACAATCCGCGTTCACGAAGGTGAAGAAGAGCTAAAGCAGCCTAAGATAGTCTCATTGGTTGGACATTGTGATCCAAACCTCCTCGCAAGCCTCTCTAGGTTTTCGTCCTGGCCTCAGCTTCAGAGTGAGCTTGCTTATGTATTAAGATTCATTTCAAACCTGAAGGTGTCGACGCACTGGTCCCCTTACTGTCGTAGAACTTGATGCTGCTAAGATGTGCCTGAAGCAGATTCAACGAGAATGTTTCAGCTCTGAGATTCAATGTTTGATTTCAGAGGGTGAATATCCCCCTGGTACTGGTATTAGAAGGTTGAATCCATTCTTGGATTGTGATGAGATTCTGTGTGTGGGTGGACGTTTACAAAATTCACAACTAACTTACAAAGCTAAACATAAAATCTTGCTACCCAAGAATAATTTCGTGACATATCTGATAATTGATTTCTATCCACTCGTGCATCTCCACGCTGATTCCAATGCCACACATGCAGCCATTTGTTACGAGTACTGGATTGTGGCAGGAAAGGGATCTGGCAAGGCCAGGATCCACAGTTGTATAAAGTGCCACAGGTTCAGGGCCACCAATACACAGCCATTGATGGGAAATCTTCCACCAAGTAGGGTTCAACAAGCGAAGCCATTTCTAAACGTTGGTGTTAACTATGGGAGCCCATTCCAAATCAAACAGTCGCGTGTTTGGAACAGTCGTGTGTAAAAGGCATATTTGTGCCTATATGATTGCTTAGCGACAAATGCAGTACACTTAGAAGTTGTTTCTTCTTTGAGCACCACAGCTATTCTTGATGCATTATGCAGATTTACTGCTAGGCGAGGGCTGTGTAAAAATATTGGGAAATGTATTAAAATTTTAAAAAATTGTACAGGGGCATGCAAAGATTTAGTTAAGCATTCGTAAATGGAACTTATAGTAAAAAGTTTATAAATCCAAGATTGTGGGGTACTGATTTCTTTAAGTTAATGTATTTCATTTTTAATATACTACTAGGTGTCAGATGCCCCTCCCAAGTGTATATGTGCAGCTTGCAGCTTACAACAGAAAACGAGAACATTTGATCTTATCCCTGAATCCATAGGCTCGGGACATAATATCATTGAGAGCTCTGGGGTGTATATATAAAAATTGGATTTGTATGAGATATGTAATGGCTGTCATTCCAGAACAACTCGTCGACTTTTTCTTTATGTTCACTGAAATTTGAGGCATCGCTCAACATATAGTAAAACTACTTTAAATTTCGGAAAGAATTGCAAAATTTAGACTTATTAACCAGGAAAACTTAAATGTATTTATAGACCATGTACAAAATTGTGTAAACTTATTATGCAGGAAAAGTAATTTACTTGATATGTATTATTTAAGCATGCTTGTAGTATACACTTAATATAGGCATAGTAAATGTTACTAGGTTGCAAATGTTGAATTCATACATGCATCTTGATGCACTTACTATAACAGTTTTCCTGGTTTCAATCATTTGCAGGCTATGGAATGGTTTTTGGCTCAGTTGTCCTCTTTGTGTATGTTATGACAAATCGAAAGGAATTGTGGATATACCAGCTACAGGTAGTCTTGGCAAAACAGTGTGTACAGTTTGGTGGGAATTCAAATTGCTCACACACGTACGTTGACTATGTTTTGACACAAAAATGCTACATTTCTATGGTGGCACTGGGTGGATCAATAAGTAAGGTTCCTGTGGTTGATCATAATCAGAGATAATGTTCTCAAGGCAGAATTTTCTTGCATGCTAGTGAAATTTACATTTTTTATGTTTCCCGCTGAAAAATGTTAAATTATTTTACCTGAGCACAACAGTGTTGTGTGGTTTTTCAGGAGTAACATTACTGTATGAACAAAATACTTTACTTGAGCACATTATCCCAAGCTAATGTTTAACTGTCGGTAAGTTATTGAACTTTTACTCTTTATAACATATTCTATACTGCGTATTGCAGGGTAATTATTTAAACAGCAGAGAGTTTTTTGTTTGTGACACTGCTGTACTGAGGTATGGATTTATGCATAATGGCAGATCTTGCATAGCTATGGAGTATTCTTCTTGCAGTCAGTTTTCCATTAGGACCACTAGAGATTCATCCATGTTTAAGGAAGGTTTGTGAAGCTGTGTAATATAGAATCTGCTGTGTGATATTGAGTGGAGCATTAATACTCTGCTTTCTTCACAGAGTGAGCCCGAGTTTTGTAAAGGCAGTTCACTGTAAACTGAGCCCTTTTGAAAGCCCTGTTGGAGATCTACCTGTACACCATTGTGTACCCTTCCACCATATGTAAAATCAACATTATCATGGGCCTCATCGCTTTATTAATGCTTTGATGAAGTGAAATTGTGAAATGCTTAGAATATAAAGTGAAATTGTGAAATGCTTAGAATAGTAATATTTTACTAATACACTGATTTTTACACTTGTGTTCTATTCATTTAGAAAATAACTATTGTGTGAAATTGTTTCAGTATTCACATTCATCTAACAATTTTAATTCAACATTAAAACATGGCACTATTTTCCCTCCGTCGTTACCAACTTTACTGGGTGCATGCTGGCCAGTGTGCCTGTTAAAATACATGCAGGCAGGAGCAGTGTCCTTTTTCGAAGGTTGATTTCAAAAGTTATTAATTAACTACGATCAGCTAATGAGAAGAATTATGATGTAGGCCTGCACGTAGAGTTGAAAAACTGATGTCGGACATTTGTGTGCCATTTATACAACTAAACTTTAATGCAAATGAAGCACATGTTAAAAAAACCTTTTGTTCAGATGAATGTGACATTGACAGATGGGAAGGGGCTGCAGAAAGAAATTCCCCATTGGCGGAGTTGCGTTATTTTAGATTAATCACTTTAATTTCCTTTCAAAATAAGTACACAGAGTTAGAAAGCATCTTGTTTTAATAACAAATGTTAACGAATTACATTTCTTAATAGTCTTTGTGCAACACTACCTGTGCATTTGGTGGATATCTAGGAACATTGCATCTGGCTTAGGCAGTACTTCTGTCATTGGGTTAGAAAGTTTCTTGCAGTATGCATTATTTACCCTTGGCAATGCAGCACCTCTCCTGATTTTGTTTTTTGAGCAATAACTAATTGTGTAATAATAATTTTTGTTTAATTTTTTATAGGAATTTCAGGCAGAATTTTTCACAAGAAATTAAGTGATAATTTTTACGTATTAAAAAAGTTTAATAGTCGGGAAATAACAGCAGTAATTTTATTGTATTTGAAAAATGTTTTTTAGGGGTAGATTGTTAATGATTGTATGTATGTAGTTAGATTTGGCCAATTGGAGAATTAAGTTTAGGTTGCATAAAAAAGCGCAGTCGGAGGATACATATTGCAAGTGTTGGTTTCCAAGTAAAGTGGTACCAGACTAAAAAATTGTGTAACTATTATACCAAAAGTCAGCATTTTTTTTAACTTACGTTGTAAATGGGACCCAGAGCCAGTTTAGTGGGTCCTTTACTGATGAGACTTCACTTAATTATTTTGCCAAAACTAATTTTGCTATCTATAATAAATGCATTACAAAATATAATAATATTAATATTTTTCAGTTATGTTAAAGAACATGTCTATTTCGTTTGCAGAAAGGAAATTTCCTGTGATGAAATCTAAATGAATAAAGGGTCTGCAAACAAATTAAGTATATTTTGCTTCTCTTTCATGACCTAAACAAGAAATTATGAAGTATGTTATCAAATTCAAAGAATGCTTTAATGAGTTTGTCCCTGATTTCCCTGCAGCAGAAACATAAGCTGTGTTTAAACTTGCAGTTGACTGTGCAGGTCCTTCGATAGAAGCGACAGCAAAAGACGTGGACTTGCGTCAGTTGCCTGGTACGCCCAGTAAGAAGAGGCCTTCGTTGGATGGCAGTGACCAACCACAAGTGAAGAAATCAAAAGCTGAAATGTTGGATGCGTAAGTAGAGTTCTCTGATTTCATGATATGTAACGGATATTAACTCTTCCCTGTGGTACAGTTCGACAATTCTGTCGATAATGTGATAAGTTTTCTTATTCTGGAATCAGGTTGATGTAAAATTATTCAAGATTATCCTGCGTTTCTTCTACTCGCTTTGTTATAACTGCCGTAGCAATGCACAATGCATCTCCCTGTTACCGTAATGCCATCACATATATCCAGGTTACTGAAACGCTTATTTTCAGGTCTCAGTTAGGTGGTGTACTGAATGTTTTATTAGAATAGACTCTTTCAGTAATGCCAAGATGCAGTCTGTAGTTGCACATATTAATGCGTTTTCATTCTGCTCTAAGGGCATGTATTGTAGTAGTGGTAATAATCCCTTGCTTTCTTTTTGTTGTAGACTAAGAATGGTCGCTGCTTGCACGTGAGACAGCACAGACAATACACTTTCGAAACTTTCTATAAATAGTAGATTATAGTCCATTCACGGTTACTTGGTTTTCTGAAGCTCTGCTTAAGTTCTACTTCCTGGTATTAATAATGCATCCTTCCGCTACATGCAAACAATAATATATCTAATATTTCAACTGCCAAGTGCTTTATATTCGTCAGCTGCCCCAGTAATTCTGACTTAGTTCAAAGAGCGTAGCATAATAAATGTTTGCAATTTTTACAGTATTTAGGTGATTTTTATGACTTATAATGGTGTCTGTATTGATAATGGTTCAATTGGTGTTAATTCACATCATCGCGCATTACATAAATTTTGCTATTGTCTGCTTTACTGGGCTGGTGAGGGGGAATTTTGTAGACATTAAGTTGATGTGATGAAAGGCTGGCCATTAACAGAAAAAATGTTAAAACAAACAAGCATCCGTTACAGAATTTTTTTCAGCTTGCATTGTTTTCATTTTTTTCCGGACTGGCTTTTTAGCAATTTAGAGAAATTTATTTGGTTTTTGGTCCCATGTAGTGCACATACAGAGTACATTTTGTTTGCACTTTCGTACATTTTGCATTATTTTTTGCTGGTTTCTTTAGAAATGTAGATGGGGTTTCACTGTAGTTGTACCCACATGTAAGTAGATTCCTGAGAATCATTACTTCATGCAAGATTAATTTAAATCGCCCTTTGTTATGAAAGGATTCATTTTTTGGAATTTTCTTAATGACTGTGCCCAGCAGTACTGGCAGATTGTTTTCTGGAAATCCTGGAAGAAATGGTTTTGATAAGTGATGATCCAACTTGCCAGTGTATCGGGAGCGACTGATGGGGCATAACAGTGTTGGATTTCAGGTTGTTTGGGTTTGGTGGGGAGGACGTGGACCTTAGACAGCTCCCCGCAACGGCAGTGCCGCTGCCTGCACCACCACCATGCTCATCCCCTGGCAATGAAAATGTGGATGAGCAGCCGGACCGCGATGACCGCACCAAGGAGAACGAACTACATCCACATGACAAGGATGCTGCAAACACAGAGGGCTGGGCCAAGTATAAGGAGCTAAAGCCAGATACTTTCAAGTCGCCACGCCCATTTGGTGCATTCAACCGCGATGTCCGCGACAGGCAGCCTCAAGAATTGCCCACCTCTGGTGTAGGGCATCCACCAATGTGCGATAAGTTGGGTCGTCCGCTGCTTTACAGTGAGTCTTTCATTTATGGCAAAGCTGACTTGCCAGTTCAGTGTTTGACAAATACTGTCAACTCTCGATTCTATGACTATGGTTCCCGGGAAAAGGGCTGTTGTCATGAAGAGTAGTTATTTGAATTTTGACTAATTTTGACCAACCCCCAATCCCTATAAAATTCCACTTAAGTCGTACTTAATGCCGCTTTTGAACGGCTTTGCTGCAAAGTGATACGTTATAGTAATCAAATATTGTCAAACCTCGAGTATATGAGTTCTGAAGTTACTCAGCAATGAGCTCGTATGCTCTATGCACTTGTAAGATTGACTTTGTTCCAACCACGTAAAACACACAGACTGCATTTTTCGTGTTAAGTCCATGTTCAGTCATTTCTAGCGCAAAAAACATATTGTTTTTAAAGATTATTTATTTATTTTAATAGATTGACATTGTCCAACAAAATTCATGCTCTTAAAAATCATTTAGGACCTACCTCTCCACATCGTCAAAATGTAGGTCTTTACACAGCACACCACACAACTTTTTACGATTGCAAAGTCCATTTTTAATGGATTTTTTAAAAAAATGTGTTAAATTAACAAAATGTAGTTTGTTTTAATAAGCAGATGTTTTAGTAACAAAGTGGTATCACTGTCTTCTACGAGACCTACCTTGTCAGCAACAATATAATGTTAACTTTGTACACCGCTTAGCTTTTAAAAAGTTCCCATTCTATTTTCAATGGGTTTAGCTGTAAATTCAGAGGATTTATTTATGAAATGACTTATTATTATTATTAACAAAAAAAAAAAATTATTATAACAGTAGTAGTACATGGTTCTTGCGACATTGGAGTGGAAGAACCGTGGATGATGTGACGTGGCAAGTATTGCTTCTCCTGGAGCCGTGTGCTGTGTGAAAGAGCAGAAACAGGCACTGCTGTGTGTGAAAGAGGCAGGCTGTGCATGCACCCTGCGATCGATATCGCAGGCACTTGCCCGACAATGACTTGATTTTTTTCTTTCTTTTTTTAACTCGAAGGTTAGGCAGCAGCTGCTCTGCTTGTTGGCTGGCACACAAAGTATCATATGGTGAGCACAAATATGGTCTTAAATCTCACAGTGAAGGAAAGGTTTTTTGCCCCAATTTTGTTGTACTGGCAGACGTATTGCCTTTAAAATGAATCTTTGGAAATGCTGATTAATTTCAATGATTGCGATACACTAAAAAGTAAAAATAATTCTATGTTTACAAAATGTTTAAAAAAAATTGATACGTCAATAGAAACTAGTCTTTGAAAGTGATACATTTTGTGAATGTCATTTCTAAGCAGGCACCACAAAAATAAAGCAATTTATGGTTAAAAATTACTGCTGAGAATGTGCACTGTCTTCCAAACAGATCATTGAATAATTCCCTCACCAGCCTTCTCTCCCCCTTTTCCCTGTTTCCCACTTTGTGTCATTAGGATATTATTATTTTTGTCATCCAACTTTTGCTGGTGAGGATGGCAGCTAGCAACCACTTACATGGTCTACTACATGAAAACCCAACTGGCAGTCGATGTCGAGCCATATATTCTCTGATACAGTGTGGCACACACTTCACGCATTAGTTACCCGTAGCCAGATGTTATCATCGTATCATGTGGTTCAGCCATCAATAATTAAAGCTTGATTTTTCAGTTAAAGAATTCTGGGATGTGCATTATACACTGGTAAAAAATTCAAATAACAGCATAACAGTAGTCTTAAACTGTGAGGAGATTATTGAGAAATGATAAATGTAGCGGAACTGTCTGTTATCACTCGTATTTTTATTTCTTTCATCATCACTATCTTGGTGACCTCTTCTGGTCGCCCCTCCACACCACCCCTGCAACACACACTGTGAGTTGTCACTATTTTTTATTTTTGTCCTTTTCTACTTCCGTGTTGCCAGTTCATTGCCAGTGTTTCTCTTCAGTGTTTCTGCAATACACTGGCAAAAAGACCTGTAAGAAAATAGAAACCGTACAGTGGCTCAGTGATTTGACATGGCAGAAACTGTCAGTGGGTTGCGGAAGCAATGGGAAAAAACGATGTTTACGTCTGGACTCGGTTGGAAGGAGGGAAAGGGGCAGCACAATTTTTTTTTGTATGAGTGGATTGTCACATTCCAGCACATCACTTTATAAAAGAGACATTAGCAGCCCAGACCACCCCAGCAGTTACCATGAAAAATGTGAGCTGACCACACCAGCCACTGGCATTCACGTTACTGCAGTCAGTGCACCACACCGCAAATATAATGAAAGAAAAACTTTGGTGTCCTACTTAACAGGACACCAAAAATTGTTGATACAGTTTCATTTAAGAAATATAGTTTTTTCCTTAAAATGTATACAGGAGTATATGCAGTACTTTAAATTTTTTTGAAATAGTCTTTGCATTGTACGTTTGCTTTCTTCCACTCATATTATTTCTAATGTAAGAAATAAAGGACAAAAAAACCAAATTGTCACAAAAAATTCTGTTTCTGACACAATCTTCTGAACCCTCTACTCTTTCATTTTCCCCGTAAACATCAAGTTCGGGTTTAAAAAAAATAACTGGAGGATAAACGAGACAAGAAAGGGTAGACTGTGTGGGTGTTTGTCTGCATGCTGACAGAGAGAGAGTAGCGACAACTGTAGTTGAGCACAGTTGCTGCCTGGCTGCCGGTACACACAACACAAGGGAGCCGCTGTTGGTCTGATGCATGTAAGGCATCCGCTCGGTAATTCTTAGTTTCTTTCACAGCAAGAATATAATCAAAGCATTGTTTGTAAATTATTTGAATTTTACAAACACTTTGACAAAATTTTACTTTGATGTATATGTTGTGCAAAATTTTGTATTAACCCAACTTCAAAGTTCCGTATTTTGGCGTGTTTTGGCGTATTTTGGCTGCACATTTTTACAAAAAAAAGTCTACAAAAAGTGAGGTGCGGCTTATATAGGAGAGATTGGCAATAAAAATTCCCCCCCCTTAGACATGTCTGGATATTTGTCAACACACACAGTACATTTTAATGTTTTTAACTTGGAGGAAGAGAGAAAACTCTTTTCCTCTTGTGCCATTATTTGTTCACTTGCGTTTAATAACCTTCCTCGCACATGTAAAATGTAAACATGTAGTCACGTTACCATCTGTGGAATTTTAATTACACTATATATATTTGTAAACATCTCAACATAATACAAATTTTCTGTCTCAAATGTTTTGTAGGAGAGAAATTATGTTTGTACGAAATTGTGACTCAACAATATTTACAGGAATACAAATATTCAGTGCAGCCTATACTTTAAATATTAATTATCCTTAATTTTTCATCAAAAACTTCAGGTGTGGCCTACGCATGTGACATATACACGTCAAAATACAGTATGTCAGATCCCATTCTTATTTTTGGGGACCAACAACATTGATTTATGTATAATTTCAATCAACCAATCTTGAATTATTTGCTCGAGAAGATAATTGCAATTATTTGTGGCCGTAATAAATACAACAAATACATTTATCTACCCATTTCCTTCTAATTTTTTTTTCAACCATATTTTTCATGGTTCCTGAGAAAAGGTTTGTTACGTCAAACAAGTCACAAAATCGAGAGTTGGCAGTATAGTACGCTTGAAGTAATTTAATAACATTATTAAAAGGAGATAGAAAAGACAAGTACTTGCAGAGCAGTTCTTGTGGATAGACAACTACACAGTTGGATGAATACATTTTTAACATCCAGAAATTGTGTGTGTGTGTTTGTGTGCATATGTGGTTTCATTTTGGATTTTTGGGTGTACGTGGTTTTTCACCTGCAAGTACTGCCGTGTAAATCCTTGGATTTCTATCTCCAGTTAATAATGTAATTGGTTGTCTATTGAGCTATTCCTGCCACATGTTAACCTAAGATTACAACACAAGCATCATCCATTACTTCAGTGTAAAGCATTTACATTTACGTTTCTATTTATGATAGTCATTTCTAATACGAAATCTGTAATTTGAAGTGTGGTCAATAGTTTGTCAAATCAGTTTTGGGATTGGAAGTCAGTAAAGGAGTTCACATATAACCAAAGACTACTAGATCTAAAATATTTTGACAAAATGGTTGCAACGTCTGTAATTAATACAATTGTATTCATGGGTCGTCCTAACCTGTAAATGGAGGATATTTCCACCTTACTTTAGTTTATGAAAAGATATAATCCTAGTCTTTAAATGTAGGCAGTCCTGAAGATGTGTAAAATATTTATGAATGCTTATTGCATTACAGGCACTTAACATTTCCAGAATTTAATTCTTTCAGTGTAACATTTTGACTTTGGGAATATATTGCGTTAGTGCATAATTTTTTCACAGAACTCAAAATTTGAGATGGTAATTGGTAATTATACCTTGTTTTAATAAACAAGATGTATTACTTCATAACACAATAGTATATAACTCAGTAAGTAACATTTTCGTTATGAAATAATAATGACTATTCACCCAATAATAAAACTGTTATTTTTTATTTCAGTTTTCACTTTCAAGTAATTGATAGCCATCATCAACACAGCATGGAGCAGTAAGCCATTCTGATGTGTAGACTCCCAATGTGTAAAAAAAAATTGCGACAATTTAATTTTTTATATGTGTGGTGTGCAGCTTTGCACTTGAGATACAATATTTGTAGGGATTGTTATGTGGTGTCCAGCAGATGAAGGGAAGCGGCGGACATCTGGTAGCTCGTCACTGTCCCCGCTGCCAGAGACAGACACAGACATGCGGCAGCCGAGCCTGCTTGCACGGGATGCTTTGGACAGCATGGATCGTAGCTTCAACTTTGACCTGATAGTGGCTCAGGCAGACGAGCAACTCAAGAACGGCACCCTCTCCTCCACCGAGTACAACAAGCTGCTACAGCAGGTGAGCCCTCCGCTCTTCTCGCTTGCAACTGTTTTTGGTTATGCCCAATCCACCGAAGTTGCTGTCCAATCTGGTTTTAAATATTCTTGATGTGCGAGAAGTCTGGGTACTAGAGCTTTGCCGATTCAGAAAATTATTCCAATTTGGAAAAAGATTTTTACTTATATTTAGGTTGAATTTAAGTTACTATTGTACAAACAATGGTGAAGTGCAGCATTACTAAAACTTTTTTTTTGGTTGTTGGAGGACCGGTTTTCAGAGTCGTCAGACATCTGTGGGTGTGGGCCCAAGGGTGGTCAGGCCTCCAGGACCAATCAAATACCCTCACCGGTAACACAACGGTGCAGTGGACAGAGTACAAATTGGCCTGGCTGATTAGCGTCCTTATGGGTTGTCATGCTAGTGTTTGTGGCTCTGCCTTTTGGTACACCGGTGTGCACCGAATGGGTGGCCGTCGAGCATGTGTGTTCGGTCGAAGGTTGAGTCCCTGAGTGGGGCTTACCAGAAGGGTAGTGGGGTTGTTTACCACTTCCAGAAGGCCTTGTTGGTTGCTGTTACTGAAGGGGTAGGCAAGCAAAGGTGTTCAGGGGGTTGCTGAATAAAAGCCTCGTGAAGATCTGGAAGGGGAAGGCGAAGTCATTGAAGAGTTTCTGGTAGGTCTTGACGTAGATGTCAGTAGAGTGTCTGAGCACACGAGGTGATGGAGCGAGCTACTGGAGCTAGACTGACATTTGTGGGCTGCTCGCAGGTATATATCCTGCCAACCCGTCCTCACCTGGGCTGCAAAGGTGTGGACAATAATGTCATCTGCTAGCCGGCAGAGCCAGGTACTGTGTTGGTGGTCGGAGGTGGGTAGGAGCACCTTCCCTCGGCACGCCCTGGAACTGCTTGACCTTAGCGGGCGAACAGTACAATCTGATGTGCCTCTAATGACCCTCATGACAAGGGGCTTATTGTATAGGCACTCTGGTAGATGTTCTTGGTTTAGACTGTCTGGGTTTACGTGAGTGCGAAGTAGTTTAGTATTGTCAGAAAAGACGTCACGCGTCAGACTTATAAATTACACAGACGAATAACTTAGAACTAAGATAACATTTTGTGTTTGACAAATGTGCAGAAAATTATCTGCAGTTACTACATAGGCAAAAGAGCATATTTGGTCAACATCTGCAAATTTGCCAGAAGACTGTTTAAATCGACACAGCTGTACTAGGGATCTTGCTGGCCATGGAAACGTGTTATCATAAGGCTGGGTATTATCCTGTTGGATAATTGGGATGTCAAGCTGCACCAGTAAGGGGAGTTCACATGTTCACAGAATTTTCTGGACATATTGAACATACAATGAGGGTTCCTTCAATTATCAGTAGGGTGCGGAAATTATAAGAAATGTCACTTCGCACTACGACACCTCTCGTTGGGGCATGAGCTACTCTATAATGAAGCATGGATCATGGCGCTGGCCAGGACCTCCCCAGACTCAAATTCAGCAGTCATCTACATCCAAACAGATCCGTGATTTATTGCAGAACACCACTCATCACCAGTCCGCAATCTGCCATGCTGCCTATTCCCGGCAGAAAGTCGTATGTGCTCGGCGATGCTTAGGTCATAATGGTAGACATCGTAAGGGTGCTGTGACAACATATCCCTCTCGCTCTGATAGTTACCTGGATAATATGGTACTGATGGACACAGGCGTATCCCCAGCTGCTGTGACATGTCTCTGAATGGTGCACAATGATGTCAGTCGAGTGCATACAGCCTCTCGCAATTAACTTATCCTCCCTGCTGGTTGTTCGCCACGGTCGACCCGAGCATTCTGAACGAGTGTGTGACCCTCGTGTTTCCACTGCGTCCAACCCCAACTCACAGTGTAAGCAGAACTGTTCAAGTGGTGAGCAATGGGCCTAAACTTCCAACCTGCATCTCAGAGGTAGAAGATGTGGTAGACTCGCCCAACTGGGCAAAGGCTTGTCAAATGTGCGATTGGGTCATACTGATTGTCCAGCTAATTTTACTGTGTGGCTTACACTGCTACTAATGCCCAGTGTCTTGCAACTCTTAATGATGGAGGGACGTGTATGCCCTGTAGTAACGTAAGCAAACTGCATTGATTGCAAGTGGGTCACATGTCAGATTATGACGATACTGTGTGACAACCTTGGTTGTACTCGTGCAATCGGTTTTTGCTGACCAAATGTTTTTACAAATGAGTGCATCTTAAAGAATTTTAATTTGAAAGTGGATTACACAGTTAAATGCAATTCTATTCTGTTAGTTTCCCAGTTTATTAACCTGAGTATTGTAATGCAGCTCATTTAAGTAATGATTTAGTATGACTAGTAATATTAAATTACATCATTCATTGTAGTTATGTTGTATGATCATGAACCAGGAGATATTATAGCACAGTGTACTTCGTATTAATTTATATTTTTCACAACAGTGCTTCAATTTGAGGTAACCACTTTAATGAGTTTCCTGCTGGCTAGCTCAAAATAGGCGACAAAAAAAATTATAGATGGTTTTACAATAATAAGAAATTTTACCGTATTTACTCATGTATAGCGCGCACCATGATTTTTGCATGTTCCAGTGGGAAAATTTTTTTTTTATGAAATTGCTCCAAAATTTTTGGCACAAATGGAACAAATTATTCATTTTTACAATAATGTGTGATGATTGTGATATGTTTGGGAAATACTTTAATTAAATAACTTGGGTGCAGAAGGCCAAAATTAATAAATTCCAGTTCCGCCTTGCTCCTACTAATCGTTTCCAGCTTCGTTTTTTGTTTTTCTCCTTTCTCCTTTTCGAAGCACCCAGCTCTCTAATTTCGCCATGCTAGAATGTCACGCTGCCTTTATCTATAAAAAAAAAGCCTTCTCCTTCGCCCCCTCCCCCCCCCCCTCATCATCTTCTCCGGAAACATGGCTCACTGCCATGGAAACAGTGGGATGGCGGAATTATCAATCAGCAACATCTGGGTGTTATTACAAGGGGGTGGGGGCCTATAAACACGTGGCAGCTTTGGTTATGTGGCGTGACAGGATGCCATTAGTTTGGCTGGGGGTGGAGCGGGGTTTTGAACTACACATAACTCATAACTGAATGGTCGCTGAGAGAGAGAGAGAGAGAAGGGAGAGGAGAGATGAGACAACAGACAGCTCTGCCACTTTCCTCAACCACCCCCGTACCATTTATGGCTACTACTCCCTTTCCCCTTTTTTTTCTGTGTATAGCGCACGCCCCATAAATTTTTCCCTTTATTTTGGGAAAAAAGGACATGCTATACCGGAGTAAATAAGTAAATTTTTTTACATTTGAATATTAATTCTACTGGTAGATATTTTATGTCATACTTGAATGTGCTTCGATATTAAAAGTTCTTTGAAGTGAGGTACTTTCAAGAAAGTTTTTCTGTATTATTGATGTTCATGAATTTTGTTTCAGATGATCCAATTAAATGAGACCCACAAATTGCGTGAGGCGCAGCGCAGAGATGAGCAGGAGAAACTGACATGGGAGGAAAGGAGGCGAAGGAGAAAGAATAGATTTGAAAACAGCAGGAAGATAGGTGTGTAGTGTTCATGATTTGAACATATATATTACTATGTTTTTTCTTTACCTGTTCAACTGAGTAATATTCTTTAATTTTGACATTGAGGGTGAATAAATCCTGTCAGCATTCTTTCTAACTTTGTTTCAATATTACCAAGCATTAACAAGATTGCTATACAATATGTTATAATTAACGTGGTTATAACATCCCATCTTATAACATTTTCCTGCTTAATAAGCTGCCCCCTCTTAGTCCACAAACATGTTTTTCAGTATAAAATTACCTTATTATAAAGTTTTCCCTTATACAGTGGAAACTCTATCCATCGAATTCTGTAGATGTGAATCTGACATACTAGTCTAAAAAATACCAACCTTATTAAATTTACGTTGAACGTATTGATAGGCCTATGTCAGGTATTTTTTTGTCAAGTTTAACTAAAATAAAACAATGCAAATGAGAATATTAAAGAAATTGTTATCCGGTACACTCACACTCAAACTTTGATAAAAACCGCATTCAAACATTTATTTTTAAATCACTGGCACAGAAGTACCTATTTAGGTGTATAGGCCATGCTGAATTTTTGTATTCCTATAAATTTTGTTGAGATACAATTCTGTACAAACATAATAAATTCCAACTTAATTTCTCCACTACGAAACATTTGTGACAGAAAACTTGTATTATGTTGCAAAGTTTACAATTGTGCAATTACTATCCCACAGATGATAACGTGACTTGAGAAAGCAAAACCACGGGAACAAGTTACACAAAATGGTGTCTATCAATGTATACTTGTGGCACGGCGGTTGTGCAAACTACGTAAGGTATCTTTATCTTGCACAGCAGCAAAATTTTTAACAGTTATTGATAAAGTGCAGTGAATTGGGTTTCCTTAATTTTGCGTTTACTTTTTGTAACTTTCCGGACATATTTATTAGTTACATTTTTATACGTAATGCATTCATAATTTTGATGAAAAAAAATATTAAATTAAAAAAACTTGTGTGTATGTTCGATGGTTCGAGTTTCAACCGTATAAAGCCGGCTTTTCGTGGGGACCTTGGGAAATGTTATAACTGGGTTTTACTAATTTCCTAATTTTACTGTTTGATTTATACAAAGAAGGGTGTTTTTTTTTTTCCAGAAGAGATTTGTTTGTCATCTTAGTTTTTAGTTTTGAAAAATCTTTCAAGTGAATGCAATTAATTAAATGTAACAGTGTATTTAATTTCAGTGGATGATGCCAGTCCAGTGTCCAGCCCTGAAATTTTCCATGAAGACATGGGTGACCAGCCACAGAGCAGTGGTAAATATTGACTACTATGTTCAGCAAATACAGTAAAACCCCTCTGTTAGGACCCAATCCCGAGGAACCGTGAAAAGTTTGGATCGAGAAACTCGACAATTTGAGACACGTCTAAAAATAGATACAGTAATCCCTCACCAGCCGCGGTATCTTGGCCCGCAGTTTCAGTTATGCGCAGATTTGTTTTTGTAGACATTTTCTCCAACTGCGGTACTAGTTTCTGTTATCCACAGTTTTCAGTGTATGGAATACTAGCCCATACTGATTTTAGTGGTCGCTCATTTCTCGAGCTACCATCATAGACTTTGACATTTGTTGTCTCAAGCAGCACGAGGCAATAAATTACGGATTGCCAGGACACTCCTGTATTGTCCCAGTGGAAGCACTGGCGGCAAGGGGTGAGTTTCAGGCCGGAATAGTAAGGATTCTTTGTCCTAGTCACACATGGCTGCCTCTGCCTTACCCTCCCTGTCTTTATTTTAGCTTCCATTATCCGTCCTCTTTTGCTGTAAAATCAGCGGCACATTATACAGACTAGTTTCTTAATCAGTGTATGTATGATAGCTTCAAATTTAATTCAATGGCCTTTTTTTTAATGATTATTTTTAAGTTTGTGTGCACCCACGCCTACGTATACGCTAATTTTTATGGGTTGGCAGTTGTTTTTTTTTTCTTGTGAAGTCAGTTTTATGTGTAAAGTGAATAATGATAAATGTATGTAAATCAAATCTGTTCTTATGTTACCGGTACCATATTATGGCAAGTGAGGCAGTGTGTGTGTATAGGCAACATCAAAAGTTTTTGATGAAAAATTTGGGATAGTTAATATTTCAAGTATAGGTCGCATTGAATTTCTATATTTCTATAAATATTGTTAAGTTTTGATTCAATCAATACAAACATAATAAATTCCGACTTAATTTCTCCTCTACAAAACATTTTGTGACAGAAAATTTGTATTATGTTGCAATGTTTACAAATATGCATTGTGCAATTACTATTCCACAGATGGAAAATTGACTTGAGAAAGCAAAACCATGGCAACATGTCACACAAAGTGGCGTTTTATCAATGTGTACACTTGTAGTAGTGCCACGGCGGGCATGCAAACTGTGTAAGGGAAAAATGTTTTTTCCTTCTCTTTCCTTTCTTCCTTCAAGTTAATAAAACATTAAAATTTACTGTATGCTGACAAATTTTTAAACATGTTTTGGTGAAAGAAGATTTTTAATTCCAATATCTCCTGTATAGTATAAGTCGTGCCCCCCCTTTTTTGTAGTCATTTTTTTTTTTTTTTTTTTGTAAAAATGTGCAGACTATACATGCCGAAATACGGTATTCACATATTGGTAGTAGACCTAATTTTAAAGAAGATTTTAAAGTAAAGTGTGCAATGATTATGTGCGGAAATAACATGTTCCAACTCTCTAGACTCTTTTAATGCCACACTTTGCATTTCCGAACAAATGTGTCTTCATGGGACGTGTAAATGAACTTCCAACACATTTTTAATTTATGAAAATTATAAATTATAGAATCATACAAGTTTATTCTTTCTCAATTTTTTCATAATGTGAAACAGCTTGTTACCTAGACATATTTCTTTACCCTTAAAAATTTACGAAACGTGACACACTGTATTGGTATTTTGTAGTTGCCTGGAACCTAACCACTAGATTTAACATTTTTCTTAAAGCAAATTTAATTTCCATAATGCCGTTTGCTATAAAGCCATGATTTTCAGGAACATAACATGATGTAGTGGGACCTACTGTGTAAGATAAGTTTCAGTGTGAAAGTAATTTTCCCTAACAAAATTTTTGCAGTGTAAACTCAATAAAATTATATGGTTGATTGCTATGTGTGATGCTCACTTTGTCACAAATATTTGAAAATAATTTTGCCAGCAATATTTTAATTTATAATGCCAATGCCATGAGAGAGTCCTACAATAATGTAGATGACAGAACACAGCGGGTGCCATGAACAAGTCATCTGTGCGCTGTTCACTGTAAAGTGAACACTTGTTAAGGCCCTCCCAATAGGTACTAACCACTAATAAATATAATTTATGGTAGCTTCAGACGTTAAATTTTGGGTGTGGTGGAATGTATGTAGAGTCTTTATTGGTCGCAAGGTAATGTTTATATTGAAAAGTGGTTGAAAGATAGAAACAATTTTGAAGGGCCTTAAAAAGTGCTCACTTTACCATGAATAGACTATAAGAGGGGTGTTGTAGAAACAAGTTTGTAAGAGTGTTGCATGTTTTTCCCCTAACAGAGTACATTTCACCACCCAACTCGAGGTTTGGTGACATAGACGAGAGGTTCCAGTCGGTGGCTAAGATGCGGCTGCCACCAACTATGCCAGGAAGTGTGGTGCGCCCGGACCCCGTTCAGCCGCAGTGGGAATCAGAAGTGGCTCCTTTGCCAGCGAGTGGTCCGCCGCATCCTCCCCCACGGTGGGATACACCCGGACCATGGCGCTCTGGGTCCAGCATGTCTCACCCTCCTCCTCCTCCGCCTCCTCGCCTGGGGCCACCACTCCACTTGTTACCTCCTGGTGGATACCATCGCCCCCCTGCACCCACGCCTGGCCCCGAGTTCCCTGGCCCTGGCAGCTACAGCATCTCGCGCTGGAGGACACCCTTTCCCAGTCGCCCCTTCGACTCTGATGCAGATAGCAGGTATGTATCCTGTTCAGCCCCTGATGCATGTTGCAAATGACTAATTGGATTCAGCAAAACATAACACTGTTACAATATTCTTTTGTCAGCTGCTACCTATGTCAACAGACATGAATATAATTTGCATATTAGATATATTCTGATCTATTTTTTGAAGAATGATCAAATCATTTGGATTTGTAGTGCATCACAAACCTATGTACAAATTGTCAGTAAATAGAATAATCTCTCTGACACAATTTTTTCTCTCCCTGTTAATCAAGCTCATCGTAAATTAGAATCACAGTTGCAAACTACAATATTCAAACAATGGCTATACATTCAACAGCAAATGGTGTTGTTTTATTGTATTCACCTTTACATAATGATATAGTGTTACAAAACATTTAAATGGTATTCTTATTATATATATATATATATATATATATATATATATATATATATATATATATATATATATAAATCTCTTTTGCGGAAATGTACCTAAATCCCAGACAAGCCATACAGAGTAAAATCATTGTACAATTTCTGCTGTACTGAAGAACTGACTGCCATAATCCATGACACAATATTAGTGGTGTGAGAGCCCATTGTAAACAAGTGGTATCAAGTATCGGTGTCATAGTGTAATGTGTGATCAGTATTTTGGTCAGATTTCTTTCGTTTTATCTCAAAACTCGTTTCAACTGAATTTATTGTTTATCTAGTATACCAGTAAAATTTTTATTGCACTGCAAGTGATGGACCAGTACTAGCCAGTCAGATGGAAACAGAAATCATTGCAAATTTGTATGTTTGATCTCTGGAATTTTCTTTTACAGTCAACTCTCGAAGTATCATTATCGCATGTACTTATCTCATCCATCAACCATTTTTTGTGGTCCCATATATTTTGGGTCCCATCACCTAAGCTTACCCGCAACTAGTAAGTGGATATGAAATGTGTCATGCGTGATGCCGTTTATCACAGCTCTGCGGTGCGTTGTCTGTCTTCCTAACAACGTCTGCCATGTCTACGGCGTGCTGCGAGTCAGGCTTGCTATCTCCCTTTGCACGTCTGACAAGAGGGGGAGTGGTTACCTAGCAACCAGGGTGGCATCATAGCGTTTTCTCTCACCCTGTTTCTGTAGCTGCGCACCTTCCTTCCTCACCTTAAATTCCTTCAAGAGTGGAAGTTTGACGCGTGTTGATTCAACACCTATTATAATACGACTTTGACTCATTGTCTAGGAGTACTGCTTCCATCCCTACAGACGTGAGCAACACAGTGCCTACCTCTACAGGCAACGGGAACTTCTGTGTTTTTCCTTCTCACCAAGAAGGCACGCATCCCGGCAGGTGCCCCCCCCCCCCCCCCTCCCTGCCACCATAATTTATTCCTACAAGCTGCCCAGACCTCGGGCACGTCCGAGCAGACACAAGGAGGCACAAAGCCAGAACCGCTGACGAGATAATTCTCACACCACCCTTAGGGCCAGAGGACGTCATACCTCGCCCACTCCCCGCGCTGGCAGCCTACAAGCTACCACTGTATAAGTCCGGCCGCATCTGAGCTCTGGAGTCATTCTTTCGCATCTCTTGCGCCGCCCACAGGACTATTAGCTTAGTGCTCGGGAGCTCAAGAGAAGTTCAAAGGCTACAAGTACGTCTTCATGATAACCAAATATGTACGCCAACGACCAGTCAACCCGGCGACCTACAAACACAAATTTTCTTCTTTTAACTTCATTTGTCTCCTCTAGACACCTTTAATTAGTAGTTTAACTGTAACTATTATTTTCGTCTAGAAACAGATTTTCCCCTTTATTTAGAACCAGTTCACTTACACCTGGAACCACGCAGTTACCTTCAGCTATTTTCGACTTTGTAGATGGTAGCACAGGTTACGTGTCTATTTAACTTTCAATAAACACTCTGGTTTCTACTTTGCTACTTTTATTTCCAGGGTATATGTGTGTATTCACAGTTGGAGGTAAATTACGCTGTGCACTGGCAATGGAATCCGGGGAAGTTATTAAACCGAACTAATACATGCACATTAGACGGCTACCTGTTTCTTTCCATCAAACATACAGCACTATTAGTGCTCGTGGGGAAGAAACAGTAACGCCCCAACCACTAGTAACACCTTCACACCAGGACACACGACACACTTGGGCTGCTTCGCACCACTTGCACTATTAGTGCGCAGTGACAGTGACCTGCAGTGCTGCCTGGTATTCTCAGTGGACGCACAACCAGTAGAGGCTTGGCGCAACTCCGGCTCAACATCCCTCATCAGTCCTCCTACGGTGGGGAATCAGTGGGGGACTTTCTAGCCGGCCAAGTTACTATCGTGGTACAATGTTAGTATTTCCGTTTTAATGCACTGCATGATATATAGAACTGTTACCCTATGCCTCATGAGAGGAGTGGTAGGAAACATAGATAGTAACACCTGGCTCACCCTGCTGCCTGGCCAAGTATAGTATCACCCAATCCTACACAGGATAGACAGGCGTCAAGCAGTTGACCCAGCACCGGTAATATTGAATTTCCAACGTGTGTTCGTACCAGCTACAAATATCACCCTGTTGTGTACGACTTCTTAACTGGAGTGGAAGTTCGCCTAGGTTGGGATAACTTGGTGTTCTGGGCGAAAGAAGTACGATTTTGGAACGTTCGTGCAGGCATTCACCCTGTTTAAGACTAAACTTACCTCAACTACCTAACTAGAGGTGATAGTGTATCAGAACTAGCCAAACTCGTTGCTTCATCCCCGCTACCGAAGTCACTTTTCGTCTAGCGAGTAAAAGCTTTAACTACCGTGTCCAGTCAGTTTAATTGGACACGTGCCAAATTGTTATCTAGCAAAGGAATAAGCAATTCTACTCTGTCTCTCTCCCCCTCTCTCTCTCCTCCCTCTCTCTCCCCCTCTCTCTCCCCCCTCTCTCTCCCCCTCCCCCTCTCTCTCTCCCCTCTCTCTCTCTCTCTCTCCCTCTCTCTCCTCTCTCTCTCCCTCTCTCTCCTCTCTCTCCCCTCTCTCCTCTCGCATTGCCTAGCCTTCACACGCCGGCAGCAAAGCAAATACCGTATTTCCACTATTATAAGCTGCCACCCCCTATTATTTTTCCCGAGGAATCGAATTTGGGAAACTTTTTCATCCCACATTTTTTTTTTTTTTTTTTGTTTTTGGCAATTCGTGTTGTGAAATCCTTAAAAATAAAATTTAGTCTATGTTAGAGATTTACTCAGCATAATTATGCACAGAGGTGTATCCAAGATTACAGTGCACTCCGAACCACATGATTGCCTACCTGGTACACGTAACACTTTATTAAAATTCAGCTTTCATTTATTCCAATATTCTGTATTGTATTTCAGTAAAGCAAGCTTAAAAGAAATTATCTTTCAACAATGTGTAACTGTTAGTCTAAAGTTGCATTACATCACTTTAATTGTAATGCATAAAGAACTAGGGATGGGTTGTTACTACATTTTCCATGAAAATTGCTTATTTTACTAGTGTTGTTGACACACACTGAAACTATATAAAATTCCCACATTACACTGGAAACAAATGGTGGACGGCCTGTAACCCAACCGTCTTTAACCAATGATAAACCAACACAGTCTCCGATTCAATAACATCACGCTTCCACAGTAAAAACTGTAATGAAACTTTGAGGGAAATGTTAGCTGAATACACACTTATTTTGTGATTTCACTTGGGTGGGGATGGTGGTCCCCCCCCCCCCCCCCCCCTCCAAGGACATTAATATAATGTTTTAATATAGTAATTATCTGATACAGCCGTAATGGTATAGTCCTGCCTGCTTTACTCTGTTGGGTGTGGTATTACATGGGAGTAACACAGTCATCCTTGGAATGATACTCGGAGGTTAAGAGATAACTCGTATTTATTCTGGGAGGAATAAACCGGGTGGTCCGTACTACCTCCTAACTACTAAAGGCTGACCGGAAGTATAATCTACGTAAGCTAAGTAAAGGGGACCTGGTTCTAAGTTGGATAAGGCAGTTCAGCGCGGTAGCTATAAGAAACTGACCCTAACTAACTCTGTTGTACCGTTATCCTGAAAGAACTTGGGGGTGCCACTACCAGAAAGGCAGTGGGGTGTATAGCTGTTTCCAGAAGGTTAGGCAGGCAAGGGAGAGGTTTAAGACTTCTTTGGGGGGTTTGCTGTTGAAGATATTGTGGAAGGTCTGGAAGATGTTACAGTCATCAGAGCTCACAGAAAGTGGGGGAGCGAGCTACCGGAGAACGGCAGACTCTGAAGAGACCCGATGAACAATTTATGTTTTGGACTGCACACTGGAATATATTCTGCTGGGCTGTCCTCGTCTCAGGGTGCTCTTTCATGCTTCGGGAGAGTTGGCAGGATTTGTGATTGCCGGGTGAACAGTACAGGCTGACATGCCTGTAATAAGGAGCCCAACTTATAGGCACTGTAGTACTGGTTAGGACCCCGCCTCTGGCAACAAGGAGGTACGCACTGATGAGGCTAAGTCGTTTAAATTAATGTCATGCAGAAATTTCATAACTTATACCTGAAAACCATTAAACATTTAAAAAATGTATACAGTAGATCCTCGTTTTCATGTACCCGTTTTTCACAAATTCTCGCAATGTGCATATATTTTTATTTGTATCTTCATGTAACCTATATTACGAATGTTTTACTTACTTTTTGTGGATGTATTTCTAGTAATGTATGCACATAATCACTGCAGTACTATGCATTTCATCCTTTCATCTTAAGAAACTTAGGAAAGTAACATGTACGACAGTCGTTTGCAGTAGTAGGAGCGTGCCGGTTTTGGGACACTAGGCTAATGAAATGTGGATGGAGCGGATTAATTGATGGTTTAATAATACAATTAATTGGTTAGTCGATACCAGATTGATTAGCATATTGTGTAATCGGATTAATTCTTATTCCGTTTTTGGCTTATTTTCCTAAACTTCTTTCTTTTTTTTTGGTGGCATGTGTAATTTAGGAGCGATGTTTACACACTGATGTCCGGCAGCCGACTGAGTGGAGAGGTGTAGTGTATTGGGTATACAAGACATGAGGTTGGTGCAAGAGTGGAATAAGGAATAGTTTTTTGGAGGGCGGGGGGGGCATCGATGTGTAATGAGGTCGTGAGAGGGGTACACATCTGTTTAGTTTGAATGTCTGTGGAGGAATGAGCACTCGTAACTAATTAGGTATATGGGAGAAATAAATATTCAAGCATATCAAATGAAATAAATACAAAACAGTAAAAATGACGTTGACCGAGAGAAAAATCACGTCATACGCCACAAATATGAAATAATAGTAAGTAGTAAATGAAAAACGCATCACATGAGACAAATCAATTAAAATGAATTAAACCGATTGATCAACACATAATGAATGTACCACAAAACTATTTCCCTACCAAAGAACGAAAAAAGTGTCAAACAATTTTCATAAAATTACTCAATACACGTTAAACAAGATCCCAGGTGTAAAAAAAAAAAACATGATTTACCATAAATTGGACTTTGTTACTGTTACTTCTTACATAGTTAAGTATATATTTACCCAAATAGATCTTTTTTAAGTCCTTTAATAAAATAATAATTTTTTCTTAACTTCCTACTTTTTACAGATTCTTTTTTTTTTTTCCCCTTGACATTTGTAAAAACGGGTTTCTACTGTATATAATTTTTATGGTTTTACTGCAAGGTAATTTTTTTTTTATAGTCGAACTATTATTGAATGGTTAATTCCGGTCATTGTATGCGAGTTCAGTGCAGGTTCAGCCTATTTGGAAAATCAAAGACCTATTGATGTGCAACATAACCTCAAAAAATTATTTGAAAGTGGACATAGGATTTTTAACAATTAACCATTCGATTTTCAATTCTTCGATACCTGTTATAATTGAAGGTATCGAGGAATCAGCTTTGACATTCCTATTCATAAGCTAAAAATTTATTGCTAATATAATGCACAGTTGGAGCAAATATTTTAATATGTTGTTTTAATGCAATGTTTTTATTTAAAAATTTAATGTCATTATATATCGCAATATATTTATACATTAAAATAGATAACGTTTTATAATAAAAGCTATATATTAGGGATGGGCCGATACCACATTTTGCTGATACCAGCAATACTGATTCTCAACTGCCGATACCACCTATTACACCAATGAAGATACCAGTTTTTATGAGCACAATCATAATTCCCAATTCTCAATATTTGTAAATACTTTTTATCACTTAAATTCAAATATTCAGTTTTATGAACACAAGCACTTTTGTACTAGGTGTCTACAGCATAGGAATGAAATACAGCGCGAATTTTAATAATAAATTATAAGATAAGACAATTTAACTGGGCAAATAATAAACTTAACAGTCAAGAAAAAAAAAAATTACGAGACAAAACAGCATTAATTACAAACTGAGTTCATTAAAGCCAACCTTCAAAACTTCAGGCAATCTGAGGAAAACCATACATAACCTCTACAAGCATGTTTGTTTAAACCAACAGCCTAATGATGTTGAAAATAATTGTTTAAAATCAATTTGGTACTAAATATTCACTTCAAATTGAGCAAATTTTTTCTTTATTTTTATTAATATTTTCGCATAGTATTCCTTTTTTTGGCCGAGCCATACTCAATCCGTTGGTTAAAATGACAACTGATATATTTGTGACAATTTTTACTAATTATTACTTTCTGAGTTTTATTCAGACCTTTAACATTCTAACCAAAACTGCAGCGAACCATTTCCAATAAGAACTAGGCCAGTCAAAACCTTGTGTATTTGCTTTCACTCGTCATTTTCAATAGTGTCATAGAATGTGTGATACGTTTTCATTGCAGTCCACATACGAGTGCAGTAAACTCATAAGAAGAATAAAAATACAGGTTGCTTTCTCATTGTCACCAACATACGAGTGCAGTAAAATCAATAAAAAATTTTGAAGGAAAAAAACTTGCGGGATTTAAACAATACTATCGATAGCACCAGTTGTTTGTTAACTGCGTTGTTTTGCATTCACATAGTGGCCAAAAACGAATGATGCAGACAATCTTTGGTTAATGTACCAACAGAAAATACAGTAAAATGTAAACAACGGGAACAAATCTCTGAAAAACAATTGTTCCGAAAATATTTTGCGCTTCGGACAGAATATCTGATTGATGGATGCGGTAAATTAATGCTTTATGAGATGTAGCATGCCGGATTTTTTAATATTGTGTTTACAAAATTGGTGATACTAATTTGTGAATAATAATCTGCAAATAATGTTCAGATGGTGCCGATGGCGATGGTCGTAGTATCGGCCGGTTAATTGGTATCTGTATCGGCCCATCCCTGCTATATACATTAATTCATGCATTAAGCATGTTTGTTTAAAAAAGAATCTGATGACTCCATAAACAAGAGTCAGTAATTTATTTGATCTAAGATACCATAAATCATTACTGCAGATTAAAAAAAATCTTATTTTAGGGTTTTTATAACAAGAATGGTGTGGTTATGATTAACATGATAAAAACGTGTCTGTAGTTCAGATTGAACGAAGAAATTTCTTAATCCAATATAGCAGGTGTTATTGAAATTTAAAATACCAATACAACTCGCTGGTACCTCTGCTTTACAAATTTGAACTTACTTATTTAAGGAAAATTAGATTACCCTTGATTTCTGCAGTTGAAAGCTGTAATTGAATGTGAGTGCTGTTTATGGATGAGTGCAGTGGCTAGAGGAATGTTGGTTGGGCACAGGTTTGATCGCTATGGGGGCAGAGGCAGCGGAGTCCAGGGCAGGTTCCCACGACTATCCCCCCTGCACAGTCAGATGATGCAGCATCCACCGCCCAGCCTGCCACCGTTGCACTCCCAGGAACTGCCCTCAGCCGACCCCGTCATCCTCGACCTTATAGCGCAAGATGCTATGCGCACCATCGCCATTGACTCCGTTCCTCGAAACATTCGTTTCTACGGCGACACCGCGGTCGTCATTCTTACCTGGGACAACCCCCGTGAGATCACCTTCCAGCCGGGCACCCGGCGCATCACCTTCGACGACAGAGAGTCTTTCATTTGTTCCTTCAACACTGGCTACCGTGACATCATTCTTGATGGCAGCAAGCACAGGTCAGTGACTGGGCTGCACCACAGGCCTCTTTTGTCTTTATAGGCTGTTCACGGTAAAATGAGCACTTTTGAAAGAGCAGCTTAAGATCTACTTGCATGCACATTCTTTCTTCTTCCGTCTTATATAAAATTAACATTCCCATGGGCCTCATTACTTTATTCATGCGTTGGTAAAGCAAAACGGTGAAATTATTACAGAAGTAAATATTTTGCAAATCTGCTCATTTTTACACTTTGATGCATTAAAATTTTAAGAAAAGTGAAACAAATAATTTAAGTTATCACAGATGGTTACCTGACACTTTTTATTCAACGTTAAGATATGGAACTACTTTCCATCCATCGTTACCAACTTTACTGCATGTTTGTCATTCAATATGTCCGTTAAAATATATGCAGCGGGCGCAGTGACTTTTTTGTATGGTTGATTTCAAAAGTGCTCACATTATCGTGAACAGCTTTTAAACAAGGTGCATGATAGTTAACTGATTGCAGTGAAAAGTACAATTTTTTTTCCTTTTCTTTTTCTCTGTTGATTATTTTTAAAATTTACCATGTTGCGAAGTAGTTTTCACATGTACTTTGTCTCATAGGATGTGCATCCGCCAATAATTTTTCATAGTCCCACTGAAATCCTAATGAAAATAATGTTAACATAAACAGTTTGTATTGTTCATCGCAAGGAGCATCGATCAAAGTATTTTTCGGGTCCCTTCATTTAATATTTCCCGCAACTATTGTTTTCAAGCGGGTTGTTTATGCAAACGTGTAGTAACTGGATGTAAAATACGTCACTCGCACCACCGTTTATAAGTGCTCTGCGGCGTGGTGCGTGACTGGCTTGCTACTTCCCCATCACCCCTCCAAGAGTGTAAGTGGTTACCTATAGCAACAAGTGTGGTAACCTAGCATCCTCTCTCCCACCCTTCTTTCTGTCTCTCAGCAGTGCACCTTCCTTCCTCTCCTTACAAGCCTAGCCTCCGAGAGGGGAAGTTGTTGTCTCTCTCTGGCCATGCCCACTTTGCTTGCCTTCCACTCACTGCTCGCAGGCAGCAGAACAAAGTGCACCTGGCGAACATAAGTTTATCAAGATTATGTGTCGCTCAAAATAGTGGCACCTAACATCACTTGTATTTCAAAGCAAATGGTTTCACTTTAAAATGTTAACGCAAAACATTTTAATGAGGAATTATTATTTGAAAGATGTTTTCTTTTGTGATTAAAGGTGATTTTGTCCCATAAGCTTTGCGTTTTATTGTACGTTGCATAAAATTAACATGATGTTAAAACGTAATATTTATTTAACTGAAGGGGCAGTATCTTCGCGAATAAAATTCTATGCCCAGAAGCATATACTTACTCCGCTTGTCACCAAAAATTATTTGAACATCAAGCGACTTGTATTGTAAGTGTAAAATTCATTTTCAGTAACTTCTCTGGAGAAATCGGGAGATTTATATTAATTTATTTCAATAGACGCGCACCTTTTGAATAAACTGATAAAATGTAAGGACCTATTCGACACCTTTTGCCATCTAATAATGGGTAGGTAAGCACCGAGCCGAGTGCAGTGTAACTTACGAGAGGGAAAATCAGAAGACGTGGTTTGGAATGATTAATTATTTTACAGTGAATAAGATATAAATTATAATCGCCTTATTAATTTTTGTCTCAAAATTAATAGTTTTCTTTGCAGTAAAATATCATTAATTACTTTTAAAAGACAGGCATTTGTCACACTTGCAAGGTGTCGGCACTCTGCTACGAGTAGCGGTAATCCTCCCGCCATGTACTCACTGCCCGATCGATAACTTCTCAACGTGCTCTTAGCTGAAAGAGTGCGTGCAGCACATTCAAAATTTTTCTTGCATTTGGTGTCATTATTTTCATTTCTAGAGGGTTTGAAAGTTTTAGGTCAGCTTGCATTTGGTGTCGGATTACAGTCAATTATATACAATATTTTCAGACATTATTTATATTTATTTGAACGAGTTAAGGGAAATGCTTTTTAATGAATTATTTACAATAAAATTTTTTCTAAAATTCCCATTTTTATTGTGTTTATGAGCTAAACTGCATTCACATATAATGTACAGCTCTTACTATATCAACATAAAGTTTTATAAGCGTAGAAGTTGTATTTTATTGATATATACATGCCAGAAATTGCATCTACTTAAATCCTGCATATATGGACATTTTTTGGCAGTCCCCTGAATAACGATAGAGTCAACTGTATATACAGAAGAACCATAATCTTACACTTTTCTAAGGAAAAAGAAAAAATGTTGTAAATGAGGGGAAAGTGTAAATGAAGTGAAACACTGTATTGGAAGCAATTTTACCTTTTGTTTGAAATAATTTTTAGGGTTGTACGAATGTGACTTTTTTCTTACGAAACTAAAACAAAAGATATGTTATGTACTTTCCTGAAACTGAAACAAAAATGAAAAATATGTCAATAGAGCTCAGCCTTCCGAAAGTTTAACAAACTTCATAACATTTTAGCCAGTTATTTATTATAACAAATTTGTTTTAAAATCAAAACTAAAAAAATGTAGGATATGGAATATTTGCCACTGGGGATGGGGGGCGAAGGTGTGGTCTTGCGTACATTTAAATTTTCATTTTATCTATTTGTTTCAGTTATAAAATAATGAAATCATACAAGATGATTTCCAGGCAACAATTTTCTTTGCTGATGCATTAAATGAACATTCATTAAACATCTGAAAATTCGTTGAAATCGAGAATTTTCGTTTTGTTGCAATTTGTGGTAACCAAATACCGGAACAAAAATGAAAGTTGTCATTTTTCGTTTTTGTTTCTATATACTCAGTATTTGCACAACCCTAATAATTTTTTGTAAACAATGTTCACAACCTGCTGTATATTCGTGTAGGTCAAAAACTTAATTAGAAAAAAAAAGAAACTTAAATCCTTTACCGGATTTACCAGAAAGGAAGATGACCATGGATCTAAGACGACTCCTTCCTAAAAAAAAATATTTTCGAGGGAAAAATATTTAAACCTGAATTTAAGACTACCCCTGTGAAGTGCTGTAAAATTATTTATGTTAAAAGTATTTTTTGCATGAATTTATGACAAACCCTTCAAGAAGAAATGCTATTATATGAATAATATGATATATTTGATTTACTTTTAAAGAAAAGCTGATCACAAAGAAATAGGTGTTGCCTAACCCGGCTGTATGGTAACATCATCTATCGTAATTGTGATTTGAGCCATTTTGCTTCCCAGCACAGCGCTTTCTGGCAAAGCTCTTTTTCTTTACAGCTGGGCAACATCAGATAAGGGGACCCTTGCTAAACTTGACAGGTAAAGTCTCAGCGCTACAAAAATATGTACAACCGTTCTAGCAGTGTCACACATTTATGGTATTTGTGTCTAGGTTTTGAATTGAAGACTACCCTGAATTGTAGATGATCTCTTATTTTTCTATTCGTTTCCTGTCTAAAAATCTCATCTTCCTTTTGGGTAAAGACAGTACTTACTATTTATTGCTTTTTTTTGAAAAATAGTTGAGGATTGTGTTTTGCTTTTGCCTCCGCTTAGAATTGAGACAAGCAATATTAAGTACTGTTCCGACCAAGTATACATAAAACAAGCAATAGTGTGTATTTATCTGTAATCCTATATAATGAGACGGAGACAATTTCTTTAACAGTTGAAACTCAACAAACGTTCTTCTAATTTTGGAGAGTGAATTCTCAGGGTCTAATACAAGTCAAGTTCGAATTTCAGCAAGATCAGATTACGCAATCATGACTTTTGACCCTAAAAACTCATTTATTAATTACTTTTTTCATATGAAAGTTTTGTATTAAGGCATAGAGATTATTTCATAGAAATATGAAGGTAATGGAATATCTTTTTTGATTACTATAAATGTCTCGCTTCAATGTTGAGTTAATTTCATAGAACTATATCAAATGGGGCCTTACTGGCTCAGTGGCTAGAGCGATCCCAAGTGGGGCCACAGTGGCTCAGGGGCTGGAGCACTCCCAAGTGGGGCCGCAGTGGCTCATTGGATAGGATTATATCAATTGGGGCTGCAGAGACCCAGTGGATAGTGATATATCAAATGGGGCCTAAGTGGCTAGAGTGATTCGAAGTGGGTCCTTAGAGGCTCAGTGGATAGAACTTTTTTAAGTGAGGCTGCAGTGGCTCAGTGTAAAGAGAAATATTAAATGGGGCCCATTTGCTTCTATGTTAAGTTAATTTCACATCATTTCATTATTACCTACATATATCTATACTTTTTTTTTCCCTTCCAGCCTTTGTATGATAACCTAATTTTTTAACATTGTAAATATTCTAGCCATGTGACAATACTGAAAACACGGTCTCGGGCTAACCCCTAGTACTAATATAATAAAGTGGTATCAGTTCATAAAAATGCACATTTTTTGTGTATAGCACACTATTGCCTGGCTGGATCTGACCTCTAACAATGTCGCTGCAGGCAGCCTCAGTCGCCGCCAGTAGCAGTTGTATTGTATACATAGCTGCTGGCCGCTTCTCTACTTCCTCCTCGCTCCCTTCCTCCGTCCTGTCATGCCGCCTTCCCTCCCCAGGCCATGCCCACGCCCTTCTGCCCCCCCCCCCCCTTTTTACATCAGCTCGCCCCTGTGCTTGCTACACTCACTGCTACTCCCCTCCTGGAAGGCCTTTCTCCTCTTCTTCCATTACGACTCTGCCCGTGTAGCCATGCCCATACTAGTGTTGGTCCAATACTGATGCAGGTTCCAATATTTAGGATTTTAGCAATCCGATATCTATAAACTGATATTTTCAATTGTTGTACTGAACGCAGACATTTGTCACTAATGTGTACGAGAGGATACAGCTACCTGGAAAAGTTTGGTTTGCATTAAGCTAATAAGACATGCTGTTTAAGTAGGATTTACTTTATACCTGGAACATCAAAACAACAGAAAAAATAGTTTAACTTGTTTACGATATTATAGCTCGCTATAATCTATTATAAAACTAAGTTACGGTTGCAAGTAGGCTGCTATGCTACCAAAAATATGTGAAAGACAGGAATTCAAGTATTGACTGAGTAGTACTTGACAGGCGCACACACAAAGGATGACACAGGCAGTGTCCTAAGTGTTCTGAGATTAGTGGTGTTAAATTCGAGAGACACTTAGCCACTGCAACCCACTTCCTTAGAGCAAAGGAAGCATACAGTTTTCACTTTATCACTGGATTTCACCGTGAAATGCAGCCAATTATATAGCTTTTTGGTGACATTTTATGTTTGTATAGTTCAGTAGTGGTGATTCACGCAATCAGTTCGCACTAAAACATTTACATGAAAATAACTATTATTACGATGATGATCTTGGAAGCAAAACAGTGAAAATAATGTATTTTCTGAAAAAATGGTAAAACTTTTGCAACACTCCAACCTTTACCACTAATATTACAAACTGTAAAATTGAAAATATCTTTTCAGGTGGCATTTGCAAATAATGAACTCTGAACTTCTGAAGAATGGCCAACCTGTCTAACATACTAAACTCATCGCTGTGCAGCACTAGTCAGGCTTGCTTCTGGTATTTCAAATTCTTTCGTAAAAACTAAAACACTAAATGAAAATTACTTGTACCTGTAAACTACAGGATAAGCACAAAACCAATGTTTAAATACCATTGAGTCACAGGTATTTCTTTTTTTAAATAGTTTTCTACAATATTTAATTTTAGGTCATAATTTTGGTGTTCTCTCATTTCTAGTCACGATCATTTAGTTTACCTTGACAAATGTATGTCGAATATAAGACTACTATACCAAAAATATAAATTTTATCCATGTAGTGAAAAATAGTGATGGGCATGTACATTCTAATTTGTTTTTGTCTAAAGGAAATGTAGATATTGTTAGCAAAATTGCAGTGGCTATCTCAAATTTTTACCGTTTTTTTTAAGGTAGAGTTTGTTGTCAATTGCTTATCAACATGCCAAAAATTAATAGTCTTTTCAGTTGTATTGCCGTAGAGGAATTAATTGTGCAGCAGAGGAGAGAAAATACTTTAGGTTGGTGTTAGAATGGCCATTACCATTGTGCCGATATTTTAGTGCTTGTATCCGATAATGGTAAATTACTCCCTTCTCGCACCAGCCTTCTTGACTTGAATTTGAGAACACCCAGATATGATTTCCAGTGTGGTCATCCCAATTTCGGTTTATCCACATTGTTTTCTGAAATCTCGCAAGCAAATGCTGGCTCAGGCTCATTGCCTTCCCGATTTGTAAATTTGTAGTTTTTGCCTATTAAGGCCGTATCACTGTTCATTGCCACTCAAAATGCCTAGTAATAAATAAAAATAGGCTTTCTGAGTGTTTATTTTTGGGCGTTTCAGAAACGTTGCTGTGTAAGGAAACTGATATACCTACTGTTGCCGCAGGATCCGACTGGGTGCCCCGACGAGAGAGCTCTACATAGATGGCCAGTGGTACGAGTGCTTCTTTGGGGGTCCACCGGTCAAAGTGGAGCTGAATGGCAAGTTGTGGTCGGTGAAGCTGGATGGTCCAGCACCGCAAGTGAGGATTGGCGTCATCAGGCTAGACTTGGTTGCCGGCAAGGTCAACCTCATCATCGACGCCCGCACCATCGTGCCCATCTTCCTCGATGCCAAGCCCCAGAGGTGAGGCTCTTTTTTGTGAAATGTTGAGATCGTATGTTGGTGTCCAACTTGAAAGGCAATTGGGAAAGTGGATTAAGTGGATTTGACAGTTGCAGTAAAAATCTGTAACCTGTCTCAATGCTTTGGTTCATATGTTGCAGCTTGTTAAAGTGGTAGATAGGGTTGGCTTTGACTTCAGCTCTTGCCAGACATGTACATGTTATTACTGGACTCCCTTTTCGTGGCAGCCATGTTATGGAAAGGTGTCAGGGTGAAGGACTTAACATATGGAAAGTATATTTTTTTTATGGAGGACAACCAGTAATATGTACTTATACTGCTGTGTGTTATCATGTGTTACTTCTCACTTTTCTAGGGGGCAATAAAGTTGTGAGTATGTATGTCGGATAGTTATCTGTATGCTGTTTCATCAGTGTGTAATATGCATCTCTTAGCTCCTGCCTATTGTGCTCTCTTTGAGGAGGTAGTGTATGCACACACAGCTCTGTATTGTGTTGGTTGGAATAGGCAGTATGCCCTTAATCCGTTTACCAGTGGTCATCATTTCTCTGCATTGTGTGCTGTTGGCATTTCTCCTTTCTCTGTCTTCCTGTCTCCCTTTTCTGTCACCTGTACTCCATTCTTCTCGGAGGGAAAAGCACTCACAGTGATCGTGGATGGCTGCGTGTGGTTTTGGGTTCTCTCAATGCCATCGGCTAACTACGAACTGTTGTGCATTTCATAATGTTAATTACATAACCATGGATTTGATGATGCATCAAAGATTGTGCGACTTCAAATTTGTTATCAAATTGTAGAGTATTTTAAATAGAGAAGTACCATTAAGTAGAAAAATATTTAAAAGTGTTTTTAAAAAAATACGTAGTATTCTATTTTCTGGGTGGGCAAAAAGTTTTTTCCCTCCCATTTGATATATTTACTCCTTGTATTTCACATTTTTGTGTCTCTCCAAATAAAGTTGTTATTGACTTACTTTTTCACATTGGTCACCCTAACAAACTTAGAATGATTTGGCATACACAAAATGATCGGTTTTACTTCTTTCTTGGCCAGATTTGACATAGAAGGCATCCCTCATATACTTCGTTTCGCGGATGCCTTGCGGACGGTGCTAATAAACGGGCAGCCCTTGGACGTGGAGTTTGGAGGTTTGCCCAAGCCGATCATCGTGGGAGGCAAGAAGCACTTTGTGAGACTGTCAATGCTGCCAGAGGGAGTCGTGCCGGGCTACGCCAAGATCGTGAGCATGGAGGGTGGCTGCCTGCCGTCTCCTCCTCATGTAGTCGACGAAGACAGCAATAGCATGGGATTCCCTGATGAGTCGTCCAGTGATACTGCCCAGTACAGTCAGGGCCACAAGTCTGCTCGGCCCATATTCAGTAAGTGTTTTGGGATTGCCTTACAATTAAATAACTTGTCGCCTTTTGTTGTACAGTACTGATCAACTATATCCATAGTTATTTTTCAGTGGTCCTGGCAAAACTCCTAAATAAACAACAATAAAGCTAACCGCTTGTATCATTATCTAATGGTGTGTCGATCAAATCATATTTTGGTCCCGTCACCTAAGATTTCTTGAAGCTCGTTTTTAAGCTGGTTGTTAATTAGGGTGGACGAAACTGGAAAGTTCATTTTAAAGCAAATTCGAAGCAAATTTTTTAAAATATTAGTGAAATTGAATTGAATATAAAGCCAAAGGGTTTTGTTGACAAGTACACATTGCACCAATTATAATTTTTTAAAATTTAATAAATACATACTTTTTTACAAGCTATGTAAAATGCAGATAAAAAAGAAATGTCTTCCACTGATTTACAAAAACATTTGTCAGAGTTTTTTTGCTATGTAAGTACAGTAAAACCTCTCTATGACAAAACTGAAGGGACCAAATTACAACAGGATTGTTATGAAAGAGTTCTTTATAAAGGAGTTCAATTGAAATTTTATTAGAAAAATGACTTCTTTGAATAAAACCAATTTTTAGTTAACTTCTGTAACTGCGGGATCGACAGAGATTTCTTCACCGGTTACTTTCAGTGTTCTTATTTCCTTCGCCTTTTAAAACAATTCAACCATCCATTGGAATATTGGAAGCCATCCAAACCCATCTTTAGTACTTCAAACCGGAGCACCATCAAAAAATGAAAGATTTTTCGACCACGTGCTTTATCTAGGCAAGGTAGGTGTTTTTTTCTACCTGTTCCAACAGAACTGTGTTGTTCAATTTATTTTTATTTGAAATAATAGTGGAAAGGGGTGAGGCGGCAAGTCCTTATCTCTTGGCAACATCAGTTTTTTCTCTCCTGCATCTACGTCATTAAAAATTTCTAATTTTGTTGCTACCGAAATTGCCTTGCGTTTTTTTGAATCCATTTTATATAAATAATATATTCGTACACTTTAAAACATAACGAAATAGCTGATGCAGACACGAAATAAGTTAACCAAAAACAGCTGCTGCAACTATGGAATAAATACGTTCAACCACGTACAGTACTGTAATTATTGTGGCAAAACTGCTGCCACAACCTCGTTACCTATTAATAAGTGGCTAAAATGCTGCCGCAACCTACCGCGACCATTACATAAATAAATATGTAGCGCAAAAACTGCTTCTACGATCACATAATGAACTACGCAAATGCTGTTGCCGCATCAAGTTAAAAACACTTGGATGTAACAGAGATTTACATATGCAAACAATTAGCTTATGCTCTCTCACGATGGCACGTAAACAAAGCAAGGCATACGGTCGTTGCCAATGTCGAAAATCAAAACGGGCAATCCAAAATTGTAGATGTTCGTAAATGTTAAACAGTGATCAACAAAAAGATCACAGTGTTTGCCACAGTTATTTGGTTTTATGGAATGCCAAGTGCAACATCTTCATGCTGTGCATATCTATGACATTGATCACACCAGCAAATATAGAACACAAGTATATTTACAGTATTTACCCGCAGAAAATGTACGTTGTGCACGCAGCCACAGTTAAAAACATTTTTATGAGTAAAAATGTTAATTAAACTAGTTATTTCTAGGGGCATGCACTTTGGGTGATTATTTTTATACAGAATTTGAGGTTATTATTCTTAAAAATTGGTGTTATTTTTTATGAAATCTGTGTTATTTTTGGTTAACTGTTAACTATGTAAATGCTAACAAAACCACATGAAAATAACAGTAACACTTTGTTAAATGAGACATAAAGACTATAAACTTGAACTTTAAATATTCAGCTGATTGTTTTTTGTTTTTTTTTTTTCACTTTCAATGTGTTCTCCGCACAAGCTCTACGGTCCCAAGTCACTGATGCGTTACAAAATTTACTAAATATAGTTTTATCACCACTTGCATTCAAGCCATGTTTCAAAATTCTGCAGCACGTTGCTTTGTATTTGTGGTGGGTTTCAGCATTTTAAAAAGAAAATTACGTCATACAAAGTGCCAAAATATTCAAACAAAACTATCTTCACCCACACCCCAGACGCGATATCGGCCCAAACCGGAACAGGTGGCAAAACAAAATGTAAAGATGCGTTAACAAAATATGTCTACAGTTGTAGAAACTTCCAAAAGATTTATTTGTTGTTTGTCGCAGGCACACCATGTTGCAATATGACCACCACTTGTGATCTTTCACTGCACTACTATCAATACAGCAGCGCTGTATGATCTGTATGGATTTTTGTATTTATGTTACGTATGTAATCCGAGGTTAAACAAGTGATTTTGTCATTAACGTAGGCTACTTATACAGTGTTTCTTTGTTGATAGAGAACAAATGTTTTGAAATATAACGAAAACCTGTATCTTTTCTGCTCAGCGAAATACCATGGGATATTCCTCAGTAGGGTGATTTACTAGCAGTTAAGCGACGTTATAACCTAATTTCTCAGTTTCTTTATTCCCTTATTTAATTAATATTATCTTACGCTTGACAATTTGTGCAATGAAAACTGGCTATCAAACTGATACGACACTATTTGCAGCTGAAAAGTGTTTTTTCCCAACTTTTTAGTAGTATTATCACGAAAAGTTAAAAATCGAGTTAATTGGTTTTGAAACATAAAAATTAGTTTTATCGCAAATGTGAATTTTGCATACCCCTAGTTATTTCTTTATTTTAAATGGCGAAGTTTATTCGTTATAAGGAAGTTTGCCATCATGGACAAGGAAAAATGCTTGTTTATTAGAGGTAACCTGACATGACAACAATGTAGTTTTGATGGGACTAAATTTTTTGTTTGTTATAAGGAGTGTTTCTAGTTATGGCAGTGTTCGTAAGGTTGGAGTTTTATTGTACACACATTGCCTTTCATGCTAAACAAATCTAAATAACAAGCTGAAAATTAATTCAGGCTTAAGGAATATTTAAAAGTAGCATTCCTTTAAGTCATTTTTCATCGCATCATCATATTTCTTGACTTAAATGTTAAATAATACTAAATAAGAAACTAAAAATTATTTCAGCAAAGTGAGGAACATACAAAATAGCAGTTTCCATGTTTTTACACCCCAATACAGTAAAACTCTGTTAAGAAGTTTCTGGAGGTCTGAATAAATTATACTTATTAACCAGGAAAACATCTTAAAAGGGTTCAATTACACATGTGCAGATAGACAAAGATGCACAATTATTCAACTTAGCAGGAAAACTTCTTAAGTGGGAACTTCTTAACAGGGTTTCATTGTATCTCTGTCTGCAAAATAGTATAAATTGGGTGATTAATTCAAAATCAGATATAATTGGAAGTGTTTATTCGCCAAATATAAGAATAGGATTTTATATGCTTTTAAGTTTGGTTAATTGGAAATTTGCCTTTTATAATTATGATAATAAACCTACATAGCCTACACTGCCACGGGTGCATGCACGTAAATGTCACAGTGATGTAATTGATTGTACCAGAATTTTCACGTCTGTTGACTGGTTTTTGTCGCCTCTTCCGCCCGCTGAAGACTTGAAAAGATGTGACAGCTAGTGCCACGCACTGCGTGAAGATAGGGAGAGTAGGACAATGACAATTCCGGGCTACCTGTTGTGACAGTTGCCTTTAAAAGGGGGAGGGGTGTTTGGAGCAAGAGGTTAAGAATGGACATGATAGGAAGATGTACAAAGTGGGAAGGGTGAAGAAACAGAGAAGGGATGTGGAAGAGAACTTAAAGCGGTGTCGAAGAAGGACGGGGGGGTGGGGAAGGAAGGAAGGAAGCTTGGTGCGGTGTGGGCGTGGCCTGATGGAGTGAGGAAAGGAGAGTAGCAGTGTGGACGTGTGCATGGCTGGGGAAATAAACATTGATTATATCACTTCCGTATCCTAGTACCCATCCCCCGTACACATCAGAGCTAAGGTTGGAGCAGCGGGTGACTGTGGTTTTATTGTTCCCGCAACGATACCTCAGACCACCCACAGAACAATCTTGGATGGCCACCCATTCACCGCACTTGTGTGGTGAACGGTAGTGTCTCAACACTAGGATACTGCCGGTCTGGGGTTTGCCCTTCTCATTGCGCACTAGTGGTGCAGAAAAGGGTACTTCCTCGGGTCTGGAGCAGGGTGGCTAGCATTAGGGAAAACATGGAAAAGTCAGGGAATTCTGCATTTCTGGAAAATTCAGGGAAATTTCGTGGTCAGAAAATTTAGATAAATTATTTTACAATGTATTTAATAGGAAAGTAGATATTATATTCTTGCACTTCTGTCACAAGCAATATTATGACTTTTACTGTTGCTTAGTTTATTCCACCTTCATAGGAAGATTTATGAGCTTGGGGACAATTTTGTAGTTGTATCTTTAATTGTAACTTTTATTACGTTTAATTTATTTGCTAATTTTTTTTCATCTTACCAAAATAATCATTTAGTTACTTTTACTAGTTCTCCTAGAATTTATACTTGGTATTGTCTCTTGTCTTTGTATTGTTACTTTTTCGGGTTCTGGGAATACTAGCATTTAACCTCTGTTTCGCCTTTTACCATTTGCCATATTTGTTCCTATGAATTTTTTTATATTTTTTTAAATAGTTTTTTTATACTTATATTTGTTTCTGCATAGGAATGCATCCATTAATGAATGTTATGTTATGTTATTGTTAATTGTTTCCAAAAAAATGTTGTAAATTATTTTAGGAAAAACAGTAAAATATTATATATTTGCCACGTAAGTTGATCACGGAAATTTAACAGGATACCTGGAAAAGTCGGGGAAATGTCAGAGAACTAGCTATAAAGATAATGCTAGCCACCCTGTGGGTGAACCAGCACCTTTGGGACACTCACCATACCGGAGTTGGAATGCAACCCGTTCTCTGTACCTAGTGTAGTGAACGGTAGAACAACAACACTAGGGACACTCTCCTGGTAGGATCGGCTTGTCAGCTCGGAGGTTGTCTTTCTCATCGCGCGCTAGGGGTGCAGGGAGGGGTAACGCTCTGGGTTTGGGAAGACCAATCTACTGGGACCACTGTTGGGGTTATGCAGGTCAACTAACTCCTCACCCCGGTGCTGGAGTTAAGGAGTGAGATACGGTATTGGTCAGTGGCCCCAGCACCCACACTGTGTACACCCTTACACATCGACTGCCTCACTCCGACCAGGTCTGATCATCTAGGTGTTAGTCCGAATGCCATTTACCCACAGTGGTGGTATTCAAAAGAGGGTGAAATGGGCAAGGGCTGCCTCTTAATTTTCCCGGGAGCTTAAATTCCTTCCTGACTTTCTGGGAATATTTAGTAGAGTTACAATTTTATGCATATTCCATTCATAATTTTTATAAAAATTTTATTTTTCAAGTGTTGTTGGCAACGTTGCATCGTGAGACAGTATCTCGAAAATATTGCAATGCTGCTTCTAGTTTGTCGTTATCAACATGGCTGCCACCAAAAACATTGCAATATTGATTGCTAAACAATAAACACCTACTAAAATTCTACACTACATATTTTATATACATATGTACTTTATCCCCCCCCCCCCCCCCCTACTTTTTTATTTTATTTTAATACTTAACGAGTAGTCTGAGATGTCTATTCTTATTATTTATTTTCTGTTTTGCTACAACAAATGAGTTTGTGATTAAATCAACAAGAGATTATTTCGGAAGTGGTAAATTGCACAAATATAACTAAATGCAGGGCAGTGAGACACAAGCACCAAAAAATGTGTGTTAATTTTTTTATTTTTGTTATCTATTTGTACAACTGGTGCATGTGTACGTAATGTAAGCCTGCTGTATATCGACTTGTATGCATTGGTGAGTACAATTCGTATTTATACTTTTTGTAAATAAATCATTGTTTAATGATCGGAGCATGTAAATTCCGGCGATGCCTCAGAAATCTTTGTTTGATAGATGCTGTAAAAATTGAATTTTGAGTGCAAAAACTGGCTATTTTAACGTTGTTTAGATAGGGATTTTGTCTTGGGGCCACAGAAAATGCTCTGTGGACACTGACTTTCGGTCAAACCGAGTTAGATGGTTTACACTGTATATGGCTTTAAGTAATCACTTAATACTGATTTTTGGGGTTAAGAAATTTTTTATGCTGTATTGTTGGTATTAGGCAGCACCCCACTTTTTGTAGTCAATTTTTTGGGTAAACATGTGCGGCCTATACACGCCAAAATACAATGTGCCGAATAAGATAACTTCTGCAAAGGATTTTATTAAATCAGTTGATGGATTATCAAATAATATTTTCTGTTGGTCCAGTGCTTGTGTTGTGAGAGCGGTTTTGTAGTGGTGATTGTGATGTTGCAGGAAATGTTGGTGAAGGTCGGGGCAGGCACATACTGCGTCGGCGTCATGACAAGGACCAGGGTGGCAGCTCTCCAGGACGCTTCCTCGCAGACAGAGAGGGCAGTGCGGTAGGCTCTGCGGCTCCCCCTCGCCCACACTACTTGCCGCACAGGAGCCGCCCCACTGGTTAGTGCTTGCTTGCTCGCTCGCTCGAGTGAGAATTTGGCAAGTAAGAGAGTGGTTACTGTGAAAGAGGAAGGATGTTGGTTACAAAAACATGCGAATCATTATTAATAAGTCCATCTACACGATGAGAGGAAAGTCCCAGTATCTCCTATTTATTAGGATGTGTAGTTTTACTAAAGATTCCGAAATCCACATAGGAGGATAACGTATGATAAATTGGGGTATAGTAAACAAGTTACAGTAGTTCCTCTTTTTTACACAGTCAACTCTCGATTCTCTGACTCCTGGAATAGCAACCCTTGAACTAACAACTTTTTTTTTGGAGGGAAACAGGAAAAATAATTACGTTGGAAAGGTCTTGGAATTGCGAGTTTACTCTTATCATGATTTTATACATTCTTCTGTTTTGTACACATTTTCTTTTATCCACTGAAATGCACGTTCTGCATAAATTTCCCTCTTCAAATTTTCCTGTATTTTGCAACACTTTTTCTCCTGGTCCCTTGAGATGTGTAAAAAAAGTGGTGCTACTGTATTCCAAAGTGCGTGTGCATACACAGTCATTTGATAGTAGAGTATTATTAGTAGCCAAGTATGGTGTGAAATTCTGTGCAGCATTGCTGGAGTGAGGGAGTGAAGAGATTTGAGCATCTCTTGGTGAAGTGAGATAAGTTTGTAGTAGCACCGGAATGAAGGGGTGGGGGAAACTGGAGATCGTGATAAAACATGTCGACTAGTGGTATCGTTTTGCACGACTCTCACTTGTGGAAATCCGGAGTGAACCGGTCAGTTTGCTGTAGTGGGAGGCGAGCAGAGTATTACGGGAGTGATGGGCACAAATGTACTATGAATAACTTGTTTCAGTTCGTCAGTTGTGTTGTAGCACCAACTAGCAACGTTCTGTTTGATGTTCCCACAGAGCATTATCACATGACATGCCCGGACTCTTTAGGATGTCAATTGTGCAGAACCTCCCCCAATCCAATTGTTTTGGAACACATCATTCACATATTACCTTACTGCAATTGCACTGTGTGTGGGTGCTCCATGTTACTGGAGTGAGGGCAATCCCCATTTCTTTGAAAAACTGGAATGAAACACTCCTGCATGTGATGATTTGAGCTGCAATGTCTGCTATATCCCTGTTCTGACCTTATTTCTTTGAACTTGCCTATTTGGCCATGTTGCATTACTGGTTTATCCTTCAACTGGAAGTGCTGGGACATATCGGACAGGTTTGGCTCCAGCAAGATGGAGCACCTGCGCCTCGCGCGATTGCCTTGCGGGAATACGTATCTGAACGATGTGTCCGAAAACATAATGTTCAAACAGTAGGTTACTACCAGGGGCTACAAAATAACTGACACACTCCATGAAGCTGTTGGTAATGCATTTTTGTCCATCACTACAACAGTAATGTGAAGAAATTAACGCCATACTTTAAGATGAATAATACTCTGCTATGAAACTGATGGCGTACATACAAACACTTTGGAATAACTTGTGTTGTTCCAGTGTAACCCCAGATTAATTAATGCGGGATTATGTCATTTCTGTCTTTGCAGATTCATTATGGGCTTGAAATTGTCCAGGGTATTTCTAACATACTGTATGTGATTTAGTAGAAGAATAAAATCAAATGTGCATGTGTTTAACTCATCCTGAAATGTAATCACAAAATTTGCGGGTCCTTACTAATGACAAGTTGCTAGGGTTAATTTAATTTTGTTTCATTCTAAAAGGATGATTGTGAAATTATTACTTCATATTATTGTGGAGAAAGTTGTCTATTTGAGCTGCGCTATAAGTATGAACGGCACATTTGATTTGAAAGTAGGGTGTATATTAGGTTGGGTGGAAGAGAGAGGTACAGACACATAGTGAAAGGCAAGTGGCACTGTGTTTGTGTGTGTGTACAGGTCAGCTGCCGCTAGAGCTGCTGACAAGTCTGATGCCAGGCACTCTGTCGGCGCCCGTACCCACCTGCAGCTACCAGGTCGAGCAGGACTCCCAGGACAGCCACAAACCCACCAAGGATGGACCAGACACCCCTGCTGGTGAGTATCTACTAACCTCCTTAGCCTACACATGGCTCTTCAGGGACAATTTATTTTGTTTGTAGTTAAAAAATTCTGATATATTAAAGTTGGTGGAATCGGAGTGTTTGGCGTGACAGTAGCAGTTTTCTCTGATGGAGGCCCCAAAATGCATGAGTAAAAACTTGTTTGAATTTTTTGATTTTTATCTCAATTTCGGTTTTAAAAAATTTAATTTGTGAGGATTATCATTTTCCTTTTGATCAGTATCTCATGAAATATTATGAATAATTTGTTAGAAGAATTAATTGGAATTTTACTGGTAGAGTATTTTTGCTAATTCAGTTTTATTTTGTATATTAACTTAGATTTAGGTGTTATGCGATTATGAACATGCATTTTTTTATTTTTTTATTTTAAAATATCACAGTTCACCATATCATTTTTCCACCATTCATAAGTTGAAAGGCCACAACTTACTCATTCACCATGTTTGGACCATGGGTCCATTTGGACTACGGTAGAACCGGGTAATAACGATAGTCAACGATGGAAAAATAAGTTATCACTATAGTGAGATATCATTGTAATAAAATTTACAGTGGCCTATAATTTTTGTTATTGTGTTAACCCTTTCATGTCCTGTGTTAATGGATGCCGTAAAACTACGCATGAGCGGCGACAAGTTAATAGAAAAAAAATTGAGACTTCTGACAGCGACATTATGTAACGACCAGCTGGTGCGACCTTTCTTCCTTCCCCATTCTTCTTCCCCTCCCAAAGTTTGTGGGATGCGTAAGGGAGTTAGCTGCCTACCAATCAGCATGCTATTTCTCTCTTTGTCTCTCTCTCTCTCTCTCACACACACACACACACAAAGGCCGGAAATTGCGTAACATCCCTTCCTACGTCCCTATGCATCCTTCTACGCTACTAGACACTGCTCTTAGCTTGCCAACACCACACTTCTCTCTCGCATGCGCACAAGGCAAACAGCAGTCACTTGTAGACACTGTAAATTTTCGTATCAGGATTGGCAGCATGCAGAGCACTGTTGACAACCGTTCAAACAATGCTGACTCTAAATCTACATGCTGTGCAGTTCTAAGTTTTTAAATTTCTGATAGTGTATACTGTTTAAAAACAGTGTGCTTGATCTTCTCTTTGTTTTTCAAGACAGTAAAGAGTGTTAATGGAAGATGGTTATATTTTGTGCCAGTTTCCCTTTTACTTACATACCATCCTCACACTCGCAAATGATTTTGTACTTTGTTGCAATGTGTTCTGGTCCCCTTGACCAGACTCTAAACCACTCTGTTAACTATGCAAATACGTGGGGTGCAAGCTGGTAAACTTACAAATGATAATCTGTTTAGTATAAAACTACACGTTTATTCTCAACTTGTTTACAATTATATATGGAATTCAATAATGTCAATATAACAAGTATTACTTGTGGCAATGTGCTTGATTGAAGCGTCAGAACAGATTCTGCAAGCAAAAGGACAAACATTAAAGTTGAGATGTTAAATTACTTGCATATGTCAAGGCTCGTAATTTTCTGCGCATAGCTTTCCCTAAATGATGATCTGCACTGGGAACAGGATTCACCTATCACTGAAAGATATGTCAACCACGCACGAAGCTCCTCCGTCACAGGATGGGTGATCCAGTTGTCCTCGCAGCTGACTGGTTGACGTCCCCCGTCGCCCGGTGTCTCCTGCTCACCGACTTGGACGCCCTGCCCTGAAGTCCGTTATGCCTGAGTATCATACAGAGTGGGGACTGCCCCGGAACTGAACGTCAATTTATAGTAGCCTTGACATCGTTGGCACTCTGCAAAATGCCCCGCCTTCGGAGCCGGAGCCATGGCTCAATACCATGGCTGACGTAAGGCACGCCTACCGGGGTGCCGCGGGTTCGAGACCCAGGGGTCACAACAAATTTCAAAGGTTTTTCTTTTATTAGTAAACTTCATAATATAAACAAAACAAAGGTTTACGAAAACCCCGTAACACATTAAGTTAAGCTCACAATTTAAATCTGCTCGGCATACGATTTAAAAAAACTTACAAATGATTATAAACAATGTAGCACTGTCTAGCAACTGTTACAAGTAATCATACTTTTCTCCTTACACGCCTGGCACATGACGAACGGATGACCTTGCTAGCAGCAGTCGTCCTACCTCTACAACATAGAAGGACCAGTAGGTGGATAGCATCTCGTCTAGCCCTCCTCGCGGCCCCCACCCCATTTTTCATCCTTGCCTCCAACACCATGCGTACCGGTCAATTACAGTTTTGTTCATGTCGCCAGTTAGGCGAGATTTAGTGATGGACCAGAGCACGGCTGGTGTAGAAAGCAGGTCATGTGACCTGTCTACTAGGTATGAAATCAAGTGCCACTTTTACGGATCAGGGAAATGGTGGGCACACTGCCACAGGTTTACCTGTCTGGATGGTGGACCGGGGTGGTGACTACCCCAGCTGTGGAGACTTGCTGGCTGCTGGTGCGGTGACCTGGTGTTGAGGTGGTGTTGCTGTTGCTAGAACTTGTGTCCCCTGTACTAGTGGTTGGCGATACCGTAGGATATGTCCTAGGCCGTGTGGATAGCGACGACTATCTGGTAAGGATACTTTATTAGAATACTTTATTCTAAGAATAGACATGATGGCCCGTACTACCTCCTGAACTATCGCTAAGTTGAACGGAAGTTATCCTACATGAATCCAGGTGAAGTAGACCTTGTCATAACTGAAGAAGGCGATCCGGCTTGATAGCTATGAAAATAACTAGTCCTAACTAACTCTAACTGTTGTACAGAAGAGCCTGTTGTGGACCACTATCAGAAAGGAAGTGGTGTTGAGAATTCCATTACCAGCAGGTAAGGCAAGCGAAAGGTGTCCAGAAAGCACCGTCGAACTACTACCAGAAGTGGTAGTGTTTCCACAATTGCCGTTACCAACAGGTTAGGCAAGAGGGATGACTGCATCTTCGGGAGCTCATGGTGAAGACCCTCTGGGAGGTCTCAAAGGCATTGGCGCATTCACTGAAGACCTAGTGGTCAGCAGAGAGCTCTAGCACCAGGATTAGTAGAGCGAACTATTGGAGTAGGTCCCTTCCAGTCCAGTTCAGAGTGGTAGAAGGAACAGAATGTACTGATGTCTTCGGGCAGCGCACGGACTTATATTCTCCTTGATTGCTGACCGATGGAGTTTGGCAAGCACCACCCCTCGAGCTGTCTGCTGGAGTCGTCTGGTAGGGTTGTCTGCTGGCGCAGCAAACGTATAATCCCTTGGCTTGTCACAGATCTACATGTCCTTGGGTGGTGGTCTCCTCCACTCTGCTGATAATACAATCTCACTTCAGTTAGATTGACATGACGTCTGACTTGGAGTGAAAGAGTGAACAGTGCAAGCTGGACTGATGTGTCTGTATTAAAGCTCCTCGTTGCAAGGACGTATCCTGTAGGCAACATGACCAACCTTTAGTAATGTTTTAACCCCACCATGTTGAAGTGAAGTCGAGTGTGTGGTATAGTCATGTAATGTGTCACACGTCAAGCTTGTAGCCTGAGAGTCGTGGTGACCCTGTGTATTCTCATCAAGTCTCAAAAGCCTTAGAAAAAGTTTCTCACTCCCCTTGCCACATCGGCACTAGAGGCCGTCGTTACCAGCCAGCACTAGCCACCAAACATTGCAGAGATTCAGGAGCACCCTTCAGTGTGTGGACGTGGTTCGATTCTCGTTAGCATGATGGTTGTACATGCACCTGCAGCTACTTAGACAGATGTGCACACAGAAGGCAAAGCAGGTAGAGAATGGCTGGACCACAAAGAGGTAAATGACATGTATTTTATTCAATCTTTAGGGTTTTACATACAATTTATCTCCGACCTGTACCCGCTAACATCTGATGGAGGAGGGACAAGTTAATGAAGTTTAATCAGTTTCGGAGTAAGAGTGACCTCGTACACACTACGTCCAGCGCAGACAAGGCATTCGGGCCAACACTCAGTAACGTTTGAGAACGCTCTGTAACAAGAGCTACTTACCATGCATTGGAAAACAAGTTGATATACTAATGGAAGTGAAACTAAACTGTGCTAAGCAAATGCTGCTTAGGCAACCGTATGTGGGTAGAGTGGTAAGCTAGCGAGTGTTACGGCTGGAGTCTGATCTTCTGCTACCGGCTACTAACTGTTCCTTTAAAAGGACATGCAAGGAAATAAATACAGCTTGAGGAATGCGGTGGGCTGGAGCAAGGCGCATGGAGGGGGAAACCTCTGATGTGAAGCAGACATGCGAGTTCGGTGCTTTCTGACTTGAACTGTAGCACTGTTGTACTACAAGACTTGCATGTTTACCTGCTGCTCCTTGTAGAATGCCACAGTCACCTGGTGGTGAAAATTGTAACTAATTTTTATTCTAGCGTAAATTGCTTCCGCCTTCCTTTATTAGCATATCTACTAAAAATCATTGCTATATGCTTAATACAGTCCACTGTAAGTGCTATCACTTTGATTATAACCAGCTCGTACTTTTAAGAACATTTGCAAGGTACTTCAAATTCTGCAGGTAAGTCAGGTTGTTCTGAAACTCCAAAAGGCAAAGTGAAATTTGTATCCAAGTCAAGTAGTGTTCTTTATGTGTGATAAATTATCTGAAAACACAGTTTTAATTTGGTGTGTTGAGAGAAGTATTGGTATCAAGTTTTGTAAGAATGTTTTGGTATTGATACTGGTACTGAGTATGGAGAAAATGTGATATTGACCCATCCGTAGGATGGACATTTTAATTCCATTTTGGAAGATTCTCTGCAAAATAATTTTAGTTGTACTGAAAGGTAGTGCAAATTTTGAATTTGAAGTGAAATATTTTTGCATAGTTTAAGTTAGCTCTTTGGGAAGGAATCTGAAATTGTGCGTTAAAGTGAAAGATAAGTTACAGGAAGTAAGTTTTATCGAAAATTGAATAGTACTATTAATGAAATATTTTTATAGAGTTATCACTGTATTTGGTTTGTGTTATCTGTTAGCAGGCACGAGTGAGGTGTCGGCAGTCGCTGTGAGCAGGAGCACGGGTGTTGCGTTCACTCCTGTCATCAATGTAGAGGAGTTGTTCAAGAAGCTGGTGGCAACAGGCATTGTTCCGACGGGCATTGCCGCTCCACCGGAGAGCCAGGCCACCGTGACCAAGGAGGAGGAGGTGAACACCATGAAGGAGGTAGACTTGAAGCAGTCGGAAATGCTCAAAATGTGAGTAGCCTCTGTTTGCGTCTTGGTAAACATTCCTATGCACACGTTAACTGAAGAAAGTCTGAAATGCAGCGATTTTTTTTTTTTTTTTTTTTTTTTTTTTTTTTTTTTTTTTTTTTTTTACCAGGGAAAAATATTACAAAATGCGGAAAGTCTAAAAAGATTAAAATTTATGCTGTTAAAGAGTAAATTGGACTGAAAAAAGTAAAAGTGAACTGCAGGAAAGTGTAAAATCGTAAGGTGTAAAAAAAAAGAGGTACTGTACTGCACTAAACCTATTCCACTATTTTAAAATCAGCAATCATATGTGTACTAGTTTTAAGCCAATACCTTCCTACATGAGTAACTAGTTGTTTTCATCTGGATCAATTTAATCTAATCAATTACTGTCTTCACTTGTGTATTTCATGCCCTCGTGAATTTTTCAGATTTGTATTGTCACTTTCATATTTGAGGGAAATCATTTCATCACATTTGGAGTTCAAACATGTGGCTGCAAGAGAATGGGGTAATAACATTTATTTAGGTTTATTTTGTGTTTTACGTAAGCACAAAATTAACTTCACACAAATTCAAATCAAATTCGGGTTTATTGAACAGACCAACCATCAATGGCTTCTACAAACATTTTCAAAACAATCCAAGTGTCACACTGGTGTAAGGGTTTGGCCCATGTCACATAATTGACCTATATAAAATTAATACTGTGCTTTATTAACATTGAGTATTAAAAAGTCTTATAAAACAAATATCAAACAACCTGATGGAGATAAATATCACAGACTTAGGAGTAACACACTCCATTAAAACACATTTTTTACGTGAACCAGAGAGGTAAAAACCATTTTAGTATTTGTAAACCTTACTCTAATTCCAGTTCACTGTATTAAAGTGGTTCACCAAGGTGTTCAATAAATACACACTGAAAATATGCAATAACCCTAAATTGAATCTCACAAATAACAGTAGACTAAAACTCTTTCCATTTAGCCATTGACATTAATCGCATCATTATGAAACCTCGCATTAAATCTTTCATAACCATTTAAACAACACTGTGTTAAAAAATGTATCAACCCAAACCTAACCTCAACATTATAATTTTCATTAAATAGACCAGGTAATTCTTTGATTCTCTCAAAAGCACAAACGTTTCACAATCAATATTAGACCTCTGACCCATTTTACTGTTTGGTGCAGAATGAACCCATTTGTACTACTAAGTGGCAGACTGCTAGTGCGGCATACTCTATTATCAAAGTCTAAAAGCAAGAATATTGGTTTTAAAATCACAAATGCTAACAAGAATTAGTACCTAGAGTCACGCTAAAAGGACATTTGGGAACTAACCCTAACTAACTCTTTCTCGCCAATCGAAAACTCCACATGTGAGGTACAATAAATGCTGACTGGTGACATATATTATGCCCTTATGAAGTCGCAGTATTAATAAAAGCCAACACATTAAAAAGACCTTTAAATAACTTCACACGAGGGTGGCAACTCCACACTGGAAATTTAAAAAAATTAGGTAAATTAGAATGTTTTGAAAGAAAATTAATTGACTTGTTCGGTTTCTAAATAAGAAATAGAAAAGTAATTACTAAATACAGGAAACAGCAGTAGTGCAATTCATTAATTTAAGGCATGTGGGGTGAATTTTGATAGTTCTAGAAAAGTAGCACGTCCACGATGTATCCTTCCACCACAGCTGTTTTTCACTGAAGAAAAAGATGTTTGTGAACAAATGGGAGTCCAATGCACACTTGCATTTTATCTTCCCTCGTGTTCCCTGTCATGGCAGGCACTGAGAGTCTGACGTTACCTAACTTCCATTCAGTAATTAATGTAGGATGTTATAGCTAGGTTGGCATTCCAACCTGTTTTAATTTTTGTAATTTGTTGGGGGTTCTGTTTATTTTAGGGGAAAGAAGGAAACAATGAAGGAGTTTGGGGGGGGGGGGGTTTAGTTTAAAACATCTTTCTTGCTGTTTTGCGGTTCTTACGGGTGTGTTGCCTTTTGAGTTGCATATTGTTTTGATGGAACAGTGGAAAATATTACTCGTTTCGAAATAACATTTAAATGATTGTAACTTTGCTGTTCTTATTCGTACAGATGCAGTAATACACACACACAGTTTGGCCAAAGTTAACATTTCGCTCAAATTTACTATATAGACAAATAAACAAATATTATTCAAACAGAACTTAAGTTTTGAAAATGCTATTTTTTCAGACCACGTGCATTTCAATCATTATTGTAAAAGTTTACAAATACATTATTTGCAAAAAACGTAAACTTGCTGTTTGTAAAATGCACACCTCTTGAACACATGTTTTTCTATAGTAATCCTTGCAAGTTTACATCACTAAAATGTTTGTTCGTCACTAGCATTAAATACAGTGGAAGTCCAGTATACCGCGGGGCAATTTATGTATGCCAGCCTGAATAAATAAGTCAGTAGAAAGTGTGCCAGCAGGTAGGCACGTGTCAGTGGGTGGTCGTGAGTCGGGGACATTGATGGATGAGGCTGAGGGAGCGGCCGCGCTTTCTCCCTCGTTTCAGCGCTGGGATTTATTTTACTGTTTCTTTACAGCCACTATTGTATGTTTTTCCGCATTTAATTTTGTTGGCTTCGTGCAAAGCTTTGGTGTAAGAATTCCTAGTGATCCTTTTTTTATGTGACCCTATTATACGTGTTCTGCTGTTTCGTTGTAAAGAGACAAAATAATATACTGTGGCAACCTTTCCATCTTATCTGGGTGTTGAATCAGTATAGGGCAGGGTGGCCACCAAACTGGAAAAAAGTATGGAATTGGGGTAGTTTTATGTGAACAATCATTTGTCAACATTGCGCGATATTTTTTCCAGCCGGAGTAGTTTGCCATGCCGAGCGACATGTCACTCTGGAGGGGAAGAATGTCGGCAGGTGTATGTCATCTTACCTCTTTCAATGTCTAGGTCACCCTCCCCCCCCCTACACAGTGCCTTGTTTAATTTGCTGCGTGATGAAGTGATCATGTCTACTAGATATTAATCTCATTACAAATCAAAATTTCCATGGCCTTCAGAAGACATTAAAGATAGAGGCAGTGCTCTGTGTAAAATATGTGTTAAAAGTTTTAAAATAGATACAATGGTCAGGGGAGCGTTTCTAAGCCACGCAAAATCTAAACAGAATCAAAAAATACTTGATAACTCGAGAAACTTGCAAGTTACTGCATGCTTTTCTGCACATTCGAACCAAACCGCAAGTATTTCTTCTTGCAGAAATGTAAGTAACAATTGCTTGTAGTATTTTTTACTTCTGTGTGTGTGTTAATCATCCCAAATGTTTCACATGTTTTAAACATTTAAACTAACAATGTAACATACCCTTAGCTTTATTTAACTGTAGAAGTTTACAGCATAGCTTTAATTGCCACCCATCCACACAGTAGGAAGCTAGAAAGCTACAATTCGGCAATGCCTTGCGACTGCTAGACTGTTTGTAGCTTCCCTACAATCATCGCATGCCTCCCGTGTCGCTCGTAATGATACTTCTCTCGTTCATTGTTGGCGTCGTATAGTCAGAGACAGGAATGATGCCAATGTTACTAATTTAATTTAATCTGCAAATTTCTTCCGGATAAAATGACGGCCAGGTGAATGTGTATTTTACCATCCCCTTGTCTTGATGTTAAAACATTAAAACACTAATAAGTGTCATGACTTTTTACCAAGCCGAATAAGTCCACATTTAGTCGTCTATGGTAGAAAGTTATCCTTACACTGTGATTTACTATATAACAAACAATTATTATCCACATATTACTAAAGTATTAAAAGTGCAGCTTTTTCAGGCCACGTGCATTTCAATAATTATATCAACAGCTTGCAAATACATTATTTACTAAACACCTAACCATTTGTAAAATTCACAACTTCTTGAACTTGTGTTCTATGTTAATCCGTGGAAGTTTACTTAACTAAAATCATGTTTGTTCGTCACTGGCATTAAATAATTTATTTGGAGAATCCTTCAGTAAAATTAACATTGCACGCGTTTCTTGAAACCAACAAACTTAAACTTAGAAACATAAATTATATTCGCGACACTTAATTGCGGATGGCGAAGGAATATGACGGAACGGGCAGTTTTGCGAAGCGGTAAACATGTGCCGATTAATATTACATTTCACTCAAGAAAACGCACTTCAACAGTACCTACAACCAACTATGCTTGAAGAATGCAAATAAAAAAAAATATTAACTACCAAGTAAATATTTTGACAACACCAACAAGATACTCGTATGAGCACTATGTAAAAAATAGCACACGCAAAACGGCATTCACCAGGTGGGCTGGAAACTGGAAACATAAACATCAGTAGCCATTGGCTGAAAACGTTTACCGTTTGTACGAGCCGACATGCTCTGTCATTTGCTAAACATATTTTTAAAGTTCATTCACTAAATGCCAAAAATAAATATTGCTTTAAAAACCTAATTTAAACCATAAATACTGTAAGTGTAATTAAAATTTTAAATAAAAACTTTTAGTTCGTAGTACTAATCAAAATTGCCAACTTAATAACATGCATTCCGTAGCAATTCATTAGCTGATACATTACTTTACAAACGAGAGCATTTACTCTATACATAGTGTGTAGGTTGGTCACATTTTTTGTCAGATTTTATCCCATTTATTTAAAATGCACGAAACTTGTTCTATGATTCAGTTAATGGAACTGAACACTGTTGGCAATATGGGTAATCGGAGGCCACCTAAAATGACGTGAAATGAACCTAGTTATAAAAAATTACCCATTTTTAAAATTACATTACTTATATTGGAATTGTAATAGGTGCAATTTTATAGCATTTAATTTTGTATAACTTGCAGAGTAATCTCCTATTTATCACGCCGTTGGACGTGAAGGAAATAAACATATATCACCTATTAAAATCTGTGGTGCCAAAGGAAGTTTGGGAAGGTAAATGTTTCATAATGTAAAACTGTTTTTTTTTTTCAACAATTCTGTGTTGCTATCTTGAGAGTAAAATTAGATACTGAGAATTATTTTACACCAAAATACAGCTTGGACTAATTTGTGGGCAATCTGTTGAGTTGAGGTTATGTTTTCATGATTCAGTAGTCGTGTGTGTGTGGCATAAGTCAAATAAAATCTTTGTTATTAAGCCCACGTTGTCTTTGTTTGTTTTTTGGCCAATAATAATAAATAATGTAAGTTGCTCAAAAGTACTTTTTTGTTTGAAAGTTCGAAGTAAAGAATTTTATTTTGAATACAAAACTGAATTTAAAAAAAAAATTGATTCAAATTTGAATTTTCGTACCTTTGCCTACCCCTAGCTAGGAGTGAGGGATACTAGAGTGATTATTCCAGTATTTGCAGCGTATGACTGGTGTGTTGCAGTCGGCAGCCAGCGCTGATAACGGTACTGTACTCGGGTATCCAGTGCAGCTCATGTGGCGTGCGCTTCTCACCAGAGCAGACCATGAAGTACAGCCAGCACCTCGACTGGCACTTCCGACAGAACCGCCGTGACAGGGACAACACTCGCAAGGCCCAGAGCCGCAAGTGGTACTACGACGTGTCTGATTGGATACAGTTTGAGGAGATAGAGGACTTGGAAGAGAGAGGTTTGTGTCATTTCATTTATTTCTGAATTAGATGTTTTTACGTTGCAAAACAGCGCAAACATAGTATTTTTAAAAATGTATGAATCAAGTTTTGTATTTGTCAAACTAGTGCATTTTGTTTTTTGTACATATAATTATTTCTCCCATGGGCCTTGGTTGAAGTTTAAAATACTCTATGCATTTTAAAGGAGAGTTCTATTTAAGTGCTATGAACCTACAGCTTTGTGCACGTGCGTGGCATCGTACTTTTGTGGTTGTGGTACATGTTAGAAACAGTAATGTGACGCGTGCTCCTATCTACAGTTATAGTGGTTAAGGTGCTGACTTCCCTCCCTTGTTCTAGTGGTCCTATCGTGGTGTATTAGAGATTATACTGGCCCGGTGAGTCGTGGTATATTCTTTGGGTGGATACTGTTGGATGAGAGGGGAATCAAACCCCAGAGTGAGGCATATCAAGATTGTTTCCCTTCCAGGGAGTTCAATCTTCCTCACTACTAAGATATCTAAGAGGCGGGACGCCAGTTGTCCCAGGGCATATGAGGGGTGAACGATTATGTTGGTGGGGGTGGGTGATCTGGCTAGAGAGATTGGGGCTATTCGCAGGGGCCGCATAGGCCGACGTGTGGGAACGGAGTTCGCAGGTGAAGGAACTACACGAGACTTGGGGATTACCTTCGTCAGGAGTCAAACCCGAATGACATTCCTGGAAGCCAACTTTATGATACACGTATTGTGATCGCCCTACGGCGGAACTACCTTGAGGGGAGTAGTGCTTACTGCCAGTGGTGGATTCTCCGGTCAAAGGTGGTGTACCAGGTCTGGATGATAGTAAGTCCACAAGCACCTAAATGAGTATCTAAGGGCGACCAATGATCAATGGGGGATGAACGGAGAGATTGGCCAAGGCACAAACTCTGGTTCCGCAGGTGTGGGGTGACCTCCCTTGAGACTTCAACGTTGGCCAGGGGGCTTAATGATCTTTGTAAAACTCTGCATTCTCTGCGCTGAGCATAGCACTTAAGTCCACCCTTCTTGCTGTGCATGGAACCAAGTCTTTTCACCTTTCCGCAGACGAGAGTCCTTAAGGCTGTGTCTTGGTCAGTCACATCCAAGGTCCTGACATATAGATTTGCAGTCCGGTATTAGGACACCACCTAGGGTAGGCGAGGGAGCACCGGAAACCCAGGAGCTGCGGCTTGTCTTATGCAAACTCTAAGCTTTCTGCAAGCTCCATCTTCTGTGCAGTTCGGCACGCCTCACAACTTTTCCTCGGTGGGGTTTTTCTATTGCACCTATCGCAAGACTTAGTAACACAAAAATATTAGAAAGAATAATGAACCAAGAACTAATGTTAAAATGACAGGAAGCAATATAATTCAAATTCACATAATATTTACTACGGATCTAGGCAAGAGGGAAATCCCGGTTAATTTATAAACCAGTTGAACAATTTATAAAATGAGTAAGCGCAGAAACAGGCGAAGGTGAGCTTGGTAATTATAAAAATAAAAGGAAATACAAGTTACATAATCGACGCTCATTACGGCATCTCCAAAATTACGGGGATTTATCCAGAATGGTAATTACGTTGCTACAACCTGCTACCGCGGAGTCAAGGAATATGACTGGGGTAAAGGGTTGCAGGGTATAGGACGTTGGGTTACCTCTGGAGTTGAGCCGTTCTTGTGGTTGGCTGGTGTATTTGTGGATGAGCCTTCTTCAAGCTGCAGGGATGGTGCAGTCTTCTCAGTCTGCAGAAGTGATTAAAGCAGTGTTGCAGACTGCTGGAGAGATTGAAGCCATGTAACACGCTGAGGAGATGAGAGAAATGCCTTCCGCAGACCAGGGAGTGCTGACTGACCTACGTGGCCGGTGAGCCCAGTATGTCCCCCTGGGCCTGCTCTCGGACTTCCTTATATAGTGAACAAACCCCGTGGTCAGCGATCTTCCGGGGGTGCGGGGTAGAGTAGCCTTCCATCGCAGGGGTAGGTTTATCAGGGTTGTGGTAGCGCCACCCATTTCTTATCTCCCTGCATGGAGGCAACGACAAATCTAAACACCTCGTCCTGAGGCTGGCAGGATTTGACATCACAGGATAGCAGAGGTCCTGCTGTCTCGTGTTGTCGCAGTAACTTCTTCCACAGCTAAATGTAAGGTGGTGGTTCGTCAAAAATATTTTATTTATTCTCCATGGTGGCGATTACATGCTAGATTCTAGATGGGCCGTACATTTCATAATTAATCATGTTAATCATCTTTACGTCTGAGGTCCAACACGTGGAGTCCCTTAGGTCGGTACGTGAAAGAGCTTCTGCCACTGTTTATGACTTGCCCCAGCTCTCGTCGACTCGAGATGAGATGGGGCTAAGTCGCCTGTAGAGTGCGCAAGCATGCTTCACAGCGTGTTGGCATGCGTCAAATATTAGACTGAAGCATAAGTTTCCCCTTAAATAGTGCAGTTTTTTATTTTTGTTTTATTTATTTTACATTCAAAACAATGCAACTTGTTTCCTAAAATAACTTCTCTGTAACACACTTCCTGGAATGTACATTTCAAAACAAATGCAACAGTTGCCATTCTTATTCTGTCAATGCATATGTTGTTGAAGGTGGAGTCCAGGATTCAAAGGCGCTATCAACATGGGCGTGACTGTAGAGCGCAAATGGACCTAGTCGTGCTGCCTAGGCTGGACTTAAATTTAAGCAGCATCGTGCCCCACATTGGGACCCTTTTTGAAGCTGAACTCTCTTGGTTAGGGTTCAGGAGAGGAATCCTAGAGAAAAGGAATTAATAATAGATTGAATTTCCTCCACCCATTTTGTTCTTACTGCCCCTTTCGGGGTATCTGTGCCTCTACCACCTTGGTTACTCTGCTGGATTGGGTCAACGATATGTGGTGCCTGCAGTACCTGATGAAATTATCAGCTGGGTCAAAGGTCCTCCATGTTTGGAAGTTTCGGATAACTTAAATTTCTTTCAAATTTGGCAGAGGGCAACAGGAGAGGTGGATAAACCCTACAGTGAATTGGACCCAGCGTTCCTCCATGCAGGAAGCCCTGGATCTACACACATATCTGCCAACTGTTACGTTTTGCCCGTAAAATATACAGAATTTATTGTGTGCTAGTTTACAGGAAAAGGCTAACGTTTTTCAGTTCTTTTTTTCATAATAAAATATTTGTTTGGTGTGTTTACGTATTTTTTACATGATCGCCATTGATAGCACTTATAGAAGCATCACTTTAACAAAGAATCTGGTAGCCAATCACAGCATGTTATTGGCTGATTGAAGTTGTAGACATTGCTGAAGTCATATTTTTTTAAGTATTCATGAATGGCATCTCGCCATCTTTGCATCACACACAGTGTATATCTGTGTGTGTATTTACTGGTCATCCATGTTCGTGTTGTAGTTCCATATTTTTACGTTGTGTTTGCATAGTAATTGGTAAAATGAGTGGAAAACGTAAGAAAACCTATTTTCATATTTTTAAGGAAGAATACACAGAAGAATTTCCATTATTGCAGATGCGATATCAGCTTTGCAAATGGCAATAGAAAATATGTTTCAACCACGTGAAGTGTGGAAAACACATTGAAAATGTGAAAGGCAGTGTTAATAATTTGAAATTAGACATTTTTTAATCAAAAGTTCTGATGTGGATATCGTTACAAGAGCAGAATGCTTTTTCACATCTTTTGTAGACGAATACAATATTCCAATAACTGTAGCAGACAATGCCGGGCCTATGTTCAAAAAGTTGTTTCCTGAATCACAAGTGGCAAATATGTACCATATATACCCGAATCTAAGACCGTGTTTTTTTACCATAATTGACTATTTAAAATGTAGGGGTCGCCTTAGATTCAGATTCATAGATTTTGAAGTGACAAATTTTTGGGTGAATGTTTTTGGAGAGTTGCAGTAGTCACTTGCTTAGAGATATGTTTTTGAAATGAATTGTAGCACAGCACAAAATGGCGTCGACTTGGTCAAAACATCCCAAGTAGGCCTACACAAATATTGTAAACTGTACCGTACTTCTATGCAGTCTTTGTTATTGACCATTTCTGTGTGTTCCGTTTTTTATATGTAGTTATTAACACATATTTACCGTTAAAATGGTTGACCACGTGGAAACTAGAGGTTGTATAAGTAATTTCTCTAAAAACAAAAGGGCACGTTACGACAAAGATGCAAAGATTTTTTGAAATTAAAAGAACACGTATTATTCCAAAGTATTTTAGTAAACAATTTGACAATTTTTCACTTTTTTTTTTTTTGCGAAGAAATTTCCTTTGAACATCAGGTTGGCGTACGCCCATTCTCACAGAGTTAACCTCGCTATGAATTACCGGTTGGGTGAATTTACTCCCTCTTCAGGGGCAGATCGGTATACATTGTCAGATGTGTAGGTTTTCTACTAGGGACGATTTTCTACCACACTAGCAATTGGATTTTCGCATTTGGGGATCTTGCTGGACGATGCCATTGGTCGAAGGGTTTTTTCTGGGATCTCCCATTTCCCCTGCCCTTTCATTCCGGTGCTGCTGCTGCTTGCTCACCTCAATCACTGCCATCGGCTCTCAAGACCTCGATGTTAAGAGCCGTTCAAATCTCTTCACTAGCGATTGGACGTTTTGCCGGGCCCTGTACCTGATTTGCTGCTAGAGCAGGTGCGCTCCTCTTTGTAGGTTGTTTCACCTGGTGGCGGGGTCCGGGACAGCGGCCTATGTTGGGTGCTTTGGAGTAGAGCAGTGGTACAAGTGGGTTAATGTTATGTTGTGGACGATAGATTCCTAGCAGAGGGTTACCTTCTTGTAAAATCAGAGCTATGGTGGGATGGACCGTACCAGGTAGCTTAATTAGGGGTCCGAACAAAGAGACCGGCAGTTGAAGTAAATTGCTAATATACGGATTATGGCTTTCGGTGTTATGAAGATTGCTGCTCTCACTATTAGTAGGATTTAAGTTTCTTGGAGAGCTCATCTATGATGTCTGCTCTGTTTACAATGCTCAGCGTAAGGCATTCGAGCTATATCAAAATCAACTAGAGGAAAAGCAAGTTCCCTACAGAGTAATGCCAGTAGTCAGTGCCGCCTATCTCAGTTCCCACTGTCCGGCCTTTTCAGACTGGGACTGACTGAGAGAGCCGTAGATTCGCCTGCGGCTGAGGTGAGGCACCCACACATAGTTGAGTTAGTGGCAGAGATGTTCAGTTTTTTCAGACTGGGAAGGAGAAGTACATCTGCTCTGAACAACTACAGTGTGAATTTGTGTTCCTAGAGTGAAGTACTTTCGATTATCTTTCTAGATGACGGGCATTGGTTTGCTGTTCTAAGTAGTGTGTCTACTCCACCTTATTGGTTTGCCTTACTTTCTTCAGCTTAGTTGATTAATAAAAGAGTTTATTTATTCTGAGAGAAAATATTATATATCATGGAATGGCTTATGTAAGATTAATTACTATTTTGGAGTCAAATGCAGGCCAACACACATAAAGAAAATAATTTATTCTCAAAGGTAGATTAAATAATACGTTTTATTTAACATATATGGAAAATGCAATGTTGAGTCCGTGCTTACTCCTATTAAAAAGTTAATAAGAAAATTTTTATCAGTCACGAATAATGTAGGAAGCTCAATTCTATCTGAAACCCAGGTGAAAGCGACCTGGGCAAAGCTAATTAAAATAGTTTTTATATATACATCGTCATAAATAAGCATGGCATCAAACCTAACTTTATTGGAAATGTACATAAGGAACCTTTTTGTTTAAGAATATCTTGCAATCTGCTCCCAAATGGATTAACATAACGAGAAATAACTATGGGTGGGTGGAAGGAAGACGTCTTCTGAAGCGAAGCTGCGTAAAGATGATGGAGTCTTTAGGGTCACTGACGGCGGGCGTCTTCTCTGGATCAAAACATGCACTTTGAGTGTTGTCTAGTGGTCAGCGCTTTAACAGTGCAGATTATACTAGGCCTTATTCAGACAGGAAGGTCGGTGTGGCTGCCACTTACCATTCTTGGTCTAGTGACCTTCGCACCCTTAAGAGAGTTCTTTGATCTTATGCAGACTGGAGGTCCAACAGCATATGGTCGAGAACACGGGAAAGGGCCTGGCTACTGAAATTTTAACTCATCGAAATCCGTGTGAACTCGTATTGATTCCATGGCATTGTTAAAGGCGGTATATTTCCGGCATGAGGGATCCAACTGACACTGATTGAAACTATTATTTAGGTCAAGTACTGAAAATGCATTGACCTTGTCCAGGTATTGGAGCACACAATCAATCGTCGGGAATGGAAAAGGATCTTTGTGTGTCTTCCTGTTGACTAAGGAATGGTTAACCACTAGACTGTATTTATCGCTGTCCTTTTTGTGACTTAAAAGCCAGGGTAACGGTAGTATGAGGTAGAAGGCATGATTGCTCCTGCCGCTAACAATCATTCAGCGGGGGACATTTAAAATGCCGGTTGCACACCGAAATGTCATTGGTAAGGGCAAGATATCACACTTCCCTATCCTAGATGTAATCACGTCGGCACATTCTTCCTTTAGATGCCTAAGGCTGCCAGTAATTTCAGCCTGACCCGACTCGTCCGCAAAGAGGTCATATTTATCACTGGAACAACATCAGTGTGCAAACCTATATGGATATTTGGAGTGAAGCTGAACAACAGATAGTAAGTCAAAATTAACCACCGCACAGGTTTTCTCCAAAAACTCCAACCCCAAGATATCATCTTGGGAGAGACATTTGAATATCGAAAAGACAAGTGTCCAAGCAAAACAGCTGATCTTAAAGTGCAGATCAACAACGGCCTCCAAGTTCATGACGTCACCATTAGCGACACACGCAGTTTTTTCCAGCATGAGACTGATACTCACTGTAGACAGATTGTTGAGGTCGAGAAGGCGATCCGCAAACGCCCGACTTGACACAATGCGTCGCCCCAGTGTCAAGCAGCGAGGAAAAATTTTGGCAGCTCACGTGACTGGTACCATCATATTCCCTACTAGTCACACTGCGTTTCCTTCACGTGGGCAGAAACGTCGGACATGTCCAGCCTTGCCGCAACTAAAGTATTTCCTTTCGGCCAAACTGTATCTAGCCTGCCTACTTTTCGCAGCCACGTCCCATGCGAGCACAGTTCACGCAGCGCACTACGACGTTGCGCCGGCTGCTCAATCTGTTACCTTGAATAAGCATCACCTCCTACCCTCACCTCCGAGCTTTTCGCTCACTCAACGCTGCTGTGATTGGGTGGAGGAAAGTCTGTCTGATATTGCCTGCAGGCAGAAACAGCACTCTGTACCTCGACTGTGATTTGATGCATTTCTGTCAAATTCCATGGCGGATATAACATTATGCATATCATCTTAACGTGTGAAGCCAAATTATCAATAATGGTGCTAATTAAGTCTGCTTTACTATGGCCTAAGTTCATTGCATCATGGTACGCACACATGGACTCCACAAAGTCGCATACAGACTCATCAGGCTTCTGCATGCGATACACCAGACTAACTTTGCATTGACGGTGAACGCGCGGTGGAAATGGTGTATGCAACACATGTAGCTTAAACCAGGCAAAGGTCCCACCCGTTTGTGATAGCAGTTCTTCCTGCAATAGCTGGAGGACAAAGGCTCAAATTGACGACCCTAAGCTACCATGATAAAGATAGTCACTGGCTCCATAGAAACAAGGTGGCTGATCGTATCCAATGACAACATAAATAGTTTATTAGTAGAGGCAGGTGGCTTACACAGAGACTGGCTGTGACGGGGCAGACTGCACAGCGGCTGTCTCCTGCTGGATGCGTTGAACGGTCAAATGACTCATCTGTGCTACAGTAGAGTCCTTGTCGAACTCCACTTCAAATTCGTTGAGCAACGCCATAAAATCTTCGCTGGCCAGGCCATAAACATATCCAACGTTTCCCGGTGAACATGAAACACACAAGATACAATATTAGAAAAACAGCCGAGTAGCAGAGCAGATTAATTGCACCGTAAACTATACATACTGTACATTCAATTCCAAAAACACCTTCATAATTAAAACATCTTTTATTGTAATTACTCAAAATATATAATAGGTTCTGTTCATTTGATCCACTCCATTAACACATGATAAATGCCTTTTCTTAAAAAGGAATGCCGCTAAAAGGTTCATAAGTATCACAGCTCTGAATTGACTAGCCAAGATAATTCTCTGTATAGCAGCTCCAGCAAAAATGCATTGAGCCAATAATGCACTTGCATGAAAAACTTTATAAAATATTAAAATACGTGGCCAACAAATGATAATATACACATTGATGAAAATCAAGTATAAATTTGATTGAGGCAATTCATTTAAAGTTTTTGAACCAGCCGAAACTTAATATTAATATTTCAATTAATATCAATATACGGGAGTGTAATTAGAAACGTCATATTCAATTTACAGCTTAAGTACAGATTGTTCGTTAACAATCCTTTTATAATAAAATATTTCCAGTACCAGAGTCACACCTGTTCTGATATATTGATTAAAGGTGAAAAATTTCTGGGATTCCCCAAAATGTGCCACTTAATTTGTACGCACGTATTACAAAACCATTAAAAGTTCCTGATTAATTACAAGTTTTGCGTACATTACCATGACCAGTTTCCAAGATGTTCACCGGGATTCCCAATATTAAATAAAAGAGGCGATCGAAATTACCTACACAACGTGCCACTTTAAAATACGTTACTTACGTTCATGACAATGGTAAAACGGAAGTGACGAAATAATTTAAAAAATCACCAAGTTGCATCACACCCCCAACCAGGGTCTCCCAAAGGACAAAGCGATTTAGAAAGAACAATTAAAAAACTTAGAGTAAAATTACACAAGTTAGACTTGGAGGTGTCACCTACTTCTAATTTTTGGTCTGTCAAGGCACCTACCAGTAAAAGTATTTAACAGACAATCATTCAAAATGTTCCCTCCAGCTCAGCTCGTCATGGTCAGCGATGCACACACAAAACAACATCTGTTAGAGCCGGGCCAGCCAAATAGGGTGGCACGTTAGCTGCAAATACTTCACATTTGAATGATACATACATGTACAGCAAATCTTATAACAAGCCAAACCAGTTACTAAACATTTTCAAGCATAATGCACACACTACCGGGTCCTTTACTAAATATGCGTGCACCTAAGTACTCGGTTAATCAAAACAGCGAAAAAGGAAACTATAAAAATTCAATACCAAAGCACTCCACAGCCGTCCACGACTCACCAACTCGTTCCACTGGGCTGATCCAACCGAAGCTTATTAAATACTAGACCATATTAACAGAAACGTGCCTAGCACCAGTATTGCAGTTTTAAAGTATATCGATAATCCATTCTGTTGGTCTAGCCACACGAGAGAAGAGACTGGCCAGGAGAGCTGGAGAAGAATAGAAATTAGGATGCATGCTGGTGGGTGGAGAGGGGAAATGCAAGGAAGAGGGGTTAGGAGACAGAATAGCCAGATCGCAGAGAATCACACACACCCCTGCCGACAATCAATGTAATTAAAGTTGATACAATGCTGCCGTAGCACCATTGCGGGGGGGGGGGGGTGGAATTCTCTGTCTCGCCTCAATTCTCGATAATTTTTAAATTTCTCTCTCAATCTCGTCTTAAATTTGAAAAATTACTTTTCTCACACACACCTAGAATTTATGCAAAGACAGTTGTACATACGTATTAGTGCTGCTACCTATCTGTATTGTTTATTGCGTGTAGCACTAAGTATCTTGTAATTTATGTTGTTAGGTTATACCACACTTAAATAAGATTGTGTTTGACATGTTCTGTTTTCCACAATATGCTTCATTTATTGAATTTTTTTTTTTTATTATCGAATTTCAGTCTCGTTATTATAGCATGCACATTTATGGTTTGCCCAGAACTTTATTCTGTAATGTGATCAAAGGCACGTAAATAACCTAGTTTACAGTGACCTATATGTTGTTTAGGAAATATGTGCTGCATAGAAAGAAGTGAGTGTGTGCAGTTGAGGAATAAGTGAGATGTTGTGTGCTGCAGCCCAGAGCTGGTTCGAGGTGATGCAGGCGGCGGAGGGGCGGCCGGAGGAGAAGGAGGAGCAGGAGATCCCGAGTGTGCGTGCCGGGGAGAGCTTGGAGGACACCTGCTGTGATGTCTGCCATGACAAGTTTGAGCAGTTCTATAACGAGGAGACGGAGGAGTGGCACCTCCGCCTGGCCATGAGAGTCGATGGTCAAACTTACCACCCCATCTGCTATGATGACTACAAGGTACACTCTCACTGTCTTGTCACTGCTATTTCTTTATTCTAGTCTCTCATGTATCTGCATACTTGCCAACTTTTACAGTTTGTCCGTAAAATGTACTGATTTTGTAGTGTGTACCGATTTATGGAAAAAAGCTAAATTTTTGCGGTTTTCTGTTCATCGTAAGTTCATAACACTTTTGTTTTGTTTGTTTACGTATTTTTCTTATGATCGCCATAGATAGCACGATAGAGACGTGTCACTGTAACAAAGAATCTAGTAGCTAATCGCGGAAAGTTATTGGCTGATTGAAATTGTAGACAGCACTGAAGTCGTATATTTAAATACTCGTATCTTGCTATCTTTGCATCACACAAAGTGCTTTTGTTTACTGGTCGGCGATGTTTGTGCTGTAATTGCATAATTTTTACGTTGTGTCGCGTAGTATTTGGCAAAATAAGTGGAAAACGTAATAAACTTATTTTCTGATTATTTTGGGAATAATACACTGAAGAATTTCTTTGTATATTAAAGTTTAACAAAGGAGCGAAGTTCGTGTTTTGTCATGTTTGTAGGCATGATGTAAACATTGTACAAGGCGGCCGAAAATATGTTTTCAACCACGTGAAGTGCGGAAAAAAACATTTAAAATGTGAAAGGCTATTTTGATAATTTGAAATGGGACAGTTCTTTGTCAAAAGTTCTGATATGGATAACATTACAGGAGCGGAATGCTATTTCACATCTTTTCTAGTTGAACAGAATAGTCCAATAAGTGTGGCATACCATGCCGTTCAGAAAAGTTCAGAAAAGACGTTTCCTGATTCGGAAGTGTCAAAAAAGTATATGAAGGCCAGTCAACAGTATTAAGTTTGAACTGTTGTTTTAAATAATATGTGATACAGGTGTGTTGTAAATAACATGCAACAGAGCAGCTGCAGTGTTAATGTGAACTGTTAATAACTGAAGTTGATTGAAACGAAAGTTGCTGTGAAGGTAAGGCTTGTAATTTGCTAATGTTTACTGTTAGTATTACTTCTCATTGTACAATAAGCTGCAAAGTTTTTTTTTTTTTTTTAATTAAAAGAAAACATATTATTAATAATTGTAGTAAACAATTTGACAATTTTTCACTTTCTTGCAAAGAAATTTCCTTTCTACTTCAGGTTGGCATACGCCCATTCTCACAGCGTTAACATACAGTTGTGAAAACTGCATTTTCTGCAAGTTTAAAGAAGTTTTGACCATAATAATTAACTTCTACTTCGTATTTATTTTGTAACTTAGGGCTAAAATGATAAATTACCGTGAAATAAAATAGGCCAGTGCGGAAGAAATTTTCTTTATAGTTAAGAATTTTGGTAAAAATTGCCGCGTCCAGTTTACGTTAAAATTTACTTTTTTCAAAATGTTTTACTGATTGACGATTTGAAAAGTTGGCAGGTATGTATCTAGTCTTGCTTCACCCCTTTTGCAGAAGTTTTTTGTTTTTGCATGATCAGTTCAGATTTATAGGAATTATTGGCAATGTAATATTATAGAAAATTTTCATTTTACAAGTTGTTGAATATTTTTTGTATGTAGTTTTTAATAGTGCACTAGTCGAGAACTTATTAATAAAATATTAATATTTTCTCGTCTTTTTACAACCAGATAATACACAATTAAAATGATGCACAAGAATATTAAGCAACTTGTAAAATGTCAACTTCCCGTAATCGCACATTGACAATTATTACTATGAATCCGAAATTGTGATGCAAAGACTAAAAATTTCTGCAAAAGGGGTGAAACCGAGCCTTGAAGTGTCACATGGTGAAAGTTTAGTCCTGAATATTTTTGTCAGTTTTGAAAACCTTGAAATCGTATCTCCTTATGATGGTGCTCTTAAATAAAAATACAAGTGTTCAGTGATGTACATGTGCTTTAAGCTTGATCACATAATATTTTGAAATTGAGTTGAGTAAACAAACTGAATTTGTTACTATATTATTTTATTATACACATTGCTAAGATTCATTAATTGTGACAATGTGTGTCTTGTGAGAGTGCTTCCCTACAGATAGCAGCACAGTCTGCTGCTGTATCCCATCTTTTTAAAAGTCATTTTTTCTCCTGAGTCCTGTCTCAAAACATCTCGGATTTAATATATGTCGTATCAAATTAATGTATGTGTAAATATTTTTAATACAATTTGGAAATTCTACGCGCTTATGAAATTACAGTCGACTCCCTATCTACTGTTTTTAAGGGGACTGTCAAAAAATTTCCATACGTGCAGGATTTCAGTAGATGAGGTTTCTGACATATATATCAATAAAATAAAATTTCTGACACATCCCATTTTGAGTATAATGAGAACTGTATTTTATATGTGAATAGATTTTAGCTAATACACACATTAAAAATGTTTTTTTTTTTTTTTTTTTTTTTACACGTCCACGCAATGTCATCCCTTACTTCAAACCATTGTGGCTGTTCCTGTAGCAGGTGGCAAACGTCAGATGCATATCGAGTTCTGCTGTGGGAAGTTTCCCTCGGGGGAGACGACATGGCCTAGTTAGTCTATGGATGACTTGCCGAAGTATCTCTTTGATAGCTTGCTAGTCATCCCATAGAGTTCCAGACGTTCAAGAATTTGCTGTAGTTGTTTGAGGTGCTCCTCCCAACTATTTGAATCAATGATTACATCATTGAGATAGGCAAAACAGAACTCTCCAGTGTAACCCGTCAGTACTTCTGCGGACATTAGGCATTGGAATGTGGCAGGGGTGTTCTTCAATCCAAATGGCATTACCCTAAATTGGAGGGTTTCGCCCTCGAGGGTAGTAAAGGCAGTGTACTTGCAGCTATCAGAATGTGCCACAATTTTCCAGTACCCGGACTCCATGTCGAGGTTACTAAAGATCTTAGCCTTGCCAATGTCTCGCAGGATATGAGTTAGATCGCTAGCGGGGGGAGTGATAGGGTGCATTACCTCATTCAAAGTCTTGTAATTAATGCAAAATATAAGTTGGCCATCTTTCTTGGGAACTAGGACCATGTGGGAATTTTAGGTTGAATTGGATAGTTCCGCAATCCCCTGGTCCTTCATGTCATTCACTAGTTCTATAATCAGGTCGCGGTGGTGCGCTGATACCCAATATGGTTGGTTATATACGGAGACGTTGGTTGTTATCCATATCTCGTGTTGTATCGACAGAGTCTGACGTAGCAACCCGCCATGGCCAAATGCACTAGGATATTCATCCAATGCTAGTTTTAATTTGTTAAATTCTGTTTCCCTGAGTTCGTGATTAATCAGAGCGGGATCTATGGGTGTAGGTACAATATTGTCGGGGCTGTGGTCCCAGTTTACTGTTACTCTATCCGTCTTGCCCACGTACAAGCGGCATTGCCGATGGTCAATAATGCACTGTTGCTGCCGGAGCCATGGACAACCAAGTATCACCTCTTCGGAAAGTGTGGGCGACACTACGAATTCTGTTGACGCCGAGATGTGATGCAGGCTAACAGTTAGGGTAATTCGGCTCTCAAATCTTAGGGTAGCATCTTGTGCCATTCAGACAGTTTTTGTTTGAGGTCGCATAACCGCTAGTTGTTCCTGAGTTAGGTTACTTCGAATGAAGTTCCCGGTTGCGGTTGATTCAAGCAGTGCAAACACTCTGCTTCCTTTGATTTCAACTTCGATATGCGGGGCTATGGGGAGGGACGGTTCCTCAATTAAGCCCTGGATGGTGGGCCCTTATGATCTGGTGGTGGCGGCGTTTCCCATCTTGCTAGCAGGGGGTCAATTTCTCTGTGGTTCTTGTCGTCCGATCAAACTTGCTAGGTGGAATCGCTGATCCAGCCGATTTGCGTGAACCATCTTTATTCCAGTGGTTCTATGGAATGAACCAGCATTTCAGCATGAATGCCATGCGTGGTGGGAGAGCACTCGCATTCATGGGTGTTTCGACCAGTGGAGCTTGTGGTTCCAGGTCTTTCACCGGTGGAGGCTTCTCAGAGCTTGCTTGCGCCGCAAAGTTCTGCTCTGCTTTTTGTTCTCGATCTACCAATTCGCGGTTGACGGCGCAGTCCTCAGGCTTCGGGCTGATGGCACTATGTCGGCCAACATGGTACTGCAGATTCCAGTCGATTCTCTCTTCACTCCAGAACCTGGGTTTGGGTTGGAGATACTATATCTTACCTCGGTTCCATGTAGTACACCACTTGGGATGGGATGATAGTCCTGGTGGGTACGGATATGGGGAGGGAAAGTGATAAGTCAGATACGGGAGAGACTTGTCTCTCCAAAAGCCTTACTAAGGCGGCGCAGTCTCGTTCCGCCTGCCGGTCCGCTGTGGATGATTCTAAGACAGCCCGCTGCTCTGCAGCAAGATGAGCAATTCTATGCTCCTCCCTCCATGAGCTGTGCCTTACCTTGAATGGCATAGAGTGTCAACCGCTGCTGAAGGATACAGGTTGTGCATCACGGACGCGTAATAGAACCCTAAAATAGTGTAACTCCAGTAGTCGCTGGTAGCACGAGCCCGGTGCTTCAGAAGTCCCCCCCCACTGGCAGGCAGACCAAAAGCATTGAAGCCGTGTGGGCCACCACTGCTCCTACTGGTGTGGTATCGTCGAATATGTGTGTTTCAAGAATGGTGGACTCCAGAAGTGGGTCTCCAGTTATAGCTAGTTCGTATTGAAAATCCCCGGTATCTGTCGCTGGTGCACAACTTGTAGCGTTCCTAGCAGGCATATTCAAGATTACACTCTAATAAGACTTGTGGCGAGAAGAGTCATAATAAACACACGTGGCTCGTGCTAACTCCTACCAAGTAGATGGGTTGCTGGAAGTAACCTACGCAATCCAGGTGTAGGTGACCTGGTCCTAGGCTAATTGGGAGATAATTCAAACTGACGGTAATTGATAATACTATACGAAGCTAACTAGAAAAGGGCTGTCCATACAAGACAGAGAAGTTAAAAGTCCACTGCTCTAGTCGCAGGGTGTGTTGAATGTCAATGCTACTGCAGAAAAAGCTTCTGGTAACTGGTAGGTATTGATGTCACTGCAGCCTCTGGTCGCTGTTGCTGCAGAAGCCTCAGGTGATGGCAATGGTAGCAGCTCCTGGTGGCTGTTGAAGAGTGTTGAAGTCACTGGGAGCAGCCTCTGGTAGGTTGCTGAAGAGTTTGAAGTTGTAGGAGGCCCCAGCACAGGAAGTGATGGAGCGAGCTTAAAGAACTGGAAAAAATAACTCATTGGCCCAGTCGCGCATGGACTTATAGTCAGAACTGCAGCATGCTGCGATTGGCCTTGGTGGTAGGGGGGGGGAGGTGACGTCCCTCTGTTGTGTGGCCGGAGTGGGAGGTAAGAACCCTCTAGTCATCACTCGGCTTCATGAATATCTGGCCGCACCCCGAGATGACTGACAGCTTGTTGGCACTCAACGTGGTGGAGGGAAGGGCGGCATGCTCGCTGGGTTACGCAACCTTGATATCCATGTGTTCAGGCACCCTCCAGTATTGTGGCGGCCTGCAACGTCCGTGTACAGGTTTGCGGATTCGACTCTCGCAATGAGTCATAATCGTTATTAATAATAGGTAAAGTGGCCCCGCATCTATTTATAACATTTATGCAATTACTTAAACAGGAGAAAACAATTTATTTGAACAAAGGTAATGCAGGGAATTACCCCAGGTAAAAAAATCATTGAGGTTCCTAAACAGTGTTGATTTTTCATTAGTCTTTCACAAATGGCTTGGATATAATTTTATAAAGAAAAACATTCACTGCTGGAAATAAAATTATTGTTATGTTTGCTTTTACAATTTTGCTATTCGTGATCATTTCTCATCGATAATGTATTCAATATTTGCTACTGTTATTCACTTAACCTGAATGACCCAATAACATCACCTTAATTTTAATTTTTTTCTTCCCGTAATCTGAAAACTTAAATTACTCTTATCATCACTCAGTTTATACATTTTTGGATACATATTGTTGATCATGGTTTCACAGGTAAAATCATATATTTGCGCTAAATTGCATTTATTTTGTGGTTTTACTGAAATTTCCGTGTTTGGCAGTATACAGCTTGCATTTCGGTGTTTGGCAATGTATTATCTTGCGTTTCGGTGTTTTTTCGGTTTTATCGCTATTCACCATATAATCTTGGCTCTACTTATCACCCCAAATTTTCCAAAAACGAAAAATACGGTGCAGGTTTAGTGGTCAAGTGTTACCACAGCACTTGCTGTCAATGACTTTGAATGCATGCTACTCGACAAAATTTAGGAATATAAGAGATGTTGGTTTATCAGAGTATGTGTTCTATATCTGTAGAAATGTAGTTATAAATGCGCTTGGTTGAACTGTAAAATAGTGTTGTGTGTTCTGTAGAACATAGTTTTTGCTGCATTGCTCTGTGTGTGTGTACTAGACATCTCTGGAGAAAACAGCAGAGGAGTCCATCATGGAGGATGTGAAAGAGGAAGGAGGTGAGGCAGCAAGTGAAGAGACTATGGAAGTGAAGGAGGAGGAGAAGGAAGCAGTGAATGCAAAGGTTGAGGATGACGAGGTGATGGTGTTGGAGGACACTCGGCCTGAGCAAGTGAAGGCGGAGCCAGGCACAGCAGAAGAGAAGATGGCAGAGCCCAAAGAAGAGAGTGCCGAGACCAAAGAAGAGAGCGCAGAGGCCAAAGAAGAAAGTGCTGAGGTCAAAGACGAGAGTGCCGAGGCCAAAGAAGAGAGTGCCGAGGCCAAAGAAGAGAGTGCCGAAGCCAAAGAAGAGAGTGCCGAGCACGAAGAAGTCACAGCGAAGGGTGAGCATTGTGAAGTTACTCTGCATTTGTTCCTGTATCCTTGCCTATCGTACTTGTGTTCTTTCATGTACCAGCAAGTTTGTAAAATAAAGTTACTGATGTTTTGTTATAGAGTAGACAGACAGGTGATGTTATTGTCCTCTTATTGCATACAACACAACTTCATTTTTTCTCGGCATTTAGAAATTATACCACATTTGAAGTTTGTATATCAAAAATTGTGCCTGTGTAAAGCTGTCTGACCCCATAGTCAAATCAGGAAAGTACCACAAATGGTTGGAAAAATCAGTGTACTGGCTCCCTGTGAAATGCAGTGGAAATTCTATCCATCGAACATGAATTGATCGAAAGTCCGTGTCCATAGAAAGTTTTCTATGGTCCCAACAAAATCCCTATGTAAATAATGCTTAAAAAGACAATTTTTGCATAACTTCAAAATTTAATTTTTCCCATAGATTGAACAAAAATTTCTGTAGCATCACCGAAAATTCGAAAATTACATGTTCTGATCATTTAACAATGAATTATTAGCAAAAAATTATAAGTATATGTACACATGCACAATAATACTAATAGATTACACAAATAAAATTAATTTTCGACACACATTGTTTTCGCTTACGTCGCACTGCCCTGCATTTAGTCCTATTTATGTTATTTACCAATTCCGAATAACCTGTTGTTGATTTTGTCGCGATGTCACACTTAACTCTTTGTAATAAAAAATAATGAATAACAATAGACGTCTCAGGAATACAGTACAATAAGTATAATAAAATGTACTGTGGAACTTTTTTATCAGAAGTTCCGCAAGCAACTGCAATGTTTACGGCAGCAGTGATGTTGGTACCGACCGGCACAGCAACCACAAGAAATGGCAGTGCCATATTTTCGAGATATTGATTTGCAGTGCGACGTTGCCAACAAGTTTTTCACTTGATTATTTTCTTATGAAAATTACGAATGCATGTATGTATAAATGTAACTCTGATAAATATGCCCGGAAAGTTAACGTAAAGAGGCAATGTAAAATTAAGGAAACCCAGAAAGATAATTGATTGTATTGTGCGGGAATGATTAGTTTATAAAAATGTTAAATGCGGGAAAAAATAATACAGAAGTATGTCGCGAGGTAGCGGGACTACTCACACTGAACATGTTAGCTGGATAAATATCTCATGTGGAATCATCTTGAGCTAGTTTTACTGTATGTTTAGTCCACATCTACAGAATGTCCGCTTCTATAGAATTTTTATGCCAGTGCCCTGAAATTTGATGAATAAAGTTTCCACTATAATACTGTTTTGACATAAATGCTTATAATATCAGCATGTATAGAATATAAAACCTTTTGTTTTAAAAATATTTTTATTGGAAAACTTTAGATAGATAGTACATCTTTCCCACCTCGTCAACCTTTGTTTTGTTTGTTTTTTAGTTTTGCGCCAGTTTTGTTCAATCACTGTGTGGTTACATACATAGTTGCAATCTCCTCTTGTTCCACTATTTTTTCCTGATCTCGTGGAAAGTTTGAAAATGGGATTTCACATTTTATCTGGTCATCTATGCATTACATACTGTATTATCCGAAAGGAAGACGACCCTGAATCTAAGACAACCCCTTCCTTTAAAAAATGCTTTGAGGGGAAAATCTTGAAACCTGAATTCAAGACTATCCCTGTGAAGTGCTGAAAAAAATTATTTAGCTTGGAGTATTTTTGCACGAATTTATGCAAACCCTTCACGAAGAAATGCAGTTATATCAATAATATGATTTATTTGATTTACTTTTAAAGAAAAGCTAATCACAATGAAATAGGTGTGTCGAAATCTGTCTGTATGGTAGCAACATCTTTCTTACAGTGTTAAACTTTTGTGGGTGTTATATAATTGTGACTTGAGCCATTTTACTTCCCAGCAAAGCGCTTACCCCAGGCGACATTGGGGCCGCGGTGGCTGAGCGATTAGTACGCTCGCCTCCCACCAAGGCGAACCGGGTTCAATCCCCAGCTGGGTCGCCGGACTTTGGCAAGTGGGAATCGTGCCGAACGATGACGCTGGTCTGCTGGTTTTCTTGGGGGTTTCCCAGTTTCCCCCGCCCCTTCATTCCAACGCCGCTCTATATTTACTTCAATCACCCACATCAGCTCTCAAGACCTCACTGTTAAGAGCCGCCCAAATCTCTTCACTCACCCCAGGGGACATCAGATAAGGGGATCCTTGTCAAAGTTGACAGGTACAGTCTCATCACTACAAAAATACGTACAACTGTTCTAGCAGTGTTGCACATTTATGCCTAGGTTTTGAATTGAAGACTACCCCAAATTGTAGAGGTCCCCTTATTTTTCTATTCCTTTTCTGTCAAAAAACCTTGTCTTCCTTTCCGGTAAATACGGAAATGTGTGTCACTCATTAGCACCACATGTATAATACTCTGTTAATGGTAGTTTGTGTCCACAGTAGTTTGTGTGGGAAGACTAGTTATTCCCATAGTTAAGTTTGCCTATTTTTATCAGAGAAAGTTGAAACAAAAGCATTGTACAGTCAACTGTCGAAACTACAACCTTTTAACAGTTTCAGTTTCAAAGGGGTCGTTGTAGTAATTAGGAGTCATTCTGACCCACCCTAACAACATTATATTTTATAAATGCAGTCAAATGTTGATCTTGCTAGTCCTCATGGCACTTAAGATGTACGTACTTCAAAAATCAAGTAATACCTACTTTGATTGACTTTGACCCCTTACAAACTCAAAAATTGCCTCTATTCAATAATTTACAGAGTAAAACTCTTTTAATGAAATGTTAATTAATTTTATTAATATGATGTGCACAAATTCTGTTTTCACTGACATCTTATAGGAAAATACAAAACTTTTATTATGTACATAACTTATTATCATAGGGCCATTATCCTGTCCTGCGCAGGCTGTGTATACTCTCAACATAAGTGTGATAAGAGGTAGATGTCCTAATGCAGTTACAAATACAGTGGCTCCCTTTTCTTTGAATGAGCCATGCACGATGGAACCAAGCGACCTTGCCAAGGTGACGTGTGTGGGGAAGGTTGACAACTTGCCCTCTCTCCAGTGACAGTTGTACTTATACAATCATGATCAATACTGCGGTTCTGGCACGTAACGACCTCAGAACACAGACTGCTGGCCTTGCAGACTAACGGGCGACGTAACGTATGGCAGTTTCCCTTTCCCCTCTTGCTGTATCTTCCATATTGTTTAGCTTTTGATTGTTTACTTTTCAGACAAATAGTATTGACCCACACTTTTAAAGGCACATGACTTTTCAGGCCATTAATAGACTGTAATTTTAACGATTGGAGATAGCGATTTTCGGCTGGCTGTGTATCATATGGATTGGTCTGAATATAAGGCAGTCTGCAGTTTTAGGGGCCCAGACAAATGTAAAACACTATTTTGGATATTTGGCTATTTGGTCTACCTTTTTTTTAGTGAATCCTTTGTGTGTATCCTAGTGTAAAACAATGTATATCACAAACATACTGGTATTTGAAAAACAGTTGGTTTGGCCTACCCCAATAGTCAAAAGAAAAGAAGAAAAATATTTTCAATTTAAAAGTATTGCAGTAGGAGTTTTTCCACTTGTTTTATTCTGATGAAGCTGCATCATCTTCAGAGCAATATCCTTCCTCAGAAGTACCACTTCTCTCTTCACTGACATCCGGCACAGATAGTCATCTTCTGTACCATCCATAGTATTGGAGATACAGCATTTTTTAAAGCCTTCACAATGCTCTCAGGAGAAATGCTTTGCCATGCTGCTGAAATCCAAGCACTGAGTTGTGTGACTGATGGCTTTTTTATTTTCCCCGATGGTGTCAAGGGATGGTTGTCAGAGAGAAGAAGCCAGTCATTGTACAAAGCTCTGGTTTTGTCTTAGAATGGCGTGTTAACTGCCACATCCAGAACTTGCAGTTGGGATGTCATCCCACCTGGTATTATCACCAAGTCTATCTTTTCCTTCTGTAAAGAAGCCTTCACCTCTGGAGTAACATGGCCACGGAATGAGTCCAGAACAAGCATGCCACTCTGGTCCAGTAATGCTCCTGGTCTCCTGCACCACACACACGTGATCCAGTCTAGGACCATGGAAGAGTCCATCCATCCCTTCTCTTGAACTCTAAGGCTGACATTTGGTGGCTTTTCCCTTCCCTTTGTCTTCCTTTTCAAAATGATGTAAGGAGGCAACTTCCTTCCATCTGCTAACACAGTTATCACAACTGTCACCCTTCGTTTTTCATTGCCTGTAGACAGTGTTCTCACAGACTGTGCCCGCAGATTGTCCACTGTTGTTGACCCAGGCATATCGAAATATACGGCTGCTTGGTCAGCATTTCCTATTTGAGACGGGAGATACTCGTGTTCCTTCCACAATTGAGTTATGTACCTTTGGAAGGACATAAGTTTCTCATCAAAATTACCTGGCAATTTTTGGCAAACAGTTGTTGTACACCGCAGTGTAAGGCCAAACCTTCTCATCATTCTTCTGCACCATCCAATACTGGCCTTGAACTCTGCCCTCGGAACGTCCAATTCTGCTGCCACTTCAATAGCTTTCATCACCATTATTTCCCATGTGATTGGTTTTCCCTCTTCATGTTTTGCTCTGACAAAGCTACACGCTCATCAACCTAGGAAAAACGTCCTTTTTTGGTCCTCGGAACACCTTCCGTGTTGAATGAGCACTTCACAGCCTGTCATAACCCTTACGCCACTGCCGGACATTATTTTCTGTGGCGTACTTACGTACAACGGCACAATTGTTGGTCCGTATGGCTTCATTTATGACCAACACTTTATAAAGTTGGTGTCGTAATTCCTCGTACAACCGCTGTTTATTTGCCTCACACTCGTTCCTCACTGTTCCACTGGCGTGTGATTGTTAATTTTCACTGTTTACCACAATTTACAAGTAGTAATTGCCACAATGGTAATGAATCACATTAAAGCCAATGCCGTATTTTAACTTTCCATTTTAATAATGCTAGATGTCACACAGTTGGAATTTATTGCATTAAAAGTAACGTTAACGAAACGTAAACACAGCAGCATGCAGGAACAAAAGAAAAACAAGTTGCTAGCACGTCACAGCTGCCAGTCTGGCATGGCCTTCTCAATGGCATGCGGCCACCTGCTCGTGCAGTTCAGTTTTCGGCCTGGAACTAATGTTCACGCCGCTACACATCTAGCGTGTGAAAATAAGGCGACTGCTGATTTTCGCATCTCTCACTTATGTAAAAACGGTCGCCTTTTATTCAGACCAATGTGGTAATTTGGCTAGCAGTCACTTTACTTCATAACACCAGTGAGTTGGCTACTATTTACCAATACTTGGCTGATATCTAGTGTTACCAAGTGCAAATCCATCTTCTGTGGTTTTAAAGGAAAATTAAAAATGTGTTATTGAAATATTTATTTCAGTACCTACATGTTTCCTGAATAAATTCATGTCCTGAAAGATCATACAAGATACTGCTGTCACCAAATAATGCATATGCACTGAACCCAAGTGTAGTGTAACTTATTGGAAGTGCAAGTACGTGGCTTCGGATTATTTATTATTGAAGAACACATTAAAAGAAATCTAACAACCATATTTATTCACCTGTGCGTCAAAAATTATATGCATTTGTTTAAGTTGCAAAATAAAAGACAGTCTTGTATACACAATGTCCAAGCACGTGCAGCCTCTACTGTGAATAAAGAAAGGGCAAGAAAAAAATAAGCTTCAAGCCATTTGTTTTGACAGCCAAGAAAGTAAAGTAGGTCTGAAATGACAGTGTGAGTAGATGAGAAGGCAAGAGTTGCTCACTTGACTTGACTTGACTGAGTCAAAGAAAGTAGAGTGCGTCAGTGATGGTATTGTCAGAAACCTCTAAACCCACAGAAGCCCATTTTAAGAAGAGAGAAAACTGTGCACAATACAATTCTAATACTGTGGGCGAGGAAAAGTCTACAAAAATCTATAGTTAATTGAAAAAATGATTCAAGGAGCTGCGATTGATGAGTGATTACTGTAGGTATAACGTTTTATTGTAACACTAAAAGTTTCTGCCTTGCCTACTATGACCATAATAACCTTCACATCTGGGGAAAAAATACTCTACCTGGGTATGAACTTATAAATAATCTATTTGCTCACAGTTTTTATTTCTCCTTTATGCATTTCAGTCCAGGGTTTTTGTTATTTTGCTGTTTTACAAGGGGTGGTATCTGGGGTGGGTTAGGCAATCTTGGCACATAATTTTAAGTAATGGCAGGTGTGAGTGGATAAACATGGTGACCTTGCTGAATAGGGAAAACTTTTTTTTTCAAACTATTTCTTTCAATTTTTTTTCTTTTTTACAAGGTTCCCCTAAAAAAAAAAGGATGATTTTAACAGGGTCGTTGTTCCAGAGTTCGTATTGTTTAGAGTCGACTGTATTACATGTTGTCTGCCTGTCAAGTAGAACCATTTTCCACCGACAGTTGTTTCCCGCATGTTTCAGAAAGAAACTGAACAATAGGTGCGGTCAGATGTTCTAATGTAGTACATCTTGTTAGTACAGTGTATAACGTGGCAAAGGCTACTTATTAGGCCTGCTGCAGTCGTCCTCTATGAAACGTTATAAAATCACAAGTGGGACGAATTGCACACTACAGTTCAATCTAGCTCAGTCTGTCTATACATAAAATTCAGATGCCATGTTGAAAAAATATAAAGAGGTCAGTATCTGTTTTATTGACCTTTCCAAAACTCAAGTTTAGAACACAAACAGGTTAACTCATCCGATGAAATATGAACAGCAACAGCATCACAGTAGTAATCCAAAAAAACTTGCATCGCTAGAAAAATTATATGAAGGCAAGGGGGAAAACCCCTTCCCCTTCACCCTAGTATTCTCACTGCCACAATGTTACTTCTCCAAAGGTGGTTGTTCATTTGCCGCAGAGCCCAGGGCTCTTCACACCCAGCTAGGCGCATGTAGCTATTCCCACTCCTAACCACAAATAAAAAATTAGAAATTCCCGGGGTTCAAATTTCTTCTCCTTCCTTCCAAGCACGGAAACACTTTTCAAAACCTCTTCTGTTTGGTCAAACCCTAGTGCGTCGCAGCGAATTCATTGAAGATTTTCCAATAAATTTTGCTGACGACATGGAAACTGCAAATGAATTCGAAAATCTCTTATCTCAAAACTGACGCAGCCTCGCTATGACTCTGGGAACTCGAAAACGCCATTGCACTACAGATAACTGCTCGAAATACAGCCCTCATTAAAACTGATAACCGGTTCTTGCTGCATGTGGCATCAAAGAATGATTTATAATATTCCACTCACTAACGAAATAAACAGGGAATTTAACCAATATCCAATTAAAATTTTATTATCAAAACCATTAAAAATATATATAACCTGCAATACTACAAGTGGACCAACTACATATGTACCAACAGACTGTATCCATAAAAATTTTCAGTGATTCCTTCAAAATTTCAATATAAATAATGATAAAATTATCATATATTCCATTGATTCGAAAAATCTTTTGATCTCGTCAGTTAAGTTTTCACACAACAATAGTTTTTAAGTTGGTGGTTGGTAGTTTACGTTTCTCATACAACAAAGCAATTAATGGTGCAGTGATTATGGAAAAGTTTGGGACAAATTCCCTTAACCAATTAATTAAGCCAAACAACTTCCTGACTTGTTTACGTGATCTGGGTGTGGGTTTGTTTTGTATGTCCCGTATGTGTTGTTGTTCTGGTTCGTGTCCATTTGCTGTTACATAATGCCCTAGAAACTCCACTCTATTCATACCCATCTTACACTTTTCCACTTTGCACGTAAGTTTATTACGTTCAAACACAAGGCTCAAATGGTGTAAGTGCTCTTCCCAGCTGTTAGACCAAACAAGTACATCATCCAAATATGCCATCGCAAAGTCTTCAATAAATCCATCCAATACATTAACCATTAAGTTCTGAAACGTTGCAGGGATACACTTTAAACCAAATGGCATGGCTACAAACTGAAATCTATGTCCATTTAGGTTAGTAAATGCTGTTTTATTTCTGTCCTGCGGGCGGATAGGCGTTTGCCAATATCCAGACTTCAAATCAAGTGATGTAAATACCGAAGCTGGTCCCAATGTTGACAAAATGTCTTTCATGTTTATGATTGGTGACGGCATGTTTACTGTAATCTTGTTAAGGGGGCGGAAGTCGACACAGAATCGCCATTCGCCATCTGTCTTTGGAGCAAGGGTAATACCTGAATTATAGAGACTTTGTGTGGGTTCAATAACGTTATTGAGCATCTCACATACCTGCTGGTTGATGATACTGCGAAATAAAATACCTGGGTCTTGTGGCTTGTAGTATGCCGGGTCGTCATGCGTTGTAATGATCGCGTGCTCCGTGACGTCAGTGCGCTGCAGCTTTCCCTCCAGTGTGGAACACACTGGCATACTGGTCCAGCAGATGTTGCAGACATTGCTGATGTGTGGCGGGCACCTCGTGCTCGAAGACAGCAAGTGGCACAGCAGTTGGTGGTGTTGCTCCCACGGCGTAAACTGTCCATCGGCCACATGTCCCCACGTGCAGACAATTCAGGTGTGGTTCTATCACGGCGTGATTGTCAACAAGCCATGGCAGTTCCAAAATCACTTCCTCGCACAAGTCTGGCACAAATGTAGACATTGCACTTGGTACGCAGCTCTCTAATTTCTACCTTTACGTGCATAACACTTTTCACTTCTCCCTGGTGGTGGGTGGTAGCGAATTGCAGATGTCTCGGTGGCACTCCAGTTGTTATTGCTTGTACCAAAACCTCACGCACAAAGTTGTGAGTAGCGGCAGTGTCAATAGCAGCTGTGACATGTTTTCTCTCGAGTTCTACACACACTTTAACGCTTTTACGTTACTGTCAGTTAACTGGATCACTTTTTGCACCTTCATTAGGTGAATTGATACGACTTGGTAGTGAGATTAGTGCAGGTGCGGTTTCGCCAACCTCCCGACTTTGTTTTCCGACCTGTTGCCTTGGTAACTATTTCCCCTGTTGATGGGGTGAAAGTTTCGGTGCCCGCGGTTCTGCCTCGTGGGTGTATACATTGGCGGCCATCACGTAACATCTGGCAGCACTGTAGGTCTTGACGTGTTAAAGTTCGATCTCGGGGATTGGTATGCCTGTCCCGCTCACACGTCCTGTTCATACAAACACGCTTTGCACGTAAACTGTTTAACACTTGCCCTTGTTGCCCTTCTCAGATACGGCCTAATGTCTGGTGTTGACAGCACCGCGGTTTGCCTGTCCCAGGTGTAAACGCTTATACAAGCCAAATTTGCGTTGTATAAACTCCTCGATGCCCTCACGTTCACATTGCTTCTCATAGTACAGTCGCTCCTGTGCCTCTACAGCAACTCCGTCGGTGTTGAATCGACCTAGCACTCTCTCACGGAACTCTTCCCACGTGACTCGATAGTCCCTGACCAAGACATGGCAGCGGTTCCCCTTAACCTGTTGGGTTACCTCGGTCCAATCATCCCTGTGCACGCGATGCCTATGTAACTTTTCTTCGCACACTGCAAGGAAAGTATCCGGGTCTTCTGAGGCGTGTCCCGCGAAATTTGGCAGTAATACATCGCGATCTGACCTGGTTAAGCCATGTGGCGTGTACGTAACAATTACTGGCGGTGTGGGTTTCACCTTTGGTGTTGGCGGTGGCGCGATCTCAGCACAGTTCGTCTTACGCCACTCGTCACAGTTTATAACACCGTAGCGGTAGGTGGTATACTCCGCAGGCCGTATGCATCATAAATGCGAGTCTTTCCTACACTGTTGGCACTGCGTCCACTTCATTCCCGCCCCGTCACATCCAGTGCGCATGCACAAGCGTTGCTCTGGCGGCGTAGAGACATTGGCGGACGTGCATTGTACAAGAGTTGCTCCCACATATTTCCCTCAAACAAGTTAATTTCACTCAATCTCCCACAATACACTCATTGATCGATCTGCATGTCCAAATAACTCGCGCTTGCGTTCGCGTGGGTTGCAGTTGCCGACACGGATCTCTTGAGGGCTTCTCACAGTCTATCAGGCGTGGTGTCCACCATCTTATCGCGGTTGACGCGATGCGAAACACCTATGGCCCCATGTGCCAATGGAATTATGATTATCTCTGTCATGACTAGCCAATTCTACTTGGGTTTCTCCAGCCCGCAATTACTCTAGCGCACGCCTAGATGGATGATCTCACCGAGGTGCGTGAAAGCACAGCCTTCACAAGGGAAGAGCGCATAGCAGTTAGGGTGGACTGACGGTTGTTCCCTGAAGACAGGGCATTGGGAATTACAAATGAAACCCTTAATATATATTAACACGTGTGATTACTTGGCATCACTAATGCAAACTTGTCGGGGCTCGCCCTCCCGGCACGTGGGTATCGTGGTGACGGCCTATACACAGAGCCGGCTAGGATGGGAATAATTGCACTGTACACTAATTTCAAAATTACATAAACCCTTGAATGATACATGAAACACAATGACACACTATGAAAATTCACAATAAACAGACACATGTGTGAAAACAAGCTTAGATGTTGCGGATACCGCTGGATGAAGTTCCTAGCGGACCACGTGGTGCAGGTGAAATTGCATTATTTGTGCGTGGAAACTGCAAACTAAATTCACACAAAATTAATTTTTGTTGAGAAAATTATTCTCTTTACGATTGAAGTGGTTACAGGCGTGTAACATGCCTGTTGGCAGTAAAATCAGACATTATTGTGACCCGCGTGGTCAAGTACATAAAGCATCAATTTACGTGAAAAATACATTTAACACTGAATAAAATTGACATAGAACTCTGAAATAAATATTGCACATACAATGTTATAAATAAGCTCTCGAAACGCAGTGATGGCATATACAAAGACTTAGCATCAGTCCGTCATGTTATACGTGATGTTGCCGTAAAATATTCAAACACGAAAATTACCCTCAAATACATACATAAAAACAAAGCTGTTAAAATTGCGTGTAGTAATAATGCAGGAGTTACAATGAAACGCCATAAACATAGGCTGATGGCACGTGATTCAAGATGCGCAGGTCGCGTGACTTCTCCAACATCTTTCCCCTTCTTCTCGTCGATTAAGTTAAAAATGCCACAAGGGCGCAAAAAATTAATAAAGCAGAAGCATAATGCTGAGAAAAATGTCTGGCAAAAACGTACGTAAGCAAATGTTAGCGTTAAACTAAATTGACTATGGAAACCTAAATCAGTGAATAAAATTTGTAGTGCGTACATGACAATGTCTTACCTCGCCAGTTCTCCTCGGCAGACTGTCCAGATCAAGCGTCGCACGGACCTACCATGGCCGCCTACGGGGTTCACATAAGCGGAAGTGCTATTCACGCAGAGTAAAATATTTTATTATTGAAAATATAATGGCACAAATTAAATTGAATATTGTTTTACATTTCTATAATTTTCTTACGAATTTCACTATTATTCTAGTGTCTCTTTATGACAGCGTTAATGCCGGAATGTTAAGTGATTTTAATCTCGGTGCCGTGGGCACATTACATTTTATAACCAAGTAATTTAAAATAGTAACAAACACTTGGAACAATTTTAAGACTAATACAATAGAACAAATTTTACACCGAAAATAACATTTATACGAATGTTTAAAATGATTGGCCTCTTTGTGCACATGCGGGGCACGTGACATGTGCATGGTGAGCGCCGTCATGGGCTCTAGCGCAGCTGGCTATTAGCCGGCGTCAAAAGTATTAAGTAAAACTAATTATGTGATCACAGATTGATGCACAGTTATCCTGTGAAATGCATCACACAACAGAGTATCCAAATGCTCTGCCAAGTCTGACCTCTAACAAGTTGACGACAGACAGGGTATGGAATGGTAATCCGCTATGGTAGTGTGCCTTTTTTAAACATTTCCAAATCTTATGATCACACTTATTTTATCAAGATTATCCGTTACTCATAATAGTTACACCTATGATCACTGTAGTATTTCTAAGCAAAATTGTTCCACCTGGAAATGTTGTATTACCCAGTGTGAAATTATTTTCAGTGACTTCTTGTAGGGAGATCGGATGATTTGCATTTATTTCAATAGATGCACGTATTCTGAAAAAGCTGATATCCAGAAGGGCTTATTCAACACCTTTTGCCGCCAAATACTGCGGAAGTATTGGTCCTGAGCACAACTTAATTCACAACAAGTGTTAAATGTATGGGAAAATCAGAGAACATGATTTTGAATGATTTATCATTAAAGACTGTGAAGAAATAAATTTTCATTGCCTGTCTGTCTCTAAATTACAAGTATTTTTGCAGTGAAATACAATTAATTACTTGACAGACATTTGCCGCGCGTGCGAGGTGTCTTCAATATGTAGCAGCGTGGAATGGTACCTTGTTTCACTCCTTCCGCCGCTCTGCCTTCTTCATTGTGTCAACGTGAACACACTAGCGGTCGATTATCTCTCGGCATGCTCTCGGCTGATCGAATACATGCAGGACATTTAAAATTTGGCATTCATTCAGTGTCATATTATTTTCATTTTCAGGGGGTTTGGAAGTTTTAGGTCGACTTGCATTCTGTGTCAGCTCACAATAAATTGTATACGGTAATTTGACATGTTATATTCTTTATTTAAACCTGTTGAGGTGAAATTTTGTTAGTGTATTATTAACAGTAATAAATTTTTTTTAAGAACTCTCATTTTTATTGTGTTTGCTAGAAAAATTAAAGCTGTGCAGAAAAGTGTTCAAAAAATATGTAAGCGGTGCAAAAAATTAGTGTAAAAATATGTAAGCGGTGCAAAAAATTGGTTTAAAATTTAGGTGAATAAACATGAAAGTAGACCCAAAATTATCAAAAAAGTTTTAATTTTTGCTTCTAACTTATTAATTTATAATATTAAACTTAAAAAGTAGTAAGTTGCCAAACACTAAAAACAGATTTCAGTTTTACACTATTCTCTATTATTTGAAATAATTTATTTCTCTTTTACTACCCCCATCCATGGTTTATTTTTCTTTGTCCCTTAGGAAATAATTATATCTTTGTATTATGTAAATGCATCTTTCAAATAATTACAACTCAACCCTAATCATGTTACACAAGTAGTGGAAAACAGACATGTTCTGCAACATAGGTTTAAAAACCAAACAACAAAGGAAAAAATAAAAGCTGCTTGGTTCATTTCTGCTATTGGAGGTTAGGTTCAATGCTGCTCGTATATTCACAAGAGCTACTACACTGAAAAGCAAAATATTTACCTCTGCAGAAAACTAACATGGAATTTTATGCTTAACTCAGATTGTACAATTTTTGATAGCTAGTTTCTCATGCTGGGATTGTCAGTTATTTCCTGGGAAATGCTGGATGCTACCATAATTTCCACAAAATCACACACTAATATTTGTTTGTAGTTGTGCAAACTGGTTATGTTTCGAAGCGAGAAACTTGTTTCATAGACAATGTAGATTGACGATTTTTGTTTTGTTTGTGTTTTTCATTGGACAGGTGTTTTTACACATCCAGTCCATGTGCACGTTGCAAACCTACACATCATTATTTCATATTTTATATCAAAAATGTAAAATCCATCACTTTTATATTCCTTCTCGTGATTTAATTTACAACACCAAAATCCGAGAATCTGAAGACAGCCCAATCCAAAACAATAACAAAGATAAACTCCAGTTGGGAATACAATGCCCGAAGATTACACGGGATACGTATTTTGTTCTTTCGAGAAAATGCGTACTAATTGCTTGTACTGTTCTCTTTCGGTTCACAATCAATCCAGGTGACTATCGATATATGTCATACAAACACTTTATTTGTAGAATTTTCTGCCTTTCGATTAAGCCTACTATTGATACTAACCTCATTTGATAGTGAGGCAACGTTTCTCGCATGTGTTGTAAACAAACAAGAAGATACATTTTTTTTTTTTTCGTGTTAAACTTTGTGTTTTGAAAACAAATTTAATTGTTTTCGAGAATTTCATGCTTCATTTTGTGGGGACCCTGCTAATAAAGTTAAAGAAGTTTTATTTTATTGATGTATGTGTCAACCCTCATCTACTGAAATTCCGCATGTATGGGTATTTTTTGAAATTTTTAGATCTAGTCCTAACTTTCTGATATCAGAGACAGTCTTTCAAAGTTTAATACATTGTCTTCATAAACACGCATGACAGTGAGTACTTCAACTCATCACTTTTTACTAATGTTAGGCTAAGTAAACAATCTGGAGTATCCAAATGTGTATTGAAGAGAAGACTGTTTACAACCATGTATAGCTATGAGTCTACTTCAACATTGTTTAAGCCTGATTTAAAGAATATTGAATATCAAGTGCCTTTGAAATAAATCACAAACTTATTGAATGTGGTCAGTGGCCCTCCAATTTTAACTGTGGGGTATGGTGTAGGGGAGGTTGAGCAGTTTTGTAGGTTTGATATTTTCACATTCATGATCAAAAGTGTATATTGAGACTTCCCTGAAGTACTAATGAACTGATAACGTGTAATTCAGGTGGGTGTGAATGGTATTTTAGTTTGATGAATATCATTGTCTCTATTACCAGGAAGAGACATTTAATTGCACGTAAATTTTTTATTCTGTTCATTGAAATGCATAAACCACACCTCAGAGACTGGAGCTCACAGCTTTATATGTCAACGTGGCTGAGGTAATACCGGTTAGCTGGTGATACCAGAACTTTTGTAGTGAAATGACAATGCCAAGATGTTTAGAAAAGTGTATATGCTAGCTTATAGTGGTGAATATCATGCTGCTGTATTGCATAACGTCTTGTGGCATGGTGTGCACTAGTAATATAAGTAGGGCCTGGAACAATTCCCGTATTCACGAAAAATCGACAAAATTGCTGTGTATCTACAACCACAATGCAAGGTTTTTTACCATGAAAACTCTTACTAACATTGAGTATTACTATTTTCCATGTGTTATACAGCATTATCTCTCATGTACTTTAACGTATATGCGGACAACAAAACTATTTGCATGGATGATCAAGTTGTTGACTATAGAAACGTTAACAAAATTTTATGTCACAAGCAGGCCTGTTAGCAATGTCGAAGGGATTATTGTTACACGTGTGTGTGTGTGTATGTGTGTATATATAGAGAGAGAGAGATAGAGAGAGAGAGAGAGAGAGAGAGAGAGAGAGAGAGAGAGAGAGCTAAATCGCAATGGCACTTGTTGGTGGGCAGAATCATGCCTATGTGTATTTTATTTATAAGCGAACATCTTTAACCAGAACTGTTGGTGATATGACGAAAGTAAAATTATGCATTGACGCTCAACTGCCTTTGGCAGAGATGGGTCGCCGCTGTCAATTACAGTTTTATTTGTTTCGCAAGTCACACGAGATTAGTGGTGTCAATAACTTAGTGCTTATGGACCAGCACACGTCCCATGTACAGAGTAGGGCATGTGGCTTGCCTACTCGGTATGATACGAAGTCCAGTAATTCTTGTCACGGCCCGGCGGGTGGGGCGGCACACTGTCTTGGGTTTACCTATTTGGATGGTGACCCGGAATGGCTGCTGTGGTTACAGTGAGTGGCCGCTACTGCTGGCACCGGTGACACTGGTGGTAGTCCGGGGTGGACTGTGGCTGTAGGTGGCCTGGTAGCTCCTGAACCAGGGGTTGGCGATTCCGTACAGGATGTCCTCGCCCCGGCGGATGGCTGCAACTATTGGATACTGTTGTCTGGCTGTCTTGATAAGTGCTAGAAATAATTGTGGGGAGGGAGCTGGCAGGTGAAGCCAGTCTTGCTTGCGGGCGGCGAGAGTTCGTTCCCGTGGGGTTAGACTGCTAAGTGCAGTGATGATGGGGTTGCAACTCTGCTTAGTCTTGGAGTTAGTAGGTGTCACTCTCACTTTCTGCCGAATACTCCTCTGAGTATAGGGAATGAGGGAAAGGAACTACTACACAGTGAAGCAGGTGGCGAGGTCCCGAGTGGTGTGTATGACCAGGACCGAAGCTGAACAGGCAAGAGTCGTACCCAGTGCTCCTTTGTCTGTACTGTTAAGCACGGTGGATACGGAGCGTTGGGTTTTCTCATGCTGCTTATCGAGATGGGTGTGGTATCCAAAAGGGGTCTTCCAGGGCCAATCTCTTACTCCCTACGGCACAGTTCAGCGCGATGGACGGAGTATAGGCGGGTCTGTCTGGCTAGCCACCTTAGCTAGGTCTTGCTAGTTGTGTAGGCTCTACTGTACTATACCCCTGGGGCACAACTCTGCTGGCTTTAATTAATAAGCACTGGTTAAGGTGGGGTTCCCCACGTTGTGAAAATTGACAGATTAGGCAACTTGTGTTGTGTCCTTCTGGACATGGGAATTTCAACCCCTGCTACTAATTTTATATTCACAGTTCTGCAGTAGGGCGATCTAGTTTTAGTTAGAGAAACTGACTTCAACATTCATGAGACCAGTGTCGCAAAGAGCATAACCAGAATTTTTAAAAGCGTTTAAGCAAAACCCTGGTGTAAAGGGTAGGTTAGTGGATTTGCGTGTAGACACAAAATCAGATGTCACTGATACCATACGCCTCCGAGTATTTACCTGTTGGAAGCAGCTGGCATGTTGAGGCGGTCAGCTGTGGTGCTGGTGCTGCTGGGGTATAATAGGAGGGTTTGCAGTGTGGGAGTTGCCGGTCGAGTCCAGTGAAACTTTTTTCTGAAATGTACCATTAAAGGGTGTTCTAAATGTGAGCTTTTAGATGTTTTAGTGGGTGGCAAGAATAAGTGATTGTTTCCCTATACCTCAGGGGTAGGTAAATTTGCTAAATCACGTTCAAGTTCCTTAAAAATTAGTTTCAATTTTGGTTTGTTCCTGACTTTTCTTGTATAAGGCATGAGGACAATGAAACTGAACTACTTAAGATGAAGCTGGTTATTGACAGTGCCCTATTGTGTACTTCTAGGCACACTGATTTGCAACGTTATATAACACTCTTTCATTTCATGTCCGGCCGTTACCCGGTGGTGAATTAGAGCATAGGATATGCATGTTTTATACCGTGGCACCTAGGTTTGGTTCCACTGTGGGTCAAGTGGCAAAAATGGCCCGCTCTCCAACTTGACCTTTCATCAGCGATTGTGGAGTAAAGACTATTAGAAGACTTTTGATTCCACATGTAGTTTTGGGCGCCCGCGTTCCCAAGATCTACTATAGGCAGACCTCTGTTTGCCTCTTAAGGTGCCTGTATTTGCTTTTGTGATATTACGTGGTAGCCAGCTGTACCTTAAAGCAAGAGCAATGCAAACTCTTATAAATGCCTTAGGGGTCTAAATGGGGGTTACTAAAGCTATGACTGAGAACTCGCGGAGAATTAGAATGCAAATAACAATATGTTTAATAATATGTATTTTGAGGCAAGTAGATCCACCCTCTCCTGGAATAATTTTAAAAATTTAACAGACAAAAATACGAAGTTGACTTTACGTATGCCGTGAAGGGGACCTGGATAAAAGGCACTGACATGTCTGATGTGAAATTACAACTGGCAAAAGAACACATTAATTAATTAGTTAAATTAATTAAATCCTAGATGAATGATGATGGGGTTGTCCTTAAGGGACTTATTTGAACAATAAGAGGGTCTTCTCCAGAAGGGTGAAGACGATGGTCTTGTTAGAACCTTGGGGTGTCCAGAAGGGACGTCGCAGTGACCTGTTGTTACCTGGGTAGGTTACCAGATAACCAGATAGGGAGTGGTTTGGGGGAGGACCCTTTGGTAGGCATCGGCGGTCCTCAGGAGCTGCTGGAGGTAGCTGAAAGGTGGAAGACCCTCTGGAAGGTGGTTCTCAGAAGGGAGTGGGGAACCTATCCTCACTTCTAGGGGGTTGGAATTTCTGTCATCATACATGGGTGCCTGAATCCTTTCATAAGCTCAGCATGGAGGTGGTGATGTCATATTTCAAACCTTTGCATGCTCGTGGAGGCTGTGATGCTCCATTGGAATGTGTGCTGCCCTTCAGAGGCACGCTGTGTAACTGGTGTGACTTTCCTGGAGTTTGTCCACAGCTCAGTAGAAAAAACAATCTTCTGAGGAGGGGTTGATGTGACGGCTTCTGGGCAAGTTTTGGTGAACAGTAAAAGCTAGGAGCACGTGTGTGTAGCAGCACCAAAGTACCCTGTAGGTATGTGTCTGGCCTCCATTACTGTTTGATTGGTGTGACTTGCTCCTTAAGAAGTTAATTGCGTTACAAGATGGGGCGAAGTAGTTTCTTAGTGTGTGCTTGTGAGACGTGCAGAATGTGTCATGGATCTGTTCCTTTCAGCACAGTTCACAGTGGTGGAAGGAATGAGCTGTCCTGATGTCTCGGGTAGCACACGAACTTAAAAAACTCCTTGTTCACATGCCCTCGGAGGTGCAGGGGCAGTGGATGATAAGTGCCACCCCTCGAGCTATCTGCTGGAGTCGTCTGCTGCGTGGTTTTATGCTGATGCTGCACACATCAGCACTTGCTACTTTTAGTGCCATCCCTTGGCTCAGAAGTAATTCCGACATCTGAAATGTCTTTATTAATGTCCGCAGTCTCTGTTGCTTTGCATTTCTGTGAATCGGCAATTATGTAGAAAAGCCGGAACAGGCTTGCAAAGAAATAGAAAGTTGTAGAAAAATAATACAAGACACTTGACATACACATAAGCCCTCAAAAATACAATATCAAATTAAAGCCATAACTTAATATCAGGTTGGAGAATTTAAGTTTGATTGCTTGGCATGGTGGATGCCGGAACTGCTGAGATCGTTGACTTGTACATTATAACATAAACTGAAAAACTGAAATAGTCCCGTTTTGAACAAATCAAGTATGATGCAAACACTGCAAAAATATAACATAAATTTACAGCATATCAAGTGTGACATTTCACTCTTTATTAAATTATACTTTAATCATGGGAAGCAAGCGGGAGATAACACTTTCCCGTATATAATTTAGACTCTCCTTTCAGGGAAACAGATCCCTTTTTAACACAGCAAACACATAAGGATGAGTTTACTCTTACAGGTATCGGTAAGAGCAGTTCACTGACCTGTACGTGAATGAACGAATTGGATAACCAGTACACTGCACGTACGGTCGTGCATGGCTGATCCATGAGCAGAGCAGCAGTGAGGGCGACGTCAGTGTTGTGTCAGTATATATAAAACAAATGATTTTTTTGTCAAATGTAATCATTATGCGCTAAACTTTCATGCAGTATTTGTAAAACTGTCTACTGCTCATCTTCTTTGCCTTGTGGTCAAGTTCTTGACAACTAGGAAATACATAATTTGCAACTATTGAGCGAGGGTCGTGATTGTCAGCTGAAACCTCGGTTTCGGAAACCGAACTTTCCAAACCAACATTTTAATTAAGTGTTTATACAGTCATACGAAACTCCGTTGTAGAAACTTGTTTTGTGTGTTTTCTGCCGGAAATCACTAGTATCAAAACAATCCTTTTTGTTATGGCAGCATGAAAAGGAAATACATTTTACAGAAATTCATAAATATGACTTAAAACTTATTTAAGGTTTAATACATTGCTTGATAAAATATTATTTAAAAAAAATGGTATTTTGTAGCAATTTTTAAGATACTGTGTATTTATTGTGTATTATATATTTTTATACCTACAACAAAATTATACAATCACTTTGCATTTACACATGCTATTTTTAAACAACTTGTTTTACATTTCAACATATCCTAGTTGTACATTTTAAAACATATTTACAAATGAAAATAAGTGTCTTTGTTTATACTGCACGTGAAACCTAAGATTTGAAACAAAGCTTGAATTACAAACCTTGGTCTTGATATACTGCAAAATCTCGCTTTGGTGTCATTTATACAGTACACAAACTCTTGCTTTCTGAAACTGTTAGGTGAGACACAAGACGAACAATGACATAAATTACTTACTGATGATATGGGCACCAGCAGTGCTTTCCAATCACCAGACTGTTGAGACTCTGGGTTCTCAGGGATGCTGTGGGTTCTGTGTGTCCGTCTCATCCGAGCGTACTTACAAACACATTAATACTAAACATTTTAACACTTTGAAAAAGAAACGCATGTGGCTAGGACACTGTCACTACAAATGAAACCTGTAAGTTCACTGTGAGACTATTTTTTTAGATACTGTGCGTACAAATCAACGTGCCATGAAATTAATGATACACTCGGTCGTGTCTAGCTAATTCTGCTTGGGTGCTACTCAGCCCGCATTACTCTAGTGCACACCTAGATGAATGATCTCACCGTGGTGTGTGAAAACACAATCTTCACAAGGGAAGAGAGTTAACAGCCGCTAGGGTGGAGTGACGATTTGTCCCTGAAGACAGGACATGGCGAATTACAAAATGAAATATGCGATTATACATATTGTAAGACAGGACATGGCGAATTACAAAATGAAATATGTGATTATACATATTGTGATTGATAGTGCAGTGAATAGGGTTTCCTTAATTTTGCATTGTCCTTTTTTTTTTTTGCTAACTTTCCAGGAATATTAAATATTAGTGCTACATTCATACACGTATGCATGCGTATTTTTCTTGGAAAAATATTGAAGTGAAAAACTTGCGAGTGTTGTAGTACGATTGTTTCTGGTCATGCGTTTCCAACGTGGCTGCTGCCATAAGCATTAAATTGCGTGCTGAATGTCTAATAAAACTTCTACAGTACATATTTCATACATATATTGCAGTTTTTTTTAATATTATATGCTCTCTAAAATTCATGGTGTGTAGTCTAAGACGTTGATTGCTATTATTATTTTTTATGCTACAAAGTAAGATTTAAGTGCGACATTGTGATGAAACAACAGGTTATTTTGGAAGTAGTAAATTACATAAACAGGACCAAATGTAGGGCACTGAGATGTAAGCGAAAACAATGTGTGCATAATGTACTGTATACCGACTTTGTACTCGGCATGTAATTTTCAGCGATGCCACAGAAATCTTTTTTTAATTGATCGGGTAAAAATTAAGATTTCGGTAACAAGAAACTTTTTAGCATTATTTACAGAGGAATTTTGTCGGGACCACGAAAAATTCTTGTGGGCATGGGTTTTTTGTGTTCGATGGCTAGTTTCCACTGTAGTGCTTCTATTGTAGATGCATTGCTGCTGTCTCCTTCCTTGTATATTTGTTACGCTGTACATTCGCTCTCTCTCTTATCAAACTGTTAACTTGTTTTAAATTTATACTTATTCTTTGATAACTTGTTTGCAGACAGCTTCCATTTTGCAAGTACTGGTGATAGCACAATATTTACATAGTTCCACAATTTAAATGAAAACTTTACATGCAAGCAAATGAAAAACAGTTAGAATCTAAAGCAGACATGAGCACTGTGTGGAGTGGGACAGCTGTGCTACACAATATCTTGTATCGACTAAATTCGAGTTAGACTTTATCTTTTTCCTTCAAAGCACGGAAAGCACATTTATATATATGTTGGTTGGCATCAAAGCTCTTCTCCCCCTTCTCTAGATGGCTGGGAAGCAGGTGTCATCAACTTGAAGGGCTTACTTTTGTAGCCAGAGACGGCAGGTTTTAAGTTCTTAATCATTTTCTATTGTGCTTGGGGAGGTGTGCAGGTCTAGACTGTACACTGGTTGGAATGTAGCTGAAGGCTAAGCTCAGGCATCTATCTGACTATCTTATCGGCAGCTGAGGACAGACGTGGATATGCTAGTTTCTTGGATAGTGTGGGAGGCAGCTGTGATAAAACTCATGGAACGTGTAAAATCAGCCACTTGCATCATCCAGTTGAGTTGGTGGTGGAACCCCTCTGCCAGGCACCCAGTTTGATGCTCACTAGGCCTCCAACTAGGGTTAACCCTTGCTTGGCTCCTTTCTCCCGCCCAGCCCTGTGATGAGGCATTAGGGGGTGACAAAAGTAGAGAAGTGAACTGCAGGTGTAACATAGGGGAAATGGGGCTCCCTGACCTGGGTTGGTCAATTGACCTTCAGCAAGTAAGACTTTGCTGGCAGACCCAAGCACGTGCTACTTGGTAAGGTGGGGCATCATGAAGATGGATCTTCCGGAGGTTGAGAATGATGGTTTCAGCTAGTGACTAATGGCATTAAAGGTGGAGCTACACAGAAGGCTTTTCTGAGCTGATGGGCAGCTCAGCATCTTAGACTGATTACTCAGCTAGCAGTAATGATGCCTGAACAGTGGGTTGCGAGCTCTATTTTTACCTGGAGCACAGGGCCAGCACAGAAGTAGCAGAGAGAGGTGGGGATGGTGGAAAAGGCAATAGGCGGCCATTCCTTCCCCTCTGTGTCCGAAGGGGTAGAAAGGCCACTCTGTAGTGCGAAGTGGGTAGCAGCCCAACAGGATGCATTGCTGGCCAAGCAAACTCCTGGGCTACAAGATGAGCTGGGGTGTATATTACATAACGCCTCTATTTTAGGAGGGACCAGTGACGTGTCATTCTACCACATACAGTGCCTTCTCAGGCCAATACATATGAAATCTTCCATTCTGAAAAATAGTTCTGTTCACGCTCCATGAAGGGATACATATAGGCTTAGCATTTTAACTTCTTATTGAATAAAGTTACAGAATTTTAATGAAGGCTGTTACAATTTTTTGAGCACTGCGAATCAGGCAACCACTCAAAGCCATGGTAGGCTACTGGCATATCCAGGGGGAGGAGCATGGCAGACTGATCTTAAATAATGCTCATGTTCTTAAAATACCTTTGTGTAACATATTCTATTCCTGAAGCACTTGTATTATTATTTTAATTTCTTCTGCTTCAAAAGGTTTAGATCAATTTATATCTCTGGTGCTGTACATTTTTTGGTCTACAACACTTACAAGCCGTGGAGTCATACACTGCCATTGCCAGGGAAACAACTGTATACAAGACTATATCAGGAAACTACTTTGCCTTGAATTAGAGCTCAGTGGAACTTGCTTGTTTATTCAAGGACACAACAGTAAAACATTTTGAAAACGTTAATTGCAACACAGTACGCAAGAAAATTTCGTCCACACAGGTTAACTAACCTTGACTTACAACAATATATAAAAGTTAACGCATTCTGTAAAATTGCAGACAATGTTATTGTTTATTAAAGTTTTTTTTTATATGTTCCCTTTTAATTGAAGGAAAAAACTTTGCAACCTTTTGTGTAATAAGTAATACTAGTATAATGTAAATCAGTAAATATTTACCTTTTCTTTCAACCTCAGTGATGAACAGTGTTCACATATACATTGTAGCGGGTGTGCAAGTTACATGTTATTTACAACACAGTGTCATGCAATTATTCGTTAAAAAAAAAAAAAAACCCCAACACTTCAAACTTTAATTCTAATTAATATTGTAAACTGGCCATTAGAAAATGTCTGCACGGGGGGGGGCAGCTGTGTGTCTGTCCGTCCGTCTCTCCCCCTACATTGTACCTTAGTCTGAGGTACCAGCACTGCTCGTATTTTTTTATTATTGAGCCTCATCCACACTACACACATCACTTGGATTTTTTTTTATCAACAGTGACATCTTCAATTGTTGTATATATATATATATAGCCTGCACTTTCCACATTTTCTTGTATTTCAGTCCACTCTTTAGTGAGTTTCTGCTTGCGAATTTGGAAACAAGAAAAGTCTGCCAGACATCTTTTGCAGTTTTATTTCACCCTTACGTAAAGCTGAGTGGAGGTTCCCGTTCAACAGGCCGCAAACAACCTCAGTTTCATAGAAACTAAAATATATAAATTTTTCCTTCCTTTTTGAACTGAATACATCAACAGTATCTTCAATTTTAATAAGCAAACATGCTACAGCTTTTCACAATTATGCGCTCTTGTTTTTCTTTAATCAGCTGGCACAAACAATGACAATTATGCACTTTTTTTTTCCCAAGGCATAGAAGAGCAGTTGATGGCTGAAGAAATTACGGTCGAACATCCAACCCCCCACAGTTTTTGTTAAACACACATTAGTAAACAAATGTTTTGAGAAGTTAAAATGGGGCTTGATTAAATTCGAATTAGCAAAAGTACATATTGCATTCACATAAACATACTTGTCTTTCAAAAATTGAGAAATAAACAAAATGCATTTATTTATCGTTGGTGACCATGACGCTTTGACAGTTGCATCCCTTTGCACAGGAGACATCAGTCTATGCCGGGTAGTATCTGCTGCTATTGCTAGCCCACATCTCCCTGCCAGCCAAAGTAATCTGCATGCAAAGTCATATCTCTGATGTCATCTTGGCAGATATTTACGATTTAATTAATAATTAACATAATCTGGTGCACTATCCGCAATTTTGAGCACAACCATTAATATTTTTCCATGCCCCAAGAAAGATGATATAAATCAACTGTTATGGTTGGTAATGCATGTATTGCAACCATGGCTTATGAATAATTTTGTACGTTGCAACATTGTTTGACATGAGTATCTGGTGCATCAACAATACATATTCCTTAGAGTTTTGAGCACTTACTTGTAGGCCTTTATCATGTATTGCTGAAGCATTAAGACTAAATAATTGTAGGGGAAAGGCACTAGAGTAATCTTTCAGTTGGACTTTTAGCGCTGGTTGCTAATAGTGCTTTAGAAGGGCTTTTTTTTTTTTTACTCAGCCAATGTTGTTGCCAGCTACTGTGACCTATTCCACCAATCGAAGCCTAGTTGGACACATTTGCAGACACTTACTAGTAAACCTTATTTATTTAATATAAGTACGTTTTGACTGGCTGCTTTTAAATTTGTTGCATGTAGTCACGAGGACCAAGAGCATGTGGGACATCAATTAACTTAAAATGTGTATAAACTGAAGGAAATAAAACTGAGGTGGGAGGAACCCACACAACTGCTTTTTATCAAACTAAAGCAGTATTTTGCATATATTGTACCACAATAACACTAATTTGCTCACAAAGATAGTAACAACTTTCACTTAAATTTACCCTGAAATAGTTTTTTCTGAATTGGCTTCCAAAAAGTGTAAAATACAACTAACTGCTGCACTGTTAATTTGTCTCTGACAATATTATTTTTGCACTGTGGAGTAGATTGTAACTTTATTTGGCACAATTTCCTCCCAATTGTGGAGGAAAAAAATACTTATGACAGTGGTCCAGTACTTGAAGATGCAACCTGATCACTGCTGCTAGACCCTAAGAACAGAAAGTTCATAAATTTGCATTTCTACTTTCCAGAAGGAAGCCCCATGGAGCCTGGTGGACCAGAAGAGACTGAGGTTGTGGTAAAAGAAATTGCAGCCATAAAGCTGGAACCCCCAGACAGTGAAGAGGAGCTAAAAGAGGATGTGAGCCCAGACATAAATGTGATGGAAGAACCCCAGGAGGAGGAGGTTAAACCTGTGCCCCCAGTCGCAGACACCACACACGTCTCTGTTGCATGCTCCATAGATGGGAATGTGCAGTTTGAGGAACAGCTGCAAGTGACCACTGCAGTGCCAGGGAAGATCAAAATAAACATCACAAAACCAATCACCACCAAAGAAACTGCAATGGACACTGAAGTAGAGCAGGCAAAGGATGAAGTGAAAGAATCTGCGAGCAGCATTGAGCAAGCAGGTGATGTGAAAGAGGTAGCCCTTGGTGAGGAGCAAACAGAAATGACAGAAAGGCCACTCTGTAGTGCGAAGTCGGTAGCAGTCCAACAGGATGCATCGCTGGCCAAGCCAACTCCTGGGCTACGAGGTGAGGTGGGGTGTATATTACATAACGCCTCTTTTTTAGGAGGGACCAGTGACGTGTCATTCTACCACATACAGTGCCTTCTCACGCCAATACATATGAAATCTTCCATTCTGAAAAATAGTTCTGTTCACGCTCCATGAAGGGATACATATAGGCTTAGCATTTTACCTTCATATTAAATAAAGTTACAGAATTTTAATGAAGGCTGTTACAATTTTTTGAGCACTGCAAACCAGGCAACCACTAAAAGCCATGGTAGGCTACTGGCATATCCAGGGGGAGGAGCATGGCAGACTGATCTTAAATAATGCTCATGTTCTTAAAATACCTTTGTGTAACATATTCTATTCCTGAAGCACTTGTATTATTATTTTAATTTCTTCTGCTTAAAAAGGTTTAGATCAATTTATATCTCTGGTGCTGTACATTTTTTGGTCTACAACACTATTACAAGCCGTGGAGTCATACACTGCCATTGCCAGGGAAACAACTGTATACAAGACTATATCAGGAAACTACTTTGCCTTGAATTAGAGCTCAGTGGAACTTGCTTGTTTACTCAAGGACACAACAGTAAAACATTTTGAAAACGTTAATTGCAACACAGTACTCGAGAAAATTTCATCCACACAGGTTAATAATTTAACCTTGACTTACAACAATATATAAAGTTAATGCATTCTGTAAAATTGCAGACAATGTTATTGTTTATTAAAGTTTTGTTTTATATGTTCCCTTTTAATTGAAGGAAAAAACTTTGCAACCTTATGTGTAATAAGTAATACTAGTATAATGTAAATCAGTAAATATTTACCTTTTCTTTCAACCTCAGTGATGAACAGTGTTCACATATACATTGTAGCTGGTGTGCAAGTTACATGTTATTTACAACACAGTGTCATGCAATTATTAGTTAAAAAAAAAAGAAGAAAAAAACCATCCTAAAGGAAAAAAACCCAACACTTCAAACTTTAATTCTAATTAATATTGTAAACTGGCCATTAGAAAATGTGTGGGCACGGAGGGGTGTGGGGGGGGGGCAGCTGTGTGTGTCTGTCCTCTCCTCTACATTGTACCGTAGTCTGAGGTACCAGCACTGCTCTTTTTTTTATTACTGAGCCTCATCCACACTACGCACATCACTTGGATTTTTTTTTTATCAACGGTGTCATCTTCAGACACAAAACTTGAATTGTTGTATATCTGAAAGTTTGTGAACTGCTTCTGTAGTTCATTCATATTAAGTGTCACTGATTTTCCTGACTAGAAAAGGGGGGGGGGGGGGAATTCACAAAGCAGGGAACTTATGCGAAATTAGCATTTTCTACGTCAACGTAGCAACCTCTGCACATTTCAGAACTTTACTGGAAACTTAAGGACATAATCAAAAGTGCTACAATGTAATTCTGAACATTAGGGGGGGGGGGGGGGGGTGGTGTCATATTTGCTTTTTGCCCACACAAGTGTTTACCAGCTGAAATTAAATGTTTGGTTTCAATGACCCGATTTTGTGCAATAAGGTGTTCAGTAATTGTCTCAAAATCTGGAATAATATGAAGTAAACATAAACAAAATGTCTTAATCATATCACTTGCCAAAAACATACATAAATTTTCTTTACTACTCAAAATACTATTATTTATTTCTGCAGTCTGCTTAGTGTTAGAAACAGCATCTATCTTGTTTATAGCCTGCACTTTCCACATTTTCTTGTATTTCAGTCCACTCGTTAGTGAGTTTCTGCTTTCAAATTTGGAAACAAGAAAAGCCTGCCGGACATCTTTTGCAGTTTTATTTCACCCTTACGTAAAGTTGAGTGGAGGTTCCAGTTTCATAGAAACTAAAATATATAAATTTTTCCTTCCTTTTTGAACTGAATACATCAACAGTATCTTCAATTTTAATAAGCAAACATGCTACAGCTTTTCACAATTATGCGCTCTTGTTTTTCTTTAATCAGCTGGCACAAACAATGACAATTATGCACTTTTTTTTCCCCAAGGCATAGAAGAGCAGTTGATGGCTGAAGAAATTACGGTCGAACATCCAACCCCCCACAGTTTTTGTTAAACACACATTAGTAAACAAATGTTTTGAGAAGTTAAAATGGGGCTTGATTAAATTCGAATTAGCAAAGGTACATATTGCATTCACATAAACATACTTGTCTTTCAAAAATTGAGAAATAAACAAAATGAATTTATTTATCGTTGGTGACCATGACGCTTTGACAGTTGCATCCCTTTGCACAGGAGACATCAGTCTATGCCGGGTAGTATCTGCTGCTATTGCTAGCCCACATCTCCCTGCCAGCCAAAGTAATCTGCATGCAAAGTCATATCTCTGATGTCATCTTGGCAGATATTTACGATTTAATTAATAATTAACATAATCTGGTGCACTATCCGCAATTTTGAGCACAACCATTAATATTTTTCCATGCCCCAAGAAAGATGATATAAATCAACTGTTATGGTTGGTAATGCATGTATTGCAACCATGGCTTATGAATAATTTTGTACGTTGCAACATTGTTTGACATGAGTATCTGGTGCATCAATAATACATATTCCTTAGAGTTTTGAGCACTTACTTGTAGGCCTTTATCATGTATTGCTGAAGCATTAAGACTAAATAATTGTAGGGGAAAGGCACTAGAGTAATCTTTCAGTTGGACTTTTAGCGCTGGTTGCTAATAGTGCTTTAGAAGGGCTTTTTTTTTTTTTACTCAGCCAATGTTGTTGCCAGCTACTGTGACCTATTCCACCAATCGAAGCCTAGTTGGACACATTTGCAGACACTTACTAGTAAACCTTATTTATTTAATATAAGTACGTTTTGACTGGCTGCTTTTTAAATTTGTTGCATGTAGTCACGAGGACCAAGAGCATGTGGGACATCAATTAACTTAAAATGTGTATAAACTGAAGGAAATAAAACTGAGGTGGGAGGAACCCACACAACTGCTTTTTATCAAACTAAAGCAGTATTTTGCATATATTGTACCACAATAACACTAATTTGCTCACAAAGATAGTAACAACTTTCACTTAAATTTACCCTGAAATAGTTTTTTCTGAATTGGCTTCCAAAAAGTGTAAAATACAACTAACTGCTGTACTGTTAATTTGTCTCTGACAATATTATTTTTGCACTGTGGAGTAGATTGTAACTTTATTTGGCACAATTTCCTCCCAATTGTGGAGGGAAAAAATACTTATGACAGTGGTCCAGTACTTGAAGATGCAACCTGATCACTGCTGCTAGACCCTAAGAACAGAAAGTTCATAAATTTGCATTTCTATTTTCCAGAAGGAAGCCCAATGGAGCCTGGTGGACCAGAAGAGACTGAGGCTGTGATAAAAGAAATTGCAGCCATAAAGCTGGAACCCCCAGACAGTGAAGAGGAGCTAAAAGAGGATGTGAGCCCAGACATAAATGTGAAGGAAGAACCCGAGGAGGAGGAGGAGGTTAAACCTGCGCCCCCAGTCGCAGACACCACACACGTCTCTGTTGCATGCTCCATAGATGGGAATGTGCAGTTTGAGGAACAGCTGCAAGTGACCACTGCAGTGCCAGGGAAGATCAAAATAAACATCACAAAACCAATCACCACCAAAGAAACTGCAATGGACACTGAAGTAGAGCAGGCAAAGGATGAAGTGAAAGAATCTGCGAGCAGCATTGAGCAAGCAGGTGATGTGAAAGAGGTAGCCCTTGGTGAGGAGCAAACAGAAATGACAGAACCACCCCCACCAGGTGTTGGGCCTGAGCCAGTGCACATGAAGCCTTTGTTGGTCGGCCGTAAGCTGACCGAGTTACCTAAAGTCCAGAAGGGCAAAGAACTGTCTGCCTTGTGCAGTATCATGTGAGCTGTGATTTGTTTACAGCATGTTACAGGTTTGATTTGTTGACTATGTATATAGTATTTTATTTGTACATGTTTGTTAATAGGTTTTTTTGAAGAAGAAATATTTTTGTTATAAAAATTTGTGTTAACTTCTTTTAGTCACCTCTGAATAATTCCCACCCCCAATCTTTTAAGTATTGTATTGATCCTCCTTTATACAGCTTTAAAAGTATGTCACTGTATCATAGATAGTGAATAAAACAAATTTAAGTGTAAAATATTTGTGTGTAGATTCATTTTCAAAATAGCAGGATGGACGTCACAGGGATTTGTAAATCAATTTGGCTGTTGTACAGTAAAACTCTGTTAAGATGTTTCTGAAGAGGAAAAAATAATGCTTGTTAACCAGGTAACCTTGAAAGGGACATGCAGATAGACAAGGTGCACAATTTCAACTTAAGTGGGAACTTCTTAGCAGAGGCTTCACTGTACATTCTTTTAATTGAACAAGCACTTACTGCAAAGTCATGGCTCTTGTAACCCCACCCTATCCTCATCATGTAGTAGGTGGTGCTATTGTCAAGCAACAGGTTGGACTTTACTCTGCATGGTCTAGTACTACTAACAGATTAATACAGGACTTTAGGTTATGGATAGTAATGTGAAATAAAACACTAGCACAATTATTACTTTTAATTCATACACCTATAGGCTGCAGTTGTGGGGCCACCTTGGGAATGGAATTGTATCTTTGATATTGTTGATCCCCAGGAGAGACTGCAAATAGCGCTCCAGTCCCATGCCAAACCCTCCTGTAGGCATGCTGCCATACTTCCTGAGGTCAAGGTACCACTGCAGACCATGCAACTCTTGTTGCAGTATCCTCTTCTGTAGCTGGGAGTGGTCGTCTTCTCTCAGACTTCCACCACACAACTCCCCCACCTGTGGCACCAGCAAATCCACTGCCAACACCTGCGGGCACACCACACCTTGATCCAGCAGCTCAATTAAATAACCACTTATGAAATCTGTACTGCGAATCAAACCCAACTAATGAATGTGGGTCATTAACTTAGGATCTGAAGTAATTCACAGAACCATCCCATAATAAATATTTCAAAACTTCAGCATATACATAAACAATCACCAAAAGTCAACAGCATTGGCTCCCATGATTATGACTGGGGAACATGTGCACTTTTCATCCAAATTGTGAAATCAAAATTAGATATACTGTAAATATATGTACAATTTCTTAAACAACCATAACCCTAATTCTCTGTAACATATCTTACACAAAAGGTTGAATGGAAGCTGTTGATCCATGTACACCACACTGAATTTAAGTTATCTTAACAAAATATAATTAAACACAGTCTTCATAATTCAAATTCTATTTGAGAGTTGAACTAAACTAGGCAAAACAAAATTAATAAATTTCACTGCAATTTTTTAAAGGTGTATTTTTAAATTTCATAATTTTTATGTGCGCTCTTAACTAAACTTCCATTCCAAATTTGTTTTTAAGAAAAGAGCAAACCTTCGTATAGGGTCGTTCATGATCTCATAGAATCAATACAATATCAGGCGAAAAAAATTCAGTGGGTGTTGGGGTTTTTTTTTTTTAAATAAAGTTTATATATTTCGCCATATACTTGTCAGTTATGCCGGCAGAGTTGTAAAACTGACACTTAAGAACCTAACTTAACCAGCCAATGAATAATAGCTACATAAAATTTCACTGCGTAATGCAACATTTTCCCAGAAACATATTCCATTCCTCGCATATTTCGTAATAGCCTTCATATAACATTATCGGCTCATGACATACAGAATGGCTTTCAAAACCAATTACTACAACAAATGCATATTTTGATAACAGGTGGTGCCATGGGTGAGAGATTTGTAACTTACTATTTTGCTAAAATGTCTATTTAGACTATAACTCCTTTTTTAAAATTTATGTAAGAAACACGTCATCCTCTTCGAGCAGTATGCTGAGCATGATTATGTTACACATTCAATGTACTGAAAAATATTTGTTTATTTCTGGGACATCCAAAATACTAAGATTTAATTTGCATGATGATCAATGAAGAAGGTAAAAATGGACCCGACCCATATGCTGTAATAATAAATGGCTATAGTTCATCCAATAATTGCAATTGAAGAACATACTTTTTGGAATTTTTAGTGGGTAAATATACTTATATGGCTTTGGGTTAACTGCAACATTACCACTTTCCAAATCTGCAGCTTTGAAAACTTTGTCACAGATTTGGGGTTGTAAAAATGGCTTGATAAATTGCGGTTACAATTTCGTTTCCTGAAAACCATTTCAATGTAAGCAGTTTCGCTCTAATTATCTTTGTCTGAGATTTTTCTTAAAGTTGTATACTGCATCCAATGTATGTAGCTTACGTTCATAGAACTATAAGCTTGCATATTCCCTGGCAAATTTCTGAAAATATACAGTTTTCTTAAAACTAGGTACAGCAGGTTTTCAACACACTGAACATCGTATGAAATAATATCTCTCAACACTACCAAACCATGATGAATGTTGAGTTGACAGATTTGGATGGCATGTAACGAGTCATTAAGAGCTGATATGATAGAAGTTGGGTTGAGCGAGCACGTATGAGTAACGCTTCTCGAGTGTGAACGTACGGATGTCACAAGTTCTGTATTTATGTTCAGCAGAGAATGGGCGTATGCCAACCTGAAGTAGAAAGGAAATTTCTTTGCAAGAAAGTGAAAAATTGTCAAATTGTTTACTACACTTATTAATAATATGTTTTCTTTTAATTAAAAAAAAAAAAAACTTTGCAGCTTACTGTACAATGAGAAGTAATACTAACAGTAAACATTAGCAAATTACAAGCCTTACCTTCACAGCAACTTTCGTTTCAATCAACTTCAGTTATTAACAGTTCACATTAACACTGCAGCTGCTCTGTTGCATGTTATTTACATTATTTAAAACAACAGTTCAAACTTAATACTGTTGACTGGCCTTCATATATTTTTTGACACTTCCGTATCAGGAAGCGTGTTTTCTGAACATAGGCCCGGCATGGTATGCCACACTTATTGGACTATTCTGTTCAACTAGAAAAGATGTGAAATAGCATTCCGCTCCTGTAATGTTATCCACATCAGAACTTTTGACAAAGAACTGTCCAATTTCAAATTATTAAAACAGCCTTTCACATGTTAAATGTGTTTTCTGCACGTCACATGGTTGAAAAAAAATATTTTCTGCCACCTTTTGTAATGTTTACATCGCGCCTACAAACACGGCAAAACACGAACTTCTCTCCTTTGTTAGACTTTTAATATATACGGAAATTCTTCAGTGTACTCTTTCCAAAATAATCATAAAATAGGTTTTCTTACATTTTCCACTCATTTTGCCAATTACTACGCGACACAACGTTGCAAAAAATAAGAATTTACAACACGAACATGGTCGGCCAGTAAACACAAGCACACTATGTGATGCAAAGATGGTGAGATACGAGTCATGAACACTTCATAAACATACGTCTTCAGCGTTGTCTACAACTTCAATCAGCCAATAACATTCCACGATTAGCTACTAGATTCTGTGTTACAGTGACACGTCTCTATCGTGCTAGTTATGGCAATCGTAGGAAAAAACGTACACAAACAAAATAAAAATGTTATGATGAACAAAAAAACCCACAAAACTTTGGGCTTTTTCTATAAACACACTATAAATTCCATACACGCTACGGGCAAACCGTAAAAGTTGCAGGTATCCATTCATGGTTAAAGCAAAGAGCAATAAAATAAGTTTATTTTACATACTGTACACATAGGTTGTGTATACAAATACAGTGGAACCTTATTGCGATCCCATTTATTCAGTTTTCCCAAATGAGGTTTTTTTTTTGAGAGCCCTGACAAATATCCTATATAGTGTTAAATAAACCTGCATGCTACATCTCTTAAGCCATTAATTTACCGCTTCTAGTGATCAGTTATTCTGTCTGAAATACAAAATATATTTTGAACAATTGTTTTCCAATGATTTGTTCCCGTTGGTTATGTTTTACCGTATTTTCTGTACGCACATACGTGAATGCAAAAAACCACGGATAATAGAAAACTGGTGCTATCAATAGTATTGAATATATTTTGCAAGTTTTTTTTTTCATGTTCTATTTTTTCTTATGTCTTTACTGTATCTGAAGGGTGGTAAAATTACAACGCAACTTGGGTTCTCATTTTTCTTATGCGTTTACTGCACTCATAGGTTGACAACAATGAAAATGAATCACACAAACTATGACGCTGTATCTATGGTGTGGTTATTGTAAATGGAATTTGAGATGAAGGTATAGCTGTGGCAATATTTAAGAGCACATTGGAAACTGTCAGCTACAGTTTTGGTAAGAATTTTAAGGGTTTGAAAAAGATTAGGCAAGAAATGCTTGGCAAAAATTGTCACAAATACATCAGTTCTGGTAATTTTAACCAAGGGATTGAGTATAGCTCAGCCGACAATGGAACACAAGGCAAATAAATGAATGTAAATAAAAATAAAATTTCACTCAATTTCAAAAATTGAAGATTTTAAGTGATATAATACTAAATTTATTTGAATAAGTTCTCTTTAATGACATCCTCAGGCTGTTGGTTTAAACAAACATGCATTTTGAGGTTACGTATAATACTTCTCAGATCTAAAATCCGAGTCCACACCAATTATTTCCCTGCATTTTTTCTTGTTGGCCCATGCAAAAAAAAAAAAGTGAATTATTGAGAATCCACTGTAGTAGGTAGTCAGTATTTACAGAGTACATTATGGCAGCATTTTCTGGCTTGAATTTCAAACAGCAGAGACAACTATCACGAAGAGTAATTAGTAATGGTAGAGGGTAGGTAGTCGTAGACTCCAGGGAGTATGAGACGGGGAATACACGTTAATGGATGCGCATGCACAAATAACTCACAAGATGACATTCAAATCCAGAGCTCATTAAAATTTAAGAAAAAAAAAAAAAATCTCCTTACCAACTACAGACTGTCTTCATCTACAATAATCGAAGCTACAGTAAACTGGATGGATGCTGAAGCTGCACACTTTGAGTTGTAAAGTCTAGTTCTTCATTTTGCAACTTGCAGTTGCTGTTTGATGACCATGGTTTTCCTTTGAATTCATCTGCATTTTCTGGGTTAACAGAGTCCTGCAATCATATTGGCATGGAATTCTATTTTGTTTTTCCTCACTAAACTTACACCTGTTTCAGTTGGTGAACTGCCATGATCAACTTGCTTAATTATGGATACTTTTTAATTACAGATGCACCTGCTGTTTTTGAAATGTCGAACCATATTTTGCCAGCTCACTGTCATTGGTGTAAGAAAAATAATCAAATTGAAAACAACTGAATTCTGTTTCTAATTATTCAATTTCTTTTTCTGTTGGCACCTTGAGAAATTGATCAACCATATAGTCCACAGGTGAAAATCTGTTCTTTCTTCCCTGGAACACATCAGCAACTTCAGTGTGCTCTAGAAACTGTTCCTGAAGTGGCCACTTTTTTTACAATGTAGTCACAAGTATTTGTGTAAAACAATCTGACATCAGCAAAAAACCATTTTCAACTTATCCTCATGAAGAAAACGTTCTTTCAAGCATGTCCTACTCTTTGCTTCTACAACCAATTCACCATCACTTTTTTTGGCATTTAATGCTAGAAATTTTAACTTACAATAACAAAACTTCATTCCGGAACTGATGATACTTTCACAAGTTGAATAACTGCTTTCTCTTGTTGCAGGAATACATTTAAGGGTTAAAAAGTGGATGAACAGAACAGTAAAACAAAAGGTAAAGTTTAGTTGAAGGATTTTCAAACTGCGCTGTAATTTTCTGAATCTCTGAACTAAACTTATCGTCATCCATTTTGTAATGCATTGTAGCAGAGATAGCCACCTCGTTGAAACATATTTCTATATTTTGTGAGGCTTCCCCCCCCCCCCCCCCCCCCACCTTCTGACAAAGCTTCAAAATATTTTGCCTCTTGAGTTCTTTTGCAAGTAGTAGTATATATCTATTAAAAATTGCTCAACACTGACATTTACTAACCCATTGCAGCCAAGTGCACAAGATAACAGGCACACTCTTGTTCATGTATTTTCGGATCCACTTTATAAAGAAATGAACTACAGTCACGCCTTTGGAGACAATTAGTCATAGTACTTGCATTATCACATGAAAAATCTACATAATTCTCCCAATGAATATTCCTCTTCTTCAGTTCGCCCTCTAAAATTGAAAAAATCCCTTGTCCTGTATTGTCACGTGACTCCTGAACAGGCAATATAGTGGTTGCAATCTGTCCAATTTCCACAGCAAAGTATGACAACTATCGGATATAGTTTTTTGTATCAATATCATTGCTACCGTCTGTTGCTAAAGAGAAGGGTTTTCATCTGTTGAAATAGCTAAACTCCTAATTAGTGCTCCCGTGTTTGTTCTTGCACAACTATATTTGGAGGCCATTTTCGAATCCGGGAACATTTTTTGGATGATTGACCAGTATGATGACTGCAGGCTAGGTTATGTTCAATGAGGAACATCATAAATAGTAAATGAGTATTTGTTACCACATTTCCCCTGTCGGAATTGGTAAAAAAAAAAAAAAAACCCTGTTACATTCCTGTTGGAATCTCTCAGCTTCACAAAGTCTTTATGAATTTTACTACTTACATGATTATGGCAGTCCTCTCTTCCTCCGTGTGCAACCGAAGAATAAGGTGTACATACAGAGCAAAAAAGCATGCGACAAAGACTTTGAGGAACGCAGTAAACATGGCCACACTTTTGTATATTCCGCTTGGCATTTCTGAACAATCTTCTGTTTATTTTAATCTCATCCCACTATTAATGTCACCACACTGTACTAGAAGCCATTCCATTGATATTTAAAATATGGCTGAAGCTTTCTCAACAACACTATAAAAAATATACTGTAAAATTTATGAATTGACACATCACCAGTACGCTCAGCACAAATGTTTACAAGCGTTTCTTAAGAGATGCAGAAAACTTGCATGCTACTACGCGGTTGAAAAGCCATCAACTAATGCAATCTTGGGAGTGTTCATGTGGTATGCTCTTTCTGCTACTTCTGCTCTTAACGTTCTCTAGTATTCATGGTACCCGAAGCATTTCTTTGAATTGGTGTTTGGGTGGCGAGCATTGCGCTATCTGCTCGTGCTCGCAGAGGTGGAGCAGACGGCACAGGGCGAGAGCACGGACGTTGCTACCAAAAGTTCAAAATATAAACATGTTTATTTTCACCTGCCCGTTGATGTGGACAATCTACTTGGAGTTAAGGATGAAAGGAAGGGGGTGGGGATGGGGGGAATTATGTAAATAAAAATTTATTCTGGTGAAGAATCATGGTGTGATGATTTTATTTAGCTAGTAACTGTTTTGACCCTCTGAACTTTCAAAAAGGTGAGTTGGTTTAGGTTAGCTCAAGTTCAGGCCAAACACCAGCTCTCGTCTACGTGCCATATTGAGAGCAACTGCTCTAAATGCTTCTTTCTTGCACCTAGCAGGATCTCGACTTGCTCTCGAGAGCAGGGGGCAATGCTACCCGAACAAACCTCTTGATTCCAAGCATGCTAGCTTGAGAAGAGAAAGAGAATCCGGAACAGTAACTGACCATTACATTACTTGGATGTTGTGTTGCCAAAACTAGTGTATTAAATTCTTGTACCAACATACTGAAACGCTCATGCCACACACCGCGAAAAAGTGCTGATCGAGAGCAGTGCTATAGCATATATTATCGTAAGACCTGAAATACACGTTTATATACGAGAATTGTCGTACATTTGGAGAGACAGGACCTGGCCCAAAAATTACTGATCACTTCCGAAGCTTTTATTTACTAAGAGCTCAAGCACAGATTGTTTTGGCACACAAAGAATTCCCAAAATTGATAAAAAGAAATCATAATTTGACATACCATTTGTAAAAGTATAATTGTAGGCGAAAACGAGTAATGATTGCAATCAATTCGTAACTGTTGGCATGTCTGCAACACTAAACATAATTTAAATGTCCACTCATATTAAGTAACACATAAGTAGCAAAAACAAGCAGCGTCAAATTACAAAATACACAACCTTACTGTCAGTCAGTCACACTACGTTAAAATAGTCTGTCAGTGATGCAAAGTTAAAAGGAGAGCGAACACGAACATTATGTAAACAAAGTGATGCACGCACTACGCTGAGGGTCTTCTTAACCACCTGGAAAAATGTAGCCTCGTTACGGACAAAATAATACTACGTAGGATTCTTTTCTTTTGTGTACAATTTCAACATTTTTTGGCAGAAGATTTTAATTTTTGTTGAATATTGAATACTGTTTGTTTGCAGTTATTATCAGACATATTTACTGTCACACTTGAAAATTTGTAAATCTAGTACCTACTTAAAAAACCACAATACTTAACTGCTGCCTGGAAAATGAGGCTAGTTTTGAACGAATGTAAGCAGAGAGTGCACATAGGTTATTAATAGCAGCTGTGGGCAACTGGTGGAAAATGTCCAATATTTGACATTGAACTGGTGGCTTCACAGTTAAGTCACAATATGATTATGCTGCCTCTGGTAAATTGGGAGTTGATTGTATTGGAGAATCACATTTATGGTTTATTTTTATCTATTACTCGCAAGTAACCAGATACAGACATTACATTACGTCTTAACGCATTCAAATATTGCTGCAGTTCTAATTTTATGTATCCAAGATTTTAATCTTTAAGCAATTCAAGAACTGCTTAACATAGTCATCTGCAATGGTAGCAGGTGTATAGCGGACGTCATTCTAAAGAGTGTTCACGATAACGTGAGCACTTTTGAAAACTCTGCTTATTTCCTACTTCCAGCCCAATTCATATCATTCCACAGTTTCTCAATGGAAACACTGCCATGGTGTGTTTGCTTAATCAGCTGTTCAGAAGTCCCTGTTATTTATTTACATAACACACTGTAAATACACACATGTTGTTTTCAGTAAATAATACCTCCTTGTGAATACTGATGTGGTTCTTACTATTTGGAAATAAATTGTCTAACAATTGGCAATTATTTTTCTTTATCCTGTCTCGAGTGTCTCAGAAGAGTCTAACACTTGGGTTATTTCCCTTCATTATATCCATGCCACATTATTTAAAACATTCCTGGTTAAATATGCGCAAAGTTCGAATTTTTGCAGGTCGTTCCATGGGAACAAAAGCCTCCGAGATAATACTAAATAACGTATTTCGGCATGTATAGGCTGCATATTTTTTCAAAGAAAAAAATTACCACAGAAAGTGGGATGCAGTCTAATGACGAGATATTGCATTAAAAATGCTTTGCCCCAAAAATCAATATTAAGTGATTGTTTATAACCATATACAGTGTAAACCCGAACTATCTAACTCGGTTTGACTGAAAGTCCATGCTACATGCCCTATGTAAACAACGCTAAAAAAAAGGGTCAGTTTTTACCAAACTCAAAATTCAATTTTTACCACATCGATCAAACAAAAATTTCTGTAGCAACGCCAAAAATTACATGCTCCGATCATTAAACAAAGAATTATTAACAAAAGCATAAGTATGAACTGTACTCACCAATGCATAAAGTCAGCATACAATACATATGTACACATGCACCGGTAATACTAATAGATAACACAAATAAAATAAATTTTTAACACACAATTTTTTTGCGTATGTCTCACTGCCCCTGGCATTACCATTTCCGAAATGACCTCTTGTTGATTTACTTGCGAACTCGTTCTGTGCAGCAAAAACCAATAAATAATAACAATAGACGTCTCGGACTATATAAAAGCACAAAAAAAAAAAACACTGGAAAAATGTGGGAATACAGTACATAAATATATACTGTAGAATTGTATTAGATGTTTAGCAAACAATATTGCAATGTTTTTGGCAGCAGCCATGTTCGTAACGATAAGCTAGAAGAAGCAAGGTCATATTTCGGAGATATCGATTCGCAATGCAACGATGCAAACACCACTTGCAAATTATCACTTGAATATTTTTTCATAAAAATTACGAACGGATTATGTATAAAAATGTAACTCTAATAAATATTCCAGAAAGTTATAAAAAAAAAGGCAATGCAAAATTAAGGTAACCCTATTCACTGCAATTTATCAATAACAATATTCACGACATAGATGAGAAAATCATTTTACTACTGTACAAGAGAAATATATCATATGTAGTTTGCACGCCTGCCACCAAGTGCAGAGTGATATGACGCCATTCTCAAGTCACGTTACCATCGGTGTAATAGTAATTGCACGATGTACATTTGTAAACATTGCAACATAATATAAATTTTCTGTCATAAATGTTTTGTAGAGGAGAAATTGTGTTGAAATTTATTATGTTTTTACACAATTGTGATTTAACAATGTTTACAGGAAAACAAAAATGTTGTGAGGCCTATACTTAAAATATTAATTATCCCTAATTTTTCATAAAAAAAGTCTGGTGCGGCCTGTATACCCATGCAGCCTATACATGCCAAAATATGGTATATTTGGTCTGTCATATACAACAAACAAACTGTGTTAGTCTTTAAATTACATGAGAATAATTCTTCATGTACAGGCAGAGCTAAGGAAAACAGTGTGCTTAAATGCTTTTGAACGACATGTCTAATTTTATTTACGTGGAATATTACAAAATAACATTCTCCCGCGGAATACATTACAATCGTGGCAGACTACCCAAATTCCTACTGATAACGAACGGTGTGCTACGTAAGACACAAATAACTCCTATGTGTAAGCAAATGACCGGTGTTGCTATGGTATTACAAATATAAAAAATAGACATAAAACCTTGATGGATAAACCAAACGAATCCAACTTTTTAGGTTTATTTTTACAGCACACTTCCAAGGTAATATTTATAACAAAATAAAAGTTTCATTAAAATCCATCCTGTGAAGTTTGTTTTTAGAGGGTCTAATGACACAATAGTTTGTCATAACCTTCCTAATGAGAAAACAACATTTGGCTTATGAAATTATAACGATTGCAGTGATGTGAACATAACATCTAAATGTTTTATTACATAAAATAAATATTTTAAATTTGAGGTTTCAACCTGCTTCACACATGTTGTTCAAGGCAAGTAATGATACCTAACCAGGGAACGGAAAAGAGTGATGTAAATTCACGGAATTCAGAGCATTAACACTGTAATGGAAACAGGTTTAAAAAAAAAAAAAAACTATGGACGAAGCATTGAAATTGGTTCGTGTTCCCTAGAAGGTCCTAACGGAAAAAGAAGTGGAAACTCTATCCATCGAATTTCAGGGGACTGAGGGGAAAAAGTTCTACAGATGCAGATATTCTGTAGATGTGGACTACACAAATTAGTCAACAAAATAACCCAACCTCATTAAACTTTGTGTTGAACACATTGATAGGCCTATGCGTGGTGTTTGTAAAGTTTAACTAAAAGAAAACAATGTAAATGGGAATATTAAAGAAAACATTCATAATACAGTAGAATCTCGTTATAAAGTTCTCAAGGAAACCAGAAGTGTTGACAGTATATACAAAAAACACTATAAATAATGCAAGGTAATTTACCGGCACTCACACTCAAAATTAATAAAAACTGTATTTAAACACCTCTTTTGAAACCACGTGCACAGAAATAACTGCCTACGTAGCAGAAGTATTATCCATTAGAGTAACTAACAACAGTCACAGTTACTAGCTAAGAAATAAAAACGTCTTGAATATTGTGATTAATAAAGTGCAGTGAATAGGGCGTCCTTAATTTTTCTAACTTTCCAGGCATATTCATTGGAGTTAGATTTATACATAATGCATTCGTAATTTTCATGAAAAAAAATTTAGAGTGAAAAACTTGCGAGTGTTGGCAATGTCACATCACGAATCAATATCTCAAAAATATGGCACAGCTGTTTCATGTCGTAGCTGGTTGTTACCAACATGGCTGCTGCAGTAAACATTGCAACTGTTTGCTGAATGTCTCATAAAATTGTACAGTACATATTTCATATGCGTATGTACTGCACTTGTTTTTTTTTTTATCTAAATACACAATGTGTAGTCTGAGACGTCTATTGTTATTATTTACAGTTACAAAGTACGAGTTAAGTAAACTTAAAGCAGCCACTGCTGCCGCCCGCCAGCGTGGGTGCCCACCACACAGCACTTGGCTCCAGCGCCTGGCCAGGCAGCGTGGGATTGAGAACTGGCAACAGTGCGCTGCACTCTGTTGTTGCTAGATCCTGGTTTTCTTCCGCCCGTAGATCCTCGCCTTCCCCGCCCGCCTATTCAGACCCTAATGCACGCGGCACAAGGGCAAAACTCACTCCATGATCGGCAGGGCTGTGCACATGTTTGCAACGGAGGCGTGACCAAAGGCTATATGATAAGGGAGTTGGGGGAAGGGGAGAATATCACAGAGACGAAGGGAGGTGAGAAGTGACAGTGATGCCCGGGCAGGCAGCGGCGAAGTAATGTGCGTATTTTCCTCCCGATCAGCACGCAAACAACACAGGATCTGTACATAACTGCGAGTTCTAACGTAAACATAGGTCAGAGCGTAAATAACCACGACACTCCCCAAGACTACAATTGCGAGTGGCAAATATACAGACAGTTTCATATGTAAACACACAGAAAACACTTGTAAACACTAGAGGCAAAGGAAATTACGTGTTTTTCTATCAATTACATTTTTGACTCTTAATTTTGTTTACAAAAAAAAGTTCGGAGCAAAGTGCAAATCGGCACTGCGGGAGAATAAATGTGACAGCATGACACAGGTAAGAAATCCACACACAATGTCCAGCAACACCTATATTTCATTGCACGTGAACATATAATTAATGACCAAGATAAAAGCAACACATTTATTTTTTGGGCTATTTCATTAAAATTTCCTGCCATTTTTAGGTTCCCCAGAACAGGGTTGTAACTTCAAGAGGGTAGTTGTGTTTACTTTGGAAAGGGGAAAATGTGAATTTATTTAAAATACACATAGAACGATCAAATTAAAAAAAAAGTTTGTCTAAGTCGAAAAATTAGGTCCCGAGCACTTTGAATTAACGAGTATGTACAATTATTAAACACCACAACCACCCGATACTTTACACTTACTATGGTTTCAACGTAAGCAATGCTGCACGTGCTCCACCTTGCCCCCCTTTTTATCAAATTTTGTTTGTGAAAGTTGCGTGGCGTGCAGAATGATGATGCATAACAAATTACACTGGAAGGGTGTGCCAAGAGTTTAGACAAACAGCAGTAGCATCTAATAAAAAGGTACCCTTTTTAAAGAAATTATTACTGACTCAGCAGCTTGAGTTTGTCTTCAAAAACCTGACAGGATTAAATGGTTGGCAACCAGACCTACATGTAGCATTTTCTTACAATGTTTTATAAAGGAATTCTTTCTTTGGGAAATAATTTTAGCCTAATTTACATCATAATGACTTGCATTTCGCACATTTTTGTATGGAGATGTGTATAGTTTATTTAATGCTTTATGTCTAAAGGACTGTCATGTGAAATATGAAGTGATTGGACCAAAACGTTTTAATTTGATACAATTTGTAATAAGCAGTAAAGGCAAATAATTTTGACATTATTTACGCCTTTATAAGAATTTTACTGGGACCAGTAAAAATTCTTCCTGGATACAGTTTTGGTACATAGAGAAGCTACTGTAAAAACCAACTATTTGAATATTTATGTTAGATACATCATTCCCTCAAATATAATATTTAAAAAATAAATATTCAATATAAATGTATTTAAAAATAAATATAATTTTTCTAATTTTCCCAGCGCAGGCCCAAAGACCTAATCATAAGGAACAGAGGGAATTTCAGGTTCTCTGTATTACCATTATTACATTATAAAAACTTTGAAGAGAAATAATGCTTTGAGAAAATTAATTCAGCAGAGCAGCAGCGTAACCCACAAAATGATTACAGCCAGTCCATCCACTGTTACTACTAACTGTCCTGAAGCCTCAATGAAGTTTTACTTCGAGGAAATTCCTCCACCTCATGCAAACAAAGCTCCTGCATGCTTACTTCAATAATATTTGGCATTAGGCAATACCAACACACATTTGTACTCCCTGTTCTCATTCACAATAATTCTAAATGAAATGTTATATTATAGATAAAATATAAATGAAAGTTCAATTTAGGCACAAATAAGATACTTGTTTGTTGAAAGAAGTATAAGACGCTTGTGATACACAACATATTTACGAAACAACCAAACAAGTCTCGTATGGAGTGATTCTACAAAGGTTTGACTCAAAAAGTGTGGATAATTGTGAATACACTACAGCACAGCATACTAAGCAGCCAAAGTGGCAAACCAGCTGCAAGTTGAAACCACACAATGTGAAATACCGTTCCAGAAGGATATTATGTTTGGTGCCAAACATCAAGATCTGTACAAGAAATACAACAAAGTTCCAAGAATCACATTGGGGAATTTTGTTTTGATATAGTTGAGATAGAAATTTCTGTTAGCAGTATTCCGTGGCTCTCCAGTGATCACTACAGCCTTGGACAACATTTCTATTTTAAACTGCTGGATAAATGTATCAACCTTGACCAGTCACTCACCTTGCTGGGATCATCACTGGATCGCTTCATGTAGAAGGGCTTGCTCCCACACGGCCAGTCAATGACAAACACAGGTCTGCCCCCGTGTGCTTCACCAGGAACAACTCGTGCTCCTTGGAGAGCCCCAGACCGTCGTCAACACGTCTCTCAAACTGCTCAGAATGCTCGTTCAGAACAGCAACGGCTTCTGTGTACGTCATTGTGACAAACGGGTGTTTCACAATTCGAGAGGCGTCCAGGGCTTGCCCGGCATCTGCCTGGTGGAGCAGAACTCCAAAGTCATCCTCGCACTCATCCAGAAGCTTTGTGGTTATGTCTTTAATAAACGTCTCTATAACAGACAACAGTTCCTTCATGTTGTCGAGAAATGCTACCTCGGCCTCGACCATGTAAAATTCTGCCAAGTGGTGTCGCGTGCGAGAGTTTTCTGCACGGAATGTTGGACCGACAGTGTAAACTTTACACAAACTCCTGGAACAAAGTTGATATAAAACTGCATACAGCATTAAATGATACATGCAATCCACTTACACCACACCCATATGAAGTTCTATCAGAAAATTACCAAAAAAAATAAAATAAAGGTATTTAAGCATGTTCCTGACCTTACTTACCTATGCATTCAGTTAAAGGGCACTATGTATATTTCACAAAATTGAGGTTTTGACGTCTTATTTTCTTTTCCAGAGCGCAAAGCACTTTCTGTTACGTGGAATATTAAGCTATTTAGCCAGTAAAAAGTGCACTACACCATCATGGTATCAATGTAAAAAAAGCACTCCTGTAAAGTTCTATATTTGTGACATAGTGCCATTTACCTCCAATGTACAGATATTTCAAACATCATAAATCCTAGCATATGAACTGTACATTATTACACGCCACCATCAAAAATACATACAAAGAAATTTTACCTTGCAACTGCTTCTAAGTGCAGTTGTCCTGAAACAGTAAGGTAAGATTTTACATCAAAAAATGCTTCCTCTGGTGTGGAGCCCTCTTTGGCCATGGACGCGATAAGCACTTCGCTGTCCGGACGTGCGACGAAGACCTCTCCAGCTCCCTCACAGTCGTTCGACGTCAGCACAGGCGTGTGGACATTCACATAACCCTTCTTGTGGAAGTGTTCATGCACCGCCCTGACTGCCGCATCCCGCACTCGCAACACACTGGCGAACATCCTCGTCCTGGGTCTAAAGTGCAAGAACTGCCGCACGTAGTCCGGAGAGTACATCTTCCTCGGGAGGAACGGGTAGCCATCGGCAACAACACACGGACCACACACATGCACTCTGTCTGCGACCATCTCCACTTGACCAGCATTATTCTGGGTTAACGTGCCATGTACTTTGACAGAACATCCATACGTTAAGTTCTGTGCTTCAAGTGACTTTGGTATTACTATCTGCAGCGTCTTCGCACATGAACCATCATCCAAGTCGATGAAAATATTGTCTTTCATTTTACGCAGAGCTTTCACCCAACCCTGCAACAAGAACAAGAAACTTAACTCAAGAACCACAAAGTGCTACAATTGAGACTCTGACATGCCACTATGCTAAAAATATACACCAACTTTTTTTATGCGAGGTAATCGTACATGTAAGTAATGATGACTACGAGTTGAATAATAATTAATACAAATCTTTTGGTGAGTTTAAGGATATGCCCAAACAGCTGCACTCCTGACAATCTAACTACATACTTCAACTTCAGAACAAAGACTGCTAGACCAACTTGAAATTACAACATATAATTACTTCAATCACAAAGGCCATCAATGCTCAAATGGTACGAGAAATAGTTGAAGAAAATTGTACTGGCCTGTTCTTTACTATGTTCCTCATGCATTTAAAGTTGGAAACACTGTAATTAAATAGGAAGTTACCACTGGAAAAAAATCATATTTTCAAACTATTTCGTACTTTTTCTAGTGATGGCAAGTTTGATTTTCTACAGTTTCAAGTTGCATCAAGTAGAATTCAGTAAAAAAAAATTTGAGTAAAAATTGAGTTTGTACTATAAATGTGTACTTACGTACAATTTTTGCATCTATTCCATGTTCAATGATAACCAAGACACAAATACTTAGCCTTCCCTTGTCACCTAAAACGTTAAAAACATGAAGTGGCGCAAGGTTTTACCAAGCATTGAAAGTCAGTGTTCAATCGTCTCTAGCGCAAAAATGACATACATTTTTAATTAAATATAAATAGATTTTAATAGGAAGACATCACCTGAAAAAAAAAATATCCAAGCTGCATATACATACTTGGCTTATCCTTGCCTCCCAAAATGTTAAAAACAATGAGAGTTGTGAAGATTTACCAAGCATTTTAAGTCCATGCAAATTGTCTCTGACGGAATATTAATTTAATTAAACGGTCAAGACATCTACACAATAAAATGGAACCACATAAGAGTATTGGCAATCTCTCTTGTGACCAAAAAATTACAAAAAATAATAATAAATTGGAGAAAACATACTTTTTGACTAGTGAAAATTCAATTTTTAATGGCCTATTGCAGAAAAACCTGACATTTCAACTAAATATTAATTTATGTTCATAAACATATGTCTTCTGAATAAAATGCTACTACAGAAGGATATCTGAAACGTGAGCGCATAATAGCAGGACAAACACGTTACGGTAGTCGCGTGGAAAATTCTGGCCGCCTGACGAGGTGTTGTGTGGCCCTGGCTGCCTAGGGGTGTAGTAGACATGCCATACATCCAGTAGGGCACTCACCAAGGAGAAATGCAAAGTGGAGCGACCAAAAAAAAGTGCTTCTCAGTCAATTTCCCTCAAAATGTATTGTTGTATGGATCTGTGTTGTTCCGAGACGGCGCTTGTCAACCTTGGCAGTGCCGCGCAGGCAGCACGAGGAAGACGTGCCGTCACGCATACTCTTGCTTTATCGCAGTCTAACATCACAAACAACTTACCATGTGACAACGCATGTAGCCACGTTAGTGTTTTCATTCTGGTGCAACTTGAGCAGTTTAACAACATCAAATTATTGAATTGCAAGACACAATAAGTGATTGTTACACACAAATATTTGTTTTTTTTTTTTAATACCCTAAAGCACAGTGACTCGAATTGCACGTTCAGTAGCCGACTGTAAAAAAAACTTGACTCAACGACAAGTCACCGGCCATCACTATACAGGAAGAATCACACCGCAAATATTTCGGAAATGATTATGCTATTGATGTTCTGGTGTCACTGAATTAAAGCATAGACAGGGGCTCATAACTGCAGCCCAGACACAGTTTTTAATAAGTATTAGTGTGTGTTTTTATTGAAAAAGTTAACATTTTTTTCAAATGGACTTACGTCTATTCACACCACGGAAATAAAACTAGAGGAAATTGGAATGTCGATGGTGAATTTTGCAGGATTACAGTGTTAGTAGTTTCCATGCTATTATAATATGACATTTTAAATACCTACAGATGTTTGCTCCATTTAACTGCTTAGTATATTTTACAGAGATGACTTGTGTGTAGAAAGTGCCTTAACTTTCAGTAACACAAATGTGAAACAAACTTTTGGCCCACATGTTCTTTAGAAAAATGATATTGCACTTGTAAAACACATAGCACAAAAAACAACTCTAATACCAAATCACTTGCACGGTAGCTACCAACTACTATAACTACAGCGGAACAAAACATCATCATGTAGTTTTACTGAATTTATTTTAAATTATCACCAGATGAACGAAAATGAAATTCCCCAACCTTGGTTCTAGATAATATAAAATTACAGATGCAAAAATAAGATTATTTCAGCAACATACTTAAGCTTCATTATTTTGGAATACTGCCATCCTTACAATGATTATTAAAGAACTGAAATTAAAATACAGAATAATTATTTGATTTAATTGCTACGAAGAATTTGTGAAAGTCCATTTTCTGCATCAACACTAGTTTGCTCTGTAACTGCAAAAATATGATTACTTGATCCCAACGAAAATTATCAAGTCCCCCCCCCCTCCGTCCAAAAAAAAAAGTCCTCTTTCCTCAAAAAAATTTACATCCAAATAAAATACACTTTACTCAGAATGGTTTCTCATGGTTAAAATTGCTCCGGAGCTAACATCAGTAGATAAGAGTGTAGGAGCCCTGGGGTTGTGAATTCACATTATCGTAGAAAGTCTCCAAAATTTTACTTGAATATTATAACCTAGTTTCAATCAAAAGAAATATTACAAATCTAGCGGCCCCTTCAGAGTGAATAATTAGTGGCATCAGTACGAAAAGGATTAAGTCAGATCACAAGCACCATGCTGCACTTCATCCATGAGTCGAATTTCACACTCAAAATATTTCTGAAATAAAGCCTGACACCCTCTCCTGTCAAATGGCACAGTTTCCCAATTAGACTAGCTTCTGGGACCTATCCTAATAAATGTTGGTGACATGGATTTTGCTGATCAAAATTCCAGAGAAAATCTTACGTTTGCTTCACTCAAATGGTTCGACCAGAAGCATAACTTGATTAGCAGATAAATTACTTTCTGTTCGAAACTGAAATTTAGACGTAACGAAAATCTAAGAAAATTAATTAGAATTAAAATAAAACTGAAAAAGTATTAATTACCTTCACAAACTATTCAAAATAATTAATAACATACAAATTTATTTTAAATTCAACATTTCAGTTAGCAAATTCATGTCGACGACAATATAATTGAAAATGGATGGGTGATGTACAAACATTCAAGATTATCTTTAGACAAAAAGAAAAGTACTACTCAGGACTGAAAACAAAACATTACATCAATATTGACTGTACAGTAATTAACACTAGCGTTAATTCTGTTAGTTTACCGAAGCTGGTGGCAAACCAGCGCAGTGTTATCCTGAAATTTCAATTGCGTCACTGAATCAACTTCAATGAGGAAACACCTCTGAAAATCAAACATTAATCTACAAAATGTAATCCACAGGGAATGTTTTTCCAGTCCCACTAAGGTTATACAATTATAATGCATGGTATACAAGCGGTGTCGGAATATCATAAGATTCGGCAAGACTTACCTTTGTGATTTTAGACCTATTTCACGTGACAGCTGAATGCTTGTTGTGTGCAGAAGTAGAGAAAACGAGAGAATTTGACCCTGTGGAGGGTTGTGTGCTACTACACTCGTTTCTTTGCTTTTATTTCCATATAACCTGTTCAACAGTGGCGGCTGGTGACTTTTGAAACTGGGAGGGCTGTAGCGATCCTAACTCATATCATTACAAATATCAGTTTTTAAATAGGCACAGTGATAAATATATTGCATACGACAGGCTTACGAAAGTGTACCTTATGTAACTAAATACAAAAAATAAGTGTGGTTGTTTGAAGAAAAGTGTATCATTGCCCGATTTGTAATGGTCAACATACTGAGGCCTCTGGTTCAGATCTAATTACTACAACAGGTTATATGCCATTCAACCAGTGCCTACATGGTGTGGTATATTACACGAGACGACGAGAGATATCATAATAATACCAATTCTACCATACTAATGATGATGATAACTTAAACATACTAAAACAAATATTTTTAAAATCAAATACCAATTTACATAGCCTACAACAGTACATACTAAATTCATATCTAATTTAAATTAGAGGATGAAAGTTGCATACCTTAATTAATATATTTGTAAAAATAAATACATTCGTCAACCTGTACGTGCTATCTAACTGGCAATGTATATTCACCTTACCAAGCAATGTAAATTTTATGACATTTTTATATGTTGCAAACATGATTTATGTCTTTTAACTTTGTCTCCCAAATGTTTTAAATCTTTTACCCCATATCAGTCAACGCAAGATAATTAGGTTTCATTAGCAAAAAAATTAAACAAAACACCACATTTCCAACTTCACACCTGCAAAGCCAGTCTGTGAAATTTGATGTACTTATGCCGAATTTTCTCGTATACGAACAATTTACTACTATTTAACTGTGGCCTTGCTGGTCCCACATTCTGTAGCTATAGTCTATTCTCGTAATTGAAAATCTTTGTTGTAATAATGTTTAAAATGTTACTAGCCGAATTACCAATTATTTACAAGTTTACACAACACGACATTAACAACAATTCAACCCTGCCCGATGCTCAGAGCACATCATTAATTAACAATAAACATATTCAGAGTATTACACACTATATTTGAAGCTCATGCGAGTTTGAATGATATCTATGAATAAAAAATATTCAAAATAAATACAAGCATTGTTTTCAAAAAATGTGTTTAACAACTTCAAAAGAGTGGAGCGCGAAAGTGTGCTTACAAAACATGTAGTTTTGGTAGCTTTGTCAAGTTCCAAGAAACCATTATTTTGTTTGAGCAGGGGCGCTCCCAGCTCTACCTGATTTACAGCATGCGATTGGCTGAAAAGGGCCGAGCCCCTGAAGTCTCCCCACCCTCCCGTAGCACCCCTAGTCCTATGTTATGGTCACCTCTCTCTACTAGCTCTGCCCACTTTGGGGCGAAGAATCTGCCGCCCCACCACTCGACATTTCCAAAAACATTTATCTTGTGACAAGAGTCTCGTCCACCTCAAAAACATTGGCTGTGAAATAATCTCCGTATTCGTACGCAGTATTATTTACTGAATAGCAGATAAGTAGAGGTATGCATTCTGAAATTTTATTAGGAGGGCTGCACCCCGCAGCCCTACCTCAGCAGCTGCCACTTGTGTTAAATATAAATACTATTGTGTGGAAATACAAGTGTTTCTTTACAATTGTCTAAATGAGAAGTGAAAAAAATATAATTATTGTGCGACGTATAGACATATTGAATAATGTCGAGTTATACCATTTTTAGAGATATTTTATGCATGTTTTGAAAAAGCTGCAATTCTTAATTATTACCCAAGGAGCTACTATCATCTTATTCAATTACTCAAAAAATGTAAACAAATATGGCGCATGGTCAGAGTGCAAAAGAATGCCTGTGAGAGTACAAAGTACTTATCTAATGAATCAACATGACCAGAGAGCATTTTCTCCAACGTCGTCATGAGGTAGCACGAGAGAGGACTCTCTGGACCAATCGAGATATATACCTTAAGCTATGGCAGTAATTTCAGCTTCGCATGATTTTGTGCCTTTTGGCATCAGATGTCTGCATGAGCGAGAGAGAGGACATTTCAATTTCAGACAGAGGTATAGCGACTATTGCATTTAAAGGCATTTGTTTATGTTTTAGTTTGTTTTTGAGTTGAATGTTTATTTACTTTGAACGTAAATGTAAAGCCCCTACCCACAGGAATAGTTAGAATTGTAATACAGGACATCATGAAAATTATTATTTATTTACTTGCTTGTTTACATTTCACGTATTTTAACAATTCTATTCCTTTTCTTTTATCTTGCTATGTGAGCCAAGAGCAATTAGGTATATTTGGAATTGTTAATTATCTTGTCACAGTTTTCTCTTTGCCCTTTACCTGGCTTAATCAAGCTTGTTATGCCACGGAGGAATGCATTTAATTACAGTTGTGATCAAATTAATGCCACATCTCGAAGTGACTAGTATTGTGAATTTCCCATTTTTAACTAGCGTCACAGTGTGAACCCCTTTTGATTGACACTCTCTCTCTCTCTAGACACTATGGACAGCAGTAAAACGTTACTTTTATTCAGCAGCAATTCGATTAATTTTACACTTACCGCCCCTCATAATAATAAGAAACGTGAACGAGTGGCGCCTAGTTTGTTTAAAAATGTAGGGCGTAGTACAGAAGAGATCCTAAACGCATTGCAGTAGTTTTGAAGTCCTACGCAAGCTGCCGTCTCCACCAATACTGAATAAGTATGGCCTACATCTGGTACGGTACTGCAATCTTAAAGAACTCTTACACATGTGCACTGCAATCATTTGAAACTGTTTGGTTAATCAAATTAACACAAATTTTCAAGAGAGTGATTTTTGGAAATATAAATTATTTTCTGAAATTAATGGATGGCGTAAATATTTGGCCGGGCACTAACCAGAAGTCAGTAGATTAAAATATTTTGTTCTGTAGCTGTGCAAAAACCATGAACATTATACCATGATTAATTTCTGAGTAAACTATGAGCCGACTGAAATTTAATTTCACATGTAAATTATAAATTTTGATTGCTAATTTTTGAGAGGTGATTTAGTCATCAGTACTATACAACCAATTTTCTTATTTGAACGACAACAAATTTGATTGATTTAATATTTCTGGATTTTTCAGCACTGAAAAATTTTTCATTTGTCATTAAATTTTCAATTTTCACACGTATCAATTCTGCAATAAAACTACAGTTTTCAGAAACCAAATGAATTATTTATGTTTTGTGTAGTATTTTTAAATAGTTTTAAAATTTTATTCTCAAGGGTAATTTTATGATTCAGTGATTTATTTAATACAAAAGGTATGAAATGGTGTTTTTTGTCTATAGACCATTCACGCTTTCTTCAGACTTTTGGAATCGACCACTGAAAAAACACCCTACGCGTAACATGTCTACCTGGTTTGTTCAATCTCTTGTATTCCACAAATACATAACACTGTGCTCTAAAGTATTGTATTTTAGAATAAATGAAACTTTTCTTAATATCTTCTATAACTTGTAATGTTTATTTCGTATTATATACGAATTAAACACAGCAAGAGCAGCGGTGTATTGACAACAGCTAGTAAGACATAGTTCTCAGTTCAAATATTGTTTCAAAATAGTTTTTTGGTATTCTCTTTGTAAATTAAATATTACTATTGAAATATTTCAATATTTAGGTAGCCCCGATAGAAACATATTTTATTGTTACAGTTAAAAATAACAGCGCAAAGTAACGTACGTAGGCCGTAGTGACGCGGTGTTTATTTTTTAGCCGACGAAACTGTTGGCTGGCTCTCCCCCGGGAAATTTCCCATCACTAGTAAACAAAGAAATTATACATGTTTAAAATTGTAGTATATTTCGTACTTATTACAGTAAAATAATGACTTTTGAATTTGGAATTTACAATTTAAAAGAGATTTTATTGTTTAAATGCCTATGTTATATAGATGTGACGGCGCAAAGCTTACAAATCCAGCAGGTTGGCAGAAGTGGTGTGGAAGGGAGAATCTAGAACTTCACCTTCAACACGCTTGTCCCAATATGGCGAGCAATCATATCCAGTATTTATATGGCCTTACGACTGACAGTGATATGGTGACACGTCAATGATACGTGTTTCTTAACGAAGCGTCAAGTTCGTACTAGTGTTTTTTAAACATCCTAGGGAAGTTACAATGTTGTGATAAATGTGTGTTTCTAGGGCAGAGTGAAATGTGTTGTTATCGTTGCATATGAAAGGGCGTGGTGGCTGCGTTGTAATTGTTACGCAGGCCCGGTGTGTGTGTGTTGATTTCAAATATGTGCAAAATTGGTATGTTTTAACCATGAACTGATGATGTTATGACAAAGTTAATTATTTACATTCACGCCTGTTTATCACAACATTGTACCTTTGCGCTAGGTGTTTGAAAAACAGTTGTATAACGAGCTGACGTTTATGTTATTTGAATGTCTGCAACAATCACAGTGAAATACTAAGCCCACCCAGAAAAAATTAAATAAATAATAAATGAAACCTACAAACCAATAAGTACCAAAGCATGTAAATATTAGCAGAATAAATGTTACGGTTGGCCTATGTGTTTGCGTGTTCACCACTATCTTTTACGTTTGTCGATGTACAATAAATAAGCGACACGAGTTGCGTGCTTGAATTTACTGCATCATTTCGTTGGCCTGGTTATCCCTTTGTTTTAATTTTTATTCGAAACACATATTAATAACGACAGGTTAAATACTACTGTTGTTCACCCCACAGTTGTAACAAACACCGCTGTGGCAAAATATTGTGTATTATGTGTAACATCCTATATCGTGTGTAACAAATAGTTATAAAGCTGAACTATATATTGTTATATGCCTAAATAGTGAACATTCGAAGGAAATGGTTTCTGCAATATGACATATTTCTTTAAACAGCTGTAAACGGCAACCCACGCATTTGACAGTTATAAAAGTAGAAGTCACATGGCAGTGTTTATGTTTACGTGTAGCGGAAGGATACGTAATCGGTAACCAAAAGTAGAAATTTAGCAGGGCTTCAGAAAAGGCAGAAGTTATAGTGAATCAACTATATGTCAACATGTAAAAGGGTAATGTGTCTTCATGTAACTCAGAATTAATTAAGGATCACTGTTAATGTGTCAAAAGAATCACATTAACTTCCTACTTGGTTCTGATACAAAGAATCAGTCATACTTTCATTGCCTTTTGAAGGTAAAAGCATTTTCCCCACACTTAGTGTTAAACAAAGCAAAGCAAAGCAGGCTAAATTGATTTACCACAGAAAACAGCAAGGCACAGAGAGTAGAATACATGTATTAGCATGTCACTTGCTACAATCACGCACAGCACACACACAGAAAAAGTGACCGAGTGAAGAGATTTGTGCGACTCTTAACAGCAAGGTCTTGAGAGCCGATGATATGGAGCAGCGCCGGAATGAAAGGGAGAGGGAAACGGGAAATCCCCGAGAAACCCGTTGACCAATGGCATCGTCCAGTACGATTAACCACTTGCAAAAATTTGGGAGTGGCCCGGCTGGGGTTTGAACCCGGTTAGTATGCCAATTGCTCAGCCACCGTGGCCCCTGCACAAAAATATTACAGGGGAGATGCACAGAAAGCAGATGTCAACAGTATTTCGTTCATTCCAATGTTACCAACACACGCACGCGCATTTACCGAGCATCGTTTCCTTTCATTTTCACGACTGTTTCCTGTAAACATCCATCACTTCTGCGTGTGATATTTTGATTGTAGCTTTCAGATTCAAGCTGTGCGTGTATTCTGTGCTATGGCACGTACTGTGCTTGTGCTAAATCAACTGTAGCCCGGCCTTGAGTTGAAATTTTTACAGCCCACGCTTTTTCTTAACTGCGTCAGTGAATCGTAAACAAGCCATTAGCCTGTGACATTTTGTTACACCTTCGTAAATTTCAATAAAATCTCAGATATCAACACCATGGAAACGGAACAAACAAGTTTGCAACATACATGAAATAATACGGTGGCAACTACTTCTACACTACATTTCTACAGACGGAATTGTTTTGGCCCAGCACACAAATGATCAAACTACATTATTTACAACTCTAAATTTTTCTTCTAAAAGAAATTAACGAAAACAATAAAGAATAAAGCATTCAAATTCAACAGAACTCTACGTCCTAGTATATACAGAAAAACTTCACGAATTCTAGTAACAGAACAAACAAAAATAGAACATATTTCGTAAATAAACCTTTAAATCTGTTGTTCTACCAACAGCTTTCGAATCCAGCGCATTTATAACACGACCATTATAAAGAGATGAAGTACTAAACAGCACTTTAGACGCTATCTGCCATTTCGCCATTTTTACGGCTATTTTCCAAAATATTCCGCGGTTAGCAAATAGAATCACCTAAACAACCAAGAAGCCATTACATCATGGCCAATCTTAAAACATACAGCCATAATCAATGTAACGAGAATTGTAAGGTTTCCTTTTTCGAGAGAAAATTATTTTATTTATATCATCCATTTGGTCTTTTTTCCAATACAAGTTTCTGCAAAGGCATCCGACAAGTCAAAACATGAACACATTATTTACATAACAATATCAAAACATCTAAGTATTATAATATTATCGAATTTTAAAACAAATATAAAATATAAAAAAAAGTAGTCTTGAATTTTCAATATTTAATCTTCGTTCTTCAATTTCTTCTGCACATCTTTGCTACGTCCCGGGCCTCTCCTATCTATAGATTTATAAAAACCAAAAACACAGGCACACATTCCATTGGCTTTACACAATAACTTGTGGTGGCTTAAAATTGGCGCGACAGGCAAGATACGACAGATGCAACGTGACAGACGTGACGTCACTGAAATTTGTAGTTGTAATCATGGAGTTAGAAGTATACAGTAGATGGCATGTTGTAACGTAGCTGAAGCCGCTGGAGATATGTGGTTTTACTATGGACTCTAATCGCCATCTTGACAGTATCCCAAAACGTGTTTTCATCAGAATGGCGTTGAGAGAAAGGTTACATTCGAAGCATTTCCTGATGAACAAAGAAGTTGATGAATAAATTAGTATATATTAAAATTCACGTGGGAAGTTTTACTAGTTTAATATTGGCTTGTGTTAGTTGTGAAATCAAATAATTTCCTCATAAAACTACCTATCGTGTGTGTGTCATACCGCGGCCCAGTATTGGGTTATGTGCGACAATAAGCATGTGTTTTAGATATAGTGATCATATATCAGGATTTGCGGGAAACTATTTTTTGAATGAATGATTAAATAAATTATAACAAGCGTCCTACCATTGTCGTGTAATGTATTGCAGGTTGCTTATCAGTAATGAGTGCAACAAAACGGTGACCAGCAGCCTAGATGAATTTCTGAAAGATAAAGTTCACATGTTCCTGAGCCACGAATAAATAATCATTTGCTGACATTTATATTTAAATTCCTAACACTGACAGTGGCTCGTGAGGTTTGTTTCCAATATGACATCATCTCCTTTATACATGTTTAATGTCTATATAGTAAATGGTTTGTGGTAAATAAATTGAAATCCCATTTTAGTTATTCCCTCTCTTTACATTACATTAGTTCTCTGTTATGATACAGTTTTATACTTATTCATCCCTTTTTGTAAGGTACAATTATGTTTCTTGCATCTACAATGTTGGACAGTGTTAAGTTACCCTTGGTACATAATTAAAACACTGAAAGTAAAATAATTACTGAATTGTCTCCACTAGACAATCAATTTTAGACATTTTTCAGAAGAAAAAAAAGGGGGGGAGGTACAGGAGACATTAATGGATAATATTAATCCCTATATCTACAAAAATTGTGTTAAATCTTTCTCCAAAAGTCCAATTTAGTACAAAGGGCTTGAGCCAAGGCTACAATCACCGTAAGAATTTACAATCAAAAATTGAATCCACACATGTATACAGCACCAGATACAACACAACATAATGGCATAAGATGGCGGCCTGTTCGTGGCAGTGGCGTTAAGAGGATTGAATATTAACAATTCTTTTACGCTGAGTTCTACGCCGGCCAATCACGAGACAAGATTTCCAACCACGAGTGTCAGTGCAATGCAAGTCTATAACAAGTTTATTATAGTTATTAAATTAATTTCGAGGTACAGTTCAGATTTCCATTAATTTAAATAGTGAATGCAATTATTAACATGTATACTACACTTCAAATATCCCGAAACACGATTCCTGCGAAAAAATTTTCATCACAAGTAGATTAACAAAAATAATTGCAGGTTAGCAAACACACTGTTTCAAAATATCCGCGATACATGTACAGTCTGTCTTGTTTTTGGGTTCGTTTCTCATTAGTCCCGTAACAGTTTTATTACTGCGGTTGTAGTCAGTTCATTTTCATACTTCCACGGTAATGCCACTTTAATTTTGTTATGGGAACACTATGGTGATTGTAGCATAGGCTGTAGTCAATCAGTAGCCACAGTTTTAATTCTGCCCAACATGTTAAAAAATTTCACATTGGGAGAGAAAACTACAGTAGGATATTATTTCTATAAATACACTTTTAGGGATAATAAATGAACCACCCTATGGCAAGGTTTAAAATGTATGAAAACTTATTCGCCAGCATTTTAGGTTAATTTCGGAAGTTTAATTATATTGGGATACATTGTTGAACTACAATTGTTGAAAGACACATGCACCACAGTGATATCGATAACAATCGCACATATACTAACCACTACCAAAGTGGTCCACATACACACTTGTGACAAAATTTCTTTGTTGTTACCTACCAACTTGTGGAATTATTATTTTTAGTGTGAAATTCTCCTCTGAATACATTAAAAACTATTCAGTTTCGATATCTCAGAGTCATGCTGCAGAAACTTGACAAACAAACACTCCTCTAAGAAAAACATTATCACTGAAGAAATGAGGTTCCTCTACGCCCTTCCCGAAAGGGGGAGGGTGGGTGTGGTGGGCATAGTGGTTGGATGCTTGCCTTCCACCAATGTGATCAATGCTTGTTTCCCTGTGAGGTTACTCACATATTTCACATACAGTAATTGTGCTGAGTGATGTTGCTGACTGGCATGTTTTCTCGAGGTTTTCCTATTTTCCCCCCACCCTTGCATTACAGTGCTGCTCCCTATATACCATATTTCACCCTCATTGGCTCTCAGTACCTGGTTGTTACAAACCACCAAACCTCTCTCAACTCCTCCCATCTTAAGATGACGGAAGCCATGGTGGTGTAGCAGCTAGATTATTTGCTGTTTCAGGAAGCACACTTTTTTTTTGCATTCCAAATACATCCAATACACTTTGGAAATGGCTTGTCAAATTTTTTTTCTATGCAATATGGATATTTGCACACAATTACATTAACATAGAATATATAACAGATAAATAATATAATTTACACACTTCTTAATTCTAGCAGCTCTACAAACATGTTAAGATTACATTTGGTTGTAGTACAAGTTGTTACAATTCATATACAGATAGATATTAAAGTATAAATATGTCAAGTCTACATTAGATTGAAACACGAGGTATTTCATGAAGTCTCCTTATATCAGTCTTGTTAAGCGTTATAGAAATTGATCTTTGTGTACGTATTCTTCTACAGAATAGAAGGCCTTATTAAAAAGTATAATTAACAGCTCTTATTAATTTCTGTAAACTATTAATTTTTTTCAAATGATTGGGAAGGTTATTTATTAGTTTTGCCCCAGCATAGTATGGATTCGATGTAAATTTTGAGGTTCTGTAGGAGAATAGGTGAAGATGATTAGCTTGTCTGGAGCAGTAATGGTGTGTATCACTATTTTAATGTTTTTCATGTAAAAAAAAAAAGATTACCAAGATACATATACATGTATGGAAGAGTGAGAATTTTGTTATTTATAAATTGTGGCCTACAATGGCTTCTTTTACCTTATTACCTATTTATCTCTCTATTTTATTCTGTAACCTAAAAGCCTTTTTCCAGTATGTCGATTTACCCAAAATTATGATTCCATAATTGATTATGGACTGAATATTGGAGAAATACTATGTAAGCATTGTATTATTATTATTACAAATCTTTTTTAAGGTATGTACCGCAAAACACATTGAACTCATTTTTTACAGACACTATCAACATGATCAGTCCATGTTAAATTACTGTCTACAATGAGTCCTAGAAATTTAGTACTATTTACTGTCTGTAACCCGTCTTCTTCTATTGTTGTGCATCTTTCATCCTGCCTTGTGTGTTTATTTCTCTGCATGACATTAATGAGCATATATTTGTTTACATTTAATAGGTATTAATTTATTATACTGGAATCAACTGGACATCTCAGTCACTGTTTGTTTTATATTTTCTTCAATAACAGTGTTACTTGAACTAGTTACCAAAATGTTTGTGTCACCTGTAAACATTATAGCTGAGCCGTTGGCTATTTGTTCTGTAAAATCATTAATACATATTAAGAATAGAATTGGTCCCAGTATTGACTCCTGTGGCACTCCTACTCGAGTAGTTCTGGTATTGGAAATAGCATCTGTAATACGATTTTTATCACAATATCTTATGGAGGTGATCTGTTTTCTGTCTTCAAGATATGATTTAAACAGATTATTGGTTACACCGCTTACTCCACACTGTTGAAGTTTTTGCAATAAAATATTGTGGTCGACATAATCGAAAGCTTTTGAAAGATCTGTGAATATGCCTGTTGAGAATTGTGTTTTAAAAATAAGTTAATATTTTTCCAGTTAAACTGTAAATAGCTTGTTCTGTAGATCTTCCCTCTATAAAGACATACTGATGCAATGAAATAACCTTGTTTCTTATTAAGAATTGTGTCAGTATATTTGCTATCATTTTCTCTAAAATTTTTGAAAAGGACATAAGAAGAGCAATAGACGTATAGTTATCCATCAATGCCTTGCCACTTTTTTATGTATTGGTACTACTTTTGGATATTTGAGTCTGTCAGGAAAAATTCCCTGGGCAAGACATTCATTGAAAATGTAAGTAAAAGCAGTTTTATTAAATAAGAACACTTTTTTTTTTTTTTTTTTTTTTTTTTTTTTTTTAAGCACAGTCATAGGTACCTCAACTATTCCACGGGAACGTTTACTTTTGACATTTTTAATTACATTTATGATGTCTTCCTCAGAGATAGGTATGAAAAACAATGTGTTATCATTCCAAGTTTTAGGTCTTTGGGGTATGTATGCAGGACTAATATTTGTAGCTCTGTGTTGATTTTACAATTTTAGTGGAATGTTTGTGGAATAGAAATTAAAACTATTATATATATCCTTGCTATTTTCGATTTGGATACCATCAACTTTCAAGGAAGTAAACATGTCGTTGCCTAGGTTTCAATTCAGTATTAATAATGTTCCAAATTGCTTTTGTTTGAGGAGGAGACTATTTTTCCCCCATTTTATTTCTGCTTTGCTACTCCAAGTAACTTGTTATATCATCTTTCGTATTTCTTAGAGTATAATTTTTGTTCTTAGCATTTGAATCATTGTTTTTAACCTCTGTTCTGAGACTGTCAGGCCTTTATTAATCCATTTTATTTTCGAGCTACTGCTACCTTTTACAGACTTGAGTGGAAATGCATGATTAAAATGACAAAGAAATGTATTAATAAAACTGTTCCAGGCAATATTTGGTTCAGTTAATGTAGAAATGATGTTTGGTCTGGAGAGGTTGTTCGTGGTTGTTTCGGAAATGTTGTTTGTGGTGATTGTAAACATTTTGTTTGAGCTTGTTTTGCAGTGTCCATGATTGTTCTGTAAACATCGTACAATTTTTCATTTACAAGTATGTTTTTAAAAAATTTAACATTTTCATCTAAATATCCATGAATCATCATCAATATTTGAATAAGTTTATGTCCAATTATTTGCCCTATAAATTTGAATTTGAAAAATCATTAAGAACGGTGAAGTAGAGTTTAAAGAAAATCACGCGATATTTTTCTATTTTGCAAATGGTGTAGTTATTTGAAAATATTGGATATTCTAAGTTTTCTTTACTTTGACTACCTTTGGAAAATTATAAAATGTATAAACTTGTAATTTACTGTAATGATTACAGCCTACCATTAAATACATAGCCATCTAAATGCACAAGTAAACTTTATTTATTTAACTTAACATCTTGTCAACAGCAAGGTTCATTAGAGAATGGTAAACCAAGAACCCAATGAAAGGAATACAAGGAAGGAATTGGTCAAATTGTCTTTATTGAGTCACTCCAGAAATTGCATGGAGTGAGTTCGAGAAACCATGGAAATTGCAAATCATGAAGGCTACTTCAGTAGCTATTTAAAAAATGAGAACTGATTTGTTTGTAGGCCTATACTCTTGCATTGATAAACAGCTGATTTCTTGCTTGTCACTGCAACTCTGCTGACTTGGGAAGAAAAAGATCTTAAGAGTGGAGTTTTTATAAGGTGTAGCTTTGTTTTGATTTACGAGATGATTTGCCATTACTAACAAATTAATTCCATACACTCATACACTGAAATAGCAAATCGGCATTTAGAAAAATATGTATCTGCAGTTTTACAAAAGTGCCTCTACCTCTAACGAGACCGCAACTTACAAGTTAGACTTTAACTTTTCGGCACATTAGTAATCGCAACCGCACTTGCAAAAATCAAATACATTGCAACTGTTAATTTACAAACTTACGCAGATAAAAATATCCCTAGACACACAATAATTGTGCGATATATTTCACGAATGTATCCACAGTGTATACGAATACATTAAACATTGCAATTGCATGGCCCGGCTCGTACACATTTTCATACATTAATATTACTTTTCGTTGGTCGCCGAAGAAATAAAAAATAGATTATATTTTTATGGCTTGTTTACATACCAAATTCACATTTCACAAACGTAAGAACAACACAAGTTGAGAGAATATTCAGAACAACTAGTGAGTTCACATATCACTCACAAGGTTGTTCAATTTCAATGTAAACAAAAGTTGTCTCTTTCCTGCATGGCTGCTTCACTTGTAACACACTCGCAGACGACTTCAATAGCGTATCTTATTCGATTTTAGTACGGTTAAAATTTTATCATAACTTTGAAAAACTCCTATAGTTGTCAGATTATTTCCTGGAATACTTCCAAGGCAAATATATAGGGAATGCGAAGCAACTAAACCAAAACACTGTATACAACACTTCCATTTAAATGTAAATGATTGATAACTTTACATATTTAATGGCGAAATTTATATCTAGTTATCTGATACAAACACACTCACACTTTATGTATATTATCGTTTAGGTCAAAAATTATGTATAAATGTAAACAATTAAAAAACAGTTACTTTTGTAGGCATAGTTCAAATCAGGAATGTGACAAACACCAGTAGTATTTTTAACTGAAAATGTCTGTGAATATACTCAAAAACAGATGTGAACTAAACCACAACAGATAACACATTAGTTACTCAGTTCTGTCTTTAATTTTAGGTTCTGCAAAGTTACGAGCCCTGTTTGAAGCTTCTCCTGTTCAGTTCTTTCTTGTTCATGTTATAACTTTAGTTGACGTATCTCCTTCATTGCCTCTTTTTCTATTACAAACTTTTTGTTAACTAAATTTTTGCTATATGCCGGACACTTACTTGAGCCTTTTTTTATTTGAGTGCATTGCTGGTCGTCGTTTACTAGTCCAGGAAGATGTTGCCATACGGTTTCTCACATGGCTGGCAGAGACTGTCTTCCAACCATTGGACCCAGTCGAGGCATAGTTATCTGTAGCATCTGCAGGGTTACTCATCTTAGCTGTGTTTATGACAACTGATGAGTCTCTACTGGAATGGCATTCTGCTTGCTTTACTGGTGGCAGTATACAGTGATCTTGGGTGGCTATTTTGAGGGCAGAACACACTGCACCCCTATGGACATGTTCGTCTATATAGGTTTTTCACGTATGGTTTTATAGGTTGTCCCACACCGCCTTAAAGTTGTCTGCTGTCCTGTAGTGATCACGATGTGTACAATTGAAACTATTCGCAATCGTTCGCAACAGTTTCGCTTTATTTTGTTGTGTCACAGCATCAGTTGGTTTATATTAAATGTTATTGAAATATTCAGTAATTAATTCTAACAAATTGTGTTTTTTAATGGGATGAAAAAATTCGGTTCCCCTGTTTCCTTACGACCACAATGCCTTTCAGACTTGCCGTACTTTCTCAAAACGATTTCTCTGTTCCAGCTCAAAGCAAAATCTCTAAATGTTTACTTAAAGAAAATCGCTATTAAGTCAGTATATCGAGATAATTTTAACGAGATATTCTTTACTGAGATTAAACGTGGTGAAAACGCTGAACATTATCGAGATCTGGATCTCTCGTCTGGATAAAATTATCTCGATATTCTGAAAAGTTAATCTTTGTTGGTAAAACCGGTCCTAAGTAAATTGTCTACTTTTAAACCAAGAAACTTAATCACTGCAATTTCATTAATTTTGTCTCTGTAACTGCTTACATATGAATTAATGCTTTTTCTGTTCTTTGTGAGGAAATTCATCAGATATGTTGGTGTGACATACATTTTTCTTTGGATTTTACTTTGGATGAATTAATTCTTTATTTCTTGTGTTATGTTTAAAGAGAATGTCATTTTTCTGGAATAAACTGTGGTTTTTGGAAATGAACATAACTGAAGCATAAATATATTCACATGCTAATGGTAGGATTCATGCACTTTTGAACAAAGGACTACAGGGATCAGATGGTTTTTTTCCCAAATAATATCCTTAAAGCCTTTTTTTGCCTACGAAATATTTTATTGTTGTCAGCTGAATTTCCCCAGAAAATTACGCGATATGTCATTTTTGAGTGAAAGTATGCAAAGTAAACCATCACAGCAGTCTCTCTGCTTTAAATGTCTACAATATTACACAGGGCAAAACAGGCAGAGCTGACTTTTGGTAAAATTTGTTCGATATGAAGTTTCCAATTTATGTGATAGTCTACATGCAGCCCTAGGAATTGGATATGCTCAGTTCCACTGACTTCTTCTGCTTCATAGCAGACGTTTAAGTCTATTTCTTTGCTATTTTTAGTATGAAACCGGATAAAATGTGTTTTTTTCAAGGTCAAGGCTTAATTTGTTGGCTTTAAACCAAGCATCTAATTGACTAAAAATGGTACTGGCTAACCATCCCAGTGATTCCTTAGTCCTGGCTTAGACTACAATACTGATGTCGTCTGAAAAAGAATTGGAGCTATGCTTGAATTAAAGTGGCAAGGTAAGTCATTTATATACACAAGAAAAAGCAAAGGCACAAGAATTTAGCCCTGCGGGACACCATGCTTTATTCTTCTTGGTTTGGAATATACAGAACATGCATTGTCTCTAATACAAACTTGTTGTTGTATGTCTGATAAATATGAACACATTAGATTGTTCATTTCAACTCTTATTCCATAATGTTTAACTTTGTCAATGTGTACGTCATGATTTACAAAGTGAAAAGCTTTGACGTGTTCCTGAAATCCACGTATTCCTCATGCCCGTTTGTTCCATCACAGATGCATTAACCACACAGCAACACTCGACCGATTGACATTAGAATGCAGTCTCGATCAATGCAGGTCGACAATAATGTCATTTCCACTATTCTTGCTGTCCTGTAACTTGTGGCCATGCGTCATAATTTTTAACATTCATCGCAAGAGGTAACTCTCGTAATGAATGGATATGTGGCCTAAACGAGTGTGTCCTGTCAAGTCATGACCGTTAGAAGCGCCAGTCATTGGAGGGAACACTGGGATAAGAGGTACCACTTATTCCCACAGCTTTCCAATGTGCACAATGTCGACGGGCCCCGTGGCCGAATCTGGAGTGCGATGTGGCTCCAAGTTGTGTCAAAATATGGGGACTCACATTTCCTCAGGAAGCATAAAGGGCGAGCAGCTCCCTAGCCACATTAATTAATAGGGACATTTTAAGGCATTCTTAGCGGTGATTGCACCACAGTTAACTAGGGAAACCGCCCGCTCCAGCACTGAGAGTAGATAGCATATCATAGAAGACTCCCCTACTGCTCCACCCCTACTGACGAAATCTGTGTCTCATCATATCCATATGCATTCCTGTAATTATAACCATTATGACATATGTCGATTTAAATATGTTAATTATAATAGTGTACATGTAATCGTCTATCGAGAATCAGCCACCTGAGGCATCGTTTCATTTAAATCACCCTTCAAGTGCGGTGACATACTCGTGATGTCACATTCTTAGCCATATCTGGGGCTCCGGCGTTCACGAGTATGTCACCAATGTGTTTTAGTTTAGTAATCATAATTATGTACAATGCCAGTTTAATTTATCATGTTAGTTATCAAGTAATATTTTTTCATGTTTTCATTTTTGGCGCAGGATTAGCCGGACATGCGGCGAAGACGACGCCATGTAGTTAGTCAGACTTCAGCTCTCCAGACACCCGGCAGATGTTAAGCTCCGTGTACCCCCCCCCCTTCCCCCCTGCAATTCAATCTAGGCTGCATTTTCTTTCATCGCAATAGTTAATTAAACTCAGGAACATTTAAGTAATTTTAGTTAGCCGAGGGGAGATCTCCCTGCATCCTGAGATAGCATACCAAGACTTCACATGTGAGACGTATTTTCACGTAACTCTAACTTAAGTCCTACACCTTACTTTCCACAGTTGTGACCACCGGCAGGTCCAGAGTGCGGGGTCCGCTTAACCAAGGGTATGCATTTTCCTGTGTAGCAACATTTCATTGTACCTTTGCGGTAAAAAAACAGTCATGCCCTAATTAGACATGTTTTATTGCATTAACTGCCCTGAGTTCATCGGGTACTGCGCCCTCATAGCAGCATCAACTTTAAAGCATCTTTCAGTATATGTTTTGCATTTATGGGGCCTGCCTCCCTCAGGCAAAGTAAATTAAGTGATAATATAGGTATGCGAAGTGGCTGACAGCTTCGCCCCAAAGGAAATATTTAAGATTCAACACAATTTAACTGACAATTAAATTTGCTCTCCTTCATATTGACCGAGTATCCAGAGTCACCATAGGCCATCGAGCATACTACCCCATTCAACATCGTACACTCTACCGAACGTGGCACCAGGCACATCGCCAGTTCCTGTTCTCCACCTGCTCCCAGGCAGGACACGAACACAACACAGCACCTCTGGAGGGGCAACGTGTCATCTAGCTTTCCCAAATCGGGCGAATCAAACAACAGAAGGACATCAGAGTTCAAGGAGAGTACCAATAACATGTCGGTAGTCTGCTCAGCACAACACGTTGACTGTGGTTGACTGGACGAGATGGGGTAAAATATGGAAGAGGAGCCGTAATGACTTGGCCACAATTAAGCTAGCCAATTGACGGTTGTTGTGACTTGGAAAGGGGTTGATTGGGATTTATAAAGGCGGTGAACAGAATTTGGAAAAATGTATTTGGAATAGTATACCTGGTAGGCGCCAGACATCGCATGGCAGCATAACTGATGTTGTAGTGGTAGAGACGAGTCCTTGTAACCTGAGGGTGCTGTGGGCCGATCACCCGGATCACATTCCCGCGTAGATCTTGCAGTTGTTTACCTGATGTGGAGGCCTCATTGTTTTCTAAACGAGGGGTTCTTCGGACGGCCCAATCACCGCTTGGTATTGCAAATTAAATATGACATCGATGTAAATAAACTCCCTATGTGTGGATTGTCAGGGCCAAACTGCACACCCATAAATGCTACTTACGGTAATGTGATTAGGTTGCAGCATACATGCAAATTAATATTTACCCTCGAATATTTACACTTGCATCAGAATATGGCGGGTTTTAAGGGGCCCGTACCCTGAAACACCTTTCAGCAACCAAATAAAAAGCACTCATTAGTTCATGCTATTTATTGGAGAATTAAACATTCCCTCCAGGAGAAGGTTATGCGGTAAATAAAGCACTAAGCATGCATTAAATTGAGTGTGCTGACAAACATATAAACTCCCCAGGCAATGCAATTCCTGGGGAGGCGAGGGGGGTATCCCAGAAGGTGTAAACGAAAAGGTACTTGATGTAATTAACTATTGCTGAAAAAAGACCGGTAATGAAGATTGATACCATCCGGGTGGGAAAAGCGCCAGCATAATTTCAAACATTCCTCCCCCTCTGTGTACGCCACACAGGGATCTACTTACACATGTGTAGAAACAAATTTACAGTTACATGCTATAGCAATCTTAAACACTCCATAACACAGATCAATAATTACCTCCGAAGCTTACCTTGCGACTGGAATGAAATGGGGTGGACATAACACTGGTGGCAGTGAACATAAACATTTGTGAAAAAACCAATAGCACTTTAAAACTACAACACTGGGTCACGAGGTTTTCTAGACATATTACACTTTATTTGCGGGTCACATATCCTTATCATGTAGTGAGAAATATGCTTGTAAAAATGTATAACCCTTTTTGAGTGTAATACACATGTTCATGTATTACTCCACCTGCTCTCCCAGACTGGTAGGCGCACGTGGCACTACACTCTCTACACTGCACTGCACTACCGATCTTGCCCACTCCTGCACTCACACGATAGTGACACTACTCGCCGGTGATCAATCGTCGAGAGCGCTTGTGTGCTGTATTTGCGAACGGTCGGCGTGACAAACGCCTAGGGTGAGGTGCGACGCATGTCAAATATATAATGTTATGCAACAATGCAAAACGATAGTACTGTACACATACAATTTACATTATATTTCCTATGAGACAAATATAGTGTAACCGAAGGTATTTCGTGGTGTATTTATGTCTTGAGCAACACCAAAAAGTCTAGTAATAAGGAATGTCAAAAATGGTCCTGCTGATCGTGTTATGTACGATTCTGTAGATGTAGTAGGTCATCAAGGGAAGCAGTAGGTTGTGAATTGTGATCGCCAAAGTAATTCGGTATAGCAGGAGATGATGTGTTAGGCAAAGCATGTTAAAGTGATGAAGAATTCTAATCCTGTATTACCTCATATTCTCTGGATATTATGTCTTGGATTGCAGCACGTACTCTCAGCTTTTGTAAGCCACTGAACATGCATGTACGGTAACTTAATTTTGAAAAAATTTAGATCTGGATCTTATTTGCTATATTTTTTTCATGAAACACCATCTTCATTTTCTCGATTGCAATTAATTCGATTTACTTAGATGTTCGTACTCAATTTCTCATATCACACAAGGATTTTTTTTTTTTAAGTAAGGTTATGTAACTGACTAATGTAAGCTAAACATTTTACATCTTCATGTTGGGCAAAGGTATCGGAACGGCAGTAGAGATCTGCCACTCGTTCGGGGAAGCCAATTGACATTTGTCTAATGCGCAGGAGGCTGGCAACTAGTGCCAAGGTGTTGGTCAATAATGATATTGGTTAGGTGAGGATCGGTGACTATAGTTGTGGAATTTCGGTGGAGGTAACTACCCAGGGCGCCGGATATTGTCGGGTTGACAATATCGCGAAGTCGGAGAGCAGCTGTGGACTCGTTCCTCAGGGTCGTTCGGCCAACGACAATGGGAAATCCTCCAACTGCAGTTGTTGTCTCCACATAGAATAAAAATTAATACGGACTGAATAACCCCCTTACTTGTTGTGTTGTGGAATATCTGGGCTCCCCACACGCCCATACGAAGCACTGTTAGTTGTTACGCCGACTCGTGACCATTTAAATCATACTTGCACACTAAGTTACACTTTGTGAAAATTGACGGGAGAAGGCCCGTACCTTAAATGCCTTGCGGCGACTGGAAATAAACGACACATCGTAACTCGTCACTGCTGCGATTTATTCAGTATATGATTACATTCCCATCGGGAAAAGCTTACATTGGGTGCTGCTTACAAACCGCCAGCTCGGGTAATACTGTACAAAAGACACATGGTCACATGAAATAATTTAAGTACAATTTAAGCCTACCCAGACGATGCAAGCACTGCCTAGGTGCGAGGGACGGTGGAATCTAGGGCAGCTGAAATACAAAAAATGTTCTGGTATGCTAAAGTAACTATTGCTGTGAAATGATTAGTCCAACATGGTGATGGCTGCCCAAGTGCGCGAAACACGAGCCCCGATATGACATGGCACACCCCTCCATGGCACACCCCTCGCAAAGACAAACGACTGCTGACTTTCTCAGGATGGCGTACTGGCCGGCTTGGCTGGCTGGTACCCCGCGCTGCACAACTTCCTTGCACACAACATTTGGAAATTCGACACGTACCCTGCATGCTGGTTGTTGCATATTACACCTCAATTAACCCTGTAAATATTATTCTTATATCAAAACATTGCTCTATGTGAATGATGTGGAGATGAAAGACACAGGAATGAAAATTAGAGAAAAATACACTTCGAAAACAGTGAGGTCTTTATGGCTGCGAAGGCAGGCGTCTTTGTTAGGTATGTCCATTTGCATGAACTTTCAACACCCTTTTATTGCACAAATTAAATAAATGAGATTTCAGAGGGGCTATTTTCGGATTCCTGCACCATGCACACATGGTCGCGTTTCCTCTTCTCTGCACCTGCATTGTTCCTTGCCACACTGCACTGCACTTGAGCTCATAGGAAGCGCACACAGAGTGATTTATGGAACCTGGTGCAGTGGGCAAATGGGCAAAGGGGGAAGGGGTCACATTGGCACAAATCAAATGCCCCCCATCCCCCTCCCTGGCAAGACTGTTTGTAGCAATACACATTACTCATGACAGGTAATGACCCACCTTCTGTGTTTGTTCTCCTCCCCTGAAGGTCGTACTCGACAGCACCGCCGTGAGCCTCCAGGTCTCATGTGCCTCCTCCACACTGTTATGTGCATCTGCTCTGTTGCTTGCTGTGTGCATCTCCTCTCTTGCCTGTTATGTGCTGTTTTAGCAGACGTTGAGGAGATGTCGGTTATTGCTGCGACAAAGCCTCTGTCATACGGGCCAATGTCCTCCTGACACCTTTGGGGACGTCCAGCATCAGCAATATGCTGGCCCTTGGTTGGGGGGGGGGGATCCTGTGTGAGGTACTGCCCAACTGTCCTCCTCTATCCCTTGCTCTGCGGGCTTGGCAGGTGTTGCGCCATCGTGGGTTATGTCACTGGTCTCGTTGTCGCCATGGATGTCTCCAGGTGACAGACGTATGGCATTTTGGTGATACTTGCTAGCCCTTCTCACATGGACCAAGTAGGTGGTTGGCCCTAGCCCTTTCTCCTCCCTTGTTTGTTATTTAAATGCTGATTCTCTCTCTTACTTGCATCTGTACATGTTACACTGCCTCCTGCTTGCTTGTTTTCGACACACTACAAACTCCTCCGCTTGCTTGCTTCGTATGTACAGTACCTACTCTACTTGCTTGCATTGATAGTGATGTGGGTAATGACTCGCTGTCTGGAACACTTGTGGTCTGACTGTCTTGCCGCGCTGTACGTCATAACTGCGTGGATCATGGGCGAAGGGGGGAATTGACACCCACCAATTATCTCCACTCACGTGAAAAATGTCATTGTGTGTGGAGGGGAGTTATGAGCCCATCGATTAACTCCGCATGCACGATGGTGGCGATGATATCACTTGAAGAGGGGGGATTGACGACCCACCGATTAACTCTACTCGTATGACGATGAAGTGCTGGATGAGTCAGACGTGCGATGCTGACGATGGGACGAGTTAGGAGCACAGTGTTGCCAAAACCAACGACATAATGAATGATGAAAACACGACATGAGTTCTCTCTTACTTGCATTGCGATGAAAAACGAAATGAACTCACTCTTACTTGCATTTATATGTACAGCGAATCCATTCTTACTTGCAGTTATATATACAGGAAATTCATTCTTACTTGCAGTGATATATACAGCAAACTCCTTCTTACTTGCAGTGATATATACATTGAACTTCTTCTTCCTTGCAGTGATATATACAGCGGACTCCTTCTTACTTGCATGATATAAACAATGTCCTCCCTCCACCTTGCATGATTAAATTGAAATGAATACCATTCTTACTTGCGGTGATATATGTGTGAGTTTGTGCGATGTTTATAATTAGACATATAGTTGTTAACTACGGGAAACACTCTTCTTGCTTGTTAAAATCAAAACGAAAACAAAAAAATGTGTGGTGACTGCTTTTCTGTTCCCTGTGCTTTTCTTGCTCTCCTGGCCAGCTAGGAGTTGTGTCGATTCTATAGCCGGACGCGGGAAAAGATGTGAGGTGTAGGTGCCGGAAAAGACATGGGAAATATGCTTGGTATTTGTTGTGGAAATACTGGTATTGGTTGGTAGGCAGAAAATTGTGGTAGGTAAGGTGTCATAGGTGGGAGTGATAGAGGTAATGGGTAGGGTTGGCAGTGGTTGCGAGCACTGGCAATGCGGTGCCGGATGATTGACAGCTGTCACGGGGTCCCCGCCTGCAGGTGACATGTGGTTACAGTGTACTTCCATGGCTTGTGCTCCCTTTTAGGTTGTTCCTTCATCTCGATGTGACATACCAAGTTTACCATTGTGATGCACTCTCCATCCTTTTGCATTGCTTGCATATTGTTTCATGTGCTGTCTTCTGTTTGGCACACTGACTCACCGGGCTGGTTGTCCGTGAGTAAGTCGGTTGAAATGTTAGTGATCACTGTTGGTTTCAACTGTCCAACGCACTCATCGCAAATGAACCACAATCCGATTGCAGTGTGTAACTCCATGGGACTCATGTATTCTTGGTGCATGAGCATATAGCACCATGCATATGTGCTTGGTGTGGTTCCCGATTTTGTGCATAACAATCTTCCGCATAAATGTAACTGGAGTAAATTTTGTATTTTGTTGATACTGTCAGAATGTTCTGTCACTTGCTCTTCTCCACGGTTTCTCGCGATGCAGTTGCATGCTGCGCTGGTCTTTCGATCGCACTTGCAAAATCGGGTCACCATTTCGTATTTGTCTACCACATCCAGTGGTTTTTGATGCAGACACTGCAGACACAGTAGTAACGGTGCACCGTACTGCATGTGGCCAGACATGGTGGTCTGACAACACTACCACACGAGCATGAAAGCATGGCCGTGAAAGCGTGGGTACGGAAGCACACTATGTGGTTGCACAGTGTGGAAGTATTGCGGGAGCGCTGCAGTCCTGCACGGCATGGGCAGGCAGGGGTCAACGGACGGCACGCTCTCAGCTGTTCTGCTCGGCGCATGGCGGAGAGCATCAAGGAAGGAGTGGCCAGACGTTCCTTCCTCTTCTCGTTTCTCATTCTCCCTCCTCACGGCACAGTGCAACACAGGCAGAGGGGTGGTTCGCCACGCTCGACTTGCCCTGTCCTTTGTCCCGCTGCTGTCAATTCACGTGGCTTTTCCAAGATGGCGGTCCTCGCCACTTTCTCGCCACTGCCCCCTTGTGTTGAAGCAATGGCAGAGCTAAGCTGTTTTGGCGTGCTTTTCTCACCAGCCAAGTGTCCTCTCTGGCATCGTTGAGGGCATCTATAAGGTGCCTTGACGCTGCCACATATCGAGCTGGTTGTCTGATTGACCATGTTTTCCCCTCATTGTAGGTAAATATGGGGAAAATGCAGGAAATTTTCGGGAAATATTTTGGGAGAATTTGGAAAAATTGTTCCTGCGTGAAAATTGTACAAAATATTGCTCAGATTTTAAGATGAGGATTTCCATACACTTTGGGCAACATTTGATGTTGGTCAAAGGTGTTGGAATAGCGGTAGAGATCTGCCACACGTTCGATCAAGACATTTGACGTTTATCTAATGCGCAGGAGGCTGGCAACTAGTGCCAAAGTGTTGGTCAATAAGGATATTGGTTAGGTGAGGATCGGTGACTATAGTTTTGGAATATCGGTGGAGATAATCTCTCAGGGTACCGGATATTGTCGGGTTGACAATATCGTGAAGTCGGAGAGCAGCTGTGGACTCGTTCCTCAGGGTCGTTTGGCTGACGACAATGGCAAATCCTCCAAGTGCAGTTGTTGTCTCCTCGCAGAATAAAAATTAATACTGAATGAATAAATTCCTTACTGTTGTATTGTGGGATATCTGGGCTCCCCACATGCCCATATAAAGCACTGCTACTAATTACGCCGACTCGTGACCATTTAAATCATACTTGCACAGTAAGTTACACTTTGTGAAAATTGGCGGGAGAAGGCCGTACCTTAAGTACCTTGCGGCGACTAGAAATAAACCACACATGGTAACTCGCCACTGCTGCAATTTATTCAGTACATGATTACATTGCCTTTGGAGAAAGATTACTTTGGGTGCTGCTTACAATATCCTCAGCTCGGGTAATACTATGCAAAATACACATGGTCACATGAAATAATTTAAGTACATTTTAAGCCTACCCAGGGGATCCAAACACTGAGTAGGTGTGAGGGATGGTGGGATCTCGGGCAGCTGAAATATGAAAATGGTTCTGGTATGCTAAAGTAACTATTGCTGTGAAATGATTAGTCCCACATAATGATGGCTTCCCGAGCGGGTGAAACACGCGCCCCAACGTGACGCGGTACACCCCTCACAAAGACGAACGACTACAAACTTTCTTAGCGCGATGTACCGGCCGGCTTGGTGGGCTGGCACCCCACGCTGCATTACTTCCTTGCAAATAAGGTTTGAAAATCAGACACGTACCCTGTGTGCCGGCTGTTACATATTGCTCCTAAGATTAACCCTGTAAATATTATTCATTATATCAAAACATTGCACTGCATGGATGATATGGAGATGAAAGACACGGGAATGAATATTACCAAAAATTACAAAAATACAATTCAAAAACACTGAGGGCTCTAAGGCTGTGAAGGCAGGCGTATTTATTAGTTGCGTTCCCTTGCGTGAACTTACCTTGCTCTTTTATTACACAAATTAAGTAACAAAGATTTCACAGGGTCTATTTTCGAATTCCTGCGCCACGTACACATAGTCGGGCTCCCTCTGCTCTGCACCTGCATCATTCCTTGCCTCACTGCAATGCACTTGCGCTCGTAGAGAACACACACACACTTCATGATGGAACCTGGCACAGCAGGAAAATGGGCTATGGGGGAAGGGGTCACGTGGGCATACGTCAATCTTATGGAACTGCTTTAATTCGTACGTACTCATTTTGGGGAAAAAAGTTCTTAAATACCTTTTAATGTTTACTTCTGTTGCACTCTTCACTGAGACTAACCGAGCACTGCTCACATGTGGCAAAACTGAGCCTGCTCCTTCATGACCAAGTTAAAAAGGGACTATGGCTATTAAATGAAATTAATGAGTAAATTTAAGCATTATGGAAATATTTTAATAAAATATCGATTTACAGATGTGTTTTGTTCAATAACATACACCGAGTAATTTAGCAACAACAGTAAATAGGATTACATTACAAAGACGTATTGCAAAACATGGGTACATGATACATAAAAGTGTGGTCAGTTTCGGATTCAGCATCCCAAACACATGTTAATGGCCAAAATTTAGCAGGCCTGTGTTATGTAAAGATTGCACATGTTAAAGAAAATGCATGCAGAGGTGTCACTAACTGCCAAACTGTGCATCGTTGTTTCAATTCAACAGCAATAACAGCAAGAGATCATTTCCTGGAGTACTTCAACAGTGTGGTTTCAGTTCCTTGGCAAGAAGATTATTCTCTTCCACCGCAGAACATTGTGCGCCGCCATCACACATAACCGTATGATAGGATGTTTTACTGAAAATTCCATGTTGGCATGTGACAAACAGCCACCCACCCTGAACACACCATTTTCATCTATGAAGGGTGCCAAATGCTGCACTTGTGTTGAACAAGGTTTCCCCTCTTTGAGTCGATGCAAATCCTATAACAAACAACACTCCTGTTGGATACATCTGGACACCAAAACAGCCACTTCTTTCAAATCTGCAGGAGACAGGGTGCCACTGGTACAAGGCTGTTTCTTAATGTGATTGATACAACACTTTACACATGCCATGACACGAACCACCTTATGCCACGAGAAAATTTGTTGCAATACTGGAAATTCTTCAGAACTGTCATGTGTGGTAACTAATGCGAACTGAGAAGGCTTTGTTTCTGGACTCTCATCCACCATCTGATTAATTGTGGACACTGGCAACTGTCCTGCAGGGTCGACTAACCAGCCAGGGCCATTCCACCCCAAGTCATGTGAGAGGAGTTCATGAGGCATTATGCCACAGGTGGTACAATAGGAATGATTGTCTTTGGAAATGACATGTTTAAATTGCTGGGGAGGGACCCAGTCCTGCATTTGTGCAACATTATTTGCCACAAATGATTTCAATAAGTAGGGCTGGGTCTTTATCCAAGTCAGAGTAATACTGGAATCGGTCCAGCAATGAATATCAGTGATATTTAAGTGCTGTATGGAAGGCATGACAATAGGGCATAAGTTTGGCCATTAAGTGAGCACCACAAGATTCTAAAAGAGTAAGAGCCACCTGCTTGAGTGGAGCTACTCGTGACTTTGCCAGGACGAGATGCACAAACATACTCCCTTGAGTACCCACACTCCTGAGATATATAGCAGCTGTGTAGACTTTCTCCAAGGCATCCGAGAAACCATGCAGCTCCACACTGACGACATCAGGACACATTAACCGAGGCAGGCTAATAGCCCACACAATTATTGGCGACAATCATTCCATAGGATCATATATTTGCACCATTTGTGAAAGGACAAAGCATTTGGTTGCAACCCCAGTGGTGATCCTCAAGCAATAAGAAATTGAGTCCTATTCTGGGTTCCAGTACGACCCGAGAACATTTACAACAGGGCCAGATGAGAAGTCCATAACTTTAGGGGTTTCCCGATGAGTTACAGGAATATCATCGAGGAGCTGTGGCTGATTGCTGGACCACTTCCAGAGTGCGAACCCACCCTCACATAGAAGTTCAATCAGCTGGGATTTCAACGAATGTGCTTCCTCCATGGACATTACTCCTATAACAATATCGTCTACAAAAATATGGTTGTGAAGAATATTTGCTGCAAGAGGAGACTGGGCACCATCACCCTAGGCCAGCTGGTGTAGTGTTCGAATAGCCAGGAATGGAGAGGGTGAAATACCATAGGTTACCATATTCAGCTGAAAAAACTGTCAGCAGAAGGGATGGATCATCATGCCAGAGAATGAGTTGGTATGGTTGGTCAGCCTCACGGATTAAAATTTGCCAGTACATTTGCTTAATATCGCAACCTGAATCTCAAAATCACATCAAAGATTTCATTCTGAAGTTTGGGGCCTTGAAGCAGAACATCATTGAGTGAGATTCCAGTGGTGATTTTGGCACTACCATCGAATACCACCCTCAATTTGGTGGTATATGTTCGACATTTCTAGAACACCATGATGTGGAATGAAACATTCTGTGGTCTCCTCAGTCGGTTAGGTGGAGGGATCATACACCTTCGTATGACTTGACTCAGAATAGTTTGTTATGAAATTTGTGTTCATGGTCTTAATTTCAGGATGTTATGAAGGTTTCTTTTCTAAAGACCAGAACCTACTTCCAGCATTCAAATACGATTCCCCAAGAGGTTGAGCCTGAGGTTTAAAAGGAAGATGAACCTTGTATCTCCCCATGTCATCCCACAAATGGGTGTCCTCGAAATGTTTCTCACAGTAGTCAGCATCTGGTGGCTTTGCATTAATGCATGGTGGTTCTTCAACCTCCCAAAACTGCTTTAGAGTAAAATCTAATGGATCTTCCTTGCCAATGAATATTGAGACTATGTCTTGATCGGAGTTGTTGCATGCCTCTGGTTACTCACCCAGCAGTGCCCATCCGAACTGTGACTTCAGTACCACAGGCATGTGCTGTTCTAACTCCTACCTGCCAATCAAAACACACATGTGCATAAACATCAGCACCTAACAACATATCAATTGGAGCAGGTTTGTCAAAGTGGGGGTCTGCCAGAGGAAGGGAACCCAATTTTACTCGGACAGCTGATCTACAGAAGCCAGCGGCAGATTACTAGTGATCTTTGACACAACAAAGTGTGAGTGATTGAAAGTATGCTGAGGCTCCCTGGAGGATTGTATCTTACAACTAATCATTCCTTTCAGATTTACAGCACCTTGAGAGAGGCCAAACACCCTTTCATGTACCTTATGCAGAGACAGTACCTCTTCAGAGGCTTCAGATAAAGATGCCTGAGCTGCATTATCAAGCAGACAGCGCATGACATGATGTTTGTTATCGGCACCGTACACTTTGACCAGAGCTGTAGACAAATAAAACAGATTTACGATCATGGGCTGACACACATGCAAATGTACTGCTTGGACCCTCACTGCTTGCAGAAACTTTGTTTCGAAACCCTGAAGTTGCTTTAGACTTCCCATCGATGTGGAACAAAGTATGATGTTTTTGTTTGCACCGATAACATGTGTGAGAGGAGGTACAATCAGCTATAGCATGGGATCCTCCAAGATAGTTGAAACAGAGTTTTCTCTTGTGAACTACTGACTGCCTGTCAGTGGGTGATGCACTAACTAACTCTGGGCACTTGTAAACACCGGGAGAGATAATCTGACAATATGGGCCAGGCTTAGGTAATTTAGGTTCAGAATCTGTAACGAGGACCGACCTTGGATGTGACCTGATTTGGTTAGGGATCTTTTCCGATGCACTTGACCAGCACCAACTTTGCTCACCACATCACATGCACAATCCAATTTGCTGCTATTGATCGCAGAAAATCAATAAGCTCTTAAACAGTGGAAAATGAGTCATTATTTTCTGTGTGTGAGTTTTCAAACTTCGTTCTGACACCTACATTTAATTTGCGTAGTAAGAATGTGGCAAGCACTGGTTTATTCTGTGTTATGTTACAATCTGACCCTTCGAAGGCTCAAGCATTTTTACTGAACGTGTTGATAAAGTGTCAAATAGATTTGTGGTTTGAGTTAACACCAGGCAAATCGATAACTCTGTTAATGTACAAGGTGCGAGTTTTCTCACATTCTGATATTGGGATGTAAGAAGTTCCCAGGCTACTAAGTAATTTCAGTAGTAACCGGCAGATTTTGACCAACTGTTAAGCCTCCCCCTTGAGACATCCTAATAAATACTGCGATTTTTCTATGTCGATCAATGCTTGACTGTCGTGGATTGTAGCGTGATGCAGTTGAGAAAACATTGGCCACTCCTCCCACTGCCCTGAGAAAGAGGGCAAAATAATTTCCGGTAACATTTGCTGATGTGGAGGCAAGATTACTGGTTGACGAAGCTGGAACAGCATAAATGGACAAGAATAATGTTATGTTGCATCGGACGTCTGACACCATAGCAAAGAAAGACTCGTGCTTCAAGGTTAGCACACTTTCGTCAATGCTATCCGGCAGAGGATCAATTTGTAAAAATTCGTCGCACAAGGAATTTACTTCGGAACGATGTCATCTAGCTGTGCGCCAAATGCATTCACATCGTGAACGGAATTTACCGTGACTTCTGTCTTAACAAGAGCTTGCACCCTTTCGTTAATGTGTCTCAGCTTGCTCTCCTGAAACTTTAACTTCACCAAAAATATTTTGTATCCCATGTCTAGGAACTACGAATCGACCACATGACAAACAAACAAAAAATATAAACACTTGATGCAATATGGGAATAAAGCGAAACCGACGTCAAAAGCTAGGTTAGGATGTCGTTGCATACCATCTCGACGATAAAGTGCTGATTCGTTTCACAAAACACGTTGCAAACGGGTTGATGCAACAAGAAGACAAAAAAAACTACTCACCCATGTGTTGAGCACAGGCTTGTAACAGAACATTACACAACAACACCGACAACTACGTGGTTTCCCTGGAATTTCAACAAAAACCGTAATACTTCTCACAAATGTACTGGACAGTGGTGAAGAATATACTGGTTCCTTCTTGGGAGTTTCTGTGCTGAGAGGATTCAGAGCGGCGGCAATAGTTTGTGCACATGCGTGAGATAAAGCTTCAATTACGGAGAACTCGTAAAACGACCGAAAAACGTATCACATTCACAGTCCGGAATAAACACGGGCGCATATCTGGCCCGGAGGGCCAAAAATGTTTAGCATAGACAAGAAATAACACACAAACTTACCACGTCGCGTCACCATCTTGAATCACTCTGGCATCAGGAACTACTTTGCGGTGACGCCATTGCAGTAGAAAAAAGTAAGATCTCCGCGGAAGGATAACTAGTCTGATTCCACAATACACAACAGTGTCAATCTGTAGGAGTCATTCGGCACGAGTCAGTTGCATGCTATAAGTGGGATCATGAGTTCAAGCTGGGCTAAGATAACGCGAGGACGAAATATATTTTCACATTAAAAAGAATTTATTCACTGGCAGGGCAGCGATGATAAGCTAACAGCTAGCGAATCGATTACTTGTTCTCTCAACTCGCCTGGCAGGAGCCTTCCTGGGCTATGAGCAAAATTACCAAATGTTTCAAGTCCGAGAGAAAAGTAACATATCTTTATGGTTCCGGGCTTCGAACTCGGGTCTCTCCGCCATACATCACCTTTGTAAATTGCTTAAATATTTGTACCTGTTGCGCGCGAATACTGCGAAATATTATCACATTTTTTTCTAGGTCCAATAGAAAATTAATACATTTTTATATTTTCAGGTCTCGAAGTCAGGGTCCCTACACCATACCTTGCCTTTGGAGATTGCTTAAATCTTTATATCAGGTGCGCATGAATATTAAACGCGGTGAAAAATTAATGTACGAATATAACTAAAAATGTTTCCAAAACTCATTTCGCTATTCGAATTACGAACCCGTTATACTGCCCTAATCGCTATATCCGATGTCTAAAACTTGCATTTTCCATTTTTTTATTCATTCCTACAGCAGTCTCCGAAACAATGGGGAAAATTGCCGAATTTTTTCTAAATCCGACAAAAAGTTAACATTTTAAAAATATTCCCCGGTTTCGAACTCAGAGCCCTAAACAGTACCTCGCCTTTGGTGTTTGCTTAAATCTTTATATCAGGCACACACGAATACTGCGAAATATTACAGTATTTTTTCTAAGTTCGATAGAAAATTAACATGTTTTATAGTTTCGGGACTCGAACCCATGTTCGCACGACATGCCTAACCAAAAGATATTGCATAAATATTTATAGCAGGCACGTATACGCACGTAAACAGACAGGAAATTGCATTTAATGTTCGTTAAAATTGAATCATAACTCAGGTCGGTATTTGAATTGTAGAACATTAATTTCACGATATGAGCTCTATCCTTCGTCCAAAATGTGTCTTAGCAGCTTGCATTATAAGTTTTATACACCATATATTTATATGGGATTCATCCCAGCATTTTTACTAAATTATCACTTAGATAGTTCTTGCATGTAGACTAGTAGTAGGATATAGAGCAGTTAGGGGCAACGGGACCTAGGACAAGAGTGCAGAAGCCACCCGACCGCCATGTTGTTATGTCACCGTCCACCATCTTGGATTCATATGACCTTGGCCCTTGACATTGATCTTGACCCAGTCAAGGTCAAAGGTCATAGGTCCTGATCGCTGGTCACCTGACCCCAAGGTCACCTGGGTCGCTGATCCCTCTCGCCTGTTTCGGAAAAATTAGGGTCATTTCTGAGGATCCTTTTAATAATTTTTAAAATAAATTTTAAAAGTAATTCTTACTAATTTTTAGTAATAAATCTATTCGGAATTCTTTTTAGAATTTCTTCGAATATTTTTAGGATTTTGTGGATTTTTAAAAGTTTTTTTAGTGTTTTTTGGGTCAAATATCCTCGAAGTAAAGGTCAAAGGTTGTATGGGTCAGGGGTAAAAGGTCAACGGCATCCAAGATGGCGGCCTGTGACGTAACAACATGGCGGCTCTTCGGTTTCTGCGCTCCTACGCCAAATGCCGTTGGTCGTCAATCGGCCAAATCCTACTACTAATACTGCTCGATAAACTCAAGTGAAACGAATAGGACATATGGGAGACATAAGATCTTTATCCCTGTTCCGCCCCTTACTTTATCTCAAGGTGCGAACTAGAACTAGCCTTTTTGCTGAGGGGGGTGTCTTTATTTTTAGTGTACTCGAGACTTCTAGAGATTAAAGTTTTCCAGCAAAGTGGCTGACATCTGATTGTGGAAATATGCGTTACCTTACTGTATAGGTTATAAATAAACTAGAGTGATATACATGTCCTATCTTTATCTGGTGAGAAATTTGTTGGTGGGTCTTGACAGTCAGTATAACTTAGTCGTCTGTGGTCTGATGTGTTTTTCAGCCGATACTTGCCGTATGAGGCAGACATCAAATTTGGCTGTTATGACTGAAACGTGGGAACGAGATGTCTCATCAGTCATCATGCATTATTACTCTTCAGCGATGGAACAAACTCACTTTACTTGGCCGGGAAATATTATTTCTTATACGAGCCAGGAAAAAAAGTAATACGAGAGGAGGAATTCCCTGTTCCGCCCGCCCTCCCCCCCTCAAAAATAATTATTCACGCACTGATCTTTCTTATTGATGCAACAGCCCCAAGGTCGTGCAAAAAAGGCCAATTAAATGTATGATCACGTCGCATGTAAACTAAAGATATTTATAACTACGTCACTAAAAGCAAAACCAGTGGAATGAAGAGGTTTGTGCAATTCATAACATCGGGGTCTCAAGAGACGATGAGGGTGAAGCGAGGTGAGTTTGGGGCAGCGCCGGAATGCAAGGACGAGGGAAACAGGATAACCACGAGAAAGCCCGCCGACCAACGGCATCGTCCGGTACGAATCCCACCGTGCTTGATGCAATGCAAGTGCAATGCCTCCACCAGTGTTATTTATTCGCATCTCATACATTTTATTTTTTATGAAAGTGTGTCACGAGGGGGGAGCACCCGGAGGACACTCATCCACCTCAAGACAGGGGCCAATGCCTCTTTCCCCGCCCATGACATTCATACTCATTTAATGAATTCTTATGACCTTGCGCATATACCTAATATGTTGGAGAATAAATTCAAATCCCATCCCGTTGGAACAAATGACAAATAAATGTTCACCAGTTATAAGAAATAAAAATAAAAACTAATTTTCTTTTTGTAGCTATAACTGCATGCTAACACTTTTTTTTTTTTTTTTCAAAACGCCCTTAAAATTTCACTTATACAAAAATATATAAGTATTAAAAACGATTCAAACTATTTTTGACTTGATAGAGTGCACAGACTTGATAATAGTGGGCTTAAGGTTTACATTAAATTGCCCATATAAGAAACAATTATATAAATATTTTTAATAATGCCCATTATAAGATGCCCCCCCATCATAATGTTCTCTCTTGGCCAGCAGTCAGGACCAGCTATATGTAGTCTAGCCAGCTCCCAGAGTTCATGACGTTGGGCATTGCGGGACTGCCAGAAGGTTGCATTGATTCTCTCGCCGGCGAAAACTCACACCCAGATGACGCATCGGAAGCCTCACCCATACAGTGTGCCGAGGAAGCGACTCTGTTAATGTGAGGGGGAAGGGGTGTAGAGGCTCCTCCCAGCAGTCCAGTTGACTGGGTGATCGCTGCGAGGTCGGCCAGCATACACCTGCCGTACCGCACCACCGTGCGTTGACAGGTATGCTGGATCACACCACTGCCGACACCCTGGTAGGACGTGCAACTCAGGAACATACTAGGCGAAAGAATTGTGTGCCATCTTTCAGTCAGATCCTCCCCTCCTCAACGCAGCGGGCCCAGCCGAGAGGTCAGCAGACAGCGACTTCCGGTGGCCGAACCGCCGTCGCCATTTCGTCTGCAGCCAGGACTCGCTCCAAACGTCCATCTTCTTTTCTTTTCTTCGTACGTAGATGAAATTTCTTCAAACTTGCCGGACGGTGACCCAAGCCTGAGGCCGCACTGAAGAGAAATACTTGGAGGGTTGAGGGTAGCGAGACGCCTGGCAACAAGCGAGGTAGGTTTATGACCTTTGTTCGTGGTTGAAAGTGGTCGCAGGGTAAACATCCAACCTCGGCCCTCAGAGCTGGGTGTCCACCTAAATAGTCTGGTTTGTTTTTCCATCCACCCTCCACTCTCCAGGCTTCTTACAGCTGCGCCGACGACATGGAGGAACTTACTATCGCATCTGTCTACAAATGCAGGGCTATTTGGGATCCAACATATGACTCCAGGAAGAATTCCAAGATCTTAAAAACTTCGTGAGCTGAAGTAGCTCAAGAAGCTGGAGAAGACGGTAAGTTGCTAATTTATTTAGTAGTCAGGATTTATGACACGAAAAACTTCACAATTCTATAATTATGTTTCCACACTAGTAACAAAAGTTATGCAATGTTTTAAATTACTTAACAGTTTATTTGATTATTGATAGCCAAGTCTGTGAATCTATACTAATAAAGATACAAAACATATTCATAAATTTAGTACCTACTTTTTTTTTGAATGGATATAACTTACCATATCTATAGCTGTAGCTCAGTAACATTATTATTTACAATTGATTTTTGATTACATGTGCTAATAACCAGAAAGCAGCGCCATGTATAACATCCCGATTAAAAAATTGAAAAAGTAAATAATGTTTAATTTGAAACAGATATGATTTCGGACTCATATTAGATAGCCAAGACAATTTAGGCAAAAATATATTAAGATTTAAAAATGATCATAAAATTATTTGCTCTTTTGGTAGCAGTAGTAGGAAATAGAGAAGTATGGCGCAATGTACACTATCGACTAAAAAGTAATAGGACACCCGTGAAGATAGATAATTCAGTACGCCAGTTGACTTGTGTGGCCGCCGTATGCCGCAGGCCGGTGTAGAAAAAGTTGACAAGGAGATGGCACGAGGTACAGAGCTATTGGACTTCGATAAGGGCGTGACTGTGGGCTGCCATCTCAGTGGGCTGTCTAGCCAGGCGATTGCACGGAAGGTAAACAGGCCCAAATAAACGGCCGCATTCGTCCTGCGTGAGTGGAAGGTCGATGGGCATTGTACCAATTCTGCACGTTCTGTGCGACCACCAATCTTGACCGACAGAAATCGTGGAAACCTGAAACGTGAAATTGTCAAAAATAGGGCACAACCCATGGCTACCATCCGACAGAAGTTTCACGCAGCAACAGGAGTATCGGTTTCCACTGGAACATTGTGTACAGAGGACCACCGACTTGGATATTTCGGAAGAGCAGCTGCATATAATCCCCATATCACGACAAGCAGTAAAGCTTGGCGACTCAGATGGTGTTTGGACCGTCGCAACTGGACACTGGAGCAGTGGAAATCGGTTCTGTGAGTGATGATCGAGGTTTACATTATTCCAGCCCGATGGACGTGTATGGGTGTGGCGTTTACCCGGGGAATGGCTTCTGCTGGAGTGTATAGTACCAACTAGGAAATTCGGTGGTGGTGGAGTGACGGTGTGGGGCTGTTTCATGGTCTTCAGCATAGGACCGCTGGAGTTTGTCCGTGGTAGCATGAGCACAGAGGCCTATTGTAACATTATGGATAATGAAATACTCCCAACATTGTGGCATTTTTACGGAATGGACCTGTGTTACTTCCAGGATGGCAATGCTAGGTGCCATGTTTCAAGGGTTACTATGCAGTGGTACGCCTACAACAATGTTCGCCGATTGAACTGGCCCGTCCAGAGCCCCGACCTCAACCCTATAGAACATGTTTGGGGCGAATTAGATCGCCGGGTGAGGGCTCGTCAGGCACGGCCAAGATTCATTGCACAACTCATGGAATGGTTGCAAGAGGAATGGCGACGAATCCCCGTGGATGTCCTGCAAACTCTCATAGATAGCATGCCAGACAGGGTGGCTGCTGATATAGCTGCAAGAGGTGGCCCTACGAGATTCTAACGGGGTGACAACCACCGAGTAAACATTGTGGACAAGTGCCCAATTACAATTTGGTCAATAGTGTATTTTAAATAGCAGCCGCAGTGGCTTGTACGGCTGGTCAGCTGCGGTCAATTTCCATCAAAATTTCCCTTTTCCCCTCAACATCGACTAAATTTCCTTAAAAATTTCTCTTTTACCCTCAACAATTTTCCTTTTTCCTATAAAAATTTCTATATTTCCTACAAATTCCCTGTTTTCCCAGAGCAGGCGAGAGGGATCAGTGGCCCAGGGTCAGGAGAGCAGTTACGCCACTCTAATTATTCAATCATATGTTTGTTGCTGGTAGCCATATTGATTTTATAGGCATACATTATGCGGAATCATAAATATTTATATATTATACAATTTCAAAATCAATTGTTTAGTTTAAAATATATTAATTTATTTTTAACTGTACTGAAATTGCACACAAGGTATTGCAGAAACATGAAAAAGTCTCTCAACTACATTTCTGGTCTCCTCTCTTGAAGTCTCATTATTCACTGCCTCGATTCTTTTGTAGGTATAAGTATGTTACTCGGCATTTTTCAAATGTATATTAGGGTGACTAAACCAAGTCCATTACACTAGTAGCGACCAATCGAATAAGTATGTTAGACTCATGGTATGAATCAGCATTTTTATAGGCTTAATTGGTGTTCATTTAAATTTCAATAATGTACGAGAGTAGCTAGGGCGATTAATCATTCGTGCACTTTTCAGACACCAATCCTCGCCAATTCTCACTCATCTTCACCAATCCTCCCAATCATTCACCAATCCACCAAATCATTCACCAGTCCACCAAATCATTCCCAATCCACCCAATAATACTCCAATCATTCCACCAATCCATCCAATAATTCACCAATCCATCCAATAATTCACCAATCCACCCAATCATTCAACAATCCACACCAATCCTCACTAACCCTCGCCATTCCACACTAATCCACACAATTCCTCATCAATACTCACCAATCCTCACTATCTACCTCCCCAATCCTCACCAAACCTCACTAATCCTTCTCACCAATCCTCACTAATCCACACTAATCCTCCTTGCCAATCCTCAACAATCCTCACCAATACTAACCAATCCTCCCCACTAATCCTCAACAATGGTCTGCAATACTCCTCAAGTGCAAACTCTGAGGCAGAGGTGGAAGCAGGTGGAGCAGGCAGAGGAGGTTGAGCAAGTGGAGCATGCGAAACATATGGAGCAAGTGGATCAGATGGAGCAAGTATTGAGTGGAGCGAGTCGTGGGTGGAACGAGTATTGAGTGGAGCAAGCCTTGGGTGGAGCGAGTCTTGGCTGGTGTCAGGCTGTAGGCGTCAATCTGTAGGAGTCAGTTGGCACGAGTCAGTTGCATGCTTTAAGTGTGGCCATGAGTTCAAGCTGGGCTAAGATAACGCAAGGACAAAATACATTTTCACATTAAAAAGAACTTACTCACTGGCAGGAGCAATGAAAAGTTAGCAGCTGGCAAGTCAATCACAATTTTTTCTCAACTCCCCTGGTAGGGCTCTTGCTGGGCTATGAGTAAAATTATCAAATGTTTCAAGTCCGAGAGATAATTAGTAAATTTTTATGGTTCCGGTCTTCGAACTCGGGGTCCCTCCACCATGCATCACCTTTGTGAATTGCTAAAAATTTTGTATCAGTTGCACACGAATACTGCAAAAAAATTACCAAATATTTTCTAGGTCTAATAGAAAATTAACATATTTTATAAATTCGGGACTCGAACCCACGGTCCCACGACATGCCTAACAGATAGATATTGTATACATCTTTATATCAAGCACTATACACATGTGAACAGACAGGAAATCGCATACAAAGTTTGTGAGGATTGAGGTGGATTGAGGAGGATTGGTGTCTAAGAACACAAATGATTATTGTCCTAGGTGCCCTCGTACATTCCAAGTCTCCAGTGCCTGGCTGTATTGAAATTTACATTAATGTCAATTAAGCCCGTATACATGTTTATCCATACCCTGATTATAACATACTCGTGCATGTGGTCGCTATTATTATGATGGGTCTGATTTAGTCACATAAATATACAATCTCAAGGTCACCTGCATATATTATGGCGTTAGTGGCCTGTAAAGTAGTATATTTGCTGACACTTAAGTATTTTTCTCGAGATTTTGTTTTCAAGGTCATTCAAGGTCATATGGTCAAGGCCATGGTAGTCTGCATCTAATATGGTGGTGATAGTCTCTAATGTATTATTCTTGCTGGCTTTTATGTATTTTTTCTCGAGTTTTGGTTTTCAATATCATTCAGCGTCATGGGGTCATGGTTGAAGTAGTCTGCATCTAACATGGCAGTAGTAGTCTGTAATATATTATGCTTGCTGACTTTTATTCATTTTTCTCGAGTTTCGGTTGCCAAGGTTATGGGGGTCAAGGTCATGGTCATTGACTTCCAGTATGGCGGATGGGTGATGTCTACCAAGATGGTGGTCGCCTACCAAGATAGTCGTCACTTACCAAGATGGTGGTCGTCTACCAAAATGTTGGCCTCCAGTAATGTATAAACAAATAACGAATGAAAAAATCAAGATGACAGAATCAGTATTGATGACGGGAGTGGGGATGAGGGAGTCAGTCATCTGCTCGATTCGAACAGAGGTGAGTAATTGTTATAATAATTTTTAATAATTCTAAAATCATTTGTAATAATACATTTATAATACAGTTTTGGAATTTTTTGGAACTTTTTTAGTTTTATTTGTTTGTATTTTCAATGTCAAAGATCAAAGGTCCTGATCCCGGTCACCTGATCCCAAGGTCATCTGGTTCGCTGATCCCTCTCGCTTGTTCCGGGAAAATTTGGGTCATTTCTGAGGATCCTTTTAATAACTTTTTAAATAATTTTCTGAGGATTTTTTTTGGATTTTTTTAAAAGGTTTTTCAGTGTTTTCCGGCGTCGAAAGGCCTCTAAGTCACGGTCAAGGTCAAAGGTCATATGAGTCAGGAGTAATATGTCAATGGAATCCAAGATGGTGGACGGTGATGTAACAACATGGCGGTTTATCGGCTCCTGCGCTCCTACGCCAGACGCTGATGGTCATCAATCGGCTACATCCTACTACTAGTATTCTGTAGTCTGGCTACACAAATCACTTGTCGATAACTGCAGTGTTACGACACATCGTCATTCATATTGTATATGCCTTTTAGCTAAATTACACGACAATACACAATGTCATTATAAAATATATTAGATTGGGCAGTATTAAGATTATACTTGGCAACAATTATACGCGAGGTTCCAGAAGTTTCTACCTTAATAAATTATAGATATGCATATTTAAAGGTTTGGAATTTTTCTGTTTTCTAAATACAATACCAAAATGGCATTCTTGAACACTGGCACAACAAAACAAATAAGCGAAAGAGAAATAGGCAGAAATATTTAGAGGTGTTGTCAAATATACAAAGAATACATGTCTTAACCACATGTATAATTAAAACTCGGATAAATTGTAAATTGCACAACAATTACACCAAAAGACTTTACATAAAATTTACCCACACCTGCTGAAATCACAAAATCGTACGAACTGGCAACGCTGCCCGACGAGTAGTAACAAAGGCGAAGTGGTTTGTCTGCACAGGTTAAATGGGTTGTCTGCACACGTGAAGAGGCTTGTCTGCACATGTGAAGTGATTTGTCTGGGTGGGCGAAACTATTTGGCGAGCTGCATTTTTATCACATTTCGCTGTAATTCCAAGGGGCAGTGGTCAGTATAAATAACCCGGCCGCTCGGCGGACAGCAGCTGCGATGTTATCGTGCCGGGCCAAGGTCTTGCAGGGCGCGACTAGGGCCCTCACCAGCGGCAGCAGGAAGCTCGACCTGTCTGGAGTTTTTCCGCCTCTGACAACGCCCTTCAACCACGATGAGAGCATCGCCTTCGACAAGCTGGAGTCCAACATGCGGCACTGGAACACCTTGCCCTTCACAGGTATATCTCTGCTCACGGGTGAGCGAGCACTTTTGAAAGCCCTGCTTAACATCTACTTGTATGCACGTTGTGTATTCTTCCGCCCTATGTAAAATTTAACACTACCATGGACCTCATCACTTTATTCATGCATCGGTCAAGTGGAACAGTGAAATGATTAGAAAAGTAAATATTTTACAAATATGCTTATTTTTTACACTTTGATGCATTTAAAAAGACTGAAAGCGAAAGAAATAATTTAAGTTATCACAAATGGTTACCTAACACTTTTTATTCGACGTTAAGATACGGAACTACTTCCCATCCATCATTACCAACTTCACTGGGCGTATGTCACTCAGCGGTAGAGGCAGTGGCTTTTTTCTAAGGTTGATTTCAAAAGTGCTCACTTTATCGTGAACCACCTTTATAACCTATCCGCACTTTCTTCACAGTATTTGAATCAAACCTTTGAAAAATCGCCCCATGAATGCCATGCTTGGATGATTCCTAAATATGTTATAACTTACATCAAAAGCGTTTTACATTTGTGTTAACTTAAAAAAGAACATTATTTTTGGTTAAATTGGATTTTTACTTGGGACTATATTTTATTTATAAGTTACAATATTTCATATATAATCAACACAAATAAAACAGGAAGAGAATAGGTATGCTGGTAATGCCTAGTACGAAATACTTCTTATGCGAAATATTATTACACTAAGTGCGCACGAAAAACAGTGCGTTGTACGTTTGGTGTAATTTCCTAGACTTGGTTAAGCTTTGTTTGTATGATGCGGTGGAATCTCGTGAAAGGAAGGGCTCAGAAAAGTGTCGATTAATCGTGATTGGCCTATACCGCACTCACATGATGTCCTGCAACACTCTAACACGAGCCTAAGAGTGTGATGGACCCCCGTGGGAACTCCGCGTCCAAGGTCAAGAAGCGAGGGAGCAATACGGGCGACAATAACACGCAAGCCTAGCGCCTCATCGCTCCTACGCGCAAGGCGTGCAGTGTTTCCGTGTGTAACGCTGTACTGTGTAAATTAGATCTGTAACACTGGGGGTTTTATTACACGCGATGAAAGCCCACAGGTTAAACTGCGCCCGTATCTTTGTACATTTTTGTTTTGTTTATAATGAGGTGAAGGAATAGTGTGGAAGAAGAACAGGGATTCAGAAAAGTTGGAAGTAAACGTGGAGAGGCTGTAACAGTTATTTCATGATGGCCAGAGTTTTTAATAATTTAAATTGAGATATTGCAGCTTTTGTTTATGCGAAAATCTATAAATAGAGCGAGGCGAGGTAGTCTCCAAACACTTGTTTTCTCCCACTACTGTGATTGGACGACAGTTGTTTAGACACGCCCCGTTTAACTGTAAGCCAGTAATAAGCAGGGAGCAGTAGTGTGAGTGAGTATTTAACAGTCCTGTACACAGGCCTCACTTTATCACAGCAACCAATAAGCAAACGATATTCTCTCGAGTGTATAGAGGGATGTCCAGCCTAGCTTACTGCCAACTCAATCTGCGAAATACTCGGGGCTCTATTTATATCTATCTACCTATCCTCCCCATACTTGGCGCCTATTGGTCCACTTGACACCGTACACGCTTACTACACACTGCGACGTCAATTTATTGTCTGTTAATCAGCCGACGGGGTGCCAGATCGGTTTTGCCCCGATCAAACTTCGTTTATTTCCCTTTTGAATAGCTGTAACAAAACATTGTCTTCAATCAGGAAAATTAGCATTGCTTCGCTATACACAAACGAGTAGCTGAATTAGACGCACATGCGGTGTTGGCGGAAAGGCGCTTTGGTTCCGTCAAATGGAGCAGTACTCATCCATGCTTCACTGAGATGTTATCATACCTTGCACACACCGCCTGGCTAACACTCGAGCACACAGAGGGGAAGTAAGAAGATCTCGGCGCATTTCATCGCGGCATTATCGTTGCGGCCAGATGCATGGATAGCGACTGGCAAAAGTCGCGAATTCACGTTAACACAAGCTAAACCTCAAACACGCATGGGTTTATGTTATGTTTGCAATTGGACCACAGTTTATTAGACACGCCCAGGTGAATCGTGAACCAATAACACACCTGCGAAGAAAGAAACGCCGAATCACGTGCCACCTGCTCTGACGTAAAGCTGACTACACGCTGGAGCTGCAGCCAATGAACACAAAGCCGAGGCTAGGAAATGCATAGGACAGTGAAGTCCAGTCTACCGGGCGTTTAACCCCTTCAGACCGACTTTAATTCGCGGGGTTTCAGATGTAAACAAAAAAACTTATAATGCGTTCTGTACTTAAGTCGACACAGCACTTGTTTAGTCGTCACAGCCAATGAGCTATAGGCCATATGTTCAGTACAGTTGTATGAACCAATTATGACATAGACCGGCATGACGGTTTACGAGTAATTTACCCGTAAGATCATTGATCACTGAGCTTCGCAGCGTGCGGTACAGACCAAATATTACTCACACGTGCGTAATGTACATACACAATGGTTAGGGACAGGTGTATTTCAATACCAGTTGTACTCCAAAACACTGTAGTTCATAAGCCCTTTTGTGGTTGGATGATTTTAAAAGTCACGTGCCTCGAGTGTCTGCCCGCGAATCGTGGACGTTCAGTATCGGAATACTTCATTCCGATTGGCGCAGTCATACAAGAACACGCCTCCTCACGTAGATACGCAGCTAATAACCAAAGGAAGTTGTGACTGTGGACGTACGATATTGAAGTCCATCATGGCTTTAAATATTTTCGCGAAAAACACCTGTTTCTGACAATGTTGTATACACTGTGTCTTAATGGGTTAAAACGCGAAATTGTCCTGTACCACTGCATGGAGCACTTCACACCCGAAGTCGTGCAGACATTGGGGTTCCCACGTTCCACCGTGTCTGGGGTGTGCTGCCAGTTTGTGGACTCGCGTGAAACTACTGTGCATCGCCGGGAACAACTGTCGTGGCGTACAGCATACGGACGACAGGGATCGTCGACGGCCATCTCGGCTGGTGACAGCGGGTAGACAGGCCGCTGTGCACCACACCACAGCGACTCTCGGCAGCAGCACCGCCCAGAAACATTCATCTCCGCGACGTGCGGCACTAGGGTACATCTAGAGCTTTACGCGAAAAATATGTGAGTACACTGAAGACTTCAATACTAGAAGCGCCCGACAGCAGTTTGTCTGTTGCCATTGGTTGCTGTCTCCTTGAGAAGGCGTGTTCACATTTGAACGGGCCACTCAGAATTCGGCAACATCGGCACGGCTCCTGCGTGATTCGTGTGCAGACAGCTAACACGTGTCAAAAAATACTTCAGCAAATCAAGATAGGTAAAAGACACTGCAGTGTTTTGAAGTATAACTTGATTTGAAAATTTTTAGCGGAATTTCACTAACCCCCTAGGTATATCTATTTCAACTGCTCATGAGAGTAATTTTTCGCTGATATCTTGTTCAGGGGAATCCCTAGGCAAATTTTTTAAACGCCTCAGATCACATCTAGCTATAAGTAGAGCCCCGAGTATTTCGCAGATTGAGCTGGCAGCAAGCTACGCTAGGCAGACCACTATACACTCGAGACAATATCGTTAGCTTATTGGTTGCTGTGATCAAGTGAACCATCTGTACAGGACTGTTAAACACTCACACTTCTGACCCCTGCTTATTACTGGCGCACAGTGAAACGGGGCGTGGCCTTAAACAACTGTCGTCCAATCAGAACAGTAGAAGAAAACAAGTGTTCGGAGTCTACCTCGCCTCCTTGCGACAGGTTCTTCGAAGATTGCGAAATGCATTCTTGCTCTGTCTCTTGCATTTACGATGATTTACGGGGGGGGGGGGGGGGGGGGATTCGAGAACATATAATTCTTTTAAAAATTATCTTTAAATTCACAGAAAATAGCCTATCCAAGTAGTGTGCTTTTATAAGAGTAAACTACGATTAACTTTTATTCATTTAAATGAAATACGAATACAAAGGGACACCCGATTGTTGCTAAAGTAGCTTAGCTCTAGCTACATTTCAACCCGTGGCTGGCCTCTAAGCAGTTTTCCTTTACTTATTGGTCGCGCGTCTTTGTGACAAGACATTTCTTTCTTTGATTGGCCAATCACAGTTAAACTGCTCTTATTACCAACATCTCTTATTCTCGGACCGACACGTAGGCCACGTAACAATTAAGTCATCCAATAGCAATAACAGAAATGAGTTAAAGTGTTTTGAAATACTTCTAGCCCTGAAATATTATCGTGAAAATCGGGTGTGGCTAGTAATACATTGTACATTGTGCATGCTTATGACACGCATATGTAAAAAATTATAATTAACGGGAAGGTTAATCGAATATTGGTATATGCTGTTTACGATAAAGTGAGCACTTTTGAAATGAACCTTTGAAAAATGTCACTGCCCCTACCTGTATGTATTGTAACGGGCGCACCGACTAGCAAGAGCCCAGTTTTGTTGGTATCGATTGAGTGAACGTAGTTCCATGCCTCAAGTTTTATTTAAAGAAGTAGCTAAAATTGTATGAATACCGAAATTATTTTTGATCAAAATAAGTAGGGATAGGAAAATTTCGCGAGTTCAATGTCCTGTAGGCTGGACTCCACAGTCTTGTGTACACTTGAGCCTCAGATGTTTGTTCATTGGCTGCTGCCCCAGTGTTACCTCACACCTGGCAGTATGGGGTTCGCTACTTGTTTCCTTGCAAGTCTGCTGTTGGCTCAGAGGCGTCTAGGGCGTGTCTAATCAACTGTGATCCAATTGCAAAGGTGACTTCACTACATATGTGTTTGACATCTCTCTTGTCCCGAAATGAATTCGCGAAATTTTCCTATCCCTACATGTAATTGTGTGAATTGGCCAATTGGTAAAGTATTACTATTCTAATAATTAAACAGTTTAAATCGACCAACGTACGAATAAAGCGACTAGGGTCATGGTAAAGATAATTTTACATATAGCGGAAGAATACACAATGCGTAGAGACCTGCAAAATTCGCGTTATTATTTGGAGACACGTTAAACTTCAAACACATGCACCTTTGGAATAAGTTTGTCACTGGATCATACTTTTATTTGACACGGCCTGGCAAACTCTGAGTCAGTAAATAAACACTTTAATATTGTGTAGTCCAATCACATGCAGCCTAGACAAAAAAGAAGTGCCATCATATCTATGCAGCTGCCAATGGAGAAACGATGCCAGCTCGAGTGTATACAGTACTGTGAAGTTTAGCCTGATGGCAAATGATAAAGCGAATTTTGCAAGTCTCTAACAATGTGCATACAATTTGATCGTAAGCAGGTATTTCAAAAGTGCTCACTTTACCGTGAACAGCCTATATAAAGTAGAATAGTCAAGAAAATTTATCTCAACTTACTCGGAGAAAAAAAACTCTGAGAATGATTAAAATCAAAAGCGCTTTTGTATCGGTGTGGATTATTTCAGTCTTTAAAAAAAATCTGATTACAGTAACGTTTCCTTGTGCATTGTAAGATATTATAGTCGAGGTGGTGTTGACGAGGCACCCCCGTAGTTCGTTATGCTCCAAGTGGCGGCACGTGTCCACGTGTCCTGTGTGTGCAGGGTACGTGATCCACGGCAGTAATGGGGAGTACCCGATGCTCACGCCTGAAGAGAGGGTGGACATGGTGCGCAAGGTGCGAGCCATGGTGCCCCACGACAAGACCATCATCGCCGGAGCAAGCTGCGAGTGTGAGTACCTTCTGCCGTCTTCCTCCTCACTTTAAATTACCCCACCACCTTCTCTAGTATCATCGCTCCTGTCGTTTTCCTCCTCACTTTACATCACTCCACAACCTTCTCTATTCTAGTCGCTCCTGTTGTCTTCCTCCTCACTTTACATCACCCCACCACATTCCCTAGTCTATTAGCGGTTTCTTCACATTTCTTCAACGAAACCTTGAAAAATCACCCCATGTATGATGTGTTTTTGGTTGTTGCCTAAATATCACGTATTGCAAGCTTTTGTAATTTGATACTGTAAGAGTACCTTTTTTTTAGTTAAATTGAACTTTCATTGATATTCTGGTTATAAAAAATAATGCTTTTTAACAATTAATTAATATGAACAAATAAAGAGAGAGAAAAGTTTACTGGTAATTCGTAGTAAAAAATAGTTGTTATGGAAAATAATAATAGTACACTGAGTGCGCACGAATTCAGTGCGATGTCTTTTTGTTGTAATTATATATACTTAGTTAAGGTTTGTTTGCATGAGGCAGAGGAATATACGTGAAGTAGAACATTAGTAGGGCTTCAGAAAAGTCTGAAGTTACAGTGAACAACTTATACCCACGTTCTGGGATACTTTTGGTTTCCTAACGTATAGACGATAAGTTGGTAAACTAATCAGTTCATATGAAGAATAATATTCATACATGTGTGCATTGGAGGCGAAGGGCACTGTCGCAGTTATGGGACTTTACAGGAGTGCTCTGATAACACGAAGGTGTGAAGTGCCCTTTCCTACTGGCTAAATCGCATATTATTCCGTGTAGGAGATAGTGATTTGCAGTCTGTAGAAAAGAGCACGGAAAATACAATAAGACGATGTCAAAACCTCAGTTTCGTAAAATATGAACATGGCGCCCTTCACCTCCAATCAACGGATATATTTTTTAAGCTTAAATGTAAGAATTTTAACTTACAAAATTCTGACAAGGTGGGCTGTTCCTCAATAACATAGTTCCCCGAATTTAATTAAAACTCTTTTCTCACACAAATGAGTAAACTTATCTGACAACATCCCTCCAGGGATTGGGCGCAGTAGTCAATATCTGGATGGTTGAATAGGGGATGAGGTAAAACCCTTTCAGGCAAACAGTACACATTTTTTGAGCGTTAGTAAACCACTTATCCCCATTGGTAGGACGTGTGTTGTGTGTGCAGCTACGAAGCAGACTATTGAGATGAGCAACGAGGTGGCGAAGGCTGGAGCAGACGCCGTTATGTTGCTGCCGCCCAGCTACTACAAGTCCAGCATGACGGTGAGTCCAGCTACGCTCTCATTGGCCGCTTACTTTCCCTTCCCCTCCACCCGGAGTGTCTTGCCTATAACAGGAGACCTGGAAAATTCGCGAGTTCAATGACATGCGGGCTAGACTTTACAGTCTTATGTACAAATACGCCGATATCAACTGCACATTGGTTGTCTGCTTTCGCTATGGAAAGCGACGATTGGGCCAGCGTCCCCTAGGAAAAGTCAAACACCGTGCGGTCCAGTGGCTAAAGTTATATAAACACACGTGTTTTGAATTCTAGCTTGTCCCAAAATGAATCCGCGAATTATTCATGTGTCTGCCTATAACCGAGCGGGGGGCCGCTGTGGTGTATAGTGGTTAGACTACTCGCCTCCCACCAGGCTAACCGGGTTCGATTCCCGGCGGGGTTGCTCCTGGAATTTTCGCATTGGGGAATCGTGCCGGACGATGCCGTTGGTAGGAGGGTTTCCTCGGGGATCTCCCGTTTCTCCCGCCCTTGAAATCCGTCGCTGCTACATACTCATCTCGCTTCACCCTTATCGGCTCTCAAGACATCTATGTTAAGAGCCGCCCGAATCTCTTCACTCCTCTCCGCTGCTAACACTTCGAGTGAGGTACTGATTTACCGAGAATTAAGACAAGCTAGGAGTGAGTCGCCTTTATTCACGACATGCATGACCATCAGTTCTGTTTGTATCTGCATTCCCATTTACTACCGCCCTATTGGTTCACACAACCTCGGGTACACTTACTATTAGGGACCTGCAAAATTCGCGTTGTTATTTGAGGGACATGTTAAACTTAAAACACTCTTCGTTTGCAATAAGTGTGTCGTTGGACCATTCTTTATTTTATACGCCCCGGATAATCCTGCGCCAATAACTGAACACTTCACAACTGTGTGCCCCAATCATGTGCAGTTCACGCAGAAAGGGCGGGACCTAAAATTTATGCAGCAACCAACGGAGAAATGACGCCGGCTAGAGTATATATAGTACTATGAATTTTAGCTTGATGTCAAAAAAATATCGCGAATTTTGCAGGTCCTTACTTACTATACTATAAGACGTTCATTACCAGCCGTTCCTCTGATAATGAGTAACCCCCGAATTTCGCGAAAATATTTCATCACCAGTTGAATTTCGTAACACTTTAGCTTAGATCCACTTTTGTGATTGGGTGATCCAGATGTTACGCGTCTTAAGTGTCTACCCATGAATCAAGAAACGTGCAGTATCGGAGTAACTAATTTCTGATTGGTCGGTCAGCTAAGAAAATGTCTTCTCACAGACACAAACCGCCACTTAGCGAAAGGAAACTGCTGGTGCCCTCAGGGTACTGAATATGCGCGGGAATCATTTCGCGAAACTCAGGCTTCCCTAATCATAATATAACGCAGAGTTTGAAGCGTCGCAATAAAATTATTCTCTTCCCTACGTCCAATAACATATAATCCGTCCTGTTCATTTGAGTAGTTTACACTTGGAGCGCTGCCGGCGTAATATCACGCTGCAGAGAATCTTATGAAAACTGACGACGAAGTAATACCTCGTCGAGTTTATCTTGAAAGAACGTGGGTGTAGAGTAATGTGACGGCGCACTCCACACGAATCAGTTAACAAGCGGTTTGCAGAGGTTACGGAACACACGTGTACGTGTTGCATTTGACCTTAAATCCAGTACCATCTCAGTATGATAAACTGCACTAGGTTAAAATTGCATGACAGAAGGAAACATCGCTCTTTAGGGTTACTAAGACCCTGCGTCCTACGTATTCACGAGATCGTTCTATCTACCTCTCCTGCTCTCATGACTTTTCCACTCGCTCGAAATCTGACAGTAAACTTCGAATCCCATTCTACCGGACAAAATTATCTTTCAAAGTCTTTTAGCGTTTCAGCAGCCCGGAATTGGAATGGCCTGGGCCAGAATATTCGCGATGAGGGTTCTTATCATTTGTTCAAAAATAAGTTGGCGCGGTGCTTTCTGTCACGCCGCCGCGACACGTAAAGTAGAACATTCTGAATCTATGGTTGAATCAGTGGTTGTGTGATTGATTTTAGTTTTAACTCTTAAATCTATATTTTTTAATTATTCATTTTGTTTGATTACTCTTAGGTATGTAGAAGTTTAAACGCTTTTCCAGCTTAAAATGTCTTTGTTGTGATTATTATTATTATTATCATCAGAGTTTGTCATAGACATTTGAAATACAAGGACCTAAGCCCCTGCATTTTTGTTGTTGTAATAAACTAGTGTTCTATTTTATCATCTGATCTGCAGGGAGCCATTGTTACGTGCCTGTTTTTAACTTATGCGTTTGTGCAATTGCACTATATTCTTGCGTGTATATGGTGCATATTTTGCCCTAACACCTGCCAATTCATCACCAATGTTTTATGTACTAGTTTAAACTTAATAATACCACTTAAATTTATAAATTTTTCAGTAATTAAATATGCATGTCTTTATTTAGTATTAATTAGCGGTTTCATTAACGTCTAGTAAGGACTTTTGATTTTCTACAGTGTTTGTTAATTTGTAATAACTAATAATTTTTCCTTCTGAACTGTATTAAGCAAGTGAAAATTGTAAAAATGATTTAGTGTAACAGAAGGCAGATAAGCCCTAATTGCGCCAAATAAAGACGATTTATTATTATTACTATTATTAATTTCCGGCAACGTAATATTACGTAAGCAGAACTCAAAAGGTTATTAACGCGCGTAAACTCACGGAATTCTTCTAGAGGTTCCATTCCATGGTTTTCCGAAACCACTCCAGGCGAAAACCAGAATCATTCCTTATCCCTTTCAGACGAGTGTACATAGTCAAAGAAGTTACAGAATACTTCAGATTACAGAGACGAAATAGTCACTTACACTGCAAACTCCAGCCGTACGTGTCGAGCCTGCACTGTAAATAAATTTCTGATAAACTTCCTAAACCGTAATGGATGTTTTTAACCTACACAGTGTATGGAAATAATACTACATGTCAGACTGAAAATGTGGGAATGTTTAGCTTTGCTACTACACAATGTTGGGAACGTTCCTATGTATCTGACTTTTTCCTGAGCAACTGTAGGAACGTTACCATGCATGTACAGGCTGTTCACGGTATAATGAGCACTTTTGAAAGTCCTGCTTAAGATCTATTTATATACATATTGTGTATTCCTCCGCCTTATGCAAAATTAACATCGCTATGGGTCTCATCACTTTATTCATGCGTCGGTCAAATGAAACTGTGAAATTTCTAAGCAAGTAAATACTTTACAAATCTGCTCATTTTCACACTTCGATGCATTAAAAAACCAGAAAGTAAAAAAATTAATTTTAAGTTTTCACAAATGGCTACCTAACACTTTTTATTTTACGTTAAGATATGGAACTATTTTCCATACATCGTTACCAACTTTACTGGGCGAATGTTACTCAGTGCGCCCATTAAAATATGTACATGCATGCAGGGGCAGTTACTTTTTTCTAAGGTTCATTTCTAAAGTGCTCACTTTATGGTGAACAGCTTTTATGGGAAAATAAATTACCGTGCGTTCTTTGTCATTGTAAATACACAATGATATGGTAAATTTACAAATAATTCCTTAGAGTGTGTTCACTCACTGGCCAGCCGGCAGCGCGGCCAATAGGGAATCTCCCGCAACCCGCGATAGCCAATCAGACACGGAGGCCCGTTCCAGAACCTCGTGCAGCCAATCGTGTAACCAACATCAAGGGCGCCGCCACGGAATTTCGCTTCTGTCTTCTCACGTATTGTGTGGCCCACCAAGGCACATGTTGAATATCCATCCGGTCGTCGCTCTACTACGAGACTCGGTACCCAGTGATCTTCCCGCGGGCAGTTGATTAGTGAGCGAATGGAGAGATCTTGAGAGCCGATGAGGGTGAAGCGAGGTGAGTATGCTGGAGCACCGCCGGAATGAAGATGCGGGGATATCCGCGAGAAAACCCGCAGGCCGGCGGCATCGTCCGACACGATTCCCACGTGCGAAAATCTGGTGACGACCCCACTGGGACTCGAACCCGGTTTTGCTTAGGTGGAAGGCGAGTAGTCTAACCACTACACCTCCGCGGCCCCACAATTGATTGGTAGAGCCTCGAGTATTTCGCGGATTGAGTTGGCAGCATGCTAGGCTGGACAGCCCTCTATACACTCGAGACAATATCATTAGCCTATTGGTTGCTGTTATCAATTGAGCCATCTGTACAGGACTGTTAAATACTCACTCACATTACTGCTTCCTGCTTATTACTGGCGCACAGTTAAACGGGGCGTGTCTAAACAACTGTCGTCCAATCACAGTAGTGGGAGAAAACAAGTGTTTGGATTCTACCTCGCCTCCGAATGAATTCGCGAAATACTCATGGTTCTATTGACCGTTAATCCAAGCCACTGTTTCAGGAAATGACTGGTTCATATAATTGTCAAAACCTGAAACCATTACTATATGTACGTGATTTTCACAAATTCTTTCGGTGGCAGGATAGTCTTGAAGCATGTATACTCTAGTGTTCCTTTTACGGCTGGAGTACAGTGACACTGGCACATCCTAGACAATAACTCCTTTAGCCAATAACGAACAAGAAGAAAAATTGTACTCTATCATGTGCAACCTTGCACCAGGCCAACAGCCAGTGAATGAACAATTGTGGCTCATGTGTATGTAAAGAACTCACAAGACTAAGCTGCTGAAAAATGAATTTAGATAATTTACATACAGTAACTTTAAGCCATGAACTTAAACCAGGCCCCCCTGGGGCCGAGTGCTTGATCAACGAACACATTACGCGATTAGGCTTTCGACTTTGTGAGAACTGGAAGGCAAGTACTCGACAGGTTAACCTAACATGAAATTTTATGTTAAATTCTTATTTCTTTAGTACTGTGCAAGAAAACGGAAATAATTACTTATCAGTAGAGCTAGTGATTTTTCGCGAAAAAAAAAATATAAGTACAGGGTAGACGCCAATACTATAAACACCCAACAGCAGTTTGTCTGTTGTCATTTGTTACTGTCCTCTTGAGAAGGCGTTTTCATGTTTGACCGGGCCACTCAGAATTCGGCAACATCGGCACGGCTCCTACGTGATTCGTGTGCAGACAGCTAACACGTGACAAAAAAGTATTTCTGCCAACCAAGACAGGTTAACGACCATACCGTGTTTTGAAATATAACCTGTCTTGATAATTTTTCGCGAAATTTCAGTACCCTTACGCATCAGTTCTGTATTTGTCACTTTATGTACAGGATCTTGGGAAACTCTCAGTGCCAGAACTCAAGACAAAGTTTCTTTGCGCCAATTGTGACACGGAAACCCAATGCACGTACACCCGGAAATATATTTTCTGTATAATTTAATTGTGTCGAAGGTTGTGGCGAACAACGCTTGGAGAGCAGGGCCATGTGATCAGGCGTGCATCACAAGTTGCCTGGGTCGTAGGCACACGACACTGCGTATGTAATAATTTACCTTCGTGAGCCTGCACCGCATATTCGAACAAAATATTCACTACATGTAGATAGCGTAAATTTACAATAAACGATCACGCAGTTATTCTCTTTTGATATTGTCGAAGCACGTGTTTAGTTACATATTCTCACGTTGATTGTGGCAGCGTGGTATTCTTTGTCTACGTGTTTTTCGTGGCTATTTACACGAAACTGTTCATTGAGCAGGGTTTCATCTTCATAGCTATGGCTCATATTCCCACGAATGCATTTGTGGTATGAAGCCACTGCGTATAAATGACGCAATCGATAGTTTCGCCTGTAGAACGAGGCCAGTATTGAACAAAGTACAGGATGACCACGTTATGTGCTTCCTGTAGAAATATCAGTGTGAACATTTGTAATTTACTCACTCTGTGTTATAAAGTTGGCATCGCCGTAGAATCCACTCGCGGCAAACAAATGAATACGATATGATACAGAACTTTAACTCGCAGCTTGAATTCGACAATTGAACAAATGCCGTGATGGTATTCGTCTGTTCCAACACGTGATTTGAATTGTCTGAACTAACGGATCGATTGGTTAGAAGAAGGTTAATAATTGAAGTTTTTATGTTTCGAAAATTTAAAATTCTTTTATTTTCAAAAATCTATTCTAAATAACTCCAGACTTCCGACTTTTTTCCCCACATGCCTTCATTGTTATAATAATAGGATTTCAACATTCGAATAAAACATGTCTACAGGTATTTAAAATACATAAACGATATAACCACTAATTTACTTTTTCTAATAATTGAACGTCTTAGAAATCCCAAAAATAAGACGGGAAAAAGTACTGATTAACGGTCTCTGCAAACATCCGAGAACAAGCTTGGAACAAACAACGCTACCTTTTCAGAGAATTCGAGTTCTCGTGGACAAAGACCTCTACCGATGCACGCAGCTGAATCGATCAGATAGAAGTTTGGCCACCTTTCGAGATATCTCGAGAAGTCGAAAGAATCCTATTCTTCGACTGTGGTGTTTTTGTCTCGTTTCGCTTGCGATAAGCTACTTAATCCCTTCTGCGTACACATCCACTGGCAACTTCCAGTCTTTTTCAAATACTCAATTCTCAGTGAACACAGCATATAGAAAAAATTAAATGTTTTCATATGCATAGGGCAAACATAAATATTGAACAATTCCTAAGGAAAGTTTATGTTAGTGTGTCCCTATACAGAGTTAGGCTGTTTACATCTGGTTGGGTTCTAATTCTCAGTAGGAATCACACGTTAATTAGGAAAAAAATCGTTTTTGCTGCATTATATTAATTCAAGAAATTACGGATATTTTCTCTTCATTGCAATGTTATAATTCAGAGTTCGTTACATGTTTTTCTCATATAATTTTAATGTTTGTTACATGGTTATTATTTTGTAAAAGGTGAAAACACATTTATATTTTCAAGTATACTAAATAATTATATTTCATTTCAGACGTGTGTGTTGGAGGGTAAGTTAGGCTGTTTAAGCGCAATACTACAATTTTAAAAGTTTTTCTTTGCAAAATCTTGAATCGGCAAGAAAACAAATAAACCAGTGTGATGAGTGAGACTAGACTTAATAAATAGTGTCATTCTAGGTTGGTTGACAAGTCTTTTGAAAAGAGGAAGATTACACATGCTTATATGCGAGGTATTCGTAAACGTACATGACTATGCCATTTCAGTTACTCACTTGATACAAGCCCTGTTTGGTTTCCAAAGGCGTAAAGAACGACCGTGCCTTGAAAATACTCTCCATCCATTTTCCCGCAGCGTAAAGAGGAATATTGAAATCCAATGAGAGGCGGAGGAAAGGGAAGACACTTTCTTCTAGACGTCTCGGAGAGTCAGAGATGCTGGAGGGAGCGTCATAATGGAGTGAAAAATGGACTGCATAAGATTACTGCCAGAGACGGTAGGATCCATTTCGGAGGAGCTTGGAATAATGACTCATGTCTGCGAAGGAAACACTTTTAAGCGCATAGCAAGGGAATATCAGCTAAAGGCTGTTCACGATAAAGTGAGCACTAACCTTAGAAAAATGTCACTGCCCCCCCCCCCCCTGCGTATATTTTAACGGGCGCACTGAGTGACATGCGCCCAGTAAAGTTGGTAACGATGGATGGGAAGTAGTTCCATATTGTAACGCCGAATAAAAAGTGTTAGGAAACCATTTGTGCTAACTTAAATTATTTCTTTCGCGTTCTTTCCTTTTATTTTTTAATGCATCGACTTGTGAAAATGAGCAGATTTGTAAAATATTTAGTTTTCTAATAATTTCACAGTTTCACTTGACCGATGCATTAATAAAGTGATAAGGCCCATGTCAATGTTAATTTTACATAAGGCGTAAGAATACACAACGTGCATACAATAAGATATTAAATCAGGTCTTTCAAAAGTGCTCATTTTACCGTGAACATCCCATACCATACTATATTTCATGCACACTAAATTCAGTATGTATGAAAGCCATAACTAGCGCCTTATTTCAACCTACCGCAATCCTTCCACAGGAAATACGTGAATGTAGTCTTTTTCTTTACTTTTATTGACGTAAACATGAAAAATATTGTCCAAAAAATTCAATGCGGCACTAAAATAAATTGTGTATTTAAAATATGGTTAAAATTGTTTACATATGTTCTCAATAACCCAAGACATGGGAAAGTATTAAACGGCTATTTTATGTGAAGTATAATCAATTAATGGCAGCAGCAAAAGCCTCCAGCATCCTCGGAAAACTTAAAGTATAAAAGCAAATGCAATACCTTTATCTTCCAGGTGCCGCCAAAATGGTAGGTAGGTTATTAGAGTCGGCGCAAGTCGCACAGGGTACAGGGATTGTGGAAGGATCATGAAGGAATCGGCAATGGCCTTTTTTTGTTTTGAAACCCATCCCAGCATTCGCCTGGAGTGATTTCGGAAAACCATGGAAGACCGAAATCAGGATGGCTGGAGCGGGAATTGATCCCGGGTCCTCCCGAATTGCTAATCCAGCGAGTAACCTCTGCGCCACCTCACTCGATGCCGCCAGAATGCTTCAGCAAATTTCTGGATGGGCGCACCTCCGGAAATATGGACTGACAAACGTTTCCAACTGTTTCGCTGAATTCTTTTTTTTTTTTCAACGGCAGAAATGTTCTGACGTTGTCCACACATGTCTCGGTACATTTGTGTGTGCGAAAACACTTTATTTTACAGATTTAAAATATGCGGTCTTGCGAATTTGCGAAATCTCTAATTCGACAAGACTACACGGCCAATGCGAATTCCACAGGTACAACAGTTTTTACTCGGTACTCTTCATGCGAAGATAAGAGACAATGAGAAATTGCACGAATTTCTACTCTTGCGTGTACAAAACAGAAAGAGAGACATAATTTCAAACTGAAAATTATTATACGTGGTTTAACTATTCTTCGCAGTACATTTTCAGCATAATTGTTAGCGATATACTCAGTGCTTACGACCAAATAATGTCAATAACATTGTTACGATCTGATGATTTTTTTAATGTTTCATTATGGTATTGCCATTATCAATCATACTCTGTGGTGTTAGTAAAATTTAGGTCTATTAACCAAAAAAACTTCTTAAGAGGGTCAAAGTACTTCAGTGTTTGTATATCAAGTGCAAAATGAAAACTCGCTAATCATGAAAGATTTTTAAAAATTGAACTTTTTAAAATAGTTACATATTAGAAGCATTACGTATGGAAAAATTGATACGATATGAGGTGGTATCCAGATCTCTAAAAGGTCTTTCAAAAGTGATCAATTGATCGTGAATATCCTGTAAATAGGCCCACGAATACGTGTGGAATTTGCACTGAAAATGAGATGTACATATATTTAGTGGAAGCCGCACCTTGCCGAGATATTTGTGGCGAACTTCGTGTCACCACAAAATATTTTTGACCACTGAAAGGTATTTCATGGCGAGTGCAAAAAGTTTTGATAAGGTGACTTCGCTACAAAAAAGTTCTTTGTTTGTCGTATGTGGTGCAATGAGGTTATGAACTGGATTTTTTTTTTTTTTTTGTATTTTTAAAAGCAGTTCTTCGGAAACTAGTTTCCAAAGACTATGTAACATTGCGACTATATATTTTAATTTTCAGTGTGTGAAAATAATGCCGTACCTTAAAAACACTGTTCAAAAAATATTCCCTTCATTTTACGGGAAAAATGCTAGTAAAATTGTTCAGAAGCCCCCCCCCCCCCCCCCCCTTAAACTCTCCGTAAAATTACAGACAATTTGCTTTTCAAACACGGACTTTCCGTGAATTTACGGAACCTCTCCGTAAACTTGATAGTTAATTTTTTATATTTCCAGTTTTAAAAATATATCAAAAGAATTGTATTTGGGTGTTTTACTTCGGATAAAAGTCAATATAAAAATTATAATATTTATACCTAAGCGAGATTTTAATCAGAGTAAAAAGTTTGATAGTCCATTACTGATATAATTAATATACGACTTTGTTGCTGTATGGTATAACATTGATATTTCTAGTGCATAGATACAAATAACTTTTTCAGTCTCTCTTAAAGTTTGTGTAATCTTAAGTGTTTCTAAGTATTAAAGACACTTGATAATACTGTCTGACGTTTGAAGGAATAAGTATAATGGGCGTGGATAACTTAACTACCGCAGAAACTAGAAGTTTCCGATTACATTGGCGAGGAAAGCTTCGTGTATACTCGGCAATGTTCGTCCCCGAAACCCGAAGCTCTAAGTTTTGTATTCACGGAAATCATCTTTATTTGTCATCACGGGTTGCGTTTCCGTCTACATACTGTGCATTTCCGTAAACGTTTATGTAAATATATGGAAATATTTAGCAGCGAAGCAAATATTGTGGACTTCTCGTTTATTATAAACACAGAGCCGAATAAACCGTTTCGTATGTTTGAAAAACAATTTTTTTTCTGTGTTTCAGCTAGCTGCGGGTTACGATACACACACAGTTGGAAACTGTAGCATTTGACTTACCGATTTCGAAAATTTGAGACTTAATTTAAAATTTAAACAGCCATTTTTCCGATGATATAACAGGGGTAACGTGGAATGAATATTTGGTTATTGATCTTACGCATTAAGTAAATATGCAAGTTATTTGTTTTAAAACGAGATTTAAATATAAATGCTTAAGCCTCTTTTAAAAACAGGCACGTAAATTTTTTTACTGGATAATATATAACGACTTACATAACAATATATACATTTTTATAAATATTGCAGAACCTAATTTTCAATTGTCTGAACTTTGACTTTACAGTACATTGTAGGTATTGTGTATCGGTAGTTTCGTCAAACGAAAGGAAATGTAAAGTAAAACGGTAAATTTTTATAGTGTGCAAGGGCCTTCAGTTCTTCATTCGAATCGTTATTATAATGCAATTGTAATTAAGCGGGATGACTAGATCTGTAGTTATATTTTTGTAATGTTTTTCATAGTTGGTAAGCTGACACGTACAACAGTAAACGGGTAAGTGGCTGAAAATGTCGTGTATGCACAATATTTCAGCTGCAGCGTTAGGAGGAACTCTTAGTCAGCTGGTTTCAGAGTCATTGTTCGTAGCAATTGCAGACTGCGTGTAGAGTAATGTAGGATGTATAATTGGCGTGTTTGCAGGAGGAAGCGGTTTCCAAGTACTTCACGGCTGTGGCTGACGACGCATCTGTGTCGGTGGTGTTGTACAATATGCCGGCCAACGTGGGCCTGGACTTGTCCGCTGCTCTGGTCACCCGCCTGGCACAACACCCCAACATTGTTGGCATCAAGGACAGCGGTGGAGATGTTAGTTACCTCTCCCTACCTCCTGCATGCACTCATCATTAGGGGCAGTGATATTTCGAGACAAGATACAGTTCAAAGCACCCTGGAGTCGTCCACCTTTTTTTTGATTGGCTGAATCGCGTCCTGGTCCGTGTTAAGTGCCAGCGCACGAATCACGAAGGTTCAGTGTGGGAGTAACCGGATCCTGAGTGGCTCGGTCAAATGTGGGAACGACAACGGCAGCCAATGAAGGCATGCGACTGTCGAGGTGTGTATATTGTATTGAAGTCTACTGTGTGCTCCGATCTTTTCGCGAAAAGTCACGGGCCCTACTCATCATACAAAACACGCACTTGACACACTCTCGAGGTGGATCAGTCCCCGCCATATTGGATTTTCGGAATTTCCGCCGTAAATTTGCATTACAGATTTTGCATTTTATTTTGGGGATCGACGAACCGTAGGACATCACGTTGCACATGTTCTACAACACGTATGTTGTAAGCCATTTCTGTAAGCCAAAGCAAGAGAAAACTATTTATTTCCTGCCTTCAATCACTAGTCAAAAAACAATCGATTCCATAGATTTGTAATGGTTTTATTAAATATGAGGAGCTATTGTTTATGTCACGTCACGTGAAAAAAATCTCGTTAAACTTTCTTAAATGGAACCTATGGCAAAAATAGTGAAAATCTAAGATGGCGGGGGATGATCCGCCGTAAAAGGAAGCCGTAGGTATTACGAGTTTCTATACCACCAACCCGACTTCAAACTAATGATCAGTTCAACACGACTGCTCCTCTGCCAGACTCCTAAGATCCGCCCATGTGAACTGAGCTGCTGGACTTCACGTACCTTAACACTCGCTCGTAAGACGACAACAAAGTGTTTTGTTTAACCCAGTCTTCAGCCACGGCCATCACTGTGTTCGCGACGCAATGTTGCAATGCGCTATTCTTCATCTGCGTTATGGTAACGCTGCATTATTAACCTTTGAGGAGTATGCACGTACATACTCGGGGCTACGTTTATATGGCAGTTTCTCTACTTTTGAACACAAAACTCAAACTTTTATGGTTTTAGAGTTCGCTGGACTTTATCGGAATCTAAGTGAAAAATTACAAATAGTCAACAATTCAATTCCTAAGAATAAAACGGGTTTATTAATCAGTTCTCAACTGAACATGATTGGCTCTAAAACCTGTTACAGCTGCCGCGACACAGTATTTGCAGAGCCACGAGTATTTCACGAATTCATTCGGAAACGAGGTAGACTTCAAACACTTGTTCTTTCGTCCTGTTGTTGTGATTGGACAACAGTTCTTAGACACGCCCCGTTTAACTGTGAGCCACTAATAAGCAGGAAGTAGTAGAGTGAGTATTTAACAGTCATGCACAGAGGCTTCACTTGATCGCAGCAACCAATAAGCAAAGGATAATGTTGCGAGTGTATAGAGGGTTGTCAAGCATAGCTTGCTACCAACTCAATCCGCGAAATACTCGGGGCTCTATGGTACACAGTCAACACGCGACTCCATTGGCCGACAAGCATCCGATAATAAACGTTGCAGAGTACAGAAACAATTATTTAGGCATTTGAGCATCATTTAGTAGTTCATTGGCTGTTGCTCCAGTTTACCCCAGGCCAGGTAGTACGGGATTCGGTTCTTATATTCCTTGCAGGTTCGTTATTGGTTGAAAGTCGTTCTGGGCGTGTCTAACAAACTGTGGCCCAGAGGAAGCACAAACACATATGTACACGTGAATGAAGTTTAACTCGTCCTCAGATGGGAGCTCTGACCAGGTATATCGTCTCACCCTCCGATTGGGCCATCCCAGGTTACCCCGTGCTTCTCCTTCCTTCCCATTGGCAGGAAGCATGCTGTTTCTTAATTCGAATTTTGCTTGGATTTCACTGCTTAGTGTGTAAATTCGACAAACTTTCGAATTCAGTTCTACCACAACATTGGCATTCAACTCCTAAAATAGCACGGTGTTGCTATCGCGCCAGTCGTTAACAGATCATTGACGTGGTTGCAGTTCTCTGTAGAGCATTGGCGGAATAACAACCGCTGTAGATGGTCAGAAGAATAACCTGTGTTTACAGATTATTGGATGACTGAAGGAGGAACCGAATAGTAAAATCACAATGTCTGTAGGCGTTTAGTTGTGTAGTGATGAGTGAGTGAGTGAAGATATTTGGGCGGCTCTTTACATCTATGTCTTGAGAGCCGATGAGGGTGATTGAGGTGAGTATGGAGCAGCGTCGGAATGAAAGGGCGGGGAAAACAGGAGATCCCGAGAAAACCCGCCGAACAACGGTATTATTCCCACATGCGAAAATTTGGAGTGATCCGGATCGCCGTGGTGGGAGGCGAGCAGGCTAACCCCTCAGCCATCGCGGCCCCTTGTTTAATGGTGTTCGTATACTTTTAGTGTGGCAATGGTGTGCGTAGACCTTAATTGGATTAATGGTGGCCATATACAATGTGTAGATTACCTGACTTTGTAAGCTATTTATAGAATTATTGTGTTCGTAGACCATTTATGGTTTGACAAACCGCAGAATAACGGTGATAATAGACGATTATGGGGCTGTAGACAATGAGCGGAATAATGACGTTCATACACTCTTAGGATAAACAGTAGCCATACACCGTCAGTAGAATAAGTGTTCGTAGATCATTTATGGACTAATGGTAAAGATCATTAGTAGAGTTATGGCATTCGTAGACATGTAGTAAAATGTCGGTGGCCAAAGAAAAGTAAAATTGTCACTTTCTTACGCTGTTAGTGATATCATAGTATTCGTGCACCATTTATGGATAAGAAAGTAAAGCGATAAGTGGCATAACTGTGTCAGTAGACCATTACCTGAGGAACAGCGACTATAGGCCGTTAGGGAGGAAAAAAAAATATTCTCAGGCCATTAGTGAGATAATGGTGGGTGTAGACCGTCAGCTAGGCAGCAGCTGCAGCTGAGAGAGCATGAGGTATGTATGAGGTTCGTCGCGATCGATGCTAACGAACCTGCAGGCCCGGCCGAGAACATACGAGTTAGAAACACACACGAGGAGGGCGACACTGAATATGACCTACGCTGCCGTTACTGAAAATATCCCGTATACCAACATCAACATTACTCTACCGAATGTTTTAATTTGTCGTATCAATGAAATACCCATGTTTATTATTTTTCTAAGTAATGTCAATCTTAATAATTGTCCCTATTTTAACAAACTGTTGACATCACAATTGTTTTTTCGTTCTATGGATAGGGGTAGTGAAATTTCGCGAAAAGGTTTCCAGACAAGTTGTACTTCAAAACACTGCAAGGTATTTTACCTATTTTTATTGGCTGAATTACTTTATGACACGTGATAACTGTCTGACCACGAATCACGTAGGAGCCGTGTCTATGTTGCCGAATTCTGAGTGGCCCGGTCAAATATGAACACGCCTTCTCAAGGAGACAGCAACCAAGGACAATAGACAAACTGCTCTTGGGTGCTTATAGTATTGAAGTCTACCGTGTACTTATAGTATTGAAGTCTACCGTGTACTTATAGTATTGAAGTCTACCGTGTACTTATAGTATTGAAGTCTACCGAGTACTTATAGTATTGAAGTCTACCGTGTACTTATAGTATTGAAGTCTACCGTGTACTTATAGTATTGAAGTCTACCGAGTACTTATAGTATTGAAGTCTACCGAGTACTTATAGTATTGAAGTCTACCGAGTACTTATAGTATTGAAGTCTACCGTGTACTTATAGTATTGAAGTCTACCGTGTACTTATAGTATTGAAGTCTACCGTGTACTTATAGTATTGAAGTCTACCGTGTACTTATAGTATTGAAGTCTACCGTGTACTTATAGTATTGAAGTCTACCGAGTACTTATAGTATTGAAGTCTACCGTGTACTTATAGTATTGAAGTCTACCGTGTACTTATAGTATTGAAGTCTACCGTGTACTTGTATTATTTATCACGCAGAAGAGTCACTAGCTCCATCTATGAACTATTTGTGCTTATATTAGTGAGTTTTATTTTGGTTTTGGTGGCAGAACTGGGCATAAAGAGTGTGTACGTTGTAAGTTGGTAAGCGTGTGTTTTATGTAGATTTTTAAAATTACGATGAGTGGCGTTCTCCTTTCATGCTCCTCGAGTAAGATAAGACACAACGGGAACGTTAGATGCTGGCTGTTGCATCTTGCGTGCAAAGCCACTGCGTGGTTAATAATAAACGACGACCTACCTACACGTTTTCAAAACGGAAACACTGGCACAATGGTAGGTGTCGCCCTGCAGAAAAAAAAAGCTGTAGTTTGTTAACACAAAGTTTAAAATAAGGTAAAAACATGTGCAATTTGGCAAGTAAGCTTAAAGCTGGCTGGCCGACGAAATCAGTTTTCAAGTATAAAAGTTTATGCGTAATATTTAAAAGAGCGTAATCATTTTTTTTTTCGTTTATGGTGGTGTGGTTGGTACTACGACCGTGCGGTTTTTACCTCCCCTCCTTCCGCCATTACAGATTCCATATTGCAAATAAGGACTTTTAAGAGTGCAGCCTCTTTATCCCTTTATTACACTCTGACATACACAGTACACTTTACATACACAGTTTTTTAATGAATGACTTCGGCCATTAGCGACTGCAGGTTCATCATAGAGGATATTATATATATATATATATATATATATATATATATATATATATATAGATATATATATACACACACACACACGCACAATTTTTTTTTTTTGTTATACGTAAATTTTAATACATTTTTGAAGGAAAAAAAAATTAAACAAAATAGTTGGCAAGATGTCTTCATATTACAACTTTCCTTAAGAAATATATGTATATATATCGTAATTAGTTGCTGTTCTGTTTTTTTGACTATTCCTTCATGGAATTTTCCAGTGTTGTATAAATATATTTATTTTCTCGTCCATAGGTAGAGCTAGTAACTTTTCGCGAAAAAAATATGAGTACACGGTAGACTTCAATACTATAAGTACACGGTAGACTTCAATACTATAAGTACACGGTAGACTTCAATACTATAAGTACACGGTAGACTTCAATACTATAAGTACACGGTAGACTTCAATACTATAAGTACACGGTAGACTTCAATACTATAAGTACACGGTAGACTTCAATACTATAAGTACCCAACAGCAGTTTGTCTATTACCATTGGTTGCTGTCTCCTTGAGAAGGCGTTTTAAAATTTGATCGGACCACTCAGAATTCGGCAACATCGGAACAGCTCCTACGTGATTCGTGTGCAGACAGTTAACACGTGTCAAAAAGTAATTCAGCCAATCAAGATAGGTAAAAGACCCTGCAGTGTTTTGAAGTAATAACTTGTGTTGAAACCTTTTCGCGAAATTTCACTAACATTTTCCATAGGATACTTGTTTTATTTAAGTATTTTTTTGGGCTTAGTCTTGTTTTTCATTACAGACATCTGTATCGCACTGGCGTATGTCCAGAAATCTCCATCTAGTCATTCACCCCCCCCCCCCCCAATTGCATTATTCATTCAAAGATCACAGTGTTAAACGACTATGGTAGATGGCATGCTTAGGAAAGCACCGAGCCCGTCATACATGCGGTGATGTCTCAAACGTTTGATTCAAAAAGTTTGAAGAAACCGCGAATAGTCTATACTTTAGATTCCTTTTATGTGTATTACATGTGCCGCTGTTGCACGCATTCTGGCGCCTTCAGTACACTGTTTAAATATTTTCTCCGTTCCTTAACGCAAAGTATCTGGTAAAAAAATGTTTCAGATCCCTCCGCAAATTTGCGGACACGTTGCGTTCGGAAAAAACTGATATTCTGCCAATTTTAACGTAACTTTCCGCGAATTCACGGAAACATTCCGTTAGTTAGATTGTTAGTTTTCCTGTACTTCCGGTTTAAAAAAATCATTACGGAGAAACGTCAAAATCTAATTGTATGCACGTTGTGTATTCTTCCGCCTTATGTAAAATTAACACTGCCATTGGCCTCATCACTGTATTCATGAGTCGGTCAAGTGAAACTGTGAAATTATTAGGAAATTAAACATTTTATAAATCTGCTAATATTTACACACTGGTGAATAAAAAAAAACGGAAAGCGAAATAAATAATTTGAATTATCACAAATGGTTACCTAACGATTTTTAATCGATGTTACTATATGAAACTCTATTCCATCTATAGTTACCAACTTTACCGGGCGAATGTCACTCAGTTCGCCCGTTGAAGTATATGCAGGCATGGACAGTGTTTTTTTTCTAAGGTGTATTTGAAAAGTGCTCACTCTATCGTGAACAGCCTTTACTAACAGTTGCGGTATGTTATTACCTTAACTAGCTCATCAACTAATAGGTTACTGAGGGATGGGATTGTGCAGCAGGAGAGGCTTATAAGAAATCTAATTAATTATGGTGTGGTTGAGGCATTTAATTAATCATTTAGCTCTTTTACAAACTTATACCAGCAAGTACAGCTGCAAAACTTGTATTTAAAATGTATGTATTTAAAAACATTCCAAACTCATCTGCAGACACTTTAGCTAAGGTTTCTATGATGTAGCTATCGGCCGAGACGAACTGAGTTCGAATCTAGGTTTGGTTTGCGATTTTGTTTTATATTAACCTAAACCGTTTAATGAACATACAGCCAAATAATCATTGGTCGCACCAACCAAATCTTTACTTTAGGCAACCAGATAGGAACAACAAAATAATTTGGTCACTACAAAATATTTGATTGCCCCTATACAAACAATTAGTTTGTTGCACCGAACAAACTTTATGTGATTAAAAAAAAACCCTTTTCTCATGGCTGTGTCATTTCAAAACCTTATAGCTGAGATCCACTTTTGTGATTGGACGATTTACTTCCTATGTGCCTGCCCATGAATCAGAGACGTTCACAGTCGGAAAAACCTAATTCTGATTGGCCAGTCAAATGAGGGCATGTCCTCTCACGAAGATAAGCAGCCAATAAGGAAAGGAAAGCTGCTGGAAGGTCCGCAGGTCCGCGTGGAAATATTTTCGCGAATACCGTGTGTCCCTAGCTATGGCGGATAATTTCACAGGTAGGGTATGGAGAGATAGTGACAGTTCTATCTGTTGAGAGTTACCGAGTAGTGTATATACATACACCTCTTGGGACTGATGACATAGATCATTATGTCATTAGACCTTGTACCGTGAATAAGGGGACTTACAACTTTCGCCTTTTTCTTGATGACACTTGAGACAGTAAACAATTACTTAAGTCAGGGCCGCGATGGCTGAGCGGTTAGTCTGCTCGACTCCCACCAAGGCGAACGTGTGACACAGGATTTTTCACTATTATTTATATTTCCTTCCATTTAAAAGAGGCTATTTGTGATGTACAGAGGTTCAATAGGCGCCACTGACTATCTGAAACATCCCACTGAAATAGGGAGACATTTGAATGTCCTTTTCTTGTCACAAAGTGACCCTCGCTTCTGGTAGGAAAAAACGCTGGCGACACGCGAGTGTATCTCACATATTCAAGGTACCTGACTATTTTTGCGTACATTTACGTAAAACTGCTGCTGTATATATGTACTGTTTCCTCTTTTGTTCCAGATAACAAAAATTGCCACGATCGTGAAAGACACGAAACACTTGGACTTCAACGTGGTTGCAGGTTCTGTAGGATTTCTCCTTCCTTCTTTGTTAGTCGGTAAGTAAAATGTCGTTCACATTATAATCCATTCACGGTAACTTCCAACTTTCCTGAAGCCCTGCTAAACGTTCCGCTTCCAGGATAACTATCCACCTCACACTCAGTGAAATTCAACAACTCTAATCAGTGAAAATGGCTCCACTTAGAATCAGAGGAAAACCACTGATTGGTTCAGTGAACACATTTCACTGACTGAATTAGTGACATGAAAATTTTACTGATTCTATAAGCGACGGTCGACTGTAGTGGCGAATTAAATATTGCTTTTATTGAATGTAGGAAAAAAAAAATATATCTTATAGTTCTGCTGCGAAATCGTGTAGTTTGAAGTTGTATGCTCATACTTCTCGTGTTTGGTTTAATTGGTACCGTTAGGATAGTTAGAACGAGTAGTATATATGAGTGCACTCTCTTCGCCACATTAAATGCACTTTAAACCTTCAAACTGAGCGCTGTGGCGATTACATGGAATCGAAATGAAAGACGTGAAAACGGAATGAAAGGCTGTGTGTTCATATTACCTCGTAAAATAGTGCTTTGAAAGACGAAACACATTTTAGAAAACATTTTGTATTAGATTTATTCGTTGTTACTTCACTTGACACACGTTGTTTAGCGGCCATTTTAAACGATGTTCGGCGGTCATTTGTACACGCAGTTTCACTGATACATCAGTCAAAAATAATTACAGATGGAGCAATTTGCTGAGATGTTTCGCTGGTCCATCAGTCAAAAATAATTACAGATGGATCAATTTGCTGAGATGTTTCGCTGGTCCATCAGTCAAAAATAATTACAGATGGAGCAATTTGCTGAGATGTTTCGCTGGTCCATCAGTCAAAAATTAAACCACCGAGAAAGCAGTGGGAAAAAAATGACTGACGAATCAGCGGGAAATGTCTCAGAATCAATCAGTGAAGGAAATACAGCATTTTTTTTTCACTGGTTCGTCAGTGAAATTCACTGAAGTGACTGCTGTATCAATCAGATTCCTTTTGACTGATTGAAATAAGCGAAATTCTCACTGGTTCAGATTTCGAGTGCACGCAAACAGAAATTAGCCGAGTTTAGAAAATCACGCCTAAGGGACAGCGCTCCCGATTCATGCGCACTCACTGTAATAATATTTTGCAAAAGAACCAAGTTTTTACTCGTATTAGTTATAAATTAAATATAATCCATAAATAAAGTATCAGTTAATATTTCAATTTAACGAAATTTTTTTTTACCGTACACGTTAACAGACGTATAAAGAGATCGTGGTACGTGGCATATGTAGAGAATGACCAAGAACATTAAATATTCGATGATTTTTCTAAGGTTTGTTTCAAAAAGTGTGAATATGCTGTGAATAGACAGGGATGGGAGAATTTTACGAGTTCAACGACTTGTAGGCTAGACTCCACAGTCCTGTGTACACTCGAGCCTCAGATGTTTGTTCATTGGCTGCTGCTCCAGAGAGTAGCCAGTGTTACTCCGCACCTGGCAGTATGGCACTCGCTACTTGTTTCAAGGTGAGTCTGCTATTGGTCCAGAGTTACACAGGGCGTGTCTAATAAACTTCGATCCAATTGCAAAGTCTACTTCAATGTACACGTGTTTCACGTCTATCTTGTCCTGAAATGAACTCGCGAAATGTTCCCATCGCTACGAAAAGACTATCACAGCAAGCGACTTGAAAATCTCGCGCATTCACTTTAGTACAAGCTAGACCTCAAACGCATGTGCATTTCTGACATATTTCGATTGGACCTCAGTTTACAAGACACGCCCAGGTGAACCGCGGACCAATGATGTACCTGCGAGGAAACAATCACAGAACACCATGCCACCAGGTCTGACGTGAAACTGGCTGCACACTGGAGCTGTAGCCAATTAACAGAAATCTGAGGCTCGAAAATACATATGCCAGTGGAGTCCAGCCTGCCCAGCGTTTAAAACGCGAACTTTTCCCGTCCCTAACTATAGCATGTGGTGTTATAAGCTGTTCATTGTCAAATGAGCACTTTCGAATGCCCTGCTTAAGATCTACTGGTATACACGTTGTGCGTTCTTCCGCCTTATGTAAAATTTACATTGCCATGGGCTTCCTCACTTTATTCATGTATCGGTCAAGTCAAACTGTGAAATTATTAGAAAAGCAAATGTTTTACAAATATGCTCTTTTTTACTCTTCGATGCTTTAAAAAATACAGTAAAGGAGTGAAATAAAAGTTATCACAAATGGTTACCTAATACTTTTTTTGTTCGACGTTAATATACGAAACTACTTTCCCTTCCATTTTTACCAACTTTACTGGACACGTGTCACTCATTGACGGCCTCAGTGTCTTAACTACGAGATTTCTAGTAATATGTTACACTGTATAGGAAAACACGTTACAACATGTATTATTTACACCGCGGTTAATTTAATCTATGTTTACATCAGGGGAGTCCAAACAATGTGTTTTTATGTAACCGATTTTTTTTTCAGGGGCTTGTTTATCCGAAGGCATGTTGTATATGATGCGATCTGCATTTCAAAATGAGTTATCTGCAACATTGATAATTTTTGTAATTTTTATACCAGCAGGGACCAAAGTACATGTTATTACATAATCGAAATAATTTTCGTATGTAGGAACTTACTGTGACGATGACATGTACAACTGACCGAAACTAGATTGTCATGAGATGTTATCACAGGGGAGTTCAAAGAACATGCTATTTTATAAGCGAAACTGTTTTAATGAATGCAGGAGCTTGTTAACATCAAGGGATGATACTTTTTAACATAACCTGCATTGCAAAATGTAGATATCTCGCACTCGGCTGTTCAAGCTACTGTTGTTATCATTTTCGCGGCCATTATACCGGATTATTTTGAACTCCATGCACAAACTTTGTAAGATAATTCGTTATTGATAGAGCCACGAGTATTTCGCGAATTAATTCGTAGGCGAGGTAGTCTCCAAACACTTGTTTTTACCTTCTACTGTTGTGATTGGGCGACAGCTGTTTAGACACGCCCCGTTTAACTGTGCTCCAGTAATAAGCAGGGAGCAGTAGTGTGAGTGAGTGTTCAACAGTCCTGTACAGATGGTTCACTTGATCGCAGCAACCAATAAGCAAATGATATTGTCTCGAGTGTATAGAGAGCTGCCCAGTCTAGCTTGTTGCCAACTCAATCCGCGAGATACTCGGGGCTCAACCAATATGCAAACTATATTGTCTCGAGTGTATAGAGAGCTGCCCAGTCTAGCTTGTTGCCAACTCAATCCGCGAGATACTCGGGGCTCAACCAATATGCAAACTATATTGTCTCGAGTGTATAGAGAGCTGCCCAGTCTAGCTTGTTGCCAACTCAATCCGCGAGATACTCGGGGCTCAACCAATATGCAAACTATATTGTCTCGAGTGTATAGAGAGCTGCCCAGTCTAGCTTGTTGCCAACTCAATCCGCGAGATACTCGGGGCTCAACCAATATGCAAACTATATTGTCTCGAGTGTATAGAGAGCTGCCCAGTCTAGCTTGTTGCCAACTCAATCCGCGAGATACTCGGGGCTCAACCAATATGCAAACTATATTGTCTCGAGTGTATAGAGAGCTGCCCAGTCTAGCTTGTTGCCAACTCAATCCGCGAGATACTCGGGGCTCAACCAATATGCAAACTATATTGTCTCGAGTTTATAGAGAGCTGCCCAGCCTAGCTTACTGCCAACTCAATCCGCGAGATACTCGGGGCTCTAGTTATTGAAAGTGAGCTAGAAGACACGCCGATACCTACGAAAAGGCTTGTCTGTTGAAACTCCAGATGTAGACAACGAAGTTGGACACTGTTGACAGCTGTCTTGGTGTGGGGCAGGTCAGTGTTGAGGACATGCGCAGTGTGTCATGTTCAGTGTGTGTTTTTCAGGATGCTCGGGTGGGATAGGCGGCATCGCCAACATGTTGGGTAAAGAGGCGTGCCTCATCTACCAGCTGTTCAGGGAGTCCAGGCTGCTGGAGGCTGTGGATCTGCACCAGAGGCTGCTCACTCCTAACACCATGGTAACGTCACACAATTGGCTCCCAGCAACTCACCGCTGCCTTCAGCCTCTGTCACACTGTCAAATTTTCGCCCCCAACTATATTTGACAATACAATTCGGAGAAAAAATACGGCCATCAAATTTTTCCTTCCAACAAATTTTATCAAATAATCTTGGACGTGTTGGCCAAATATTTTTATTGGGATAATCTAATTCGAATCATTATTTAAAAAGTATTTTAATAGTGAAATACTGTGTTTGTTTTTCCATGGAGTCCATTACAGGGAGAAATATAAAGAATGTTGTAATTTATTTTCGCTTCTTTACTAAATTTGAATTTTATTTATCGTAGATGTTTCCTGCTCAAAGAAATCTAATGCCTCTTTGCTCGTAATATTATGTGAAGTATTCAATTAAAATATCATTCATGCCCAGACAGCTTTTGCATAAATTAATTATCTTGATTACCTACTTCGTATCCAGCAAATGTTCGATATTTTTAAGTTTCTTGACGTCCCTTTTTGTCATGCACGATTCTGATTGGCTGAGACCGTCAAACATCAAACAAAATTTACAACTGGTCCAATCTTCAAATGGAAACTGAAGTCATCCATTTTTTCCAGACAAATATGACGGTGTTTATGACGTTTCGATGACGTTGCATTTGAACAATTTTATATGAAATACGTACGTTAATATACCTACGTGGTTTAAATTACTTATTTTTTGGAAAGACAGCAGGTTTAATTACAGCAATATTTTGTCTACCGGTCGTCGCGAACAATACTTTGCCGACTGCAAATTGCCGACTGCCGACTGCCGACTGCTCTTCCAGAATGAGCAGTCGGCAGTCGGCAGAGTTGACCTAGCTGCCGCGTCCTGCTGGCTGCATCCTGTCCACTACACTACCAAGAGCTGAGTGGGCAGATTTTGGTCCACTCTTAAAGGTTTTGGCCACCAAAAAAATGTGTATTTTTCTTGTACTACATACTGCTAAACTTTTATATACATTGCCAGTGATTACTCTTTCCTCACAAAAAAAATGCAGCGCTTAGTTTTCGCATGAATACGTGTCAGAATCACAATTTTACTGTTATAGTTATTTACATTTAGTCCTTTGAGGAGTATGCACGTATATACATGGGGCCACGTGGATATGAAAATTTCTTTGCTCCTGAGGATAAAACGCGCATACTTGTATAGTTTAACTTTTTTCACTGGACTTAACCGGAATCTAGGTAATAAATTACAAGTAGTCAATATTTCGGTTCGTAAGAAAAAAAAAACTGTTATTTTAACACTTTGAGGACTATACTCGAGTGTGGTTCGGGCAAAACTGGTTTGGATATTTCATTCCACGTAAGAAACAAAGCTGGTCCGGGTAAACTTACATTAATTAACTATTTCATAAGGATTTAAAATATGAACTAATACAACATCAACAACCAACTCCGTAAATGAAAGACAAATTTTTGTATACTTACGGAAATCAACACGATGGAATGTACATCCTGTTACGTACGAATGATCATTTGTTGGAAAACGGTAAACTCAGCACTCCATTGGTTGGCAGCCGGCCAATACGGAAAGACTGGTGTCGTTTTGACCAGTAGAATGGTGTTAAGTGACAATAGGGACCAATAGAACACGGTGTCCCTGAAGCGGTTTGGATATAGGCGACTAACGTCTAGCTTGTCTTTAAAGCTGGTAAAAGTGTGCCGACCTCAAAGTGTTAATAATTTCTCCGATGAAAACGATGGATTGTAAAACGTGTTACATCCGTCGCGACACTTTGATTGGTACACAGACAAGGCGCGACCTCATTGGCCGAATGCCAGCCAGTAATAAACATTGCAGAGTACAGTAAACGTGCCGGTGTAGACATTACGAACAGGATGGTAAGGAAAAATACAGAGACCAACGCACTGTATATCGTTGAAGTGGCGAATATAGGCAGCTAACTTCGACCTGGTCTTTAGTGCCAGTAAATTTGTGCCGTCCTTGAAGGATTAATGAAAACTAACATACGTGCAGAAATGAAATAATTCACACTATAAGCTGTTCATGGTAAAATGAGCACTTTCGAAAGCCCTGCTTAAGATATACATGTGTGCACATTGTGTATTCTTCCGTCTTATGCAAAATTCTCATTGCCATGGGCCTCGTCACTTTATTCATGCGTCGGTCGAATGCAACTGTGAAATTATTACAAAAAAAAAATGTTTTGCAAATCTGCCCACTTTTACACTTTGATGCATTAATAATAATAAAAAAAGAAAGCGAAAGAAATAATTTAAGTTATCACAAATGGTTACCTGGCACTTTTTATTCGACGTTAAGAAATGGAACTACTTTCCATTCATCGTTATCAACTTTATTGGGCGCATGTCTCTCAGTTCGCCCGTTAAAATATGTGCAGATAGGAATAGTGACTTTTTCTAAGGCTGATTTCAAAAGTGCTCACTTTATCGTGAACAACTTTCAAAAGAAGATACCAAGAACTTCTTCAAGACGTCCATGAAATCTTTCAAGACATTGTTTTTGCAGTTTCATAACATTGCCGATAATAAAGAAATTATTGCGTATTATTTATTTATGGCTGCCGTTTAATTTTTTGTAAAATAACTCTGGCTAAGTGAACCTTAAAATAAGTCGAAAAAAAATTCCTTTTATTCGCCCTTGTTACAATTTCTGCGAGCAGTTTGGTTAACATTATTTGTAAAGTTCAAAACCAGTAAAATTATGATTTTGACATATCATTTTGTAAAAACCACGACATCTAAAAGAATTTCTAATTGAGGATAAAGTAGTCACTGATAATGTCTGGAAGTTTGAACAGTCTGCGGTGCACATACACTGTAAAAACAATTGGAGGTAAAATTACCTTACATGTAAGGTAAAATTACCTCTTAAATGTAGAGTAAATTTACATAACAAGTAAAGTACTATCTCCTAATTGTACTGGAAAATTACCTGACAAACGTGGGGGGAAAATTAACTATAATGTATAATAAAATTTTATTTAACATTTTCCCAGAGTATTAGTACTGTTAAAAGTTTTGATATCTATATTCTCTGACGATTAGTAATCGAAACCTCAACACTAAAATACTCGACACTTGGTGATGGGTGGGCGCGAACTATTCTCTTATATCACGATAGGACGATGCGCTATCCATCTCACCACGACGACAGAGTGAAATGCTCAGTGCATTTCACTCTGTGCTCTATGGAGAGAGGAACCGGGATACAACAGAGCAAATAGAAGCACATTAATAAGAGTTCGTATTTTTGTGTTTTATTGCGATTTATACATTTTAATTTGCATGCAACTTTCGTCATATTAAAGATTTTAATGATGAAGCTATGTGCTCGGGCAAAGATGGATAAAATGATTTATTTTGTTTGGAAACGATATTTATAGTGAAAGGTAGCTGAGAGGACGTACTGTAATATTTATAGTGAAGGTAGCTGAGAGGACGTACTGTAATATTTAATTGAATCTCTTGAATCTCTTACTGCCACTCTAAAGACCGTGCAAAGAGCACGGCTATGAAAATATTTAATATTTAATATTTAAATGTGCTCGCATGAAGACAGAGGATGCGTGTACGCTTAACTTGGATATTTTTTGTATCATCTCATTTTGTCGACTGGGTTCACTTTGTTGTAGTTCATAACGAATGAATGAAATGTGGAAGTCGAGTTCAATCTTGCATATAAATAAAAAATACCAACTTAAAAACACAACATAGATGCTGTTAACCTGCTCATGTATGCCCAACACACGCGGATGGAGCATATGGTCTTACGTCGCGAAACAATCTGGACGCAGGTTAGACTTCAATACGGTATGTAGAAACTAGCAGTTTTTTTTTTTTTTTTGGGTTTAGTAGCTGCCTTCGGGATTAACGTGTAAGACATTTAATCCTTCATTGTAAGTGGCAGAAATTCACTTGACAAATTCTGTACACAAAAATATAATGCTTAAAAGCGAGTCAGTGTTGCCTGTATTCGACTAATGTGCCTGCGGGTTAGCGTCAATGTTTCAACCAATTTCTTTTCAGCAACTTTCAATACACGCCATGCTCATTGTCTGATGATTACTAGGGATAGGAGAATTTTGCGAATTCATTTCAGGACAAGATAGACGTCCAACACGTGTACATTGAAGTAACCATTGTGATTGGATCACATTTAATGAGACACGCCCTGGACGGTTCTGAGCCAACAGCTCACTCCCAAGGAAACTAGTAGCGAATCCCATTATTTAAGTTGTGTGGAGTAACACTGGCTACTCTCTGGCGCAGCAGCCAATGAACAAACATATGAGGCTCGAGTGTGCACAGGACTGTGGAGTCTGGCCTACAGGTTGCTGAACTCGCGAAATTTTCCTATCCCTAATGATTTACTCATTCTGGTAGGTTTCTAACTTCTTTGTCTTGTGATGGCTGACAGTAAACTTCTGTGGAATCGCTTGTAATTTGTGTGTTTGTTGACAACCAACGGAGGATACTTTTTCTATATGCGTTTTATTACTACTGTGTCCATAACGTATGTCCTATTTTGAGTTATGTGGGACTTAAAACAAAGTTTATTGGAATTATATATGTCCAAATTAATTTATCAGTTGACCATAGTTTACCCAATCAAGAATCGTGAACATCGGTACAAAGCTCTTGCCTGAAGTGTTTTTTGCGAAGTGTCATTACTCCTATACATCGAAAATGGTTTTTGCTGCTCATGTTTGTCCCTGGAAATATTGTTCTTGTTTAGTACCAATTGTATAGTAAGATTATCTCGGTAGTTTAGATGGACTGTGCCCATATAAACTATCATAGTAACTATGGGTATATTGCCTCAACTTAGGCGGTTCACGAGATACTCCAAAAGGCTTCTAGGCAACTGTTACTGTTATGAATACTAGCAAACGTGTAGTGAATAGGTAAAAAAAAATGTGAAAATGGTTCAACGTAAAATTAGTTTTAGCACACTGACCATTACGGTGTTTGAATTTCCTGGCATTATAAAACCGTAGATACTTGTAAACGAGTTATATTTCCAACTGCGCAAAGCGATTTGAATGCACAATACATATTTACTACAGAAGGACGAAATATTTCTACGCGGCTATGCTATTGCTGTTTTTTTTTTGACGTATTTTGTTACGTGGCGTTACGGGGACTGCCTAATTCATTATGGTATTAAAAAGCAGTGTATCTCAGTAAACACATGGTCTGAGAATATCGTCCGCTCACGGTTACTTCAAACTTTTCTGAAGCCCTGCTAGAGTTCCACTTCCAGGATATTCCTCCGCCTCATGCAAACAAAGCTTAACCAAGTCTAGAAAATCACACCAGAGGGACTACGCACCGAATTCTTGCTTACTAAGTGTAATAACATTTTGCTTAATAACTTATTTCTTACTAGTCATTACCAACACAACTATTTTCTTCCGTGTTTTTACTGTTACCAATAATAAATTAAACATAAAAATTTATGAATAAAATATGAATAAAAATTAAATTCAACCAAAAACAAGGTACTTTCAGGTTATCACAAGCACAGAACGGTTGTGATACGTGACATATTTACCTTAATGTGTAGGCTATGTAATGCATACTCTCTGTATGTATGTAATTCAAGTATGTGGCTTTCGAAAAAAGCTACATCCCTTGAGCACTCGTACTCAAGATTGGGCTCTTGAGGTGGCTTATAAAATAAACTAATAAAATAAGTATTTATGAAACAACAAAGCACGACATACATGGCGTGATTTTTCAAAGGTTTGGTTCAAAAATTGCAAAGAAACCGCGTATAGACTATACAATTTTTTTTTCCCCCAAGGAAGGCAAATAAAATCGTAATTTACAAACGCCATTTTCTTCTTCTATCCCATTTAAATATATTCAAAGAAAAAAGGAAATAGTGAAAAAGGTTTGGAAATATAGAATTGCTAGGGCTTCCCTGCGCAAGGGAACGTAGCTAGGTACAAAATGGAGTCTGTAATTTAATCGATCGCTCCACTTTTCCTTCAAACGTCGTTGTCACTACGCATCGCTGATAACATACTATAGTTACAGATCTAATTTGCGAGAAATTCATATTCCAAGGGAGCTATATCGGAGCCTGGGCAGGTCCCGCTGCAATGCTTCTTCATAACCAGGCGTAATACTCAGACGTTAAAAACTCTTGACTAGTCATTCCCCTTAAGAGTTATATGGAACTCCGCGTTTCTAGTTGTTTGCGCGAATACGCGTATCTCGGTAAATAAATGTTCTGCAAATACGAATTTTTGCCAGAAAATATAAAAAACAATCATCTATGTCCCTATCGTTTTACTTTTGTCATATTAAGTGTATTCATGGGGGAAAAATTTTTTTTCTTCAAAATGGTCAAATATCGCATATTAAAAATTTGCCTATGCAGTTTCTTTAAGCGGCAAGAGAAAAGTACGAAGATACGGGCGTAGGTTAGTCTGCGGGCTTTCATTGCATGTAATAAAACACCGCTGTCACAGATCTGAATCGCACAGTGTACAGCGTCACGGCGGAAACACTGCACTAGCACGCCTTGCGCGTAGGAGCGACGAGGCGCTAGGCGTGTGAGTTAGTGTCGCCCGTATCGCTCCTTTGCTTCTTGACCTTTGACCGGGCAGTTGTGGGCGCACATAACAGTGACAAAAAGTTGCCGCCTTGCGAACAAGATCGTGCTACGATCCCGCACAATTATCAGACGTTGTTAAATAAAGAGGTGTTTGTTTTGATATCGAAACGTGCCCTCGTTCATTCGACTGGTAGGCAGGGAGGGACACCCGCCTATCGCGAAAATATTTCCTCACATGCTACATTTAAATACCCTACGGGCGTACCAGCAGTTTTCTTGTACTTATGTGTCGGGACAGGGAAAATTCACGAGTTCAATGACCTGTAGGCTAGACTCCACGGTCATGTGTATACTCGAGCCTCAGATGTTTGTTCATTGGCTGCTGCCCCATAGAGTAGTCAGAGTTACTTCACACCTGGCTATATGGTACTGGCTAGTTGTTTCCTTGCTAGTCTGCTATTGGCTCAGAGTCGTCCAGGGCGTGTCTAATAAACTGCGATCCAATTGCAAAGTCAACTTCAGTGTACACGTGTTTGACGTCTATCTTGTCCTGAAATGAACTCGCGAAACGTTCCTCTCCCTACTTATGGGTGGAGATAATGACTTTTCGCGGAAAAATATGAGTACACGTTAGATTTCACTACTATAAGCACCTATAAACCGTTTTTCTGTTGCCATTGGTTGCTGCATGCTTGAGAAGGCGTTTTCATATTTGACCGGGACACTCAGAATTCGGCAACATCGGCACGGCTCCTACGTGATTCGTGTGCAGGCAGTTAACACGTGTCAAAAAGTAATTCAGCCAATCAAGATAGGTCAAATACCTTGCAGTGGTTTTAAATATGACTTATCCTGAAATTTTTTTCGCGATATTTCACTGCCGCTACTTTTGGATGACTTGTCTCTGTGTGGAGACATTTTCCTACCTGACTGGCGAATCGGAATTATGCAACTTCAATACCGTACGCCTGTGATTCGCGCGCAAACATCCAAGACGCAAAACACGGAGACAATTTAATCACGGAAGTGTATCTGAGCTAAAGTAATATGAAATACAATTGGCCGCGAAAGTTGGGCGTCCCGACCGATAGGCAAATTTGTAACAAACAGTCTCTTACCTGACTTTCAGCGATTGGTATTTCAATTATTGATATCACTATCTCAGGTTTAGTGCGTGCAAGAAGCGAGTGTATAGGCTGTTCACGGTAAAATGAGCACTTTCGAAAGCCCTGATCAAGATCTACTTGTACTCACGTTGTGTATTCATCCGCATTATGTAAAACTATCGTTGCTACGGACCTCATCCCTTTATTCATGCGTCGGTCAAACGAAACATTGAAATTGTTGAGAAAGTAAATGCGCTACAAATCCGCTCATTTTTACGCTTTGATGAATTAAAAAAATAAACAGAAAGTGAAAGAATTAATTCTAATTCATCACAAATGGTCACGTAACACTTTTTGTTAGACGTTAAGATAGGGGACTACTTTCCATCCATCATTACCAACTTTATTGGGCGAATGTCACTTATGCCCGGTTGCACCATCGTGGTTCTAAACTCGATCCGAGATCGGATCTAAGATCGACCCGGAAAACTGTTTGCACCATTCGAGTTCAAAGCTGGACTGGAGATCAAGATGAAGTTCATTTGGAACCACCAATTTTGGCGGTTCGAAATCTCGATCCGAGATTAGCAGCCATCGTCGACAAATGTAGTTTGAAAATACGCCAACAGAGAGAACTACTTTCGATTGTTTTCTTGGGACTTTAAAACAACGTTATACGCACTTGAATATTATTAAGTAAAATTCGAACAAAAATAATTCGCTTATCTAGTTCAATCTACAGTGAAAAATACGTTTACTTCCATGACGTCATATATTACGAACCAATAGTAAAAATTTGTCTCATATTTAATCTCGATCTCTCACTTTGGAACCGAGATCGACGAATCGGAGATCGAGAATCATGAAATTTCGTTGATGCAAAACTTTTACATTGGAACCAAGATCATTCGATCTCGGATTGGGGAAGATGTTTGTTCAAACGGGCATTAGTCCGGCCATTTAACTATATGCATGCAGGGGCAGTGACTTTTTTCTATATGCTGTTCACGGTAAAGTGAGAACTTTTTAAGGCCCTTATAAATTTTTCCTTTCATCCAATTTCCATCTTCCTACTGCTTTTTAATATAAACATTGCAATGTGACCAATAAACACAGTGTATACATTTCACCACCATCAAAAGTGAATGCCCGAGGCTGCAATGATATATATATTTATTAGTGGTTAACATCTGCTGGGAGGGCCTTAAAAAGTGCCCACTTTACCGTGAACAGCATATAAGTTTCAGTTTCTAAAGTGCTAATTTTATCGTGAACAACGTATAGTGTGTTGGTGCGCAGGTGACACGTATGTTCGGAGTGCCAGCCATGAAAGCCGCCATGGACTTCGTGGGCCTGTACGGAGGTCCTTGTAGAAGTCCTCTGCAGCCGCTGTCTCCAGACCAGTTGAGCAAGGTGCAAGAGGCCTTCACGATAGCTGGCTTCGGCCCCAGCAAGTAGAGTCCGCCGCACTTCCCGCACTCCTCCGTCAGATGCATCTCCTCCCGGCGGAGACTTGAACGCCGTACACAGCTCGCAGCCTTTACTCTCGTCGGCTCTGCGACGGCTATGGCCGCGACGCTTGTACACTCTCTTCACGGTCAACTGAGCACTTTCGAAACATCTACTTGTGTACAACTTTATTATTAGAGAGCCGGAAAATCTGCACTATTATTTGGGGACACGTTCTACTTCAAAAGCGTGTAAATATAAATAAATTTGTCTTTGGAGCATACTTTATTTGATACGCCCTGGAAAACTCTGCCCCAATAAATGAACACTTCACAATGTGTAGTCCAATCACGTGCAGCCTAGTCTAAAAAAGAAGTGACTTCTCATCTGTGCAGCAGCCAATGGAGAACCGACGCCGGCTCGAGTATATACAGCACTGTGAAGTTTAGCCTGTTTTCTCCTAATGCTGTGATTGGACGACAGTTGTTTAGACACGCCCCGTTTAACTGTGCGCCAGTAATAAGCAGGGGGCGGTAATGTGAGAAAGTATTTAACAGTCCTGTACAGATGGTTCACTTGATCACAGCAACCAATAAGCAAACGATAGAGGGCTGTCCAGCCTAACTTGCTGCCAGCTCAATCCGCGAAATACTCGCGGCTCTACACATTATGTATCCTTCCACCATACGTGATATTAACGTTAGCACAGGTCTTCTCACTTCACTAATACGTCGGTAAAGCGAAACTGCGAAATTATTAGAAAAGTATATTTTGCTAATTCTTGCACTTGCAGGCATCAAAAAACAGAAAGCAAAAGAAATAATTCCAGTGTTCACATATGTTTACCGAATACTTTTAATTTAACGTTAAGACGAGAAATTACTTTCCCTCTGCCGTTACCAACTTTACAGGGCGCATGCCAGTTTGCCCTTAAAGAGGTAGTGACAGCGACTTTTTTCAAAGGTTGGTTTTTAAAAGTTCTCAGTTGACCGTGAATAGACTATACGTATTAATATTTCTCTGTACATGGAAAATTAAAACTGGTCTTTATATAATTTTATTGATTCCCCCTTTTTTTTTCATCAGGATTGCACTTCAGACAGAAATATAACATGAACAATAAAACCTGTACATAAATGATACATTTTCGCACAGTAACAGACATGTACACGACGTACTGTACAGACACATACGAAGGAACATTATGGTTAGAACAAGGTAACCTCGGCACTCCATTGGCTGACAGCTGGCCAGTTAATGGATATATGGCGTCTTGTTGACCAATAGGACAGGTGTTAATAAAGCACAGAGACCAATAGAACACGGCGTTCCTGCAGTCGGGGCTACAGGCAACTCAGGTACATTGGTTTGTTACAAAACAAACGAACAGTAACCATAGCAAAATCGCGAAGTTGAATTTTAATTTGTGGTTTCAATGACATAAGTAAGTATTAATTTGAAGAAAAAAAAATACGAGATTGAAGATGTTTCTTATTTTATTCACTACCCTATCTTGGTATTTCACTTGGACCTGATTTCAGTGGCGCAACAACGGGTGGAGGGGGGAGGGGGTATATACTTCCCCTCTCCTTACAATTAGTAAAGGGCACAAGGATTAGAGTAAATTGGCAAATAAACTGTTTTTGTGTGCGTGTCTACATATATAGATATATATGTTTTTTTTCTGTAGTGCTTGTACATAATTGATGGGTATTGCATACACCAAAGCCTTCACGTGTCCCCAAGACCATAAATCAAAGGGATGAAGGTCAGCGGAACGTAAAGGCCAACTTACTGGACCTCCACGACCAATCCATCGCCCATTAAATGTCTGTGTTAGAATTTCTCGGACATTTCGGTGCTCCATCATGCATGAAACACATGTCTTAACATTTGAAGATATGGCACATCCTCCAGTAAGACAGTCAATTCGTGTGCTATAAAATCATGAAACATTTCACCGTTGAATCTATTTGGCAGTGATTAAGGTCCAATTGTTATATCGCGAATACTTCGTGCCCATACATTGATTGAAAATCTGTGCTGATGCCTTACTTCTTCAACTGCGTGAGGATATTCTTGAGCCCATACAAGTTTGTTACGGAAATTAATCACCCCAGCTCACGTTATGGAGATATGCAGGTTTATAGTAGCTATGGCGAACAAGTAGCTATGGCGAACAAGTAGCTATGGCGAACAAGTAGTTATAGCGAACAAGTAGCTATGGCGAACAAGTAGTTATGGTGAACAAGTAGCTATGGCGAACAAGTAGCTATGGCGAACAAGTAGCTATGGTGAACAAGTAGCTATGGCGAACAAGTATCTATGGTGAACAAGTAGCTATGGCGAACAAGTAGTTATGGTGAACAAGTAGCTATGGCGAACAAGTAGCTATGGCGAACAAGTAGTTATAGCGAACAAGTAGCTATGGCGAACAAGTAGTTATGGTGAACAAGTAGCTATGGTGAACAAGTAGCTATGTGAACAAGTGCTCGTAGCTCTCACGGTATGGGTTTTAGGACCCGTGTTTCGTAGGTTTTTTTTCCTTGTTTTGGTGCACACTACCTCCCCGAAAACTATGGAATACTTTTTGTTAACATCCGGTGTATAGTTTACAAAATCTAAATTGTTATAATGTATTTACAATACTTTATACAGCTTCGCAGCTAGGTTACATACTTTGCTCTGTCTTTTATTCAACATGTAATTTAGGTTTCTATCTGAGCAAAATTAAATTTCTAAGTGAAGCAAAAAAGTTTTAAAGAGAGGCGTCTAGAGACATGACCCGCCCGACGTAGATGTGTTGTTAAGCCACTGTCTCATCTATACACAATAAAGATTTATCTTAATTTCAGGAACTAAAATTTAGTCATTATTAATTTTTTATAGAAATCAAGAGTCCGACTTTCCTTATTCATCATTTAATTTGTTACATTGTTAAAAAGGAAATGATATGATCAAATTTAGAGCAATTAAGCTATTTGTTGTGTGCACATTTTTATTTGGACGTGGTAGACCTAGTTCTTGAATCTATAGGGCGTCAAACCGAGAAGATATTACTCAAAAAACATGATGATAAGAAACAATGCCATCAGGTCAGTCAGATAACATTTGTTTATATGTGTGCTACAAAATAAAATCAGACTATTTTTGTACCGCTAGTCTTTCTTTTGTAGACAGGAATAAGTGTAACACTTGATCTTCGCTACACTTTACAACTCGACGCGGATTCAGCGTCCAACTTCGGGTGGAACGATCACCTGAGAACATCATACTTAGGTTAGTAACTTCTGTGATGCGATAACAGAAGTAGCCGGAAAAAGTACACAATTCAGTTATTAAGCCAGAAAGTCATATACGTGGCTGGAATTTTCATTTCTGTACAAAACCATAAACAGTATCTTGTTTCTCCAAGTACATAACAGTGAACCACGAAAACAAAAATGCTACTCATACATATTCATTTGTTTGCTCGAATCTGTAGCAGACAGCTATAGTGGCCTGTATCTGGTAGGTTGTACAGGAAGAGGTTTCTATGGTCTACTCTGAACACGCCACAAAACAGCAGTCAATAAAGTGGAGTGGACTGGTGGAGATTTATGGGCAGTTCTTTATATCGTGGCTCTGAGAGCCGAAGACGGTTGGACGAGGTGCGTATGGAGCAGCGCCTGAATGCAAGGACAGGAGAAAAAGGGAGATCCTCGAGAAAACTCGCCGACCAGCGGCATCGTCGGACACGATTTCCACATCGGAAAATCCGGGGGCGACCCCGCCGGGAAACGATTCCGGTTCGCCTTGGTGGGAGGTGAGTAGTCTAACCACATGTGCCACGTGGTGTAGGCTGTTCACGGTAAAGTGAGCACTTTTGAAAACCCTCTCATTTGAAATAATAGTCAATAAATTTATTTTATTTTAGCTTTAGCTGTTAACTTCAGAGTGCTATGGAATATACATACCGTGTTTATTACTTGTATGGCAATATTTATTTGAAAATGGGTTAAAGGATTAAATACTATAACTTGAAGGAAAACTAAAATAGGGCCTTAAAAGTGCTCTCTGTATCGTGAACAGCCTATAGGAGACATAATTCGTTGCAGAGACAGTGCCCAGAGACTGCGAATACAGCTACTGCCAACAACATGGTCCCGACACACGACAGAACTTTACACCAATACTCGTACAGTGCCGAACAAAACAATCGCCCAATGCAACGCCTAAAACATGCAACTGAAAGAATCCGATCCTAAGTTTATACAGCGAGATTTATTTCTGATTCCAACTCACGTGAGTGAGGCTATTTTGGGTGGCTCTTAACATCGAGGTCTTGAGAGCCTATGATGGTGGATGAGGTGAGTATGGAGCAGCACCGGGAATAGGGGGGTGGGGAAATGGGAGGTCCCCGAGAAGATTCGCCGACCAACGGCATCGCACGATTCCCACATGCGAAAATCCGGAGTGGCCCGGCCGGGGATCGGACCCGGATCGCCTTGGTGGGAGGCGAGCAGGCTAATCGCTCAGCCACCGTGGCCCCCTATTTCAACTCAAGTTTTTCTATAAAAACATTTCACGCTTTTTTTTCTGAAAGTAAAAAGGAAATGTTCTATAGGCTCTACCTGGCGGAGGGAAATATGTGATGGTCATTAGGCAAGCAGCGGCTCGGGGAGAGTGCGTTCTTCTCCCAGAGGACATCGTTACTGATGGCTCCAGTGGCGAAGCTCACACCCCTATGGAGGCCAAACAACCCCTACGTGGCGCCGGAGCCCACAGGGACAGTAGATTCATCTCCACCCTCTCCTGCAGTCCAGTCATTGGGGGTGCAGGATCTAACAGCCCCTTCAGAAACACTCTAACTCACGGTTTAACCCTTTGAGGAGTATGCACGTATATAAACGGGGCCACGTGAATATGGTAATTTCTTTGCTCCTGAGGAACAAAACGCGCATACTTTTATAGTTTAACTGTTCCACTGGACTTAAAGGGTCCTGTGTACTGAAACGTTTTCTGTGAAATCGTTGTTTGCGCCTAAACGCGTGTCTCGGTAAATAAATGTTCTGGAAATACGAAGTTTTGCCATAAAGAGTTAAAAAAATATTGTCTATATCGCCAATTTTTTACTTTTATCATATTAAGTGTATTGATGGAGAAAAAACCGTGAAATGGTCAAATATCGCATTTTTAAAGCTTGCCAAAGAAGTCTCTTTAAGCGGCAAGAGAAGTGCGATCATACGCAGGTAGTTTGATCTGTGTACTTTAATCGCGTGTAATAAAACTCCACAGTTACAGATGTAGTTTACACAGTACAGCGTTACGTCCGAAACACTGCACGCCTTGCGCGTAGGAGTGATGAGGCGCTAGGAGTGCGTGTTAGTGTCACCCGTATCGCTTCCTCGCTTCTTGACCTTGAACGCGCAGGTACACAGGACTCTTAACCGGAATCTAATATATTACAAGTAGTCGACATATCGGTTCGTAAGAAAAAAAAAACTTTTATTTTTAATAATTTCTCCGATGAAAACGATGGATTGTAAAACGTGTTACATCCGTCGAGACACTTTCATTGGTACACAGACAAGGCGCGACCTCATTGGCCGAATGCCAGCCAGTAATAAACACTGCAGAGTACAGTAAACGTGCCGGTGTAGACGTTACGAACAGGATGGCAAGGAAAAATACAGAGACCAACGCACTGTATATCGTTGAAGTGGCGAATATAGGCAGCTAACTACGACCTGGTCTTCAGTGCCAGTAAATTTGTGCACAGCACAGCAGACGCGAGATTATAGTTAAAGCCAAACATTTTTAAACGACAGCCGAAAACAAATAGCAATGGAAAGCAGGTTCTGCTCACCCAAGAAATTACACACACTTGCCACACAAAACTAAGAAACTACACACACTTGCCACACAAAACTACGGAAATACACACACTTGCCACACAAAACTACGGAAATACACACACTTGCCACACAAAACTACGGAAATACACACACTTACCACACAAAACTACGGAAATACACACACTTGCCACACAAAACTACGGAAATACACACACTTACCACACAAAACTACGGAAATACACACACTTGCCACACAAAACTAAGGAAATACACACACTTGCCACACAAAACTAAGGAAATACACACACTTGCCACACAAAACTACGGAAATACACACACTTACCACACAAAACTACGGAAATACACACACTTTGCCACACAAAACTACGAAACCCTTACAACTCTACCGCAAAAGACACTAATGTTTTCCACGACTCATCGCAATTTGCCCCACTGTTCTGAGTCGATGACTATAGTCTGTCTCACGCTTAGATTGCAGTACAGGGCTTATGGCGCTCACTGTTGCCAGATTGCTTCAGCTTTGTGACGTAACTGGCAAGCTGAGAAACAAATGGGCGGTGAAGAAAACGGCCTGATTAAGATAATTTTTATCTGCTTACCTACCTGCCAACTCGTAAAGGAATCCAATCCTGCGACGCAAAGCTAAGAGCGGGTCCTTTGAAACTGAAGCCTGTGAGATACCGTGTCATTGCGATTGGACGGCGCGCATGCAAGGTAGATAGTTTTCTTTTTTGGAAGTTGCAAAAAAATAACTTCTCAGGCAACAGCACCCGCAGGAACAAGGACAGCGTTAACGACAGGAATCGTGCATCGGAAAGAGAGAGAGAGTGAATGTCCATTACACCGCAAACTGCAATCTAAGAGTGAGATTAACATCATCACAGGCCTCATCGAGATTTATTCATGCGTCGGTCCGGTGAAACTGCGAAATCATTAAGAAAGTAAATACCTTACAAATCTGCTTATTTTTACACTTCGATGCATTAAAAAAAAAACAAAGAGAAATAAATAATTACGAGTTATCATAAACGGTTACGTAATACTTATTCGTCGTTTAAATATGTAACTAGTTTCCGTCCATCGTTACCAACTTTACTGGGCGAATGTCATTCAGTGCGCCCGTTAAATATACGCAAGCAGGGGCAGTGACGTTTTTCTAAGGTTCATGTCTAAAAGTGGCAGCGGCCCAGGACAGGACAGGACAGTAGAGTGGCGTACTGTAACTTAGACGTGGCGTCCTGTAACTTAGACGTGGCGTCCTGTAACTTAGACGCGGACGCGCGAGGCCTTAGATCGAATGCTGCCACCAATCGCAGAATGAGACGCACGCAGATTGGGCAGGGGCGAGGCAGGAGCAGGCAGGAATGCAAAGAGAACAAATGACGGGGATCCGATCACGAGCGAACAACTTAGAGCTCCGATCGCAAGTATAGAGGAAGCTCCCGAGTGTAACGAGACTGCGCAGATGGCGCGACGTGATTGGCGAGATGGAGAATCCTAGACATGCGCCTCTGGTGTTTGCGGGAGATTTCGTGTAATTTTGTTAGGAGGGGATTAAATTAGGGAATTTATCACGCCAGGGTGTCTGGGGTCTGTAATTCCTTTCGAAGTTGCGAGTCGATGTGTCCATTGCAAATGACATATTTCTAAACTAGGTGTAGTAAAATCTCTTTACGTTTAATTGATTTTTCATTACGTAACTGTGCTCGTTTAGCATTTGTTTCTTTATGAGACCAGGAGGTATATGTGTTCGTTCGTTATTTATTCATACGTATAAATCGTTCAAGCAAACTAAAATTCTCTCATGTGTTAAATATATTCGTAAAAATTGCCTATCTACCACCAACATCCCTCCAAACACCTGAAAAATACGGGAAAAAATAGACTTAGCCCACTCTTACACTCAACTCTACACCTATATAGACATTTCAACCTACCACTTTGATTAGTCGCCTCGAGGACAGCACACCGTCAACATCGGACAGAGCTGCTGCTACCCCCCTCCCCCCACACCCAAAAAAGAAAGAAAGAAAGAAAATAAAGTATACCCATATACCAAAGAAAAAAATCATCAAAGAAATTTGATCAAACATTATCATTAAGTTTATTTGATCAAATTTCTTTGATCAGACACACTTTATGTAATCGGATTTTAACACATTTTAACCGGATTAAGAATTTTTTGATCGAATTAAGAATTTTTCCATCGGATTAAGGATTAAACCTTTTTGACTAACCCTTTGATATCAAATAGATAATCCGATCAATCAAAAGTGAAATGAAACTCTTATCTTCTGGGTCTTTCTGAATAAATAAGACGTATGGAAAACAAATATGGACTACAAATATCATTCCGGTCAAAACCCACTATTAACAGTATAATTACCAGTGTGAAACCGGCAATATGCTACAGACCCACAACTGTTTATACCCAAACCCCTGCGAACGTGGCCATACGCACGTGCATAGGTGAAACTAGCAGAGCTCTTTAGACCCGAGCTAAAGAACACAAAAACAATTGCAAGAAATGCGAAACTCAGAAGTCCAAACTGGTTGAACATGCTTGGGAAAAAGCATTGACATCGAATTCTTAGGGGGGGAAATTCAACTCCACTCACTCAGGAAGCCGACAAAATCTAACCGCATCGAAAATGACGTGTGTGTCCAGAAATCTCCATCTAGTCATTCATCCCCATTGCATTATTCATTCAAAGATCAACACGAGATTGAATTAAAGGCGGTCTCGCCCCGGACGGGTAGGCGAATGCGATGCGAGCGTGACATCGCGTTTGCACTGCAAATGTGGAATAGATGCCGGGGGGGGGGGGGGGTTGCACGGGCGTGGGAGAAATTTCCCCGAGCTGTACATCTGGTTATTTCTATGTGCTAGCGCGTTTATTTTGGTTGTAAACGCGAATGATCTCGTCTAGATATGTCGATTTAAGCAGTAAAAGCAAAGAATCCATTCCGTTAAAGACTGTTCACAGTAAAGTGAGCACTTTTGAAGTATACCTTTGAGAAATGTAACTTCCCCTACCAGCATATATTTTAACGGGCACAACGTGACGCATGCTCCCAGTAAGGTTGGTAACGGTGGAGGGAAATTAGTTCCATTTCTTAACGTCGAGTAAATAATTCCAGATAAATATTTTCGGATATTAAAATTAATTTTGTCTATGTTAATTATTAGAATGTAACAATAGAAAATTTGCAAAACATGTATATTTCTAATAATTTTACAATTTCAAGTGACCGACGCATGAATAAAATTATGAGGTCCATGGCAATGTAAATTTACATATTGTGGAACGACACAATGTAATCCGAGGGGTAGTGCATTAGCAGGGATTAAAAAATGTTTAATTTACTGAGGGCAGCCTTTATTTTCATTTAATTCCTGTATACCAAAGATAATATCACCCACTGTCGCAGACGTATGCCCGTAAATATCATGGTCATGCGTGAGGACTGAGAATTGCGGGTTACTGACGGGAAGGGTGCATGAAAACAGTATATTTACTTAATTTTTGTCACAGCTTGTTTTACAGAGGATTTTTCGAAAAATTTTCGCTTGACAACACGTAAATAACAATATTTAACACCTTCTTACATTGTTCTGCTTTCGTTATTCTCAGAGCACTGATTGAAGACAAGGAAAAAAAAAATCTTTCTTTTGTATCATCAGTGCTCCGAGAGTAATGAAGGCATTGAGTATCTAACAACATAAAGAGATGTTGAGAATTATTGTTTACGTCTAAAATTTCGGTAATACCTTTGGTAAACGACTTATATCGAAAATCGTGTAAATTGATGTGGCCTGTCGTCTGGGGAGCAGGTCACACATTGACCAGGGGGATAAGGACAGCTAGATGGACAAGCACTCAAATACAAAATACTACTTTTATTACTCTCAAGACAGTACAAGGTGCGCTTTACTAAGCCGTAAGGCAATCCACATTAAAGTCAGCCAGCAAAAAGGTGCTGAGATTACGTTAATCAGTTCTGGTTACAAACTAGGAGGTGCAGATGCCTTTTCTCAATCAATACATGTAATAATTTAAAGAGGATATAGCTCTGCTCTGAAGGAGCTTAATATGCCTTCGCATGTCCCGAATCCTATCGTGCCAGAGTCACTCTACCTGGGAATATATCTACCCTTTAGAAGACGACGTCTCGAGGAAGGTCTCTCCACGGCGGGCTTGTTGGGGCTGAAGCAGGACAACGACCGGTGGTCCTCTCGTCGGGCAGGTCACGGGCAGAGCCTCCGACGTCGCTGACAAGATGGCGCCCAGAGCCATCATTTCTCCGGACTTATATACTTCCTTTTCGAACTCGCACTCAATCCCCCGGAATTAGTTTTCTACAAACAACGGCTCAGCTGGCCGAGGTGACTCTGCGCCTTGCCTCGGCTCACAGCTTGACAACCCTTACATAGGCCAGCCACAGCAAGACTCCCTTCTAAGGGACATCCAGGCGTCCTCGCCTGAAAAGCTAAGGTCGATCGGTGCGGGGAATTGACTGAGTGAGACCGGGCGGGCGGTCGGTACAGGACGGCGACTGTGTTGCTGGGTGGACGGCCAAGTCCGTGGAGGAGTTGAACCCGCCGAAAAGAGCTTTTTCTTCTCCGTGGTTGGAAGGGTAAAAGTTTTTAACTGAAATGTTCTTCATGCATTGTAATGTGGAATCCCTACGGCGATGTCAGGCACGGAGGTTCGGGCATGTGCTACATGTAAGGCTGCCTCGTAGAAATGGCAATGCTAAACCATTGTATGTAACTTTAGGGCTTCTTCATATTCCAAACATTATTTAAAATGACACTTACCAAACACTAATTTTGGTTTCTCATATATTGAGGTTAAGTTGTACTTGTGGTTATTAGATGATTACATACATTATATTTACAGGTAACAGTAGCTTGGCATGTATACAAAATAAAACACATCCTCCTCATTAATGACTGAGTCGCTGAATGCTCAGTGTTTCTATAACTTGAGTCGCTGTATGCTCAGTGTTTCTATAACTTGAGAAAGATTACCTTCCTCCTATTTTTACTACTGTAATTGTTAACACTGTTCAATGATACAAACTATGTATTCTATTAATGGTTATGTTTCAGACCATTCTTCGTGTATGTACATGACTATACAAATATCAATATAAAACTTACATATTATACTCGTAAGATTGAATTCTTTAGCAATCTGTGGCGAAATAATTATCTTTTTCTACATAGGCAGTGCAGGCACATGAACTAACTTAAGGCCGCTATTTGTTCCTGTTGGTTCTTATGAACGGTAAGGATGTGCTCGACTCAGTGACTGTATCTGAATCCCCTTAAAAGAATGAAAGTTAAGTAAAGACACCCAGCGTCGAACACTTGAAGGGTGGGATTTGACACAACAGTCCGTAATAGCGCCATATTATGTACTGTCGCTTTATTACTTATATGCATCGTGATATTCCGCTTTTTTTCTTTGATATTTTAAGCAAGTACAATGATACGTTCCTATTTTACGTACTACTTTTGGTATATACTGTACAAGTAGTGTTTTTGAAAGAACTATGTGTCGTACTGACAAACGTATAAAACATTTCATATGGTATGTACATGAATTAAAACAAATGAGAAAGTAACATTTACTTATCCAAACGGAATATACATATTTAGGAGCCCCGAAAAAAGAAGATTATGGTGTGGTCGTCCGCACACAACACAGTATTGTTTTTACATTATTGTTACTAACCTTTCTCAATCTTACACAACATTTCAATATAATTATATGGGACCTGAAAACAGCTGTAAAATAGCTAATAAAATTCTGCGATTCATTCATTCACGTTAGAGTATCATTTTTAGACATGATATTAGGCTTATGTTAACACCAGTAAATAAGGCGGCTTCCTTTATTAAAGGCCAACAAATCACCAAGACCTCGCAGTTTGTATAATGTTACGTCGTACGAGTGTAATAATTGCTGGTTCTAAAGAACTTGAAAACTTAACAGACAGTATTTTATAAATGTAGGACTACGTGCGACAACACTGTGAATTAACTCCGCTGAATAGTTTATTATTTACTCTTCTATTGGGTCAGCTCTAATAAGTTGTAAATAATTAACTGCTCTAGTTGATACTTTCCGATTATCAACAAGTGTAAATGCCTGTTATTAAAGGATGTAACTTATTTAGGTGCTAAATATAAACCAGTCTTGCGAAAAAATTAAATTTCGCTCAAATAAGTAGACCAAAGTAAATCATTCACTCATTCTTCACGCCAGACTCAACAAGAAAATTTAAGTATAGACTGTTCACGGTAAAATGAGCACTTTCGAAAGTTATGCTAAGATCTATGCACGTTGTGTATTCTTCCGCCTAATGTAAATTTAACATTGACAAATTAAGGCTTACAAGTCTTCTCATTTCTACACTCCGGTGCATTAATACGAGCAGAAAGCGAAAGAAATAATTTAAGTTATCACAAATAGTTACCGAACACTTTTTATTCGACTTTAAGATGTGGAACTATTTTCCATCCATCGTTACCAACGTTACTGGGCGACGTCACTCACTGTGCCCGTTAAACTCTATGTAGGAGGGGGCAGTGACTTGTTTATAAGGTTGATTTCAAATGAATGTGCTCACTTTATCGTGAACAGCCTTTAGTTATCTACTGCCAAAGTACTCCATTATACCAGGTGGCTGTTTTTTCGACAATAATAATTCTGGGAAGTGTAGTCCAGGAACTACACTTTCCACCTGCAGTCTGATATATGTTGGTAGTAATGGAGAAAGCGAGCATTCCCACGGGTAGATTTTTCCCATCACACATTACAATCTCTCAACCATCCGTTCAGTCTCTATGGTTACTTCGAACTTTTCTGAAGCCTTGCTAAAGTTCTACTTCCAGGGGGCTCCTCCACCTCGTGTAAACAAAGATTAGCCGTGTCTAGAACATTACACCAGCGGGACAACGTATCATATTCGTGCGCACTCAGTGTATTAACATTTTCCATAACAACTATTTCTTGCTAGGCATTACCACCATACCCACTTTCTCAATGCTTTATTCATATTTAATATAAATTATATATTATTATTCATATGTAGAATATAAATAAGAATTTTAATGAACAGAATTTAAGTTTTTTTTTTTTTTAATGTTAACACAGGTATAACACGCTTGTAATGTCTGTCATATTTAGAAAACTATTGAAAACGTCATACGAGGGGGATTTATTGAAGGTTCGATTCAAAAAGTGTGAAGAAACCATGAAAATAAATTATATTCTCATTTTGACTGCTTCATATTGCACTTAGGCTAATGGTATGGTAAACCAATAAAACAATAGTCATGTCAGAAAATGTATATTCCCCAAATGAATTATTACATTGTTTTTTATTTTCATAAAGTGTAAATATTTTAATATATTAACATAGTTTACTTTATAAATGTACATAACGATCCTCATTATCTAGCAGAACAAGTTATTTCAGTGTGCTGGAAATTCAAAGCCTGAGAATTTGATTAATTTCGGTATCAAATGTATTCTAGCATGGATAAAACATACAATTTCGCTGAATGAAATTACTAAAAATAAGTCCCAAGATTCTTTATTTTACGCAATCCTTACCTCTTCCATTCTAGTATAAACATGTATTCCAACTTATCCTCTTTTACTTTTGTATAAAATGGCGAAAACTGTTACAATTTAAACCCTCGTTAATTTGCCTTGAGCGCTTTCTTTGTGATAACCTCTTGTTCCCTTCCTTACAATACATTTGTTTGTGAATTCGGACTCTCGTGTTTGCGTCCATAATATCTATAGGTTGTTCACGATAAACTGAGCGCTTTTGATACGACTGCTTAAGATGTTCTTGCATGCGCATTGTGTATTCTTACACCACATATATAAGTAGGTGTTGCCATGGGCCGGGTCACTTTATTCGTACATCGGTCAAGTGGAAATGTGAAATAATTATTAAAGTAAATACTTTACAAATGTGTTAATACTTATGTTCATGTGCACTAAAGAGACCGGAAACCAAAGGACATTATTTTTGAGTTTTTGCAAATACAGAATTGACTTTATCATTTCATTGCTGGAAACTGTTGCAAATTCTAGAGAGGTTTTACTCGTGTGCGGGTATGTTTAAAGATAAAGCTGCCTGCACTCTAAGAAATCATTCGGTAATTTACTATAACAGTGTATACGCTTATAGGCTGCTCACAATGAAAGGAACACTTTTGAAAGCCCTGCTTAAGATCTACTTGTGTACACGTTGTGTATTTTTCGCCTTATGTAAGATTTGACATTTTGATGGGCGCCATCACTTTATTCATGCGTCGGTCAAATGAAACTGTGAAGTTATTAGAAAAGTAAATATTTTACAAATCTGCTCATTTTTACACTTTTGTGCATTAAAAAAAAAACATAAAGCGGAAGAAATAACTTAAATTAATAGAAATGGTTACCTAACACTTTTTATTCGACGTTAAGATATATAACTATTTTCCAGCCATCGTTACCAACTTAACAAGGCGCATGTAGCTCAGGGTGTCCGTTAAAATATACGCTTGTATGAGCAGTGACTTTTTTCTATGGTTTATTTCGAAAGTGCCCACTTTATCGTGAACAGCCTTTATTAAGAGTGCGTGAATGGTAGTTTTTTCCCAATACATTCCTTGTAGTGTTCCAGCATTTGCTCAGGAAACAGTCAAATGCGTAGGGAAGCTCCCAACTATTTATAGTAACGACCCTAAATATTCCTATATCTGCAACTTAAGGTGCGGTATTATTTCCATACAGTGTATAGGTTAAAAACTTTCATCAAAGTTTAGGAAGTTAACCAGAAAGTTTTTTACGGTGTGGGGATGCCGTTCTAGCTCTCCAAAGTAATATTTTATAGCATGCGTGTCTTCTTTCGTCTGTCTGCGTCTGCGGTGCGTTTTCTTCGCGCAGGTAAACATGTTGGGGAGACGGTTAGTAGTTCCGTTCGAAAACCTGTATTTCGAACATTCTGAAAAACAGTTTAAGTGATAGGTGGGCGACTACCTTACGTTCTACTAACTACGAAATCATTGAAAGATACTTAATCTGTAACTATTTTCACACACGAGCACTCACAATACAACAGTACGTTCTATATCATTCTTCGCGATTATATATTCCGTGTGTGAAATTTCGGTTATAGAAATATCCCGTATAAGTAGAGGCGTGCAAAATTAGCGATATTATTTGGGGAAACGTTCAACTTCAAAAGCATGTACATTTCAATAAATTTGTCATTGGAGCATACTCATAATCCGACACGCCCTGGAAAACTCTGCGCCAATAACTGGACACTTCACAATGTGTAGTCCAATCACGTGCAGCCCAGCCGAAAAAAAGGAGTGACTTCTCATCTGTGCAGCAGCCACTGGAGAACCGACGCCGGCTCAAGTATATACAGCACTGTGAAGTTTAGCCTGATAGCAAATAATAACGCGAATTTTGCAGGTCTCTAAGTATAAGTTATTTAATTGAACCCTTGTCTTTAAAACAAAATAAATTTTGTGATTTTTCCTCTGGATAAATTACAGATTGTGCGCTTATATACGCCGGTTGTTGAAAACCGTGATCGTACATATTTTTCGCAAGTACGCTTTACTCGTGCTTGTGACGTCTTTAGGTTGACTGAGTTCCTAGTGAAGTATGCATACAATCGACGTTCGGTGATCGAACGGAGTTGCTTAATGGCTTAGCTTGCTTGTGTACACGTAGTTGCCAATTTCCGGTCAGACGTTTCTGATGGTACGTCAAATATTTCAGTAGAGAATTGAAACTTTATTAATATGCTCCTAAATTATTACATAGTGAGTATGGTATCACAATATATTTTAAATTGTCTACATAAAGACATGCCCGCCAGATTATGGGAATCAAGTTGATAGAGACATAAGTATCCAGCACTTCAGAACAAATGTACAACGGCGACCAACGGAGATTGTGTCCCACAAACTATCCTGAAACATTACGTAAAGTTAGTGGCCGTAAAGTAAGTTAATGGCCGTAAAGTTATTGGCCGTAAAGTTAGTGAGCATCACAATCTGATCTCCGCAATTCAAGGAGGCTGTGCAACAGGAACATCCGTAAAATATATTTCCAAAAATTTCGTTAAATTTGACTACCTGGCACTCAATCGGGACGCTTCCCTTCCTCCAATACATTACATTACAATTCGTTAATTTTACGAATTCTGCTTTCACTAAAAAATAACTTACCTCGAAGTTAAATCTGTAGATTAATTTGCTTTCTCCTTTTTGACATCAAATAAATTAGGACCGTTACAATGATTTTTTGTTTCCTATACCAGTGTGCCTAATAATTACAACTGTTCATTGAAAAAAGAGATATATATTTTTACGCAAGACTGGTTTATCGGAGGAAAAATATACGATTTGCTAGAATTCAGCGTACTGTACACATGTCCGATAGTTGTCTTTCGTTATTGGTTGCCGTGCTTGTGAGAAGCTACTATCTCATTTCATTGGGTCAATGAGGATCCCGATAACTACAGCATCATTTTTGTGACTGATCTTCAAAGAACTTCGCCGAGTGAAAATTCTTATCTTCCAGTCATAAAGGGATAAACTAGCTAGAGAGTTATCGAAAATACGCTGGCACAGAAAATTTTCGCGTTCTCCCAGTGTTGTTTTACAATAAGTCCATGCTTGGGCTATAATACAATAACTTTACAACATGTTTTCGAAGGTTATCGACAAACGTAAGGAACGTAAAGAGGGGACAGAACAAAAACTTTCGACTAGGAACCCTGTGACCGTAGTCTTCAACCACAGGCTCACAATCAACCACCACAACCTCCTTGCTTCTCTTTGCATATACGCGAGGCGAGGTACAGGCATAAGGAAAAACACAAAACTTGTACCAACTTTCAACTTCATCAACATCAGTGTAATTCAGTGTTAATAATGCACTTGCAATATCTGTGTTCAAACAGGGAAAAAGGAGTTTCAACACTTCTTTAGAAGGCACTCTTTCAAAAGTCATAATTATAACTTTATTCAAAACACCGACCATAAATGCTCACCCATTTGACAATATAACAATAACGCAAATTCTGAGTTTGAACTATATAAGGTCTTAAACAAACACAGGACTATTTCTTCTCAATACACACGAGTTTTTACAAAATAGAACACTAGATTGTTTGTACAATATTCCAAAATACAGCTTGTTTGGTCAACTTTAACAGTTTGGAGATATAACTTAATCCAACTTCACTCCAAAAACACTGTTTAGAGCGGTCTCAACTACTCTCCCTTTTACCCGGTTAAAAAAACTCTTGGATGGAGACTTCAACCACACCAACACCAACACCAACGACAGAAAACCTGTGGTGGCCGAGGATATTCTCCCCACGATAACCACACAGGTGGTCCGTACTTCCTTTCCACACTTCACTTAATCCACACACACACATACACCAAACCAAACTCCAAGTCTCAGTCCAAGTTTCCGTAAAACCTCATTTGTCCCTTCCAACACAACGACTTCCCAATACTTAACTCTGTTGTTTCCACCCTTGGGTCCCCACTGTTCCAGAACAACCCCACTCCTTCTACTACGGATATAAAGATACCTTCCAACACAACGACTTCCCAATACTTAACTCTGTTGTTTCCACCCTTGGGTCCCCACTGTTCCAGAACAACCCCTCTCCTTCTACTACGGATATAAAGATACCTTCCAACACAACGACTTCCCAATACTTAACTCTGTTGTTTCCACCCTTGGGTCCCCACTGTTCCAGAACAACCCCACTCCTTCTACTACGGATATAAAGATACCTTCCAACACAACGACTTCCCAATACTTAACTCTGTTGTTTCCACCCTTGGGTCCCCACTGTTCCAGAATAGCCCCACTCCTTCTACTACGGATATAAAGATACCTTCCAACACAACGACTTCCCAATACTTAACTCTGTTGTTTCCACCCTTGGGTCCCCACTGTTCCAGAACAGCCCCACTCCTTCTACTACGGATATAAAGATACCTTCCTTCACGAACTGCCCCTCGTAAATTACAAGTCCCACCTAGATCATCCAGCACGCGAATTAATAATTATAAGTTCCTTCTGGTGTCGCAGGATCATACGTCTCGTTATCACTCCTCCAGCGACTACGTTCTGTTAACACGAGTGAAATCTCCTAAGTTCATTCAATGACTCTGAAAACTACAAGTTGAGACACTGCTCCCCCAGAGACTAAGTCTTACTCGCAGCCTTATTTCGTAGTTCATACTTAACTCTCACGTCGGACGACACCCAATATCTTCTTGACCAAGGAGGGCTCCATCTTACCCTTGGTCTTTCCCCGGCGGGGCGCGTCATGGCACCGACTCCATCCTCGCTCTTCCGCGACTCCGATACCAAGATCCCCACCCCGTGGGTGAAGGCGAGGACCAGCAATCAGGGGAGCCACACCCTCCCCGTCCTCCAAAATAGCCCGCCGGTCTGGGAAACACGAGACATCCAGGACCTACCAGCAGCGGAGGCGAAGCAGCCGCTGGTCCAGGAGTGGAGGCTGACACCAGTGGCACTTCCAAGGTCAGATACATTCCAATCCACTCATCACGCATCCGTAGTCGGCAGCCCGGAGAATCCAGCAGTGAGGATCGATACACTTCGAATTTTTCAGCACCTCGAGACCGCCCCCCCCCCCCCGCCTTGATAGTTGGACCACCTCCAGCAGAAGCGCTTCGCCATCTCGTACTGAGATGCCCAGGTTCCCGACGTCCACGACGACAGTGCTCTCGCACAGGCAAGTTGGTCCACGGGCTGGTATTTGAGTATTCCCAGCCACCCTCAACGCAAGCCTATTTATACTCGCAATCGTCCCTAATACTAGCCTTCCCCCTCCTTGAGACTGCTCACTGCAACACCCCCTATACGATTGTGGCGCCGCCTTTATTGATACATTCTTCCCGGCCACTTCCGCGGCAGGAAAGCACAACCAATCAGGTTCTTACAGGAGAATAACAGCTCCTTCGCCTTGCGGGCGGCGGACAGCAACCCGTCACACATCTCATCATTGCTGGTAGCGGCGCACCAAGTAACTGCAAGCAACAGAATTTCTTAGTACACACTTTAAACTAACGAAACTATTTGCGACTGCCGCAAATCCCTCACAACCAATGGCCGCCAAGATAATCCGGTGTAAGTAGAAGATTTGCATGGCCCGTGGGTTCAGCAGACTTAACGCCTCTTGATAACTTCCTTTGGGACAGATACCTGCATATTTCGCGTTATTATTTTGGGACAAGCTAGACGTCATTGCCCTCTGTAAGTTTTGAGCACGACCTGTGATTTCGTTGGCTAATGGCTTCTATGCGAAGTCATGTGCCTGTGTAACTGTGTTACAGGCGATTAGTCACTCTGACGTTGAACTGTTACTATTGGTTGAAAGAGTCTTTGACATCGTGCCACACTCTCAGCCCTTAAGCGACTCCAGTAGCACGCATAACACCTTGGAGTTTTAGTCGGCTGCAGAAAAATAACGCGAATTGTGCAGGTCTCTATGCACACCTATATCCGTGAATAATTCCCGGATTCATTTCGGAGCAAGCTAGAATTCGAACTTAAGTCATTGGTCTACACGATGTTTGACACTTCCTGGATAAGACTACCCCAGTCGCTGCCTACCACTGTGACAGCAGACAATCAAAGTGCAGTCGATATCGGCATATTTGTACACAAAACTGTAGAGTATAACCATTCCAGTCATTGAATTCGCGAATTTTTCAGGTCTCTAAGAATACCTATAGGTTGCTCACCGTATACCTGAATTAAAATGTGTTATGTAACCACCTGTGTTAACTTAAATTATTTATTTCGCTTTCTGTTTTTTAAATGTATCGAAGTGTAAACGCAAATAGACTTGTAAAATATTTTATTTTCTAATAGTGTCACATTTTCACTTGTCCGAGGCTCATGCAAATGGTTATTTTACATTAGGCGGAAGATTACACAACGTGAATACAGATATATCTTAAGCATGGCTTTCGAAAGTGCTCATTTTACAGTGAACAGCATTTAAACAAAAAAAAAGTCAGGATTGCTGAACCAGGAACCGAAGACGTGACCTTGAGAATGCAAGTCCGGTAGTTTATCACTGCGCCTTCTTGCCCAAAAAGGAAGGGTGGGTTTTAATCCATTTGCGATGTGCATATCTGGTAACAAGCTTAACATTTTACAAAACAGAAAATAACGCAGTATTTTTATTCTCTAATATTATGTAATATTTATAGTTTAGCATAGTGGTTAAATGGCGACTTCACGAAAACTTTTTCTCCAACTGAACTCATGACCTGAAGTCTCTGGAGAGTTATCATTTGGGAACGTATATCCAGAAATCATCATTTGTCGTATTCTCCTTTTGGGCAGTATAAATGAATAAGTGTAAGCGATCCTGATTTCAGTATTTGTGTTTCCGTATCTAATAATTCCATTGTCGATGGTATGTAAGGACGTAGAAATACAATATGAATGAAATCATTTTGATCTGAACTTTTGCAACAAGTACCTTTATAACACTATTTGTTGTTTGAAATACTAGTAACGCCACAACTAAACATTAAGCTGAACTCGTCCCATCATAAAAATGCTAAATTTTCTTTCGCATGTGAATTTGTCCTCGAACCCTGTTTTAATGCTGTACGAAGCTGAAACAATTAAGAAAACGGCTAATTTAACATTTCAAGTCACAGGCGTGGGAAATAAACCATTTCCGACCTCATATCGGTGACTTATTACTGTATTTATTCCACAAATTTGTAGCCCATTATTAGAGTCCCGGAAATTTCGCGAATTCACTTGGGAACAAGCTAGACTTCAAACATGTACGCATTTTATTTTCGTTTTGATCGTATTGCAGTTTGTTAGTCCTGCCCTGTGTGCATTTGAACCAATATGAAAGAGGACCGAATCCCGTCCAACCAGGTGTCTGGTAAAAGCGGAGCAACAGCCAATGGACAACTAACTGAGGCCCGAGTACACAAAGGATTGTGGATTCTAGCTTGTTGCCAAATTAATCCGCAATGTTTACGGGTCTCTACTCATTATTAATACTTTTTTTTGTTAATTGTTGAAGAATGACAATGTTCTTAGTTATATAAGGTATGCTGCTTCACTGCCGTGCAAGTTAACAACTTCTATAGTCAACACGCTACGACGTAATGCGTGCGTCCTAATTTGGTGTTCGAATTCATGCAGCGTTTGCGAACCTTATGCATCCTTGCACTGGACAATCGCTTGTCAAGCAGTAGACTACTACAATTAGTAAACAGTCTGTGAGTTAGATCTCTCAGAAACAATGCAGTATTAATATTTTACTGTTTTATTTTCAATAAACTGGCGAGATTCCCCGGCAATAAAGAAGAAACCATCCTCCCCTCAAGCGAAGATACGTGCACTCGAAGCATCATGACCGTATATGTGCTTTGTTACAGCATGTGGCTACAGAGATTGGCCGCCGCGAGGTAGTACAGCAGTAAAATGAAACTTATGTCATAGGGGACATAAACTAGTAATAAGTAACTTAGAATAATTTATCTTATATACCTTTCCTCTACAGGCGACCTTCTTCCTCCCTTAGAATAAGTAAAACCCGGCTAGTGTTGGCTCAGCTGACACTAGTCAGCAGATAATTTCCTTTTTCTTTAAGTTTACAGTAACCCACTGTCGACCCATTGGGGGGGGGGGGGAATGCAGACCCCCATATCGCGACTTTCCACCCACCAGAGTGGGGTGCCGATTTTCCCCAGCCTCTTATTAGCTATAGTTTAAGCTATAGGTACACTTAGGGAGGTGGTTATGGCCCAAAATGGTGGCCATGGCTGCCCAGTCCTTCTCTGCCGCGATGCATGCCTCCTTGCATGGATTCCCTCCCCTGTAGACATACGGGGCGCAGCGCTGAGACGCAATATCTCCCACCCCTACCTCGGACGTACAACAAACACTTAGTCTTAGGTTAGGTTACAAAAAAATGTAGATTTGAAGTCGAAACTTCTTACGTATTATTAAGGAATCTGTGCTATTTATTTCGATAAGACTTTCAATAAGTATTTTCAATTGCACCGTGTCACTTAATCAGTATATAAATAGGTGATATTATTTTTAAATTTAATTTACAGTAACAAGACTTTACTCCAGAATAAAACGGTCATGAAAATTGATAATGTAATGGAATGCACATTTAAATTTAGTTAGTTATTAAGAGACCGCAGAGGGGGCGGATTTTATTCGCAAGTCCCCGTTGGCTGAAACTAAGCATATTAACAATAATAATACTATTTAATTTTTTCTCACGAATTTAGGGGCATTATCGCATTCTCCTGCTCTTAACCTCATATTTTCAAAAACATACTTTAAACTTAACGCCGTAGGACTATTAAAAATAATAATAACAATAATATTAAATATACACATTGTAGTTATTAAAAGCTGTTCATGATAAAGTGAGCACGTTTGAAATCAACCTTAGAAAATAGTCACTGTCCCTACGTGCATATATTTTGACGGGAGCACTGAGTGAATTGCGTCCAGTAAAGTTGGTAACTATCGGTGGTAACTTAAAATATTTATTACGCTTTCGGTTTTTTAAATTCATCGAAGAGAAAACATATAAACAGATTTGTAAGATATAAATTTTTCTAATGATATCACAGTCTCAGTTGACCGAGGGATGAATAAATTGATGAGGTCAATGGCAATGTTAATTTCACATAAGGCGGAAGAATACACAACGTGCATACAAGTAGATCTTAAGCAGGACTTTCAGAAATATTCATTTTACCGTAAACAGCCTATAGTTTGTTCCTTTGCAATGTATGTTAATATGGAGACTTAATTTTACCATTAACACATTTAACTATGTAATAAGTAAACATAATTGAGCAAAACTTTCGGTTGCACTGGTATATTTGAATAGTGTGGCGGTACCTTTGGCAGGGGCTGCGTGTCTACATCCCTCCAGTGGAACAACTTTCCCAACGAAGTACTGACTCCCCCTCCTGACGCCACACCCCCTCCCCCTCCCCTTCTCTATCTAGTTTTACTTGGTGTTTGGGTTTGCCAAGTAAAATGGTAAAAACTTGATTTTTGTCCAACTCTATACTCGGCGTTTCCACTTTTAAAGTAAATATTTTTAATACCCCAATACCATACATGATCAGAAAAATATTAATACAAAAATTATTCTTAAACTTTCAAAAAAGTTACGTGAAAATCCCCCCAGTTATACAGGGAAAGACTAGTAAATAACACAACTGAATGTTGAATGTACATTATAAAATTACAATAATAAAATGGAAGAAAAATCCCTGTAGTGTAAATTACATAACTATGTCATGATTTAGGAAGCCATTCAGCAATGTTCCCCAATGTACTTCCTCCCCCAGCTACCGGCGCTCAGTATGGACTCAGTCTGCGCCGACACGAGGTCTCGTAGAACAGCAGATTATGGAACGGTTATTCTTATAGAAGGAAAAAAAAAATACATTGCAAAACTTTTCACAAACGATTTAAAATATAAAATAATTTACAAATATTTCATACGGCCTGCATCGTCCATGTTCTAAAATATCGTGTTTGACATGACAACTGTGAGCCGTTTGTACAGAACGCTTGATTTCGTGTTCGATAACGGTGAATATTGTCCAAGCCTTAATATGTGAATTTTCAGTTGTAAACCAGCCCTTCAGTGACGTAGACGAAACTATTAGATCTGGTTGGTGGGGGAAAATAAAAAGGAGGCGTAACAAAACCCAGTGCGGATAACCAAAGCTATTAATCCAGGTAACATTTCCACAACTTTTCTGTGAGCGTGTGTGCGCGTTTGATCCCTAACCAAGACGAAGAGAAAATATCACTCCGCGCGCGTACACACACTCGCATGTTCGTTGGGATAAACGAATACTCTGCCCCGCATCGGATCGTATATAATACGGGAATGCGTTCGCCCCTAGTTTCAAGCAGACAATTGTTTCTATATTTAATTAACGCTAACGATTTGTGGAATCGATATGTGCGGATTATATCCGCGTTTTAGCACCTCGTTGATTACGTGCTGCCAAAAGGTGAAAATATATTTCGCGCAGTGTTGGTTGATATTTTTTGTCCGTGGATGATTGTGTAAATTCTGTGGTCTAAGTATGAGGCATCGTTCTTGCGGAAAAACCAACACTGGTTTAACGTGCAAAAACGCAAGTATATATTTTAAATTATAACTGCGACAATAGAAAAAATTACTCTAGATCACATCTAAAATAAAATATTTATTAACTAGTCTTCGAAATGAGAGGGCTTTCAAAAGTGCTAACTTCTCAGTGAACATCGTGTAGTATCTCTATTTAAAACTTTAAGGTGAAATATTTTTATTTTGACAGGAGTTCTAAACAAAAACCTGTCTATTTCATCTCTATATTTCTAACTTCAAGCATTATTTCGGGACTTTCATTACTAGGTACAGGATATAAACATTAAAATTAAAATTAATAAAACCAGTTAAAATTCATAGGCGACTCAGAGTTTCAATGCGTTCTCGCCGGCGCTACTCAAACATTGGCTGAGAAATGTTAACCGATTTGCATACCCTAACATACCCTAACGTACCCTAACATACCCTAACGTACCCTAACGTACCCTAACATACGCTACTTCACCTGTAATTTCTGAGTAACGGGTGTAATTTTTCTGGTTTTCTATTCTTGTTGCTAAAGAAGGTTATTTGGGACAGCGCCACAGGGCTATCCGTACGATGATATTTGTAACCTGGGATGGTGAATGTATGATGTGGTTTGAGCCATGTTTCAACATGTGTGATTTCTAGATGATTATGGTTGACTGACCTGGTATTCTAATTGATAATGAGAGACATTATGACGATGGTATTGTAGGTATGTCTGGGGTGGTTTGTGTCAAGGATTCGCAAACATTGAATATGGTGGAGAAGGCGAGGAGAATTAACTCGCACTTGTTCATGACGGTTTTTGCAGTGGTGAATTGGTGAAATATTGCTTTGAGTTTATTAAGAGTGGAGCAGAAATCATGACGTCGAAAACAGGAGATGATATATTTCAGAGAGTCCATGATTGATTGGTAAGCTGTCTCGGTAGATGCACAGTAATTGGGAGGAGCTCGAGAACCACAGATTACAGAAGTGTAAGATTTGCCTGGGAAGCGGAGTGTTGAATGATAGATTGGTTAATGTTCTGATTGTTGGGGTTGAGTGGCGGCGGATTTAAATTTGTTATCTAGGATTTCTAAATATCGCCGCTGTTTGGGAAATGCAGAGTAGTTAGCTGGGTGTTCTTCAGTTTTGCAAACATAGCAGGTGGGTTTCTCACCTTGTGGCCATGGACACTTGTCTGAGGAATGTCCTTCCCCACACCTAACACAGCGTACATCTTCATTGCATTTATGTGATGTGTGGTCAAAGTTTTGGCAAACGTAAACATTGGACTACTTTGCAGAGAGTTTTAGTTAGAACTCACTGCCATTAATTTTTATTCAGGATGTCCTGGCACTACTTTATAGTAGATATGATTCTTTACTAAATAAACAAGTGAGAAGTTTTAATATTTTTAAAAGTAATTATTGCAATTAGAAACATACCAGTCGGAAATTATAGCACACAAATGCGGCGGAACAGTTAAACTCATTAGCCCTTCTCTCCAACAGCCTACACATACTGCGCAACTGGTAAAAGAGACATACTGTCCGGTTTACTTCTCTCCAACAGCCTACACATACTGCGTAACTGGTAAAAGAGACATACTGTCCGGTTTACTTCTCTCCAACAGCCTACACATACTGCGCAACTGGTAAAAGAGACATACTGTCCGGTTTACTTCTCTCCAACAGCCTACACATACTGCGCAACTGGTAAAAGAGACATACTGTCCGGTTTACTTCTCTCCAACAGCCTACACATACTGCGCAACTGGTAAAAGAGACATGCTGTCCGGTTTACTTTCCGAAACTGCTGGCGTTGCTATCTTTCGTATGTAAGTACGTAAGTAATTAGCCAATCGGATAAATTGTTAGAGATGAAGCGATGCGACTAATTAGCCAATGAGAAGCATTGGCGGGATGAAATGGACGTGACTAATTGGTCGAGCAGAGGTGGTGGTGGAGGGGATGAAGCAAAGCGGCAGTCGAGCGAATGAGAGTAATTATTAGCCAATGGGGATCATTGGCGGGGCAATTGCGCACTTAAATATATTGCAAGGGATGGAGTTGGGGGGGGGGGATCAATGACATCCAAGATGGCGGGCGGTGAGGTAACAATACATGTTGTAATATATGGTTAATATAGATGATGAGTAATTTGTAAAGTTTGGCTTGAACTGCATGCTTGTGCCACACGATTATTAAATCGTCTTTAATATAGTAACACTACAGTCATTTGTTAAAAACATATTAATACACAACCGTGTGCGATTGGCTGGATGCAAGACGACCAAATTAATTTGCAGAACCACTAATAATGTCAATCACGTTCTTATATACTCGTTTATCAATATTGTCTATTCACAGTTACTTCAAAATTTCCTGAAGCCCTGTTAAAGTTCTACTTCCAGGATATGACTCCGCCTCATGCGAACACAGTTTAACCCAGCCTAGAAAATGACATCTAACGGACAGCGCACCGCATTAACGTGCACTCAGTTTAATGTAATAAATACACAAGAACGACTTCATACTAGGCATCACCAATGTACAGTCTCCCTGTACTTATGCGTTGAAATAACGTAGTTTATAAATATAATATAATTAAAAGTTTAATTGAACGAAAAAGGTTTTTTTTCATGTTAACAATAGATTTAAAAACGCTTGTGATACATGGCATTATTCCGGAAACAACCAATCACGTCATACATGGGGTAATTTTCCAATGGGTTAGTTTAAAAAGTTTGAAGAAACTGCTAACAGACTATTATCATAAACCTATGATTACGTTGGTTGAACGGTCGGACTGCAAGCGCGGGACTTGGAGAGGTAGTTAAGAGTTGTTCACGATGTTACCCCAGCGCGAATGATACACATTTGGAGGGAGGGTAGGGCGAGTTTGTCCCCACCACGCGCCTGGCTCAGGTATAACATGACCTGAGCTGACCACGCCCCCTCCCGGAAACACCGCCCAGGCGCACGCAATTTTGATATCCGCGCATCGAATTATGCGATGGGCCGTCTCTATATAAGGATACTCCCTAGTAAAATATTGCCTGTAAAATCAATGTGTGTGCGCACACGTGTATCTTAGCAAATACATGTTGTGGCAATACGGTTTTCTTCCAGGAATTATACGAAATCATTATCTGAAGATGCGACTTTTTACTATCGTTCTATTATATATTCAATGGAAAAAAAAGTGAAAACTATTGCAAAAATAACATTTCCAGGCTTCTCATGCCGAGATTTCTTAAAAGAAAGGAGGAAATTACAAGGTGGCAGCGGCACCTATAGTTTAATCCATTAGCTCACACCGTGTGTGATAATATGCTATAGTGGGACAAGACACAAAACAACCAGCGCGGACGCCTGTTTCAGCTGGAAGACAGATGACGAGCACTTGTGGTAGAGAGGTGGGGGATTAATCACTCGCAGCTAGCGGCACTGCGGGATCGTCCCGGCACGGTTGTTGAGCGGCTCGAGGTACACGGTTTGACTTACTGTCGTGTCGGGATTGAAGTCGCGTATTAACTCTGGCACACAACTGCGGGGACAAGTACACGTGATCGTATATAATGTTGCAAAGCATTTATAGGTGAACAAAAGAAGTCGTAGAAACTGATGTACAGCATCGTCGTAGCAACAAGTACTGTATCTGGGGTTTCAGAGTCAACAGTTAAACGAATTTTGGCAGATGGTAAGGTAAACAGTAAAAAAAAAAGTTTGACGTTTTCGACATCTAAAGGAAAGAAAGCAGAGCACAAGGAAGTTATCGAAATAAACGATTTTACTTGCATTGCTGTGCGGAGAAAAATACACGAAATTAAACAGTGCGAAAAACTGTACCAACATTGAAACAGTTGAATAAGGCTCTACATTATGCCGGCATTTTAAATTGTATTGTAGCAGGGAATATTTACAAACTTTGTTGAATCAGCTTGGATTCCACTTGAAAAAATATAATTAAAACGAATAATTTTAATTGAAAAGCCTGACATAACAGCTGTTATTGAGAAAGAGGGGGGGGGGGGGTTAATTTCCTGTTGGCAATCAGATATAGAAATAGGTGTCACAGAATCAATTGGGAAAAGGCCACGATTAATTACTATGCAAGCTGGGGGAGAGGAAGGGTTTGTTCCGAATGGTTTGCATATATTCAGATCAAAACAAAAGTAGGGAGACTATCATGACGACATGAAATATGACAATATTTCTATGTGGGTGAAAAATAAAGTACTACTCAAGGGAAGCTACCATAATGTACAACTGAATAAAAAGCCAACATCAGCTTCCGTAAAACGAAACATTCAAGACTGGCAGACAAATAATAATGTCGGATTCACTACGTAAATGACAAAAGCGAATCTGTTGCTTTTGGTCAAAATTACACAAAACAAAAAAAAAAAAATTGAAATTGATGAATTAATATATGCACATGGCCATGAGGTTTTTCATCTGCCACCATCCCACGTGGATATGAAACCGATTGCGATAGTATGGTCGGATATTAAAAGGAATGTTCGCGTGGAGATTTCTTCATCCCTCGATGATAAAAAGAATTTGTGCAAGCAGTTGTTCAGTTCACGCATGATTTGATAGCCCCCCTCCTAATTGGCACTTCATTATTGGAGTATATGCCGATGATACAGTCGTGTACACCCGCTCGTTTCATGCTGAAAGTACCATTTAGCGCGCACAGGAACAGCTTGATTAGCTGGAAAATTATTTCCGCCTGTGGCTAATTAAAATTATTATCGTTAAATATGAGAATATACCATTCTGTCAACGACACATCCCCGTTAATCTCCGCAAGCTTACTCTATTCGGGGAGAATATTCCGTACAGAGAAGACGTCAAATATTAAGATGTCACTCTAGATAAAAGGATGACATCGCAGTGTCACGTGGAGGACAAGAGAAATCTTGCCCTCGCTCACGCACAGACGCCTGCCTTATATCCGGTAATAAAACGTGGCTCCGGCCTTCAGTCACCCAATGGGATATGAATTTATACCACAATAATTCGTCACGTAATTACATATGCGGCCCCAGCCAGGGCCTATTGTGCTGAATGACACATTCAGAAATTACAAGTAGTACAAAATAAATGCCTAAGATAGGCCGTCAATGCACCACGTTATATCGCCATCAAATACTTGCACTCCGAACTAAAGCAGGAGAACTTACGAGATGTCTTTGAAAAAAAGGCCGAGCAGTTTACGACTCGTGCCTAGAGCATGATAACCCGTTAATTACTGACCTCGGAGACTATGACCCAGAGCGACCACGATCGCTTCTGGTGCATAGGCCGTCATAGGCCTGCATATGAAGCCAGCAGTATGTATGTATTGCCTGTTCGTCACTGCCGATTCCAAGGCAGTCTCTTTGCAGATATACGTGCAACGATCTTCAGAGGCTGTGGCGATGGTGTGCTCTCTGCAGCAGCTGGTGAGATTCCCCGGCAATAAAGAAGAAACCATCCTCCCCTCAAGCGAAGATACGTGCACTCGAAGCATCATGACCGTATATGTGCTTTGTTACAGCATGTGGCTACAGAGATTGGCCGCCGCGAGGTAGTACAGCAGTAGAATGAAACTTATGTCATCGGGGACATAAACTAGTAATAAGTAACTTAGAATAATTAATCTAATTCACATTTCCTCTCAGTATAAGTGAAAGCCGGGTAGTGTTGGCTCAGCTGACACTAGTCAGAAGCTAATTTCCTTTTCCTTTAAATTTACAGGGAGCCATTAATGTCCTTAAAGAGGTGTGGGGCGTACCCCATATCGCAACTTTCCACCCACCATAGTGGGGTGCCCCCTCCATTCTGGTTAGTCCAGCGCCAAGCAAATCAAGGAATATGAGATCCGCCCCCTCTCTACTAGAACTTCTCTTCCTACTAACAAAGAACATGGCACTTACCCATCAGTTTCCTTGCGTTTGTGTAAGGCTTACGGAATTTTACCTCGCGCCAGGGCCCTATGTTTGCAGCTGTAGCTCGGCAGGAATCATGCAATCTGCACAATGCCGGGCTTCCCTAGGATGTGTATGAGACTGGGTGATGTTGAATTATTTAAATTATTGAGTTGCTGGGTTGTGGTAGTAAAATAATCCTGTTTTTCAGTTTCCTCGTGGCCCTTCATGGCTGTCGCAGGACCCCCAAGGCAGACCCCGAAGTGATCCCCCCCCCCCCCATTAACACTTAGGTTAGAAATAATAAACGAGGAAAACTATTTTAGTATATTTTTAATCATTATTATAGCGTCATGGAAGAAGGCGGCTCCTCACTAGGAAGATCAAGCGGTCTGAGTTAGCTGGTTAGTTTTTGCATTAGTTCTCATCGCTGTATTTAAATATAAATATTTCTTCAACCAATCACACTGATTTAACTTTAATATTCTATGTATTTTTGTAAGTTTTAAACCATTCTTTATTCGCTGTTCAAATTACGATAGTAATGAATTACATATATTTCTTTTTTATGCAAAGTTGTTAGCAATTTTGATTGCTTTGTTCCTGGAACTAACTTATTTTCTGGGCAAAATGGAAGATCTTTATGTAATTTATGCAAATTTCGCGGATATTGTAAATCAACTTATAATATGTAACCATGTGGAGAATCATCGTCCAAATTTGATATATGTTCATTGTAAGAATGAAGTGCTGTATAATTCTTCCATTCGAAACCACCATATGGTAAATATCGAGACATTGCCCAGCCATATAAATTATTGGCATCCAGATATGCTAAATAGTTGGACTCTTGATTATCATTAAAATCATCTAAATATTTTCTATTTGCTTTAACATCTCGCTTACAACATTGTGATATTCCACTTCTAACAATTTTTTCTATCATTAAAATCATATAATAATCATGTAATAAATATAATGGTTATTCGGTCATTTTAAGCATTGCTTCCCACGATAATGCTGGTGCAGTGAAACACAATGCAGGATCTAAATCATGTGCAGCCTTACATGCATTTCTATAGTTTTCAAATATATCTGCCGAAACTAATACATCGCTTTTTTAATTTATGTCGTGGTATTCAACAAAATTTTAATATTAAATTGATTCCACATAAGATTTGCATGCTCGTAATCATTGTCAGTTATATCAGATTCACTTAATTTATTATAAAATTCACTTTTTGGTAGAAGCACAGTTTCGTCAAAATTTTTTCCAGCTGTCCATGTAATCGTATGGATAAACACCTTTTTGATAACAAAATCTACTTTATCTTTCTGGAGATGTGCGTCTGGGTGCTTCATTTTATCTTTACTTAAATTGGGTGATAATTCAGCCAAACTACTAGCCATAAATTTAAAAGTGCCTATAAATTTCATTTTTAATTTTTCTGTTTCTCTCCCAAAACTAATAAACATTTCTTCGTTATTTGCAATTAAATCTATATTTTTTCATCATATGCTAACTCCTTAATAAATAAATGAGCATCATACCAAGCTAAATTATGCAAAAAAATTGGTACAAAATTTGGTAATTTTAATTGTACATTACAATTATTGCATACAGGATTAATGAATTTTCCAGTTAAATAATCATGATAACGTACGTTCTTATTTTGCTCCGTATATTAACATTCGCATACAGTACATATTTTTTATTTCCTATGTAATATTTTTTCTCCTTCTGTTAGTGGATGCATTTGTTCAAAAATGCGAATATATTTCACCAATTCCCTCTACTTCTCTTTTAATTGATTGTATTCATATGAATTCATAAACTACATGATCTCGAATCTGATAAATTTTATGAAGCTACAGAATTTCAAATTTATAAATCTAAGTTTGGCAAAAAAATTAATTGCATTCTAGATGGTAGTTATAAAATCACTTTACCAGATCTCTGTGCAAAGATAATTTATGAAAATAGCATTAAAAATGATGAATGAGAGGCGAGTTTTTATCGCATATAAAGGTTTAAAAGAAATGAAAAATGGAAAAACGATGCATGATATTGTATTCATGGAATAAATTGATTTCTATTAATTTGCATCTTATGCAATATCTTCTTTAATATTTAACTTTATTTTGGCTTAAATGGTTTATATTTATATTGCTCACTTGCAAAATTAGCCTTTCTAGAAAACGAAAAATTTACTCGATTTTTGCATAGTTTTGCATGTTTTTACCTTGTGCCAAGTCCTGCACACTAATTATGAGGGCAATTGCAAGGATTTGCCCGTTTTTGCTTAATATTAGCTTAAATTTGCTTGCTTTTGGCCTCATTTTCAATGAAAAACAATGGGTAGGCCAGCATCCCCATTTTACATCTACTCAAGCTCACAATTTTCTTAATAGGTAACATTATAATGATTGGAAATCTGAGATGAAAGTATTGCTTCAGTTTGAAGATTACTAGGACGTAGTTGAAACGGTAGTCAAAGATGAAAAGAAAGGTAAAAGGATCTTTCACAAATCAACATATTCGTAGACAAGATTTAGTTGAAGTTGTGGTCTTGGCTTCGGACAGTAGGTTAAGGTCCACGGGAAATCATAGTACCTATTCAGCTTCCAGTTTAAGTTCCAGATGTGTGGTAGTGTGATTATGTAGGCTGTAAGTTCAGAATAGAATTAGAGAGGAAGTTAGTCGCCACAGACGTCAGCGTTTACGCTCCTGGTCAGGCTAGCTGCGACAGCATCACCCTGATACTAGATATGTTATGTCTTTTGAAGCATGCCTCCCAGCACTTGGATGCTAAACTTAGGGTGATGCATCCGTTTATCGAAATTTAATAAGTTGCGCTGCGGTAGTATATGAGTCACTAGTTAATTTTTCCTGAGAGTTACCTTTTCGAAAAGTATTCCCAACTGACAAAAGCATCAGAGAAATGTCAAAAATATTAAACTTGATAAGATACTGCATTAAACTACGCAAATAACATCCATAGAATCTTAAATGCAGAATTAAAAAAAAAAAATAAATAAATAAATCAATTATTCACCTCAGAAAAAAATGAAAAGGGGGTCCTATAGTTCACAGTTCTGCTAAAAGAAAAATTGGAAAAAGAGAAATTTCCTATCTGTGTCACTTGACACAGTACTCCTCCTGCTGATGCATCAAGAATGTTAGGCAAGAAGGAAGGAGCAGCATCAGAAAATTTAAAAGTTACATTAAACTACTTTTATAATATCAACATTTTTATTGTTAAAATTTCCAGTCTCCTGAAAAAGGATATTTTATGTTTGTTGTAAAATTAACATACATTAAATTAAATGGGCTCACAATGAAATTTATTTGGTTATCCAGTTTGCTGAATGAAGGAAAAACATTACAGAATAATTCCGAGAGCAGATTTCTGCTAGTCACGCAATAAATTGTGGAAAGTTCCCACAATGCATTCTGCTAGTAATAGAAAGGAATAGATTTGACAAACGACTGCATTACAAACCACATTCACTATTTTTCCATGGTATAACCATTTGATGAAGATGTAATATCAGAATAAAGTCTCTTTTTTTTCTTTTCTTCACAATGTTGGATAAATACACCACACAAACACTCAAATATATCCATTGTTCTTCCCTTCATTATTTATTTTTAATATTTACATTTTTCTTAGGTAAAGTTTGTATATTTTGTTGCACCAAGTACCAATTAGTTTAAATGCCAAGTTTTTATAATGTCAGTAAGTAGTCTAGGACAAGTTAAATTAGAGTCATTCAATTTATATGTTTGAGCACATTTACATAAAGTTAGTTTAAGTTTAGCTAAGAATTTTATAATGTCATTAGGTAGCCTAGGACAAGTAACAATAGAGTTATTCATTTTATACGTTGGTGGACATTTATATACAGTTAGTTTAGAGTGACTTTAGCACTTTGAAAAGTTTACTCGATTTGCTATGCCTTCAGAACTTTCGTTACTCCGGCAAATCACGTTCTGGTTAGGTTCAATTTCATACTCATGAGTTAGGCAATCACCCGTGCACAGAAGAGGTGGTTACACATGAGTAAAATAATTACAGAGGACGAATGCCTGATCCATCTCCATCCTATGTAACGTTTGAAGACATAAAATACTGTCAAATAAAAAAGTTAGACCCATAGAGCTATTGGGTGGCCGTGTTAGGGTATTATCTCTAAAATAAAACAACAAATGTAAATGTTTCTCTACAAAAATATAAAAAACAATGCATTCAACAATTACAGTGACTACAAACACTTATCAAACGAACAACGGAAATATATATTAAGATACTTCTAACAATTATGTGGAGTTGTGTTAGAATTGAATCGCTGTAGACAGGTTAAAAATGAATTTATTGATGATGATAATCATAGCTAAAGACAGTACACTGATTGGGTTAGCATATTTCAATACACTCAATAACATAAACATGTAAAACTGGTAGAGTCTCAACATAAGAAAACATAAAAGTGCATTAAATTTCCACAATTCCAACACCCCCACTTCGTCTAATGTCCTACTTCTGTACAATTACGTATGCCGTAACAATCCCCTCGATCCACAGCTCATGGACACAATACACAAGTTTAGGACGTAATTACGGTTTTGTCAGAAAGTCTGCAGCCATTTTATCTGCTGGTAAGTATTCTACTATAATCTGCTTGTCCTTTATTTCATCCCTAATTCTTATGACTATATGTTTCATACGCTTATGGAACGCAGGATTGTACTGAAACTTCTATGCGCTCTGGCTGTCGTTGCAAATGGTGATGGGTTTCTTCCTACTGCAAATTTCACTCAAGAGTCCCTTCGTATAAATGGCTTCTTTCGTCACTTCATTCATTGGTAAATATTCGGCGTGCCTCTGCACTGGAGATGGCTACAGTTCTTGGTTTCCTTGGCTCCCAGCTGACAGCAGCATCATCCATCTTATACACGTATCCTGTGTATGATCTTCGGTCCAATTCATCTCCTGCCCAGTCCGCGTCCACGTATGCAATGATGTATTCCCCAGTCTTCTTGATTATTAAGGCATGGTACAGAGTACCTTTCAGGTACCTTAATACCCTCTTCGCCTTAGTTCAGTGTTCAGAGTCAAGACAGCTATTAAACTGCCTCAAAACACTTACTGCATTGGGAATACCCTTTTCTTGTGCAAAAAGCAAGGTACATTATGCACCCCATTAACTGTTGATACAACTGGTTTGATGACATCATTTCATAATCGGTGGGCTTGAATGGTTTACCACTTGAATACATGGTGTGGTCACGGCCCTGCAATCAAGCATTCTAAATTGCTCCAATATATCACCTTAGTATTTCATTTGGTCAACGCGCATTGTCCTCGCCTTCTTTTTTCAGACTATTCTCATTCCAAGGCACTCTTGTACTTCACCAAGATCCTTTAACTTGAACCTTGTGCTAAGCTCCTGAACCAGTTACATCTTGTCTTCCTCGTTTTTGGTATACACAAAACAATCAGCAACATAAAAGAGCACGATTATTAGTGTCTCATTGCTTCCCTTCTCATAAATACATAGTTCGTGCTTGGATCTTGTGAAGCCTACCTCCAACATGATCTTGTGTATCTAGTGGTTCCATACCCGAGATGTTTCTTTAGGCCATAGATTGCCCTCTTCAATCTACACACCTTTTGTTCCTGGTCTTTCGCTGTGAAACCCTCTGGCTGTACTAAGAAAATTTCAGTGATTGTTTCTTATCGCGTATCCAGTGCTACATAGTACAATAATGCAACAACAGTTTATATAAGTAGAAAAGTAATACTATATTTGTATAAATACATACAGATACATGCATAAATTAAATTTTTTTCTGTTGCCATCTAAAAAAAAATACAGTATTAATATTTTACGGTTTTCTTTTCAATAAACGGCCATCAACTATAGAAAAAAAAATTCAATGTATAAGTGCTTTCAGAATATCCTCCGTACAGAGCTATAGGTAATCCTTTGAATCTGAAATAAAATACTCACATATGAGCTGGACAACAAAAATAAAATCGTACCCGGAAATGGCAAAGGGTCGCATCGGTCCAACTAGCTCGCTCTCGTTAATACTTGAATAAATGTTATTTAAATAACGTATATTAATTTATGTAACATTTACAGACATAATTACAACACTTGTAACATTTCGCACCAGCATATAAATAATGTACCATAACATTGTTTCAGTAAAATATACACAAATAACTTGTAGTATATTATATTCAAACACTGTTATGGTACGTTATCTACATACAACCTATGCATATGTTGTGAGTTACATTCATAACAAAGTCAGCCGATTGCGGTACGCGTACATAAGTCCGTCGGATACATTACCACTAAAATATCATAGAATGGGCACCCGAATGATTCGTGCATGCCGATTATAATTTTAAAATCGTCCACATATTGCTCTAGCCACGCTTTCTGGTCCGCCCCCAAACGAAAACATAATCCCATGTATAAACACCGATTAACTCGTTGACTACGTCTCGTACACGGTCGTAAGAGATTACTTCTTCCTCCCACAATATCCCATGTGAATTTTTAGTGATCCGAATATTGTAATTTTTATCTTTTGATTCCAAATCAAGCCACGAAAAGGGAGGAAGAAATTTTACTGTTTCCAAGGTCACATCCATATACTTTCCAGATAACGTCTTCAGAAAATCGGCGTCGTTGGCACGAAATCCTAGCATGTTGCAAAATATGGTTAAATGCAAAGTATCTACTGAGCTCAACTATCAACTGACACCAGAGCTTCCTATCTGTCGATACTGTGCCTAGTGTGCAAAGTTGCTTTGTACTTATACTCTTGCGGAAACCTTGGGAGTGCTTGACATTTCTACATAATTGTAGAACTCGGCAACAAACGGAAAAGGCTCGTAACGTTGCAACTGCACACGTCGAGTTGCCTGAAGTTAACCAGTGAATGCGGGAAACACTAAGGAGAGGCGGGATATTTTCGTGTATATAAACGAACGTCAGCATTGATATGGCATCAGTTGCAGCACAGTTACACAGAGAGAATGTTTGAAAAGTTAATATTGCAGATCTTCGAGCCTGACGAGGAAATTGATCAAGCTGAGCCGACATTCACAAAGAGTTCAAATGAGAGGAAAAGAACGATGGTGGGAAATACATTTATTAATATTTAGCTGGTAACTGTCGAGGCGAAACGCGAGATTGTTTCTTGCGGACGATTAAAAAGGTGACGACATCAACAGTAATCAAGAAATACTGACCTTAGACAATGCACTAGGCAATGCTCTCTGCTCTGTCGTTCCACAGAATATGATACAAAACTGAGTTTCTAGAGTATAGCAAACATTTTCTTTAATCCAAGATGGCGATGGGAATCTGCCTTAACTACAGTACCAAAAAAAAAAAATATTATTTCCAATACCAGAAATTATAGATTAATGTGGGAATGAAATGGCTGAGCGCGTTTATCTGAATCACGGACAACTGGGAAACTAGTAGATATAAGTATTGCGAATAACTTGATACACACACAGGGGCTCCTCGCTTGAACAGAGGACTTTAATTAAACTGTGAAGCCAGCCTGCACCGAACAGTTTCCCTGTACGTAATGAGCTACTTGAGCGAGATGCGATTTTAATAACAAGGCTCTGTTGTAAAACTAGAATAGCGATCACATACACGTCAGCCGCTAATCACCTGCAGCGAAAAGAAAAAAAAAAGATTTTTTTTAAATTTTACCAGTCTTGATTAATTCCCTAATTATTATACTTTCCAACCACATTTAAAGTTACAAGATCACTACATAACACTCTTATTAGATAACGAGCACCTTAGGATTAATCACAACAAAGTGGGTAAATTAATTCTCAACAGTAGCCAAATTAAGACAGAATCCAAGACAGTGATATCGCCAATAGCCAAGAAGGTAGTCAATACAAGCCAATAGGCAAGCCAGTATGATAAAGCAGTAAAATAACAAAAACAATTGTACATTAAATATATAAATACACAAATAATGCGAAACATAACAACTTTTCCAGAATTTGACTGGCTGGGACTAACAGTATTGGGAATACAGTTGTTATCTGTGCCAAAGAACCAATTCGGTGTTTATCTGAAGGGATTCAGAAAAAAAACTTTGGATTGATGGGCCAGGAATCGAGTTCGGGTCCTCCCAGATGCTAGTTAAACATCAATTCTCTCGATTTTCATTAAAATAGAATGTTAGAGATTTTGATAGGACCCTGAGTAAAATTATACAATTTATCACAAAAAGAACGTTGTAATAATCCTTAAGAACAGCGCGCGCAGACATGCAGTCTGGCCGCTAACCACCTGGAATGAAAGAGTTTACACAACTGGTCCATGCCTGCACCTAAGAGCAAGCGAAGAAATTGTGAAGATCGCATAAGTTATTGGTTTTTTGAACGCATGAATAAATGTAAGAGCAAGATTCTGGCGATGAATATGAAAATAAGAGTGAGACCTGAGGTTCGTGGTTTGAATATCGACCCGAGAATCGATACACTTTTAGTGCGTATTTCTGCGTTCATTTCTGTGGACATGTCTCTTCCCAACTGCGACGAAAGTTTCAAGCAATGATAAATGGAGACGTATCCACGCAATTACGCAGGTACCTGAACTCGAAAATTTAAATCATTAAAACTGAATTTTCTCCGAGAACGACACAAAAGTTTTGTTGTTTACTTTGAAGGATGGAACAAAATCTTTGATTAGGGCAATAGAAAAAAAAGTTTGAAAATAAAATAAAAGAGTGTCATATCAGGCATCCATGGAGAGGCAAGAAGAAAATGCGATGTTCGAACCATGGATTAGTGTTGGCGCAAACAAATAAAGTAATTAAAAAAAAATTGGGTTTGGCTATGTTGGGGACACGGCCGTTTGTTTTGCGTGAATACGTCTACGTTGACGCGCTCGGACGCCTTCATGTTTATTTTACGTTCCCGGCACCGCTTCACTCGATCATATGGGGTTTTATGGGTATCAGTGGATTGCTTTTGAGATGCTCTTTCCAACCGTATACGATTTCTGTATTTCGAATTTGCTTTTTGACGAATATAGGCCGACATTGTGTTAAGATTTTTAAAAAAAATTTTACAGTAAACTCATACAATTTCATCATAACCACGCTACACAAATGTTCTTATACACGCAATCGATCTATCTCGATGAGAGCTGTCGATTGAAACTCAAACGAGCGTCGTGGCTTCTCCTAGTCAAAAGTTATACTACGGCTGGAGTTATGAGATGCGGTGAAACGAACTAAAAATGAGGCGTCCCCTCCCCCTCCCCCTTTTACATATGCTCGTAATGCTTCGCATTCCTCGCACAACGGAACTGTTATCTGATCCTTTGGAAATCGAGTGGTGTAATTCGATTTTGAATGTAGAGGATAGATCCCGAGCTGCAATGCCAAACTGTACCCCCCGATTTTGTTTTCATCGGATTTTCTGGATTGCCTCCCACTGCGGTTGAAAATTTAAGGACGTATTCACGTCAAAATAATTACACCTCTGATAGAAGGAAGGACCTTTATACCCGAAATTCCTGACGGTTCCCTCCTTCTGCACCCGCCAACCGGTCGATAGTGAGCTTTACCAAAATGAAGGTAAGACTGCCAATGAGAGCAATTGAGACAGACAAAAGATTTATATCCACTTGTGTATGTAAAGGCCGTTCACGATAAAGTTAACACTTTTGAAATCAACCTTTGGAATAATTTCACTGTTCTTAACCGTGAATATTTTAACGGGTACACTGACAGACATCTCTACAATGAGGATTGTAACGACAGAGAGAGAGTAATCCCATAAATTAACGCTGAATTAAAGGTGTTACGTAAACATCTGAAAATACAAAAATTATTTATTTTACTTTCTGTATCTTTAATGCTTATAAGAGTGTGAACTAGAATATTTGTAAAATATTTACTCTTATAATAGTATCACAGCTTCACTATACCAACGCATGGATAAAGTGACAAGGCCCATGGCAATGTTCATTTTACATGCGACGGAAGAACACACGAGATGCATACAAATTTATCATTAGCAGGGCTTTCGAAAGTGCTCATTTCACCGTGAACAGCCCGTACTCGTGCACAACAGTCGAAGTCACGTGGTCAATAGTGCGAACGTGTTTGTTAGCATTTGAACTTCCAACATACCCGCCGTTTTTTTTTTAACATGAATACAATATTTTAAACAATTTCCAATATAACCCAGCTGCATTTGAACTAAGTTGTAAGAAGTGTACAAATATCCCAAAGCCCATACTCACGTAAAGAGTGTTCTAACCTGAGGCGGTACCCACGTGGTTTCTGACAGTAGTGTTGGCAGAAAAGCTGTTCACTGTTGGAACACTGAGAGCGGCTACTGCGATGCACGTATTCACTCTCTACGAAAATTTTCCCTGTACGACTTAGAACTCCCTCTCCCGGAGGTATAAGACCAGCCATCTACGGAAAATCCCGAGTGTTACCGAGCACTCTCGAGGCGAGCCGAAGATGGTTGCCCAACGACCTACATATGTTCTCCATTTAAAATACATTCCCCCGAAGCCCTTGTTTTGTACTACACATTTGAAGAAATGCACAAACCTCATTTAATACATTTTTAAGTGATCTTGAGTACTGATACTCTATGAATAGTGCGCGCGCAAAAATTCTGCAAATTCTCTCAGTTTCACTTTGGACCTTAAGAAAGTATACTTAGGTGTCCACTCCATGGATGGACCGCAGTTGTCTAGAGACGCCCCGAGCTAGTTTTTATGCAATAATAAACAGGAAGATGTGTCGGGACTGTACCACGCACAAGTCAAATTAAATACAGCATCCACTCGCCGCCGTAGTAACCAACGAGCAGGGATAGGAACATTTCGCGAGTTCAATGACCTGCTGGCTAAACTCCACAGTCATATGTACACTTGAGCCTCAGATGTTTGTTCATTGGCTGCTGCTCCAGAGAGTAGCCAATGTTACTCCACACCGGGGCCACGGTGTTTTAGCGGTTAGCCTGCTCGCCTCACACCAAGGCGATCCGGGTTTAATCCTCAGCCGGGTCACTCCAGATTTTCGTATGTGGGACTCGTGCCGGACGCTGCCGCTGTTCTCGAGGATCTCCCGTTTCCCCCCTGCCTTTCATTCCGACGCAGCTCCATGCTCACCTCAGTCACCCTCATCGGCTCTCAAGACCTCGATGTCAAGAGCCGTCCAAATCTCTCCACCCTTCACTCCGCACCAGGCAGTACGGTCTCTCGCTACTTGTTCCACAGTAAAGTCTGCCATTGGCTCAGAGTCGTGCAGGGCGTGTCTAACAAACTGCGATCAGACCGCAAAGTCAACTTCAGTGTACACGTGTTAGACGTCTATCTTGTCGTGAAATGAACTCTCGAAATGACAATCTATTCCTACGGCATTGAGTTAAAAGTGGTGACCCGCGCACGCAAAGAACTGGAATGTCCAGACTGCCACAGTCCGCTCTAGGCTACTTCCAACACTTGTGAAGCCGCTAAGGTTCTACATACTCCCAGACCCTCCTAACAGCCTTCCGGAACTATGATTAAGGTGGGGACTTTATACTCGGCTTCACAATGGTAGTGGCATGTGGTAACTTTACGTAACAGGTTGAGTTAGAATAATGCCGCGCCTTATAAGCTCCCCCGATTAATAATCACGTAACATGTTATTGTAAGATCATCATATTCGATAAACCCCGTCATTAACAGCTGTGCTCTACGTAATCATGTATCATTATTCAGCTACGTCCTCAGTCCATATTATGTATGTACGTAACCAAAAACATATTTGTAACATGGTACTCTCGGAACACCCAAGGGCAGACATTATAGCTGTTTTTATTAATAATTATAAACGGTAATCGTATGTTTTACTCAATGGCGAAGAGATGCGTTAAACATAGCTAGATAGTTGCGCGTCGCTCTTTCCGAGAAATTCAGTCTTGTTTTAGTGAGCCGTTAAATTCATGTCCACTCTGTTCCTCTAAACAGCTCTCGCCGGTTTGATCTGTATTGCATGTGCGAATTAATCAGGCGCGCGTAATTTGTTTAAAGCTCGCGTACGTAGCAAATCGCGCGAGGGTAATAAACCACAGCTTATTATCTGCGCGATAAAAAAAAAACTTCTTAATTTGTAGTCAAACGACAGTCACGCGCGATAAAGCATTTGAATTCGAACTTAAAATTCATCGTCCATGTGTAGGCTAATGCACGTCAATTATATTTGTCTTTTAGAAATATCAATATCTTACAAGTAAAACAGAAGCGAGTTGTAAAAACAGCCACCGTTACGAAACAAGAGAGAGAGAGAGAGAAAGAGAGAGAGAGACACACACATAATTTACACGGACATGTAAAGTTATGATCTTTGAACGAATAGTGCAATGGGGTGAATGGGGGTGAATGGGGGTGAATGACTAGATGGAGATTTTTGGACATTCGCCATCACGATGCAAATGTATGTCATGCAAAAATAGGAATGAACACGAAAATTTCTTTAAAAAGACCAAGTAACCTATGGGTGAGAAAATAAATAATACATATATGTATGCTGTGTGTGTGTGCGTTTCCATTGTCGTGTTGGCCCATATTGTTCCTACGTATTTTGTTAGTGTTGTCCTAACTTTTTCAAGCAGGTTTCTAGCCAGTGTTGTTTTATATATGTTATCTGTTGGTTGTGTATATATACACGTATTTTTCGTAATTAGTTAATGATCTTTTTTTTTTTTTTTTTACTCTATTCCCTCTTGGAATTTTTCAGTGTTGTACAGATTGAGACTGGTGTCTCAATTTGCTGCAAAAATTCGCCCCCCTAACCCCTCCCCCCCCCCAACATCACGTACCTGTTTGACCAATAAAAACCTGCATGAAGACCGCTAGACATTTTATCTTTTGTGAACTTTAAAACGTGTGTGAGAAAACATTTATGTATAATGTCAACGAAGAAAATGCTTTACCTGAAATGATAATACGACTAACCTATTTTCCATGTCCATCGCCGGCTCTGTGTAGACACGTTTCTTGTTGACTGGAAAAGAAATGACATGGCTTAGCACAGATAAAACACGTCCTTCTTGCATCGTAGACTGCCCGACTCTGGAAAACGAGAACTCTGTTGTTTCGCGCAGGCGTCGCCGTGTGGCGCTGCCATCACTGGCGGTAGTTGACAAGCACGGAGCATGCGCCACGAGACATCATTTCCGCTATACGACAGTTGTGTTCCAAACTTTGAAAACTGGTGGAACCTTCCACAGCCCCTGACTGGACAAGCATATCGCCGTACCCCGATAGGGGTTATAGTAAGTTTTCGTGTATAAATAGTCAGGAGACGGCTTTGGCAGACCAGACGTGGACAGCCTGGGGTCTCCGACTTGAGCTAAGTGTCTGAACAAGTTAATGTTATAATTAAATAGAATCATTGCCCATCCGGCCTGAAAAATAAAATATACTTGCATGTCATAATTGTAGGTGCCTTAGATCATGGCGCATGTTGGTGAAAATTCATGCATTGCCTGCAAATCGGCATTTTTAAAATTTGTGAATTTGCCGAAAATAATTTGAGAAATGAAATCATGCAAAGAAAAAAAAGGTTTACCAAAGTTGTTTTAGATTGGATCTATGTTTGACTTTTTTATGGTTCATTTGTGTTCATTATGACCTTTATGCTAATATAATGTCATGCTACTTAGGTGAAAATTATCTTTTAATGTTTTTTTATCTATATGCCAGTTAATTTTGCCAAACTTGCATTGCCTATGGGTTGGACGGCGTATTTAAAGATTTTCAAAGTTGCCATGTGTCCTGGGGCTCATATAGATATATTTGACTTCAGTAACTTTGAAAAAAGTCCATGTTGAAGTTTGATGGTATTAAAATTAACCACATGTCGTGTGTATTTTATTGAAAGTACATATGAATATATGTTTTATCTGTTGTAATTTTGGGACAATAATGTAATTCTCAAAGAAATCAAAGTTGCCATGTGTTGTGGTGTGCATGTACCTGAATTTATGACGTTTAGCTTTGGTCAGGTTCATTTGAGTTTGAAATTGCCCACGTGTTGCGGTAGTAATATAAGAAATTGTAGTACAAAATATTTTGCATGTTGTTAGTATTTTGTATGATTGAAATGTGAACAATGTTTGCCACACATTTTGGTGTAAGTAAAAATAATAATCTAAGTCCAGTGTTCTTTTTTTTTCTGCTTTCAGTAAATGTAGATTTTTTTGGACAAGATTGCAGGTTTATACTCCTTTGAAGTTTGAATTGAGAAAGGTTTCAAAATACATAGTTGTTCTTGATTGAATTTTGGGCGGTATTATGCCCCTTTTCCACGTCCTTGGGATAAGGCCGTCACAACATATATTTATTTTCTCACCCATAGGCTACTTGTCTTTGAAAAAAAAAAAAAAGACGTGTTCAGTCCTGTTTTCCCATGACATACATCTGCATCGCCATGGCGAATGTCCAAGAAGCTCCATCTAGTCATGTAAAGTTATGTAAAATTCACGGCTTATTCAACAATTATTATGCAGCCATATATGGTGGTAGCAAGTATAGCGCTAAACTTACGATTTTTCCTAGATTATTTGTAATCTTTACAAAGGTACAGGATGATTCGCGAGGAGTTACCGACAATTACAGAGCTTATTCCTTAAGTCATTTGGAGTAAATTATGTCCAATACGAGTCCTATTCGCAATAATTACGGAGTAAATGGCAGAACTGGAGACGGATTGCAGTGAATAGCTCGTGACATTTTGCTGAGAACAGTGCGTGATATTGACCATCGTGAAATGCGACTGACTGTTTCACTGTGTACTGTGTGAACACGGCACGTTCCTGCCCATTCACTGTGTCTGTCGGCTTTGGTTGTGGGATGAGATGTAGTAGATGTGTTATAGTTCCACGTACATATTGACCATCGTGAAATGCGACTGACTGTTTCACTGTGTACTGTGTGAACACGGCACGTTCCTGCCCATTCACTGTGGCTGTCGGCTTTGGTTGTGAGATGAGATGTAGTAGTTGTGTTTTAGTTCCACGTACATATTGACCATCGTGAAATGCTACTGACTGTTTCACTGTGTACTGTGTGAACACGGCACGTTCCTGCCCATTCACTGTGGCTGTCGGCTTTGGTTGTGAGATGAGATGTAGTAGATGTGTTATAGTTCCACGTACATTTTACACAGAAGAGTACGCCGATGCGGTGGTCGATGCTCAACTATAAACTGTAAAGTCTGATAATAATATTTCCTTTATTTCTGAAAGGGTTTGTCTTTCCCCCCCCCCCTTTTAAAATTGTTGTAATTACCCTGTAAATACTGGGAACAGAGCCCACATTTATATGACTTGTTTTCATCTAAATGATCTAAGAATGAGTCATGTAAGTGGTAGCAACTGCTCGTATATCAGCTTATACATGTCAATAAATAATTATATTTTATTTGCTGTAATTTATTTCTTGTTATGGGTGTCTGTTACAGACGTCTGGGGTAATCATGTGCCAATAAGGGTTCTTTCTAGATCACATTTTCATTTAAAATGGAGCCTCTACAGTGGCGACATATTTTCTAGCGCGTGCGGCTGAAAATCGCGGTACGTTTCAGAAAAATGTTTTTATACGAAGGAAAATTTCATTGAAACTGTTTTATTTACAGTGATAAAATTCAACACGAAGTTTAAAGAAATTTACATTCCCCGTTATTACAATTTTTAAGGGTTATGTTTTATGGCTCAAATCATAGAAAAATTTTTCTCGAGTTTGGTTTGTTAACAACGAAAAAAATTCTTGCCTTATGCCAAATAATATTATTGGTTAAGTGGTATTGATTTTTTTTCGTACATTTTAGTATTCAGCGCGTAACGACATTTACTAAATGCTAAATTACCAAATAACGTATTCCTTAAATCATTTACCTAATCGTATAACATTCAAAATAGAGTAACTGACGTTACAACATAGAATGCCGCTGAACTGCTGTGATGACACACATCATGTTGAGTTACTGGCTTTAAGATTATTTCAGTTGTTTAGAAGCACGTATTTTGAAATTAAACCCATACTTCTCTGGCAATATACGTTATGCTGCACAATGAACATAAATTAAAAAAATTTTATCAAGTAACTCTCACGCGGTTAACGCAGCATCATTTTTAAATTGTGAATATATTAAATTTCTACCTTTCACAGTTATTAGCTGACGCATGAATAATATTTGGTGTGTGCATTTGAATAAAAGAAGAAGAATAAGTACCGTTTATATTACGTCAGTGAAAAGAAAGTTGTGTAACACAAATACGAAATTCAACATGTAGGATGAGACATATTCTTAAGGGTTCTGTCTCTCTACCATCCCACACCACACTGTAAGAAATTATTCCCGAATCTACCACATCAGTTAATCCTTTTATCTTTGTAGAGTTCCTGGATTAGCTCACGAAAGAGTCAAATGGGTAAAAAAGTTGCCAACTGTGTATAGTAACAATGCCCAGTATTCCTATATTCTAATCCTGGTACGTGGTATTATTTCGACATAATGTGCAGGTTTAAAAAAGTCCATTACACTTTAGAATATTTACCATATTTTTTTACAGTGTACAACCACCCGGAAGTGAGAGGGAGAGGTGGGAATGTTCGATTTCCGTTGAGAAAGGAGGGCGGAGAGAGTTTTCTGTGCTTGCAAGGCGATAGGTGAGCAAACAAGAACCAAGTGCGTACTACGGAAGCACGCTATGAAAGTGGAGCGTGCAAGACAGCACAAGTATGCTCTCTGCTCAGCACTTGCAGAGTACACTCACAGATGTATGTCAAGAGTGGAACAAACAGCACGTCATGATCCCGATAAAAGAGAACATTCGTGAGGACGTGGGTTCGAATCCCGGTATGACCATCCTCAAGGTAAACGCTGGGGTGCTTCCATGCCACAGGCTCATCTTCTTCTTTGAGAATTTGCTGAGTTTCTTATCACCCCGTTATCTACGAGACGTTAAAAATCCACCTTCCTATCGGCTGTTAATGGAAAAATGAGCACTTTTCACAGCCCTGCTTAAGATCTACTTGTATGCACGTTGTGTATTCTGCCACCTAATGTAAAATTAACATTGTCATGGGCCTCATCACTTTATCCATGCTTCGGTCAAGTGAAACTGTAAAATTATCAGAACAGTAAATATTTTACAAATCTGCTCATTTAAGTTATCACAAATCGTTACGTAACACTTTTTATTCGATGTTAAGATATGGAATTACTATCCATCCATCGTTACCAACATTACTGGGCGCACGTAACTCTGTGGGCCCGTTAATATTGTTACGTGACGCAGCTGGCGCCGACTCCGCTGCACCGCACCGTAATCGGAGACCCACCTCGCCCTCCCCTCTTCCTGGAACGATGCGCTCGCGGTCTCCTGATACCCCCTTCTGGGAATCCCGCGAATGCCAACAGCTGCGAGACTTGCTGACGTCACAGACCTCCTCTCGCCTGCTAGAGTTCCCGATACGTTTAGTGACGACGCAAGAATGTTCTGGTGAGACTGGCTAGCGCCTCAGTCCTCCGCGACGCATCACGCGAGTTGGGGAAGATTCTAGGTGGCGGCCTAAGACACTATATATACTGCCGCAACCCAGCGGCCGGCAGTCTTTGATGGAGGCAGTCTGGCGAGAGTGCGCGAGCGGAGTGAAGTGTGGGCGACGACTGGAGATTGCGAGACGACGGCGAATGAGGTGTTCGTGGATTGGATGGACGAGAGGGTGTGAAACCGACGAGTGAAGCCTACTGTGTGTGAGGGCGGTTGGAGGACTCTAGAACATTGCGACTGGCGGGACATGGACTGAACTGAGGTGGGACTGAATGGAAGTGTAATACTGATTTTATTGTAAATATTCGAACTGTCAAAAATGATGCATAAATTGTAAAATAATTGAATAGGTTGATACAGTGTATATTGGAACTGATATTTAATTATTTAATTTCATTTATTTCTTTGTCGTAATTATACATTTATTAATTGTTGTCAATTGTGAACAGTAAGTGATTTCAATTTATGGTGAGAATTTGAGTTCAGAGAATTTTGCTGTAGTTATTGTAAATATAATAAGGAAATTATAATTAATTATTTTACTCGATTAAGACCTCCAACTCTCAATGAACTTGGCATAGCCCACATAATTTCTATAGAGATAAATTGTAACACTGGTGTCAGAAGTGGAATGGAGGTATTTTATAAAAATAAAACAATAAAATAATTCTAATTAGTATTTGTAAATATCACAATATTTCAGTCCACTTAGCCGAGGAATGGTTTTGAAATTTTTTAAAGCTAACTAGGAAAATGTCTCAGACATGGAAGCACCTCGCTCCTTAATCGAAGCACTAAGCGGCCAAATTAGTAATGTAAATGAAAATGTAAATAGGAAAATAGATAATGTTAGCGAATCTGTAAATAGCCAAAATATTTGTGTTGGTGTACTAGAAGACAAGCAAATAGACAGTGTAAACGAAAATGTAGATAGAAAAATAGACAGTGAAGAAAGGAAAATATAGTGTGTGTATGAGAATGTGGACAGAAAGATAGAAGGTGTGAACAATAAATTAGACTTTGTGGACAAGAAGATCGACAGTGTGAGTGAGAGGATGGTCAGTGTTGAGCAAGAAATGAAACATGAAGCGAGTGCCCTCAAGAAGGAATGGTAGGAGTTCTTGCAGCAGCATGGGAGACGACATGCAGGGGTGGAAGAGGAGCCGAGATTGGTCACCACCAAGATGACGAGTGCGGGCAGAGAGGAGAAGGTAGAGATCTCCGCCAGTGCTGCTATAGCAGGTGAGGCGCAGCCATTCTGCAGTGTGGGAATGCCCCAGCCAGGGTGGGTAACAGAGTCACAATTAAACCCGCCCCTTACGATGGATAGACACCTTGGCGCGAGTACCGGCACCAATTCGAGATCGAGGCCACCCCGAATGGCTGGACTGAACTACCTGGCGGCTGTACTGAGGGGACCAGCATTGAGCATACTGCAGTCGCTGCCGGAACGACATCGTCTAGGATACTCCACACTGGTGTCGGTTTTGGAACTGCGATTCGGCGCCTGGTACCTGCAGCACGCCCACCATGCCCAATAGCGAAGTCACATCCAGCGACCCGGCGAACCACTGCAGGAGCTGTGGCAGAACATCGCAAGGCTGTCGCACCTGTCTCTTGAGGGATGCTCGGAAGAGGCACGAGATGTCATCGCTGTCGGGCTTCTTCGTCGACGCTATCGCTGACACCGACGTGCGGCAAGCTGTGTGGCTAGATGCGCCTCACGCTATACATGATGCTTGGCCCGAGCACTGGAAGTGGAGTCAGCACGGCAGTCATCAGTGCCCCGACGTCCAGTGCGGGCAGTGATGCTTAATGAAGGGGAGGAAGACAGCGTCAAGGGGCTGATGAATGACTTGCAAACGACCATGAGAGAACTTGTCTCCAGGGTGCGCACTACGGATAAAATTGAAATTCGAAGTTTCCTGGGCTTATGTGATTACTACCATCGATTTGTGCATAGGTTCTCCACTATCGCCAAACCTCTGCACGAACTGACTGAGGCAAAAATCAAATTTTGTTGGACCCCAGAGTGCGAAATAGTTTTCAATAGACAAAAGGAAATTCTGATATTTTCCACAGTACTGGGCTTCCCAAGTAGAGAGGGTGAATTTATTGTGGATACTGATGCTAATGATTTTGAAATGGGGGTTGTGTTATCTCAGATCCAGAATGTAAAGGAGCAGCCATTAGAATACTTCAGTAAGGTGCTACACAAGTCCTAGAGGAACTACTGTGTGACACGCAGGGAGCTTTTGGCAGTGGTGAAGGCGATTGCGATATACACACATAGAGTAAATCTGAGAATAATTTCTTCGAGTGAACGCTGGCGCTGGCTGTATCCTACTCGCTTGGGGAAACAAGTAAACAAAAATATTGATACCTCCCACATTTTTGGTTACTATAAAATAATGCAATATTTTGGTCCTTAGCTGCAATAAATGTTGTTTTTTTTTTTTTTTTCGAGGGGTTTACATGGTGTCTATGTCTGTTCCTCCAGTAGCTCGTTGTGGGTAGTTATTACGGGCAGTAAACGAGGCCTCATTCACGTGAGATCTACCCATTCCCAGTAACGTGATGAAGACGTTGTTCTCTAGCTCCAGCTAGTATGTTTCCTGCACGGGCAGGTGCAAGGCCCTCGGCCAAGACGAACGTTCATTTCCCACTCCCGCTTTGGACCTCCGACTTGGGACCAATCGTGGTCAAGTAATTTGAATCAACAATTAGCGTTGTTCATTCTCGTTCCAGCTGTCCTCATCCTCTGTTTCACATGGTTTCCTGGCATCATCCAGGGCGAATGTCGTGACGGTTCTGTGACATAAGCAACGCGAAGGTCGCTGCCCCCCCCCCCCTAACCATCCCACCTTTTCTCTTTCTAATAATATAATACATACTCCTGTTGGCATGTCACGCCGTTTAAAACGTATTGTTCGGAGTTACAAATGTTTAAGATTTAATTTTTGTTAAAAACGAAAGGAAAACAAACTGTTATATAATTATGTATAATTTTTAATTATTAATTAGTTGGTAGAGTGCCAACTAAACAGCCACAATTACCATACCAGGCTGGCACTGCATAAATAGAAAAAGGAAAACTACATATTAATATTTACAAAAAAGAAAGAAAAAATGAAAAATTGCAAAACATGTTTCACAAAAAATTACTGAATTTCATGAAAAAAACTGAAAATGCATAGAGCCAACACAAGCTAACTATATAGGCTGTTCGCGGTAAACTGAGCACTTTTGTAAGCCCTGTTTAAGATCTACTTGTATGAAAACTGTGTATTCTGCCGCGTTATGTAACATTTACACTGGTACCGGCCTCATTACTTTATTCATGCGTCGATCAAATGAAACTGTGAAGTTATTAGACAAATTAATGATATACAAATGGGATAATTTTAACACATATATGCATTAAAATAAAAATAAAGCGAAATCACCAACGGTTAGCTAACACTTTTAATTCGGCGTTAATCGTGGAACTGCTTTCCCTCAACCGTTGGAAAATTTACTGGGCCCATGTCACTCAGTGCGGTTCTTCAAATATATGCAGGTAAGAGCAGTGACATTTTTCTAAGGTTTATTTCAAAAGTGCTCACCCTATCGTGAACAGCCTTTAGCTATAGTATTTATGAAGCAGGGGGTTTGGCGCTATTAGCCTACCTTACAGTCACATAATTTAATAAAAGTTAATATAATATAACATTATCAAATATACTTAATCAAACGATATAATATAACGTAGGCATAATATATGTTAATATGACATACTATAATGACGGGACTTCTGGTGGAAACCGAGTACTCGGAGTGATTGGCTGTACAGTTTGCCGCTGTGTGAGGCAATGCAGAGGGTGAGTTATGAGGGCGTAGGGCGGTTCACAACCCCTAGTACGACACTGGTTCGCACTATGTACTTGCAGCGCCTCTAGAGGGAGAGGGTGAAGGGTGGTTGTGTTCGACGAGCACATAAATACCGCGGAGTGACACCAGGGCTGTAGCGCACAGAGGGTGGGACAAGGGTAGTGTGACTCAGCTGACTTCGCGCCATGTACGGGCCTCGCCCTCGCTGACCTACACAGTGCTCCTCCCATCATGCCGTCTGTCTCACACGCCCTCCTTAACAGCAGCCTGCTCGAAATCTGGCAGAACAGGGCTATATCACGAATAACACTAAGATCCGCCTTGTGCAAGCTCGTATGTTTTCTGTCTTCTCATACGAATGTGAAACATGGGCCGTAGTGTGAACCTGCGCGTCCAAGGAGCGATACGGGAGACACTGACACGCACTCCTAGTGCCTTATCGCTCCTACGCGCAAGACGTGCAGTATTTCCGTCGTGACGATGCAGTGTGCTAATCAGATCTGTAACAGAAGGAATTTTATTACATGCATTGAAAGTCCGCAGATTAAACTACGTTTCTATGTTTGTACTTTTATCTTGCCGCTTAAGGAAACTGCATAGGCAAACTTCAAAAATGCGATGTTTGACCATTTTCACAAAATATTTTTCTCCATGAATGTACTTAATGTGTTAAAAGTAAAAATATAGAGTCATTGATAATAGTTTTTTACATTTTCTAGCAAAAGGTCGTGTCTACAGAACATATATTTACCGAGATACGTGAATAAGCGCAAACAGCGATTTCACAAAAAATTTTCACTCCACACTTCTCTTAAGGCTGGTGATTATAATCGCATAGACGCCTTCGAAATGTGGTGTTGGCGCAGAATGTTAAGGGTTATCATTGACTGAAAAAAGAACCAATGCTTCAATTATTGCACAGCTAAATGTACCTAAGGGACTTTCTTGCCATGTTAATGAGAGGATCCTCCAGTTCTTTGGACGTATAGTGAAGACGAACAATGACAATCTGGAGAAAACTACCATAGAAGACAAAATAGAAGGTAAAAGACCTCGCGGAAGAGCTCCAATCAGGTGGTTGGATCGGGTGTCCAAGATCACCGGCTTGTCATTTCAGCGGACCAATAGGCAAGCAGACAACCAGTCAGTATGGCATTCCTTTGTATCGAGGACCCCTCCCCCCCCCCGTCCAGGCCCTACTATTGTTCTACTTCCAGGATATGCCTCCGCCTCATGCAAACAAAGCTTAGCCGAGTCTAGATAGAAGTACACCAAAGGGCTAACTCACAGTATTCGTGCAAACTCCGTTTAATAATATTTTCCAGAATAACTCTTTCTTACTAGGCATTACCAAAACATCTATTTTCTCGCTGTTTTACTTGCATTAATAATAAATTAAATATTATGATTTATATATAAAATACTAGCTGTTACCAACGGCTCCAACCGCGTGCTAAATATAGAAAACAGAATACCAACCAGCGCCTACTCAAATGGTCGGTGGGATATTTTATATATTCCCTAAGAAACTGTTCTTTTTTTCCGGGATGAGTACCTCATGTTCTAATCCAGAATTTAACCTACCCCTGTAACAAATTGCATCCAAATCCGAAGAGCCGTTATGACGTGATTGAGTAACAAATCAACATACAGCATTTCGCATTTATAATATTATTAGGATGAGTAGAAGTTCAATTTAACCAAAAATAAGTTACTTTTATGTTGACACATATGTAAAAGGCTTAGTATACACTACATATACAGGGAAAACACAAACACGTCATACATGGGGGGATTTTTTCAAAGGTTTGATTCAAAAAGTGCGGAGAACCAACAAAAAGATTATAGCCGTTATCGGATTGGTAGCCCGAGGCTCTGAGAATGGGCCTTGTTGTCTGAATGGCAACTGCGTGCTGCAAAAGGTACCTTGGTAGCTCACTGGACTCGCATTCGGGAGGACCCGGGTTCGAGTCCCGGTCCGGCCATCCTGATTTCGGTTATTCATGGTTCCCCGAAATCACTCCAGGCGAACGCTGGGATGGGTTCCTAACAAAGTCCATGGCCGATTCCTCCCCATTCCTTCCCCCACTCTCTCTTCCCTGTGCAACTTGCAAGGTCTGTGATGACCTCGCTGTCGACGAGACGTTAAACCCAACTGCATACCTTAATAGAGGCTATTCACGATAAAGTGAGCATTTTTGAAAGGAACCTTAGAAAAAAGTCGCTGCTCCTTACTGCTCATAATGTAAAGGGCACAGTAACTGACATGCGCCCAGCAAATTTGGCAATGATGGAGAGAAAGTAGTTCCATATCTTAACATAGATTAAATAGGGTTAGGTAACCATTTGTGATAACTGAAATTATTTATTTCACTTTCTGCCTTTTTAATACACCGGAGTATAAAATTTAGCATATTTGTAAAATATTTATTTTTCTGATAATTCCACAGTTTCACTTCATCGACGCATGAATAAAGTGATGAAGCCCGTAGCATTGTTAATTTTACATAAGGCGGAAAAAATACACAACGCGCATACAGGTAGATCTTAAGCAGGGCTTTCAAAAGTGCTCAGTTTACCGTGAACAGCCTATAGATAACTTTTGAAGAGCTGGAGACTGTCGTGCAAATGAAACCGTAAGAAAATTTCTCGGCGTTTGATAAAATAGTTACGTAGTGCAAGACTGCAGCTTCGTCTAACCCATGGAGCCATTTGCGGCGAAAAAAATTCTTTACTCTACTTCGACATTTTAACAGCAGTTCAAACAAAATTAATATTATCTGACCAACTTCGCTTGACAGAAAAATATGATGGCCGTATCTCGACTTCAAATCTTATTGTCTTGATATATTTGAAGGAAAAATCATGACAGCGTGACAGGGATTTAAAGAGAAAGGAGCAAGGCTTCTGCGAATTACTGGCTGGCCGCACGATGGCGGCACGGACAAGTGGAGGTGGCTACAAAACAGGCCTGGTGTTAGGGAGTGTTGAAAGACGAGGATATTTTCTCCGTAGGCTGTTCGCGGTGATCGAGCACTTGTGGAGGATCTACTTTCACTTCTCATTCTGTATACTTCCGCCACGTGTAAAACCAGCATTGCCAGGGACCCGTTCACTTCACTTGCTCAAGAGCCGCGGTGGCTGAGCGGTTAGCCTGCTCGCCTCCCGCCGAGGCGAACCGGGCTCAGTCTCCGGCCGGGTCAGTCCGGATCTTCGCGCGTGGGAATCGTGGCGGACGATGTCGCTGGTCGGAGGAGCCTTCCCTGGGATCTCCCGTGCCCCCCCCCCCCCTCCCCATTCTCCCTCTCATTCCGGCGCTGCTCCATACTCAACCTCAATCACCCACACATTGGCCCCCCCTCCCCCTCATTCCGGCGCTGCTCCATACTCAACCTCAATCGCCCTTCAAGACCTCGTTGTTAACAGCAGCCAATATCCCTCCACTTTATTCGTGCACTAGTCAAGTGAGACTGTGACATTCACATGTAAGTCAATGTGTCGATAACATATAAATTTGTGCTTCGATACGTATAAAACAAGGATAACGGATTTGATTTTTTTTTTTTTTTTTCCACACCCTCAGTTTAACGTCAAGTTGGATAACTATTTTCTTCTAGTTCAATGCCAACTTAACCGGGAATTTGCAAGCCAACGTGACTGTAGCGGATATGCTGTCATGGGCAGTAATTTTGTTTTAAATGTTGATCTTAAAAGTGTTCACTTTTCTTTGCAGAACTTTTAATGGGATTTTATTCCTTATAGGCTGTTCGTGGTAAAATGAGCACATTTGAAAGCCCTGCTTAAGATCTATTTGTATGCACGTTGTGTATTGCTCCAACATATGTAACATTGCCATGGGCCGCATCGCTTAATTCATGCGTCGGTCAAGTGAAACTGTGAAATTATTGGGAAAGTAAATATTTTAAAAACCTGCTCATTTTTAGACTTTGATGGATTTAAAAAAAACCGGAAGCGAAATAAATAATTTAAACTATCAATTGTTACCAACTTTACTGGGCGCATGTCACTCAGTGAGCCCGTAAAAATGTATGCCAGGCAGGAGCAGTGAAATTTTTCTAAGGTTGATTTCAAAAGTGCTCACTTTATCGTGAACAAGCTTTATATAGTTTTCTGTATATTTGACAGCTCTCGTTGTAGTGGCAATACGTGTACGTACACAAGTACACTGCGGAGCGAAATATCGCACGCAGTGCAATATTTCGGTAACATCAAAGGGGCTTCGACATCGCTGCACGCGTGTGAAAATGTTTTGTCCAGCATCGTACCGCTGGTCCGGGCGGCAGGCGAGGCGTGTCGCGTCGATCATCGCGCGGGCACAACAGCGTATCGATACCTCGCACTCGAGCACATCGCTTCGCCGCTGTGGGTGCGTGCCGGTCAATACAACGCCATCCGCCCAGCGCAGACCTCACGAGACAGGCGAGGCGCGTCGATCGTCGCGCGGGCACAACAGCGTATCGATACCTCGCACTCGAGCACATCGCTTCGCCGCTGTGGGTGCGCGCCCGTCAATACAACGCCATCCGCCCAGCGCAGACCTCGCGAGACAGGCGAGGCGCGTCGCGTCGCGTCGATTGTCACGCGGGCACAACAGCGTATCGATACCTCGCACTCGAGCACATCGCTTCGCCGCTGTGGGTGCGCGCCGGCCAATACAACGCCATCCGCCCAGCGCAGACCTCACGAGACAGGCGAGGCGCGTCGATCGTCGCGCGGGCAGAACAGCGTATCGATACCTCGCACTCGAGCACATCGCTATAGGTGGACGCCACCGCCATTTTACATCACTGGGACGCTACTCCCTCAGCGCGGGGGTAGATCGGTCCTTTGGCCACCCAGTTGGTTGTCAGTTAGATTGCGGAGGCGAGGAGAAGCTAACCCCCTCCTCCCTCCGCATCCATCAAACATATTTTATGCTGCAAAGCTAGCATTCTTGTACAGGATTCCCAGGGTAGCGCCTGGGAGCTGTTTCCGTAGCTGAATTTTACTCTCTTTTTCCCTGCCTGTACGGGATAAAAGAGAGTGGTGAAGGCTATTGGTGGACGTGTGCGTTAAAGCTCTGGACAAAAAAACGCGGCGGCGTCAAAGTGTTTTGACGGTTTTTACCCTGCTATTTTTTTTGTAAAGAACAATACATTCTTTATTTGTCACCCCTGATCTTTCCCGGCCACTCAAAAAATAATGTTTTGTTGTAGCTGCAAAAAAAAAAAAACGTTCGGCTGGGTGAATGGCAGTTGTAATCTATTCGCGGTTTATTCGCACTATGTGCATCAGGCCTTTGATGAACCACCCAATGCAGGGCTTCAGAAATGTTCAAAGTAACCGTGAACGGATTTTAAATATAATTTGTGGTCGCCATAAAATATTTTTTTTCGGTGTGGTGAAGTGAGCACTTTTGAAAACCCCGCCAAGTCCCTACTTCAGCCGATTCCGTACGTCATAACAAACTTTGCCACGCGACTTTTAGCTGTTGTTTACATCTGCTGGCTCAACGCGTACTCATTAAATAAACAAATATCGCAATTAGCACTATAAACTCTTAGACGTTCATTTCTGTAAATCATATTGGTTCGTGAATATTGATTGCTGTCCATGATTCTTTTTTTTTCTGTTTAGAAATAAATTAAATGCCTTGCGAGGTCATAAGGAAATATGATATGGTTTAACTGAGATGTCAAGAGAAGAGCAGCAGAGTGGAACATTATTGTTTACTCCCTTCAGAAAAAATGCCAAGATGTTTCGTTCACCTTAAAAAAGTTTGAATGGCTGAAATGCTCGCCCTTTATACGCGTCATCGAAGTCATAAGAAAGACAAGTTTAAAAAAAAAAAAAAAGAATACGGAGTATTTACTCATGCATAAAAAATAAAATGCGTCTTAAACCATCGTTAAATGACCTAAGAATTATGTGCAAAGGTTGTTCGCAGTAAAATGATCACTTTTAAAAGCCCTGCTTACAATCTACTTGTATGCACGTTGTGTATTATTCCGCCTTATGTAAAATTAACATCGCCATGGGCCTCATCACTTTATTCATACGTCGGTATAGTTGAAACTGTGAAATTATTAGGAAAGTAAATATTTTACAAATTTGCTCATTTTTGCACTTCATCGCATTAAAAAAAAAATGCAGAAAACCACAGAAATAATTTAAGATATCACAAATGGTCGCCTGACACTTTTTATTCGACGTTAAGATATGGAACTACTTTCCATCCACATTTACCAACTTTACTGGGTGAATGTCACTCGGCGAGACTGCCAAAATTTATGCGGGCAGGGGCAGTGAAATTTTTATAACGTTGATTTCAAAAGTGCTAACTTTATCGTGAACAGTGTTTAACAATATTTGCAAGAAGACTTAAGGAAATTGGTTTGCTATTTTAAATGCGTTGAAGTGAACTGCGTTCGTATTTTTTTTTTTTTTTTTTTTTTAGTAGAATATTACGAAATCTTATTTTCACTCGTTGTTTATTGAGATTGTCGAAATATTTCCAGATTTACAAAATTTGCACTGAAATAGGCTACGAATTGTTGCATAAATACCTCACAAATCAATGTTTTAATACAAAACTACTCACAACTGACAGGCTTTACTATTACGACTTACGAAAACAATCGTCATGAATCTCAGCGGCTGAATCGAACTGATACAAATTTAAACAACAATCTCCCACGGTGATCATTATTACTGGATACAAGTTTTGTGAAATTTCATCCAGCCACACATTTTTTTAAAGTAGACAAAAAGAAAATTTAATTCACGCCCGCTGCTTGGCTGGAAAATAATATTACTGTTCCCACGCCAACTTCAAATGCCTACGCGGATGCGACCGTAACTTTTCACGGTAAAGTGAGAACTTTTGAGGACCTAGTTATTATTTCTCTCTCAGCCATTTTTTTTATACTGCCACCACTTTTTAAAATAAATATTTCCATTTGGGTAATAAACACAGTATATATATATATATATATATATATATATATATATATATATATATATATATATCGCCAGACTCGAAGGTTAACGTCTTAGGATACAATAAAATATATTTTTTGACTATTATTCCAAATGAGAGGGGCACAAAAAGTGCTCACTTTACCGTGAATATCCTACATCTACAATGTATTTTATGAAACTGCTTCCACACATATAAAGCTGAATATGTTTTTTCTCCCAAATTTCCTACATTGAAGGTTAGTCGTTGAAGCCAGTACGTTATTGGCTCATACAAATTAGAACGTTTGGGTATACATTATAACACTGTTTAAACGTATTTCGAGGACTCAAAGAACTTTTCAGTGCGCGACACATTTTCACGGCGTTATTGTATCAAAACTAGTGAAATACGGGCCGAGGTATCAGTTCATGCGGCTTCTGGAGATTCGCGTATGTAACACGGGCTTTTATTAAAACTGCAGTGTTTAGTTTCGTAGCAGCACTTTCAAGAGTTTCTGGCACAGTAAACTACCTTCAAATACAACATAAATCAGTAACATAGGTACACTGCCATTTTACACAGAACTGCAACACCCGTAAATGTACGTCAGTTTACATGCTCAATTAACGTATGATTTGTATGTTCATAATTTTTTTATTTACCTTTTTACGTGTAGGATTTTTAACTTTAGATGTTGCGATGGCTATCTTACATGTTTAATTACGTTACGTCAGCTAGCTTTCATTTTTGTATGGTTATGTGCAATAAATTTTATTTTTGTTTTTGATCTCACATTGCATTGTATTTATATCGCCGTTTTGAGAACAAGTATTGTTGTGCTTTTTCACGGCTAGGCCGTTGGAAATGGCTCGTTAGGGGGGTTTTTGAAAGCATTTTGTTGTTATTGGTCCGCAGGTTCTAATCCTACCGTGTGATTGGCTGGCCACGTATGCCCACTTAGTGAGGCCAGCTGGCTGAGATAGATCGCGCTCTCCATCATCAGCTTCCAGGAAGTCAAGACATAGCGTAGGAGGCTTGCCCAGAGTGGGTGAAGTTTAGGATTTATGTTGGATAATTAGGGTGTCCTATACCTTCCCCGCCAACGTGTTTAGTAATTGTAGCAACCAGCGATTAAGTTGTGTGCGTATTTCAGACCCTTTGGCGTAATTTAGATGGTAGGAGGTAGAGAGCGCCGAGGAGCTCGTTACGCGTTGAAGAGGAAGCCTGCCACGTCATTAAGTGCCCTGCCTACCTTACCATGGTCCTGCTACGACAGAACCCTCTACACGTCTTGTTTGGGAGAAATAAGGCAGATTGGTTTACCACGAGACCAACATCGCCGTTACAGATAAGCTACATAAGTTTCTACTTCTGTACGTGAGGATACACTAGGGTGGCGACCATTTGTTCTAGAACCTTTGTCACGACGCCATGTTGAAATTTAAGATGCACTGATTCCCGGCATAATATTTCACCAAGAAGAACCTAGTTTGAGTAAAGTGTTTTCCTTGAGCGAACCGATTTAATTTGATACATCTTCGACATCATTCTCAGTGAACAGTAATTTTAATTTCCTGGCCACATTTTTATACAAGACATTTTCGCAAAATTTACACACAAGTTTTAAATGATTTAAGTAACGACTGGCACGACAACATTCTACGGTTTTAGGTCTGTGTTCTTGTCTTCCAGTTTTTGCATATTGCGATCCAGGATTTTTCATCACATGGTATTCATTTGATTTAATTGAAGCGAAAGCTGAAAATTAAGAACAATATAAAAATTCCATAAGATGAATAGCCTCTGTGTGGACTACGTTCGTGTAGTATTGTGTCTCCTTGTCCTTCAGTTTCTCATGATTTGAAGTAGGATTTCAGGCTCTAGAATGAAGTTGAAACTAACCTGCACACACAGGTTGTGTAAGTCAGCTGGTCTGCCGCTCGAGGGTACATCACGTGGTGAGTTTAGCCATCTCTCTGCCTGCGATTGGTCGATTGTTTCACATATTTTTTTTTGACTCCTCTCTCAGTATGGTTTCCAGTTACAATTAGTACGAATATGTTTATTTCGACGAACAAAAAGGGAAACTGCGCTGCCAGGTTAATCGCTCTAACCTCACGTAAACTGAACTACCGTACTAGTGAGGGCCGTATGTAGTTTGCTTTCAGCTGGCGTCATTCCATTCTGTTTCATTTAATTGATTCTAATATGCAGTGTTTGATATTCTGTGCGCACGAGTGTAGAAAGTAGTTGTTATTCTTGCGTTCGCTTAAGTATGCTTAAAACCCAGCCAATTAGCCTACCAGCATCCACACTAATGACAAATTGCGGCGCCATACTCAACAGTCGACAAAATTGTCAACGAACCAGTAAGTAGAAATACGTTTGGCAGTACATATTTAACAGGTGCACATTATTCGCAGGGTATTACAGTGTGTATCAGACCCCTATCTATTCCTTAATCGTATGTATATACTGTTCACGGTAAAATGAGCACTTTTGAAAGCCGTGCTTGAGATCTATTTGTATGCACGTTGTGTATTATTCCATCTTATATAAAATTAACATTGCAATGGGCCTCGTCACTTTATTCATGCGTCGGTCAAGCGAAACTGTGAAATTATTAGAAAAGTAAATATTTTACAAATCTGCTAATTTTTACACGTAGATGCATTAAAAAAAAAAAAAAACAGAAAACGAAATAAATAATTTAAGTTATCACAAATGGTTACCTAACACTTTTTATTCGACGTTAAGCTATAGAACTATTTTCCATCCATCGTTACCAACTTTATTGGGCGAATGTCTCTCAGTGCGCCCGTTAAGATATATGCAGACAGGGGCAGTGACTTTTTTTTAAGGTTCATTTATAAAGTGCTCACTCTTTCTTGGGCGGCCTTTAGCACGGTGTAAGTAGTTACACTAGAAAACCACAAGAAAAAAAAAATAGCATTCGGGAGGATCCTTGGACAGGGCATCCTGATTCCAGAGTTTTCCGAAATAATTTCAAGGAAATGCCGATATTGCTCCCAAACATAGGCCCTGGCCGATCACTTTCCAATTCCTGGATATCTAGTGGTCAGCCATATCTAGTGGCACTCAACATTTCTAGTAATATGCCGTAAACTGGGACTGCATTAAACCTGTTGGGATGACATTGCAACGCCCATAATATTTATTTTTACGTGCCATTTGGTGGAAGGGTAACAAACATTACCGGAGTAGGTAACATTCAAAATTAAAATATCTGGCTACAGTCTAGCCTCTTTTTTTTTTTTTTTTTTTTTTTGCCAAATTGCACCAAAACGAAAATTTCGACTAGTGCAATATTTACCCCTGCAGGTGCAAAGCAGCTCTGTTTCACGGTAACAGAAAATACCGCACACAAAGGTAATTTTTCGCCCGTACTATTGGTACAATACGAGGCTGAATGGTAAATGATGTTACCTGTGTGTGGGTAATGATTCGTAAATCGTGTTGCTCGTTAGGGTTTATATTTATAAGCTGTTCATGGTTGACTGAGCACTTTTGAAATCAACCTTTGAAAAATGTCAGTGCCCATCCCATACCTGCGTGTATTGTAAAGGGCATGGGATTCTGAATCCTAAAAGATATATATATATATATATATATATATATATATATATATATATATATATATATATATATATATCTTTTAGGATATATATAAAAATAGTAAGCAATATATATATATATATATATATATATATATATATATATATATATTGCTTACTATTATATATATAAAAATAGTAAGCAATATATATATATATATATATATATATATTGCTTACTATTTTTATATATATTGTAGAAGAATACACAACGTGCAGTTTCTATCAAAAATTTAATACCACCATCTCTTTTCACACAATGAGTTCTTGGCCTTAAAGTTTTGATGCAAATAACATGGGCTATTTTTTTTATGTATAAAATGACATGTTTTAATTCCAAAAACACAAAAATATTCCAACTCTTCATTAACTTACGATTTTATAAAGAAAAGAAAATAAGGAAAAAATATACATATTTAATTTAATATAATACTCTACAAAAATTCTACTTATTGTATAGCATTAATGATTTCACACAACATGTATTACACTACAAGGTATTATGGCTTAAATTGTAACAATGAGCTAACCGCGAAAGCTAAGTATTTTGGCCGATTTACAAGTGTATTTTATCGTAGAATAAATTAAATACATTCCTACCAAAAGTTTAAGACCGCCTAGTCAGAAACATGAACATTTATTGCTGTAATTGGAGTAAATAGTTATTAGAAACAACCGATCCACGGAGGTAGTTCGAGAAGCACGACATAGTACACAGTTTTCTCACTAGGTAGCAATGTTGTACCATTTCCTGGCGGCTTTGTCGTTACAGACGCCAGTATAGTGGAACTGTTTGTGCCTTTCTACCGCGAACCGGTTGTTACAACATATCCAGTGCCGTGTCGGTTCGAGTACAGCATACGTCTGATAATTTATTGTGTCCAACACCTGAAATTATAAATAAATGTGAACTATGTTTAACGCTCCGTAGACACGAAGGTTCCATGTGGGCGCGTGATACAGGTAGCCCTGTTACGTGGTGCGCAGTCCAGAGTGTTGCCTACCTGCAGGCGTCACAAGTCTTCGCTCATAGCAGGGGATGCGATTTACGCAAATTTTCCTTAGAAATAAATTTTTCGTTGTACTGTATCTCGCGTTGGCTTCCAGGATTGCCTAGTGTTTTTTTTTTCCTGCACGGCGTGGTTATTCTCATGCGAATGATCAGAGTTCATTATTGGAGTGCAAAAATTATCTCTCGCCCAATGGAAACGACTTCTCATACGAAACCTGCAGGCATGAACGCACAATGTTGAAACCTAACAGTCATTTCGGTGATCTCGCGGAAAAAAGAAAAAGAAAATCTCACGTGCGACTTTCCCATAAACTACGTGGATCGGGGTATAAAGAAATTTGCGAATTCAATCCTGACGCGCGATTTTTTTTTTTATTTTTTTTTTTAACTTAGTTCATTAGGTATTTCACAAACCTTTCGCGGCTAAGCGAACAAGTAAACATTCACGTGATGAAAATGTCACAGATATGTATGTATTTATGTACCATGAAGATGCTCAACTCTCCATCAATGAGTGAAACTAAATAGAAGGCATCGTAAACGATCGATGAAAATGTCACAGATATGTATGTATGTACCATGAAGATGCTCAACTCTCCACTCTCCATCAATGAGTGAAACTAAATAGAAGGCATCGCAAACGATCGATGAAAATGTCACAGATATGTATGTATGTATGTACCATGAAGATGCTCAACTCTCCATCAATGAGTGAAACTAAATAGAAGGCATCGCAAACGATCGATGAAAATGTCACAGATATGTATGTATGTACCATGAAGATGCTCAACTCTCCACTCTCCATCAATGAGTGAAACTAAATAGAAGGCATCGCAAACGATCGATGAAAATGTCACAGATATGTATGTATGTATGTACCATGAAGATGCTCAACTCTCCATCAATGAGTGAAACTAAATAGAAGGCATCGTAAACGATCGATGAAAATGTCACAGATATGTATGTATGTACCATGAAGATGCTCAACTCTCCACTCTCCATCAATGAGTGAAACTAAATAGAAGGCATCGCAAACGATCGATGAAAATGTCACAGATATGTATGTATGTACCATGAAGATGCTCAACTCTCCATCAATGAGTGAAACTAAATAGAAGGCATCGCAAACGATCGATGAAAATGTCACAGATATGTATGTATGTATGTACCATGAAGATGCTCAACTCTCCATCAATGAGTGAAACTAAATAGAAGGCATCGCAAACGATCGATGAAAATGTCACAGATATGTATGTATGTACCATGAAGATGCTCAACTCTCCATCAATGAGTGAAACTAAATAGAAGGCATCGCAAACGATCGATTTAAGCAAACCTTGTACTGAAGTTTGTATCGTTGTGCTACATGTTTAACTTAACAAAATAAAATCGAGCTGACCGCTCAGTTATATTTCAGTTGCGTTTGAATAGTCACGCTAGTGGAGTACATACGTATGCATACTTAACTTAATGTGTGCTTGTCCAGACTATTCGGAAGGGGATTCAAACAGTGTGGCGGCGCTAACACAACATACGAATTAAAAGAAGAATTTGCTACATATAGGCAGTGGAGTGTTAGGATTATTTTAGCAAATATCTCTGTCGGTACGGTTATGGAACACTAAATAAGAACTACCGAATGTGGGACAATCTGCTAAATCAGATTAAAATGACCTATTTCCAGCCACTATAGTTGATGTATATTAACTCCCTCGGGAGAACTAATAAGCGAAGGCATTATTGCGCCTTAGATACGCCCGGAAGCTATTCGCGGGAAATAAAGTAGAAGTGGTGGCCTAAAATGGTTTAAATTGTTCACTTACAACAGAAAGACATTTCGTGTAACAGTATAGAGGGTTGGGCGGAATTCGACCCACAGACCTCTTCAGGTGATTCCTTACGCAGAATCAATTGGGAAATATAACCTAAAACCAAAACTGAATATTAAAAAATTTTAGAACTTGTTAATTATTTACTTAACAGTAAGATGCAATTAAAATAACTTGCCTCTTGTTGCAAACTTCCCAGCATCCGCCGTTTGCGTGTAAAACACACAACACAAAGCTTCGGCTTCAGCGATACAGCGCCTAGCATTCAGGCGATACTAACTGAAGGCTGTTCACGATAAAGTGAGCACTTTTTAAATCAACCTTAGAAAAAAGTAACTGCCCCTGTCTGAATATATTTTAGAGACATGCGTCCAGTGAAGTTGGTAGCAATGGAGGTGAAGTAGTTCCATATCTTAACGTTTAATAAATAGTGTTAGGTAACCATTCGTAATAACTTGATTTATTTTTCACTTTCTGTTATTTTTTAAGCCTCTAAATGTAGAAATAAGCGGATTTGTAAAATATTTACTGTTCTAATAATTTCACACTATAATTTGACCGACGCATGAATAAAGTGATGAGACCAATGGCAATGTTTATTTAATATAAGGAGGGAGAATACATTACGTGCATACAAGTAAGTAATAAGCAGGGCTTTCAAAAGTGCTCATTGTAATGAGAACAGCATATACACGGATGTGGGCCCACCACACAAGCGGTGATTGAGGACATCCCAAACAATTGATTTAAAGAAGGGAAGATGCTTGTTTATTTCTGGCGACAGTAGTCATGGGTGGTGCTCGACTGACCCTTCATCGACATGGAGGGTACTAGACACGTTTAGGCTCGACATGGAGGGTACTAGACACGTTTAGGCTCGACATGGAGGGTACTAGACACGTTTAGGCTCGACATGGAGGGTACTAGACACGTTTAGGCTCGACATGGAGGGTACTAGACACGTTTAGGCTCGACATGGAGGGTACTAGACACGTTTAGGCTCGACATGGAGGGTACTAGACACGTTTAGGCTCGACATGGAGGGTACTAGACACGTTTAGGCTCGACATGGAGGGTACTAGACACGTTTAGGCTCGACATGGAGGGTACTAGACACGTTTAGGCTCGACATGGAGGGTACTAGACACGTTTAGGCTCGACATGGAGGGTACTAGACACGTTTAGGCTCGACATGGAGGGTACTAGACACGTTTAGGCTCGATATTGAGGGTGCTAGGCAGTCCTAGACTCGTCTTGGAGGGTGGTTGGCAGTCCTAGGTCGTGTAGTTCACTGCAGGAAGTATTGGTGTGGCCTACCAAGGTTGGAACTGCATCGCTGGCGACAGTAGTTGTGTAGTTCACTGCAGGAAGTATTGGTGTGGCCTACAAAGGTTGGAACTGCATCGCTGGCGACAGTAGTTGTGTAGTTCACTGCAGGAAGTATTGGTGTGGCCTACAAAGGTTGGAACTGCATCGCTGGCGACAGTAGTTGTGTAGTTCACTGCAGGAAGTATTGGTGTGGCCTACAAAGGCTCTAACTGCATCGCTGGCGACAGTAGTTGTGTAGTTCACTGCAGGAAGTATTGGTGTGGCCTACAAAGGCTCTAACTGCATCGCTGGCGACAGTAGTTGTGTAGTTCACTGCAGGAAGTATTGGTGTGGCCTACAAAGGCTCTAACTGCATCGCTGGCGACAGTAGTTGTGTAGTTCACTGCAGGAAGTATTGGTGTGGCCTACAAAGGCTCTAACTGCATCGCTGGCGACAGTAGTTGTGTAGTTCACTGCAGGAAGTATTGGTGTGGCCTACAAAGGCTGGTACTGCATCGCTGGCGGCTGTAGTTGTGTAGTTCACTGCAGGAAGTATTGGTGTGGCCTACAAAGGCTCTAACTGCATCGCTGGCGACAGTAGTTGTGTAGTTCACTGCAGGAAGTATTGGTGTGGCCTACAACGGCTGGAACTGCATCGCTGGCGCAGAAAGTTTTGTAGTTTCGCGTGCATTTTTGCACGAAAACGGTGAGTTCTGGCTGGGCATTTGCAACAAGAGGAACAGTTTTGTTATTTTGGACATACTGCTAAATATTCCAGCATCAAACGTTCATAAATCCTGGCGGTAAAGCAATAAGAGGGAGTTCACCATTGTTATTTTCATTACGGTGCCGGGAGGGGGGGGGGGTGTATTAACGGCACTTTGATCTTGCGTCGAATATCTTCATAACACAAACCAATCTTCGGAAAACTGTTATATTTATTTAATTTCTTTTCCACAATTTTTCTAAAGTAAAGTTTAAAATATCTTTTTACAAAGTCTGAAATCTCTGTAAACATTTAGTTTAATATAGAAACTGTCCTTTATATTTCAAATTCATTTTTCACGAGGAATAACCTCACGTAGCTTGTTGGTCGAACTCCGCCCCCTTCTTGTATATTAATCAACTATTCAAGCTGAAGTACTTTGTAACCACTAAACAGTGACGACAAACAAAACCGTAAGTACGCAAGTAATCTCAGCAAGTAAGCAATTTCGTATAAATAGCATGTGTAGACTCTCTGTGTACTATACTGAGAATTATAAAAGTGCTAGTATGCAGGCTGTTGCAAAAACACATGCCCAATTTTCAGGGGAACACACCTCATATCTAGAGGAAGGAAAAAAAGTTATACGAACATGTAGGTGCGGAAACAATTTGTTTCCTTACTACAGCTCCCTGTACATATAGTACATTGTATGGACCGCGGGCTGGATCATGGTTGTGTGGAATGCCATCGCAGCTATCGAGTGCGTGGTACACGACCTCGCATGCCACGACGTTCTCAAATGGTGCACACGCCCGACTGATGCTCACGCGAGTGAGTGAACAGATTTGGACGGCTCTTAACATCGAGGTCTTGAGAGCCGATGAGGTTGACTGAGGTGAGTATGGAGCAGCGCCGGAAGAAAAAGCGGGGGAAACGGGAGATCCATGAGAAAACTCGCCGACCAATGGCATTGTCCGTAACGATTCCCACATGCTAAAAATCCGTTGACCCGGCCGGGGATTGAATCCGGTTCACCTTGGTGGGAGGCGAGCGGACTAACCGCTCGGCCACCGCGGCCCCGATGCGCACACGACACTTATAAGTCCCTGCTCGATGCTACGTCATACAGTGCGCTGTTACCGATAAAATATCAGCTTCGATACCTATGGTATGTTGCTGCCGCCACGCAACTCTGATGGCATTCAACACAAACATGATCCAGCCCGCAGGCCATTCAATGAACGTTATGTAAAAGGAGCCGCACAGACCATTCACTGTTACTTGCAACTTTCCTGGAGCCCTGCTAAAGATCTACTTCAAGGATATTCTTCCGCCTCGTACAATCAAAGCTTAACCTAGTCTAGAAAATTACATCAAACTGACTACCCATCGAATTCATGCGCCCTCAACATAATCGTATTTTGCACAAGAATTATTTATTACTAGGCGTTACGAACACAAATATTTTCTCACTGTTTTAATTTGTATTAATTATAAATTGGCTATCATAATTTATAGATAAAATATAAACCAAAGTTCAGTTTAACCAAAAGTAAGTAACTTTCATTTTAGCAGACGTATAAAATACTTGTGACGTATTGTATATTTAGGAAACAACAAACACGTCATACATGGGGTGGATTTTTCAAAGGTTTCATTCAAAAAGTGCGAAGAAACCGCGATTAGACTATAGTGAAGAAATGAAGCGCTTCCGGGCCCATGTTCAGTTAACTATTTAAATTTCTCCTGGGGCCACGGTGGCTGAGCGGTTAGCCTGCTCGCCTCCCACCAAGGCGATCCTGGTTCAATCCCCGGCCAGGTCACCCCAGATTTTTGCATGTGGGAATCGTGCCGGACGATGCCTCTGGTTGGTGGGTTTTCTCGGGGAGCTCCCGTTTCCCCCGCCCCTCCATATTCTGGCTTTGCTGCTCCATGCTCACCTCAATCCTCAATCACCCTCATCGGCTATGAAGACCTCGATTTTTAAGAGCCGCCCAAATCTCTACTCCACCCCTTCGGACGTGAGGAGCGTTTCCCCAAAGTTTTGACGTGTTTTTTTTTTTTGCAACGGCCTATATACGTGGAGACGTCACGAGCGGAGTCAAGTAGGGACGATTGTGTATACTAAGAGAGATCTCGGACGCGGCCTCACTTCGTCGACTTCTTTTTGATGGGGGTCGTCGTCGACTGACGTGCTGCGTGGGATGGTGGCCTCGTATCGACTGGAACACACTCCAGCATCGCTTGCGCTCCAGCGAGCTTCCAGCTGTCATCCCCAGCCGTCTCCTACTGGCCCATCTTTCACACTCCGCGACCAATACTGTACTGTTCCGGACTTCTCTGCGTTCACGGCAATTATCGCCGGGAAATTTCGACGTATATACGTATGGACACCTGTTTTCCGCGAAAATATTTACGCGGCGGCTAGATTCCAATTATGTATTATAAATGACATGCGGCTACGGCCTCCTGTACAGAATCAGTATCGTGGTTGGATGGTTTTAATTCGCACACGTTTTAAGAGTGGGATAGACAATCGCGATTTTTGTGAAATAGTTCTTTGCGCGAATATGTTCTATAAATAAGACTTTTTGTCATAAAAAATAAAAAAATAAACAATTTTTTTATCCCCCCCCCCTTTTTTTTTCGTTTGCATATTGAGTGTATTCTTGGACAAAAAAATTCGTGAAAATGTTCAAATATCGCAATTTTAAAGCTTGCCTATGCAGTTTCCTTAAGCGGCAAGAGAAAAGTACAAATATACTGGTGAAGTTTAATCTGTGGTCTTCAGTCACATGTAATAAAACCCCGCTGTTACACATCTGTTTTGCACAGTGCACAGCGTCACGGAGGAAATACTGCGCGCCTAGCGCTTAGTAGCGATGAGGCACTACAGTCAATTCACGGTTTTTTCGGCTTTTTTTAAAATCAAACCTTTGAAAATTTCCCCATTATGACGTGCTTAGTTATTTTCTAAATACGCCCTGTATCACAAGCGTTTTATACTTGTGTTCATAAAAGTTACTTCTTTTTCTTCTGTTAAATTGAAATGTTATTCATAATTTATCTATAAATTATAATGCTTCATTGATAAATAATTTGAATAAAAAACATTGAGAAAACCTGTATGTTGGTAGTGCCTAGTGAGAAACAGTTCTTATTCAAAATACTGCTATAGGCTGTTCAAGATAAAGTGAACACTTTTTAAGGCCCTCACAAAAGGCATTAACTCCTAATAAATATATTTCATTACAGTCTCAGACGTTAACTATTGAGAGTGATGAAATATATACACAGTGTTTATTAGTCATATTGCAATGTTTACAATAAAAAGTGGCGGGACGGTATAAATTAATTGAAAGGAAGTGCTCACTTGACCGTGAATAGCCTATACAACTGAGTGCGTACGAATGTGGTCCGGTAATTCTCAAGACTTGTTAAGCTTAGTTTGCACGAGGCGGAGGAATACCTTGCAAGTAGAACTTGAGCAGGGCTTCAGAAAAGGCTGGAGCAACCGTGAATGTATTATAGGCGTGAATGTTAGTGTCGCCCTTATGGCTCCATCGCTTCTTGACCTTGGAGGCGCGGGTACGGCCCACTCTTAAGAGGAATGGTGCGCGAAAGCAGTGCGTCTATAGGCTGTTCACGGTACAGTGAGCACTTTTGAAATCCCTTCTTAAGATCTACTCGCATGCACGTTGTGTATTCTTCCGCCTTATGCAAGATTAACAGTGTCGTGGGCCTCATCACTTTCTTCATGCGTCGGTCAAGTGACGCTGTGAGATTATTGGAAAAGAAAATATTTTACAAATCTGCTCATTTTTACACTTCGGCGCATTCAAAAAAACAGAAAGCGGAAAAAATAATTTAAATCATAAGAAATAGTTACCTGACACTTTTTATTCGACGTTAAGATTCGGAACTACTGCTCCTCCATCGCTACCAACTTTATAGGGTGCATGTCACTCAGGGAGCCCGTAAAATTCATGCAGGCAGGGGAAGTGACTTTTTCTAAGGTTGATTTCAATAGTGCTCACTTAATGATGAACAGTCTTTACCTCATTTTCGTTATAACTTTTTTTCAGAGTATTTGTCTATGTATTCACATAAGAAGATGAAGATGGAACTTGGTTATCAGATTTGGTTGTATCGGAAATTAGTTGGTACTTCTGGTGACATGCATGTTTTTGGTCATGTTGAATTGTTTTTCAATCCGTGATTATGTGTTATGTAATTATGTGTAATTTATTTTTATAAATATATATTTTTTGTAGGTATGAAATGTATTGCGGCGTTTTCCCTTATTTTTTGTATTCCTTTTTACTTCATATTAAAAAGGGGGTGTATTGAGGGGGGGGATATTTTAACATGTATTTTATGCTATTAAATATACGGAGTGATACGAATACACACCAAGGACATCACACTAGATGCTCAAAAAGTGCACCCTTCAAAACTCCAATTAGTAAAATTAATAGCGAAGTTTATGAAGCTTCCTTAGGGAAACATCCAACATGATACACAGAAAAATATATAAATTACATTAGATTGACAAAAGACATGCAAGAAGGGTAAAATTCACTCTCCCCTCTTTTCCTCTCGATATGATCCCTTTAATATGACCGAAAGGAGTAATTATATTTGTTAAGTTGGTGGGTCAAATGTTTATGTTGGCCACTATATAAAATTTGAATTATGTAAAGAAATTAAAATCGATCACAAAATTACATTTGTTCCTGTAGTGGACTTAATGGGAACACAACAGCAGGATCTAAATCTTGAAAATAATTTTGAATAAAAATTCTGATTAGACGTCCTCTATGTAAAAAAAAAAATATTGTCAGTGTAACAGATTTTCAAACACATTCAAGATCATTTCATAACATTCGTCGCAAGGAAAAATTCGATAGCTTTATTACATCTCCAGATTTTACTGTCAAATATTTGAAGGCGAAAATTTGACACTGTGACACAAGAAGCAGTAACTTCAAATGCCGTAAATTAAAACCTTTCTCCATGCAATGCCAAGTTTCAAGAACTATATCTATTTCTCTGCTACCAACTTAACTGGCAGCCCACATGGCTTTGTGCGCTGTATTGTGTATGTAGACATGGCAGTGATTTTTTTCAGATGTTGATTTCAAAAGTGCCTACTTTACCATGAACATCCGTTACGAGAACGGAAACAGTGACGTGACGTTTGCAGGGCGATCCGCTCCAACACTGTAACTTCGCTAATATAGTATATTCGCGGTTTCTTCACACTTTTTGAGTCAAACCTTTGAAAAATCACCCCAGCTATGACACATGTAGTCATTTCTTAAATGTGCCCTGTACCACAAGCGTTTTATACATACAAGTATCTAATTTTTCGTTTAATCGAAGCTTCAACTATATTTTATTCATCAATTATAGTATTTCATTTCTAATGAATATGAATACAGTGAGAAAATAAATGTGTTGGTAGCGCCTAGTAAGAAATGCTTCTCATGCAAGATATAATTACAACTGAGTGCGCACGAACTCGGTGCGGTGTCCTTTGATATAATTTTCTATACTTGGTTAAACTTAATTTGCACGAGGCAAAGGAATATCCTGGAAGTTGAACTTCAGCAGGGCTTGAGAAAAGTGCCAAGTAACCGTGTATGGGTTATAGTAACATGATTGATATCATACACTAAAGTTGAGGTAGACCACTCATTCGTCTTCTGCACACGTGCCCAACACTAACCTACCCCAATCCTGCACAGCTGTCAAAGTCGCATGGTCAACATGATGAACGTGTTTGTATACATCTTAACTTAAAAATGACAAGAACTATTATCCAAATAAAATACTTTTAACAGATTGAATTTAATCAAACTGCATTATAAATTGGTTAAAGGAAGTATACATACATCGCAAAACATTCCTTTACAAATCAGTCTTCTAACCTAACATCCAAATCATGCCGTTTTCGCTAGACGTGTTGGCAGAAAAGCAGTTCAATGTTGGGACACGGAGATTGGCTGGGACACGGAGATTGGCAGCCAGCGAGATCGGTCTACCTCACCTTTGGTCTATGATTGAAATAAATTGTGGTCTTGTTTGATCGGGTGTACAAACTGCGACACAAGCGTGGCCTTGGGTCGTCATCGTGCATGCGTATAGGCCCACGACAACTGACGGGAATTTCGGGCGTGGGCGAAGTTCTGGCGTGCTGAGTTTTGTGTCAAACTAAAGATCTCGCCTAGATTTGTCGATTCAAGTTTTAAAAAGCTAGTAACCATTTCGTTACTTTCACTTCATTACCCTAAAGCAAAAATCACATAGGTCCGACAAACCCAACACGACACAACGAAAACAGCAGCAACGGCATGACATAACCGACACGACGCTATCTGCATTTTACATAACTATTTAGATGGCGCTGATATGCTATGCAGGTTTAACAGGCAGAGTGGGATTTGGAAGTACAAAGTACAAAAGTGAAATTTTTATTTTTTAAAAGTTAACACAGTAATTTTCATATTTTTTTTCTTTAAAGCTGATTTTTTGCCATTGTAGGAAAAGCTTGTCATACAATTTCTTCTTACAAGCTTGTACACTCTGTGCATCGTGCCGCACGACACGAGGAAAATATAAATAATTTCTAATCCAAAATATCTGGTCGGACGACAGAATTTTTTGGGCTTACGTCAGATCTACCGTGTTATTTCAAAGGCTGTTTAGATTTATGTGTTGTGTCGGGGCTGTCATGTCGTGCTTCTCGGGGCTGGCATAGCACAACATTACCTGTTAAGGGGACTATGTAGCTGCGCGTCCAAGCTCAAGAAGCGAGGGAGCGATACGGGCGACAGTTACATGCATGCCTAGCACCTCATTCCTCCTATGCGCAAGGCGTGCAGTGTTTCCATCATTACGCTATCCTGTACAAATTAGATCTGTAACATAAGGGTTTTATTAACGCGATGAAAGACCACAGATTACACTACGCCCATATCTTTGTACTTTTCTCTTGCTGCTTAAGGGAACTGCACAGGCAAGTTTTAAAAATGCGATATTTGGCAATTTCCACGAATTTTTTTTTTCTCTAAGACTACACTGAATATGACAAAAGTAAAAGAAAATAAGGTGCATGGATAACTGTTGTTTATTTTATCTAACAAAAAGATGTATTGGCAGTACATTTATTTACAGAAATATAAATATTCGCGCAAACAAGCATTTCACAAGAAACACGAGAGTCCATCCCACTCTTAAACGCAGACGTGTTCACATCAAGCCGACGAGCGTTTACCTGGCACAGCCGCACCCCGATTTGGTTGTAATTAAAACTGTTATGTTCTGTCAGTATCCCATGATAGGCCAAGTATCACTTCTCTGTAATACCTCGGGACAATCCGTGAGCTCACTGACAGCTGCCCTATGTTTGAAATTATTTGCCATCGCGGCTACATTGTTAAATGTTGAAAATTTACTTAACTTAGCATAGTATCCAGCAGAAATGCGCTCTAAATATACTGCAGTAGACTCCCTAATAAAACATACATTTATGTCAAAACATTAAATACGGAATCAACTTTGGTTCTTGCGTTCATGCCACTTAACATTCAAGTTAAAAATCAAATTTCTAAATATTTGAAATCGCTCTTAACAGCCAGCAGGATTTCTAAACCAGTAATAAAATTATAAATGAATACACATTATTTATATGTATACCCTACAAATTCAATTTTGCTTGGCATAATTTATTGTTCGTGCAAGCTTCACAGGAAACATTTTTTTTCTTTTTTTGTAATACCTGTTTATGCTCAGAATAATAACGTAATGCAAAATATATGTAAATATCTTGAAAACAGATGACTGAGTGGCATGGAGATATACAGTAATGTTTGTACTTGTCACTATCGATTCTTTGTAATCTAGTTGCCAGAGATATTCGTTTACCTCCGCAAATGAAATATTGAAATTTTACAACGAACTGTTTCAGAAAACATAGAAAACCGTTTACGTAGTCTAATGTTTCTAATGAACTTAAAGGTTACAACACTTGCTTAAAGGCTGTTCACGATAAAGTGAGCACTTTAGAAATCAACCTTAGAAAAAAGTCACTGCTCCCACTTGCATATATTGTAACGGGCGCATTGAGTGGCATGCACCCAGTAAAGTTGGTAACGATGGAGGGAAAGTAGTTCCATATCTTATTGTCAAATAAAAAGTGTAAGGTAACCATTTGTGATCACTTAAATTATTAATTTTGCTTTCTGTTTTTTTAATGCACCGAAGAGAAAAAAAAGAGTATATAAGCCTATGTAAAATATTTACTTTTCTAATAATTTTACAGTTTCACTTGACCGATGCATGAATAAAGTAATGAGGCCCATGGAAATATTAATTTATGCGCATTAAAGTAGACCTTAAGCAGGGCTCTCAAAACTGCGCATTTTACCGTGAACAGACAATAGTAAAATTCAACTCCAGTTTTACAAATGCTACGTCAAGATTTTGTGAAATCCACTTTTATTATATTTTAGTGTGAAAAATACATGAGTGGCAATTAGTTGAAAATGAATTCCTTGTACAAATATGTACAAAAAATGTTTGAGAGCACAGAGCGCAGGGGTGGGTGCCAAGTTAGTGGTATGATCACTACACCACATCACCCCTGCCTTAGAGCAACAGCCTCTGGCTAGTGATATGCAAAATCGAACGAAATCGATTTGAATATTCGATTGTCACTGTTTAATCGAATTTTCGATTTTTTTTTTTCTGTGGTATTCGAATGAATCATTCGTTGGAAGTTTTCCTTCTCGGCAACAGACGGCTCTGGGTGTACAGCAAATTTTACACAATTTTTTAAGGTCATTAGCAATTGAATTTTATTTATTTTTTTGCCATTTTTGTACAAAGATTTAAAACTTCCTCTTAAAACTTTTTTCTTTAAACACAGTTTCTGTCGGGAAGCAAAATTGCACCCAACAATCACTTTGTTAAATGAATAATTCGCTTCACTCATGAGACTGCCCATACATATTCACTTCGTGAATGTTTCATTCGAATATCAGGGTAGTGAATAACAACTCTTGCAATAATTCTGTTTCTGAAGATAAATTTCAGCAACTGTTTTTAGTTTTGTAACTTTTCGTGAATTACAAGAGATTTTGACCCATGAAAATAGCTGAGAAACATTATTTATCATTGAAACAATGAGAACAGATTGGGACTAAAAAGAATACAGCATAGAAATAATACTGTATTATTTCTATGCTGTTTACGACAGCTTCGCAATACACATTACGACGAAAAATTATCGAAAACATAAAATGTTACCTTTTTTTAAAAACTAATAAATACTATAATTTCTTATGAACACAAGAGCCATAACTTCAATAAAATACACCATTAATTTACTGGCTTCAAAAAGAACTTTCGAACTGTTAACTTGTGGAAGCATTAATATTCATCCCTTTCGATTAAGACACAAGGATGCAAACGGAGAAGAAAACAGAATATTCGTAATCCCAATGATTGATTTGATTTCAGAGGAGACTATTCGAATACAAATCGACTTCGAGAATAATCGCGTGATTAAAGTAATTTTTTATGATGCATACTTATTTCAGTTGACTAATTGAACATAAATCATAATGGTCCAGAAGTGACATACGTGCAATCTCTCATAATCGATTAATCAGTTATCCACTCCTCACTCGCCTAGTGGGCCAGAAGTGACACAGGTGTCCTTGCTCATAATCGATTAATTGATTATTCGCTCCTCACTCGCCTACTGGGCCAGAAGTGATACAGGTGTCCTTGCTCATAATCGATTAATTGATTATTCGCTCCTCACTCGCCTAGTGGGCCAGAAGTGACACAGGTGCCCTTGCTCATAATCGATTAATTGATTATTGGCTCCTCACTCGCCTACTGGGCCAGAAGGGATACAGGTGTCTTTGCTCATAATCGATTAATTGATTATTCGCTCCTCACTCGCCTACTGGGCCAGAAGTGATACAGGTGTCCTTGCTCATAATCGATTAATCAGTTATCCACTCCTCACTCTCCTAGTGGGCCAGAAGTGACACAGGTGTCCTTGCTCATAATCGATTAATTGATTATTCGCTCCTCACTCGCCTACTGGGCCAGAAGTGATACAGGTGTCCTTGCTCATAATCGATTAATTTATTATTCGGTCCTCACTCGCCTACTGGGCCAGAAGTGATACAGGTGTCCTTGCTCATAATCGATTAATTGATTATTCGCTCCTCACTCGCCTACTGGGCCAGAAGTGATACAGGTGTCCTTGCTCATAATCGATTAATTTATTATTCGGTCCTCACTCGCCTACTGGGCCAGAAGTGATACAGGTGTCCTTGCTCATAATCGATTAATTGATTATTCGCTCCTCACTCGCCTACTGGGCCAGAAGTGATACAGGTGTCCTTGCTCATAATCGATTAATTGATTATTCGCTCCTCACTCGCCTACTGGGCCAGAAGTGATACAGGTGTCCTTGCTCATAATCGATTAATTTATTATTCGCTCCTCACTCGCCTACTGGGCCAGAAGTGATACAGGTGTCCTTGCTCATAATCGATTAATTGATTATTCGCTCCTCACTCGCCTACTGGGCCAGAAGTGATGCAGGTGTCCTTGCTCATAATCGATTAATCAGTTATCCACTCCTCACTCTCCTAGTGGGCCAGAAGTGGCACAGGTGCTCTTGCTCATAATCCATTAATTGATTATTCGCTCCTCACTCGCCTAGTGAGCCAGAAGTGACATGCGTGCCCTTGCTCCATCCACAAACAAAAATGTTGCTTATACCACTCTTACACCAAAATTAATTACTATATAAACAATTACAACCCACTCCTCTGGTCAATCAGCCCCAGTACCTCACAGAGTCCACACAGAATCTGCTCTGCCAACATGACCCTTATGACAACTAACCCTTTCTGAAACAATGAAAATCAAACAAATTTCATACCCAACAACAAAAAAAAATTAAAGAATTCTTCAATAAATTTGATTAGTTACACGAATTAATTACCTACTAATAAACTAGTCGATTAGTAAATAATCGATGTATCGAATATTTGATATATCGAACAATCGATTATCCGCTCCATCGACACGTCATTATACAAGTGGGTCAGAAGTGACATACTCTCTCTACTCGAGAGCCGGGGACGTGGCATTTGTCTCAGGGAGGAAGAAGGATGTCGCACTTCTACTGTGCAAGGAGCAGCTGTGTGTGCCAAGTAGGGGGGGGGGGGGAGAGAAGACCCTGGCACACTGCCCTCTGGCAGGGGAAGGTTCAGTGTAGGTAGCAGCAAGGAGAGACAGGCAGTTTATCACGGGCGCCTCGGGGGGGGGCTGCATCAGTTCTCTCTGCTAGAGGTGCCCCTAGAGGGGAAATGCGGCGTGTGTCTATGTTAGTAATATTTACATATGTCCACAACATCGGCCATCAGTACAGCCTATTCACCCGTTATGCACACTTTCTAAATAAAACCTTTGAAAAATCACCTCAATATGACGTGTTTGTTGTTTCTTATAACAAGCATGTTATACTTGCGTTAATATATAGTACCATACATCTGGTTAAATAACAATTTTACTTATATTTATTTAAAATTTATAATATTAAGTTATATCTAATATGAATAAAACAGTGAAAAAAAAAAATAGATCTGTTTGCACCCGAAATTCGAATCAGTAGAAAACCACTGATTGTTTCAGTGAAAAAATTTCTCTGATTGAATAAGTGACGTGATATTATTACACTCCCGACTGCAGTGGCGATTTAAATATTGTTTTTATTGAATGTAGCCAATTCATTACGTTAAATAAACACATTTACGATATTTTACTATTTATATTGCGCAATTTACCGTAATTTAAAAAGGAAACTAGTTCTTGGAGGTGGCTGGGATTGAGCTCACAAGCCCTTTCCACGAAGGCATGTGGCCGTCACCTCACCAACTGCGCTACCACGTCAAGGCGAGATGTTCACAGGAAAATACATGTCTTCTACTATTGCCGCAAAATTGTGAAGATTTAAATGGTATGCTCTTACTTTTCGTTTTTGGTTTAATTGGTACCGTTATGATTGTTTAAACGAATAGTGTATATGAGTGCACTCTCTTCATCCCATTAGATGCAGTTTAATTTAAACCTTCAAACAGAGCACTGTGACTATTAGGCTACATGCAAACGAAATGAAAGACGTAAAAACGAAATGAAAGGCTGAGTGCTTTTATTACTTCGTAGAATGGCCTTTTGAAAGACGAAATACACTTAAGAAAGTAAGTATATTGTATTGATTTTATTAGTTTGTTCGTTGTTATTTCACTTGATACGCATTGTTAAACGGCTTTTTTAAACGTTGTTTGACAGCCAATTTTTCACGCTGTTTAACTGATCCATCAAACTCTAAATTCGAATCAGTGTAAAACCACTGATTCGCAGTGAAAATGGCTTCACTTAGAATAAGTGAAATTTTTCACATCACTAATTCAATCAGCGTAATTTTTCCACTGAAACAATTAGTGTTTTTTTTTCTCGCGGATTCTAAGTGGAGCCATTTTAACTGCGAATCAGTGGTTTTCAACTTATTTGAATTTAGAGTGCAGTCAAAGATAAACCACCGAGTAAACAGTGACAGAAATGACTGATGGATCAGTGGAAAATGTCACTGAATCAATAAGTGAAGGAAATCTGGTAGTTTTTCACTGATTAATACGTTGAATTCACTGGAGTGACTGTTGAATCAGTCAGATACTTTCGACAGATTGAAACAGTGAAGTTCTCACTGATTCATATTTATAGTGTGGTAATGCCAAGTGCCATATTAGTATAAATCAGAGACCTGTTAAAGATGTACAAAAATATACGTATCTCGGCACCACCATAAATTCCTGTGGGATTGCTCTGAGGAAGTGAAGTCTCTTATTGGACAAGTTAAGGCTGTCTTCAACAAAATGAGTAACCTTTTTGGAAGTCATGAGATAACAATGACCACAAAAATGAGACTTCTACGCTGTTATGTGTTCTCTGTTCTATATCTTGGCGTTGAAATTTGGACTCTGACGGAGTGACTCAGTAAAATATTGGAAGTGGTTATATCGGAGAATATTAAGAGCACCGTGTACAGACCATGTTACAAATGTTGACATTCTTCGGCGGATGGAAAAGTGCGAAGAAGTATTGACCACGGTGAAAACAAAGAAGCTGCAGTACCTCGACAATATCCTGAGGAACGAAAGCAGACACCAGCTTCTTCAGTTTATTTCACAAGGAAAGATACCCGGGAAGAGAAGAGCTGGTAGGAGAAGAATCTCCTGGTTGAAAAACCTCAAAACATGGACCTCTAAGATATCTACAGAGTTATTCCGAGCAGTGCTTAGTAGAGAGAGCACAGTTGAGATGGGTGCCAACATCCAGAACGGATAGGAACTACAAGAAGAGAATGCCAAGCAAGAAATAGTTCTTACTCAAAATATTATTATTGCGCACGAATGCGGTGCGTTGTCCTTTTGGTGTAGTCTCCTAGACTTGATTAAGTTTTGTTTGTACGAGGCGGATTAATAGTGTGAAAGTAGAACTATAGCAGGGCTTCAGAAAAAGTTGTAGGAAACCGTGAACCGACTACAGCATGCCATCGTATGAAACGCTGTAGAAGAGAACGAACTGAAGTGAAAGTGGATTCAGAGACAGTCGCACTCAGGTCTACCGCGACATCCAGTATCCGTGGCTTCGTGGCGTACACAGTGTTTCTCAGAGTTTCAGACAGATCAAGAATTGTGTTTGGCTGTGTTGGGTACACGGCCGTTTATTTCGCGTGAATACGTCTGCATTGACGCGCTCGGACGCCTTGATGTTTATTTTACGTTCCCGGCACCGCTTCACTCGATCATATGGCGTTTTGTGGGTATCACTGGATTGCTTTTGAGATGCTCTTTCCAACCGTATACAATTTCTTTATTTCGACTTGGTTTTTTTTGACGAGTAAAGGTCGGCATTTTGTTAAGTTTTCTTAATTTTTTACATTAAACGCATACAATTTCACCATAACACGCAATCGATTGAACTTGACGAGAGCTGTCGATTGAAACTCAAACGAGCGTCGTAGCTTCTCCTAGTCAAAAGTTGTACCACGCGGAAGTTATGAGACGCGGCGAAACGAACTCAAAATTGTGCACCCCCTCCTCCCCCCTCCTGTGGAACGGGTGATGCTTCGCAGTCCTCACTCAACGTAACATATTCTTTGATCCTTTGGCAATCGAGTGGTGTAATTGAATTTCGATTCTAGACTATAGATTCGGAGCTGCAATGCTAAACTGCATCCCCCGATTTTGTTATCATCGGATTTTCTGGATTGCCTCCCATTATGGTTGGACATTTAAAGACGTATTCGCGTCAAAAATCACATCGGCTTTAAGTGTGGAGATCTGGATGGGCACTTGACACGTCCAAATCGGCCTGTCTACCTCCCAACAAATGTTTCATCCAAGAGCGGCCGAACATCTCCGACGGTTATGCACCGATGCTCCGTCCTACTGGGAAAACCTATAGTCGTCTGGATAGAGTTTGGAAAACTGCTGCCACAGTATCTAATTCTGACCTCCATCGTCTCTGCACCTCAACCACGTCCTCTTATCTCCAGCAACACTTTAAAATCCACTCACGTGGCCCGTAAGAAAACTTAGTCACGCCTCCATTTCCTCTACAGCAGTGTTGCCAACCTCACCGTAAATAATTGTGTTACCAATCCATATAAATTACGCTACTTTGGAAAAATATGCTACATTTAAGAAAATTGCGTCGAGTTTTGCACGTTAATGTAAAAGATAGGCTATTGCTTTTATGGCGCAATAAAATGGAAAATCAAAACATTTATTTTAAAACAAATAACCTAAATTATGTAATGCACCGAAAGGATGTTATTTTTAATTATGACTTAGTTTCCATTTCTTTAATCGTTTGTATAATACACGTATACACACAATAATATTTTAAAATAATAATTTATTGCTAGGGAAGAGCTTCATACTCTGTATCATTCTTGTCAGCAGGAATAGATCCTGACATCAAAGTAAGGTTACTGGCGCTGGGATACAATGAAGGCTTTATCATCATTTTGCCTGGAATGAAGCCTTTGAAGTATTCAGACTTCTTTCAATGCCTCGGTACAAGTATGCCATTAATTGTGGCAGTGATAATGTGGTTTCAGAACATACAAAGGAAGTTATGCTACTTCATGCGTAGCACAACTTCCTTTGTATGCTACATGCCACAGCAACCCCAAAAATGTGCTACATGTAGCATAATTATGCTACGGTTGGCAACACCGTACAAGAGCAGTGCTGCACTGCTCGTCGCTGCAATGGAACAAACAGATTCAGATAACTGCACGTTCTTGCCCCCCCCCCCCACACACACACACAAACTCGTGCTTATAACGTCAAATACACACAGTCCCATCAGACTGTCTTGAATAGTTTCTCTGTTATTGGCCTACAAAGAGTGCGAACATTGGCGTGCGACATCCGATGTGTGCATTTAACAAAATGTTAAGAAAAACTCATTGCTAGAGCCGCGTGTGTTTTGCGAATTCATTCGGAGGCGAGGTAGACATGCTGTGATTGGACGACAGTTGTTTAGACACGCCCCGTTTAACTGTGCGCCAGTAATAAGCAGGGGGCAGTAGTGTGAGTGAGTATTTAACAGTCCCGTACAGATGGTTCACTTGATCACAGCTACCAATAAACAAACGATATTATCTCGAGCGTACAGAGGGCTGTCCAGCCTAGCTTGCTGCCAACTCAGTCCGCGAAATACTCGGGGCTCTAATCATTGCCCAAACTCCAGACATGCTTTCTTTCGACCAATAGTAACACGAAAGCCCTGTAATATACATTTATATCCGGAAAACGTATTTTCATATCAGATAATTGTGCTCAGATTTGCGACGTACAAGGCGTGAAAAACAAAGCCTGTGCGATCACCCGTGTATGACAAGTTGCATAGCATGTAGGTGCGAGACACTGAATCATTACATACGCAATGTCGTGCGCCTTCTTCCTATGCAACTTGTCCTACACACACGGCTTTGTCCTCCAGGTGTTGTACGCCACAACGTTGAGCACAATTATTTGATATAAAAATACCTTTCCGGTTAAAAGTGCATAGGACTTTTGCGTTATTGGTCCAAATAAACTATGTCTGGAGTTAGGGCAACTAGTTTATGAACATCCCGTATGTATTATATATATGTTCTACATACATGCATACCAACACAAACGCGTACCGTCCATATGTACATATACACATTCATGTGTAATTAAGTTTCGTAATCAAGTTTCTTGATAAGTATACCAAACTATACCTCCTCAGAGATAAACGATTTTAAAAAAGAAAATTATGTCAATTTATTACAAACGGTGTTTTAAAAAGTTTTAAGTTGATCGCGTTTTGTTGTAGCATGGAAACCTGTTGAGTATTTCAGTATGGACTGGGTAGGTAAACAATTTACATCATGTGTATATTTTGATGAAATAACCTGCCTCTAGTATGGACTGGGTAGGTAAACAATTTACATCATGTGTATATTTTGATGAAATAACCTGCCTCTAGTATGGACTGGGTAGGTAAACAATTTACATCATGTGTATATTTTTTGTGAGAAAACTAGCCGAACATGTTTATTAAAACTGGGGAGTTAGCCATCTGTATTAGAACCGTAATGCCACAATGTACGTAGCGAGGTATTTATTTACTGTTAAATAGATATATATTTTTTTTTTTACCTCGTGAAAATTAATTAGAAGTACTTGTACACCAAGCGTTGAGTCGATGATAATCTGCATTGCAAAATTGGAAAACGGTAAAATAATTTGCACATAAAATTCAGCTGGAATTTTACAGTTTGCGGTTAACGTTAATACCGCTTTGCAAAAGAAACGTTAATAAATATTAGCGGCTTCCGGTGGCTGCATTTTCATTGCGGTAAACAAAACCGTGAACGTTTGTACGACTTTCGGTAGATAATATTTGTCTTTGGACGGAAGCGACGAAACAGTGAATTAGTTGGGCAGAATTCAATATGGAATGTTGTCTTTAAATTTGTTGCGACGAAACTAAGATCTGGAATCCAATAACTCTTGTTGATGTTTTCGAATTCTCTTCACAAGAACAGGTGCAGTAGCCACGCTTATTTTGCTAAAGTTTTCGCGAAACGAATTTGTAAATATTGTTTTTCAATGATACATTACGATGAAATGCCTTAAATTTAACGAATAATACATCATTTTGTTATTCTATTATGCTCCACGGATTTTGGACAATTCCGTCATAAATTTTAACGAAGACTTGAGATGTTCCATACTTGTCCACCTAATAAAATTTTTTCGCCGTTAATTTATCGCACTTGAAAATCCTATTTAGTAATTACTTTCCTGCTCATTTTGTACCCAACATAGATTATGAAAAAATAATCTTTAATTTTTTTTTTTGCCATGCAAGTGTTTTACTGTGTAGATTTTATGAAGTGGAAATATTTTATTCTGAAGTGAGATTTGAACACGAATTATAAGTTCTTCACTCTTACTATTGAGACGGAGTTTCAATAATTACCGTTCGCCCCCCCACCCCACACACACATCATATTTTTACTTGGTACGCTCACTGTATTTATCACTGCTGCATGCAGAGTCCGCCAGCCTTCATCACTACAAATACGTACCCCAAACAAGAGATCTCTGAAAAAACGAGTGTTAATAAGAACATGGAGTTTCAGTGTTGAATGGTTTATTTTACAGCAAAACAAGTTTGTGTAAGTGCAGTTTTTCGACATAATGTGGACAAACTTTGATGACAATAATGCCATGCCAGTATAAACGTCAGTTTGGTTCATGACCTTATCAAAATTACGAGGATTGAACATTAAAAGAAGCAGTGTCGTTATATCATGCCTCTATTCATTATAATACTGCAAAAATAACATTGAATGATAGCCAAAGTTGTAAAAGCATTTTAATAAAGAATAAGAAAATTAATTTAATGAGTTCATGACAACCACTTTTTGGTACTTTCCTGTGTAACTTTCAAGTTATGTTGTTTAACATAATCTTATTTAAATAGGAAATAAATTAATGTTGTTACGTTGGCAGCCAAACTTCCAGAAAAGAAATGAGTATTACCTCGCTGAAAGAAGTGACAGAACATCATAGCTCGAAGAGCTCAAAAATGACAGCTGAAAGCATGAACTTTTAATTTGACAGCTGGACTAAAAGTTTAGTTGATGTGTCCCCTGCAAACATATTGAATTATAACGAGATGAAATTCTCCTGGTTCAAAAAAATTAAATGTAACCGGCTGTTTACACACGATAAAGACTGGCCTGAAACGTCTCACATCAACTCTGCGTTGAAGATTATTTCTGCTTTGGCAGGAAAAAAGATGTCCGACGCGGTAGCATGTGAACACTCGCGTGATGTTCACGCGGCGGGAGTCTGCCTTGTACTGCGTTTGCAAGCTCAAACCCTGTGATTCACGCCACTGGCGCGTGGTAGCGCCACGGTCGCTCTGTGTTGGCTGACGAAGTGGCCAACGGTGCATCGTGACGTCATTTCCTACAGTGGACAGTTGCAACGGACATTTTAAAAATGTGCTAGAACAATCCTTGCCTTCTGATTGGTGTTTTAATTCTCGCCACCCCTATAGGGGTTAATTGCAATTTTTGCTGTATAAAAGATTTCGCGCTGGTTCATTAGGCAGATAAGGACAGACTGGGGTCTGCAAAGTCAAAGATAAGTAGAGACAAAGTTGTAATGTTATGCAACAAGCAGTAATGGCCCATGAGGACAGAGATAAGGGTATTCTTAATGTCCGAAATGTAGGCGCTAAAAAAAAAACGCATTTTAAAACTGGAATTTGTTCATTTCCAAAATAAATATTTTATCGTCAGATTTTAAATGTTAAAATATTATTTTTTGCAGAAAATACTTTTGAAGAAAATATGCACCTTTAAATTAACTTAAATATTGTAAACCTTTTAAAATGGGTAAAATTATGGCAAAAGTAGTTTGAGTCTGGTAAAGTTTACTTTAAAATCAAGCTATCAGTTGGACATTTAAGAAACTCAGAATAATGCAATGCTTTTAAAGTTTCATTTAGATCGCTGTCAATTTGGGACATTGTGTGTTAAGATCCAACCGTCCATGTGGAAAACTGAAAAATTACAAAATTAAAAGATTAAATGATGGGTGTTTGTTGTTAATTTTTGAAGTTTTTCTTCCATCTTCAAGCTGCACAAGTGTGGGACATCGGGAAATTGTTCATGTATGACATTGGTTAACATCAAGCTGTCCACGTGCGACCTTAAAACTTAAAATATTGAATTGCCAATGCTTTTGAAGATTTTATTTGTCTTTAATAGTTGCCCATGTGTGAGGCACCAGAAAATTGTCTATGTGTGATATACTTTTAACCTCCAGCTGTCCACATGCGACCTTAGAAAACTTAAAATATTGAATCTATTAGTGTTAATTTTTCTTATCTTTTAATTAAACATAAATATTTTGGAATGATATTACTCTACCTTGGCTAATCTAGACTATAGTACCTTGAATATAGTAAATATAGAACTTTGTAGGTGTAATCTAGAATGAATTGTTTTGCGGGCATTTTGAAAGAAAAATGCATAGCGAATGGTTACATGTTTAATGAAGGTTTCTAGTCGAAACGTTCTAAGCTTGTGCAAATAAACTATATTTATCTATGTTGATCTATTTGTATTAAGACGTTCCTGAATGATCTTTGTTATAAATTTACTATTTACCAAGTCCTGTGATTTTTTCTATTTTTTGAATAGTAGATTTGCATGAATGCTCTGCTCTCATTTGAAGAGGTTTACTGTTTTAAAGTTCTAAATAGATTGTGGTTGGATTTTGGGGCAAGTGTCTTATACCCGTTTGCCACGTCCTTGAGATAAGGGCGTCGCGCTATTCAACTATAACACTCACGTAACAAATAATTAAATTGTTATAATACTTATGTTATTTCTTGAAATATGACACGCGTGCCTTCTGCAGTTTCTTGTAATACTCGAGTGCCTTCTGCAGTTTCTTGTAATACTCGAGTGCCTTCTGCAGTTTCTTGTAATACTCGAGTGCCTTCTGCAGTTTCTTGTAATACTCGAGTGCCTTCTGCAGTTTCTTGTAATACTCGAGTGCCTTCTGCAGTTTCTTGTAATACTCGAGTGCCTTCTGCAGTTTCTTGTAATACTCGAGTGCCTTCTGCAGTTTATTGTAATACTCGAGTGCCTTCTGCAGTTTCTTGTAATACTCGAGTGCCTTCTGCAGTTTCTTGTAATACTCGAGTGCCTTCTGCAGTTTCTTGTAATACTCAAGTGCCTTCTGCAGTTTCTTGTAATACTCGAGTGCCTTCTGCAGTTTCTTGTAATACTCGAGTGCCTTCTGCAGTTTCTTGTAATACTCGAGTGTTGCTAACAGCTACGCAGACCCTGAAACACATTCTACAACTTCTTTTTTTTTTTAACTGCGCAGTGATGGGATATTGCAGCTGCAGCAGAAACGATAATTTTCTGGCTAAAGTTGTGAAAGGCCTCGCGTAAACTCGGCAATGTTCGTTTCCGAAACCCGAAGCCATAGTGGAGACGCTACGTATTTGCGGAGCTCGGATCAATTTTCCCTTTTCCGTATATGAACTCCACACTTCAGTTAATGAACGGACATTTTTTTAACAGTTATGCTACATATATTCTGCAGCAGGCTAGCAGTTCAGTCGGTAGTGAGATGGTGACAAAACAGTTCGAAAAACTTGACCTGGCGAGAGCAGAGAGATTTGGGAGGCTGGCTGCCTGGCTGAAGGAATTTTGCACGTCTGAGTCCTACAAGCGTGGGAGCGCTAAGGGCGACCGAGACAAGCGCATCAACTCCCTCATCGCCTCTACGCGCAAAGCACTGAACTGGGGTGCAGTCTTGCCTGTCGATGACGCGCCTCTAAGAGACTTTCAGCGGAGACCCTACGACTTTATGACGTGATAATAAAAATAAAGATTTGATGCACGTCCCTATTCCTTTCTTAATACTCTGTATCGGAATGATCATGCCTAAAATTGACCGCGAAAACACCCGTTTCCGCCATTTTCACTGTCACAAAGACATGCTTTTATAGAGAAATGGAGGAATTGGAAAACATATACAGACGTGTAACGTTTCTTAAATGATACTAGTAAGCAGACCTCGCTCACACACGTTGGATAAAACGTTTTCTGCTGGAGCTCTGGCGGACTGCCCAGGCGGCCACATCAACACCGTGGTGTTGATAGTCGATGAGAGTGAAATTACGTGGTGATGGAGCAGTGCCGGAACGCAAGGGCGGGGGAAACGGGAAATCCCCCGAGAAAACCAGCGGACCAGCGGCATCGTCCTGCACGATCCCCACATACGAAGATCCTGAGGTGACCCCGTCGGGAATCGAACCCGGTTCGCCTGTGCGTGGGTGGCGGGTATTCTAACCACTACACCACCGCGGTCCTCTGTAAGACTTGACGTTTTATGCGAGTGCGATGCTTACATTTATGGATACTGAAATGATCATGTCTTTTTTTATACACGTTATAGTGCTGTAACACTTTACGCCTTTTGGCCAAATGTGTTCAATGAGATTATGGGTTTTATGGTTGTGATTCATGATAGGTGCTGTAGCCTATAGCGGGACAATGAGGTTGACTGGCTGTAAGATTGACTGGAATAAAGCCGGGTTATTATTGTTTTAACAGAACATTACAATTAGAAGATGGACTGAATGACCGAGAGAGCAATGTGGTATTTACCGCTAATTAACTGCCTAATTAGAACAATATCACAATACAGGGTTAGTGTCACCTCGCGTTGAGTTCGGAGGCTGTTGTAGATACATGGTGGTTATGGCGATCAGGACAGCTGGTCTCTGGAAGAATCCATCACGGCCAGCGCCACGAGGAGAAGAGAAAGACGACGCCCCCAACTCAGCATCGCTCTATATCGGCGTCGCATGGTGCAATCTGTCCTGATTCCCGGGTAGTATAGGCTATTCACGGTAAAGTGAGCACTTCTGGAAGTTCTCTCATTTGGAAAAATAGTCAATAAATATATTTTATTTTAGCCACAGATGTTAAATTCTGAGTGCAGTGGAATATAAATACTATGCTTATAACTACATAGCAATATTTATATTAGAAGCGTGTTTAAACGATAAAAACTGGCTGAAAGGAATAAGTAACTTTACCGTGAACAGCCTATAGTGGAGGTTCCTGCTTGCTGTAACTTTGCAATGCACGCCCAGATTGCCACACCCACTGTCCTGGTTTCTACTTAATGTGAGCGGGCGTGTTCAGACAACGATGTAATTAAAGGCGCCTTCACGCCAGTCTAACAGTACGAATGTGCACACAAGTATGAACATGTTTATATTGCCAACAACTACACGCTTTCACTAGGATGGTGCATGGGTAGATTTACCAGGTCCTAGGGAGCGAATTAGAATTACTGCTGAGACGGAGATACCATTTTTAAGGAACTCGAAACTTTTAGAGTGGCTGACATCTGATGGCGGAAATATGTACTATCTTGTAGGTTATAATATGTTCACGGTATCATGACCCATTTTGAATCAAACCTCAGAAAAATCATCCCTTGCACGGCGTGCTTTTTGTTTTCTAAAAATGCCACGAATCAAAAGTGTTTCATATTTATACATGGTTCAAAACAAAGTCACCCGGCCGTGTGTCTGTGTACTCGACTAAGGCTTCTAAACTACTTGATAGATTCTGATGCCGATTTCACCATCATTTAGAGAATTTCCTGAGCAAGGTTAAGGTATTTAATACATTAGTACCTATTTAATGTAAGGATAGTAGAGAAATATCGACGTTTTCTAATCAAGGGGGAAAAAGACGCTTTTCGGACGCTCACATGGCTTACGCTATTGAAACCAAAAGAGGTACACCAGATTAACGTACCACAGAATTGCAGATCTCAAAAAGATCTGCAAAAAAATAAAAGGCCGCCACAGTATATGTGTATCTTTCAAGGACAACCCACACTAACCATTTTTGTATTTTTTAAAATTGGGGTTCACTTATGAAGACTTTTTGAACAACACAGTATTAATCCTATGTTAGTTACCTTAAGCGTTTAGTGTATATACATACTTGCTATAAACTTCAACAACGTCATATTTGTAAATTGCACCCGAGCGAGGCCGTGGCGGGTCGCTAATTTATTATAATCTAAAAGTATCGTATTCGTGGTTAAATTTAACTTTGACGTGTATTTTATCTGTAAATTATATTTTATTTGTAATTGAAATGAATTAAATCGGAGAGTATACAGGTGTGTTGGTAATGCCTAGCAAGAAATAGTTCTTATGTAAAATATTATTAAACTCGGTGCTCATAAATACAGTGCGTGATCTCTTTGGTGTAATTTTCTTTGTTTGCTTGAGGCGGAGGAATATCTTGAAAGTAGAACTTTGAATGGACTATATAAACAAACTGCAGTGTTACGTGTCTAAGACTGCATCCAGGGCGTGGTGTGAAGTTAGGTACACCAAGGGCGACACGAAATGTTGCGCTTCACAGAAAACATAGTTCTCCCGGTCAGCATCTCTTAGTGGCCTGTGGCCTCGTGCGTTTCCTTGCCGGCACGTTTCATCTGAAGTAGGCATCAAGCTTCGCTGCTGTGGTTTGGACGTGGGAACAATTAGCCTCATCAATAGTCATGCATTATTAATTACTCTTAAGGGACGAGAATCACTTTCCCTTGCAGAGAAATGGCCTTATTACATGAACCAGGTAAAACATTTTATGATAGGGGGAATCCTGGCATCCCCACCATTAATTAGTACAGTTGTCAGGTCCATGACAATATTAATGTTACGTATAACAATAGCAATACTGCCTTAATTTATACGGCTATGCCTACCACTTTACCATGGTAGTAAGATTTAAAAATACAATCACATGTGAAAATAACACTAAAAATACAGATGAATTACAATATAACACTGAATAAAGAAAGAAGTATACTCAGAAAGAAGAACTACATTTCACAGGAATATTATGATAATGGGGAGATTGCAGAAATTTCACTCATTAAACAATTGCATAAACACACGGGCACCATAATATTGTTTTATACAGATAATAAAATAAATCTCTCACATTTATTCACCAAATACGCACACACGTATATAAGAAACGAACATACATGAATAGGTGTACCGAAAGTAAAAAGGCGGAATAAATCGGAGAGTAATATTTATCTGATGCCTTCGGTACTCGCTGATGAAATAAACTTCAGTGAAAGCTTATAACTCATTAATAAAGTGCAAGTAATTTTGCGCTACAAGGATGAAACATGATAAGAAATGTAGACTCTATGCAGGGCTTTCAAAGTAAACAGTTTTTAGAAGGAAGTATCCCGACATTCGCAGGGCTCGCGTTGGCTCTGTGGTTAGCCTGCTCGCCTCCCTTCAAGGCGAATGGGGTTCAATCCCCGGCCGGGTCACTCCCGGATTTTCGCAAGTGGGAATCGTGCAGGGACGATACCACTGGTCGGCGGGGTTTTCTCGGGTATCTCCCGTTTCCCCCCCCGACCTTGCATTCTGGCGATGCTCCATTCTCCCCTGATTTCACCCTCATCGTCTCTCAAGACCTCGAAATCTCTCAACCCAACTCAACCCGACATTCGCGTGGAGTGATCTCGGAAACCCACGTATTGTCGGATGTATAGAGAGTGGAACCCAGGTCCTCGCGATAGTTGAGTCTACTGCTCTACAACTGTGCCATCTCGTCTTCTTGCGCTGATTGGTCATTGCGTCGTTGTGGTCTTGTTCGTTATACGCTGTTCACGGTAAAGTGAGCACTTTTGAAGCCTTAGTCACTTTTTACTTTCAGCCATATTCTATAATTTAAATTCCTTTTTAAATAAATATTGCCATGACTGTAATACACACAATGTGTACTCCCCATCTGACTCGGAAGTTAACATCTAGGACTAAAATAAAAAAAAATATATATTTACTATTATTCAAAATGAGAGGGCTTTCAAAAGTGCTCACTTTACCGTGGAACAGCCTTTAGACATCTATACGTTTACAATACACACTCTAAATCTGAATCAGTGAGTGTTTCACTGTTCCAATCAGTCAAACGTAGCTGACTTATCTGGCAGTCACTGCATTGTACTTAAATAATGAATCTGTGAAGAAATGCCATATTGCCTTCATTTATTCATTCAGTGACATTCTCCACTGATTTTTCTTTCTTTCACTGTTTACTCAGCGGTTTATTTTTTACTAATAAATCAGCTAAACAACGTGTAAAAACAGCCGCCAACAACTGTAAAAAATGGCCGTTAAACAACGTGTATCGAGTGAAATAATAGCGAATAAACTAATGAAACCAACACAAAATACTTTCTAAAATGTGTTTCGTCTTACAAGACGCCATTACATGAGGTAATATGAACACACAGTGTTTCATTCCGTTTTTACGTCGTTCATTTCGTTTCCATGTAATCGTCACACCGTTATGCTCGACGGTTTAACCTGCACATAATGCGATTAAGAGAGCAGACTATGCACTGTTCGTTTTTAAAATCACAACGGTACCAATTAAACCAAAAACTACAAGAAAGAGCATGCAATTTTAATCTTCACGATTTCGCGGCGTCAGTGTAGGTCATATATGTTCTTCTCATTGCTTCAACTTGACCGCGTAGTCCAGATGGAAAGTTAACGGCCTAAAATGGAGGTGGGAAGGGTGCTCGAGTTCAATCCTGACCACCTCCGATAAGTTTTTACTTTTTAAAATTACAGTAAATTGCGCAATATTAACAGTAGGCCTAAACTAGCGTAGATATTTTTATTTCACGTAATTATTTGGCTACGTACAATAAAAACAATTTTTTAATTCGCCACAGTACTCAGACGTCACGTATTCAATGAGTGAAATACTTTCACGTCACTAATTGAATCAGTGAAATTTTGCCACTGAAACAATCGCGGTGATTTTCCACTGATTCTAAGTGAAGCCATTTTCACTGATTCGAGTCGTTGAAATTCACTTCGAATCAGTGGGTTCCCCCCCCCCCCCCCCACTGATTCAGTGTGCATCACGCGCGGAGTAAACGTGCCCAGTGAAATAAAAATTTCCTTGTAGTTACTTTTAGTTCACGTTTTCGGCAATTTTATTTATTTTTTGTTGACGCTCGCAGTGTTTCGAGAACCGGAAAAATAAACCTTAATTTCGTGCAGTTCACACGCAGAGATACAAGTGGAAGTAAAATTTTACTCAGCTCTATATCCCCCGTCGTTCGAAGACTGCAGATCGGATCTAGACTGCGGACCGCACCCCGCCCGTAGTTTGCAGTTCCATAGTTTACCTCAAAATTGTTTACGATCTTACTTTTATGTTTCCCGTGCCTGGGCAAGTTCCTGGAGGTTACCTCGGCTTTAACCTTGGACAAGTTATTTTTACGCGCGCTCCTGCCTGCCGTAAACTGCGGCAATGAACTCCGGCATGCGTTGTGTTGCGACCCGCTCTTAACGCTACTCTAGCTCTGGGCAGTTTGTACTGTCAGATCACTTTGTGTCCCCGCTCAGCCGTACGTAAATACTAACACATTTGTAGGGTAATTCCCGGTTGAATGAACACTTTTGCTGGGGCCACGGTGGCTGAGCGATTAACACGCTCGCCTCCCACCAAGGCGAACCGGGTTGCCGGATTTTCGCGAGTGGGAATCGTGCCGGACGATGCCGTTGGTCGACGGGTTTTCTCGGGGATCTTCCGTTTCCCCTCCGCCCCTTGATCGCGGCGCGGCTCTATACTCACTTCAATAACCCTCATCGGATATCAAGGCCTCGTTGTTAAGAGCCGCCCAAAGCTCTTCATTCAACACTTTTGTTTCAAACCGTTTGAGTGAGCGAGTGAGTGAAGAGATTTGGGTAGCTCATAAGGTTGAAGTAAAGGAACTGCCTATGGAGCACTGCACCCGACTATACAACGTGAAGAACTCATAAGAAAGTAGTACAGACACCATCAAAATTGTCAGAAAAGCGCTATTTATGCTGTATATGAAAAAAAAATCTAAATTTTACAACATTATAAAATATTTTACTAAAATATATTTGTTAAATTTAAAAAATAATTGATTTTTTTTTTAATTTAACCATATTTTTATTCTGGATGCTTCAGAAAGTAGAATTTGCAAGAAAATATTCGTCAAGAAATATAGTCATAATGTCTACTAATATTGTATTTAAGAAAATTGTAATAATAAAGTGCGAAATAATTTTTATAACTTATTTAATGTGCGCTCATTTTTCACAAACATTCATGGCTGAAACTGACGTAAATAAAGTTTATTATAAAATATATATGATATATATTATTACTATGATTATACTACATATGATCACAATAAATATCATGACGATCTATCTTTGCAGAAGATTTTCTTATAACTTCTGCTTTTTGAAGCATCAAGAATGAAAATATGCTTAAATTTTGGTTAAGAATACAGCCTATTTTAATCGATTATTTTTATAGTTAAATAGTATATTTTAGTAAAATATTTTATATTGTTCAAAAGTATTTACATTCTTCTTTCATATACAGCGTAACTCGCACAGTTGTGATCATTTTTATGGTGGCTGTACTACTTTTTGAAGAGTTCTTGACATTGTATAGTCGGATGCAGTGCTCCATAGTCAGTGGCCTGCGGAGCACTGCATCGTCAACATCGAGGTGTTGAGAACAGAAACCGCCGTCTGAGCGGAGTGTAGCGCATAGAGAGGTTTGGGCGGTTCTTCAAAGCGGGATATTGAGAGCCGATGAGGGTGAAACGAGGTGAGTATGGAGCAGCGCCGCAATGCAAGGGCTGAAGATACGGGAGATCCCCGAGAAAACCCGCTGACCAGCGGCATCGCCCAGCACGCTTTTCGCATGAGGAAACCTGGTTACGACCCCGCCTGGAATCGAGGCCAGTTCGTCTTGGTGGGAGGTTAGCACTCTAGCCACTACGCCAACCGCGGCCCTGCTTCAACCGTTAGAAAAAAAAAATTATATATATATCTTGCGGCTGTTTCAAGACGCGATTTTTTTCTAGATTTGGGAGATATTTTATTTATCCGTGACATAATATCAATTGTAACTTCATTAATACATCAACTCATTAAAAAAATATCATTAAATTTTTTTACAGTTTAAATCAGAGAATTGTAACTTGAAAACCCAATTTGTAAAAATGTTTAAAAAAAAAAATTGTAACACAGTATTTGGTTTGAGCTAAAATATTTATTAAATTCAAAGGAGCATCACAAAGTAATTTCTTGGAAATGCAACCTACAGTAAATACAGTTTAACTTCTGGCTATTTCCACTTAAAATTTATCTGAAAAGTTAAAACTGAAATACCGGTGAACCGCACAGCGAGGCTCCAATCAATATACTTTATGGCATTGTAATAACGTTGGCAATTATTTTGTATTGTATTCTAACATATTATTTTCGTTCAATTTTTATATTTGTAAGAATAAATATATAAATTTGAAATTCTTGTAACTCGTGTAGTTATTTTCGGAAGTAATTTTCCTCCGTTGTCATACTTTACGAGACTGCTATTTCATTTCACAACGACAAAAGAGGTAATATACAAAAGAGTCGAAGTTGTAAGACACACACACGACAATGCCTCGTATTGCTGGTCGGCGGATCAGTCCCCGATCTCGTAATTGACGAAAATACGGTCTATGATCAGAGACCTGCAAATTTCGCGTTATTATTTGGGGACGCATTAAACTTCGAACACGTGTGCCTTTGTACTAAGCTTGTTTTTGGACCATACTTTGTCTGACACGCCCTGGGTAACTCTGAGCCAATAAATGAACAGTTCGCATTTGTCTGGTCCAAACACGTGCAGTCCAGTCGGAAAGGAAGTGGCTTCATGTCTACGCAGCAGCCAATAGAGAAACACGACGCCGGCCCGAGTATATATATAGTACTGTGACGTTTAGCTTGATGCCAAATAATAACGCGAATTTTGCAGGTCTCTATCAATGATTTAAATGTCTGCCAGTCCAGTTTGCGCTCCGGCTAGCTTAGATATTGTGAACTAAAACGGTGCGTCTTGGGCAGTTGAATCAAGAGGCACATTTTTGTCTCTTAGGTTATATTGCTCAATATTCCATCAAAAGTTCACCTCCACCCGTAATGAAAATAACAAGGCACACAAAATAAAATGTTCAATGAAAAGGAAAATAAATCGTTTTATTTATGAGGAAGTAATTTAAATTAGAAGAAATACTAATTTTTATGCAGTTCAATATTTTTCGGTCAGACTAATAAACTCAATGCAGCCCACATCGCAATATGAGCTAGTAAAATGATATTTATACTGATATGGGGGGTATTTTTGTGTTAAAATATGAGAATGGGAAGCAGTGTGTGCAGAAAAATTGGAATAACTGATTTTAAAATAAAATTTCCTGAAGGAGCTTTTTTTTTTCGCAGCACCAGGGACGCCAAATTCTCTACCAAAACCTTACTCATATAAAGTTTCTTCCTTCCTCTGAAGAAGGTGCCTTATTCCGTACTAAGCGGCTAACAGCCGCTGGCAATATTGGCTGGCTTGTCGAGTGCGTCTCCAAAACAGGTGTTAGTATTTAAAATCCACAATTTACACTTGGGGGAAAAGGTATTTAGAAACTTATTTGCATTTGTGGTTGTCCTCCGAAAAATATAATTTCAGAAGTGAATTGTAAATGTGGATGTCATTTGCATATTTAGAGATTGGAAAAATTGGAATTGGCAGAAACGAAGAGATTTGAACGAATATTAACATCGATGTCTTGAGAGCCGATGAGGGTGATCGAGGTGAGTATGGAGCAGTGCCGGAATGAAAGGGCGGGGAAACGGGAGATCCCCGAGAAAACCCGCCGACTAACGGCATTGTCCAGCACGATTCCCACTTGCGAAAATCCGGGGTTACCCGACCGGGAGGAAGTGACAGAAGAGTTGTTGGTTAAAGTAGTATAGGCTGTTCACGGTAAAGTGAGCACTTTTAAAGCCCTCCCAAAAGGCTTTAACCCCTAATAAATATATTTTATTGCAGCCTCAGACGTTAACTTTTGAGAGTTATGAAATGTATACAATGTGTTTATTAGTCATATTGTAATGTTTACATTAAAAAGTGGCGGAAAGGTAGAAATTAATTGAAAGGAAAATATAGCAGAGCCTTAAAAAGTGCCCACTTTATCGTGAACAGCGTATACCCGCATGTGTACGGAACACGCAATCATTTTACCACGGTTCATTAAGGAGTGAAAACATATGGAAGGAAGAAAGTAAGAAATTTGAAAAATGTGAATATGAGTACACAGAATATTTTTTTACTTAATCGTATTTTGGCCAAAATGAACTTGCAAGTAGTGCAGTTTCACTACAATACCTTCACCTGAAGAGCTGTATATTGCAACCGACGCCTGATGCGGAACATGCTCGTAAAGTCTGTTCCGAGAGGTCTGCGCCTTGCAGAGGTTCGCTAGAAAACATTGGCTGAATATTTTGTAGCGGTGCCTGAACACTGGAAACATTTAAGAAACTTTTCGTGCCTAAAAAATATTTCCAAGTTCTCTTTTGAGCTCCGAAAATATTTTTTTGGGCCTCGAAATGGCTAAAACCAGTGTTTTCAGGGTCAGCTTTAGCTGCTAATATTTCTAAACAGAAAATATTTCTAAACAGAAACTTTGGTGCCGTCTTTAAGAGCGCATTATAACATTTTCTTTATTATCGTTCCATACTCATATAGAGTTACTGCTTAACGCTATTGGAGCACGAAAACAGTATATTTATATAATTTGTGTCATAACTTATTTCACAGCAGATTTTCCAAAATTTTCGGCTCCTAAAGACGTGAATAACAACTTTTAGCACCTTCTTACACTGTTACAAATTCACTGTGTTCGTTACTCGCGGAGCACTGATTGCAGATGAGAAAACAATTCTTTCTTTACTTCTACCATTGCTCCGAGAATAACGACCGCAGACCGCAGTGAATATCGAATAACGTAAGAAGGTACTAATAGTTCTTATTTACGTCTTGATGAGCCAACAATTCTGAAATATCCGCTGTGAAACAAGTTATGACAACATTTGCGTAAGCGTAGCAAGCATACGTCTGTTTCCGACAAACTTTTACGTACTAAATATAAAATGATACAAAAATATTAATTTATAGTACAGTTTATTACTACTATTCGTCCACGTCATGAAATTTCTGCACATTATGTACCTACTTATATAATTATTTTTCTCTTTTTAGTGCATTTATAAATAAAATATTGATTTTAAAATGTTTTTACGGTTAATTTATTTATATTTACTACAAAATATATTTGTGTGGTCACAAAAGTTTAGAGGTGAAAGATTAATAATTCTGTGTTCACCACATAAACCATGTGGCAAGGTGAACAGCAATAATTAGAGACAGAAAAATGTCTCCTTATAACTGATTTTTTTAGCCAGACTGCACTGCAGTATGTATTTTCGATCCTCAGCTTTCTTTCAATTGGCTGCTGCGCCAGAGTGTGGGCAGTTTTACCTCTGACCAAGTGACACAGGATCCCGTGCTGGCTCCCATAGGTGTGTAATTGGCTGAGAGTTCACCTGGGCGTGTCTAATAGACTGCGAGCCAGTTGTGAACATAGCAGAAATGTACATGCGTTCGAAGTCTAACTTGCCCTAAAATGACTTGGCGAGAAATTCCACTCGCTGGAAGTACTTAACTAGTCGAATTTCAAAACGTTATTGTACAGATCCACATCTGTTATTGGAAGATTTACTTCCTATGTGTTTGACGTGCCTGTCTATCAATCGGAGACGTTCACAACTGGAGTAAATGCATTGTGATTGGTCAGTCAAGTGAGGAAACGTGTCCTCCTAAAGATAAGCGGCCAATAAGAAAAGGATAACTGCTGGAAGGCTTGTAGAGCGTTGAAATCTAACCTGAGTGAATTTAACTGATGAACCAGTGAAGAAATGCCAGATTTCCTTCACTTATTGATTCACTAATATTTTACACTAATATATAAGTAATCTTTTTCACTGTTTATCAGTGGTTTATTTTTGACTAACGGATCAGTTAAACAGCGTGTGAAATTGGCCTTCAGACAACGTTTGAAAATATCCGTTAACTTGTATCACGTGAAATAACAACGAAAAAACCAATAAAACCAATGCAAAAGACTTCATAAAATGTGTTTCGTCTATAAAACACCATTCTATGAGGTAATATGAACATACAGCTTTTCATTCCCGTTTACATGTCTTTCCTTTAGTTTTCATGTAATCATCACAGCGCTTTGGTTGAAAGTTTTAACTGCATATAATGTGGTGAAGAGAGTGCACTCATATATGCCATTCGTTTTAACAATCCTAACGGCACCAATTAAACCAAAAACGAAAAGTGAGGACATACAATTTAAATCTTCACGATTTTAATAATATGTATTTTCGTCCTATTCTTGTCAACTAGGCTTGGAAGTGTAGGTGATAAGGTAACGGCGTAGAGAAGAGGGGCAAGCGTGTGTGAGTTCAATCCCAGCCACCTCCGAATTTTTTTTTTTGCTTTTTTTAAATTACGGTAAATTGCGCAATATAAATAGTAAACAATCGTAAATATGTTTATTTCACGTAATTATTTGGCAACTCTCAATTAAAACAATAATTAATTCGCCACAGTAGTCGGTCGTCACTTATTCAATCAGTGAAATTTTGTCATCGAAACAATCAATGGTTTTCCACTGAGATTCTAAAAAGAGCTATTTCCACTGACTCGAGTAGTTGAATTTCACTTCGGATCAGTTGTTTTCTACTGACTCGGATTTAGAGTGTAGCAATAACGCACGTCATGGCTGACCCTTGATATAATGTTGTTGAGCGCGAGCGGGCTTGTTTACCGTGGCCGGCGATCAATCAGCGAGTGTACCCACGCGACATGCAGGTGCGCGCGAGCACAGACGGATTACAGACAGGTGAGAAACGACTTGAGCGATCGTCTTGTTTACCAGCGTCACAGAGGTCCATCTCACCAACAGAGGCCTATCCATCAGGGAACACTCCACCCTCCTGCTGCTGGGGCGTCATCCCTGCTGCTCTGAGCTGGCTCTCGTCACTAAACTACCTGTCGAAATTCAAACCACTAAGCCACGAGTATTTCGCATTCGCAGGCGAGGTACACTCCAAACACTTGCTATTTTCTCCTAATACTGTGATTCGACGGCAGTTGTTTAGACACGCCCCGTTTTAACTGTGCGCCAGTAATAAGCAGGTAGTAGTAGTGTGAGTGAGTATTTAATAGCCATGTACAGATGGTTCACTTGATCACAGCAACCAATAAGCAAACGATATTCTCTCGAGTGTATACAGGGCTGTCCAGCCTAGCTTGCTGCCAACTCAATCCGCTAAATACTCGGGGCTCCATAAGTACAGCGCAATTAGATTTTGATTAAAACATTCAAAAAAGCAAGACTAAACCTTCACAGATGTTTTAGGTTACATCTCCTGAGCGACCCCAAAAAAAGGTCATAAAATCCCCACGTCGGATTTTCCTCCATTAAAAAAAAAAAAAGCTTCCATGTTGGATTTTCGCGTATTTTTGGGGGAAAAGAATGCAGTACTTAAATATTTAACATTTTCATTTGGCGTTTCCTTCAACATGTTTGTTGTGGAAGCGGCTTGCATGCTGAGTACTTACATTATACTTTTACTCACTTATATTCTGTTTATGTAGCTTTGAAAAAAAGTGTTTTCGGTTTTATTAAATGTGATGTTCCAATATTTTAGCGATTTAAATTTAAACTGTTTACAATATGAAAAAAAAATGTTTCAAATAACAGTCGTAGGGCTTTTAAAATCATATCGGAATCATATAACATATTAAAACTTTGCCACGTATTGGGTTCACGATGCAGTTTATTTGTAGGCGTGGCATGTCGGATCGGTTGGCAGAGGCAGTACAGAACATAAAATTAACGACACAACAGTTGATCTTTGATATATACATTTTAAAAAAAATTCAGGCAAAAATTTTGGTACAAAGATGTAAAACAACGCCATAATGCAAAATTCAATTTCTTCGTAAGCTTACCTGATAATAGTCTTCGGATATGGAGTTTGCACTATCATGTCAGCAGCCCACTAGCTGGTAGATGAAGCAGCTCTCCTGGTATGAAGCAGTGTTCAAATTTTTTAGTTACATAATCTGCCCCTTAGTCTTCAACCATATCACGATTATTGCAGCCATATAAAAGACACAACGGCTAAAAAAATTTCGTAAGTTATTTCAATTTCAGTTGCTTGATAACTTAAGTTCTTGGTAAAAACAATAATCCTCCAATAATGGGAGGGGAGATTTCCGAACGTTTTATTTTTCTGCATGACCCTTAAGGGAATACAATGACATTAAATATGTCAGAACTCTTACACACAGCAGTTTCGCTTTACACTAGTCGGGGACGCTGAGTGAAATGATGGCGCGTGTCTTTTTTCGACGTAATTTGTATTTTCCTGTTTAGGTTTATGCAAATGTCCATCAATGTCTTCGTCAGCTATACCTCTGTTGCTGAAGTCATGTCCCGCGCAATTCGTGCACATGGTAGATCATTTTACAGAACTTCTGCGAAACTCACAACTCCTTTCTTAGTCGTTTGTGCAGATACAGAAGGCAAGATGCAGTAGGTTTTCTTAGGCAGCGTTCTTCGTACTTGGTATGGGAGAGACAAAACAGTTCACTATCTTCCATCCCCAGTATAGTGGATCCATATCAACACCAAACCTATTCCTGGACCTGATGAAAGACTCGGAGTAAGTGCTCATAAGTAGCTGCGGATGTTGAAGGACGAATATTCAAGTTGAACTGTGCATTAACCGGCTGCTCAGATATTGTCTTCACATGACGCTGGTGACGTTAGCTGTCAAAGTGAGTGAAGAGATTTGGACAGCTCTTAACATCGAGGTCTTGAGAGCCGTTGAGGGTGACTGATGAGTATGGAGCAGCGCCTGAATGAAAAAAGGGGGGGGGGCGGGAGATCGCTGAGAAAACTCGCGACCAATGGCATTGTCCGGCACGAGTCCCACATGCGAAAATCCGGAGTGACCCGGCCGGGTATTGAACCTCGATCACCTTGGTGGGAGGCGGGCAGGCTAACCGCTTAGCCACCATGGCCCCTAAGCTGTCTAAGTTTTCACATCTTTTTCACCCACACAACGAGAGGAGAAAAGCCTCACTAACATCAGCCACAGCATCAGCTGATGCCTGGGTATCGTTGAACAAGCACAATATTTCTCTGAGCTGCTTACTGGTGTGAACTTTTTTGAAAGACCATATCTTGCCTTTTTCGTTAAGAGGGTGATAAAGAGCATCATTTAGAGGTGTTTTAGAGGCCAATGCGACAGAAAATAGAGGTCAAACAAGTTTATGCAGAAAAATGAAATTTTTACATGCCATCAAGGAAAGCTAAAATTAGGAATGCCTGTTTTAAAAATTTCGTCATCATTCTTATTAACATACAATTTTAAATAACAAAAAGGGCTGTATTATAGCAAATTACGCAAGTTGCAGAAAATAAAGTAGTCGGAATATCGACAAAGTAAAAACTAAAACAGTTACGTGTCACCTTCGTTTATAGTAGATGGTTTATAGAAAGAATTATTTTTACACAAAGGCGATTTATATACATACGTGTAATGCACTGCAACACCATGATTGAGCCGAAGATATCCCACTTCACAGTTTGGAGATAGGACACTTTTATCCTATTCCTTCAGCACGAAGCGAGCGGAGTGGATTACGCTGACCACTTGAGGTGTCGTGTTTCCTGCAGTGTACCTTCGCCATTGTTCACGGCATTGGTGACAGTTGTGGTTTGGGAGGGGGGCGGATAGGAAGGTCCGGCTCCCCAGGGGGGAGCAGTTGAGTAGAAAAAAGCAATCCCCTTCTCCCCCCACCCCTCGTGCTTCTTGCAAATGCCATTTCGTAACAAAAGATGCTGAGGTGCGGCAGTGAGACAGTATCATAGACTGAGAAAATTCTACTGTAATTAAATACTTTTGTTGATTATTACACAATTCTGTAGAGCTTCAAGTACATTAAATTATGTAATTGCAGTTTTGACATGCAATAAAATGATAAACATGAAAAGCAGCATATCCTGTTGTAAGGAGCTTTACAGTACCACATATAACTATAGCAAAACTTTTACTCTGTTATTGAGTACATGCATGTTTGAAAAATTCCGAACTGTTGTTAAATGTAAATGACCTGAGACAGAATGAATGTGTACATTTGTGTAGTATTGTGTCGCAAAATATTAACAGAAATTTATTATTTAGAAATTTATTTCCTTCAATTGTAACAACTTATGTCAAATTATTATTTACAATTGGAAGTACTTTTTAATTTAAGTTGTGATGTTTGGACGGCTCTTAAAAATGTATTGTCTTGCGATCCGATGAAGGATGGCATGAGGTGAGCAGCACCTGGAATGCATGGTGGGAAAACGGGAGAACCTCGAGAAAAGTGGGGCCACGGTGTTCGTGTGGTTAGAGCGCTCGCCTCCCACCAAGGCGATCCGGGTTCAATTCCTGGCGGGGTCGGTCCACGGAATTTCGCATTTGGGCATCGTGCCGGGACGATGCCGTATGTCGGCGAGTTTTCTCGGGGATCTCCCGTTTCCCCCACCCTCAATTACCAGCGCTGCTCCATATCCATATCATTCACCCCCCATCGGCTCTCAAGACCATAGAGAACCGCCCAAAACCTCTCCACTCAACCCGAGAAAAGCCACCAAATAACGGCATCGTCCAGATACGATTCCCACATAAGCAAATCCGGGTGACACCACCGAAGTCTTTTTAAGAAACTTATTTTTGATTAGTATGGATAGAGTATTAGATTTTGCCATTTATATTCTGCTTAGGCTTGTGAAAATATGTACAAAATTATGTGAATTACGAATTAAAAATATACATGTCGTAACGTCGTTCTATTTTATGGCTCAAACTATCTGGACAGCTATAAAACGTATCCTGACAAATACGAATAATTTTTCTAAACAATTAAATGAAAGTTTGGTGGTAATGTCAGCATTAATTTTTTTTTTTGTTAAATGTAGCGTTTCATGTGAGCGGGAATGTAAACTGCATGCTGCAACATTTCATAGACTGTTCTGGCACAAGAGTGTTCTCATTCCCATATATCCGTGAATAAAAGAATTATCTTACTTAAGTGGTGGTAGTAGTTTATAGAGGTTGGTACCTGTACGCTGTACAAACTCGCATTTACAAAAAAAATATTTGAAAATTTTCATTTCCAAAAGAATTATTTTAAAAGTTGTATACTTTCTCATTGTATGAAATACAATAGCTTGTCCAGTTTAATGTTATTGTACAAACACGGACTTTGAAACGGAAGTATTTTCTTAACGAAATCTGCGATACCGGTAGTGGGTGGATTCATGCATAGAATCAATCCTCTTAGTAATTTTTTTTTCGCCAATGTGAAGTATAGAACTCTCTCTCTCTCCTGAGATTTCACAGCACAAATTGCTACACCTATGTGATAACTATATACATATAAATGAAGCTATTGGGTACTGCAAATTGATTTATTGCGTGGTATTTTAACATTCATTATGTGAGGTAGCTACGTGTGCAGTCCTTAGCAAATCTTATATGTGTATGGCAAACCGAAGTGCGCAGGGGAAAAGCCTAGCAAAGTGGAGTATCTATCCTGAGATGGATTATAGGAAGACACCTTATTGATAATATCAGTTGCTGCAGTTCGTGAATATGAATATGTTCTATAGAAAATGTTGTCACAAGAGAAATTCACGTTACATGAGAGCCGTAGTGGTAGACCGACTGCTGGAGCGTTCGTATACAACCAAATCGTTCCGGGTTCGATCCCCAGCTTTTCCATGTGGGAATTGTGCATGGATGATTCCGTTGGTCCACGTAACACATCTGTGAAGGTTTAGTCTTGCATTTTCTTATGCCTAGGTTTGGGTCTAATTTTGCCTAAAGAAACTGTACTATATGGGCTAATATAAACAATACATAATATTAGCAAAATTATCGGAATATTCACCAAGTATTTTTAAATTTAAATTTGAGTTAGCAAAACAGCGCTGGGAGTCCGCAACTTCACGTACTTGAGTGCACAGCAAGTTGCATATCATGAAGGCTAACGGAGCTGGTGCGACATGCAGAGAACGCCTGCACATAGGGAACCATAAATGCGGGATTACCAATTGAGTAGTAAATGCAGCCAGAAGCGAATGCACTTTATTTCCAGCAACACACAAACAGCTGTATCGGCGATGTAGTCTCTTCACGTATTGTCAAGGTTGCCTATGTACAGGCGGTCGGCCCCTGATGCGCCAGATCTTTCGCCTTCGTGATATGCGACTTGCTATGCACGTAGGTACGTCAAGTTGCTGACTCCCGGCGCGGTTTCGCTAGCTTAAATTTAAATTGAAAAAATATTAGATCAATTTTCCGAAAATATTGCTAAAGGATGTTCACGATCAAGTGAACACTTTTTAAAATGAACCTTAGAATAAAAGTCACTGTCCCTGCCTTCATATATATTAACGGGTGCACTGAGGGACATGCACCCAGTAAAATTGGTAACGATGGAGGAGCAAGTAGTTCCATGTATTAACTTCTAATAAAAAGTGTTAAGTAACCATTTGTGATACATTTAATCATGTCTTTCTCGTTCTGTTTTTTTTTTTAATTCATTGAAGTGTAAAAATTAGCAGTTTTGTACAACATTTACTTTCATAATAATTTCACAGTTTCACTTAATCGACGCATGAATAAAGTATTGACGCCCATTACAATGATAATCTTACATACTGCGGAAGAACACACAACGTGTATACAAATATATCTTAAGCAGGGCTTTCAAAAGTGCTCATTTTACCGTGAACAGCCTGTAGTAGGATTTATTGTTGATATTACCCTGCAGATGCAGTGGGTTGAATTTCTACATGTAGTTTAAAATCACATTGTATGTATTTATTAGTAAAGTCTGTATACCACGACGAAAGTTTCCTTGCACGATTCCATGCACGCTTACATGCCCGCGGGTATAGTTGGTTGTATGGAAGATTTGGTCTTCTGCCGGCAGTTTTCATGGACGCCTTCATAATAGGTCTATCAAACAGTAAATAAAAACACGAAAATGTTAACCGATTCTAAAACAGCATTGTGCGAAAGAGTGGTAAAAATTCGTGTTTATTTAAAACAAAAGTCCCTCTCCTCGTAACCTACTCGCCAACGCAGCCCGGTAAGTAACGAACCACTCGCAGCACACGGTAGCCAATCAGACACAAGGGGTTGAGAACCCAGAGCTTGGCGCAGCCACTTAGTGAGTGGCCACGCCCACATCAAAGAGAAATCCACGCCACTTCGTCTCTACGAGCTTATCTACTCTGTGTCCAAGGCGGGCCTAATGAACTCTGATCCAACTGCGAAGGTGACTTCAGTGTACACATGAATTAATTATATCTTGCTCTAAAATTATATTCGTGAAATTTCCTGGTCCTTAAACCTGCATGCCACGGTAAAATTTGCCTTACGATCTGAGGTGGAAGCTATCACGACATTTGTAACCCGAGAATGCGTGCAGGCAGTTATGGAGGGTTCTTTGGAATAACATATCCACCGACACTTGTTGCCGTACAAGTAATGGCATGCGCATTTTTCCTTGTGATTCATCTTCTAAGAAATCATTCGGAAATTTACCATACCAGTGTATAAGCTTAGTGAGAAAGCAGGAGTGGTTTTTTTTTTCCCCTATACATTCATTGTAGCGTTCCTACACTGTTAAAAATTTCCCTACGTATACGGAATGTTTTACGGAAATGTACAGTTTATATATGGAAAGGCAATGCGTAATGACGAAAAACGGAGTTAAGTCCGTAAATACAAAATACGGAAAGTCTCCGTATTACCTTTGGCTTCGAGTTACGGGGACGAACAATGCCGATTCTACACGAAGCTTTCTTTGCCACTGTAACAAGAAAATGATCGTTTCCGCGGCAGTGAAGGTTATCCTCGAGACTATGACCTATTCTTCCAAACATTAAAAAATAGCATCAGGTGTCTGTAATATTTGGCAGCACTAAATATACACTAATTTAATAGAAACAGAATTTTTGCTTTTGATATTTGAATACAAATATAAAAGATACACCTCAATTTGCAAGTGAGAGTTGTAGGTGAATGGTTTTTTGACTCGGGTTCAAACCTCGCTTAAGTACAAAATATTTTAACTTTTTAAATATAATTTTTATACACGGTAGAACACCCTCATAACGAAAATTAAAGACATTTTCATTATCTCTTTTTATTTTAAACGGAAAATACAGAAAGCTAACTTGGATATTAACGGGGAGGTTCCGTGAAATTTACGGAGAGTCCGTTTCTGAGAATCAATGTGTCCGTAATTTTACTGAGAGTTTACGGACACTTCTGGATAAATTTTTACCGGCACTTTTCCGTAAAATGAAAGACTTTTTTTTTAACAGTGTACATTTGCTCAGAAAACAGCCAAATGCATAGGGCAATTCCCAACTTTGTATAGTAGCGTTGCTAAATATTCCTCTATCCGCAGTTGATGGAACTGGCATGCAGTTTTCTCGTAGTGCTGCGTGTACCTATGGGTACTTTCAGCAGTGACCCTATCATTTTACTGATGACAAGTCTGTAAGTAAAGTTCAATAAAGGCTCCTACAATTAGTATAATGTAGACTACACTCGGAGTTGTCTCTCATGACGTCACAGGCGTGGCCGACGGCCATGTTGGTCGATGAAGTCCGCCATCTTTGTTGGCGTCACGGAGAGAGCTTGACGCCATGTTGGAGATCCTCCCCCCCAAAAACCTTTAAATATAGAAATTTGTTAAGTAAAAACTTCTGATAAAAATATTTAAAAAAGTAATTTAAATAAAAAAATCTATAGAAATTAAAAAAAATATTGGCAAGCCATCTTGGATTTTTAATATTTATATTAAATGAGACTTTTTTATCCAGCAAAAAGCCATATTTATTTACTTGCAAGGAAATTTTGTAGTAAATACCAAGCTTTTCAAAAGAGCTCGTTTGTGAATGGTCAACGCTGAAGTCAACTAACATACAGCACGTTGTTCAATGATTGCAAAAACACTTTTGGCACAAGTAGGCCCTACAAGGCATATCACAAAAATAAACGTTTGCAACACTTGAGAGTGAGACTTAATCCGGAACTGAAAGTACTAAACTATATTCCGAAGTCTCATAAACGTCTGCTTCCAATGACATCACAGACACATTTGTAGAGGCTATAATATATTCACTGTAAAATGAGCACTTCTGAAAGCCCTGCTAAGATCTACTTGTATGCAAGTTGTGTATTCTTCCGTCTTGCGTAAGATTAACCTTGCCATGGGCCTCATCACTTTATTCATACGTCGGTCAAGTGAAACTGTAGAATTATTTTAAAAGTAAATATTTTTCAAATCTGCTCAATTTTTCACTTCGATGCATTCAAAAAACAGAAACCGAAAGAAATCATTTAAATGGTCAGAAATGGTTACCTAACATATTTTATTCGGCGTAAAGATACGGAACTACTTCCAATTCATCTTTACCAACTTAACTGGGCGCGTGTCACTCAGGGCGCCCGTTGAAATATATGCAAGGTTGATTTCAAAAGTGGTCATTTTATAGTGAACAGCCTTTACCATGTGTGACATAGTGTTACAAAGATAATAGTTTAGTTCGGAACAAAATATTTGGTCTTTGCAATGTCAAAAATTGTATTACATGTGCGACTTAAGATTTGTTTACAGTGATTTTTCCAATTTCCTTTTTAACAACGTTGTTTCTCCGGCGAACTCCTTCTCATCTCCCCGAGACACGCGGACTACTTTTTAAGGCCGCATCACGAGTTGGGAAAGTTTTACGTGGAAGGATATCGTCGTGGTCGCAATCTGGACCGAGGCTTGAGCACTTTGTGGCGTGGGTTTCGTGCAGGGGGGAATAAGGTCGCGTACTTGGTTCCCTTCCGTCTCTCCTCTCCTCTCCTCTCCTCTTCTCTTCTCTCCGCGGTGGAGTTGTCGGAGAAGGCAAAGCGGGTTTTTACTGGGCCGTATTCCTGTTTCATCAGCGGGATGATGTGAGTCGTCGACCCCAGCCGAACGTGCCGCCAGGTCCGGCACGTGACCCTAGTCAGTGACTGAAGAGATTTGGCCGACCCTCAAGGGTCCTTTGTACTGAAACGTTTTCTGCGAAACCGCTGTTTACGCGCAAACGCGTATCTCGGTAATTAAAAGTTCTGGAAATCCAAATTTTTACCAGTGAAGGTCAAAAAAATTATGTTCCTGTCTTTTTACTTTTATCATATTAAGTGTATTAATAGAGGAAAAATGTTCATGGAAGTGGTCAAATATAGCATTTTTAAAGCTTGCCTATGCAGTTTCTTTAGCGGCAAGAGAAAATTACGATTATACTCATGTATTTTGATCTGTGGAATTTCATAGCGTGTAATAAAATTACACTTTTACAGATATAATTTCCACAGTAAAGCGTTACGACGGAAACACTGCACGCCTTGGGCGTAGGGGCGATGAGGCGCTAGGCGTGCGTGTTACTGTCGCCCGTATCACTCCCTAACTTCTTTACCTTAGCTGGACAGCCGATGAGGGTGAAGCGAGGTGAGTACGGTGCAGCGCCAGAATGCAAGAGCGGGGGAAACGGCAGATCCCTGAGAAAACCTGCCAACCAGCGGCATTGTCCGGTACGATTCCCACATGCGAAAATCCGGGAGTGACCCAGCTGGGAATTGAACCCTGTTCAACTAGGTGGGAGGCTAGTAGTCTATCCACTATACCCCGGCGGCCCCACTTGAGTAGTATAGAAATGCCGGTTCGAGCACAGCCCCCAGATATCAAGATATCAGAAAACCAACAGCAAATTGAATGCCCAAACCATCAGAAAACCATCAGAAAAAATTACCGTTTGTTTTCCTTATCCAAAACACCAGCTGCCGGTTCGAGCACAGCCGCAAAAAAGTGACTGCAAAAGTTGCGTTAGAGTGCAACCGCAAAAAGTGACTGCAAAAAGTTCCGTTTGGGTGCAGTTGCAAAAAGTTGCGTTTGGATGCATCCGAAAAAAAATGACTGCAAAAAGTTGCAAAGAGCGGCTCAAGAAATTTGAATACGTAAAAAATAAAATATTGCCCATAATAAAGATGGACCAGTTGCTAAATATATTGAACGGAACCCAACAATTTAAGAAACTTTCCGAACTTACAATTGGGCAGACCTATCCCATAGACCATGCTGAAACAAATGATACACGGTATGGACACAAAATTAGTTCTGGGAATTTTGAAGTAACCTTGCCAGATTTTTAGCGAAAAAGTTTTAGATGGTGTTAATCGTGAAGGTATAAATTTTGCATTATTTAGGAAATAACTAAACGTGCCATACATGGGGAGATATTTCAAAGGTTTGGTTCCAAAATTTCGAAAAGCCGAGGATACACTATACTTCTCGACTCACATTAACCCGGAGTGAATACTGGTATGCTTACTTACTACATACCATAGTTAGAGATGATGAGAAATCGCGAAAATGTTGATAAATTTGTTACCATAGTGGGAGGCAATCCAGAAAATCTGATGATGATAAAATCGGGGGGGATACAGTTTGGCGTTGCAACTCCGAATCTATCGTCTACATTAAAAATGCAATTACACCACTTGATTGCCAAAGGATTAAAGAATATGTTACGTTGAGTGAGGACTGTGAAGCTTCGCGCGGGGCAGGGGGTGGGGAGGTGCGCAATTTTGAGTTGGTTTCGCCGCGTCTCATAACTTCCGCGTAGTATAACTTTTGACTAGGAGAAGCTAAGACGCTCGTTTGAGTTTCAATGGACATCTCTCGTCAAGATTAATCGATTACATGTGTAGAATCATTTATATGGCGTGGTTTATGGCGAAATTGTATGCGTATAATGTAAAAAATTAAAAAAAAATTAAACACAATGTCAGCCTATACTCGTCAAAAAGCTAAGTCGATATACATAAATCGTATGCTTTTGGAAATAGCACCTCAAAAGCAATCCAGTGATACCCAAAAAACCCCATATGATCGAGTGAAGCGGTGCCGGGAACGTATGCAGCTACGTAGACGTATTCACATAAAACACAATTTTTCGAGGCAACAAACCTTCTATAACACTAACTAGTTTATTCCTCCATTAGTGTATGGACAAGGTTTCGACTCGGCAAAGTTGTTTGCAAACATGTCACGAACGTTCCGCCTTGTAGTATCAGAATCCTCATTGCCTCTGTGAACTGCGGAAGTATCTTCATAAATGCATGGGAGCCAATAAGGAAAGAGAAACGCGGGACATGTGTACAGTGTGTTGAGTCATAGCAAACAGTCAACTTTCCCCGCAATAAACCATCATCTTAAGCCATGGCCCATTCCTACCCTGTTCTCACTTGTCTGAGAAACTTGCTCCTTCTCTAATGACCTCACTGTCGATCTGCGTACCACATTACCAGGATTGCCAGATTGGGCGATTAGTCACCGTTTGGCCAACTTCAAGGCAAAATTAGCGACCGAAATTACGAAAATGCGACTGTCGCAATTTGGGCGATTTTTGTAATGAATTTATGATATTTGGGCTACTTGGAATTATTTACTTAGTATTGGTATATATTTTTATTGAGAACTAGATAATTAATTCTCATAATTAAGATCGGTTTTTCAAACGTCAACCACTGTGGAAACAACTGAAGAAAATCTCTTGTTCAGAATCTTGTAACTCGCTGCGTACAATGAATAGGCGAAATTAATATCACGCTATTGTTTATGCGTTTGACATATATTTCTTTTAAATTTTGTGTAGGCCTATACCATTTTTAAATTTTAAAACAATTATTGTTTCATACATATACAGTATTACATGAAAAATGTATTCTATATTAAAATAATGCATTTAATATAAAGTGTACTCGAATTGGGCGACATTTGGGCGACAAACGATTCGCCATCTTGGCAACTTCAACAAAAACAATCTGGCAACCCTGGACATTACAGAATTGTTCATTTCCAAAATTCTGTACGTTGACGTCGCTCTGTCATCATTCATCGGTGAAAAAATAATTGGACAATTATAGATTTACACTGTGAAAAAAATATGTTCAAAGCTCTCTGTGCAGCTAAGACAAGCATTTACTTATGGCGGTTTTGTTTAAATTAACATAATATTGCTTTAATTCTAAAGAAAGTTAAAAAAACAGAGTTCTTGTTATTGATTTTTATTAATTTATTTCTTTATACATTGTTGTTTTAATGGAAATGTTGATTTTCTTTACAGCAAATACAAGGATTTTCTTGAACCTGCTTTGTTTATAGCAAAGAAATGTGGCTGTATACCAGAGAAAAGTTAAAAGTGATATGTCAATTTTTTTTGTCCGCCATAGTTTTTAAAACCTAACGAAACTTTCTAATTACTACCTACTTTGCCAAATAACAAATTTCATAGATCATCGGTATAGTGGTTTAACCCTATAAATACAATAACTGATTATATTGCAATGGCTACTGCTGAATTAGCATAACCACAGTGTAATATTATCATTCGTACAGATGATACGAAATTTCTGTTAGTGGAGTTTTTGGAGTGTAAATCACAACGTTATTATTGGTATTGCTACGTCTGTTTTCTGAGCGATTTGCCAGGTTCTTCCCCTTAATTTCACTTATAGGTATGTTCGTTATTAATTCACCAACTCATTTAACACATACGAGATTGGTCATTAACTTCCCCAGATAACCGTGAAACCAAATACTGGGGAAAATATGGTCGGTATTTACTACAAAACATTTCATTACTCGATCTACTTTTCTTTCGAAGAAATTTCATTATGTGACGCAATAAACCGGTACAAGAGAAATTATTTAGAACCAACAAAACACACATAATGAATTAAGCGTCGTAACAAAAGACCTTAATATTAAACCACGGACAATTCTGCAGAAGTGAGTATTGAAAAACATTATTAACGCTGGGCGCATATAAAGTGTAATTGAATGGAGGGCAATGTGATGAGTCGTAATGAAAGGAAGATAATTGAAATGTGTTTCATATAAGGGCTAGACGTGTAGATATTAAAGAAAGAATTCTTTCAAAACATCAAAGGCGAAAATTAATTTTCCATTCTCTCGTAGTAATATGATATAAATGAAATTCGAAGCAAATGCCAGTATTTTAAATGACAGTTGTGTCGCTAGAAATTGAGTAAAGTACCATTTTTTGATGTAAAATAATAGTCAGTAGAATTTGTAGAAGCTATAGCTGGTTATCAACATCAATATGATAGCAACATGTGTGTAATGGATATACTCAGAAATACAAGCGTCGTCAAAAGTTAATTTTTGCCTGAAAACCACATTATGGAAATTGCATAAAAAGTGCAAAGAGGAAACATACAGTCTACGATTGTCTTTAGGAAAAGATAATTTTTTTTTGCGTAAAGGTGCTAGAAATTTTCGTATTTTAAATAGTCCCAACTCCGACAGACGCACATAAGTAAACAACGACTTTAGGTCTCCCGCCCTTCTGGGGCTATTTTCTGAAATTTAAGAGTAGGATGGACTGAAATTTTTTTGTGAAATAGTGGTTTGTTCGAATACGCATATCTCGGTAAATAAATGCTCTGCAAATACGACTTTTTCTCAGAAAAGATAAAAAAAAACAATTATCTATACCCCTATTTGTTTACTTGTGTCATATTAAGTGCATTCTTGGAGAAAGAAATTCGTGAATATGGTCAAATGAAGCATTTTTAAAGTTTCCCTATGCAGTTTCCTTAAGCAGCAAGAGAAAAGTACAAAGGTGCGGGCGTAGTTTAATCTGCGAGCTTTCATTGCGTGTAATCAAGTCCCACTGTTGCAGATATAATTTGCACAGTACAGCATTATGGCGGAAACACTGCACAAATTGCACGTAGGAGTGGTGAGGCGTGTTAGTGTCGCCCAAATCGCACCCTCACTTCTTGACCTTGGCGTGCAGCTCCATCCCACTCCTAAGGCGTAGAATTCCGGGAGCGATAAGAGCGACACTGCCACGCTCATCAAGTGCACAATCGCCCCTAAATGCGAGGCCCTGAATGGCCCTGAATTGTGCTGCGTGTACCTATGATACCTACAGAGGTAAACTATTATTTTATTGGTGAAAAGTGTGCTGGTATAGTTCAACGCAGGGTCCTTGAGTACTTTTGTATGTTTGTGACACATATATTTTGAGATACAGTGCTTTGCAAAGAGGCTTTTTTAGAAGATTTTATTTAACTTACATTGTTTGTATGTATGGTGTCTGTTCGACCTCTATGCACTGAACTGGCGTGCAGGCTGCCTACAAAGCATCACTGTTCGTCAGGTTGCAGCCCGAAGTGTGGAATGTATAAATGAACATATAAATGGTCTACATATATAATAATAATAATTTAAAAAATGCTGACACTAAAAATTGAAAAATAAATTAACTATAAAACATTTTGAAACCAACCTTTTATTTATAAATACACTAAAGAGAGAAAAATAGTTATAGCAATTACATAATTTTTAGAACTTGTAGAAGTGGTCCAAAAGCCGTATTAAACTTTTCTACAACTTATTATGTTTATATAAATTTATATTTAGTATATAAAAGCTTGGTGTAAATAGATAAGAGCCTCACACGAGATATGTTCTTACGACGATTGCGCAAATGAGTTATACCTTCTATATTGCGAATAGATAACAGCCTTACACATGATATGAGATTACTACGATTATGCAAATGAGGTATACATTCTATATTGTGAAAAGTAAAGATTCTTACTCAATATATGTTCTTACTATGCTCACGCAAATGGGGCATGCGTTCTGTATAGCGCCAAGCTGTTATATAGTAAATACAAATTTATACAAACATTATTATTTTTAAATAAAAGGTCGGTTTTAAAATGTTTTTTATAGTTTATTTATTTTTTTGGTTATGTTGGAGTGTGCACCATGCCACAGCAAGAAAGCAAAATTATTACTCTGAATTCAAAGAGTACATATATTTTCGTAAAATTAAGTTGAATTTGAAGCACACTGAGGTCATGGCATGGTACACATTCAATTGACAACAGAAGACTTTAATGCAAATATTTCATTATAAATAATTTCTCATAGGGTAAGCAATTAATAAAAAAAATTAAAAGCCAATTAACGATTTGGTAGCTATGGTTGTATTCTTTTCTTAAAGTTTTCGACAGTACATTAAATCTATATAAATTTGAATTCAGTTATTTTTTATATTAGTATTTCATAATCTCAAATTAATAGAAGGTATAAATATAAAGAGGAATTAGGCCCCGCATAATTAGATTTATTTTAATGTAATTAATTGACAAACATAGTAAATGGCATCCAGCCTTCATGTATACTGATAAACATATTATGCAAATGAATTTATTGGTGACAATGCAACTAACAGTTCCTCAAAAACAAATAGATTTTTTTTTTACCATATCTGTAGAGCGTTCGCATGGTGCCCTGCCGATCCAGTTCCCATGATTACATGTCCGCCACAGGTATGCCATCAGCACGGCCTGCCGGCACTGTAAAGTGTCGCTCAGCCCAGTGGACATCGGGGGTGCAAATTTTTTGGAAACCAATAAATCCTGAAGACAGTGGACGGTAGAACCAAGACCGAAAAGAGGATGTAGAAACACGAATCACGAACCCTCTGCAAACACACGAACAGGGACCACGGAATAATTAATTACCGAGGCGAAACATAAAGCCAAACTTACCCATTGGAGGGAGCAAAAATAAAAACACCAAATAAATAAATACTAAATTCACACTACCGTTGCTATTCTACATATTGAATGAAAAGTAAAATGACTACACCGTAGTCAAAATCAAACGTCGGCGAACTACAACTCCTCGTCACAAGCTTCGTAAAGACGAGGTCCGAAGTTGCGTGGATTCCATCTCGGCTGTAGTCTCAGAAATGGCACGGACATGTGCCTTCATTCGCCGCGTTGCTGCCCAAGAGCGAGCGCTCCTGGATCAGTGGAGACCGCACGAACTAAAGTGCTTTGTTCACACCGCGCTGCTAGGTAGCGTTAAGAGGCAGTAAACTCGCTTTCAGGCGGTAGATACGACGTTCTTCTACCAAAATCTGCACTGAAAAGTCCTTCATCAGCGGGTCTAGCACAATCTCGTAGTGAACTAATTGTTAAGAGGCCCATGATCAAATTATGCCATTACTAGAGACCTGCAAAATTCGCATTATCATTTGAGGGCATGTTAAACTTAAAACACTGTTCCTTTGCAAGATGTGTGTCATTGGGCCATTTTTTATTTGACGCTCTCCTGGTAACTCTGCGCCAATAAATGAACAGTTCACAATTGTGTGCACCCATCACGTGCTGTTCACTCAGGAAGGGCGTAACTTGACATTTATGCAGCAACCAATGGAGAAATGATGCCGGCTCGAGTGTGTGTGTGTGTGTGTGTGTATATATATATATATATATATATATATATATATATATATATATATATATATATATATATATATATATAACAATGAATTTTAGGTTGACGTACAAAAAATAACGCGAATTTTGCAGATCCCTAGTCATTAGTCACCAATTCCTTGAACCACGAGTGTTTCGCTAATTCATTCGGAGGCGAGGTAGACTCCAAACACTTGTTGTTTTCTCCTAATGCTGTGATTGGACGACAGCTGTTTAGACACGCCCCGTTTAACTGTGCTCCAATAATAAGCAGGGGGCAGAAGTGTGAGTGAGTATTTAACAGTACTGTACAGATGGTTCACTTGATCACAGCAACCAATAAGCAAACGATATTGTCTCGAGTGTATAGAGGGATGTCCAACCTAGCTTGCTGCCAACTCAAGCTGTGAAATACTAGGGACTCTACCAATACCTTAATGAAGAAAATCAAAATGAAACTAATTAAATTACTTTACATTAACTTGAGGCAATTAAAACAGAAAAACAATTCTAAGCACCCCTATTTTTTTTTTTTTTAGTGCCTTACTAAAACGCCACAGGGGTTCAACTCTTGAGATGTTGCAAGATTATTTCGAAATGTCGCATCTCACTGTTCTGAATTCGAAACTGTTATTTCACTACGACAGGGAGCTATTCTTGAGTTCACATTTCGAAATAAGGAATATTTGTGTGAGATTTTCCTCAGTCTCGAACTTCTGGTCACGAGTCGATTGCAAGCGATACGAAAATCATATTTATTTCGCATACCGGACGTATTCCTTTCGTCTTCGTCGTGTTTTACTATTCGTTGTTAGGCTATTAGAGGTTACATGATTGCAATGGAGACTCTGACTAGAAAGAAAATTACGAAAGGGCAGAAGGCCCTGCTACTCGAATTTTTTGTCACTTAACTCAAACGCACCATTGCGTTCATTAAACACACGCTGCCGCCTAACATTATCTTCCAAATTTTCCAATTATCTCACTAATAAATACTATCACCTTCAATTTTTAAATGGCCGCCATTTTGAAAGTAGCTTGAGCCCTATCATGTTACCAGTGCTGGATGTTACATCGTCATTCCATAAGTGCAAAATGTTCTCGACGCAAAACGTCACAGTCATTAACATAATTTATACATGCATAGGCCTAATTGGCACAGACTTGGTATTAACACTTCGTGGGTAATTTTTTTTGCAGTGTGCATGTATTTCTCATCCTACCCACACAATTACTGTCACATGCGTAGAACCGTTATGTATGATATTTTATCTCCGAACACACATCTCATGCATTGGTGGTGTTGGTTGTGTGGTCAAGGCATCGAACTAGTAACAACAGAGTCTCACACACTCTTTCGCTCCGCTGCACTTCCCCCTGTATAGGTTTTTCGAACCTCTGGCTGCAAGTATTTGGGATGAACATGCATTCGTGTTTTATTTGGGTGTAATGTATTGTTTTATTTTTCCTTTCGTGCACTCTAATGGAGAACAGGGAGAGCAAGCAGCTGTCTGTAGAAATCTGGGTTCGAGACTTGTCATGTTGGGTAAACACATCATTGCAGTTATCATAGTGGAACGGCTGAACATGTAATCGTGGACGGAAACTGTATAAATGCATACATTAAAGGTTTGGGAAGGGCCGACTGCTTGTAATTGCAAAGGCTTGGTACATGCCTTGAAGGTTCGGACAGAGTATGACTCTGTAATTGCAAAGACTCAGTACTTGAGTGCAGTTTGGAGAAAGAATATGAGGGTCGGTACAGGAGTGCAGGTCGGAGACAGTGTATGACTGTTATGCAAGTCTTTATGAGCAGTGGAACAGACGGCGAACGAATGGCTGCTGATGTGTCGCCATGCACTCTCAATGGGAATCAAACCTATGATGCCTTATTTATTCAAGTAGTGTACAGAAAAAAATGTTTCAGGTGCGAGGATTCGATCCCATGCTCCCTTTTACTAGAACCAGAACTTATATCAGACGCTTTAGGTCGGACACCGAGAACATCGGTGAGAAGGTGCCCTTTTGGAGGTCAGTCACAACATGGCCACCAGCGACATGTGTGTGTGTGAGAGAGAGAGAGAATAGTATTACAGTTGTTTCTGGCCCACCTGGCTTTTGGCTCGAGACACAAGGACACAAAAATGTAAGTTAAGGTCTCATCACAAAGAATTTCGAATTTTTTTCCCCCGTGGAAATTTTCAGAATGTTCGTTGTGATGCTGGCAGCCATTTTGGCAGTCAGTATACACTTATCGATTAAACCAATGGTGGTGGTCATTTTGGCAGCAAGTGAAAAGAATTTTTTTTGCATCAACTGGTAGTATTTATTGGCACTGACAGACCATTGCAGGAGGTGGTGTAAGTGTTAGCATGTGATCATTCGAGATGTTTCTCGCTGCCACATTTGATGTCAATCAAAATACAAAAATCGCAACTGGCTGGAAACATGATGGCCACCAATGCTTCGGAAATTACAGCCATCTAAGTTTATTCATAAGCATAGGTCGTACTTGGCGTGAGGCTGGCAGGGTGTTTTGGAATGGGGTCTCCCCCTCCACACTGCATGTGTGAGCTGGACATGCACTCTTTTGGTAGGTAGAAAGGAAAACAAAGAAAAATTATACTACTAATAGTGGCTGGGGGCAACCAGAGACCATCGACCCCACACTTACGATTGATGGCTATGTTATGAATTTGATACCTATAACTTAAATGGTTCGAACATTACAGCCAACTATTATTATACTCGTGCTTAGGTCACTTTTGATATTCAGTTCTTTTCCTTATCAGGAGTGCTGTCCATGTTATGAATTTGGCAACTATAACCCAAATGGTTCGGATATTGCGGCCAACTATGCTTATAAGTTGACATCGGGAATACTTGACCCAACAACCCTTCTCCTAGTCGGGGTGGATGCCTATGTTAGGAATTTGACAACTATAACTTAAACAGTTCTGAAATTTTAGCAAACTATGCTTATTAATGTTATTCACAGACTTCAGGTGGAAACAGTGTTACACGAGATCCAAAATTGATCGGCCGAGATACCTTGATGCCCCGCCGCCACCACTGGCAACCAAAATGATCGACATCCTTAGCTGACCATCAATTGTCCTGAGTAGACTAGGTCATCAATACCAAGATGGCCACCGGATAAGTGTTGTGCCTCAATCTTGCAGGAAAGCCTCACTTTCTGCACGATTCATCTGCATTGGGCAACACTCATCCACATAGGGCAAACTGCCCCACTAGATTGTGCAAAGGCACTTTCTGGCACTGGCTGCCAAGATGACCGCCATTGGGGGAGGGATATTCGGGAATTTTTGCGGGAGAAAGGGAAAAAAACTATGGTTTTTACCTCAAACCAGCCATTTTCGACGGGAATAAGGGGGGAAATGGAAATACAAAATGGCCACCGTCACTCCTGGCTGGAAAAATGGTCGCCCTGGATGGAAAATGGCTGCCGTATATACTGACTGACAAATTGGCCGCCGTTTGTTTACATTTTTGTGTCCCTGTGTCCCGATCCAGAAGCCAGGTGAGCCAGAACATACAATTTTATACTACTTTGCTGCAATAACCTCAAATGCTTCTCAATACCATTTTTTTTTTAACTGTTCCATATGAAATTTACGCCAACGAAATGAACAATTTTATTGCTGGTCTTTCAGCATTTTTGTTAATGATATTTTGGAAATCAAAAACGTATTTCTTCTTGGTACTCGAGAGAGCATCGTGAATACTGCCCAGTGTTAACTTCCGGGGAATTGTCTACTCCTTATTTTATTCAGGCAGTGTGTGGACGAGTTAACGATGTCACAGAGTGTCAGAGAATTTTAACCTAGTGTTTCCGGGTGGAGTCTTTTGTTTTATCGCTAGCCTGAGTTTTAAATTATCTTCTCCTTAAATACGTTTGCCATTTGACGTTCAACTATTCTGAACGAATCTGTACAGTTACTTTATAAATCTGTACATTTACTTCGTGAAAGTGTTTCATAATACTGCACCGTCCGGAAAGGGTACGTTTTTGGGAAGCAAACAGTTTATATTTGATCCTATCAAATTATAATTAGGGACACCCGAATTTCGCGAAAAGGTTTCACGACCAGTTATATTCCATAACGCATTATCTCAAATGCACGTCCGTGATTTGACTATCTAGGTGTTGCTCGTCTTACCTATCTGCCCTCGAATCACAGACGTGCGCTGTAGGAGTTACTTAATTCTGATTGGCCAGTCAAGAAAAACTATATCTTCTCACAAAGACACGCCTCCAAAAAGCAAAAGGAGACTGCTGGAATGCCATAGCACACTGAAACCTAGCGTGTGTGGAAATCTTTCCGCGAAATTCGGGTGTCGCTATTTATAATATGTTAATTTGTTCTATCTGCACACATTTCCACAGCAGGAGATAAAATAATTGCGTTGTTAACGAAGCCAGCATGCGCTCGACAAACTCCATTCCTAGTGATGACGGCAACAGTAATTCGCAATTACAGAGGCAATGACGTGCGGTCTCTTTGATCTCAGTGGATACTCAACAATTGACAGACGAAATGCACATGCACGTTTGGAAACGAATAACTTATTCACCGATTATCCTAGGTTAGTTTAAACCATAAGATGGAGTAGACCGCTTATTTGTCTTCAGCGCATGTACCCAACATTGAGCTACACCAATCCTACATAACTGTCAAAGTCACATAGTCTACCTCATCTTAGGCCTATGGTTTAATCCACGGCCGTAGAAGACATGTGTGGACACCAGCTTGAAAAGTTGACACCCTTATTGACCAATTTAGTTCATGAACCCAGCCGCAGAGCGCTGCTACCGAAGTAGTGCTGTTTGACATGGCAAGCATAGCGAGGGCAAAATGACGTTCATAGCTCTATGGTGTTATCCCTATACCAGCAATGCTAACAACACTAGTTTGCTTGCAGCGCTCTGCGGATACTGTATGAACTAAATCAGTCACTAAGGAGGTAAATTCACTAACATTGTTAGATAGTCGAGTGTCTAGGCCTGTGTTCTACGGCCGTGGTTTAAACTATAGACTAAAGATGAAGTAGGCCGATCTCGCTGGCTGCGCACAACAAATCTCGGTGTCCTAACATTGAACTGCTTTTCTGCCAACACATCTAGCGAAAATGGCGTGGATTGGGTTTGATGTTAGAACACTGTTTGGTAAACAAGTACTTTTGAGAGAGTTTTTATAGTTCCTTTAACGAATTTATAATGCGTTTTATTTACACTTAAACTGGGAAAAGTATTTTATTAATACACTAGGGGTTGTCATTTAAAAATTAAGATTTAAACAAACACGTTCATCATTGTTGACCACGTGACTCTGACAGTTGAGTTCCTTTGGGGTAGGTCAATGCTGGGTACATGCGCAGAAAACGAATAAGCGGTCTGCCTCATCTTTAGTCTATAGTTTGAACTGAAAGTGACTCATTCAACTATTATTATCAGCAGAGATATGAAAATTTCGTGTAATTATTTGGTAACAAGCTAGGCTTCACTTTTCTGTGCCTACTTGAGGGCAATTCGTGATTTAATTGGTTACTGGCGATCACGCGACGTCATTTACCTGTGTGACAGCTTTACAGGAGATTGGTTGCTGCATCTTTGAGTCTTTCCTATTGGTTCAACGTGACCTTGTGGCGATCTGCACTAGTTGCCTGTCAATGGCAACAGTCAATACAACATACAGCATCTTGGAGTTCAGTATGCCACGAAATAATAACGGGAATTTTGCAGGTCTGTAATAATAAGTTAGTTTAATCCAGTTTTTGGGGATCCCGCAAGACTGTGATCAATAGCGTGGCCAGACATTTTGTTTGGGAGGAGCCCAGCCTGTGAGTTGTAACAGAGATTATAAATAATTACACTAGAATATCAATAGATTAATTTTGTTTAATTTCCGTAAATGTTCGTGTGATATCTTCTATTATCGTAGCAATAACGCTATACAAAGTATATTCAACAATTAACTAAATGGATTTTTGGCTTCGTAATATGTAAATAAAATGTTGTAATGCCTGATGAGGCTTCCTTTCCAGGAACAAAAACTCAAAGAATTATTTGACTGGTACACAAAAAGTCTTGATTTATTCCTAGGGTCAGTTTATGGGGATTTCGCGATGTTGAGACCTCTCAGTTACGGAGACGACTGTTTTGAGGAGAGAGTTACTATGCCTTTGGGAGTTGCATCTTCTTCAGGTTGAACTATAGAACAAGCCGCTACTGATATAACTAATGTCAGACTCCTAACAATATCTTACAAAATGGCGGACAAAAGAAGCTATGTGTAGAAACGTTTGATAGTTTATATATAGCCAGCGACCGAAAATAAGTTGGAACAGATCACGTGATATCGACGAAACATCTCAAATGGCAACGTGGCGGCCATTTTCAAAATAAGGGCCTGTCCTACTTGAAACATACCATTTTGCATCACCTGCCGCTGTACTACGACAAAAACTGAATTTTTTTGTGAGGCGCTATATTAGAAAATGGCGAACAAAAGAGACTCTTTGTACACACGTCATATTATAAATATATTGCTAGCATACAAAATTATGTTGGAACTTACTACATGATTTAGAGTATACGATATGGCAAACTATGCTAAAATGGCTATCAAACAGCTAATTTTAAAATAGGTGTTTGACATACTTAAAACAAAGTTTAAATCACCCCGACAATACTGTTTGTTTGCCAAATGTGGCAGGAATATGTCAATTATTTCCCTAGATATGACATACAAAACCTCACTATTTCATGTGGCTATATCTTACAAAATTGCGAAAACAAAAAGTGGCTATTCGTTAGTATACATTATGCTTCTAATATACACTTTCAGCATACAAAATTTGGTCGAAATTGGTCAAGCAGTGAGGTAGATATACTAAATAAATAAAGATATTTTATGGCCTCCATTTTGAAAATAAGTGCCTGATCAATTTAAACCACATAGCCTACCTGTATATGGCCTACGATAGTATTACTAGAGATAGGAACATTTTTCGAATTCATTTCGGGACAAGATAGACGTCAAAAACATATATAGTGAAGTCACCTTCGCAATTGGATCACAGTTTGTTAGACCCGCCCTGCACGCCTCTGAGCCAATAACAGACTTGCAAGGGTGGGGCAACAGCCAATGAACACACAGCTGGGGTTCCAGTATGCAGAGGGTCTGAGGAGTCTAGCCTACATGTCACTGAACTCGCGAAATTTTCCTATCCCTAAGTAATACTTACTTGCCAAATTTTGCGGGAATGTTTGAGTAGTTTTCGAGTTATAACCTAAAAACTTTATTTTTCCATGTAACTCTGTCTTCCACAATGGCGGACAAAAACATCACTATTTATCTCTAATTTCAATGCTTACATTATGGACTGCCAAAATACAAAATTTGGTTTAAATCGGTTGAATGGCCCTGGATAGATGACATTCTGTCACCTTCAATTTTAAAATGACCGCCATTTTGAAAGTAGCTTGAGCACTATCATGACACCAGTGCTGGACGATACATCGTCATTACCGCAAGTGCAAAATGTTCCCGACACAAAACGTCACAGGCATTAACATAATTTATACATTCATAGCTGATTGGCAGAGACCTGCAAAACTTACGTTGTTTTTTGGCGTCAAGCTGGAATTCACAGTGCAGTATATGCTGAAGCCAGCATCTTTCCTTGATTTGCTGCTGCCCACATGTTAAGTCACTCCCTTTCTGAGTGAACTGTACGCGAGTGGGGCACACGATTGTGAAGTGTCTGATTACTGGCTCAGAGTTACCCGGGGCGTATCAAATAAAGCATGGTCCATAGACAAGAGGATTGCAATGGTTAACGTGTTTTCAGTTTAAACTGTCCTCAAATGATAACGCGAATTTTGCAGGTCTCTACTAATTGGATTAAAGACTATTGTAAGAAAAAAAAAAGTTTATTATTAAGGTATAAAATGATAGAAGTGTTCGAATGTAAAGTTACAATGAAGCGAAAGCGTGGCGTGATAAGTGGGTTTGTTGACGAACATCAGTCATCCGTTGTACAGCACAGTTATGACGCAGCCACGCTTTGATGAACGACGCGCTGTTATCGCGGAGTTAATCATGCGAGGCAGAGCGTTGTCTGTTCGAGTATCGGGTGAGCGCGGGTAACTCACCACCTGTCGTGGTCCAGTGGCGAGAACAACAGCTACGAAGTCGGAGGGCCCGCAGGCCCTGCACATTTCGCACTCCTTTCCCGCGGCGATCGGCAAGTGAGGGCAGGGATGACGAGTACACACGCTGTTCGAGTACCTGGTGAGCGCGGGTAACTCACCACCTGTCGTGGTCCAGTGGCGAGAACAACAGCTACGAAGTGGGAGGGCCCGCAGGCCCTGCACATTTCGCACTCCTTTCCCGCGGCGATCACCAAGTGAGGGCAGGGATGACGAGTACACACGCTGTTCGAGTACTGGGTGAGCGCGGGTAACTCCCACCTGTCGTGGTCCAGTGGCGAGAACAACAGCTACGAAGTGGGAGGGCCCGCAGGCCCTGCACACTCCTTTCCCGCAGCGATCACCAAGTGAGGGCAGGGATGACGAGTACACACGCTGTTCGAGTACTGGGTGAGCGCGGGTAACTCACCACCTGTCGTGGTCCAGTGGCGAGAACAACAGCTACGGAGTGGGAGGGCCCGCAGGCCCTGCACACTCCTTTCCAGCAGCGATCACCAAGTGAGGGCAGGGATGACGAGTACACACGCTGTTCGAGTACTGGGTGAGCGCGGGTAACTCACCACCTGTCGTGGTCCAGTGGCGAGAACAACAGCTAGGAAGTGGGAGGGCCCGCAGGCCCTGCACATTTCGCACTCCTTTCCCGCGGCGATCGCCAAGTGAGGGCAGGGATGACGCGTACACACGCTGTGAAACATTCGCGGCGAAATTCCCTCACATCTAATGGAAGCTAATTACCTCTACGTGCAAGGTAAAATTACCTATTAAAAATAGAGTCATTTACATAACAAGTTAAAAAACTAGTCCCTAATCGCACGGAAATATACCTGGCAAAAGTGGGGGAAAATTACACTCAAGTAAGGGAATACTAACTGTATTGTATAATAAAATTATTTTAAAAAATATCCCGGAGTATTAGTGCTGTTAATTTTTTATTACCTATATCCTCTGATAAATAGTAACCAAAATCCTCGACTATTTGAGGGTGGGGGGGGGGGGGCGAACAATAGTCCTCTATCACGACAGGCCAATGCGCTATCAATTACACCACAACAGCGTGACAGGATTAGTGAATAATAATGTGTTAAAGGAGTGTTTCTTCCGCCCGTCCCTCCCACTTGGCTGTTGAGACAATGCTGAAGAGATGCACGCGACGTCGTAAGGTAATTTTCCCATCCATGTGTGGGATTTAACCTTACCCGCAAGGAAAACTGTATCCCACACAAGTTTGCGAATATTACCTTACACTTGTCAGGTAATTTCCCCATTTTTTTTACAGTGCAGGAACGAGATCGCGTGGCTTTTCCATTGATGTAGGAGTACCCATTCTCTGATTGGCTGCGCGGGGCTCTGGTATTTGGATTTGTGTCTGAATGGCTACTGAATACCGCTAAAGGCTTGCCTGCCTCACTCCCTATTTCCTGTGCAAACTTGCACTGTTTCTAATGACCTTGCTGTCGACGGGACGTTAAGCCCAATTACCTACCTACAAGTAATAAAAAATAAAAAAATCTCTTTGTCAAGAAGGTGTTAGAGTAGGGAGAACAAATGGAGACCAACCTCAGATTTGCAGGCTAATTCCGCTCACTTGTAAGGCTATTCCACACACAAATTTTTTCTCAAGAATTACATACACTTTTTACATGTAAATTTTTGTCCGTACCACATATACTCTCTTCGTGAACACGCCTAAAACTTCTGGCATGCTGTTCAATCACATTTTTCACCAATTTTTTTTTATAAACCCTTTGGATCACAGAATACTGAAGTGACTTGAGTCTTGCACTGCTACACATTATTTATGCTTTTTTTTTTTTTTTCATTTTCTATTTAAGTATAGTCTATTTAGAATTTTAGTTTGGCTTTTGTTTCATAATTAGTTTTTTTAGAGGTCAAATACCTCGGAATATCGGAATATTTTTGCTATGGTCCGTCATATTTTTACAAATTTTTCTATAATCCCAGGAAATTGGGACAATTTAATATCGCCAGAGTTCCGAACACAACTGTATGATTTGTGTAATGAGAGACATCCTGATGTCTCATTACCTGCAGCTCTTAGACGATTTACAAGAACAGCTACTAATGAAGAACGACTCCCAACTTCTCTCTGTGTGCAATAACTGCCCAAAACGCTGCCATGTAGTGCGGATTGAACTACTTGCTACGAGCACCAGCTTTACCAGGAGACAAACGACATATTCTGTAACGATAGCGTAATTTTTAAGAAGAACTAATTGCACTGACTTGTACTCCAACCCTCCTATGTTATATTGCTACAATTTATTTCTCTAGAAATTAAGTGGGCTATACCAAGTTCGTTAAGGGATGGAGGTCTTAATCAAATAAAAGAATTTATTACAATTTACTTATTTCATTTAGAATAACTACACTCAAATTGAACTCAAATTCTCACAGTAAATTGATATCACTTACTGTTCACAACTGACACGAATTAATAAAATTTATAATTACGACAAAGAAATAAATGAAATTAAATAATTAAAGATCAATCCCAATAGACAGTGTATCAACCTATTCAATTATTTTATAATTTATGGGTCCATATTTGGCAGTTCGAATATTTACAATAAAATCAGTATTACACTTCCATTCAGTCCCACCTCAGTTCAGTTCATGTCCCGCCAGTCGCAATGTTCTAGAGTCCTCCAAGCGCCCTCACGCACAGTAGGCTTCACTCGTCTGTTTCACACCCTCTCGTCCAGTCAAGCCACGAACACCTCACTCGCCGTCGTCCCGTAATCTCCAGCCGTCGTCCACACTCCACTTCACTCGCGCACACTCGCCAGGCGGCCTCCATCAAAGACTGCCGGCCGCTGGGTTGCGGCAGTATATATAGTGTCTTAGGCCACCACCTAGAATCTTCCCCAACTCGCGTGATAAGTCGCAGAGTCCCACGAGAACATTCTTGCGTCGTCGCCAAACGTATCGGAAAATCTAGTAGGCGAGAGGAGGTCTGTGACGTCAGCAAGTCTCGCCGCTGTCGGCGTTCACGGGATTCCCAGACGGGGGAACAGGACGCCGCGAGCGCATCGTTCCAGGAAGAGGGGAGGGCGAGGCGGGTTTCCGATTACGGCGCTGGGCAGCTGAGTCGGCACCAGCTGCAGCACGTAACAATATGAACTCACGGAGGAAAATTATTTTGTAAACTAGACTTCAAACAGAACCATCTAATTTCTTTTCAATTGGGCCATAGTTGGTAAGGTACGCTCTGTGTGAAAATTAGTCAATAACTAATCTGCGAGAAAACGACAGATCCCCACTCGACCGTTCCCTGCCGGAGCGACAGCTAACGAACAAATAACTGCCGCTTGAAATCACACAGGATTTTGGAGTCTAATTAGCTGCCAAATGAATACGCGAAATTTCCATGCCTTTATTAATTATCTAATATTACCAGCACGGAAATTGATGACTACTGGCGCTTTGGAAAATTTTCTCATAAAAATGAAAAACATTGAATTACCACAGCGGCAACTTTGGAGTGACACATGCTCATTAACGCGCACGCTCGCCTTCAGCGTATAGAGAATGTCGTTTAGAGAAAAAATATATCATCATTAACATATTTGCATAGTTTATTCTCTTCAGTGTAACTAAATAAACGGGCTTTGAAATTTATTTTTGGAATTCGCAAAGCAATTCATTGGATACATTAATTAAGTTTTTAGGATTATTTGTGTAATTAAACTGTTTATTCCCTGTGGGAGGTGGTAAAATGCGACTATCTGCCTTAAATTGGCTCTTACCATGACTAATGCTAATGTGTTTCAATGTAGAATTATATATGATGGACCTTATATGTGTAAGGCTTAACTGCAACTAAACAAGCAAGAAAGGAGCGAGCAATTTAAAACTATGATGTAGTTAATGGAAATTATATGCGGAAAAGCAAAGTAAATGGAAGCACATGTACGTGATTAGGAACAAGGAAATTGAGCATTATACATATAAATATTAAATAAAACATAGGCTGTAGCATCATCACATTAAAATAAATGTGTTATATTTAGAGTGCCTTTGACAGAAGCCTTGCTTGCAGAAAGTTAAGAAAACCAAGGCATTACGGTTTCGTATATGGGCAGTTGACTGTGACACTGGATTGTCAAGTGTACCTAAAAAGTTCATAGTTGCCATCATTTTTCACGCATTGAGAAAACAAGCAGCATGTATGCACCTTCTAATAAAAAAAATCCTAATTGCGAGTAATATCACGTTATGATAAATGTAGTTTTAGGAAAATCAAATCATATTGAACACGCAGGCTAATTGATTTTTTAATATTCAGCTGTGTCAGTGACTTATAGGCTAGACTGCACAGTGCCATGTATACTGTCTGCTACTCCAGTGAGTATCCTGTTTCGCGCCAGACCCGACAGCAAAGTAGTTAAATTAAATTAAAATTAATTAATGAATTAGCTTCTATAAAAGTGCTTGTATTATTTAAAATGAAGATGTAAACAAACACGTTCATCGCCGTTGACCATGTGACTCTGACAGTTGTGTTTCTTCGGGGTGGGTCTGTCCGGCATGGAAGATGATCATCGTATACATAAACAGCCCTGACGTACACGATGGCCCTTTCTCCGTCGACTTCAGATAACTGCCGGCGACAGTACCTACTTTCAATTTGATACGTACATGCTTGTTATGTATACGTTTTGCATCGTGTACCGACGTTCGGAGTGCAAGTTCCGAAACAGAGGCAAACAGTACGGTGCAAGATGATGCAGGGAACACTATAAAAACATTGAGGTAAAAATTCCCGATTTAAGGTAATGTAGAGTAAATTTACATAAGACTTATTCCCTAATTGCACGGGAAAAGTACCTGACAAAAGTGGGAGAGGGGGTGTGTCCCATACAAGTAAGAAATAATAACTATAATGTATAATACAACTATATTTGAAACTATCCCGGAGTATTAGTATTGTTAATTATTTAATCACCTACATCCTCTGACGAATAGTAATCGAAACCTCGACACTAAAATCCTCGGCATTTGCTGGTGGGTGGGCGGCAATCAGGGTCCTTTATTACTATAGGCGGATGCGCTATCTATTACTCCACGACAGCGTGAGAACATCAGTGAATATTAGCGTGTTAAGGGATTGTTTCTTCCGGCCGTATCTCCACTTAGCTGTTGAGACATTGCTGAAGAGATTCATGCATCGTAAGGTCCATGTATGGGATTTTCCACTACCATGTACGCGAATTTGACTCCAGAGTGCGGTAATTTTACCTTACATGTAAGGAAAAGTATGCTTCCCCCCACGCGTTTGCGAATATTGCCTTACACGTGTCGGGTTATTTTCCATTCATTTTCTACAGTGGGATGGCAGCAGCAGTTCCATGAAACCGGGGGGTCGGCGTGTTATCGGGACAGGTGGGCCAGGCCAGCGATAAGCCGTGCGTAGCTACCTGTTAGCCCCGTGGAGAAGCATCGCGCGGCAGTAATCGCCAGATAACAAACAGCCACTATGAATGTTAACAGGCGCTGAGTACTGCGATACGGGGCGATGTTTGTCGGCGCGGTGGGCCGAGGTAGCCAGATAGCGGGGGCAGAAGCGGTGCAAAGCAGCTCTTGCATCACTCCGGTTTCTTCAATAACGGCAGCCTTTGAAGCACCACCGACCTCCCAGCGCCAACTAGTTCAAAACACACTCCAGTTTCGTTAATGCGCGACTTCTTTGTTTGGCCGCGCAGAGTAGATAACTACTGCACACACGACGAAATGAAGTGCCGGTTCCTTTGATGCGGAGCAATGGCGTGTGGCGAAGTGTTGCGAGGTAAGCTGGCGCTTGCTCCCTGCTGTACATTCTCGGTGCACGCAGCTGGAGCCAGTGACCACCGTGCGGCCATGTATTCCGAGCTAAGTTTCAGTGCACTCTAAATTCGAATCAGAGGGAAACCACTCATTCGCAGTGAAATTCGACTGCTCGAATCACTGAAAATGGCCTCACTTAGGATAAGTGGAAAACCACTGATTGAGTGAAAAAATTTCGCTGATTGAATCAGTGACATGAAATTATTTCAATGATTAAATAAGTGACGGCCGACTACAGTGGCGAATGAAATATTGTTTTTATTGAATGTAGCCAAATAATCACGCTAAATAAACATATTTACGATAGTTTACTATTTATATTGCGCAATTTACAGTACTTGTAAAAAGTAAAAAAGAATTCGGAGCGGGTCGGGATTGAACTCGCACACCTTTCCACTCTAGGCTGTTTACCTTACCACCCCCCCCCCCCCCACCCGTTTTCTTTCGTTTGAAGGTATTGTGACATTTTATGTCGACGAAGCTCTAGTGAGACCGACTTGCTGATAAATAACCAGTGCGAAAAGCGAACTGAAAATCTGCCGCATTGGAGGCACCTGGGCGCAAACCCGCGACCCTCCGACTACAAGTCTGCCAACCTACCCCTGAGCTATGAGTGCAGGGATTTCCATCTGCTCTACCACGCCAAAGCTGATAAAACGAGAGGAAAATATATGACTTATAATTTCGCCGTGTAATAGTCAAGATTTATATTGTATGCTATTACTTTTCGTTTTTGGTCTAATTGATATCGTTAGGATTGTTTAAACGAATAGTATATATGAGTGCACTCTCTTCGCCACGATATATGCAGTTTAAACCTTCAAACAGAGCGCTGTGACGATTTCATGAGAACGAAATGAAAGACGTAAAAACGGAATGAAGTGCTGTGTGTTCCTATTGTCTCATAAAATGGCGTTTTGAAAGACGAAAAACATTTTATAAAGTATTTTCTATTGATTTTATTAGTTTATTCGTTGTTATTTCACGGCCACTTTTACACGCCGTTTAACTGATCCGTCAGTCAAAAATAGACCGCTTAGAAAAAAGTGAAAAAAATGACTGATGAATCAGTGGAAAATGTCACTGGATCAATAAGTGAATGAAATCTGGCATTGTTTCACTAATTCATAAGTTGAATTCACTGAAGTGGCTGTTGAATCAGTCAGATAGTTTTGACTGGTTGAAATATTAAAATTCTCATTGATTCTTCAGATTTAGAGTGTAGCAAGCAACAGGGTAGAGCACACAGCTAACGCCAGCTTATCTCGCGACACTTCGCTAATATGGATGAACCCTTCTCCGGTTGGCTACGCGTGCATCTGGGGGATAGAGTGGAGAGGTCATCGAGGTCATGAGAGCCGATTAGGGTTAAATGGCAAGCATCAATAATTTCGAAATATCCGTGCGAACTACATATAATAATTTGAAATTTTCATCAAGGCAAATATATATCAAACACAGAGAATCGAACATTGTATTAAATGTTGATCACGTTAAAGTGAGCAGTTTTGAAATCAACCTTAGAAAAATGCCACTGCCCCGGCCTGCATATATATCAACGGGCGTACTGAGTAACATGCACTTAGTAACGTTGGCAACGATGGATGGAAAGTAATTCCATATCTTAGCGTAGAACAAAAAGTAGCAGGTAACAATTTATTTCAACTTAAAAAATTTTCTTTCGCTTTCAGATTTTTTTTTAACGCATCGAAGTGTATAAAAACGGCCAGATTTGTAGAGTATTCACTTTTCTTATCATTTCACAATTTCATCTGACCAACTCATGAATAAGGGAATGAGGCCCATGGTAATGTTAATTTTACATAATGCGGAAGAATATGCCACGTGTATACAAGTAGAGGTTAAGCAGGGCTTTCAAAAGCCACCATTTTGAAAATAAGTGCATGGTCTACTTAAAACGTACCATTTGCACCACCTGCTGCAGTGATATATTTTTTTACAAATTTGGTGGGAATCTGTCACTGCCGCGGTGGTGTAGTGGTCAGACAACCCCACCTCCCACCACGGCGAGCCGGATTCGATTACAGTCGGGGTCGCTCCCGGATTTTCACACGTGGGAATCGCGACGGACGATTCCGCTGGTCGGCGAGTTTTATCGGGGATCTTCCGTTTCCCCCGCCCCCTCATTCTGGCGCTGCTTCATACTCATCTCGATTCACCCTCATTGGAGCTCAAGACCTCGGTGTCAAGAGCTGCCAAAATGTTTTCACTCACTCTCTCATTTCAGAATAATAAATTTACCAGCAGTCAAAACATCAACAATCCAGGCTTCTGGAGACAACCTTACTTGTTTGTATGTACGGTGTCTGTCCGACCTCATACACCTCTATGCACTGCACTGGCGAGCAGTCTGTCTGCAGCACATTACTGTTCGTCAGGTTACAACCAGAAATGTGGAAGGGACCACCAGTGTTTTAGTTCACTTTTTAGTACTTTCAGTCTCGCCTATTTTTTTGTATCACTGTACTTCAGGTTGCAGCCCAACGTTTGGAAGGGGCCACTAATGTTTAACTGCACAGTTTTAATCTTTTTACTCTTACATATGTATAAATAATTTAAATATAATAATAAAAAATGGATCCGACTAAAAATTGAAAACTAAATTAACTATAAAAAACTTTTACAAAGAACCTTTTATTAATAAATGCACTAAAAAAAGAAAACTAACATAATTGTATTTACAGAATTTGCATAACATGTAAGTAATAAATGGTCGAAAAACCATAATAAACTTTACTACAAATTATTATGTTTATGTCAATTTATATTTAGTATATAAAGCTTACCGCGAATAGTTACGTAAGCTACGTTCGTACTACGCTTGCGAAAATGAGTTATACATTGTATATTGAGAACAGTTAACAGCCTTATCCACGATGTTTGCTTACTACGATTGCGCAAATGAGTTATACATTGTATATTGCGAACAGTTAACAGCCTTATCCACGATGTTTGCTTACTACGATTGCGCAAATGAGTTATACATTGTATATTGCGAACAGTTAACAGCCTTATCCACGATGTTTGCTTACTACGATTGCGCAAATGAGTTATACATTGTATATTGCGAACAGTTAACAGCCTTATCCACGATGTTTGCTTACTACGATTGCGCAAATGAGTTATACATTGTATATTGCGAACAGTTAACAGCCTTATCCACGATGTTTGCTTACTACGATTGCGCAAATGAGTTATACATTGTATATTGCGAACAGTTAACAGCCTTATCCACGATGTTTGCTTACTACGATTGCGCAAATGAGTTATACATTGTATATTGCGAACAGTTAACAGCCTTATCCACGATGTTTGCTTACTACGATTGCGCAAATGAGTTATACATTGTATATTGCGAACAGTTAACAGCCTTATCCACGATGTTTGCTTACTACGATTGCGCAAATGAGTTATACATTGTATATTGCGAACAGTTAACAGCCTTATCCACGATGTTTGCTTACTACGATTGCGCAAATGAGTTATACATTGTATATTGCGAACAGTTAACAGCCTTATCCACGATGTTTGCTTACTACGATTGCGCAAATGAGTTATACATTGTATATTGCGAACAGTTAACAGCCTTACCCACGATGTTTGCTTACTACGATTGCGCAAATGAGTTATACATTGTATATTGCGAACAGTTAACAGCCTTATCCACGATGTTTGCTTACTACGATTGCGCAAATGAGTTATACATTGTATATTGCGAACAGTTAACAGCCTTATCCACGATGTTTGCTTACTACGCTTGCGCAAATGAGGTATAAATTCTATATTATGAAATGTTAAAATTCTTACTCAAGATATGGTCTTACTACGCTTACGCAAATGAGGTAGACTCTCTATATTGCGCCAAGCTTTATATAACAAACATAAATTGATATAAACATAATAATTTGTAGTAAAGTTTATTATGGTTTTTCGACCACGTCTTATAAGTTCTACGAATTCTGCATTTACTGTAATTATTTTTCCCTTCTTAGTGCTTTTATAAATAAAAGGTTGATTTTGAAAGAATTTTTATAGAATTTTTTTTTTTTTAATCATAAATCTGAAATAAATGCTCTGCAACCGAAACTCCAGTCGCCCACAAATTGACGCAGACGTAGAAATTGTGGCGTTTTCACAGAAAAAAAAATAATTAAAAAAATATGCTCCCACTGAAATAGTATGCTTTACATGCCCTTGTACTGTTCGGGCGGAGGTGAAATAAAACAATAAATATATGAAGTGAGTATAAGTCGCGGGACGTATCGATACTGCAACACAACACGCTGAGCTCATGTTGCCTTCTGGCTTTTAACTGTTGCCTTGATTGCGTCGCAACATAATTACACAGCAATTTGCTGACGTCGATCGCTGCGTATGAAATATCGATGGTAAAAAACCTTGCGGCCGGCGGTTCGGGGCCTTGTAATGAGAAGCCTGCTTGCAGAGGCGTCAATTACTGAGTCGACGATACAGTGTCGCCATGCTGCCACATCATCAGAGTACAAATTCCTGCAAGGCTAGCCAAAAATTCCCGCTTGACTCCCGAAATTTCCTGTTTCATAAAACTGTGATAAAAAAGAGTTCTACCCATGTAGTCGATTTTTTAACGCTGATTTACTGTATTTTATTACCATTCTTTAATATAAGCGTGTAGTAATCAAATGAATAATGACAAGAATACGGGGAATGTTCGAGGTAAAAGATCAATCCTCCTACTTTGTCATAAAAATCAATTACATTTTTTTAGAACTATAAAATTGTATACGTATATTTAAACGAATGTTATGGGTTCATAATTTCTCATTCATTCTCGTTTCTTCGTTTTTTTTCCCCCGTCCAGGTCTGACCTTTCCCGAAAAATAGGAAATTTCCCCACAACTGGCAAAACTGCGACGACAGACTGTAGGGACGGAAACGACGCGACGTGACCGACTATAGATACGGCAACGACGCGACTTGACAGGCTGTAGGGACGGCAACGACGCGACGTGACAGGCTGTAGGGACGGCAACGACGCGACGTGACAGGCTGTAGGGATGGCAACGACGCGACGTGACAGACTGTAGGGACGGCAACGACGCGACGTGACAGACTGTAGGGACGGCAACGACGCGACGTGACAGACTGTAGGGACGGCAACGACGCGACGTGACAAGCTGTAGGGACGGCAACGACGCGACGTGACAGGCTGTAGGGACGGCAACGACAGTTCGTGACCGACTGTAGGGATGGCAACGACGCGACGTGACAGACTGTAGGGACGGCAACGACGCGACGTGACAGGCTGTAGGGACGGCAACGACAGTTCGTGACCGACTGTAGGGACGGCAACGACGTGACGTGACAGACTGTAGGGACGGCAACGACGCGACGTGACCGACTGTAGGGACGGCAACGACGCGACGTGACAAGCTGTAGGGACGGCAACGACGCGACGTGACAGACTGTAGGGACGGCAACGACGCGACGTGACAAGCCGTAGGGACGGCAACGACGCGACGTGACAGGCTGTAGTGACGGCAACGACGCGACGTGACAGGCTGTAGGGACGGCAACGACGCGACGTGACAGGCTGTAGGGACGGCAACGACGTGATTTTTTTTTTTTACATATATACCACGTACTGTTCAACTTGTAGACATTAACTTTGTCCGTTATTTTAAAGTTTCTTGACGTCCGTTTTGTCGTACATGATTCTGATTGGCTGAGACCGTCAAACATCAAAGAAATTTTAGAACCCAGTCCAATCTTTAAATGTTTGATGGAAACTGGAACCATCCAACTTTCCCAGACAAATATGGTGGTGTTTATGACGTTTTGATGGCGTCATAACTGTCCAAATTATTTTACCAAACTTATCGGAAGCAGGTTGACGGAAAAATCGGACAGTGTGACGGGGGCTTCATGGACATGTCTCGTCTGTGTTTCAACTTTTAAAACTACATTTATTTTCTAAAACATATTAGCAAAAAATTGACTGTGTAAAATTTTATAGTAACAAAATTAAATTTAAAAAAACACAGTAATTTTAACCGATTTTCATATTTTTAATAACTCCTGTTAAATAAACTTGTACAAAATGTTTTTATTTTGTGGTATATAAAATTTAATATTATACAATTGTTAATGTGAGACATTAATTTTGGCATATTAACTTATATAGTGATTTATGTCCTTAATTACTTTCCTCTTCAAAAAAAGTAGTTTTTAAATTGAGCACTATAGCTTGCATCAGCTATTGCTCTTTTTTTTTTTTTTTATCTACTAGCGTTAACATATCTTGGCAATAAATCGGAACCGCAGTTCTCAGCAGCGAGGTATCGTAACTACAGCCGACTGCTCGAGATAGCAAGTCTTGCTCTCCCACAGTCGGCAAGTTCATACATTGTCGGCACTGTGTGCTAGATTCCCAGCTTAAACACATTGATTTCCATGTCGTGCGATAACCTTATCCGAAATGGATCCAAATTTATCGGCCGACATGTGTGCAAATGCCCTAGATTTCATTGGAGGCCTTGATAAGGAATCAGTGTTTGCCCAGTATATGAATATTTTGTGGATGCAGGATTCGCCTAGGAATTGTTTACCCTGAAACAAATGTCCCTTATCTTCAACTTACAGAAATATAACACCTCCATTAATAATATAGGATCCCTTCATATCAGATAGTTAGATGAATGTGTGATTTCAATCTTCGTAGTGCTTTTGTGGTATACCTACTAGTTGTGTAAAATCATTAATATTACAGTTTATATATATATATATATATATATATATATATATATATTATATATAGATAGATATATATAGAGCGAAAATATCCGTATCGGAAAGTTGTCTAGCCTTACAAAGTTATGATATGCAATTTTGGAAAAGATATTCTACGACTTACAAAAATATTTCTTCTTAAACCTGCGAAGCGGTATTAGTGTATTAATTTATTTTATAACGAAGGAGAACCTACTGTTCAGATATATATATATATATATATATATATATATATATATATATATATATATATATATATATATATATATATATATATATATGTGTGTGTGTGTGTGTGTGTGTGTGTGTGTGCTTGTGTGTGTGTGTGTGCTTGTGTATGTGTGTGTGTGTGTGTGTGTGTGTGTTAACTTTGCTTTTCCACAACTTCGTAATAATATTTCATATCAAAGTCACGACCAAAAAAAAAAAATTATACCTAAATACTATTTCGATGTAGTACACACAACAATTTAATAGTTTTGGAATGTATAGTTTTAACCACACAGTTGTCGATTGATTACGATTAATATTAACTTTTCGTCGTTATCATTATATACGTTATCAAAAAGAAGTTGTTTTTCGGAGATGGATATTCCCTTAAGAAGCGTTTATATAGTCATGTCTTTGTCCCCTAGATAGTTATACAAAATAATAAGAAAAAATCTGACAGTGTGCAATATTTAATACAGAACAATGCAATCAACATTTTACGGGAATGTAGCAATGTTCAAAAATATGTTGTTTAGCCGCTATGCGGTGACAAATTCGGGCAAAATTATTTGAGTGGTTGTAAAGGTGCGCTGGGTTTATTTGTGACATTTTCGCAGGGCCGTATCTACTGGCAAATGGACTGAGAAGACCGCCATACCGTGTATTTCTAAGGTATGTTTTGCCTACTATAGCACTGGGCGAGGTGCCGCTGTGGGTTCGACAGGTCATGTGACTGCAGCACGACGGAGCTACAGTGCCCTTGGCAGAAACGCGAGGGATCACCTGGTTGCCACATATACAAATCCGATTTTATGACCGCTACACTCCCCAGATCTTACACACTTCGACTGTTTTGTTGAGTTACTGTGAAGGATATCGTTGCAAAACGCCTGAGGGGCATTTCCGAGATCGTCAGGAATGGAGCTCTTAATAAAAATAAGAGAACTGATTTCGATTTCCATTTTTTCACACATCCATTATTTACAGAATTGAATTATATAGATACACAATTACAATTTTTATTTCCCAGTGATAGCAGTAATCAATGTCTATCTCAAACTTAATCAAAGTTCTTCTCAATGTCTGTTTCGTTGTAGTCATTTAACACACACTCATTATTAACACATTCCCAGTCTGTCCGTTGCCATTATATGCAATGTCTTTCACTCACGCATCCAGTCCAATAGTCGAACCTGCCAGTTGCACTCTTTACTATGCCGATGCTCGCAGTCGCAGATTTTCCTCCCGCTGGTCACTTCTCTCGCCGCTCGTTTCTATCCTCGCTCGGCGCCTATCGCTAAAACTCGGGACGCTCATAAACTCTCATAAAAAAAATCGGCTCGGGAGACCCGTCGAACTTTTATACTCTCGCAGCCAAGATCTGGAATGTTCAACGCACCCCGAGTCACACTGAGAAAGTTAACGACGAGCAGAACCATACCATTCATCAGATGAACGCATACATTCAATCTGATGAAGGACAGGAGTGTGCGAGACGCAAAAAGGTTTTATCACGACACCAGGTGGAAGAATGTGTGGCGCAACACTTTTTAAATCAAAATCCTGATAGGATTATCGCTTTCCTGTCATTTAAACATCCCTGGTGACATGTCACCCGCTATCGTATCAGTACTCTGTAATCTCGCTGATTTGCTCGCGCGGGGCAGGTCAAGAGCGTATAGACTGCTCATGGTAAAGTGAACACTTTTGAAGCTCTAGTTACTTTTTCTTTCAGCCTTTTTCTTTTTAATCCTTTGACCACCTTTTTAAATAAATATTGCTATGCATTCATAACCACAGTGTGTATATTCCACCGCACTCGGAAGTTAACGTCTATGGTTAAAATAAAATATATTTATTGACTATTATTCCAAATTAGAGGGCTTTCAAAAGTGCTAACTTTACCGCGAACAGCCTATAACATTATGGTTCACGAGATTGCAGGAACACCTGCCGGAGACCTTATCACACGAATCCACAACGCGCCTGGAATGCTTAGAACACACCGAGACGTTTCTGTCCGTGTGGGCCGATCTCTCCACCGTCGTTACCCACTCTGAAATTAAGTTTAATGTCGATAACTCGAACACCTTTCGTAATTAGGTAATGATATCGTGCTGTTGTTGGATTGGTGCGGTTGCCATACTGATTAGATTTATAATTAACGGCGATTCCTGCCTAATTTGCCATATATATGAAATAAGGCTGCACGCCACCGACTTAAAAAATTGTGTTAAGTAGAGCTGTGCGGTATAACAAGTATTGAATAATCAATATATACTCTGATATATATATATATATATATATATATATATATATATATATATATATATATATATATATATATATATACACGAACAGATAAATATATAATTCGTGTAATTAAAGAGACACTGCTGTGGTTTCTTTCAGTAACTAAAGGAAGCAGCAAAACACGCCCCCTCCCCCAAATTAAGCAGTTGTTTGTCTAACCACCAGGACGCCATAAATTCGCAAACTTGCCTGGAGGTGCTCAACTTTTAACTTGGGCTCCATTAGCCATGCAGGCGCTGTCCGCGTTGCCCCAGAACCAACAGTGCTCTCCCCCTCGAGAGAGCAACTTTTGTTTCAGAGGGGTCCTCGTAACTTGGCGTCTCTAAGACGTTGTCCAAAGTGGCTCCAGACAGGACGCCGCTTCATGGCCGGCAACTGCGCCCTAAGCCTGGGCCTCTCATGTACTGCTTTCGCAAAGTTTAGCATGTTCCACGCTGCTCACTACAAGTATCCCCCGTTCGCCAACGAATACGTAATGCATATGTTTCTAGTCGGACTGGATCGTACCTATGCTGTGTTAGTCGTGTAAACATTGGCATTATCCCCTCCAGCGACATGCGTATTGCACGTACACAAACACAGTAGGTTCACCCTCAGGCCTTATAAAACAGCCTAAGCTAGGAATGGGTTGCCCCAGGAAATGCTTAATGATCTTGTTTTCGGCATGCTTCGTCAGGAATCGTGTAAGTCCTACATGTTTTTGAAGTTTGTCAATGTATCTGAGATGGCAGTGGTGGCTGCAGAAGTGTTTGCCGATCGAAAAACATCAAAAACGGCACAAGAAACTTTTGATTAATCTCGTGAGGGGTGTATCGATCACACTCTCCTCCCGCCCCTTGGGAGGTGTGCTGTGATTGGCTGGTGGGTAACCCCCTCCCTACCTCCCTCTCCCCGCCCTTCCCTGGTAGGCGTGCTGTGATTGGCTGATAGGTAACCCCCTCCCTACCTCCCTCTCCCTGCCCTTCCCTGGTAGGCGTGCTGTGATTGGCTGGTGGGTAACCCCCTCCCTACCTCCCTCTCCCCGCCCTTCCCTGGGAGGCGTGCTGTGATTGGGTGTTGGCTGTGGTGGTACCCTTCTAGTATGCAAAGCGCGCAAGTGACATTTGCGGGACTTTTAAATTTGTTGAGAATGTATGGGCAGTCCTTGGTTGCAGACCTGTACAGGGTAATTAGGTGTAATTACATGGAATTGTGTAATTAGTATTTGCAGGGTAATTGTGTGTATTTACATGTTATTCAGTAATTAGAAATTGCGCAATTGTGATAATAGTAAGTGCACACTTAGTAAGTACCAAGAATAAATACACATGTTTACACTGCGGCTGCCCAACCACAAGTGATTGTATAATGACTAAGTATGCAAATTGCATAATTAGTAATTGCGCAATGAACAATTACTGAGAGTAATTATGTACGAAGAGTAATTACAGACACTAAATACATGTACCGAAAGTAATTACACATCCATCCCCTAGCACCGCTCGCATGCAACTGAGCTGAGAAGTGATAATATGTAATACGGCCGGCATGTTGGAATGTGGGGTCTGGCCAGTTCCACTGATGCGCGCCACTGGCTGCTCCCGTTTCCGAGAGCGAAGTGATTGTAATTCTCTCTTCTGCCGCACAGAGCGCTGTCTCTCTCCACAGCTGCAGGAGTTTACCACACACTCCGAAAACTCCTCAACTCCAATCAGAAAGATATCAAAGTCAAGCAGGCGACAAAGTCTGTGTTAAACACGTGTGATAGAATAAAAATAATTACAAAAGCAGATGCTGTCATTAACAGCTGAACGAAATTTTTTTAATATGCCACAAAAATCATATGCGAACAAATAGAAATATTATTTGATGGCCGTAATTTTCATGTCAAAATAGCATGTTGTGGTGCGCATAATCAATGCAAATTACAGACGTTACAAAGGTTAAGGTTCCCGGCCGCCTGGCGCTGCAATTGCGGTGCAGTGTGTTTGAAATCCCGGTTTTTCTGTCGAAACTATTAAACATGCCCCCAGTATGTTTGCCTACAAAAAGATTTCATACCCAGACAAAGATGTGGTGGTACTCAACCTTTTCAGACCCACTTTAATTTACGGTTTCAGGTTTTGCAAACGAAATAATGTACGATGCGTGATGTACTTATGTCGACACAGCACTTGTTTCGTTGTCACAGCCAATGTGTTGTAGGGTGTATGTTCGGCTGAATTCATATGATCCAATTATCACCTAGACCAGTAAGATGGTTTGCGAATAATTTACCCACAGGTAAAATCATTGGTTACTGAGCTTCGCAGTGTGCAGTACAGACCAAAAATTACCTACACGTGCATAATGTACACAATTATGTACACTGGGTCTGAATGGGTTAAGCTGTAAATATTATTCGGAGCCCTCCAATATAGTTAAAAACGGATTTTTCAGACTGCTGTATGTTAAAACATACTACGATGTGAGACTGTATTGAACTTTGCTAAATGGTATTCACGGTAAAGTGAGCACTTTTTAAGGCCCTGCTGAATTTTTGCTGCAAGTAAAATAATAAATATATTTTTTTTACTATTTTTAATATAAACACTGACACGTAACTAATAAACACAGTCTATACATTTCACAAATCCTAAAAGTCACCGTCTGAAGCAGCCACAAAATATATTTATTAGAGGTCATAGCCATTTGGAAGGGCCTTAAAATGTGCCCAATTTACCGTGAACAGCCTATACAGACTTCTCATCAATAAAATGATAGGGTCACCGCTGAAAGTCCCGTACACGCAGCACTACGAGAACACCGCACGCCTGTTCGGAGCCGAGCGGCGATGGCGCTCTTGTAGCGCGAGCCTGTGTGACCCTTATAGCCCCTGCGCTTCTCGGCCATAGATAAAAACGATGCAGGCAGGCGGGAACCTTAATCTTTCTTCCGCACGTTCACGATAGGTTTCTTACATTTGTTCATTAGGAAGTAAAATAAGAAGTGAAGTTACCAACATTGTATAAATGAGTTCCTATATCTGCAGCTCGATATGTAGCACATTTACTATACTGAGTACAGGTAAACGAATTTATATTTCGGTTTAGCAAGTTTACTAAAATATTTTTTATAATGTACCTGCCTATGGACAAAACCTTAATATCAACTACATTATAAAATAATTCTTAAGCGTTAATTTATTACACAACGAAAGCCTTCCTTTTTCTATCTTATTTTTATAGGAGGAAATACCGTTATAAAAAAAATCAACGAACGTGATACAGGCCTACTGATTTTCGGCAAGAAAAATAATACAATATGAAAATGCATAACGAAAATAAGGGAAGAGTATCACGGTGCTGTATAATTAAATTTCCTAACTCTTTCAATCAACATTTGTATCTTGATTATGCTACATGACAATATTCCTGGAAATATTATTGAATCTGATAGACATCCTATTTCGCACTACCACTACTTTTGAATAATTTTAATATTTTAGGTTACTTAAAGTCGCGAAATAAATTTTAATTACTTCGTAGTTTTGTTTATTTCCGTAATTATTAATTTGAATGTGTTCTGGTTCAATAGTATCTATTTCATTTTCGCAGACTACGGCGCCAGAATTCTCGACGTAGAAAGATACCAGGCCAATGCGCCAGGCAGAATTCATTAAACATATCAGCACGGAAGTGGGATATATCCCGAAAAGACTTGTGTGTTTAAAATGCGCAGTCTGTAGCCCGTGGAGGAATAAATAAAACAAAAATATGGAATTACGCAAACCGACATGGAAACACTAACCATGCGTCGCCGAAATGTTTATTATTAGTTGGGATTTTCAGTAAAGAAGCGAGACATATTAATATGAAATGAAGAGGCATAAAATACCAATATGAGAGGAAAAAAAAAACAGCCAAATTACAAATTATTTGACAGTTTATTTGGTTTCCTGTAAAATACTCACACGTGTTTAATGTCGGCGTGGAAGAAATCAGCGGGTATCACTGCATCGTAAAGAAACCAGTGTATTGAAGTAAGTCAAAAATGAAACCCGCAGCTTATGCTATTACGAGCAGAAAGCCTCAGGTGAAATCTCGGCTGAAAATTTATGATTCAACACGACATCTAGTCATGCCCTTCATACAGCTTCATTCAAAACAGAAAATAGAAAGTAGTTTCTAAGGCTTAGTTTCCCTACATTTCCTAGGAAATTCTTGAGTTTATAGGTGGTTAGGTATAACTAGGAACAAGTGAATTTCGCGAAAATATTAATGGCCATGCTAGACTTCAATATCCTACGTCCACAACCACAACTTCCTTTGATAATTGGCCGCTTCTCTATGTGAGAAGACATGTTCTTATTTGAATTGGCCAATCAGAATAAAGTAATCCTCTATCGAACGTCCATGATTCGCGGACAGACATTTGAGGCACGTGACATTTAAAATCATCCAACCACGAAAGTGCATATGAACAAAAGTGTTTTGGAGTACAACTGGCCTTGGAATATTTCCGTGAAAAAAACACCTGTCCCTAGGTGCAATGCCGTTATCTACTTAAGTGCATCACAACTACTACCAAATTTTTTTTAAGTTTTATGTCAATCGTGTACGCAACTAAATAAAAAAGTATTTACAGCTTCATTTAGTAAAATTAATTTGGACCTGGAAAAGTCCTAAGTACTTAATGTATGTCTCTACAACTAACACAATTAAATAGCTTAAACCAATTGTTTGATTTATATCGGTTAAATTACATTGACAGTTTTACTTTTTTTGAAATAAATTACGTCAAAGAATAACTAAAATTATAACTATATGTTCAGACGCACAAACTTTTTATTTTATATTTAGCCTAAATTGTTTAAATAAATTGGGAACTGCAGATTTATACAAGGATGCATTTTGTGAACCTAAAACTTTGGTTCTTTGATGGGAGCATAACTTGTGAGGGTAGTGAGAGAATGTTTGTTTCGTTACAGATGTACTGTGAACAGCTGAAGATGTTATTTCACAGACTGTTTCTGATAGCTCTACCGGTTCTAGAGTAATGTTGGGAGCTGTTGTTCGCAATAAAGAAGCACTCAGAGAAACGCTGACAACAAGGTTGATTATACAAGGAGCTACCTGTTTTTCGCGGGAAGGTTTATGCGAATATATATTGCTATAATATAATGCCCTATGGCATACGCGCAGTTTTCCCTTTGGTTATTGGTCACGTTTATTTCTAAGGAGACAGGTCCTTACCTTACTGGGCCAATCAGAATTAGGTAACTGCGACACTGAATGCCTGTGATTCGCGGGCAGACATCTGCAATGCGTGACAGTTAATAATCATCCATTCAAGAAAGTAGATCTCAGCTCTAGTGCTTTGGAGTACAAGAAGTCATTAAATATTTTCGCGAATAACCGGTGGCCCTAATTATAGGCCTACATATTTGAGGCTAAAACAATCGCTTAGTAATCTTCAGTTTAGCAAATTAAATAAAATTTACACCATTTATTATATAAATTTTCATGACACGTAACGGAAATTTTTGACACTGATTTCCTGTCTTCTGTATGTAAATTATATTAGTGAATCATTTTTTTAGCTGTATTTTTATTTTCCATAGTCTTGTGGAAGAAATCTGTTTTGTCCTTATATAAATCCATAGAAAATTCAACGTTCCCTTCCTCCTATTCTTTGGAGGCTGGTTATAATTGGTTCACTGTATTTCTGACGTGGCCAACGGAGTCCAAAAGACATCTTGAAATCTTTCAAAAATCCTTCGGCACCTGTCGCTACCCTCCCTATATGTTTTCATTAAACATTATTTATTTCCTGATGTTTACTGACTGAAGGGCACATTCAAAACTGCGACTTATCGAATCCAGAATCAAGCGATAAATTTTAGCGATACCTATATCATGAGCTAGAATATTTTATGTTTATTATTTGGGCTACAGTTAGAGGATCGTCTTATAAATTTACTTGTATTTTCGCGTATAGCTTCCAAATATCCACAATAAAATTTGTTTGCTGCTCTTTAGTCGCAACCCATATTATATTCTGGGATTGTATAATAATTCTTTAATACAAAAATATACTAAATTTTGTATGTTCTACTCAAATACCTTAACAAGGAATTCCAAATATTCACTTGCAGACACTATTTTTATACATATAGGTGTCTCACTATTTTGTGTGGAATATCATGTGATACCGAGATTCCTAAATCAGTTTTCTCAAAACGCTGTAGTATGCCAACAAATAAAAAAAAAAGTACTTCTCTATGCTGGTGTGAAAATGTAAATTACCGTGTAAGCTCTGACGATTCTCATGTCATATACATGTTGATTTAGGAGTTATCGCCACTCACATGGATTGTTCCTTGCATCATTCGGAGCAAAACATGTCATACAAATGTGGGTCCTATTCCCAATATTTACAGAGTAATTCAAAACGTTTTATAAACGAATAAAATGATAACCCTTTCAGAAGTTAAATACAGTGATGTATAATCAGACTGTATTGTTTACAGTTAAGCATCACAATTGCGTCTAACAAGATTACAAAAGATGTTAACAAATGTTTCCGTCTACTTGCGTACACTTGGCCACACGCTTATGATCCATACTTGTTGTTCTACGCAGTTACACACGGCTCTCTTTGACTTCTGTAGCGGCGTGCATGACACACTCCAGTATTTCCTCGCGTGTTTGTGCAGTCCTTTGGTAATATATATATCCTTCATCAATCCCCATACGCAATAATCTAGTGGCAATAGAACTGATGGCCGAGGAGGCTAAGGGTATAAATCGCCTCGTCCGATCCATGTCTCAGGGAAATTCACATTTTCGTGTTCAATCACAGCACAGGGGAAATGAGGAGGTGCTCCATCATGCTGGAAGATCATACGATGTCTCACTGCTGACGTAATGACCTCAAGCAACAACGGCAGTTCTTCTTGCAAAAATTTCAGATACAACACACCAATTAAGCGTCGCAGGGAAATAAATGGCCCAATCAGCTGGTCGTGTGGGACAGCATACCACACATTGATGCTGAAACGGTGTAGAAAACTCATTTTCATTCTAGGGTGGGCATGCTGATAACTCCTCGTGAATCAGCCTGTGTGTCTTTATAGCATTTTTGTTTCTGCAATGAATTGAAAGGACTGCTATTATAAGTAGTTTAATTTTATTTGATATTCTTACATGAACTCCTTTTTTTTTTTTAGCAGTACATCTAAATTACTTAAAATAATATATCCTCTTCTCAGGGTAGTAAATTTCATATTTCCTTTCTGTAGGAACTGCGTCAGTTGCAACGAGACAGTTTTACTATAATCTCATTAATAATTTGAAATGTAAGTACTACTTATGTCTTGATGATTTCATGTTCCCAGAAGTCCATTTAAAAGTATTAAGAACTGAATGTATAGGTACAAGGCATGTGCTTAAAATAGTAGACGGTTATTCTCGTGCCAGAAGCTATTTTATAAGTATAAGGTATAAGTATAAGCTACGGTAATAATCTGCAGGGTTACTGGAGGAATTGTATTCACAATTAAAAAATTTACCTGATTTGTAATAATTTATTGTTCAAGGTATTCTCCACAACCATGTTACCTGAAATATGCATTTCAGCTATTAAATGGAGAAAAAAATTAAAATTACTTGAGCCAAATACCTAACGAAATACCGGACAGACTGCTTGTTTAGCATGGCGAAGTTTGGAAAATGTTTCGAATATAATAATCTCGCGAGATTAGTTTCAAGTCTCATGGGTACACGCCACACTACGAGAACACTGCACGCCAGTTGAGTACCCTGAGCGTAGGGGCGATGGCTCTCTTGTAGAGCGTGCCAGTGTGACCCTTATAGCTCCCGCGCTCCTCGGCCAGGAGAGAGAAACGATGCAGGCAGGCGGGCGGGAACCTTAAGTACTTCCAAGACATCACGCACGACAGAAACTCAATTTCACATCACTCCAACATAACTGAGAAACGGCCTTTTCACAGCGCTGTCTCAAAATGCACGTGACAGAATTGTACATACAAAAATACTCAAGGGCTGTGCATTGGACCTTGCAACAGGGTCGGCGCTTCATAGGTACAGGCAGCACGACGACGATTCTGAACGTCATTTCATAGCGTTGAGCTTAGTGGCGATGGCGTACTTGATGTGCGCGACAGCGTAGCCCTTATCGCTACCGCTAATCTCGTCCTCAGACGCGGAAAATATCTCCAGGTAGGCGGGCCCCTTAATATTAAAATAGGCGGCTTTTTTTTTATACAGAATGTTGCAAAATTGTTTGACAATACTTCGGAGAAACATTCCTCACATCTGGCGGATGAAAAAAATATCATGTGAACATACGCCCGCAAACGCCTCGTTTCTTGACTAAAGCCCGTAATACATGACGTGCAGTGTATTGCCCGCGGGCTGGATCATGTTACTGTGGAATGCCATCGTAGCGTTCGTTTGCATGACACACGACACCTCACACTACGAAACTACACCTAGAACTGCACGTGAAGTAGTTACACATGTGTGAAGGCTTATCGTCGACACTAAAGGAAATGTTCAAAATGCCCTCCATCAGAACGAACACATTCACCAATCCCGACACCCGGATCCGTTGATGTATCCCTGGAGAATTCCTTGGTTATTTCGCAAACCGCCGGAATACGGTTACGTAGCGAGCCCGCATCGTCCAGGGTGCATACACGAGTGCCTTTAAATGTCGCAACAAATCAGGGTTCCTCGGGAGGCTGGTATTGGGCTGCTAATTACAGCTAAGAAACGAAGTATTTGCAGACCTATGATCGTATAACATTGTTTCATCCTCGAAATGTGAGAAATATTTCCCCGAACTATTGGCACGCAATTGTGCTACATTCTGCAGAGCGTAGCGTCACTGAATGGTAATTGGCGAGCACCCAGTTTCATAAAATGATGGGATATTTGGGGAGGGGGGGGGGGAGGGAGGGAGAAAACTTTGACGTTTTGTTAGATTCGTTTTACATTTTTACGACCGCTCACATATTGGAAAATAAACCAGCTGCTCGTGAATTACGAGCAGCGCGAGAGCTCACTAAAAACTAGCGCAGGCGGGAATCGGGGGAAAAAAAAAAAAAACGGTGTTGGAACTAAATTGTTGTTTTCATTATGCAAACGAGCTCTCATTGCCGTTGTGAAAACATGGCCACATCCGCTGCCCGCCCACCTATTCTAGTCCTTTTTGCCTGTTGATTTGGGTTAACCCAGCTAACTGGTCAATGCTTGGACATACTGTGTGCATTGCGGTGAATATTTAACGCATCGCGGCGATCGCATTGTCTCCTCCGAAGGTATTGTCACATCGCTGTTATTTGCAGCTACTGCACACATGCACAGAGGAACCGAATTCCGTATTCGCCGACCTGTTGTTATTTATCTTGTATATTCGTTGAACGGATACTAGTGACTGTCGTGTTTTCCAACTAGGACACGGATGGAAGTAGCTACAAAAAAAAAAAAAAAAACAAAGAAAATACAGGAAACTGTTGAATACTAAAGACATAAACAAGTGACTAGCACTATAGTTCGTTCACAGCTAATTTAACACACGTGCAGCTTTTTTTTTTTTTTTAGACTATTCTCTAGCAAGACATTTCCTGTAAAATCACTGTTTACGGGTGTACACGTGGGCCAGGTAATAAATCTTCTGGGAATGAAACAGTTCTCCAGGAAAGGTAAGAAACAATTACTTAACAGCCACGGTGTTATAATTTTATCTTCTTTATTATATTACTAGAAAAGAATCGTGACATTTGTTAAACAAACTGCATACCGAGGGCTTTTCTTTCTGCGGAGGTTTCCAAAGGGAAAAGAGCTAAGTACGACGTGGCAACTGTATTTTAAACCACTGGCTTACATCGCGTGTAGTAATATCGTACTGTCAGTGGCGTGTGTTGCAAGGTGAGATGTTGTTAGCTTGTGGTTTGCCTCGTCCACCAGTAAAACGCAGCTCGGCAGCTGACACCACAGGCCGTATGTAATGGGCCACCTTGCTGTTCAATTGTGACTGGTCGGAATACACTCAGTTTCCCTAGAGCTGCACGGTGGTTACTGGCTCCTGCTGCGTGCACCGAGTATGTACAGCACTCAGCAAGCACCAGCTTACCTCGCAACACTTCACCAAACGTCATTGCCAACTGTTACAGTAGCAGCTTGCCGGGAGTGCACGGCGCAGAGGAGGCCTTGGCGTGTTTAAGAAATTCTTGCTAGGGACTCCCATTAATTACTTTTTGTTCCTTGAGCATCGTCAGATCTTCACGAATGTAGAACTCACCTAAATAATTCTGAAACATAAGAATACTAGCGACCCGCCACGGCCTCGCTGGGGTGCGAGTTCACAAATATGGCGTTGTTTAGCTTTACAGCAAGTATGTATATACACTAAATACTTAAGGTAACTAATATAGGATTAATACTGTGTTGTTCAAAAAGTTCTTTTTTTAATAAAATATTTAATGACAAAAAATGGTTACTGTGGGACATCAGTAAAAAGTAAACATGTTCTGCCGCGGACTTTTTTTTTTTTAGACCTATTGAGATCTACAATTGTGTAGTACATTAATTTGGTGTATCTCTTATGGTTTAGTCAGCGTTAGCCATGTAAGAGCCTGAAAAGCGGCTTTTTCCAACTTGATTAGAAAATGTTGAAATTTCTGTACTATCCCTTGCATTAAATATTAATGTAGTATACACCTAAACCTTTCTCCAGAAATGTTCTAAATGATGGCGAAAACAGCATCAAAATCTATAAGCCTTATCCAAATGCACATACACTCGCGGCCGACCGACTTTGTTTTATAGAATGTATAGATACTCCGTGAAGTCTTATTGCGAAGTGCTCCTTTGAGAAATATTGTTCTTATATCGCGGCAAATCACAACAGGATTTTTTTTTTAAGTAGTGTCACTGAGGTACAAGAACAATATTTCTCAAAGCAATACTTCGCAATAATACTTCATAAAGCATGTTCTTATATCTCAGAGTTCTTTAGCTCACTTCTCCATTCATGAGTGTATGATTTTAAACACTCCTCTCATTTATCCGCCAGTGTATCACATATGTTCAGTATCCTGCCTCGAGGGCTATAATTTGGTGGCGTAATAATCGCGCTCAGATAAATACCCAAAAAACTTATTACACGATGCTTCGATCTAGAAAACTGAAACGTTCCATCGATGCAATTAAAATCTTATATGGTGCAGCGTCAGCAAATAGAAATGACAAAATACAAACTAAGGAGTACTGATCATCGACTCTCTTACTACAGCGCATGCGAAACATGCATGTACGATATGCAAAGAACTTAAATCTTGGAATAACATTATCTCACAACACAGAAAAAAAATCTTAACTGGCACAATCTTATATACATGCGTAAAATAAACTCACTTCGGTTATTAAAGAAGGAGACAACATTGTAAGTACTAGATATAGTCTATTCGCAGTTTCTTCAAACATTTTGAATTAAATCTTCGAAAAATCATCCCAAGTACGATGTTTAGTTGTTTTTTAAGTACATCATACACCAGAAGCGTTTTATAGATTCGTTAACCTAAAAGTTCCTGATGTTTTGGTTAAATAGGACTTTTACTTCACTTATAATTAATGTGAATAGAAACAGTGCAAATAGGCGCTTTAGTATGGCCTAGTAATAAATTGTTCTTATGCGAAATAGCATTACACTGAGTGCGTAAGAATGCAGTGGCTGCCCTTTGGTGTAATTTTTTAGACTCGGTCATTGACACGGTGAAGTAATATCATGGAAGTAAGTAGTTTAGTAGAGTTCCGGGAAAGTGTGTTGTGGCCGTAAATAGCCTATACCTTGCTGATGGATTGCAGCCCTCAACACGAATCACAACCATCATACACGTTCGTGCGAAACATCACACGTCGGTATACGTACCACTTGCAAGTCTAAATTATTCTCCCTGTCGTTTGCGGTTTCTGGTGGCCTCTCTCTCTCTCTCCCCCCCCCCCCCTCTCTCTCTCTCTCTCTCTCTCTCTCTCTCTCTCTCTCTCTCTCTCTCTCTACCAACCAGCTTACCAATAATACAAAATATGTTTAAACGGGAACACTTTCAATCCTGGCGCGAGAAATTAATGTCGAGTAGAAATGTGGATTTCTGTTTTATTATTTGTTCTAATAACGGCCGTTTTAATTTCATCGTAGCGTAAAATTTTGTTCTGTTTTAGTTGCTTATTGTTGTGATTTTTGTTTGTGTTCGAAATTCAAATGAAACAGCGCCGATCAAACGTATTGTTCGGGAGAATGACGTTATGTGTAAACTAATGTTTTGTTAGCACTTTGTGTTTGTTTTGAATTGTCTGTTACTCATTTATTAAAAGATCAAACCCTATCGTACATTAAGTCATGTTCATATATTTAATGTGTTTGTCTAATGGTCCTTTGTTTTAGTATTTGTAAATGTAATTTAGAATATCGTGACTGCAGTGTTTAATGTTTTATTTTTGGTGATAGCAGATAATGCAGTCGTGTGACATTTTTGCTGTAGGCATGGCAAAAGCAGTAACTTCAGGGCAATTAAAGCTGGCATAAATGAAATAAAACATGGCGTCCCGATTTGTATCCCAGCAAAGAACACTCGAATATACTGGATAAGTCTGGAGAACACTGACAAACTACGTCTGAAAAAATAAGTGGAAAACATGTATGCAACATATTGTCTACAATGCTTTGTACGCACACTTGATGGCGGAGCAAGTATATAATATGCAGGACTTTCAACAATGCTCAGTTTACCGCGAACAGTATACATAAATATGAATACGTCATTGGTTAAATAAACGTGTGCGTGGGCAAGATTTCTTTTTTTTTTTCAGCGGACTTTGTCAATAGTGTTGGTGTACATGCTTGAGTAACTGTCTAATCGCAAGGAATAGAGGATCCTGACTGAACATCTCTCTCAGAATGTGTGCGAGATAGAGAGAAAGAGAGAGAGAGCGAGAGAGAGAGAGAGAGAGAGAAAGAGAGCTGATACGGTTTTGGCAGCTATCCAACCTGTGTATGAAAAGAAAATAATATTCAGGTCAATCAGTATTGTTACGTGTCGCTGGTCCGTGTCGTTGATATTGGCCCGCGAAGAGGAAGTCAGAGAATCGTTATATGATAGCGGCGGCAGCAAGACAACGAATTGTTTCGGACGAACAAGCGAGCGATAGATCAGTGGCCGCGTATCTGTTTCAGAAAGCGAGCCGACACGATAATTATTTTTGCGGGCCGGTGTTTCATTAGCGCGGGAAGACGCCGAGAGCTGGAGGTCAAATCTGTATTGTTAGAAGAAGTGAGCGGCGTATAATAAAGGACTCCGCCGCACACGACGATATACTTATTGCAACTCGCACCTCGCTGACCCTGAGAAGCTCTTATTTCTCCATTTATCAAGGAGGAAAGTCGTCGTCGTAGCCATTAACATTCGCAGGACATATTGTGTTGCCGAGAACATTCCAGATGGCACCTACAGTATCTCAAGTATATATACCACATGCGGGCCCCTGAAGGGAGAGTGATTAAGAGCCGAGAGTTTGGCGTCTCGTGCGACCTTAAGATACAGTTGGGCGACTCCGGAGCGGCGAGGGAAGACTGCAGCGATCTGAGAGAGTGCGTCGGCGAGCTTGTGTGCAGTGAAGAGTGGGGCTGATCTGCGGGACTGTGGACTGGATACGTACGTGAAAATACATTCGGAACTATGGAAATAGACAGTTTTTCACTAAACGTGTGGAAATACACTACCTACCAAATAGTAATTGGGCACCTGTGAAGATAGGTAATTCAGTACGTCAGTTGACTTGTGTTTCACGGCCTTCGGCGTAGGGCCGCTGGTGTTTGTCCGTGACAGCATGAACACAGAGGTATACTGTACCATTCTGGATAATGAAATACTCCCAACATTGTGGCGTTTTTACGGAATGGACCCGTGTTACTTCCAGGATGATAATGCCAGGTGCCATGTCTCACGGGCTACTATGCAGTGGTACGCCGACAACAATGTTCGCCAATTGGACTGGCCCGCCCAGAGCCCCGACCTCAATTGGATCGCCGGGTGAGGGCTCGTCAGGCGCGGCCAAAATCCATTGCTCAACTCATGGAATGGTTGCAAGAGGAATGGCGACGAATCCCCGTGGATGTCCTGCAAACACTCGTAGAGAGCATGCCAGACAGGGTGGCTGCTGTTATAGCCGCAAGAGGTGACCCTACGAGATTCTAACGGAGTGGCAACCACCGAGCAAACATTGTGGACAGGTGCCCAATTACTTTTTGGTAGATAGTGTAATTGGATCAGTTTAAGAGACATTAGCGAAAGTAAAGACTGTGCTAAAGGCTGATATAGTAATTAAATATTGCTGCTTAATAAGAATAATAACAGTTAGGTAGTAGTACGCTTAAACTGGTAGATAACTGACGTCTGACTGTTTGTAGCCTTGAGAGTAAACATATTTATTGAATTTAGTTCTTTTATTTTTATTAAGACCTCCAGCCCTCACGAACTCAGATACTCCGCTAAGGCATTCTTGTGACTGCATTAAGAATTTAATAAACAAAAGGTCCTGATGAAAGAAGAACGAAAATGTACACGCTTGTTACTGGCATGTTTAATACGACTCATTCACTGAGCTTCATTTGTCAGGACAATGAAAGATTTCAGATCCCATGGTACTGCGATTTGGAATATGGAACAATATCTTTCAGATTTCTTTACATTCAAAGACAAAAAAAAATTCCTTTGAAATGCACCCAGGTTTAATTTCTTATTCTTTCAGTTATGAGCATTACTTTTAATTAATTTTTCCATTGTAATAATGAGTACTGTGAAAAGGTGTGTTTAGAATAAAAGCTCTGGATATGTTATCTGATGTTTTGAGTATGTTTTCGCTATGAAACTCGGAACAATGAGGGAGTATTAAAATTCGACTTAATTGGAGTTTAATGCAAAGCGAGAATTCTCTTTGAAGAATGTCCGATGATATGGCAAATGAAATATAAGTTTACAGTTATGCTTGTTAACAACATACGTATATGAGGGTTTAAATTGTAATTTAGTGTTCAATAACTTCCATAGATTTCGATCAGAATTTACGCGCTTACAGAAGTTATATTTATTTTTTTCAACTTTTTTTGCCGCCCAAAAAGTCAGTGGCGATTACAGGGCGATGCAAATTTACTTTCTGAAGTACGATTACAAAAACACACACGCGTCTGTTTGGAAAACACTAAACAGAAAATGTTGCAGAAACAACATGTTAACAAATGTTGAATCACGAACCAAAGCTGAACAATTCGAAACACGAAAGGCGAATGGGGGAAAAATTTAGCTAGAATGATCTTTTTTGAGTTGTTATTACAACAATGTTAACAATAATTAACAATGAGCGACCTGAAAACTATGATATAAAAATGAAATAGAACTGACACGAATAACCACCAGAGTGAACGATAAATACACACAACGATAATGTAAGAATAGTTCATCAGGAAGTACCACGTGACCAACTAAACTTTGTTTTTTATTCAATAAATGATATTCAAGTCATTTCAAACTATCCGTACGTGTTTTTTTCTATGGCGATATCATGCAAGCTATGCAGCGTCGTGAACGTGTATATTGAATAACAGCACCTGGAACTATAAATTAAAGCGAAATCTGAAAACGTGGTTTTTAACTCCACACTTTGAAAAAAATATTTCTTCATTTTAGAGAAAAATTCCGGTAAAATATTCTCTTGGAAGTGTCGATAAAATAATGGACTCGTTGCTTATCAAATAACTTTCCATTAACTCGCAGAACCTTTCCGTACATTCTCTCTTTAGATTTTCTGTACTTTACTTTAATAAAAAATGAAGAAAAACTTTAATAATTTTAGTTATGTGTAATACAAATATAAAAAAAAAACTAAAATATTTCGTACTGCAGAGAAATTTGAGCTCGAAACTTTTCACTTACCTACGAACTTCCTGTGATTAAACAGCGTAAGAAAGTTTTTTTTTTTTTTCTTCTTCCCAGTTTCTATTAATGTTCGTGTTTTAAGAGTTGCTTATGGTTGCAGACGGCTAATGCTACTTTTTAATAATTGAAGTGTAAGCTGTTCACGGTAATATAAACACTTTCGAAAGCCCTACTTAATGTCTATTTGTATACACGTTGTGTATTCTTCCGCCTTATGTGAAATTAACATTGCCATGGGCCTCCTCACCTTATTCATGCGTCGGTCAGGTGAATCTGTGAAATTATTTTAAAATTAAATATTTTACTAATGTGGTCGTTTTTATTCTTCGATGCATTAAAAAAAACATAAAGCGAAAAAAAATTAAGTTATCACAAATGGGTTACATAACACTTTTTATTCGACGTTAAGCTATGGAACTACTTTCCATCCATCATCCACCTATCATTGCCAACTATACTGGACGCATGTCTCTCAGTACGGCCGTGCCAATATATGACGTTAGTAGCAGTGAATTTTGTTTTAGGATCATTTCAAAAGTGCTCACTTGAGCATGAACAGTCTTTAACATATATGAGTGGTGTGGGTATCCTAACTGGAGCAGGAACTATACTTTCCTGTTACACTACTGAAGAAAGAAAGCTTCATACAAGACTCAGCATTCTCTTTCGAATTGCAACGCTTTAGGAGATATGGAGACTTTCAGTATTTTATATACCTATACTGAGCTCACCTAAGTTTTTAGCCGTTATGGATGCGTTACGTACATTGAATGCTCATTTCCTTTATATGAAATTTTTTAACAGCACAATAAATTATTTACCTCACAAAATAAAGCCTTTTCGGGCCACAGACAGGATACAATCAAGGACATGTTTGGTGTGTCAGGGGAGTGTTCGGAGATGAAGAGAGAGAGAGAGAGAGAGAGAGAGAGAGAGAGAGAGAGAGAGAGCGCGCACTTGACAGAGAAGTGGGATGGGAGGGAGGAGTGAGGGAGGGAAGAGATTTGACGGCTCTTAACATCGAGGTCTTGAGAGCCGATGAGGGTGGTGTGAGGTGAGTATGGAGAAACTTCGGCATGAAGAGGCGGGGGAAACGGGAGATCCCGAGATAACCCGTCGAATAACGGCATCGTCCGCCACGATTCCCACATGCGAAGGTCCTGGAGCGACCCCACCGGGAATCGAGCCCGGTTCGCCTTGGTGGGAGGCGAGTAGTCTGACCACTACACCACCACGGCCCCCCCTGGCGGGATCGCTCCCAGAATTTCGTACGTGGCAATCGTACCGGAGGATGCGGGCGGGTTTTCTCGGGAATCTCCCGTCTCCCCCACCCTTGCGTTCCGGCGCTGCTCCATACCTCGCTTCACCCTCACCGGCTCTCAAGACCTCGACTTAAGGCCAGGCTTCACCATGCATGGGCGTGTAGGGAATCAAAGGCTGAATTCGGAAAAAGATCACTCAGTCATTTTTTGTGGTAATATTTTCAACCCAGGTTTTATTTTGTTTAAGATTGAACACGTCTACATTTGAAAACCATTCAAATGATAAATTCACTTTTTAATTATTTATAAAATGTCACAATTTTATAAATAATGAAAACGTATATTTGAAATTAAAACGAAAAATTTGGAGAGTTTACAAATATAGATGATCTAGCAAAACATCTTTATTTGAAAATACTACCACAAAAAACTACTGAGAGGTATTTGTTTCCAATTCGCTTCGCCCAGACACCGCGCGTCGGTCTGACTCGAAAGACGTATCAACGTAAAAAAAAAAAAATTCTGCGAGGCTTTGAAAACTGCTCGAACAACCGAGAACAAATGAAGAAAGACTATTCAAGCGGGGACTGGAGACTGCTGGCTTTGAGACTCAGCCCCTCTCCAACAGCACGCCACTAGCCAACCGTAAATCTCTCCGCCGAGTGACTGCCAATCCTCGCCCAAGGAATATTGCTGGCGTGATTCGGGCGACCGGAAGTCGAAGGAAATTGCCTCTTTCAAGGCAGAAAATTGCTGAATCGACCGCACGCCGTTTACGAGCAAAAAAATGAAAGCCTTTTTTGAACAATGAATTGCTATTCTAAACACTTACACGCCGCCTGTTTTCGCAAAGCCTAGCAGCAACATTCGCTTCTACGCTTTAAGAAAAATTAGTTTGTATTGATTTTAAAACACTGTAGTTAATGTTCTCAAAACGTTTACACCTTTATCCCTGTAATAAACCTCCCTGCTTAGCGTGGACAGGACTAATTGAACTCACTTCGCTAACTAACCAGTTATTTGCTACCTTGGTGAGGTTGAAATTACAAAGAATTATATATATATATAAACTGATTGATTGACTTGCATATTAAGGCCCAACCAATGCCCAATTGGTGCTAGTAACATAGAATTTTGAGGGAACACTGTTATAGTGAACTCACTTCGCTAACTAACCTGTTAATTGCTACCTTGGTGAGGTTGAAGTTAAAAAGTATTATGCATACATAAACTGACTGATTGACTTGCATATTAAGGCCCAACCTCAACAATTGGTGCTAGTAACATAGAATTTTGATGGAACACTGTTAAAGTGAACTCACTTCGCTAACTAACCATTTATTTGCTACCTTGGTGAGGTTGAAGTTAAAAAGTATTATACATACATAAACTGACTGATTGACTTACATATTAAGGCCCAACCAATGCCCAATTGTTGCTAGTAACATAGAATTTTGAGAAAACATCGTTAATGTACTGTAGGCAACCCCTAATGAGAGATATTTGGAAATTCATTCTCTAAAGGAGTGAATGGCGATTCAAAATTTTGTACTAAGATAAAAATTATTTTATGGTCGTATTAACTGTAAACTTGGTACAAGTAATGTTACGTATCGCTGGTCCGCGCCGCTGACTTTGGGCTGCCCTGCTCGAGCGATCGAAGAGGATGTCAGGGAGTCGTGGTATGATAATGAAAGGCATGCAATGGGATGTTTGAATTACAGTCGAGTAATAATCCTACTAGAATTTGGAGTTATGGAGGCATTATGCCGCGATAACCCCTTGTCGGCGGACAGAACCTCACCTTCGGCGGATATAATTTATGTGTTTGCCTGAAAAATAATCTGGATTACTGGTCACGTTATCTCTGCGTGACTCGGGGTGCTGCGTTGAACCTTCCAGATGGTCTGGGAGAAAGATATAAAAGTTTGACAGGCCTCCGAGAAGGGAGTTTAGTTGAGTTGGAGTGGATGAGTGGATGAGTGGCTGAGTTCCGAGCGACAGCCGACGAACGGCGGGAGAAGGGACCAGCAGAAGGGACGTCTGCGACTGCGAGTATCAAACAGTGAAGAGTGCGGCTGGCAGGCTGGACTACTGGACTAGATGCGTGAGTGAAAGGCATTACAAATGATGGCAGAAGATAAGACTGGACATGTGTTAATAATGTGTTTTAATTAATTGACTGTAACCAAACAGATGCAATTAAGAAGGACGTTAATTAGAATTAAAATATACATTAAATATTCCGCCCACTGTTAAATAAAAAGAGTAATAGCAGAGACACGTGATTTAATGCTGTAAATAATAACTGTGTGTGTAAATTGAAAATCAAGTTTAGTTAATTTAGTTTGATCTAGGCCTCCTTCCCTCCCAAACTCAGATACATCCCTCAGGCATACCATGTAAGTACTATAAAAACTAAATAATTCAACGAATGGCTGATAGTTTCTTACATATTAACCAATAGTAAAACAGTACTATTAACTAGGAACTTCGTAAAAGTGTTAAGTATTAAATAATTCATTTAAGAAAGCTATAACCAATTATCTAAGAACCTACTAATATAAACACAAAATTATTAGCCTATAGTAGTATTGTGATTTATCAGCACTGAATACATTGCCGCTAGTTGCTACTATGTACATTTTAATCGTACTATCGTTCAAACTATGTTTACTTCGCCGAGAACTAACTAAAAGTTTCCTATACACTAATTGCCTGACATATATTTTTTAGAATTTGTATCGTTGTTTGGATTGATTTTGCTGTAATGGCACAAGGCTGCCATTACAGCAAAATCAACCCAAACGTTTTGTTTACGACTGAATCACCCATCACAAATAAGGCAAAATTTTTCAATTAAATTTTATTTTATTAAAAATAGTTGTATGATACTGATGTCACACTGGGTAGTTAATACGCATATGGGAAGTAAGCTATTTTTCTCCTCTACAAAAAAAAATCACACAAGTGTAATATATAAAGTAAAACTTGAATAATGATAGAATATGCATTATATTTCAGAGTCACAGCAGGCAGTAGAGGGCTAAGCATTTGTTCATTCATAACCAAGTTTACAATCCATCGTGTTAACGATAACAATTATTAGTAGGAACACTTGATTTTTTACTAATAAGTGCTCCGCGTAGGTAAGACTGCAATGCCCAGACGGCAGGGGCCGGAAAAACTTCACAAATTCACTTAAGGGCAAGATAGACTTTAATCACGTGTACATTTCTGTTATGCTCGCAATTGGATCACAGTTTTTCGACGTGAATACATCTTTAAATTTGCAACCATAGTGGGAGGCAACCCATAAAATCCGACGATAATAAAATCGAGGGATAGTCTACAGTTTGGCATTGCAGCTCCGAATCTATCGCCTACATTCAGAATTAAATGATACCATTTACGATAATTCGGGAGTGAGTCGGCCGGGAATTGAACCCGGCTCACCTAGGCGGGAGGCAAGTACTACCCACTACGTCACCGCTGCCCCACGTGACCGTAGCTTTGCTGTTGTAGCGGCTGTGTGGGCGTGCCTTCGCAACTCCACACATTCCAGCGATAATACATTCAAGGTTACTTCAGATTTTCCCGAAGACCTGCTAAAGTTCTACTTCCAGGATATTCCTCCGCCTCGTGGAAACTAAGCTTAACCAAGTCTAGAAAATTACACCAGAGGGACAACGCACCGAATTCGTGCGCACTCAGTGTAACAGTATTTTGTATAAGAACTATTTCTCACTAGGCGCTGCCAACACACATGCTTTCTCGCTGCTTTTTATTCAAATTATTTATAAATGAAGCATTATTATTTATTGATACAATATGAATAACACTTCAATTTAACAGAAAATAAAGTAACTTCTATGAACATAATTATGAAACGCTTGTGATACATGGCGTATTTAGGAAATAACTAAACATGTCACATATGGGGAGAGTTTTCAAAGGTTTGTTTCGGAAATTGTGAAAAGCCGGGAATACACTGTACTTCTCGACTCACATTATCCCGGAGCGAATACTGGTATGCTTGCTTACTACTACAGACTATAGTTAGAGATGATGAGAAATCGCGAAAATGTTGACGTGAATACGTCTTTAAGTTTGCGACCATAGTGGGAGGCAATCCAGAAAACCTGATGATAACAAAATCGGGGAATAAAGTTTGGAATCGAATCTCCGAATCTCTCGTTTACATTCAGATTTAAATTACACCACACGATTACTAAAGGATCAAAGAATATGTTACGTTTAGTGAGGACTGTGAATCATAAAAAAAAAGGGGGGGGCCCAATTTTTAGTTCGTTTCGCCGCGTCTCATAACTTCCATGAAGTATAACTTTTGACTAGGAGAAGCTACGAAGCTCGTTTGAGTTTCAATGGACAGGCCTCATGAAGATGAATCGACTGCGTCTATAAAAACATTTGTGTGACGTGGTTATGGTGAAACTCTATGCGTTTAATGTAAAAAAAAAAACTAAGAATACTTAACACAGTTTCGGCATGTACGCGTCAAAAAACCAAGTCGAAATACAGAAATCGTATACGGTTGGAAAGAGCATCTCAGAAGCAATCCAGTGACACCTATAAAACTCCATACGATCGAGTGAAAAGGTGCCGAGAACGTAGACGTACTCGCGCAAAACAAACGTCTGTGTCCCCAACACAGACTAACACATTTTTTCTTTCTTTCGACACGACCAGGTGAACTCTGAGCCGATAACAGACCTGCAAGTACTCAACAAACGATGACCATGTCACCTGGTTAGAAGTAGAACTGGCTGCACACCCAGACAGCAGCTAATTACTGGAGAAACGGAAATTTCCCGGATTCACTTGGCAAGAAGCTAGACTCCACAATTATCTACGTACTCGAGCCTCACTTAGTTGTTCATTGGCTGATGCTAAAGTTTTACCCCAGACAAGGTCGCAGGGAATTCAGTCCTTGTTCTCTGGCTGGTTAGTTAATGGCTCTAATTCACCCAGGGCGTGTCTGAAGCCCATGCCAATCAAATTTTTGCCTTCAACTTTATTTGAAAATAAAATTTGGAGACAAAATACGGCAATCAAATTTTTCCTGCCAACAAATCTTATCAAATAATCTTGAATGTGTGTGAAAATGTGCCACACTGTCAATTTTTTTTCCTAATTGAAAATATTATTTTAAAACTATTTTCATGGTTAGATAGTGCTTTTGTTTTTCCATGCAGTCCATTACATGAATAAATGTACGTATTGTCGTACTTTCTTTTCTTTTTCGTTAGTAAATTAAAATTTTATTTGTTAGATATGTTTCCTGCACAATGAAATAATGCCTCAGATTTTTTATTTTTATGTGCAATATTCACTTAAAATAGCATTCATGCTCAGACAGCTTCTACATAAATTAATTACCTTCATAACTTAATTCGTTTCCAGCAATTGTTAGTTATTTTTAAGTTTCTTGATGTCCATTTTTGTTGTGCACGATTCTGATTGGCTGAGACCGTCAAACATCAAACAAATTTTAGAACCTGTCCAATTTTCAAATGTTTAATAGAGACTGAAGCTATCCAACTTTCTCAGACAAAAATGGCTGCGTTTATGATGTTTAGATAATGTCATAGTTGCCCAACTTTATTTAACCAAACTTATTGGAAGCAGCTTGACGGAAGAATTTGACAGTGTCACAGGAGCTTTACAATCTGCGATCCAATTGGAAAATGAAGTCAAATGTACATATGTTTGAAGCCTAGCCTGTCCTCAAACGAATCTGCTAAATTTACGGGTACCTACTAATTACCACGAAAATCAGGCTCGAAAATACATAGGACAGTGGAGTCTAACCTATAGATGGTGCAAAACGCGAAATTTTCCTGTCGGTTAAAATGGCATTCCAGCAGTTTTCTTCTGCTTAATGGCCGGATGTTTACGTGAGAAGACATTTATTCAGTTGACTGGTTAATCAGAATCAGGTTGCTCCGATAGTCAAAGTCTGTGATTCACGGACAAAACCACCTACAACACGTAAATGCTTAGTGAAGTCTTTGCACGACAAATCATAAATAGCAGCTTCTCGAGCTCTATGATGTTATTACAGCTTCAGTGGCACCATTAATATTTATCCAGTAACTGATGGGAAGAGTGAGTTATGAGATTTGGGTGGCTCTTAGCCGAGGTCTTGAGATCCGATGAGGATGGAACGAGGTGAGAATGAAGTAGCGACGAAATGCAAGGACAGGGGAAACGGGGAATCCCCGAGAAAACCCGCCGACCAGTAGCATCTTCCGGCACGATTCCTATATGAGAAAATCCTGGAGTGGCCCAATGTAACCGGGTAGCAAAGGACTGACATCCTCGCGATCGAGACAGGAAAAGAACGTACTAAGTAGATCATTATACCATTGGTGAGATGTCGGCACAGTGGGGGGGCCGTGCGGAAAGAAAAGGGGTGTTCAGAATAGAGGCTTTTCGGAAAAATGAAATATTTTCTCGGAAAGTGGTACAATTCCACTTTACTAATTACACAGAAAACTAAATTACTGTGCTTGAAAATCATTTCTGGGGAAACTCCAAGTTTCGTTGTTGCGTGACCGCTTCGGGGTCAACACCTACAAAAACCAGCCAGTGTGCCTTGAATCCTTGTTTTGGGAATTAACTCCCCTGCTGGCGCTGAGGACTCTGGTTCGGTGCATAATTTTTGGCTACGCTTGTACAGTAGTAATTTTATTTGCGAGGGGCAATGCATGTTCCTTAAGTTGTTATTCTACCAAGGGACACTGGAGAGAAAGTGTGGAGGGTAATGCTCTCGGGGATTAGTGTCAACCTAATGTATTGTGGTCAGCAGAGGGTTGTAAACAGTGTTATATTGTTGTGGCGGTTGTCAGCGGACCGCCAAGCTGCTTTGACACGTGCCTGCCACTCAGCCATTCAGGGTGTAAAATTCGCCTGCTACACCGGCCGGGGATTGAACCCGTTTCGCCTAGGTGGTCGGCTTTCGTCTTGAGTGATTCCGGAAAACAATGATGAACTGAAACCCGGATGGCTGGTTAGGGAATCGAACCCTAGTCCTTCGGTAGACTGAGTTATCACCTCGCCATCTTGCTCGGTGGTGACTCTGCGAGATGCTTGGGACCCGCGCCGCTGCGGACGGCATGCCGCGGCGTAGCAGTGAAAATACACAGAGTGCGCACAGCTGTGGACGAAACTGTGCAGGGAGCACTCGCGTGTCGTGGTTGGCTGCCTGGAGAGAGGATGACATCTGACTCTCGCCCACGAAGTCGTCGACGACACACGCCATCCGGGAGTACGGCAGTTGTGTAGTGAACGGCGTGGTGGTCCACCGACCGTCGTAAACACGGAGGTCTGCTCGCCGTCGTTCGGAGCTTGGCTCCAGCACCGCGTCCACACGTGGGCGGTCCTCACCGCAGGCTACTTGAGAACGACCGCCACCCAGGCGTTACCTGCGCGGGGGAACACAGCAGCGAGACGACAGCCAGGATAATGCAGCAGGAATGATGAATAGAATCCCAAGTATTTCGCCGATTGAGTTTGCAGCAAGCTAGGCTGGACAGCCCTCTATACACTCGAGACAATATCGTTAGCCTATTGGTTGCTGTGATCAAGAGAACCATCTGTACAGGACTGTTAAACACTCACACTACTGCTACCTGCTTATTACTGGCGCACAGTTAAACTGGGCGTGTCTAAACAACGGTCATCCAATCACAGCATTAGGGGAAAACAACAAGTGTTAGGAGTCTACCTCGCCTCCGAATGAATTCGCGAAATACTTGTGGCTATAATAACGAACCACACAGCCAGCCCTACTCTGGAACTATAGTAGTGTGTATGCAGCTCAAGTACACTATCATACAGTACATTATGGACTCCGCATAAGAGATTCTCTTAGCTCCGTAATAAACGGTAGTGTGATTATATCACAACTTGGCCAATTACACTGTATTTTTTTTATGCGTTTACAATTTTTGTTTGGAAATCAGTTGCCATATTCTTTTATTAGCCCTACAATTCCTTTTTGTAGAAATCGCAAAAAAAAATCTATATATATATAATATTTTATAATGCTGTTGAACACAAGTGCAACGAAAAAATAATATAGGAGGAAACTTATTTCTAACTACATTAAACAAAAAATCTTTACTTTACCTAAATGCGAACTCGCAACCTTCGTGTTGTATCACGCTCACTTTGCTTAGCGACGAGTTAGTTTTACGTCCACTCGTGTAGTTTTTGTGAATTAATTATTACTTATCAACACAGGCACGACTAAAATAATCTGATCGCTTGGAAAGGATTGAGGTTCGTTAGTAATTTAGGCAATTACTGCATCTCAGAACGACTTTAACTCTGCACGTATATTGAACAGTTGCATAATAGAGTTTAATAATTGTAAACATTTTTCTAATCATATTTTTTTTATCGGAATTACAATCACTGGTATTGCAAACCAGCAAATTATCATTACAGCGTGTCTTGTTGGTTACATAAATAACAGGGTGGGTAAAATATACACACGAGCATGATCGTTCGAGTATTGAAAGAAAATCTAAAGGAAATGAAATATTTCAATTACAAAGAACGTTCAAAGAAGTCATTTATTGTCAATTCAGTGGTTATTGTTCAGTACCACGTCATTCTCGAGCACATTAATTTGTTTTAAATTAAATAAGTATCACAGAATGTAATAGTTTATAGCTTTGACTTTGTAATTGCGAGCACGTTCAATAATACCCTGAAAATTTGATGTAATAGATTTATATAAAAAAACTTTCCAGTCTGAATGCTGAAAACGCCAGGGAGGAGATTGTGATCTGTCACCTCAGACATCAGATGAAGAATTGCTGTGGAGCACATTTGGCTACGTTAATTACGGACAGCCGAGAATAGCTGTGCATAACTATACAACTACATATGCCAATATTTATTAACACTTATGGAGATAGATTTGTGCGCGCTTGGTAATCTAGGCTATAATTCACAGTCCTGTGATTACTAAAGCTTTGGCTGGCTATTTCCCCATTGTCTGCTGTCACAATGAGTAGGAAGATTCACACCAAACCAGGCAGCATGGTATTACTCACTTGTTTCCTTACATGGTTGCTACTAACTCCCAGTCTTCCAAGTCGTGGCCAATGAACCAAGAAGATGGATTATTACACTCTAAATTCGAATCAGTGTAAAACTTCTGATTAGCAGTAAAATTCAACTACTAAAATCAGGGATAATGGCTCCACTTAGAATTAGTAGGAAACCACCGATTGTTCCAGTGAAAAAAATTCACTGATTCTATTAGTGACGTGAAACTATTTCACTGATTGTGAAATTTAAATCCATGAAATTTAAATCTTCACGATTTCGATCATAACTATAAGACCTATATTTTCCTCATATTTTACACTTTCACTTGGTAGCATAGATGGTAAGGTAATTGCCTTAAAGCGAAGTAAAAAGGGCGAGTAAGTTCAATCCTTGCTCCCTCCGAAAATTTATATCCTTTTTAAATTACGATAGTTGACCGCTCCGATGGCACCAAACATTTGGCGCTAATTGCGGCACATGACCACAGACTCTCTACGCCATTGATTTCCAAAGTGGCGGGCGCCTCCCCCCCCCCCCAGGGTGGCGTGACGACATGCTAAGGTGGGCGCGGGCGCCGAGCTGTTTGCCTGTACGGTTAGTAAACAGAATTAAAACTTTTTTAATTCGGACCGTAGTGTGTAGGTACCTGGATCTACTACAGAACGACAAAACCAAGCGTAGCCCCGTGTGGAGATTGTAAGAGCGCAGGCGTCCGAGTATTTCTGGCTCATTTATCCGATGTATTCGATTCCTTGAACCACCTCGACTTGAAATTACGAGGCGGAGACTCCAATATAACTTATCATCGTGATGCCATCATGGCGTATACTGAGAAGTTGCCACTTTGGAATCGTAAAATTTCAGCAGAGCAATGCAATTACTCCTGTGCTTTTCAAGAGTATATGCAATATCAATATAAACACTCTTTAAAGAGGTTTTTGAGGATACTGTAACTAAGACAAAAATATCAAATCATTTGCAGCAGCTGAGTGACGAGTTCAGACTACGCTACTTTCCTAACTCGTGCGATAATAACATTTATAGATTAGCGACTGGTCCTGTCCATGTTGACATAGACTCGCTGCCAGAAGCCCACCCTTCAAGAGCAGGCGTTGGAAATAAAGGAAATGATTCCGCTGAGAAATACGATTTTGAGAAGATTGACAATACAGTGTTTTGGGTCAAGTACTTCGAAGTTTATCCCGACATAGCAGAGCTAGCGCTGCTATTGTATTTACCTTTCTCAAGCACCTATTTGTGTGAAAGGGTGTTGTCAGCAGTAGAAGCAATAAAAACGATGTATAGAAGCAAACTCGGTATTTCCAGTAATTTACGTTGAGCAATTTCTTCTAGTCAACCAAGAATGGAGAATCTTGTTAAAAATATGCAAGCTCATCCGTCTCATTGATTGATTTGTTCACCACTATTTGTGTTAAATAAACACTAAAATTTAATAATTAAATAAAACTTTTGAGGCATTTATTCGTATTTTTTTCACCCTTATGATATTAAAGTTGTGACACGGGAGGGCAGAGTTATTTTTTTTTTTGCAGAAGGGAGGCGTGATAAACTGAAGTTTGGGAACCCGTGCTCTACACAAAGGCTCGTAGTGGCTTATATAACCCAGTTGGCCTAACCTAGATGATTTTTCCGCACCGAGAGTTGCTCTGAGAAGGTTGGGGTGGTTACCAGAAAATTCGCCCAGCGACTATCCCATGTAACTCAGTATTCCGACTACGAGAGCTGCATCAGTCCTGACAGTGCGTCACGATGTTACTGTCCAGGGGAGCCGTTCAAATAGGGGGGGGGGGGAGCGTATTCAGTGGATGAACTCAATATTAATTCATTACGTCAACGCACTGAAATATAAACACTCAACTGTTACATTATGAATTACGATACGTAATACATTACGTTACGTTCTAATTACTTCGGGGTAGCATTATTTAGATACTATTATTTTAGCTATTAGTAGAGATACCCAAATTTCGCGAAAATATTTCACGACCAGTTGTTTTTCATTACACTTTAGCTCAGATACAATTTCTTGATTGAATGATTTACGTGTTACCCGTCCTAGGTGTTGTCTGCTCTCGAATCACAGACCTCGCACTGCGGAAGTATCCCAATGCTGATTGGCCATCCAAGTAAGAAAATGTTTCCTTACAAAGACACACGATAAATAAACAAAATAAAACTGCTGGCATATCAGAGGGGTATTGAAATCTAACATGCGGAGAAATCTTTTCCTCTAAATTGGTGTGTCCCTACAGCTGTTAGTTAATTAAGCCAGGCGAAAATCTCTATCTAAAGCCTGTAATAAACTGTGGAACTATTGGACGTGTATACCTTGTTGCTGAAGACTGTTCCTCCATGTCGCTACTACGGTCTGAACTTCCATCGGTTCCCTATCTAAAGCCTGTAATAAACTGTGGAACTATTGGACGTGTATACCTTGTTGCTGAAGACAGTTCCTCCATGTCGCTACTACGGTCTGAACTTCCATCGGTTCCCTATCTAAAGCCTGTAATAAACTGTGGAACTATTGGACGTGTATACCTTGTTGCTGAAGACTGTTCCTCCATGTCGCTACTACGGTCTGAGCTTCCATCGGTTCCCTATCTAAAGCCTGTAATAAACTGTGAAACTATTGGACGTGTATACCTTGTTGCTGAAGACTGTTCCTCCATGTCGCTACTACGGTCTGAACTTCCATCGGTTCCCTATCTAAAGCCTGTAATAAACTGTGGAACTATTGGACGTGTATACCTTGTTGCTGAAGACTGTTCCTCCATGTCGCTACTACGGTCTGAGCTTCCATCGGTTCCCTATCTAAAGCCTGTAATAAACTGTGGAACTATTGGACGTGTATACCTTGTTGCTGAAGACTGTTCCTCCATGTCGCTACTACGGTCTGAACTTCCATCGGTTCCCTATCTAAAGCCTGTAATAAACTGTGGAACTATTGGACGTGTATACCTTGTTGCTGAAGACAGTTCCTCCATGTCGCTACTACGGTCTGAACTTCCATCGGTTCCCTATCTTGAGCCTGTAATAAACTGTGGAACCATTGGACGTGTATACCTTGTTGCTGAAGACTGTTCCTCCATGTCGCTACTACGGTCTGAACTTCCATCGGTTCCCTATCTTGAGCCTGTAATAAACTGTGGAACTATTGGACGTGTATACCTTGTTGCTGAAGACTGTTCCTCCATGTCGCTACTACGGTCTGAACTTCCATCGGTTCCCTATCTAAAGCCTGTAATAAACTGTGGAACTATTGGACGTGTATACCTTGTTGCTGAAGACTGTTCCTCCATGTCGATACTACGGTCTGAACTTCCATCGGTTCCCTATCTTGAGCCATAGGCGGCTTGCTGTGGTAAGAACTCGCTCCTTGTTCTGCCGACCTTAAGAGTCATATGTATTGAAACGTTTTCTGGGAAATCGTTTGCGCGTAAACGCGTATCTCGATAAATAAAATTTCCTGAAATAAGACTTTTTGTCAGAAAGTATATTTAAAAAAAACAATTACCTATAGCCCTATTTTTATACTTTTGTAATATTAAGTGTATTCTAGGAAAACTTACGTAAGCAGTTTCCTGAAGCGACAAGAGAAAAAGTACAAATATACGGGTTTTCATCGCGTGTAATAGAACCCCTATGTTACAGATCTGTATTGCACAGTACAGCGTCACGGCGGAAAACTGCACGTCTTGCGCGTAGGAGCGATGAGGCGCCAGAAGTGCGTGTTAGTGTCGCCCGTAAAACGTTTACCTGAGAATTGCTTTGCTAGGTTATAAAAATGTACTTGGAGGTTTATTTGCAGTTGCCGGCTGCCAGACCAGAGTACGTCGGCTCCATAGGTGATGGATTGAATTCACTCCGATTGAAAACTCCGGTAGTAATCCCGCCCTAACAGAAATTGGCATGGTTATTTTTTATGTTTTTTAAGGAGAGGTGTTAACTTAGTCTGTGCTCAGAAGGCCACAGACCATAAAAAAATAGGCCTCGTTCATAACACACACGCGTGGTCTCGGGCTGAAGTATTACCTAGTCCTAGATTAGTTTCGGGAGGATTAAATGTTTAAATATTAATTCCGTCTGAACATTCGAAGTTGGTTAGGTTGGTATTCTACACCAGAATAAACACACCCCTTCTAGTTTACCTTACACAGTGGCTTTGCTTCTCTGAGAGTACTGTCTGGCTTGTGTAAATATTTAATCAAAGCGGTATCTATTTAGCGACCAAGCAGCTCTCCTGTAGACGTCCTAGAGTGCACGGAAGCGACTCTCAGCAATACAACATTGTTCTATTCAGACATGGCGTTGAATCCACTTATGCAGAACCCTTTCCGTCTCTCAGGAAAGAGAGAGAGAGAGAAAAAGGGACGTAAAGTTAATTAACTCGCTGAAACCTTCCTTCAGCTAATGGATTTTCCTGTTGCGCCCTGCGAACTTCCATTCGAATTCGAACCAAATCTCGCGCGGATTCTTTACGTATAGTTCTGGCAGCGCGAGAGAAAATAAAGTTGCTATGCATTTCTTTCCGCAACTGTCCATTGTCCGTCCAGGACTTGACAATAGGGAGATGAAGTGCGCGATACAAAGGGAAATGTACGTGAAGACTTTCCGAAATTGCTCCGTAAAAGTTTCCTTAAATAAAAGGAAAACAATTTTCTTTTTACAGAAGTGTTCTGTTAAAATTCCGAAATGAGATCCTTAATTAATAAACACAATAAAAATTAATATATTCCGTAATTAAGGAATGTCTCTCTAATTCCGGGAAATGGAAACGATTTTACGATGATATTAGTTTCCTTTATACACTCGGCCTTGCAAAACACTTTATGTACGAGTAATTGTAAGCGCTATAATATTCATTTAGAGGACATAAATAGTTTCGGCTGTAATGTGAGCACTTTTTAAAGCACTGCTTAAGAACTACTTTGTGCACGTTGTGTATTATTCCGCCTTATGTAAAATTAATATTGCCATGAGCCTCATCACTTTATTCATGCGTCGGTCGTGAGAAACTATGAACTTATTAGAAAAATAAATATTTTACAAATCTGCTCATTTTTACGCTTCGACCCATTAAAAACAGAAAGCGAAAGAAATAATATAAGTTATCACAAATGGTTACCATAAGACTATTTATTCGACGTTAAGATATGGAACTACTTTCCATCCATCATTGCCAACTTTACTGGGCGCATGTCACTCTGTGCGCTCGTTAAAATATACGCAGGTAGGAGCATTATTTTTTTTTTCTAGTGTTGATTTCAAAAGTGGTCACGTTACCTTGAACGGTGTTTAATTATTTGGACAATGTTACACTCCGTACAGTAAAATTTCGCCGTCAGTCTCGGAGCCAATGAGAAACTTGCGTGGTGTTACGTAATGATAGAGGTAACCAGAAGCGGATCCGCTGTTTTATTACGGCGTGAAATGATACTGAAATGCCGTTCACGGTGACATCAGCTTGTTTGAAAACAACGTTTGGAAAATGTCGCAGCAACTAACTGCATACATTTAAACTGGTAGACTGACAGACACGCGCCCAATAACTTTGTAACTAAAGAGAGAAAGTAGTTCCGTATTGCGTCAAAGTTGAATCCAATACGTTAGGTAAACATTTGCGAATACTGAAGTTGCTGGGGCCGCGGTTGGCTGAGCGGTTAGCCTGCTCGCCTCCCACCAGGGCGAACCGGGCTCAATCCCCGGCCGGGTCACTCCCGGATCTTCGCATGCGGAAATCGTGCCGGACGATACCGATGGTCGGTGGGTTTTCTCGGGGTTTTTCCCGTTTTCCCCGCCTCTTAATTCCGGCGATGCTCCATTCTCACCTCATCACCCTCATCGGCTTTATTCACTCTTCACTCTCTCAATGGAATAGTTATTTTATTTTATTTTCTGTATTTCTTTTTAATGCAAATAATTGTTAGGACAAGTAAATTTGTGAAATATATACGTTTCTAACCATTTCCCCCGTTTACTTCCCCGATGCCTGCATAAAATGATCAGGCATGTGGCACTGCTAACGTGTGATGACTGAATAAACGAGGGGCATTGAAGCAGTGTTGTGTGGGTTTATGTGAAGAACTCAGTTTAACACGAGATACCTAGTAAAGTCTGTTCGTGATAAAAGCGAGCACTTTTGAAATAAACCTTCGAAAAGTTTCACTGCCTCTGGCTGCATATGCTCCAATGGTCGCGCTAACTGACATGCGCACGGTAAGGTTGGTAACGACAGATGGAAAGTAGCTCTATATCTTAACGTCGAATATAAAGCGTTCGGTAACCATTTGTGTTAATTTAAATTATTTATTTCGCTTTTTGTTTTTTAAAGCATCAGTGTGTAAAAATTAGCAGATTTCTAAAATGTTTACTTTTCTAATAATTTCTCAGTTTCACTTGAGACTAACGCATGAATAAAGGGATGAGGCTCAAGGCAATGTTAATTACGTATAAGTCGAAAGCACACAGAACGTGCCTGCAAGTAGATCTTAAGCAGGGCTTTGAAAAGTGCTCATTTTAAAGTGAACAGCCTATATCGAGGTAGGTATCCGTTGCAGAGTTCTTCATGCTTATTCCGTGTCCTCCGGCCTCTCTGACGTTGCTGTGACGTATTCACGCTCGTAAGTAGAGACAGCGGCGGGCTCCTGGCCCACTGCTAGAATGACATGTGGATGGAGCGACCTAATTTGCATTATTGCCTAATTTGCACATTGATATGCAAATGAGATTTAAGAATAGATTGATTAATTTATTGATTAGTTAATTTGAATAATTAATCATATTAAATAGTGTATTTGTTTAATCAATTTTATTTATATCAATTTTTTATGATTTATATTGTTTTATATCAAACTATTTTATTTTATTTAATTGGTATTGAAAGGGTTAAGATGGCGGAGCAGCATCGATGTGTCCTCTGTAACGCATTGGAGCCTTCTGACCAGAGGAGTAGGTTGTAATTGCTTATATAGTTGTTAATGTTGGTATAAGAGTGGTATAAGGGACATTTTTATTTATTTATTTGCTTGGAGCATTCGTAACTGATATGCAGAGCGGGCTACACGCCCATGTCGCGAATCTGGATGCATAGTGAGGATATAAATAAATGTTTTAGGTGAAGTAAATATTTTTAATGAAAAGAGACGTTCAAATATGTTACCGAACGAATTACTTTAAACCCGATTGACTTTAATCTTACGATTGCCACACATCCATTAAACCGATTTCAATCATGCGATTAGAGAATGAAACTATATTAAACATAATTGATAACTAAACAAGGTTAATTAATCAATCAATTATGACAAGAACCAAGATAATATAATATTACTCCTCACCATTACACCAGATGCTATAAACTCCCCTCCCCCTGAAAAGATAAAGGTCAAACCAGATGAAGTGATTGATTACATCGTAAATTAATTGTAACACCATATCTCAAAACCTGTATATTCTAGTAAAACTCACTATATAATTAAACAGTACGCACATACTTCATTATATCACACGTGCAAAGGCAATACTGTGGTTCTTACAAAAACATATCCAGGCGGCTCTATCGCTCGCAGATTGCGAAAACCTGTCGCGAAAGGCCAGTCGCACATAAATTAATGATTGAAATGTTTCAATTAATCTAACCTAATAATCATCCGAACACGCAAGAGAGAACTGTAAGTGTATTGTAGTATATGAGACGTGATCACTGCTCCAGGCAGCTCGCCTGCTCGGGCAGAACTATCGCCTCCTATAAAGGCACCAATTTCTCATGCAAGATGCGTCTCCACCTCTATTTTAACCCCGAAATGTGTTCTGTGCAGGCGCGATGGAAAAAAGCGAAGATCTGGTCTTCCCCTCCCCATCCCTCAATCAGGACAGCAATTCCATTACTTAACATCCGATTCTCTCCACACAACAAGCATGGATGAATGTGTATAGTTCAGAGTTTCCCCGCCAGAGAGCATAAGAGGCATGCAAATCGCTCCACTCCCCTTTTCACATGCCTAAGCCAGCCGGCCCATCCATCTCAGCTCTCTGTACGCGCAAATCGCCATGCTCCTCTCTCTCTCCCTTACACCTCATCTGCCTGTCCGCAACTCGCCATCGCTGAATGCCGCTCACCTTCACCCCACTGTGGGCTCAACAAAGCCTGTGCGGACCACCCTCACACCTCCTCTGCTGTGGTCTCCCGGCACAGACAAAGAGTCAAGTGCAATATCTCACGTCAATGGAGGTGTAGCGCCAGTCGGGCGGGGAAGCAGTTACCTGGCCATGAGAACCAACTCTCCTGGCCAGCAAAGTTACCGAACACCTGCTGGCCCAAGCCTACCTCTGTGAGGAAAATCTGACACACCAGTAACATAGTTCCTTCACGTCTCCAGCAAAGCACATTTATTAGATTAAAAAATATTTTTAGTCCAGGAAAATCTCACCCAAACAAACCGATTTGAGAAATTTACAAGCAACGACAGAAATATTACATTGTTCAATGATCAAAACTAAATATTTGAAAAATCCGTTTAAACCTTCTTTAAACATTTTTCTATCAAAATTCTTTGCTACCAAAGGTCTTTGATTCCTAGCTAACCCGATTCGATAAACATTTTAAACATACGTGTGTATATAGTTTGTAAAACATGTATTCATTACGAAACTAAAAGTTTTGAAACCAATCGCTGCATATGTGAAAAGTAAATATGATTTTACAAATGCGACCAACTAAGATTAGGATATATATATATATATATATAAGCGAATATCAACGAAATACCGCATTTCAAAGTTGAAAATTAACACATTAGGATACCGCAAAATAACGATATTTCAATAAAATCCGTATTTTAGTTATTTTCGAACACTGATAGGATTTTGAGAGCTATTGAAAATATATATTTTTCTGAAATATGTTTCTAATGAGTTTATTTTACAAACAATGTCATTTAAATATATCAGAAAGGTGGATACTTGGACAAATGTGTATATATTTTTTATTTAAAAAATACTGTGTTTCCAACTATTATACATGCTAGTACTAATTCGCAGAGAGTGGCATTTCTGGCCGACAGCCGAGTTCATAGATTTCGTGTCTGCTGAAAGCAGTTTCCCAACCGTCATCTGTCTTCCCCACACAACTGTCTTTCCGCTGAGCCGAAATCATAGAAAAACCTTTTGTAGCCCTGACACCCAGTGAAAGCATTCCCCCTGGCCTGCACGCCACTGTCTTCCACGCTCATGGCGACCATTACGAACTTCTCAAACATGCATGAATTATTTTTAATAAATAATTTCCAACACAAGTACATAAAAATAGTTGTGTTACATTGCCAACCCCCGTGGCGATGTAATTAAATTATGTATTAAAAATGTAATTATATAATTAAAATTATATAATTACAAGTTATATAATAAAAATAAAAATAAATTGTTATTTCAAACCGTACAAACTCATTACAAAGACTATTACTTTCTGGAATTGTATTGCAAAAGAAATCTGTACCAAAATAAAAATAAAATGTAAATCAAATCAAATGTAATCACAAAGACAGAAGATATATGCACATTTCACATTGCAGAATCAACTCAATACTATTTTAAACGAGAAAACTCAGAAAATTCATTAATTTGATAAAAATCTTTTAATTTCACATTAAAATCATTTGATTCATAATGGAAATCATATTTACATTAGTAATATTACAAATATGGCTATTTGCCTTATTTATATAGGTTTCCCGGGGAGGGTGGGGACGAGGGTGTCAGCTTATATATACATGTGCAGGAGCAGCGCTAGCCAGTGTTCATCCATCTGCCAAGTGGTGCATACTGCCTCTCCAGGCGAGCGTTCCGAGGTAACCGGCGAGGATAGAGGAACTACAGTGTACTTCAGTTTACTGCTGGCGAGCAGTTCTACTTAGAACTGCTCGCCAGCAGTGTAGATAATTCTTTTTAGAACTTCCGCACAAATTGAAAGCTAGTTCCCTTTAGTTCAGTTAGGTTTAAATACAGAAATAAAGTTTATTTAGTGCTAGGAGACAACAGACCGCCAGTCACTCCCTACATGCTTGGCACTGTCTCTGGTAGAGGGGAGTAGATAGGCGGGAGGGGTTTAGACGATGCACACCAGCCAACAGAGTGAGGTATACTGTATATCTGTCTATAACCAGCCCAAATGCAACCATGGAAACCCAAGTCTCAACGAATCCGGAGAACATAATTGCGAATTTTCAATATTTATATTGGGATTTTATTAAATTAGTATAACTTTCATAGTATTTGTAAAAACTTTGTATTTTGGATTTATTTGTATTTTACCAGGAGTATTTAAAATTTAGTTTTGCTGCATACATTTAAATACATTTTCGGAATTTGCTATATATTTCAGATTATCTACCAGGTTTTTAAAAAAATCTATTAAGTTTTAGAATTTCTTTGCAATTTCTTAAATTTTTTTTCAGAATTTGTTTAAATAAGATCAGCTTTATTCATAATAAGATAAAATGTTTTAGAATTCACATTAAAATATTTAGCATTTTGTTAGTTTTACATAGCTTTAAGAGTGTTTAATGGTGAGTTTGTATATGGATGGGTGTGGTTGATAGAGCAGTGAAAAACAAAGAAGGAACTATGCCAAACAATGCACAGCATGTTTGGAGGGCAAATAGCCCTGCCTGACTCACTGCTCAGAATGAGTTTAGTAGTGATAAACGGTTTAGTGATGGATGTTTTGACCACGAGTATGTCTAATGAATTTAATGTTTTGATGTGTGATGGGTGTCTTGAGTATATAATTATAGTTTTATGTAGTTTTAAAGGTGTTAAAGGGTGGGTTGGTGTATGTTTGAAGTATGAATTATGGAATAAGAAAAAATGGGAGGAAAATATGCCAGGCTATGCCCAGCATGTCTGGAGAGTACACAGCTCTATCCTATTCTCTGCTCTGTGTCGTTGTTTGGTGATGGATGGCTGTGTGATTGATAAATGGATTTTGAGTACTTCTAATGAATGAAATAATTTTTTATATGTATGAGGGGTGGGTTGGATATATAATATTAAGATTTTTCTTTTCGTTTTCAAAGTAGGTGCATGACTGCGACTATGAGTGCGGGGAAATGAGTTGCAATTTTTTTAAAATTTAGTTAGGTTGATGTAGTTTTAAGGTAGTCTGGATGGGTAGTTGTGTGTTTGGGTGTGAATTATGGAATAAGGACAAAATAAGAGGATCTGAGCTGGACACACCTAGTGTATTTGGAGGGTGAATAGCTGTACCCTAGTCTCTATTTTGAAAGATCTGAATGGCGAAAGACGACAGATTGATGAATAAATGGATCTCAGTATTTCGAACAGTTGTGGAAGGTATAAAAATTGGGGGGGGGGGGAGTTTTAAGTGTGTTATTTAGTTGTTCAAGTATAGAATTTTATACATTTATAAAAGATATGAAAAATTTATAAGAGTTTTTTTAGTTTAAGTATTTTTTAAAATTTAAGTAATTGTTTTAAATGTATATTAGCAGATCAATTCCCATCACCGAAAACTTTTTTATAAAAAATATGACAAACCTACATTTTGCAAATTTATAAAATGTTTTAACAGTGTCAACTAATTTTTTACAGTGTCACAGTGTAAATTACTTTAATTTTTAACAGTGTAAAAAACTAGAAATTTTTTATGGTGTCACATACTTTAATTTTTAAACTGTCTAGTATTTAATCTTTTAAATCCCAACTCTGCTACTGTATCTTGGATGTTAGTTATAAATTATAGTAGTAACAGTGATTACTTAATTGAAACAATTTGATTACAATGACATGTTTTGTGGTGTATTCAGTTTTTCAATTATTTTGTAACCTGGAGCCACCACACACATGATTTCATGTATTGTATTTGTCAGTCTTACATTAAAATATGATCCACCTACAATATTAACATTCATACAACATATATTGACATACTATATATAAACCTAGTTTGATGATTCGTGCAATTGATTAGCTGGATATACTTTCCTTTAATAACCTAACATATTTTCAATTGAATCGTCTCCCATAAAATCGATATTGACATTACTATACATCACACTAGTTAATGTATTTGGATTTCCAAGTAATCAGAAATGTACATTTTAAGGTAATTTCGCTTTAATGAACATTTCTAAATCATCCTACTCATAATATCTACCGGTATCACAATCTTATATGTTTTTTCACCATTTTTGAACATAAATGATTGATTGTCTAGATCGATTTTTGGTATGCTATTGTAAGTAACGAATTCGATTAAGCTTATTTGACATTGTCCCTCTAACTCCCAGAGCTGGGAAATATATCGAGCACAATTGTGACGAATTTTCACTTAATATCAATGTAATTGACATATTACTAAACAGTTTTACTAATACATTGACTTATATAACCTAATTATAGTAAAACAATGTAAACATAAATGACAGCAATTGAGTTTATTTGGTAATTGTTCCATTTTGTAAATGTATATTAATTGCAGGTTTTTCAAATAATTGCATAGTTAATGTGGAAGAAGTAAGTCGCCAAAACTGTCATAATAAAATTATTGATTTACATTTTAAATTAATGCAATCGAATGTGTTACTTCGTTTTATTTCAAATATATAAATTAACTGTCATACATTCGCGAAGGTTTAGTTTCTTTGGTAATTTGTCTCTCATATGCACACCTCGGAAATAGGGAATAACAAGTTTCTTTACAAATACATTAATGTCTTTGTTTGTTAATGCACATTTTGGGATACTATTTAGGACTGTCTGCGTTTCTTTCCACATTTTGAGTTTTTTTTTGTCCTTGACCAATTTTATATGGTTTAAGATACATTCACTTACCACTTAATTTACCAAGAGCTGAAAAATTTCCATTAAAGCTCCAAGATCTGATAAAGCACCAAATATGAATGGTAATGTGCCTCCTTTCTCAGTTTTTTATTTCGTTTTGCATTCTACACCCATGCCTATTTTTACTTTTGCTTGCATAACTTTGTCAATGACCCAAGAGCCGATCTTTTCTCCTGTTGATGTAGACGGATTTTCCTTATATTAGCTGCTTAATCTGCCAGAATTGTATCTGCTATATGTATTCCTTTCAAATAGTTTGTTCGATCGTATACTATATAGTGTTATTTACAAGCATTACCAAAGTATTTATTCCTTGATCGTTCCGTGCCAGATGTTTTGGAAGCTTAGTTCTGTATCCACAATAATTGTATTTCAGTAAATGCAATTCAAATTGTAATTTGTTAATCAATGTATTCAATACTCCGCATCCTTTTTTGTTACGTTTAGTACGGGCCATTGTTTTCAACTGAGCACGAACCTATATACAGAACCAGAGTTATAGTTTCCACATCAGTATGTTATCTAATACTGTAGAAATGAAGGCTATAAAACTAAATATTCATCTGGCGGTAATTTCAAATACCAAACATGGTATTCTTTTACCACCAAATATACCTTGTATAATAAGTGGTCCTTCTTCATGCAGAAAAATTCATGTTATTATTACGATGTTGGAACATCCAAATGGACTTAAGTTTGAAAATGTGTATATGTGCTTTCTAAAACAATTCAACAAGAGAAATATCAATAATAAGTGACTATTTTATCGTTAATTGAAGGAATGTGATATTTTCCTTTTACAAATACAGAAGATATTGTGGCTCCGAATGAAGCATTTCCCAATTCAGTAATTATTTTTGACAATGTTTGGTGCGAACCTCAGGGAGAAATACAGCAATACTTAACTTTTGGTAGGCATTCAAATGTCGATTGTTTAAAATGGACAATATGAATCTAAAACATAATTACAATGATCACATTTTAGGCCATATTACATTTACAAAGTTTAACGATATGTGTTTTTACTGCTGAAAAAACAAGTACGATCTTCTGGTAATTATACCAACACTTCCCCTATATAAAGAAAGATATAGGTTTGGATTTGACAGTTTTTTACTTCCCAATGAAGAATAATGAGTATTTCAATGTTCGGACATAGCAGTATAAAATGCAATCATTACAATACCTGTTTAACGAGAAATCATGATAGGAATCGTGATTTGAATTGACATATATTACACAATGTGGATATGGCTGTGAAAGCTGCCAGTGTGGCAAATAACTGTTATGTGAAAGACTTAAATACTATTATGTTGAATGTATTTAAATTGCAATCAATCGATATAAAAAAGAGATTGATAAACATAATAGAATCTATTATAAAAGTGTCTAATAATATTAGTTATATTTCAGAAATATTGGCCACTGTGATGATTGCATTGCAAATATGGAAACTTGAACAAACAAAATTTTGGAACATTTCATAAATGTAATTAATGAAATGGTAAGCACTATGATTACAAAACACTTTAATACACAAATGGATGAAATTACAGAATAAGTAAGTGTTGAATTGATCAATAAAACATCTGGTTTAGCTATGCAAACAGATTTGAAAAAGCAAATTGATGATTTGAAATCTCGAATAAACTATTTTAGTATCGATTTGAGAGTTAAAACTGTGAGCAAATAAGACATAATTTTGAGTAATGTCGATAAGATTAAAAAAGCACAAACTAATCGACCTAATACAGTCATTAGAAAACCAACGACTTAATTCATATATAAATAGTTGAGATTTAATGTAAACAAAGAAAATGCCCGACTTTGCTTCAGAATTACATAAAGTCATATCTTCTGTAAAGGCGAAATATTTACAAGCTAAATGTGCTCAAATGGAATGGGATGATCTGAATGAAGAAATATTTAAACCTGATACGAGTAGAATGGATACATTACATTCTGTATTAAATAAGTTTTATGAAACACCAGTGGAAATTAAATTGGCAGAACCCATAAAGAAGAAAAGGTTGTGTCAATTAACATAGCATTTTTTAAAGATAAAACAATCTATGTGCGAAACGGTATTTGGAATAAATCGTCATGGAAATATATGGCTTCTGGGAGATTCAGTAATTTCGTTCTTGCCTGAGTATGTAATTCAAGTAGGTGATTACATAACTTATGATAGTGAAGGATTCTTTGAATTATTATTTTAAAAAGTTTCGAATGGTTATTCCGATATTGATGTGGAGAAATATAAGGATTTTGTTTGTCGAACGAATGTAACTAAACGTTCAGTTGATGAAAATCATCCGAAACTACATTTAATAAGCGATATTGTTGTAAGTGGAATACATAAAGATGAAGTTGGCGATTGGTTTTCTCCTATATATTGGAACAATCCTAATAAATCGGTCGATAGATTAAAACTTCTCATCGCTTCGAGAGAGTCTGGGAATAATTCACATACAAACGAAATTGTTTATATTATTGAAGAATTGACTGAAGATGGTTATATTACCAATGAAATTCAGTAAGATGGTTCAGGAGCTTTACGCCCTGGAATGATAAACTTACCTAAAAGATGTGTAATTACCAAAGACTTAAATGATCATTTTCAAGCCAATTTGTGTGAAATGACATAGCTTTCGAAATACAATAAGGGATACGAATATATTATAACCATAATAGATGTTTATTCCAAACATGGTTGGGGTATACCTGTCAATAACAAGACAGGGAAACAGGTTAGCAATGCAATGAAGATCATTTTGCAAAAAAAAAAAAAACCAAATTCACTCCAAACTGACAAAGGAACCGAGTTCTTTAATGGAAATTTCCTGAAACTAATGACCAATTATGGTATCAATCATTACGTAACATATTCAGACCTTAAATACAGAGTTGTCGGGAGGTTGAACAAGAGATTGAAACAGCTAATATATAAGCATTTCACGTCGAAGGTGGGAATTTTGCCTGAAATACTTAAATATTATATTTCCAGATATTACATAACTATCAAAATGGTGCCTGAAAAGTTTAAGAACAGTAGATTGATGAAAACTGTGTATAATAATGTTAAAGTATTTGATGTGAGAAAACCCTAGTTCAAAGTTGGTATGTATGTACAGGTGTCTAAGCTGAGATCTGTATTTGAGGAAAAAAAATGCACAGTGAATTTGTCTTATGAAATATTTAAAATTATTTCAGTAAAAAAATTTGTTTCCCAGAGTGTATTACCTAGAAACCTATGATGGACAGCCTATTAAAGCCGGTTTTTACGAACATGAATTGCAAAAAAGTTTCTTTTCCAAATTAATATTTGGTTGATAAAATCATTGAAAGGGAAAAGAATAGGTCATTGGTAAGATGGAGAGGTTTCTCAAAAGCACACGACTAGTGGGCGAAGAATAAGGATCTTAAAAGATTGAAATACAATGTTTTGTAATTTGTTTTTATTCTAAATAAAATAATTGAAACATATTTGATGTGTTATTCATTTAATAAACCTAACGATATTGATGGGGATTGAATGTACAATTGGTTTATTACAATTATTGTGCAATAATTCCTATTGTTTGGGTGGTAATCTATTATAATGATTTTATGATTTAATCAATCAGTTTGTGTGGTTTAACTTGTATTTCATTGTGTGTTTAGAATATTGGTCTTGATAGCAGTTGTGGGACAGAGAAATATACGTATTTATATTTGTGTATGTGTACTTTTGTTGGGTGGGGATCTTTGTCAGGAGGAGGAGGGTTTATGACACCTGGGGTTATATTAGCTTGGTTCTTGTCATTATTGATTGATCAATTAATTTTTTTTAGTGACAAGTTACATTCGAAAAAGTTCATTCCATAATCACATGATTAAAATTGGTTTAATGAATTTGTGGTAATCGCAATATTAAAGTCAATCAGGTTTGACATAATTCATTCGGTAACATATTTAAACAAATCTTTTCATTAAGAATATTTACTTCAGCGAAAGCATTTATTTAAATCCTCACTATGCTTCCAGAGATTCAACCTGGACGTGTAGCCCGCTCTGCATATCAGTCACAAGCGCTCCAAATAAATAAATAAATAAATAAATAAAAGGTAACTTATAACACTCTTACACCAACATTTGCACCTATATAAGCATTTACAACCCACCCATCTGGTCAGTCGTCTGTAGAACGTCACAGAGGACACATCGATGCTACTCTGTCATCTTAACCCTATCAACACCAATAAAATATATTTTTAAATATAAAAGAATAAAAAAAAACTAATCAAACAAATTAAAAATTGATTAAACAATTACACTAATTAATTTGATTAATTAATAGATTAATTAATTAAACAATTCTTTATCTCATTTGCACATCAATATGCAAATTAGGCAATTATGCAAATTAGGTCGCTCCATCCACATGTCATTCTAGCAGTGGGCCAGGAGCCCACCACTGTCTCTACTCTCGTGTTTACGAGAACCAAGAATACTCGGTGATACAGAACTGAAGCAAACAATCATACCGCAGACCCCCAGCCACACTTACACGAACAACATGGCGCCTTTGACCAGTGAGCGCCTGGTCAACTGGCAGCCGAGACAATAGGGTATCTCCCGTAGCACGTAACAGCCAATCAGACAGAAGCCTCGCGAAGATATCAACCAATGGGAGCCACCAAACAATTTCCGTAGAGCAAGCTTAAATAATGCGGAATATTCTACAGTATTTTGGAAAATATCTAACCATAAATTCTAAAAGGAGTTTAGTGAAGAGATTTGGGCGACTCTTAAAAGCGAGGTCTTGAGAGCCGATGAGGGTAATTGAAGTGAATATGGAGCAGCGCCGGAATTAAGTGGCGGGGAAACGGGAGATCCCCGAGAAAACCCGCCGACCAACGTCATCGTCCGGCACGATTCCCACTTGTGACCCGGCCGGGATTGAACCTGGTTCGCCTTGGTGGGAGGCGAGCGTGCTAATCTCTGAGCCACCGTGTCCCCCTATAAGGAGTTGAGTTGAGTGGAGTTGAGGTCTTGAGAGCCGACGCGGTGAAACGAGGTGAGAATGGAACAGCACCGGAATGCAAGGCCGGGAGAAACAGGAGAGCTACGAGAAAACCCGCCGGCCAGCTTCATCGTCCGGCGCGATTCCCACTTGCGAAAATCTGGGAGTGACCCGGCAAGGGATTGAACCAGGTTAGCCTTGGCGGGAGGTGAGCAGTCTAACCGCTCAGCCACCGCGGCCCCATAAATAACCTTCATATGTATCTAGTCGCGAAGTCTTTTCACTTAAAAACGTCGCTGGATCTTTTCACCATACGCTGCGCCGCCCGTCCTTTCTGAGAGGCCATGCTGGGACGTGGCAGGATGGTACTCCGCGAGTGACTTTCAAAGTAAATCGGAAGTGGTTATATTCTCTCCTCGCCTAGCCCCTCACTTCTCTTTCGGCACTTGCCAACTTCCGGCGGCGAGAAAAATAAAAAAGAAAGTTTATTCCGTTCAAACAGCCCAATTTCCGCCTCGGCATTCTCAGAGCCATGAAGAAAGTAGGGTGAAAGCGGCACTTATTTACGCTGGCATAGTGGCGGACAAAGAGAAGTTAAAATTCTCATCTGTTAGACCCGGTAACATTCGAAGCATATAATGTTTGAAAAAAATAGACAAATGAAATATAAATATAAAACTAGGTATTTTACAAACAATTTTCGTGAATTTACGAGTATTATTGTATATGACTTTAAAGTTACTGTACGGAAACACAGTCCACGATTTAAAAAAACTTGTCCTTCTAGTTGTAAGCTACACAGCATCTTCCTGTTTCCTGCATCTGCGAGTGTCTGCAACAGCTGCGAGTGTCTGCAACGGGCAATGCCAAATGTACGTGAGATGTTGTATATTTAGTGTTACAGGGAAATTATAACTTCTACTGCAGTAAATACATTCACACCAGGTAGATAAATAACTTTAAATACCCTCAGTTAGCACAAACCATCCTAACGGGGGGGAAAAAAAATTCGTTCATTAATTTGGTTGTTTTAAGTTTACTACATATGCACACAGTATAGGAGGATATATTAGTTTTCAGAAAATAGGAAACTGAATGAAGATGTACAAACACAACCAAACATGCCATTCTAATCAAATTATTTCAAATATATAATCACGCTAACTACCCTTACTTTTTTTTACTAACCTTCACGACGCAGTAGCACATTGGGGATTTAATAGATGGATTACTAAACCGCGTGTCACAATTAATGAGAAATTGCGTCTTATATAAATAGGTAGGCACCTTAAGCTTCGTCGTTTTCGAGTAGTTCCGTGTTTCAGTTTCAAAATAATACTCACCAATACCTGGGAGGTGGGCAATACACACAGCATCCAATAACACAGTGTTGCGGCTATCAAAGAAAGAGATAGAACTCAGAGAGTGAGAGCGAGAGAGAAAGAGATATAGTTACATAGCAGTGGTGGTGTAAAGCCAGTGCTTGGCGCCCACTTAAAAAATGTGCTCTGCCTTTAGACTAAAAGGTCGTTTAAATGTTTTTCAAATTCGTTTTCCGTGGTTAATATGTAGTTGAAGCTGGGCCGTCTAGGTTACCATGACATTCGGCTCCCTCAATAGCTGCTACCAATCCGAGAGATGAGTATTCTGAAAGACCTTTAGACAGAGGGTTAGAATGAAGTAGTGATTCGTATTTTGAGGACTGGCCATCCGATTGACTTTCTGGTGCCAGTAGCATGCGAAGGTAGCTCTATTGTTCATTATAGAAGGTGGCTGAAAGAGAATGTAAAAATATGTGTATAATATGGTTAGGTTAGATTAATAATGTTGTACAAACGAGAGTGCTTTGCTTTTTAAATGTAGGTGTATTTCCAACTTTGAATGCTGTATTGGAACTATTTGTGAGATTTTAACATAAAAAAATGCTACAATGAGAATACTTTAGTATACAAAAGTTGAAGAGGGTGGCGGCTCGTTTGATGTGGCTTGCCCACTCGCTGATCGGCTGTTCCATGGAACGGTCCCTGTGTCTGAATGGCTACTGCATGCTGCGGAATATTCTCCATTGGCAGGGCTGGCTGTTGGCAAGTAAGCTACTAGGCGTCGATTTGATCTCTGAATGAATAGCACAATGGGGGTGAATGACTGGATGGAAAATTTTGGACATTCGCCATTGCGATGCCGATATCTTACATGGGAAAACAAGCCTCAACTCGAAAAAATACTTAAATAATAAAAGTAACCTATGGACGAGATAATAAATATATTGTCACGTGCTGCTGCCCGGAGCTGTGGCGGTGGACCCAACTCACCCTCCCCTTCCCCCGGGCTGACACGCTTGTTGCCTCCTGACCACCCTTTCTGGGAAACCTGTTAATAATGGACAGCGGCTGTTGGGCTGTCGCGCTGCTCTGCGCCTTGCTTGCGTCACGGCCTCTTTCACCTGCTGGTGGTTTCGACGGGTCTGGCGACGACGCAAGAATGTTCTGGTGAGAATGGCTGGCGCCTCGGTCCTCCATGACGCATCACGCGGGTTGGGGAAGATCCTAGGTGGCGGCCTAGGACTGTATATATATACTGCCGCAACCCACCGGCCGGCAGTCTTTGACGGAGGCCGCCTGGCCGAGTGTGCGCGAGTGAAGAGTAGTGTGGGCGACGACTGGAGATTGTGGGATTATGGCGAGTGAGGTGTACGTGGCGTGAATGGGCGAGAGGGTGTGAAACCGACGAGTGAAGCCTACTGTGCGTGAGGGCGCTTGGAGGACTCTAGAACATTGCGACTGGCGGGACATGGACTGAACTGAGGTGGGACTGAATGGAAGTGTAATACGGATTTTATTGTAAATATTCGAACTGTCAATATGGATGCATAATTTATAAAACAATTGAATAGGTTGGTACACTGTCTATTGGGACTGATTTTTAATTATTTAATCTCATTGATTTATTTGAGGTAATTATAAGTTTTATTAATTGGTGTCAATTGTGGACAGTTAGTAATATCCATTACTTGTGAGAAGTTGAGTTGAGAGAATTTTTGCTGTAGTTATTTGAAATAGAATAAGGAAATTATAATTAATTATTATATTTGATTAAGAGCTCCATCCCTTAACGAACTTGGTTTAGCCCACTTAATTTCTATAGAGATAAATTGTAACAATATGTATAAAACACTCTAAAATTCCAAGAGGGAATAGAGCCAAAAAACAGAACAGTAAATAATAACGAAAAAGATGTGTGTATATACACAACCAACAGATAAGACGTAGAAAACAACACCGGCTAGAAATCTGCTTGAAAAAGCTAGAAAAACACTGACGAAATACGTAGGAACAAAGTGTTGACAACACAACAAAAACACCAGCAAATGGAATCGAGTCAAACAAACCGGACAGCAAGCTAATGCGGAAAACTAATATACTACATATGTAAACGAAAAAACTACGTACTAAAAGCAGACAACACACCAAAGGTGACACAGGCTATATATCTAATTAAACAAATAAAACAAACACAACGAAGAAACTCGCACAAACACAGTAGTTTTCTCCAGAACAGACACAATGCTTGTGTTTCGGGAACTGGTGTCTGTTCCCGTCCTCAGGCAGCGACACACAGGGTCCGGGAACACAAGTACGACTGACGAGGAGACCAGAAAAACATTGGGTTGTATAGTTTTTGGCCACAGCCAATGACAGTCAAGCTGTCTCCTTATTGGCTGTGCAGCTAAGCGTGGTTATGATTGACTGGTGTGGTCTCGTATGGATTGTGTTTTTACCGTTGTTTTGTGCTACAAAGGTGTTTCTCTCCCAATTAATAGGAGCCACATATTTTTAAAAATCAATACTCTGTTGACTGAAAATATTATTAATGTTAATAATAAAGGCTGATTCCTCGATTTTTCTATTGCTTTTGTCGGCTTCCTGAGTGTGTGGAGTTCAATTAAAAAATATATATATATATATAGATATTGCTGTTTTCCACAAGCATAGTCGGCAAGTCTGCATTTCTGGGTTTCTCCTTTCTTGCAATTTTTCTTGTGCTCTTTAATTCGGGCCAAGAGAGCTCTGCCAGTTTCACTTATGGACGTACATATGGCCACATTCACAGGGGATCCGATATAAACAGATGTGGGTTTGTAGCTTGTCCGTTGCTGGTTTCACTCTGGTAACTGTACTTTTTAATAATGGGTGTTGCCCTGGAATACTGTTTGTAATCCATATTTGTTTCCCAGACGTCATATTTTTTCAGTAAGACCTACATTATAAGGGATAACTAGGGTTCCGCCTGGTTTTTCGGTCTCTTTGGGGTTGAGAGGTCTGATAGGTTTTGTATACACATATTTACTCTCTCGTCCATAGCTTACTTGTTTTATATAAGTGTTTTTTTTTTTTCATGTTCAGTCTTGTTTTACTATGACAAACATTTGCACCGCAATGGCGAATGTTCAAAAATCTCCATCAAGGCGTCGATGTTTGAACGCTGCTCCGACATGTCGCTGACTAGTGACGCCATTTTGCTGGCGTGTGCACATTGAGTTCGTGGAATAAGCGACTATTTCACCTCTGCATTCTTGAGTAGGCCATAACAGGTTATTCGCCGTGTCCATGATGGAGGACGTGGGTAAGAGTTGGACGTGAAGGATATATGTATATGTGTGTGTGTGTGTGTGTGTATATATATATATATATATATATATATATATATATATATATATATATATATACATTTTTTCAGCTAGTTCAATCATGAAATGATGTGGCCTGAAATTACAGCATAGTTTACAGTAAATATAAATTCCTACAACATATTAATGAATTTATTTTGTTAAGGAGAATAGGTGCATTAATTTCATTTTAAAAGTTTTGTTGATGATTTAAGAGATTTGTACGGCTCTTAACGAGGTATTGAGAGCCGATTTAAGAGTTAGGAAACAATAACAGTTAATGAATTATATGGTCACGTTTCATTATGATTATTTGAGTTATTTTAAGTCTTTTACGTTATTCAAACTTGCAATAGATTTCTTTTTGCACGCAACTACACTTTACATCACCCATAGTTTTTGCACGAACAGTTATAAAGTGTTTTTCATTGTTGAGTGTCCGCCATTTTGCTGCAGCTCGTAGAAACCGGTTAGTATAATACAAACATTTATTGAGATGTATTAAAAACACGGTGTTTGTAGTTTTACAAGATATATCTTTGTACTGGTACAAACATTTGTAAAATTACAAAGAATTTCGCAGTAAAAATTAGAAATATTTTTTTTACATTGTAGACACTTGTTTTATGGTTACTCCGAATATTAAAGCTAGAATTATGCCAGAAAGTCTGGTTTGCCTCTTAAGGACCTCAAAACTCCTCGTCGGGTGAAGAAGACATAAACTGCAAATGAGCAAGAAGGAAATAAGACGCGTTATCGTAGATGAACTGGAGCCGTAAACGTATGTAGATTTCCATCGACAGCCTCTATAAGTTTGCTGGTAGTAAAACTCACTTCATTGCCTCAGCTACACTTCCGCGTTTTTTACTAGACATGGTACAACTCACCTGGAAAAAAAGAAGAAAATCAAATATTAGCATTTTGGTAAACCTTTCCTTTTTACAGAAAGTTTTCTTGGGCAGCAAGCGTGAAAATTGCATCTGTATTGAACTGTAGAGTCATGTAACTTACATCCCATGTAGACAGCGAGTAACAGAAATCAGTTCATACATCGAACTAGTACAGGACTCCTCACTGTCGTATAACATCATTGCATTATTATATATAAACATCTTCCCCCAGTTTTTACTCAGAGAAAAGACACGCATAAGTTGTTCTTTTCAAGAATTTGGAAACATTGGCAATTATAAGCCGTATGTTTTACTTTAAAAATTATCAACGAACAAACTTAGTGCTAGCTCTGCTGCCTTGAAAAACATACCCTTCACGCTACCCGCAGATACGCACAGAACGAGATGTTTAAAAACACTTGCCTGAAAGTAGAATAATTGTGGTATAGGCTGTTCACAACAAAATGAGCAATTTTGAAAGCCCTGCTTTAATTGTACTTATATGCAGGTTGTGTATTCTTTCGCTTTATGTAAAATTAACATTGTCATGAGCGTCATCATTTTATTCATGCGTTGATCAAGTGAGACTTTACAATTACTATACAAGTAAATATTTTACAAATCTGTTCATTTTTATATTCCGGTGCATTAGAAAAAAAGAAAGCAAAATATATAATTTAAGTCGTCACAAATTGTTACCTAACACTTTTTATTTTACTTTAATGCATGGAACTACTTTCCCCCCCATCGTTACTAACTTTATTGGGAACATGTCACTTAGTGCACCCATTAAAATAAATGCAGGTAGGAGCAGTGACTTTTTTCTAAGGTTGATTTCAAAAGTGCTCACTTTATCGTGAATAGCCTTTACGTATCATTACAACTGCGTAATAAGTGCCGAAGTGTTTAGTAATTGAAAATTCGCCCCATAATTGCCAGAGACGGTCCCTGTCTATTCCCACCAAACTGTTTATGACTAAAATTATTAATTAAGAACTTTTTCTTTGTTTTGGTTTCTGTCTCAGTTTTTGTGGTGTACGGACCGAATACATACGGAACACATGTCGTACAAGAGTTCACAAACTCCAAAGCCCCTGCCACACTCAAATTTTTCTGTCAAACTGCTTCCAAAAAAGTTTTGTCAAATAAAGTAGGACAGTCATGACGTCATCGAAACGCCATAAATGCCGCCATACTTGTCTCAAAAAGTTGGATGCCTTCAATTTCCGTGAAACGTTAGAAGATTTCTCCGGTTCCAAAATGTATTTGATGTTTTGACGGTCTTAGCCGACAAAAATGTGCACGACAAATATGTACGCCAAGCAACGTCAAAATAACAGACAATTGCTGGAAACGAAGTAGGTTATAGAAATAATTGCTGGAAACGAAGTAGGTTATAGAAATAATTGCTGGAAACGAAGTAGGTTATAGAAATAATTGCTGGAAACGAAGTAGGTTATAGAAATAATTGAATTCATGTAGAACCTCTGTGGGCATGAAAGATACTTTAAGAGAATAATATTACGAACTCTGAGGAATTAAATTTAATTGTGCAGGTAAATGAAATTTTAATTTAGTAAAGAAGCGAAAATAAATTACTATTTTACTTACATTTCTTCCTGTAATGGACCGCACGGAAATCCCAAAGCAATAACTCACTATGAATATAGTTTTTAAATAATAATTGAAATTATATTCTCCCATTAAAAAAAATTTGACAGTGTGACACCTTTTCAAATACATTCAACATTATTTGATCAAATTTGTTGGAAGGAAACATTTGATGGTCGTATTTTGTCTTCAAATTGTATTGTCAAATATAGTTGAGGGTGAAAATTTGACAGTGTGATAGGGGCTTAAGGGCGGGATGGGCCCCCGCGGGAACTCCGCGTCCAAGGTCAAGAAGCGAGGGAGCGATACGGGCGACACTAACACGCGCGCCTAGTGCCTCATCGCTCCTACGAGCATGGCTTGCAGTGTTTCCGCCCTGACGCTTTATTATGCAAATGAGATCTTCAACACAGGGGTTTTATAACACGCGATGAAAGCCCACAGATTAAACTAAGTCCGTATCTTTGTACTTTTACATAAGCAAGTTTTAAAAATGCGATATTTGACCGTTTTCACTATGTTTTTTTTCCTCCATGAATACACTTAATATGACAAAGGAATAAAAATAGGGGCAGAGATCATTTTTTGTTTATCATTTCTGACAGAAAGTCTTATTTACAGAACTTTTATTCGCCGAGGTACGCGTAATCGCGCAAATAACTATCTCACAAAAAATGCAGGTGTCCATTCCACTGTTAAAGGTTTTTAAGGAGGACTGCGTTGAAATGTTCCGTATAGGAACGCATATCCTATAACACACCGTGCTACGTAAAACAAAATCAAAACAAGTGTTTAAGAGCTCCGTCTACCTGTCGCTTGAACTGCGTTGCAAAGTGTGTGTATGTATGTATGTATGTATACCTACGAAGATACATAATACCTTAAACGAGGAAGGAAAAAGGTTGAAGTTACCATGTATTCTGTAAATACTATTTTTGAGGCTTTCAATATAGTTAACGACTTTTTCAAACTGATGTATCTTAATACTTACTAGCCGGACACGAGCCAAACTGTATGGAACTTAGTTACTGACTTTACATGAATATAATTATATTATCACCGCTGAACACGCAGCCCTACGAGCGGGAACACTGCACGCCATTCAGCGCCCTTGCGCGTAGTGGCGATGGTGCTCTTGTATCGCGTGCGAGTGTAAACCTTATAGCTCCCGCGTCTCTAGGCCAAAAAAATGAAGAAAACGATGCAGGCAGGCGGGACTCATGCCGGCGTAAATACCAGTTTAGAAAAAAAGAAAGATATTTCTGCGAATAATGTAATGGTTGTCTTACTGTTCTGCGGTTCCGATTTCCAGTTCGAGTGTGTATTCTAGTACAGTCTGTAACAATATCGATGTACTTTAATACATTTTTAAGCCTTCACGGCTCCGATTTCCAGTTCGAGTGTGCATTCTAGTACAGTCTGTTACAATATCAATGTACTTTAAATACATTTTTAAGCCTTTACTGTTACGAATTCCAGTTCGAGTGTGTATTCTAGTACAGTCTGTTACAATATCGATGTACTTTAAATACATTTTTAAGACTTTACGGTTCCGATTTCCAGTTCGAGTGTGCATTCTAGTACAGTCTGTTACAATATCGATGTACTTTAAATACATTTTTAAGCCTTTGCGGATCCGATTTCCAGTTCGAGTGTGTATTCTAGTACAGTCTGTTACAATATCGATGTACTTTAAATCCATTTTCAAGCCTTCACGGTTCCGATTTCCAGTTCGAGTGTGTATTCTAGTACTGTCTGTTACAATATCAATGAACTTTAAATCCATTTTTAAGCCTTTACTGTTACGAATTCCAGTTCGAGTGTGTATTCTAGTACAGTCTGTTACAATATTAATGTACTTTAAACACATTTTTAAGCCTTCACGGTTCCGATTTCCAGTTCGAGTGTGTATTCTAGTACAGTCTGTTACGATATCAATGAACTTTAAATCCATTTTTAAGCCTTTACGGTTCCGATTTCCAGTTCGAGTGTGTATTCTAGTACATTCTGTTACAATATCGATGTACTTTAAATCCATTTTTAAGCCTTTACGGTTCCGATTTCCAGTTCGAGTGTGTATTCTAGTACAGTCTGTTACAATATTAATGTACTTTAAGTACATTTTTAAGCCTTTACTGTTACGAATTCCAGTTCGAGTGTGTATTCTAGTACAGTCTGTTACAATATCGATGTACTTTAAATACATTTTTAAGACTTTACGGTTCCGATTTCCAGTTCGAGTGTGTATTCTAGTACAGTCTGTTACAATATTAATGTACTTTAAACACATTTTTAAGCCTTCACGGTTCCGATTTCCAGTTCGAGTGTGTATTCTAGTACAGTCTGTTACAATATCAATGTACTTTAAATACATTTTTAAGCCTTTACTGTTACGAATTCCAGTTCGAGTGTGTATTCTAGTACAGTCTGTTACAATATCGATGTACTTTAATACATTTTTAAGCCTTCACGGCTCCGATTTCCAGTTCGAGTGTGCATTCTAGTACAGTCTGTTACAATATCAATGTACTTTAAATACATTTTTAAGCCTTTACTGTTACGAATTCCAGTTCGAGTGTGTATTCTAGTACAGTCTGTTACAATATCGATGTACTTTAAATACATTTTTAAGACTTTACGGTTCCGATTTCCAGTTCGAGTGTGCATTCTAGTACAGTCTGTTACAATATCGATGTACTTTAAATACATTTTTAAGCCTTTGCGGATCCGATTTCCAGTTCGAGTGTGTATTCTAGTACAGTCTGTTACAATATCGATGTACTTTAAATCCATTTTCAAGCCTTCACGGTTCCGATTTCCAGTTCGAGTGTGTATTCTAGTACTGTCTGTTACAATATCAATGAACTTTAAATCCATTTTTAAGCCTTTACTGTTACGAATTCCAGTTCGAGTGTGTATTCTAGTACAGTCTGTTACAATATTAATGTACTTTAAACACATTTTTTAAGCCTTCACGGTTCCGATTTCCAGTTCGAGTGTGTATTCTAGTACAGTCTGTTACGATATCAATGAACTTTAAATCCATTTTTAAGCCTTTACGGTTCCGATTTCCAGTTCGAGTGTGTATTCTAGTACATTCTGTTACAATATCGATGTACTTTAAATCCATTTTTAAGCCTTTACGGTTCCGATTTCCAGTTCGAGTGTGTATTCTAGTACAGTCTGTTACAATATCAATGAACTTTAAATCCATTTTTAAGCCTTTACGGTTCCGATTTCCAGTTCGAGTGTGTATTCTAGTACAGTCTGTTACAATATCGATGTACTTTAAATCCATTTTTAAGCCTTTACGGTTACGAATTCAATTGCGTGCTGTATTGCACGGCCCCGTTGTTGCCAACCTGTCGCGACAATACATGTGAAGGAGGCCACAGGCAAGTTTACAAAACTGAATAAACATAATTGCAAGCCGGAATAGAATCCATAAACATGCAGGGAACAACATAAAATGTGGGTCCAGCACATATCAGGACGTTCCGTACTAGATTCAAATAACATAAGGAGACTCCGGCTCCAGTGCACAGCGGGAGTCGATCAGAAACCGTTACAACACAGGCGCGTGGATGGGCGCGCCAGGGTTGCCAGATTAGGCGATTTGTCACCATTTGGGCTATTTCAAGGCCAAATTTGCGACCAAGATATCCGAAAATGCGACTATCGCAACTTGTCAACTTTATGTAGTAGTTATATATTTTATGATCGTAAGCAAAATAATCGATTCTCATAAGTAAGATTGGTTTTTGGTAACGGAGATCACACTGGATGCATTCGAAGAAGGACTCATGACGGACTCATGTTACTAGCTACAGCTCGCTGTTGTTAATGTATAGATGAATAGAATATCACTCGATCGTTTATGCTTTGAACATTCATATACGTATTTTTTAAATTGCGTACATTTTTATAATTGAAAGAAAATAGTGTTTAATGCATATCAATTTTTACATACAAAATTTATATTATTTTATAATAATACATTTATTATAAAGTGTATAAAAATTGAGCGACATTGGGCGACAAAATATTGGCTATTTAGGCGACTTCATCAAAAACAATCTGGCAACCCTGTACTAGACTGCAAGGTAGATGGTCGCAGTCGGCGAGTGTTCAGGAGTTTTATCCGCCGCCGGACTACGCGCCGGAGAAATGGCCGTCCAGCAACATTTACAAATTGCTGTTAAATAACGTGTCTCGAGTGAAATAACAACGAATAAACTAATAAAACTAATTCAAAATACTTTCTAAAATGTGTTTCGACTTTCAAAACGCCATTTTACGAGGTAATGTGAACACTCAGCCTTTCATTCCGTTTTAAATGTCTTCTTTTCGTTTTCATGTAATTGTCGGAGCTCTCTGTTTGAAGTTTTAAACTGCGTATAGTGTGATGAAGAGCGTGCTCTCAAACCGTTCGTTTTAACAATCCTAACGGTCCCAATTAAACCAACAACGAGAAGTATGGAAATACAATATAAATTCTCACGATTTTGCTAAGAAATATAAGACATATATTTTCCTAATATTTTCCAATTTGATTTCGTAGTGTAAGTGGCATGGTAGCGGACTAATAATGGCAGAGGAACGTGTTTGTGAGATTGATTCCGGCTACCTCCGGAAGTTTTATTATTATTTGTAATTACAGTAAATTGCGCAATGTAAATAGTAAACTACCTCAAATATCTTTATTTCACGTAATTATTTGGTTGAATAATATAAAAACGATATTTAGTTCTCCGCTGCAGTCGGCCGTCACTTATGGAATCAGTGAAATCGTTTCACGTCGGCAATTCAATCAGCGAAAAGTTTTCACTGGAAAAATCAGAGGTTTACCACTGATTCTAAGAGGAACCATTTTCACTGATTCGAGTAGTTTAATTTCACTGCGAATCAGTGGTTTCACACAGGTACGAATTTAGAGTGCACTTTAAAATTTAGAGTGTACCTCTTCCCTTCTCGCAGCCTTGTAGCTCTAACTACTGTGTCACCCAATACTTCTGTTACAATTGTTAAATAAATACCTTACTTAACTATTTTGTATGAACATCTTCACAGGTCCTATACTACTGCTGCACACCGCCTTCTTTGTTATTATTCCAGTATGAGTTAGAGAATAGCAGCGCGCAAGTGTCGCGGTCGTTTAATATTCTGGTTTGGCTATACATGTTCCTCTTGAAGCTGCAAGTTTACAACCTGATGCGTTCTCGGTAACGCAATTAATAGAGACCTGAAGAATTCGCGGATTCATTTCAGGACGAACGAGAATTCGAAATACGTTCGTTTATATATATTGGTCCACACAGTGTATGACACCTCCGGGAGCACGCTTGTCCAATAGCCGCCTTCCACTGTGACAGCAGACAACCAATGTGTGGTTTATATCGGCATATTTGTACATACGGCTGTGGAGTCTAGCCTGCAGGTCATCGAACCCGCGAATTTTTCAGGTCTTTTAGCCTTTCCCTGTTTTTGCGAAACGATTCCACGACTGGCATTACTCCAAAAAACTCGCACAGTGGCTTAGTGTCTGCCAGCCAATCACGAACGTTAGCGTCAGGGCAAGTCTATACTGTCTTCTCACACATAAGCGTGGCCAATAACCGAAGTAAATTCGCAAGCATGCACGTATAGGTTGCTCACGGTAAAATTAGCACTTTTGTAAGGCCCTGCGTGAGACCTACTTGTATACAAGTTGTGTATTCGCCAGTATTATGTAAAATTAACGTTGCCGCGGGCCTCATCACTTTTGAAACCGTGAATTTATTAGGTAAAGGAAATGTTCACAAATCTGCCCATTTACAATGCGATGAATTAGAAGAAAAGAAGAAAACGAAAGAAATAATTTAAGTAATTATAAATGGTTACCAAAAACTTTTATTAATTTGACTTTTAAGTTATAGAACTACTTTCATATCCATCGTTACCAACTTTACAGGGCACATGTCACTCAGTGCGCCTGTTAAAATGTGTGCAGGAAGGGGCAGTGACTTATTTCTAAGGTTGATTTCAAAAGTGCTCATTTTGTCGTGAACAGCCTTTAACAAGTCGAAGTCTAGTTTTTTTTTTTTTTTTTTTTTTTTTGCGAAAAACGGGTGTCCCTAAATGTTATAAGACATTAAAGCACTGGATTACAGAATATGTAGGCACACACAGGCGAAATTGGCTTGGAGGTTCATTTGGCTGCGAGAGACCTTGGAACGTGCCTTGTGTCTGATTGGCTACCGTGAGCTGCGGAAGATCCCCTAATGGCCGGGCTGCCCGCTGGGCTAGTAAGTTACCAGTCGCTGATTGGCACAAACCAATAAGCCCTTCTAATACATCAACACTGTATGTATGAACGTGACAGTAAATGTGGACCATACCGTTAACGAACACAGTACAACGGTTTGTCCCCCTCCATGGTGATATAGTTCCATATAGGAACTATACAAAGTACGTGGGGGAACGTATCTCAGTTGGTGAACACAACATTATGTCACTACGTCATTAACTCTTCCAACATTCTCAATATATAATACAACACTTTGGATTATATTAACTACTTCAATCTGCACCGGAGGAGCTCATGTTACTGATTATCTGAAAGCATTTATATACTAACTAGTACATGGGAAAATTTCGCGATTTCATTTCGGGACAAGAGAGATGTCAAACATATATACAGTGAAGTCACCTTTGCAATTGGATCACAGTTCGTTAGACACGCCCTAGACGCCTCTGAGCCAATAGCAGACTTGCAAGGAAACAAGTAGCGAATCTCACACTGCCAGGAGTGAGGTAACACTGGGGCAGCAGCCAATGAACAAACAACTGAGGCTCGAGTGTACACAAGACTGTGGAGTCTAGCCTACAGGCCATTGAACTCGCGAAATTTTCTTGTCCCTACTAATACATTACTGCCACGCATCTCTGCCTAATTAAGTGCAGTGCCTCTCTCGTACTAGAATGACTTTACCTTCATGATGCCGTCGGCTGGTCACTGTGGCGGCTACGGCGGACGAGACCCCATTCTTCAGTCCCTCATGCTCGTCGTAGGCTGGATGCAGTAAGTCAGCGGCCTTGAATATCACGTCTGTTTGTGGCCTTCTGATCTGAGGTCACGACTTACACGGCTCGTGTCCTCGGTTCCGCGGACGTGTCACGCTTCTGTATTATAATACTTATCACTTCTCTTGGGCATCGCTGTGTCGTCGTGCTACATCGCAAACGACAACGATGGTCTCTGCGTATCTTAATGCGTTGCCAAGTTCTGTTGTTCATGTTAATCGACATCGTTAGGAACCACGGGACAGGTGGTGGACAATTGTCCGATCCTCGCCCGATCCGACAATTCCTAAGGACTGTCGAACAACCAGTGAGCAGTGTATCAGCGTCGCCATCGTGTCGAAACCAACCACTGACCAGGATTCCCACGTCTCGTAGTTATGAGTTGAGTAAGTCGTCTATCATTTCGAGATAACTGAATTGATTTACAGAACCATGGCTGTTCGACAATGTCCGAAAGTAGTCCGTAGGTGCACTGAAAAAAAAAAAAAAAATTGTGGCGACCACAAAAATTTTGTAGCTGCCACAAAATAAGTTTTCAGTGGCCAAAAAAGTTTAGTGGCCACTAAAAACTTATTTTGTGGCCGCTACAAAATATTTTTTCCGTGTATCTTTAACTCGGGCGAGGATCAGACAATTGTCCAGTTGCTCTTCCATGTCTTCAAGTATCCCTGATCCGACAACACCGGATAACGCACTCTGGGGCTGCATCAAGTAAAAGGTGGAGAGGAGCCGTCATTTAACCAACGATCAGCTGAAAAGTGATTCGAAGGAAGTGATCCAAAGAATGTTGAATAACATGAACAACTGAAGATGGTGTCGCGTATAGCTGTACAGAGATTATGGAGGGACACACACACAGACGTTTTGGATTCCTAAGAGGTACGGTCCACCTTTTGTGATACGCCATATGGACTTATTGGAGGTGTATATGGAATTGTGCGCATCCTGTATTGTAAAGCATTACGTCGTGTGGCGTGGCCGGCATTACATGTTTATCTGACGGGTATGGTAGCGGGTATCTCACGACATGGCAGGTGTAAGCTCCATTCCCGCTGCTGGAGTTGTGACCGAGAATGCGAGCGCTCGATACCTAGGCCGTGTCTGAACTCAGGTATGTACTTGTGTACTTGCATCCTTGCGTACTTCACTTACCCTTGGCACCAAACTCGATGAATTCGGACAGGCAGTCTTGTTGGCTTCGATGCCAGTTATTAGTCAGCTAAACACTTTAAATGTTAATGTATTCCGACTAAGAATTTGATAATTGCCGAAGGTTTTAGGGGTTAATAAAGTATTAAATATAATTTAAATTTGATTTACATTAACATTTATTGCATTGCATTACTGTATGTAAGTGCAGTTTGGATTGCTTTTTTTATCTTAGCTTCTGTAGGTTAGTAACATAGGTCTAGTACGAATTTATTGCTTAGACCTTTTTTTTTTAAGGTGAAACTTGCGATAATTATTTATTCAGTTCGAAATTCTATGTCTACGTAGTAGGAATATTGCCCTATTAAACTTTAAATCAAATAATTATGTCGGAAATCAATTGTAACCTACAAATTGCTTCTAAAAATGGCGGCACACATTCCGCAAGTATGCGAGAAGTATATAACTTCGGTTACTTGTATACTTGCAAACTTCACTTGCAGTTCGGACAGCACATACGACGTCACTTTCGTCGACAGGTACGCACAAGTACGTACTTCAGGGGAATCCGGACGCAGCCTTAATGACGGCCGACTGCCGGGCATCGCAAGTGCCCACAGCTCACACGTGACTGCGTCCTTAGACAAATGGCGAAGTAGCTGGTTCGGTCATGTAAGGGGGGAGGAAGGGGTAGGACAGCAGCGTGGAGAAGCCATTTAACGAGATAAACGGCGTTCTAGTCGAGAGTGAAAGTTCATTCGCTGTTCGCTGCAGGGATACCGGCTATGGAGGCGAGCTGGTGAGTTATCTCCAGCGGGAATATGCCAAGCACCGTCGTACAAGGGCAGGCCTGGAAACTGGATTGTTCTCCAGCCATGGCAAGCGGACATTATGCGAAGAACATAACACGCGCCACATATCTCCCAATATGGTTTCGTGCGCTATAAGCTTGAGGTAATGAAAACGGAGCTAAATCAGAGAGGGCTTGTGCAAATGGCCCTCACTTAAGTCAGTTCCAGCCTTGGTCTTAGAAGGAAAGGTCTTGACAACGAGTGATTTAGTTCATGGAATAGCAGCTGTATTTTTTTTTTTTTTTTTCAAATTGTTTTTAGATTTACATGCTGAGTATAGGAATAATTACAATATTTAGGCCTATTCTCGAAATGTACGTCTTTGTTATAAAAGGCTATTCACGGCAAAGTGAGCAATTTGGAGGGTCTAGTTATTTTTCCTATAATTTAACCACCTTTTTGAATACATATTTTCATTTAAGTAATAAACACAGTGTGCATATTGCACCTAGAAGGCTAAAATACAATATAGTTACTGACTATTACAAACAAATGAGAGGGCTTCCAAAAATGCTCACTTTACTGTGAATAGCGTATAGATAATATCATCAAACCTATAGGCTATTCACGGTAAAATGAGCACTTTTGAAAGCCCTGCTTAAGATATACTTGTACGCACATTGTGTATTCTTCTGGCTTATACAACATTAACATTGCCATGGGCAGCACACGTCGATCACGTGCAACTGTGATTTTATTACAAAAGAAAAGTTTTTTTTTTTTTTTTTTTTTTTTTTTTTTTCAAATCTGCTCATTTTTACATTTCGATGTACTAAAAAAACTAAGTGAAATAAATAATTTAAGTTAACACATATTGTTACCTGGCACTTTTTATTCGACGTTAATATATGGAACTACTTTCCATTCGTCGTTACCAACTGCACTGGACACATGTCACTCAGTTCGCCGGTTAAAATATGCAAGTAGGGACAGTGACTGTTTTCTAAAGTTGATTTCAAAAGTGCTCACATTACCGTGAACAGCCTCTATATATGTAAACTAGGGGCCCAGCCCGTGACCGTGTTTCTAGTATTGTCACGTGCCTAGAACTGTTAGCATGTTAAATAATTTGGTTAGCATACAAAGACTGAAAAAAAATCGCATACCCCCACCCTCCCAACCCACCACCCCCTAACATTCCAACTCCACCAACCCCCAATCCCCACCCGACTTTAGTCATGCAAAGACTGAAAAAAATAATAATTGCATGGAGATAAAGAAATATATTTAAATTAACTCAGCTTATAAGCCATACATTTAGAGTAAACATTACCTTCATATCTCTATGCAATAATCTCTATGAATTAATACAAAAGTTTCGTAGGAAAAAGTAATTATAAAATGAATTTTTAGGGTCAAAAGTCATGATTGCGTAAACTGATTTAGCTCTGAAAAATTCGAAGAACTTCTGTTGAGTTTCCAGGGACTTAGAAGTATATAAGAGGGACGGACAGACATACAGAGACCGTCCTATTATATAATGGGAGGATGTTACCATGTAGTCCTACATGCGTTCTATGTCAGCGGTACTAACCATGGAGTTGAGAAGTATATAAGAGGGACGGACAGACATACAGAGACTGTCCTATTATATAATGGGAGGATGTTACCATGTAGTCCTACATGCGTTCTATGTCAGCGGTACTAACCATGGAGTTGAGAAGTATATAAGAGGGACGGACAGACATACAGAGACTGTCCTATTATATAATGGGAGGATGTTACCATGTAGTCCTACATGCGTTCTATGTCAGCGGTACTAACCATGGAGTTGAGAAGTATATAAGAGGGACGGACAGACATACAGAGACTGTCCTATTATATAATGGGAGGATGTTACCATGTAGTCCTACATGCGTTCTATGTCAGCGGTACTAACCATGGAGTTGAGAAGTATATAAGAGGGACGGACAGACATACAGAGACTGTCCTATTATATAATGGGAGGATGTTACCATGTAGTCCTACATGCGTTCTATGTCAGCGGTACTAACCATGGAGTTGAGAAGTATATAAGAGGGACGGACAGACATACAGAGACTGTCCTATTATATAATGGGAGGATGTTACCATGTAGTCCTACATGCGTTCTATGTCAGCGGTACTAACCATGGAGTTGAGAAGTATATAAGAGGGACGGACAGACATACAGAGACTGTCCTATTATATAATGGGAGGATGTTACCATGTAGTCCTACATGCGTTCTATGTCAGCGGTACTAACCATGGAGTTGAGAAGTATATAAGAGGGACGGACAGACATACAGAGACTGTCCTATTATATAATGGGAGGATGTTACCATGTAGTCCTACATGCGTTCTATGTCAGCGGTACTAACCATGGAGTTGAGAAGTCGTCATTTCTTATCTCTGTAATGTTACGGCGCTATGCGGCTACTTCTTAATCTAAATCGGTCTATATGAACGACAACTCGCGAACGTTAGTATTTGGGCAAATGCGAAGGCTTGACCGTATATGGCAATGGTTGCAGCTTACTGATTCTTTGCGGTGGCTAATTATCACTGGTTTAAAGGTCACTTTTTGGCGTAAAAGCAAATTTAATGCACAATACACTTTTCTTTATGGAAGAACGAAGTATTTTTACGTAGAGAAAATATTGCTGTACGTTCGCCACTTTATTTTTCTGCTCGAATTTAACTGAGCGAACAAAGTAATGAGTAGAATGGTTGTTCTGTGTCCTCGTGATATATTGTTACATGTTTTGGGTGGTGGTGTAATCACAACCACCTCCAAAATTATTTTTGGATTATTATTTTTAATAATTTCGTTAATATCGAAACAAATGCTATTCGTCTAACTTATTATGTACAAAACTACAAAATTATCCATCTTAAGCTTGAATAAACGAGAAAAAAATTAGTATTTTTTCTCTGGTTTTTGTTTTCAAAGTCATTAAAGGTCATGGGGTCAAGGTCATGGTCACCTGCATCTAATATGGCTGCTATGATGGCTGACAGCACCAAGATGGCTGACTGGGTAATGGGTGATGGGGATGGAGGCCCGCCGACTAATTTGTTCGATGGGGGTGTGAGGGGAACCTTAGAAAAATTAGTTTTTTAATAAAATTTTAAATAAAATTTTTGGTAATTGTTGAGAATATTTTGTGAATTTAAAAAAAAAAATACGTTAAGGAATTTCTCTTGCACGTCTTTAGAACAAGAAGAACTGTGGTTTTGTACCGGCAGGGTATGCTAGCAAGTTATTAACACAGATACGTTTTTTTTTTTAAAAGTCTCATTTCTATATGGACAATGGAACGTTTTGCAGATTATTATGGATTATACACCATTCACTTGTTTACGGATAACCAAGGGTTTCGTTAGTTGTTAAAATCACGAAAACCTTGTGACGGGCAGCTCTACGCCACTGCACCTTTTTGAATAATCATCAACTTGCAACTAATAAAAAAAAAACTCGTAAAAGTAATGGAGTGGACCACGTCGCACACACCCTCGAATAATTACGAACTAGCAGGCGGACCTTGTCGCCGTTTGGCTGCCTGGCAATTCGTTCGGCGTACTGTCTGATACGCACGAACACTTTCACACGATGAATTTGAGGTTTATGAACCTCCGATGTGACTTGAAACTCTAATATAACTCACCTGCAATGTTCTCGCCGGGCTTCGCGTCACTTAAAAAAAGAATTTGCAAAAACCTGGGGTGCCGAGAAAATAACTGCTAATGTCCGTGCATATTTTCCCGCGCGGCTGCAACCAGACCTGGCAGAGAAGTGTATAGCAGACTGGTGTTTCAGCGATTCGTCACAGGATCGCAGCACCGTCGACGGCCGGCATGAAGAACAGCCTGTCATGGTGCGTGCACCGCCCCAAACAGTGACATTTGGAACTTGGTCAAGAGGCCGGAAGTTGAGGTAATGCTGCAATATTATTGGTGCATAAATTTTCAATTTATGAGACCCCCCCTCCCACTAAGGGAAATTGGTGTCCGCTGCGTCGGTCACCGAATTTGGTAACGTCAACCGCTATTGGTTGTGATTAGCTTGGTCCCTCCCGGGAGTAATTGAAAGTCCCAACGATTTCTTGGAAATTCGGGGTTTCGAAGGGAAATTAATTTGATTGGTAGCGTAGGAGGGCGGACCTGTGTATTTAATGCCTGTGCACACTGCCATTGGAGTCAGTTCAGCGGCCTCGAGGGGGCAACGTTCTACCAGAAATAAGTAGCGTTCTTATTTGATGCACGCATGTAGACTCCTCAAGCGACCAGGTCTCTTACGTCATTTTAACGTTAGGCGAGGGACATGCTGGCCGGAAATTTTAAAGTATTATTTTTATTTTTAAGTTTTGCGAAATATTGGCCTTTTAGCCAAAAATCTGCTAATGTTACCTTCTGTAACCAGGGGTTTTGTAAATCTATAAGGAGAATAGGGACCACGTCGTAATCAAGAAGTTAGGTGGTTGTAGCCACTCGAAACCACTTGTAATCACTTGTAACCACTTGTAACCGAGACCATTTGTTACCAAAGGCAATAATTATGGTCTTAGCATTTAGTAACCAAGTAGGCGATATGCGAGACTCAATGTTCTTGTGATTGGCGAATATTTTCAAGTGAAAACATTACGAAATTTAGGGCTTTGCAAAAATCCTATTTACTCGCGGGAGTTAAGCAGTTGCTCCCATCCACTTGGGATCGCGAGTAGATATGCAGTAAACAGTGAGGTTACCAGGCTCACTTAATGATGACCAGAAATGTGTTACCAAAATGGTTAGTCCCTGGTGTAGGAACTAAAAATCTAAAAATTATTTAATAATATCAAGAGTAAATGTAGGCGCAGCAGAAATAAAGCCACCATTTTGTAATGATGGTAATTTGCGATCACTTGCCCAATATATTTTGTGATGGCGTTGGTTTTACTCATTTAGAAAAAATGGCCAGAAAAGGGCATTACATAACCTGTATGAAAAATGTGCAAGTATTAGCTGAATAACAGCGAATGTATTTGGTACCCGAAATATCTGGTTGCATTTTACTTTATACTATGGCAACCTATATTTTTATGTAAATGTTTTAATAATTTTGTTACATATGGGAGAGGAAACTTATGTTCACTTTTCAAAATGTAATGTAAAAAAAAAAAAATAACAAATGGAAATTTTTTCCACCTGTAAGAAATATGAAATAATTGAAACAAAAAATAATTAAAATAAAGAATATCTTTGTTTCTGTTACAAATTGTTTGTAACTATCATGTACCCTTACACTGTACATAAAAATGGTATTTTGCATGGCTTTTTCCATTTGTTGTGTTCTGATGGTTTTGCTAGGTCTTATGCAAATTCTGCCTTGCCACGCCCTCGGTTTAGCACGCAGCAAGGTCAGAACCTGCTGGTCGTTTACCCTGATGGTTAGTTCGTCTAACTCGTTACAAATGTAATGTACAGAGTATAAAGAGAATGGAGAATTTAGTCACTGAAGAGTTGGCACGTATGATCTGTGAGGTAGGATATTTTATGCGGTTGTAGAGAATGGTGCTACTGTGGGAAGTAGAAAGTCAGATGTCCTATACACTTCAGAGAGTATAAATGTTTGTGAGTTAAATGTGCTTCAGGCGTTTTCTAGGGTTTATGGATACCAAAGAACACCATAAGTCAAATCTAGAATGCCAAACAATTACTATCTGAAATAAAAAATGAAATTCTGGTTATGTGTTACACAAATAATTTTTACCCGAATGGGCGAACAAAAGGTTAACTTAGATTGGGCATTTGGATGGGACAAAATCATCACCTCCGTGTTGGAAATTCTTACGTAGCCCGGTGTAAGCCAAGACCTTGCCAACAGGCTAAGCCAAAAATCCGTAAACCAGAAGCCGAACACCAGTGGCGCAGTTGGTTGGTGTGCTGCCGGTCTGGGATTGCGGGAGGTTCTAGGTTTGGATCCTAGTTAAGGCATGGTTGTTAGTTCATATTACGCCATAAGTTAGTTTATAAGTTGTCCCCTGATAAGCCTTCAGGCGTAACACGAGGTGGGGGTAGGGGTTAACAAGCCCTAACAAATTCCAATTCCAAAACCTGAAGAGTAACATGCGGGTACTGTGATGTATCTTTGGGAGCGAGTGTATTTGGGTGTAATGGGTCCGTTGCCCAGAAGCACATCTGGTCAAGTATACGTTTTAATTGTCATAGACAGTGTAAATTTTTTTTATTCTTTCCCTTACGTACCACACAAAAGCAGCAGAGTGGCGCAGACTTCTGTCTACACGTGCCGGCAGCTTGTCGACACGTGGAAACAGAACACCTCCTCTCCTTCCTTCAATGGAAATTTCCCCAAAAAGTAGAGGGAACCCCCCCCCCCCCAACCCAACTCACCGTCAGGTTTCAAAGTGGTAAAGTAGTCGGGATTCTGAACGTTGCCATTATATATTAATTTTCCCTCCTATAGTTTGGGGACAGTTATTATTATTTTTTTTGTTTCTTTTGTAATCTTCCCCAGAAAAATTACAAATTATTTAAATACAGGATAAAATGACCACCGTGGTCATCAAAGTACAAAAGTATTATAAAATATACTATAACAGATAACATACACAAACACCCCTTTAACGCAAATTCGAATCTACATATTAATAGCTCCTTCTACAAATTCAAATACGATATAAATATTCCAGTGTAAATATTATACCTATCTTTTGGTTAAAATATTATGGGTACATTTTGCAATTTTCGATCATTAATTACTTACGCATCTTTTCTACCTGATTTTTCGTGTGAAATCACTTCTGAACTTTTGGAACACACATGCGAGTTGCTGTAGAAGCAAAATTAGGGCGTTTCTTGTAGACTCCAGCTTCACACTCCATCGAAATGGCGGAACAACGTTCGCCAACTAGTAACTGGAATCCGAGCAACATGTTTTACAGCCTCACGCCGAGTACTGAGGCAGCGACATCCCGCGCAGAGATTCAGGGTCACTATCTGTCTTTACAGGTTGAGTTATCTTCTTGATGACGGATACGAATTGTTATTGCAAACAGCAGCGAGTAGAAAAAAAATTGATTGGTTATTCACAATTAAAAGCTGTTCACGATAAAGTGAGCACTTTTGAAATTAACATTAAAAACAAGTCACGCCCCCTACCTGCATATATTTTAATGGGCGCACTGACTGACATGTGACGAGTAAAGTTGGTAACGATGGATGTAAAATATTTACATATATTAACGTGGAATTAAAAGTGTTAGATAACCATTTGTGAGGACTTAAATTATTTATTTCGCTTTCTGGTTTATTTTATGCATCGAAGTCTCAAAATAAGCAGATATGTATAATATTTACTTTCCTAAAAATTTCACAGTTTTACTTGACCGACGCATGTATAAATTGATGAGGTCCATGGTAATGTTAATTTTTCATAAGGCGGAATAATGTATAACGTGCATAGATTTTAAGCAGGGCTTTCAAAAGCGCTCATTTTAACGTGCACAGCCTATTTAGACGTTCACTGTTCGCCGAATCAGCGACCAGCAGGTTAGAAAGTACAGTTATACGTATCTATAATTATGCACACAGCATTTTTGTACGTTTTACAAATAATAATTTGGAAACGTGTCGTCAAAAACATTCTTGTATTACTACAACTTAAATACTTTATCTTCGAAGCACAAAGATATATGAAACATACAAAATCGTTCATGTGCAATATCTCCAGGTTTATACTCAACTTGGAGCCTGCAGTATTTGCTTGTTAAAATTCAATTTTAATTTTATACATTCCACAATATCGTGTTGTAAGATTTTCTGTCAATGACTTGTAGTGTTAAATAAATTTACAGTGGCAAGAAATTACCAAAAATTGGTTTTGAAAACACAAAAATAATTATAATGTAGCTATCAACTGCTCATTGGTAGCTGGTCGTCACTGAGGAGGCGACGATTGGGGCTGCATTTCGTTGCACGTTTTTATTGGCTCTGTGTTCTCCAGCAGGTGAGATAGCTCTTAAACTCACTACAAACATAACATAGTTAGGGCCAGTGATTTTTCGCGACGAAATCCGAACACACAGTAGACTTGAATACTGTAAGTACACCTCAGCTTTTGTCATGCATCAATTGGCTGCAAATGTTATCCCTGCATTTTACCGAGCCATTCAAGATTTCGTGACTCCGACAATGAACCTCCGTGATTCGTGCGCAAACAGTTAACATGGACCAGAACATGTTTCAGCCAACCAAAGAATCTGGACGACCCTATAGTGCTATGAACCGTATGTTGTCTAGAAATATCACTCACTACCCCTAAACACAGTCGTAGGAGATATTAAATTATAGCTTGTTCCGAAGTGAATCCGTGAATTACTACGTCTCTATTACCGACAGCTTAACTGGCTTAAGTCAAGCTTGAATAGAAACTTGCCTTGACAATCCTGTAAGCTTGAATCAAGCTTGCTATGTAATCCAACAAGCTTAAATCAACCTCACTAGCCTCCACAGTTCAAGCTTGTAGCAAACTTGATTAGTGAAACTTGCTTCATGCTTACCTTGGAAACCTACAAGCATCATGCAAGCAATCTTCAAGCTTACTCTTAGTGCCAGTCATGAGCAATTAGCCTTAAATAAAGCTTGAATCGTACATGATATAACAAGCTTTCCTTTGCAAGACAAATAAAACGATAATGGCAAGCTGTTATGTATTTAATTTTTTGTACTTGTGACCAGGACTGATATGAGGGGAGAACTGAAGTTAGTTGTGAAGACAGAATACATATTTAATACTGTTAGTATTAGAGAAAATACACATTGGCGAGATATTGGCGAGGGAAGTCGTACTCAATTACAATATATGACTAACCGGACTGTTATCGTAACCGTAGCCCGAGTGTTGTTTGTTTGTTTTATTGTATCCGTAAGATATTTTTTCAATACATAGCAGTACAAAGATATTGGACAGTCAAATTGAGTCGGAAAGCGACGAGCGTCCCGCCAAGTTACATCTTGATGGCTTCATCTCGGCGTGGATCCACAGACAAACAGACAAACTGTTGGCCTCGCCATCCTCCCCTCTAGGTGGCCGATACCAATAAAAAGGTTATAACTTGAGCGCTCCTTCCTAACTTTACGTTAACCATCCCGAACAAAACCAAATCTAAATCGGCTCTTTCGTTCTTCAGGATCCGCTGGGAACTGTGCGATCTTGAAACCGCCATGCTGTTCGAGTAATTGTAATTATAAATACACTAAATTACTCTCACACACACTAACTACATTAAACTACTCTCTCACACACACTAACTACACTAAACTATTCACACACCACTACACTAAACTACTCTCTCACACACACTAACTACATTAAACTACTCTCTCACACACACTTACTACACTAAACTACTCTCACACACACACTAACTACACTAAACTACTCTGAAAACACACTAACTAGTCACGTTCGCGCGTGTCCTTTCACGGTTAGTTTAAACATGGCGGTACCCCATTATCTACTTACGCGGCCCAGTGCGCTCGAGCGCATACAGGACTTAGATCGGGGGACCATAGATCATTACCCGCCTCCTTCTCCCCCCCCCCCCCCCGGGAGCAAAGTATGGATCATAACCACACTGCAGACAATCGTAGCGTTCTCATTCACACACACTCATTTATACAATACACATTGACCTATTGATCCTGTTCTCCTTCTAGAGAGCATTTGCTCTCACGTTCCTTGTCCTTTTTCTTTGTCACTTTCGGTTTACCTCACAGGTCAAATGTCATTTGCCTGAAGGTTGTCAAAGTCGGGAGTTGTCAATCCGAGTTGTGGGGGGGGAGGGGGGGGGGGGGTGATGTTCTTTGGCTACCGACAAGACCAGCCAGTGGATTTGTTTTCCCCTTTTTCATGTTCTTCCATCACCTTGTCAGGTACAGGCTGTTCACGGTAAAGTGAGCACTTTTGAAGTCCTAGTTACTTTTTTCCTATCAGCCATTTTTATCCTTCCACTACTTTTTAAAATAAATATTGCCATATAAGTAATATACATGGTGTATATATTTCATCCGAATCAAAATTTGACGTCTAAGGCTACAATAAAATATATCTATTGACTATTATTCCAAATAAGAGGGCTTCAAAAAGTGCTCACTTTACCGTGAATAGCCTATTGCAGGCGGGAGGGGGGGGGTCTCTGGACAACTTTTCGAACCCCCTCCCCCCGCATATTCCTGTCTACAGTGTACCCCGTGAAGGGCTTGCTGTAGTCAAAGTATATCTCCCGTATATACGGCTGGTGTACGAACTGATACCCCCAGCAGGCGTCATCACATGTAACAATACCTTTTTGTTGACGGTTGTATGAAACGCTTGTGATAAACGTCATACTTAGAGAAGAATCAACCACGTTATGCATGGGCGAGGTCTTGAAAGCCGATGAGGGTGAACTGAGGTGAGTGTGGAGCAGCGCTGGAATGAAAGGGCGGATGAAACAGGAGATCCCAGAGAAAACCCGCATACCAACGCATCGCTCGGCACGATCTCCACATGCGAAATTCCGGGAGTGGCCAGGCAGGGAATCGAACCCGGCTCGCCTTAGGTAGGAGGCAAGCAGTCCGACCACTACACCGCCGTGGCCCTCGTTTTATTGGTGGGAAAGTATGTAGCAATGTTAAATGAAGGGCCGTTGAGTGTTTATGTATGTACCTGACGCGCATTTTTTGAGACGAAGTATCTGCGACACTTAGGATGGGGGGGGGGGGGGGGTCACCGAGTGCATGTCCCAGCGCAGAGGTATGGTCGCGTGGGAAATCAGTTTACCGTCACAAGAGACTCGCGGCATTCGATTCTTCTGTCCCATCGCACTCTTTCTATTTCAAAAACCCTTCCCGGGCAATGCTCGTTCCATTCCCGCAGTGCCTCTCTCTCTCATTTAAATTCAATTCCGTTCTGTTCCTTGCTCGTGGTGAACGCGCTTTGATCCTCATATCTGGTACCATAACCGCGGCCTGGACTAACGTCCCTGCTTTCATCTGAATGTCAGATCTCGGTTTCCTACTCCTACAGGGAACGTCTGCAACAATATTTCGTTAAGGCAGGTTCTCTCACCCGCCATCGTGGATTCATTGAAGTTTTGCCATCCTCTGAAAATTAAGATTTCTATTATGTTTTATGGAACCACAGAGCACAGAGTATTGTCTAGTGCATTGTCTAAGGTCAGTATTTCTTGATTATTGTTGACACCGTCGCCTTTGTAATCGTTCGCCAGAAATAATCTAGCGTTTCGTTTCGGCAGTTAACGAGCTTAAAATTAATAAATGTAGATAAGCTGCAGCGGTTCGATAACGCCTGGGAATCTATTATTTAGGATATGTCATGCGGGAAATTTCAATATACCTTCTGAAATAGAAACTTTGGTGAAATATCGATAAATCCAAGATGGCGAGTGGGAATCCGCTGGCTGAAGGTATTTTGTGCTTCTTGAGTCACAGAAGCGCAGGAGAGGTAAGGACGACCTCGGCACCAAAATCAATCGTCTCATCGCCTCTACGTGCTAGACTCTGAACTGACGTGCAGTTTTCTCGTCGTACAGGGCGTACCTAAGGGACTTCAAGTGGCGACCATATAATTTTATTGGTGAGAGACTGAGCGAAGATATCTGAGCGGCTCTTAACATCGAGGTCTTGAGAGCCAATGTGGGTGAAGCAAGAGGAGAATGGAGCAGCGCCGGAATGCAGGGGCGGGGGAAATGGGGAGACCCCCTAGAAGACCCGCATACACGCAACATCATCCGGCACAGTTCCCGGGAGTGTCCCTGTCGGGGATCGAACCCGGTTCGCTATCGTGGGAGGCGACCAGTCTAACCGCTCAACAACCGCGGCCCCGTACTAGTAATTTGAATGTGTCTCAAAAATATCTGGAAAAGATTAGGTTTCTTAAGTTTTTAGTACCGGTTACTGACATTGCTAGAGATATGCAAAATTTGCGTCATTATTTTTTAAGGAGCAGACTTCACTTTCCTGTGCCTACTTGAGGGCACTTTGTGATTTCATTGGTTACTGGTGGTCATACGACGTCATTTACCTGTGTGGCCGCTTTACTAGAGATTGGTTGCTGCTCATTCGAGCCTTTCCTATTGGCTCAACGTGTCCTTGTGACGAGCTGCACAAGTTGTCTGCCAATGGTAACAGTCAATACAACATACAGCATCTTGGAGTTTAGTCTGCCACCAAATAATAACGCGAATTTCGCATGTGTCTAGAACATTTCTAACTAGTATCACAGAAGATTTCGCTGCTTGAGAGTGTGATTGAAACATGAATCAGTTTCGAGTGCAACATACACCATGCAATTTATGAATATAAACTGGCTTGGAATATTTGGTTTGGTTGCCAAACATCGTGATATGTTGTGATTCTGATATCTGCGCTATCTCTGTGCCGTGTCCTTAGAGCAGATAAAGCGTTTGACACGGATACAAGTTTTCACACTTATCATTCGATTCCTCCCTTCAGTCAGACTAACGCGCAAGTAGTGTCAGGTAGACGAATTAATTTTGTAGTCAAAACACGAAGACAATTTGTTTGGTTGCTCTATCGCCCATTGGTCAGGTCGGTTTGAATTACGCACGCCCGCCTGGCAGCAGGATCTGTGTTTAAAACACACGTGTTTCTCCACGACACCTCGTATCTCAGAAAATGTTTAGCTCCAGCTGTGCTTTGGTTGTTATGGATGTTCGCTGAGACAGAACACGAATTGCAAAGATTCGCCGGAATGGCCGCCGTAGTGTTCTGTACAGATAGTGTGTATTTTCCTCCCATACTTTCCCTGGCGCCGTGAGCAACCTACGAGCTCAATATTCGCGGTGGTAGAGGTTTGTATTTAATATGCATCCGGTCTGTTCTTACGAAAATGAAATAATCTTCAGATTAGGCCAGTTTAGTGTTCTCAAGAAGTCGTGCGCTTAAGAAACGCGCTTTCATAGCACCCTAACTCAGATAAAGGCTGTTCGCGATAAAATGAGCACTTTTGAAATCAACCTTAGAAAAAATGTCACTGCTCTGACCTGCAAATATTTTAACCGGCGCACCGTGTGACATGCGCCCAGCTAAGTTGGTAACGATGGAGAAAAAGTAGTTCCAAGTCTTAACGTAGAATAAAAAGTTTTATGTAACCATTTGTGATAACTTATTTTATTTCTTTCGCTTTCTGCTTTTTTAATGCAACTAAGTTTAAATACTACCAGATTTGTAAAATATTTACTTTTCTAATAATAATTCCACATTTTTACCTGACCGACACATTAACAAAATGACGAGGCCCTGGGCAATGTTAATTTTACATAAGGAGGAAGAATACGCAACGTGCGTAAAAAAAGATCTCAAGCAGGGTTTTCATAATGCTCATTTTACCGTGAACTGCCTATAAAATAGGCTTTCTTCAAAGCGCTTCGTCTCAAAATATACACGTCAGATACATACAGAAACACTCAATTGCTCTTCATTTAAGATTCCTACATACTTCCCCATCAATAAAAATGGGGCCACGGTGGTGTAGTAGTCAGACTACTCGGGTTCGATTCCCTACCTGGCCACTCGCTGAATTTCGCATGTGGAAATCGAGCCGGGAGATGCCGCTTGTATGCGGGTTTCCCCCGCACTTTAATTCCGGCGCTGCTCCACACTCGCCTCAATCGCCCTCATCAGCTCTCAAAACCTCGCTGTTAAGAGCCGCCCAAATCTCTTCACTTACTCCAATCACCAGTAACACTTTACTACTCAGTGGTTTATTTGACAGAAAGCCACATAGGTAGGTAGGCAGTTGGGCTTAACGTCTCGTCAACAGCGAGGTCGAGAAATTGCACAAGGAGGAGGGATTGGGGAAGGATTGGGAAGTAATCGGCCAGGGCCTTTTGTTTGGGACCCGTCCCAGCATTCGCCTGGAGTGACTTTGGAAAACCATGGAAAGCCGAACTCAGGAAGGTCGGGCCGGGAATCGAACCCGGGTCCTCCCGAATGCGAATCCAATGAGTTACGACTGCGCCACCTCGCTGGGTACCACTCACACTAACGAATGAGAAGTGTAACTCAGATGTTTTAAAACTAAGAAATGTATGTTAATTTCTAAGAAATATATTAGATTTTTTTTTTCTAATTCTATTTCATACTTTCTATCAATCATTGAGGACATGTTGCACGAGAAAGATATTTATGGTTGGGACTGTACAGAACAAAGAATCAGTAGCCGGTGTTGTGAGGGTCTTTCTTAAGAGACATATGACGGATTCGTTAGTGAATTGTTATTGGTTGCTAGAATCGTGACAGCTGACCCTGAAAATTAACTCGCTACCGAACGCGTTTGACATCTAACCCTGTACCAAAATTTCACCGCTTCTGAATTACGTAACATTTTGCTCTTATTTAATCTCGTTAAAATTAACGTTATTAAGTTAACGTGTAACCCAATCACTGCCAGGCAAACTGTATTAAATGGTGTTAATGCACGGTCCGAGTTAGCGAAAATACATTTCATGAGTATTCAAAACCCTTCCAGATTTCATTGACCACTTTCGTAAATAGATTTATTAATAATCTTAACAGAAATTCTTTATATTTTTATTGTTTCAGTAAAGTTACCCGAATTCATAGAATGAGATATAATACGTATAAGAGTTTTCGTTGTCATTTATACAATAATAAATTTTAAAATGAATTAAAATTAATACCCCATTTAATTTTGCTTTTTGAGCTAAATGTTGCAATGACAACTTCAGATCAATTAAAATTAACTTAAATGATAGCCATACTTTACGAAATGATTTTTTTTGCAGCTTCTATGACCTGTGCTTTACGATCTAAAAGATTATGGTATTTCATTTAACATAAGTTTCTATTAATTTATAGCTAGTAGCGTATTGTGATTAATACATACTGTACTTCTTTGGATTATTAGATTCCAAATCTGTAATTTTTCCATCTTATTCACAATACTCATTTTTATTCAAAAATTATTGTTTTTTTCATTTCGGACTTTGAGTGATTCAAACGAAATGGAATGATTTCGCGAAACCATGGAAAGCCGAAATCAGGATGGCCGAACCGAGATTCGAACCCGGGTCATCCCCGAGCACGAGTTCAGTAGTCTGCCACGGTTCCACCTTACTCCGTATGCCCCACTTTGCTCGTGTTGTCTGTATTTAATGTATTATCTTCATGTTATTCGGTATGATTCATTAAAACATATCGATTTTACGCGGTATCTCTAACCTTTACTAAGTCACCCCGTGTATGACGTGGTTAATTCTTTCCTAAATATTACGTTTATAACAAGCGTTTCATACATCAGTTAACAAAAAGGCGTTCACGATAAAGTGAGCACTTTAGAAATGAACCTTAGAAAAAAGTCACTGCCCCTGCGTGCATATATTTTAATGGACACACTGAGAAACATTCACCCAGTAAAGTTGGTAACGATGTATAGAAGGTAGTTTCATATATTAACATCAAATAAAATGTGTTAGGTAACAATTTATAACTAAAATTATTTCTTCCGCTTTCTGTTTTTTAATGCATCGAAGTTTTAAAATGAGCAGATTTGTAAAGTATTAACTTTTTTAATAATTTCGCAGTTTCATTTGTCCGACAGATGAATAAAGCGATGCGGCCCAAAGTAATGTTAATTTTACATAAGGCGGACGAATACACAACGTGTATGCAAGTAGACCTTTAGCAGGGTTTTCAAAAGTGCTCATTTTACCGTGAACAGCCTATACATATGAGGACGCCTGCGGGGCGTATCTGAGTTCGTAAGGGATGGAGGTATTAATTATAAAAAAAATGAAAGAAAAAACTACATTTGATCTCTAATTTATTCACTCTGCCACCTTGTACAACATCAACTAGCTGTCTCCACTGTTACTCTTTCTATTTAACAGTGAGCGCACTATTTAATGTTTATTTCAGCTATACTTAATGTAATTCTTCATATCTCTCTTGATTGCATTCAATTAACTCATACCCGTTATTAGCATGTGTTCAGTCTGTTTCCATCAGTTATAATGTCTTTCACTCGCGCACTTGATCCAATAGTCCAGGCTCCAGCCACATCCTTCAAAACCTTGTTACTCTCAGTTGCCGCCTTCGTCTTCCCACAGTTGACCGCACAGCTCGCTCGGAATAACACCAGTCGTACTTTAAGCCACTCCAACTCAAAAACAACCGCCTCAGAGGTCTGGCGCAATTTTTATAGTCCCGCCCTGACCATCTTGAAGGTTCAGCACACTCCGAATTGCGCCGAGAGACTAGGTCAGTAATCCAGAGCATTCTTGAGATATCGGGCGAAAAACAATACTGCCAGGGTAAGCAGCGTCATAGAAGAAAAAAAAAAGAGCTAAAAAAAGTGGCACGCTTTGAGGTAACTAATATGCCGCCGCCCGCCTTTTGTTCGCGCTGTTCTTGCATCTTCTGTCCTTCTCTCTCGGGCGCAGGGTAAGTGAAGGTCAGCAACGTGAACCAGTGACACGCCACAGTATCTTATTTTGAGTTCCTATACTTAAATTTTATTTATAAACTATGACATTTCATTGGAAAACATTTAAAATAAAGCTTTTAAAGAATTCCAGTACAATTAGATTTTAACTGTAAACATAAGTTGAACAGATTTAAAACTCTACCTCTGTCTGAACATAGAGCTATTGTATATGCTTTATTTCTAATAAATTCTTTTTCATACTATTCATCATGTTTGGCAATTATTAACAAAGTAAGTTTAAAAATTCCATTATATAAACATAGAATATCACCAACTTTTAAACAGTAAAATGGATTTAATCATTTGATGTACAAATAATGTTAATAAATACATTTCCAATTATGACCCCTTTAAAGGAAAAAAAATGTTCATTTAAGAAAATGTTCAATTATTATTGCAGTTTGTAAGTTTTCTTTTTAGTTTATAGTTATTTTCAGTTGTTTAATGTAATTTTAATTAAAAATTATAGTACTATAATTATTGTTTTTTATATTTACCTGTTGTTTACATATTAAGTCCATTGTATAATGATGTTAAAAATAACTATCTTGCGATTTCATTGGGCTTAACTATTCCCAATGAATTTAGTAGACAGTATAGTAACTATATTTCTGGTTTTGTTTTAGTATAAATTATTTAATTTTTCAATTTTTATTATTATTATTTTATGTATGTCTTGTACTTATTTGAGTTGTCTCTGTCTTTATTTCTGTAACCAAGGCATGTCTGTTGTTTATGCAAATGTGCCACCCTGTAATTGGTTCTAGTTACTGTTGGGTGGCACATTAAGCATGTTTAAATAATTAAATAAATAAAAAATTAAATTAAAACCAGAGAAAAAAAATGCCTGTTGGTAATTCCTAGCACGAAATTGTTATTAAAAGCTGGTCACGATAATGTGAGCACTTTTGAAAGCCGTGCTTAAGATCTACTTCTACACACGTTGTGTATTCTTCCGCCTTATGTAAAATTAATACCGCCATGGGCCTCATCACTTTATCCATGCGTCTGTCCAGTGGAACTGTGAAATTATAAGAAAACTAAACATTTTACAAACATGTTCATTTTTATACTTCGATGCATTAAAAAAATACAGAAAGCTGGAGAAATAATTAAAGTTATCACAAATGGTCTTTCAACTTTTCATTTGATTTTAAGATATGGAACTACTTTCCAACCATCGTTACCAACTTTGCTGTGCGCATGTAACTCAGTGCGCACGTTACAATATATGCAAGCAGGAGCAGTTAATTTTTTTTTTTTAAAGGTTGAATTCAAAAGTGCTCACTTTATCGTGAACAGCCTATAAACTGAGTGCTCACGAATGAGGCACGTTGTTCCTTTATTTGAATTTTCTAGCCTTCGTTAAGCCTTGTTTGCTTGAACAGAAGGAATATCGTGAAACTATAACTTCAGCAGGGTTTCAGGAAAAAATTGGAAGTAATCATGCTTGGAACATACTTCCGAACGCGTTAGAATATTCTCTCTTCCCAAAGCCAAAAATCAATATTATATTTATCGTACCTTTTTCTTTACCCCTGAACTTTATCTGAGTTTTACTATACGTGTTTATAGCAAACTATTTATAGGCTGTTCACGGTAAAGTGAGCACTTTTTAAGGCCTTCACTAGCGGCATTAACCAATCATAAATAAATATTATTGCATCCTCAGGCACTAAATTTTGAGAGTGAGGAATACACGGTGTTTATTGGTCACATTGCAATGTCTGTATTAAAAAGCAGTAGGAAGATGGAAATTGGATGAAAGGCAGAATTTATAAGGGCCTTAAAAAGTGCTCACTTTACCGTGAACAGTCTACAGAAACATGACTACAGAAGTCTTCGGAGTATGCCTGAACTACTCTTCCCTAAACATATGTCTTTAAACAAATCTTAAATCCAATCAGGAAACCCACGGTGAGAATTTCGTTTATTTTGAACCTAGCAATTACACACTTACGTAATTACACGTTCGAAATCCGGGAAAGCGGCGCTCCGAAGGTAGCGCTAATCTACGATAAATTTACTCCACCAAACAGAAGTTTTAAACCAGTAATCTCTCTTTTTTTTTTCCATACACACATTTCAACAACTTAAGTTATTGAGTTAATTCTACTTTCTAACTCTTGTTGGGTATTTCCGGCCGCGTACTGAAGCTTACTAATTACTAGGGACACCCGAGTTTCGCGAAAATATTTCAATACCAGTTGTATTTCATAACACTTTAGCTCAGATCCACTTTCGTGATTGGACGGTTCCCGTTTAACGCGTCTGAGGTTTCTACCAGCGAATCACAGATCGACAACTAACGGAGTAATTTAACTATGATTGGCCAGTCAGGTAAGAATATATCTTCTTACGAAGAAACTCCGCCAATAAGCATAACATAACTACTGATACGCCCGTAGCGTATTTAAAATCTAGCATGTGCGGACATATTTTCGCGAAATTAGGGTGTCCCTATAAATTAGTAGAGCCTTACAAGCAGCACTACTACTCGACTTCTAGGACTTTGGACAGTTGCGTAATTGTCTAATACATTTTCACGAAAAAAAAGTGTATGTCCGGTGTTCTAATATAACATTTCATGATTCATTGGGCGCTATAATCATGCTCTCCAATACAGTGGCCAGCAACGTCCTGTGAACGCTTTCAACGTTTATTTAACGAGGTGAAAGCGCGGACAGAAAGTTCATCGACGCGAAATGAGATTGTGGTACAGATGAGCTCTTTCCCTTGACAGGGGCACCGCGTGTGCGATGTAATTTAAGAGCCGAAGTGAAAATTGTGTCTCCCGGATGCTCGTGTCTTCCCTTCAGCCTAAAAGCCCCGGACGTAATCGGTACGGAGTTATCACGTGACCACTGTCGTCTGCACAAAGACTACCTTCCCTTCCTCCCCCCTGGATCAGTTACAGCATCACTCGTGGTCTCCTAATGTGATGAAGGAGCAGATGGGCATTGTCTCGCCTCGACTGCCATGTTCTGATACGCTTTTGCCTCTGTACACGCTCCGCTGAAGCCTTTAAAAGTATATACGGCCTAGTGTGTTTCACATTTCTGCTAACGTGTTCACACATGAGATTCACTTATGACATCAACCACTGAAAAATGTTTCTGTTCTTAACACTGCAAACGGTTATTGTGAGCTACAAGAGGAAACACTTTGGAGGGTGATCTATTACAAAAAATAAAACAGAAAATATAATAAAACTGATTACCTATATCCACAATTTCTACATCCCACAAAGTATATACATACTCCAAATGATATCATTACAGAATATTAGAACTACATTAAAAAAAAAAAAACTAATTTCAGAATATCGTTTCCTTCAATTGAAATATGAAATATTTAATATTTTTTCCGAGTATTAGCGCCTCCTTCATTAAAAAATTATAAAAAAAAGGAAACGCCTTGTTATTAATCGTAGGTTATCGTACAAAAACGTAAAACATTTTTTTTGAGATTATTTTTTTTAAGTGATGATACGAGTAATTACGTTTAAGTGAAAAAAAAATGTTTGCTTTATAGTATAACACATTCAGTCAAAGCGTAACTGATGAAAAATTAATGAATATATTTTCAATCGAAATTTAGACGTATTTACATTCTGGATGCTTTGCAGAACATATTTCTGCCACCCTCTCCCCCTCTTTTCCCCAGGCAAAATTATTGTCATAATTACTCTGGTTGTATATAAATTTGTAATAATGTATACACATGTTTTAATGATTGATTTTAAGCACATCCTCTTCAGCCACGAACGTTTCAATGAATGAACATAAAATCAGTTAATAAAATTATTTATAAACTTTGTTAGTAATATTTTATTAGGCACAACTAAAGTAATTGTTATGATAGTTTTTATGATGAAGGTAGTTTCTTTCCTGTATAACGTGTCTTCTGGAGAATCCAATTTAACCAAAAATGAGCCACATATGTTGACAGAAGTACAAAACGATTAAAATATGTGGCATATTTAATAATTAGCCTAAAATTCCATACATGGGGTGATTTTTCAAAGTTTTTATTCGAAAAATGTGAATAAACCGCGAACAGACTATACTAATAATAAGTAATATCTGCACTAATAAGTGATATCTGCACTAATAAGTGATATATCACGAAAATATTTCGAGACATGATGTACTTCAAAACACTGCAAGGTCTTTTACCTATCTTGATTGGCTGAATTACCTTTTCTGACACGTGTTAAATGTCTGCACACGAATCACGTAGGAGCCGTGCCGATGTTGCCGAATTCTGAGTGGCCCGGTCAAATATGAACAGGCCTTCTCAAGGAGACAGCAACCAATGGCAATAGACAAACTGCTGTTGGTTACTTATAGTATTGAAGTCTACCGTGAACTTATAGTATTGAAGTCTACCGTGTACTTATAGTATTGAAGTCTACCGTGTACTTATAGTATTGAAGTCTACCGTGTACTTATAGTATTGAAGTCTACCGTGTACTTATAGTATTGAAGTCTACCGTGTACTTATAGTATTGAAGTCTACCGTGTACTTATAGTATTGAAGTCTACCGTGTACTTATAGTATTGAAGTCTACCGTGTACTTATAGTATTGAAGTCTACCGTGTACTTATAGTATTGAAGTCTACCGTATACTTATAGTATTGAAGTCTACCGTGAACTCGTAATTTTTTTTCGCGAAAAGTCACTAGCTCTACTAATAAGCAGAGACCTGCAAAATTTGCGTTATTATTTGGTGGCAGACTAAACTCCAAGATGCTGTATGTTGTATTGACTGTTGCCATTGGCAGACAACTTGTGCAGCTCGTCACAAGGACACGTCGAGGCAACAGGAAAGGCTCAAATGAGCAGCAACCAATCTCTAGAAAGGCGGTCACACAGGTAAATGACGTCGTATGATCACGAGTAACCAATGAAATCACGACATGCCCTCAAGTAGCCACAGGAAGGAGAAGCCTAGCCTGTTACCAAATAATAACGCGAATTTTGCATATTTGTAGTAATACGTTCTGCATGTTCTATAGACAGGTGCTAGCTACATTGGAATGCACTATAGACAGGTGCTAGCTACATTGGAATGCACTATACGTCTGCCACAAGTAACCACCTAAGTCGTCGTCTGGAATGCATGAATGCTTCAAATACCACTCATTTCTATAGGCTGTTCACGATTAAGTGAGCACTTTAGAAATCAACCTTAGAAAAATGTCACTGCCCCCGGATGCATATGTTTTAATGGGCGCTCTGAGTGACATTCGCGCAATAAAGTTGGTGACGATAGGTGGAAAGTAGTTCCATATCCTAACGTCCAATAAAAAGTGTTAGCTAACCATTTATGATAACATAACATTATTTCTTTCACGTTCTGTTTTTTTTTTTAATGCATCGAAGTGGAAAAAGGAGCAGATTAGTAAAGTTTTTACTTTCTTAATAATTTCAGAGTTTAATTTTGACCGACGCCTAAATTAAGTGACGGGTAGAGATAATGGAAAATCGCAAAACATTTTCGAGCCAACATATCTTCTACAATACTCGTAACTAGTTTATTCTTTCATGATTGGATGAATAAAATTTTGATTCGGCTAAGTAGTTCGCAGACCAATCACGAACGTTCTGCCCTATGGCATCAGAATCCTCATTGGCGCAGTGAAATGGGGTAGTATCTTCCCTACATGCACGACGGCCAAAAAAGGAAGGGAAACTGTCGGGACGTGCAAACGCCACGTTGAGTCCCGGCAAACGGTCAACTCTTCCCGCGATAAACGATCATCTCTAGTGACGAGGTCCATGGCAAGCATACTCTCACTTAAGGCGGAGGAATACACGACGCGCGTACAAGCGGATCTCGAGCAGGGCTTTCAAAAGTGCTCGCTTTACCGTGAACAGCCCACAAGTGTAATAACTTGCGGGGTGCGGGCCTCGTGGTAGCGTGCCGTGGCCCGACGTTACAAGCAAGGTATCCAAGCTCCATTACCGACCGACGCTCGCCTCGCTATTTGCGGACTGTTTCCCCGCGGCGTGGCCAGCCTCTACTTCGAGCGAGTAAACTGTTTACGTAAACGACGCCCGCGCCGCGACCTATGGGCAGCGAACTGACGATTTCATGGCTTGTGAATAAATCCGACTGCCTTCAGCCGGGCCGAGGTTGTGCCGCGCCAACCCCGGGGCGGTGTAGTCGGATTGCAAGTTAACTTCTCCTCATCCAGCGAGGAAGACGTCGAGCTGCCCGCAGACATGTAAAATGTCGCGAAACTATTTGATAGATTTACAGGATGATTCTCAATTAGACCGGCAAACTTCGCGGGGCGATTCTTCATGAAAAATTAAAAGGAAAATATATGTGACACTTTATACCTAAACCGAATATTATGTGATGTATGAGCCCTTAAAAAACCTCGTGCAAAATATCGGCTCTTACGTTGACGGTCCCGATAACATATAATAATGTTCCGAGAGTTTTTACTGCATTTTACTTCGTTACCGATGTAAACTAAATTTGATCTCTAATTTATTCACTCTGCTACTATGTTCAACATCAATTAGCTGTCTCCACTCTTACTCTTTCTATTTAACAGTGAGAGCGCTGTTGAATAATTATTTCAACTTTAATTAATGTCCTTCTTAATGTCTCTCTTGACTGCAGTCAATTAACTCATACCCATTACTAGCATGTGTTCAGTCTGTTTCCATCAGTTATAATGTCTTTCACTCGCGCACTTGATCCAATAGTCCAGGCTCCAGCGACTTCCTTCAAAATGTTGACACTCGCAATCTTCGCCTTTTCTTCTTCGCAGCTGACCGCACAGCTCGCTCGGAATACCACCAGGCGTCATCCATTCATGAGCTCCAACTCCAAAATCTCCCGACCACAAGGCCCGTCACACTTAAATACAGTCAGCGCGACCATCTGGAAGGTTCAACAAACCCCGAGTTGGGCCGAGAGCTTGTGTCAGCAATCCAGAGCATACTTCGAGAAACGAGGAAAAACATCACAGCCAGGGTCGCACAGCGTCGTGCTCGCGTGTTTGATTTCAAATGGAAATTCAGTTAGTTAGCATTTGTTTAATTTATTCTGGTGTTTGAAATATATTAAATTATATTATAGGAAAATAGTCTTGGGACTTCTTCATGTTTCGTTACGATATTAATATAAATTTTATGGTCCATTTTGTCGTGTGCGATGTAATCAGTTTAAGTCGTCATTAATTTCTCTCGTGTTTTTTAGTTCTGTCGTTTGCGAGTTGTAGTTCTGTTGCGTTCAACGTCTTCGGTTTAATTCATGTTAATTGATTTGTCTTCTTGTAATCGCATAATAAAGTGTTTTTCATTTACTACTAAGTATTCTTTCATATTTGTGACGTGTGACGTGCTTTTTCTCTCACGTGGCATAATTTTTTAATGTTACGTATTTATTTAATTAGCTTCGCTTTGATATTTATTTCTGCCATTTCGCATATATAATCATTCACGAGTGTTCAGTCTGCGTTCAAAGAGCGAGCTGGCCGGACCTCCTCTGCTCTCGTGCCTTCCATCTTCAGTATAGCTCCAGGCGTCCTACGGTCAACATGAATAATCTCTAAACAAATAAAAAATAAAGGACCCTTATGCCACTCTTGCACCAACCTCGGCACATACACATTCCACTACGTCTCTCCGCTCAGCCGGCTGCCGAACGTCGGAGAGTAAACATCGCTCCTCAATTACACATACATATTTTCCTCTGTACACATCCCAAAATAAAAAACAAAAAAATATTCAGAATTTTGTAATATTTGCCAAAACGGATAAAGACTTAATCAGATTACGTAATATGCATATTGATCGGATTAGGATTTACCAGATTAACGAATTTATGGGATTAGCCATTAATCCACCAATTAACCCGCTCCATCCACATGCCATTCATCTCAGGCGGGCAAGGCAAGAACAGCTACTCAGACCCGCGACACATAACAATATATTCAATGTATTCTTGTTACACAGTTTACGAGTAAATTTTATAAAAAACATTTGTCTATACTGCCGAAAATGTTTATTCCTTGCATCAGCAACCTCATCTGAAAGTTGACTATTAGGAAGTAAGGCATGTTGAATTATTTTTAATTATAGTTATCTCATGCATTAATACTTGATGAATTGTAAGTTTCATAGGGTACCAAAGAAATTATTCTATATACCTTTTTGCCTTTTTTTTAAACTGTTAAAACTTTGAGGTATCTTTTTTTGTGCCCATGCCCACTGAAAATAATTTAAAATGTCACTTGAAATATGTTAATGAAGTTTATATCTATTCCAGTTACCCGGTACGCAATGTCAGAGTATGCGAAAAATCGTCTTTAGGTATTTCTATCATCCGTGTTGCCGAATACTTGTTTCGTGTTTTTGCTTTAAAGTTCTTTCTTTATATCAATAATAGTTAAAGGAGACTTTTAAATGTAGGGGGCAAGTAAATGAAGCTTAAATATTAATTTTAATGAAAAAACTAAGCTCTTTTTTTCAAGCTTATATTTAACTTTACTCGTTTGTATGCACGGTAGGTGTCTGTGACGTGTCTGTCCGGCGTCCACCGTAGTAATCACGATATATTTGGTGGAGCCTAACGCAAGATATGTGTTTACTACGCTTACACAGATGATGTCTACATTGTATATTGAGCCAGGCATTTATAGAGTAAATATAAATTGATACAAAAATATTAATTTTTTCTAAAGTTTATTAAGACTGCTCGACCACGTCTTACAAGTTCCACAAATTCTGTAACTACCCCTATGAATATTTTTTCTTTTTAATTTATGTATTAATAAAAGCTTGGTTTTAAACATTTTTTTACGGTTAATTTATTTTACACATTTTTACAAGGAGCAGCTTATTGTAACAATTATTGTGAATATAAATAGGCCACGCACATAACGTTTACGTCGATATTGGGAGTTTTAACGGACCTTCGGCCTTGGCCTTCAAATCATATTGATTACCTCGTGAATAACACGGCAGACAATCATTAATAGCAGTAATTTAATTTACAAATTAAACTACAAACTTTGACAACTACTTGCGGGAAATATTAAGGGGTTCTGCCTGGGCTATGGGAAAGTGAAGCTAGTTGCGTGAGCGGAAGATATCTGGGACGATTTTCGTAAATTTAAACGGAGATTTTGATCCTGTGTGTGTGTAATTAATAGAAAGGGTCAGTGATTTTTCGCGAAAAAAATCGGAGCGCCCAGCAGCATCCTAACTAAACCCCGATTCAACACGTCGCAACGGACTGCAGTGTTCGTTTCCACAGAAAATAACCTCCTACTTCTACATGGCAATATTGCAATTTAGCCTAAAATTGCTGTCAGCTTACCTGTTTCTTCGATATCTGGACGTTCTGGGTTGCTACAACTAAGCGTGATTCGTCACGCTACACTTTGTTTTTCTGCCTGGCCCAGTGCGGTAGAATTCTGCAGCTTTCATCGACACACGCAGCGCTCTGTTTTGGCAGTTGATTTCATCGCCACCGGTGGTGGATGGCTGCGCCACCTTCAGGGGTATGGCTAATTGCTCCAGCCGCGCGCTGGCAGCGTTCGCACCACCTGCCGCACATGCGCACAGGAGTACCAACTTGGGAAAAATATGGCTGCCCACAAAGTTGCTTCCTTCAAGCTCGTCTGGTCACCGGAAGTGTGTCGGGTGGTGGTGACGTAGATCGCCATAAATGGACATGTTTGCTGGGATTCGTCGTCAAATCAATATCCCCCTACAAGGCCTAAATGAACCGTTTTTTCCAATAAGGCCATGTGTTTTTCTATTGGCCGATTCTTCGGTTTTTTTTTTGTTATTTGTCTGTGATTGGCCATATATTCTATGTACTCCTCTAAGGGGAAAATGGTAATAAAGGCGTATAAATAGGAGTGCACGAGCTCAGTTCGGGGCCCGAAGGATGCGATGAGTTAAGTAACCCAAAACTTAATACATAATGTTGTAACTATAAACTTCACACTTCATGACTGGGTTAGGTCAGGCACACTTGGTGCCCTTATAATTCAAGTAGGCGCCATGATGGCGGAATTTATCATGCGAATACTTTGAATTTGGCATTTTTACAAAATATAAAATGTAAATCAACATCAAAGTTGCCTGCCAAAAACTTTCAGAATATGGTTTTTCAACGGACATTTTAATGTTTTCCCTGGAACCAATAAAAATATACATATCTTCGTGGCCTCTGTGTAAATTAGGAAACTAATGTGCTGTTTTCTCGGATTTTCGCTTTTGTTCAGCCGTGTTTAATCTGGCCATTATTTATAACTATTGCACTCTTTTGCATTAGCGTTGGCATAGCAAATTATATACATTGGCCGAAATAATTTTTGTAAATGTAAAAGGCCTGAGGCAACCTCGATATTTTTTGTATCCAGGTTTACCTTAAATGAGAAAGGGAAAATTTTAATTAACACTTTGGAAAACATCTAGTCAGTATATAAAATAAATTGCTGTATGCTATTTTTTGAATTTGTTGGAAACTAAGTGCAGTGAAAACATCATATGAAAAAAATAATATTATGAAATAAAAGAAAAAAACTCAAAACATATTTCATGTGTTCTTTGTTTGTGCATGTCATAAGTTCTCAATATATATTGCACTTTCTGTGCTCTGTTCAATAAGGGTTTCGTCTAAACCTGTTGGAAATTTAATATTTTCTGGAAATCAAATTTTGCTGCGTCTTTGAGTTCAAGGGCTTAGCATACTTCAATACTATGTATATAGTCAAGCTGTATTTATTCCTGTATTGGATGCTGCCTACATTGCCGTATTTGACCGAGCCAATCGAGGTTAGGTAACTCTGACACTGAGCCTTCGTGATTCGTCCGCAGACAGTCAATGCCGACCGAAACATGAGCGAAGAGATTTGGGCGGCTCTTAACCCATTCTGACCCAGTGTACACAATTGTGTACATTACGCACGTGCACACTGAGAAAAAAGTTTTGTTGAATCAAACAAGATTTGTTTGGTGCAACCAAATTTTTTTTTTTTTGTATAGGGACAGTGTAATATTTTGTTGTTGAAACGAAATTATTTTGTTGTGCTCGTTTAGTTGCCCCAAACTGTAAGATTTGGCTGGAGCAACTAAAGATTTGTTTGGAGCAACTAAAGATTTGTTTGGAGCAACTAAAGATTTGTTTGGCTACACATACATTACACAGTTTGGGCAGAAAATAACAATCACAACGGAAAGCTTTTTAATATGTATACTGCAAATAATGGGCAACGTGTGCAACAAATATTTTAAATTTTACAGCTTAACTTGTCAGTTTCTTAATGCATTGTTTTATTAATGTTTTCATACGATTGTTAAGTATCAATAGATGCACTAACAAATACGGTAACTATCCTAATTGTGACAAAAAATACAAATAAACTCTCGAACTGTATTTTCGAACGGAGGCAGTCAAATGTTTGGCCAAACAAGTATATACAGCTGAATCAACAAAATATTTAGTTGACAGTTAATTTTTTTGGCCCAACACAGAGATTTTGTATATGTATATTCAAACATCTATTTTATTAGACGAACAAAAGTAATTTTGTTGCTTTTCAAATTTTGTTTGCTCAACAATATATTTTGTCAGGGCAACTAAATATATGCTAGGCCCTAAACAAACCAATATTTTGTTCGATTTTCTCTCAGTGTAGGTAATTTTTGGTCTGCATTACATACTGCAAAGCTCAATGACCAATGATCTTACCTGGGGAAAATGATTCGCAAGCTATCTTACTAGCCTGAGTCATAATTGGTTCATAAAATTGCAGCCGAACATACAGCCTGTAGCTCATTGGCTCTGACTGCGAAACAAGTGTTAAGTCGAATTAAGTACAGAACACATCATCAAATTTTGTGTATGCAACACCTGAGACCGTAAATGAAAGTGGGTCTGAAAGGGTTAACAGCGAGGTCTTGAGAGCCGGTGAGGGTGATTGAAGTGAATGCGGAGCTGCGCAGGAATGAAGGGGCGGTGGAAACGGGAGATCCCTGAGGAAACCCGCCTGCATCGTCCGGTACGATTCCCACTTGCGAAAATCCGGTGACCCGGCCGGGGATTGAACCCGGTTCGCCTTGGTGGTAGGCGAGCGTGCTAATCGTTCAAGACACCGTGCCCCCCCCCCCCCCCGACCAAAACATGATTCAGCCAATCAAGAACGCTGACCAACCCTGTCATTAGGGGTAGTGAAATTTCGCGAAAAGGTTTCAAGACAAGTTATTACTTCAAAACACTGCAGGGTATTTTACCTGTCTTGATTGACACGTGTTAACTGTCTGCCCACGAATCACATAGGAGCCTTGCCGATGTTGCTGAATTCTGAGTGGTCCTGTCAAATATGAAAACGCCTTCTAAAGGAGATAGCAACCAATGGGAATAGACGAACTGCTGTCAGGTGCTTATAATATTGAAGTCTACCGTGTACCAATTTTTCTCGCGAAAAGTCACTAGATTTACCTATCATTCTTCGAATTATATAGTGTTTCGAAGTATTTTAGCGAAATATTGTTTATACGTAGAGACCTGGATAATTTGTGGTTTAAATTCGGGACAAGATAGAATTCAAAACCTCGTGCGTTCGTATTGCTTATGCTATAGGCCCACGTGTTAGTTTACATCTTCTGGACAACTCTGAACCAATAATAAACGCACGATAAAATGCAGACCCAGTCACCTTTACGGCGCTAATACGACAAGCAACCAACGAACAGTGATATTTGCATGATTTTTCATACGTCAATGGAGTATAGCCTACAGGTCATTGAACCCGCGAATTGAGCAGGCCTCTAATAATAAGAGTAACAAGTAAGGATTCAGTGACTGTAGCTGGTATGAAGACAGTGATAAGGACTTAATTGTAATTGAGATTTACATAGTAACATTTGCGCTCACTGAGCCACGACAAGTGTTAATAGTAAAAACAGGCAGTTAAACCCCTTAACGTATTATCCCGACTGTATTCGTTCACGTATGACGTGTTGTAAAAAAGGCGAACTCATGATAGCAACAATGACTGCTGCTAGCGCACAAGAATGCCGGTGCCCCGTGGAACAACAGAAGGCCGGCAATCAGGCATTTGGGTTTAATGTCTCGTCGACAGCGAGTTCATTAGAGACGGCGCAAGTCGCAGTCGCAAATGGAAGCCGCCGATCTCTCGCATGCCCCTCGGAGGCCGTGCTGTCACCAGACCAGGAAGCCAAGTTCCCATTGCTCGTATAGCGGGTTGCAGCAGAAAATGCAGCCCGGCGCACTTGGGTCAAATCATTGAGTCGGCGGGCGGGCTGCTGGGTATATGTCTTGGCTGGGCACCGGGACCCGTTTTTTATAGCTGCCTAACCATTGTTGCTATCTTAATAATAGTTAAACTAGTGTGTAGTGTGTCTGTGAGTCCCTACAACCCGAGTCGCTGCTCATCGACAACCCTGCTTGGGACACCAGTCCTCACGGCACTGAATAGTCAGGGTCCGGCCTCGCTCTTATTCTCCGGTTGTTTCATCGTGTGTTGTTTGTGGAAAAAGTTGCATGTTATTAGTACACTTCTCTGTCATCCTATGTACCAGTATTGTAGCCAGCCCTGATCAAAACTAGGGTTAACCAGTGTAGTTGATACGGGAATTGGGGAAGGAATGAGAAAGAATCAGCCATGGCCTTTGTTAAGGACCCATCCCATCATTCGCCTGGAGTGATTCCGGGAAATCATGGAAAACCGAAATCAGGATGGTCGGCCTGAGAATCGAACACGGGTCCTCCCGAATGCGAGTCCAGTGAGTTAGCTTTGCGCCACCTCGCTCGGTGTATACTTCCAGAAATTATTTTGATAAGTTCCCATTCTGTAAGTTATATGTCCTAGGCGACGTGTAACAACACCATATATACGATGACACAGCATGCAGACGCCTGTTTAAAACAGAAGCGGAACGGTCGACAGTATAAAACCATTTAGTATTTTATGTTTCAGTCAAAGACTGATGACGATATATCGTAATTTATTACCCCTTTCTGGTTGAGAAAATTAAAATAAATACATTTCTCTAGATGATGTGCAACTACCCTACGTGTGGATGGATATATATATATATATATATATTATAGATATATATATATAGATAGATATATATATATATATAATATACGTGTGGATGGATATATATATATATATATATATATATATATATATATATATATATATATATATATATATGGATATATATATATATATGGATATATATATATATATATATATATATATCCATCCACACGTGTGTGTGTGTGTGTGTGTGTGTGTCTGTGTGTTAACACAAATACTAATTTACTGAATTGAACGTATTCAATTGAAAAATATTACCACGTCATACCTCAAGGCAAATATTAAAGAACACTGAAAATTTAATATTTTTTTATTTTAATAATAATATTTTGTAATGAAAAGAATTTGTGGGTGCTTTTGATTTGTAGTTATATACATTTAGTTTGTTATGAGTTGATAAGTATGCCGTAAAATAATGTAAAAAATAAAATTTAAAATGTAATGTAAAAAATTTCAATTTTTTTAAATTGATGTTTTAACTTTTCCAAAATCAAACATTTGAAATATACGTTTGAAAAAAATTCGGAACCTTAAAAAAAAGTAAATTTCTGGAATATAACTGTGTTAAGAAATTAGCTAAATATAATACCGATAATTTCAATCTCTATCAAAACATTTGACTTTCGTACAAAAAATATTTGACAATAAACTTGGACGAAGATTGTACGAATAAAAAGTGACCATAAAATATTTCTTTCAAACAAATTTTGCCATATAAACTAAAAAAAATATTTTACACTCGAAGTAATTAATTTTTTTAACGTGTTTTTTAAAATATTTTTTTCTTTATACTGTGCCTTCAAAGTTCAAAGATATCGTTATGTTACTACCCGAGAAATACTTTGAGGGGTATCGGAAATGTTGCTTTTCATTTAAAGTTGAACACAAAATAAATCATTTTTACAATTTTTTTTTTTTAAGAAATGAAAACAAATGCCAAAACATTTTTTAATATGATTATCCAACGTGCACTTTCAAGAGCACACAAATACAGTGAAAATGAATTCTAATCTGTTCTTTGCAATCTTTAACATTATAGCGATTGAAATGAACATTTTCTGAATACAGTTGGTAAGATTGTCTGTACCCATCCAACTATAAGTAATTTTAGAAATGAATATTTCAGACCCACAGAGAACGTTTGATGGAGGCTGAAGCAGTCAACATTTCCAAACAAACATGGCCTCGCTGGTGACGTCGCGGTGACGTCATAAACACCCCCCTTTTTGAAGCAGCTCGACGATAGAACGCGATGGCGCGACAGGGCGTTAAACGGCGCCAGGTCGACCGTCAGAGGTAAGTTATACAGCGTGTTCCACGCGCAACCTCGTACTTCAACAAACGCCTTCGCCCCGCCGCGGTAGTAAATTCCGGAGGGGCTTATTACTTATTCTTGAATCTTTTTGAAGTCCCGCGTAAGCAGACGCCCATTCGAACGTTCCGCGGCGAAGGGAGAAGCGCGCCGGGCGTGTTTACGACGTTGCAAATTTTCGAAACGTCTTTCTGCGCCCGGGTCGCCGAGTGAAATCACAGCGCCCGCGCAGTTTTAAGGGGGGGGTTGTTCCTCGCGTGGACGCCTGCACCCCAAGACATATTGCTGCAGAATGTGCCATCCCGCTTCGTGTTTCACCACCAGTAGGCGTCGCGTACTTTACACGGGCACTCGGTCGGCACTCGCCATTTAATTTGTTTTGAGTGCTGCTAAGACGCCTCCGTAGTCAAATATTTTAAACGGTTTAAGATGACGTCCGGCCGAGAGGACGCATGGCTACGGCGATGGAGACTAGCACACACAAACTTCGCGCGCGTTCTTGTTTCCTCATAACTTTTCACCCGTTCGGACCCTGTGTACACAACTGTTATATCACGCACTTGTACAGGCTGTCAGCGATAAACTCAACCTTTGAAAAAAGTCACTGCTCCTACCTGCATATATTTTACCGGGCGCAATTAGCGACATACGCCCAGGAGTGTTGGTAACAATAGAAGGCAAGTAGTCCCGTATCTTAATGTCTAATGCAAAGTGTTAGACGACCATTTGAGATGACTTAAGCTGTTTCTTTCGCTTGTTGTTTATTTTTAATGAATCGAAGTGTAAAAATGAACAGATTTGTAAAATGTTTACTTTTCTAATTATTTCACAGTTTCATTTGACGGACGCTTGATTAAAGTGGTGAGACCATGACAGCATCAATTTTTTGTAAAGCGGAAGGATATGTAAAGTGTATACAAGTAGATCTTAAGAAGAGATTTTAAAAGGGCTCATTTTACCGTGAACAACCTATAGGTAATTTTTTGCTTGTACTGCACACAGCAAAATTCGATGACCAATCATCTTACCTGTTCGTAGATGAATTTCAATCCACCTTACAGGTTTAGGTCATAATTGGTTCATATTACTGTAGTCGAACATATAGCTTATCATTGATTGTGACAAAGAAAGAAGCCGACTTAAGTACAGCACGCATCATAATTTTGCTTTGTTTTCAATAGCTGAAACTGTAAATTAATGTGGAGGTGAACGGTTTAAGCTGTGACTTAGAGTTTTAATAGCGTACAACAGTTTGCTCATAAAAGGCACAGCTTTGTCACTATAGTTTAAAAAACTGTTTTACAAAAAAAAAAAAATTCTTAACAGAGGGCTACTTAATGCAATTGTGGCTGATATAAGCAGTTTTCAACGACCACGTTATGATTCAGTGAACAAATTTCTGAATGTGTAACAAAATACCGACTTTCATTTCTGTATTGGAAAAAGATTTGAATTGAAGTATTCCAAGTTTCTTTTAACAATTAGAGCAGACAAAACTGGAGAGTGACGTGGTAACTAAGGAGCCGCCATAACTTTATATAACGTACTTTCAACCTCACAGAGTTATGCGGCAATTGCTGTGTTATTACGATATATGCCTTATTTGAAGTATAAAGTGTTCACGGTAAAATGAGAACTTTTGAAAGCCCTGCTTAAGATCTACTTATACACATATTATATATTATTCCCCCATATGTCACTTTATTCATGTGTCAGTCAAGTGAAACTATGAAATTATTAGATGAGTAAATATTTTATAAATCTGCCCATTTTTACACTTTGATACATAAAAAACAGAAAGCGAGAGAAATTATTATAAGATATTTCATTGTAAATGGTTGCCTAACACTTTTTATTCGATGTTAAGGTATGGAACTACTTTAACTCCGTCGTTACCAACTTTACTGGGTGCATGTCACTCAGTTCGGCCGTTAAAATACATGCAGGTAAGAGCAGTGATATTTTTTCTAAAGTTGATTTACAAAGTGCTCAATGTTAAAGTGATTCTCCGACGTTTAAATGAAAATTTCTGGGAGAAATCTCCGTAAATTTACCGATACTTTTCTTTTCCAGTAACCGACGTCTCGTAAATTTCACACAGAACCTTCCGCTTAGTCGTGGAACCTTTTCGTAAATTTGCTGGTTAGTTTCTATGTACTCCCGGTATAATAATAAATAAATTACACAAAAAATCGTATGATTTCGTTCAGAGGGGCATTCAATTGTGCATAAAAACAAATTTTTAAAAAGTTAAAATATTTTATTATGAAGAGAAATATGAACACGAACAAAAATTTTTTTTTAAATATGTACATTGTGCACTGAGAATCCGTCCACAGGATCCAGACCGTCAATAATTCTTTCTACCGCCAGGTTTTAAGACAAATGAGATAGAATATTAGTACGGCATAGGCGCAGTATTCCTTTGGTTGTTAGTAAAGACCTGAAAAATTCGCGAGTTCAATGACCTGTAGGCTATACTCCATTGTCGTACTCAAAATCATGCAAATATCACTGCGATTTGGTTGCCTATTGTTAGGGACACACGAATTTCGCGAAAATATTTCACTACTAGTTGAATTTCATAACACTTTACCTCAGATCCCCTTTCTTGGTTGGATGATATACGTGTAGCGAATCACATACGCGCTCTTAAGGAGTATCCCAATTTTGATTGGCCAGCCAAGTAACAGTTTCCTCACAAAGACACGCGACCAATAAGCAGAAGAAAACTGCTGGTATACGAGTAGGGTGTTTAAATCTAGCAAGCGCCGAAATATTGTCGAGAAATTCGGGTGTATTTACGTATTGTATTAGCGGAAGACGGTAATTGGGTGTGCATTCTACTGTCTGTTTATTATAGGCACAGAGTTGTCCATGAGGTGTAAACGAACGGGTGGACCAACAGCATAAGCAATAGAAACGTACGAGGTTTCGAATCCTAGATCGTCCCGAAATGAAACCGCGAATTTTTCAGGACTTTAGTTATTAGTAGGGACAGATGAATTTCGCGAAAAATATTCATGGCCATGCTAGACTTCACTATCCCACGTCCACAACCACAACTTCCTTTGGTTACTGGCCGCGTGTCTACGTAAGAAGACATGTTCTTATTTGAATTGGCCAATCAGTATAAAGTACTCCGATATTGAACGTCCATGATTCGCACACACTTTTGAGGCACGTGACATTTAAAATAGTCCAACTACGAAAGTGCATATGAACAAAAGTGTATTGGAGTACCACTGGTCTTGAGATATTTTCGCGAAAAACACCTGTCCCTAGTTATTGGCCGCGTGTCTTTGTCGGCAGACAGTTCCTCATCTGATCTGGCCAATCATAATTAGGTAACTCCGAAATTGAGTGCCCGTGATTCGCGGGCAGAAAACTGCACTGTGCGACAGTGAAGATCATCCAATCACGAAAAGTTGATCTGAAACCAAGTGTTTTGGAGTACAAGTAGTCTTGAAATATTTTCGCGAGAAACAGGTGGCCTTGGACATCAGGCTAGAGTGTGTCTGTATATGTGGCGCGCGAGACACTGTATACTCCACGACGACAATGTACCCTGTGACCTAGGTCTCCTCAAACAAGAGTCTCTCACCGGAAACAACGTAGTCTTGCTTCCGCTCACAACCTACCAGTCACTACTACATCCAGCTGCTGCCAACTTGGCTCTCTCCCTGGAGATGGAGGCCCGGCTCACAACAGCGGATATCCAGCGTGAATCGCAGAAGGTGCTTGACACAATACGGGAAGAAGACTTCCAGGAGACATTCCAGGTGTAGCAGGATCACTGGAAGCACTGTATTGTTGTGCGAGGGAAATATTTCCAAGGTGATATTGTGTACACTTATACAAATAAAGTACTTTCTTGCAAACAGAGCTAGTCTCGAAACTTTTTGATAATAGTTGGAAACAGAGGAGTTTGGCACAACGGGATGCGGGAACGGATTAGGATTCGGCCAGCCGCCATGTTGTAACCTCACCCGTCCGCCATATTGGATCTATATGACATTTGACCTTTGACCTTAACCCTGGTGACCTTTGCTCCAAAAATACACCCAGAAACAGTGAGAATTGAGCCAAATCAGTTAAATCCAGTGAAAATTTAGCGAATGATAATCAGTCAGATAAGTAACTAATATGATGACTGAATTTCATTGATTTATTTGTGATTCATACTGAATGTCGAGAATTGCGCTGCCATAAGTCACATGTTCCCAGTTCGTGTGCTTGATTCTCCAGTAGGCGGTAACTTATCAACTGACTTTCAATGAATTTTACTTCACTGATTGATATCACTGATTCGGTCTTAGAGTGTACGTGTATTTTCTCTTGTTTTGCCTTTCTTCCGATTTTATTTTGTCCTAATTCCGCGTGTTTTCTCCCTTCGCGTACGTCATCAGCTTCCTAACAAGGGACCGTGAAACAGGCTGGAAATGTAAATTGCTGTCATTATTGCATTAGTGCCTGTTAACCAACCCACGTGTCTACACATATCCATTGATAGTTAACAACTTATAGAATAATATAATTAATAAAACATAGTACAACGTGTCCAGTGTCTCGTGGACCAATACATCGGTGGAAAGAGGACATAAAGATACAAACATAAATTGCATCAATGCAGTGGCATATGTGCGCGACAAAATTCCAAGTCCTTTTTAATGTTTTAAACATCAAATAAACTTCAGATTGTTAGTTACAAGTCGAATGAAATAAATATTTTCTACTTTACTCATGCCAGCACCCGTTTCCATAATAATACAAGGTTGCCGAAATTCGTATTAAAAACTCCTAGAGCGTATGTACTGACTGGGCAGTTAATGTTTAAAGAGATTTCCATATCTGGAAACATACAGTGATACAGGAGAAACTAAAAGATATCAAGTGCTGAATGAAAGAGCGTTATTGACGTGAACTCAAATTGCAATACAAAAATGTTTCCAGTAATAAGCGACCCGATCTTCAGTAAAATATTTCTCGGCTGCATACAGTGCTTCTATTTCAAAACATTTCCGCTTGGACTCTTTTTTCGTGGTAGGTAGTTTTACTTGGCAGACCCGTTAGATATTCATCCGCAAATCGTATAGGCATTCACTATCGGAGTAACAATTCTGATTGGCCAGCAGAGTAAGAAAATTTCCTCTCCCGAGGACACGATGACAGTAATGAAAGGGAACTCTATTCGCTAAAACCAATCATTCCTAGTAATTTATAATACAAAATTACGAAATATCTTGTTATGAATGTAAGGGTGCAATATCTTCTAACGTTTGGTAACGCAAGTATCCGAGAAGCATGGCATACGAACATTTCTAAGGTATCGTCTATTTTTAAAAGTAATTTCTGTTTGCGCTCGAGGGAAGTATAGCTACGCGTGAATACGTAGATTACGTCACACGTGTACACATTGCGTCTATCGCCCATGATATGGCTTGAAACCAACGCAACGAGATGAGCTGAACATTTTTAACTTGATTTAAAAATTTTATGATTTGGCGACTTATTTATCTGCTCGTGTGCAAGCCAAACGCGGGAAGTTCACTATTGCTCTGACCGCGTCGCCTAGCTAGGTGTCCCATGGTTGAGCGACATCTCTCCAGACGAATGCTGGTGTTGTTACTTACCACAGGCCGTGGTTCCTGCATCTCTGATGTGACCTTGACAGCGAGGTCAATACGAACGAGACGACAAGCTCCACCTCGCCTAAGTCCTGAGTTGGCTGTCAGATAAGCAGATGTATTCGCATCGCTGTAGCATGCAATTACAAGAGATAGCCCGCTGCTGTGTGCACAGGCAATTGTAACACCCCCTCCACCCCCCCCCCCCCCCGAACACCGAACTCGCAGCTTTCACGAAAACTCACGTGTTACACTTGTTAAGAGGAATGGCGCACGGAAACCATATATTTATATCATTTTTGTCACAATTTTTTTTACAGATGGTTTATCGAAATTTTTGGCTCGACAAAACGTAAATAACAATTTTGAAAACGTTCTTGCAATGTTACAAATTCACTGCGTTAGTTATTCTCGGAGGACTGACCGAAGATGAAGCAAAGACATTTCTTTCTTTTCTTCCATCACTGCTCCGAGAATAACGGAGGTAGTGAATATCTGACAATGTAAAAGTACGTTGAAAATTATTATTTATGTCTTGTCGAGCCAAAAATTTCGATAAACCATCTGGAAAACGACGTATATCGAAAACCTGGTAAATGTGCTGCTTTCATGCACCATTCCCCTTAATAGCAACTTGAAGATTTCGCAAATTTATTCAAGGAAAAAAAAACTATTCTATAGGCTGTTCACTGTTCCGTTCCTGCCATTTTTTTGAACCACCTTTTTAAATAAATACAGCCATGTAAGTAATAAACACAGTGTGTATATTTCCCCACACTCAGAAGTTAATGTCTAAGGCTAAACTTAAGTATATTTAATTACTATTATTCCAATTGAGAAGGCTTTCAAAAGTGCTCACTTTACCATGAATAGCCTATAAAAATGCATATATATTTTTGTTAAGTTTGCAATTTCATCGCATTTTACTAGACACAGGGCACGCCCAGGTGAACTCTCAGCCAACAACAGACCTGCAAGTTAACAAGCGCAGACTCCCGTGCCACATGATCTGGGGTAAAACTAGCTACACACTGAGGCAACAGCCAATGAATAGAAAGCTGAGGTTCGAAAATACACAGGACACTGGAGTCCAGCATAGAGATCGTTTAATATGCTAGATTGTCTTATCTTGATCTATTAGTACTGAATGACGAACTATTATACATTATCACAGTTTTAATAAGTAAGTGTTATACGTCAGCAAGGAAATTGTGGAAATGCAACTCTCTTACAAGGAAAGTTTAAAAAACAGTTCCACAGCCACTGATTTGTGCTTTATACTTTTGTCGAAAATGGTTGTGTGTAATAAATTTGTAATAATAATATAGGAGATAATTTTTACGATTAATTTATTTGTTACAAATATTTATGGCCGAAACTGACGTAAATAAAGTTAATTATAAAACTGATATGATACATTAATACTGTGATTTTATTATGTGGTTAACTTTGGCCCCAATTTTTACACAGTATAGACAACACAGTAAATTGACTATCCTTTTTATTAAGCACGGTAACAAACAACGTACAAATACACAGATGTACACCAAAGGTGTTAAAACATTCGACCCATATTACACAGTTCCCAAACTATTCTTTAAAAACTAAGTATAAAACCATTGTTAAGTAAACACTTTCACAGCAACACTACTTAACATCACATTCATTTGACTAGGATAATATATATGCTAGAAAAGGCAGGTCCCACATTTGACAATTTTTAAATTCCAAGCTGCACTCATAAAAATGTATGTGCAAATATTCGTAATACAATGAATACACTCTTTAAAAAGAAATATAATATTTCTCTACCATTCAACATCAGTGTCTGGAGACACGCCCATGCTGCACCTGGCCATAGAATAAATACCATGATGGGGTGAAAAATAAATAGCTATAAAGTTTTTAACATTTAACATGGCAATTCTCGTTAAGAGAAGTGAGTATCACATTAACCTGGGGGCATGCCTTCCTCAGGGATCGCAAAACACTGTCCTGAATTTCTCCACGGCAGCTGGAAACCATTAAATTCATATAACTGCACCTTAAAATACTTGAACAAGCTTGGCTGCAATCAAATGCGTGAACCTGTACAAAAACACTTCACATCAATTCACAATATGTTACCTGCACTTCTCTCATTTGTGCTTTCCTTTTTATGCTAAATGCGGACGTGTATGACACGAACAATAGACCAGCGTCGCAGTTTACTCCTCGGTACAACACGTTAACATGCATAGGTACAAGTAAATGCCTTTGGGCGAGCCCCCTTTTTTTAAAAAATACGACTAGGAATATACTAAAATAATTATGCCACACCTACGAGTTATTCTCAATCCGAATCACTGGAGTAAACAATAAGGCCTTTATTAAAACTAATAATTCTGCAGGGTGACGCTGGGTGGTGGCGCCCAATTACTCATGACATTGATTGCACTTAGCGCCACGCAAGATAAAATGTACATTGACTGGGAATATTAGAACAGTTCCCCGCTGGCAGAGAATCGTGGACGACGACTGCTGAATCTAACGTCAACGTGGGACTGCACGCGCTGTAGACAAAGTATGCTATCAGTAAACCAAGAGTACTCGGCAAACACCAAACACCTGGCTTGAGCTAACACAACCACTCAGAAACAAATTCTAAGAGAAATTTACGTTAAACGCTTTCCCACAACGACTTTACCCAGACACTCGCTAGTTAAAATACGACCACGCAAAATTCTTTCAAAAAAATAACATTTTTCGTCGCCCACGACTCACCAGGCAGTATGTCAGGCCGCTCCATAGCAAGCTGGTAATCGAAAGAAGTAAGTTGCGGAGCTCCAGAGAACACCAACAGGCGTTGAAACCTCCATTACGTTTCAAACATCGCCTATCGAGTCGATCCAAACTGGTCACAGCAGTGATCCTACAAGTTCTGGACGTCCATCGAGCTGGCTGGGTCTCACGAAGCGGAGCAGGAAGGAAGAGCCGTATCCCTCAGGCCTGACGGCAGTCAGGTGACAAGCCCCCACCTCTTCACCAATCTCCCGCTGATCACAGATCCCTACCCTCCTTTCATTATGACGACACCGAGAGGGGAAGTGGGTGGGAAGGAATTGCAAGGTGCAAGGTGCATGGTGCGGGAGGCCGAGCAACCAGATCGAAAGACACTAGCGCCTCTACCGGCGATTATGAGAAGCAGTATCGAAGTCGGCGCCGCTCCACCTGCTCCATTACACACAATCATAGTAAACAACATGACGGTCTTTCCTTTAAGAAGATTTTATTGCAAAATCTGCTTTCCGAAGCATCCAAAACGGAAATGCGCTTAAATTTCGTTAAAAATGCGGACTCTATCAATCGGTTATTTTTTACATTTAAAAAGTATATTTTATAATGTTGCAAAACATATACATTCTTCTTTAGTATACAGCATAAATCGCACTTTTCTGACAATTTTAATGGCGTCTGTACTACTTTTTTTTTTATGAGTTCTTCACGTCGTATAGTCGGGTGCAGTGCTCCATAGTGTTGTGGGCTCTGTTGGAAGGCGATCTGGAGGAGTTCCTCGGCGATGCGAGGCGCCACACGGCGGGAGCCACAGGTGTTTTAATAGCAGGGTACAAGAAGAATTCAGTTCAAGGTTGATTGCCGTATATAAGTGTCTGAGCGAGCTGTGAACCCCCCCCCCCCCCCCAGACGTACTAGCTCCAGACTGACGCAAGGGCGTCGCGAGGTGTCCAGGGTCGACGCCAGCCGAGGGTCAGCACTAGAGATAGGAAAATTTCGCAAATTCAGTTCATGTAAAGATAGATTTCAAACGCGTGTACACTGAAGTCACCTTTGCTATTGCATCACAGTTTATTACGCACGCCCTAGACGACTCTTGAGCCAATAGCAGACAAGAAGCGAATCTCATTTTGCTAGGCGTTGAGTAACGCTAGGGCAACAGCCAAGGAACAAACATCTGAGGCTAAAATGTACAAAGGATTGTGCAGTCTAGCCTACAGGTCATTTTTTATCCTTTAACCACCCTTCCGAAAATGTATATTGCCATGTCAGTAATGAATGCAGTGTGTACATTCTACCTTACTTGAAACTTAATCTCTAAGGCCACAATAAAATATATTTATTGACTTTTATTCCAAGTGAGAGGACATTCAAAAGTGCTCATTTTACCGAGAATAGCCTATGTATACTTGTCGCTTAAGGAAACTGCGTAGCAAGCTTTAAAAATGCGATATTTGACCATTTTGACGAATTTTTTCTCCATGAATATACTTAATATGTTAAAACTAAAAACATAGAGGCATAGATAATTTTTTTTTACCTTTTCTAGCAAAATGTCGTATTTACAGAACCTATATTTACCGAGACACGCGAATACGCGCAACTAACAGTTTTACAAAAATAGGTTTCAACACACACTTCTCTTAAGGTGTAGAAGAAGCAAGTATTCAAAAACTTAATAACGTGGGCGGTTCCTTTGATGTAAGCGAACTCGGTCGCTCAATGGCCGCGCCAAGCTGTAGAAACGGGCTCTGGGTATGTCTGGCAGTTGTGCGTTAATTGATTGTCATTAAGGCTCCTATGTACTGAAACGTTTTATGTGAAATCGTTGTTTGCGCCTTAACGAGTGTCTCGGTAAATAAATGTTCTGGGAATAAGAAACTTTGCCAGAAAGGATTAAAAAAGAAAACTATTGCCTATGTAGCTATCTTTTTACTTTTTTCATATTAAGTATATTAATGGAGGAAAAAAATCATGAAAGTGGTCAAATATCGCATTTTTAAAGCTTGCCTATGAAGTTTCTTTAAGTGGTAGGAGAAAAGTACGATTATACGCAGGTAAGTTGTTCTGTGTACTTTCATCGCGTGTAATAAAACCCCACAGTCACGGGTCTATTTTACATAGTATAGCGTCACGACGGAAACACTGCACGCCTTGCGCGTAGGAGCGATGAGGCGCTAGGCGTGCGTGTTAGTGTCGCCCGTATCGCTCCCTCGCTTCTTGCCCTTGAACGCGCAGCTACATAGGAGCCTTAATGACTGGTTTGCGGTCAGGTAATTCTGTGTTTAACAAACGTTCCGCCATATCGCTGGCGTATGTGGATCAAGATCTCAGTATACGCTGCCATTTCACCTCTGTGTTATGAATAAGACTACCTATTTTTCTCTAGAAGATTTATGCGGAGGTTAGACTTCAACACCCTATGCGCCTATTTACAGTCTTCCTCTGACTGTTGGCCGCTCGCCTTCGTGTGATGGCAGTCTGTTATAGGCTGTTCACGGTAAAATGAGCACTTTTGAAAGCCCTGCTTAAGATCTATTTGTATACACGTTGTGTATTCCTCCGCCTTATGTAAAATTAGCATTGCTCTGGGCCTCATCACTTTATTCATGCGTCGGCCAAATGAAACTGTGAAATTATTAAGCAAGTAAATACTTTAAAAATCTGCTCATTTCTACACTTCGTTGCAGTAAATATACATAGGGATAGGAAAAATTCGCGAGTTCAATGACCTGTAGGCTAGACTCCACAGTCCTGTGTATACTCGAGCCTCAGATGTTTGTTCATTGGCTGCTGCCCCATAGAATAGCCAGCGTTACTTCACACCTGGCAGTATGACACTGGCTAGTTGTTTCCTTGCTAGTCTGCTATTGGATCAGAGTCGTCCAGGGCGTGTCTAATAAACTGCGATCCAATCGCAAAGTCAACTTTAGTGTACAGGTGTTTGGCTTCTATCTTGTCCTGAAATGAACTCGCGAAATGTTCCTAACCCTAAAAATACATAAAGCGAAAGAATTAATTTTAAGTTATCACAAATGGTTACCTAACACTTTTTATTCTACGTAAAGATATTGAATTACTTTCCATCCATCGTTGCCAACTTTACTGGGCGAATGTTAGTCAGTGCGCGCATTAAAATATATGCATGCAGGGACGACTATTTCCTAAGGTTCATTTCTAAAGTGCTCACTTTATCGTGAACAGCCTTTACATAAGTGAGCCATTCAGGAGTAAGTTTCTCTGGTACCAACCGTCTGTGATTCGCTAGCATACAGATAAGACGTGTAACGATTCAAATGATCTTATCACTAGGGATAGGGAAATTTCGCGAGTTCAATGACCTGTATGCTGGACTGCACGACCCTTTGTACAGTCGAGCTAGAGATGTTTGTTCATTGGCTCCTGCCCTAGCGTTACTCCACACCTGGCAAAGTGGGATTCGCTTCTTGTTCCCTTGCCAGCCTGCTATTGGCTCAGAGTCGTCTAGGGCGTGGATAATAAACTGTGATCCAATAGCAAAAGTGACTTCAGTGTGTATGCGTTTGAAGTCTATCTTGTCTTGAAATGAATTCGCGACATATTCCGATGTCTACTTATCACTAAAGTGGTTCTGAACTGAAATGCGTTGGGACACAACTAGTCGTGAAATAATATGTTCGCCAAAAAGAGGTGCCCCTAATTACGACATGCTCTGTGGTATAGCATGGTTTGAACGAAGCTGAGGGATATCCAGAAAGTAGAACTTCATTAGGTCTTCAGATAAGAGTTGGAAGTCAGTGTATGAACGGTGTTTGGTGTGTGACATGCGGGCGGGTGTCACGACACCGTGACATCTGGTTACGACCCCCCCCCCCCCCCCCACCCGCGACGACGTCGGGGCGACTGACATCGGCAGCGCTCGCTTATCTCCGGGGCACAGGCACGTCGCGACGCCTGCGCTGTGGGCGTGGGCGGTTTGGGGAGGGGAAGGGGGGGTGCCTGAAGGGAGAGACGCCGGCGACTCGCAGTTCGCTTTCAGCGTCGCCACGCCGCGCTACCCTCCTGCCACGGGGGCGTCCTCTCTCCCACGTCGTGCGGCGTCGGAGGATCTAGGTACACGGTTTACCTGCTGGACCTGCTCGTACCTCGGACGATCTAGGTACACTGTTCACCATGCTGGACCTTCACGTACCTCGGAGGATCTAGGTCCTAAAGTTTATCTGTCTGCTGGTACCTCGAAGGATCTAGGCCCTAAAGTTTACCTGCTAGACCTGCCGGTACCACGGAGTTTCTGAGGACCCCACGTACGCGGTCTTCTCTTCTGGACCTGCAGGTATTTCGGAGGATCTAGGAGTTGTACCTAACATTCCGGGCCCACATCCGTTAGACCGCGTTTCCGGTCGTGCCGGTAACACCTTGAAGGATCTGGGAACTGTACCGGACACGCCAAATCCACATCCATCGGACTCACTTCCGATCGTGCCGAGAAGACAATGAAGTGAACCTTTAATAGCGAGAAGCCGCTGAAAAACCTATAGGCCTGTTCTTGTGGAAAAAAAAAAACAAACTTCCGTGTGGTGCGTATTATTTGGCCTCTTTCGGAGCTCTAAGATAGTCATGTGATAGTTGCGAAATTGTTTTTATCGTTGAAGGAACGATCACTATCGATAATGTGAGGCAGGCAAATTTTTTCTTCGTGTGTAACCCTCCGAACACTAGTCTTCCAGAAATGCGATTGTGGTAAGGAAAACAATCCCCTGAACTGCTCTTCTCTTGACAAAGATCGGAAATAGTACATTGAAACGCGATCAGAGTGTTAAATGTACCACCTGGCGCTCGACCTGGCTTTTAGAGAAAGAAAAGTTACACCAGACAACCCGGAAGGAACTACCATCGCAGTGTGATGAACTGTGAGTGCAGTCGTTAGACTTGTAAGGTTCCTTAAGAAGTACCTCGCGGTCTCGTGGTTCGGGGACCGGCGTGATCGCGGGAGAGACGTGAAGCTGTGTCGACGCCGCGAACTCCTGTGTTGTCGCCAACCCACGCGGGAGACGCGGTCCCCTGCCTCTTCGACGTCGGAGGGTCGTCTCCCGGCCGGCCGCCGCGCGGTGCAGGGAGCTCAACAGGTGTCCACGGCGCCCGTGCCGAGGTGGCACCGCGAAAGGAGCTCTCGCCCCGCCGACTGCAGGACACGCAGGTAACAAGCCCACGCCGCCTCTAGCTGAGTCACTCTTGGTCACGCGATTGTGATGACAACCCTCCCAAAAATACATTCCTGTCGCGAGTATGTGAGATTAGAACTCAACACCCACTGGTATATTTAAATAAAGTAGAGCCATGTCTTATGTGCTCTGCCTGCCAAGCATGCAGCGACGAAGTTTACCTAGGGAATTTGTGTTAGAAAATTCCTTTTCATTATATCAATTATATATATATACACACAAAGTAACTTCATGAGGGAATACTGCCACTTTGAGATACGTTAAAAATACGTTATACATTAATTTTTTCGAAAAACGTAAATTTCGTTGTTAAATTTTGGAAGAAATATGCTTTACACAAAAATTGGCAAGATTTCTTATCGCTCCAGTCAATTGTAACCTTGCAAACCCATCATAACGTTGAAATTATCAACGTCTCAAATATGTTATTTAAGTTGTTCTTATTTTTCCACAAATTCAACAAATCATTAATTAATCTTCTCAAATACAATAAAATTCAGTGGTACTCATCTTCGGTTATTACAGGTTTACCTTAAAAATAATATCTTGCTGTTATTAGTTTTAAAAAATTAGCTTATCGTATTAATCATTATATTATTAAACCTTCTTGTAAATATTCAGGTCCATCTTTGGATGTGGCGAGATTTGTTATAAAGAAAAAATTAATTCCATGTTACATATGCCTTACCATCTCGTCTCCTGTCCTCCGATTGGCTGTCGTCTGACCATGACACATATCTCCGCCAATCAGCAATGGCGAGACGAGAGACAACCGGAATAATTTTAATGGTATTTTCGTTAAATAAACATTTAGTGCCGACTACCCTATAGGAAAGATATAAAAATAACAAATTGAATTGTAATATAATATTTTAAGACAGCCCCGCATAAGGGGCTCCAAATTTTACTTAGGTTAGTAGTAAATATGATATGTATATATATATATATATATATATATATATGATATAGCAGGCAATGCAATACAACGACAACGCCCCAGATTGATTTATTCTTACATTGACACTGAAAGACTATAGCTATTAACCAAAAAACAATTATTCAGAATAACACTCACAGATAAGTAAAAATAAAATTAAGATTTAATTGCGAATTCTGGATCTTAGGAAAATTATTCATCATTGGATAATTATCTGTGTAAATTTTAATAATAATTGTATAGCTCTTTACTTATTTCGCGAATATTAAGTACGATATAGTGGCCGTTACTGGCAATGTAAGCTTCTCTAAATTGTTTCCAAATGGTAATGCATTCAGTTATGGTACTATGGGCTATTGTTCATTAAGTTCTCGCCAACTCAGTTGGGAGCAAAAATAATCTCGTATGTCGGGCTCTTCGTAAGCGTTCTCAGAGCAACTGGAAAATTATAATGAGTTCCTTGATACCGTACTAAAAGGCTAGTTAAAGTGGTCAAATTTTGGCATTCATTTCTTGTAGAATCTCCACGTAGTATAATAAATCAATTATAACTCACAAACAATAAAAGACACTGAAAGTTCTCTGCCGCAGGTGTGGCTGGTTCGGGTCCTCAGTCTTCCCTGATTAGGCTCACGGGCCTTGGTACAGTCTGTGTGATACCACGCGTCATCGCCTGGAATTTAATTATCCACGCGTATGTGGCGCGAGGCGACTCAGAAATATCTTGATAAGTCACGGCACATCTTCGCCTACGAGGCAGCCTGCATAAATTACGGGACTCGGCCGATTTTTGCTACGAAAATTGAAAGCCCACTGGGTCGTGACCTGACTGACAGAAAAATCCCGAGATTACTAGAGCGCCTTCGTCAAGTTGGTGGGTAACACGCATTCCTTCTAAGCGTTTCCTTTGTTTGTCTAACAGCTTCAAGTGGAGATAGGTGTGCTTGCCTTTAATGCTGCCTATAGAATCTACTCTTGGTCCTCCTTTTCTCCTTCTACCTTGCAGCTTCCCTTCGGACAAGATGGTGCACCAGTCAGCACGACGAAGCAAGTGGCAAGTGAAGTTGTTTCTTCTCTTGTTGAAAGTTTCAACCAAAATGCGTGTTTCATTTGTTCTTCTAAGAACGTTCTCGTTTGTGACTTTATCAGTGCAAGGTATTCTTAGAAGTCTACGCCAGCACCACATCTCTAATGCTCTTGGTTTCAGTATTTTCGCCTTAAACTTCATTATTACATGGCGCTTTCAAACTTAGCGCCAATCACAAGACGACTACATTAAAATCGTATAAAGGCCACTTGTTACCTTGGCAACCAACGACAAGATGCTCTACGAATCGAGGCCACATAAATATTATCTCATGTTTAGAAACCTGAAATTGAGACAGTGGTAAGAATTATAAAATAACTTAGAAATAATAATTTAAATAAGAGCTGTACGAAAGAATAAATATATCTGCTACAAAACAATCTTATGCAAAAATTAATAAATACATACTACATCTTCCTACTTATTTACACAACAATCTGAAGTGACGTGGTGTGCATAAATTAGTGATACTCATATAATAAAGAGTAATTTGCAAATTAAATTAAAAAGAAGCTACAACATACGCAAGTATTATTTAATTAAATGCAATGGAAAAGTCTATGACTAACTGTAAACATAACCCGGAAAACATGCACTGTTACAAGCAGGGCGACCTTTATTCGTTTCATTGTATTCTATCTTAGATTCCATTACAAATACCTTCTCTAATATTTACATAAGTTTCAGCATCAAGGGTGTGTACCACTCTTCTGGAGCTTCGCCGACCATATTGTGCATAACTCTTCGACTAGTTTTTTCATACGGAATATAAAGGGAGAATTTGTCCGCGGTTTACAAACTCGCTCTGTACATAGGCTACATATCAGTAGTAAAAGTATCAACAGTATTCGCGCAGATCCTCAGTTATATTTGCGTTTTACAAAATATTTTCCAGTTACATTGTGTGCTTGGAACCGACTGTAAAATATTCTACTGTCATCTTCGGTCCGCTGTAGTGCACATGTGTGATGCAGAAACAACACATATCAATGCGCTCGTGTTCTCGGGTCTTCTTTTCTTCTCAGACGCCCACGACGCCTACTATTTCTGACTGTCTTTGCAATGTGCTGGCCACGATACTAGCTCGTGTGCTTGGCCAATCATCTCGCGCTCATTTCTTGGAGCCGCAGTGGTGTAGTGGTTAGACTACTCGCCTCACACCTAGGTGAACCGGGCTCGACTCCCAGCGAGGTCGCTTCCGGATTTATCGCTTGTGGGAGTCGTGCCGGACGGTGGCGCTGGTCGGCGGGTTCTCTCGGAGATCTCCCGTATCCCCAGCTCTTGCATTCCGGCGTTGCTTCATACTCACCCCGCTTCACCCTCATCGGCTCTCAAGACCTCGATGTTAAGAGCCGCCCAAATCTCTTCACTCACTCACTTGCGCTCATGTCTGTTTATTCGCTTCGTCGGCAGGCTGAATCTCAAAACACTTTCGCTCGGTTCCAATCTCGTGATTGGGCGATTTACTTCATACGTGGCTTAGGTGTCTGCTTGTGAATCACAAATGCTCAGTACTGGAGTAGTATTACTCTGATTGGCAAGGCGAGTTAGAAAGTATCTTCTTATTCGCCCAAACAGCCAATAAGCAGAGGGATGCAATACTAGCAGGGCTTTGAAATCTAGCCCTCGTTTAACTCTTTCCACGGAAATCAGGAGTGCCTATCAATAGGTGTATTTATAATTCCCACCCATGTCCCTGTTTCACACTCACAGAAATGTTTGTCCTAACCTATAAAACACGGGCTCAAGCCAAATATATACAGGTGTATCTAAATTCGACCAGTAAACTTCGAGTGTGGGTTAATCACGAAAAAGAAGTTGTATATAATATATATATATATATATATATATATATATAAGTAGAAGAAAAAGTTAATTACAGCACCACTGTAATGTACCTCTGTCTGGAATTTTCACTCCCCCGCCCCGCCCTTTTTTGATAGCCCCGAAAGTGTTATTGGGGTAATGTGCATGCCCCACCTGCCAGGTAGTATTGGTAAATATTATTTTGAAAGAAAAACACGAGTTACTCTAAAACGGTGAGGTTTAGGGTATTTACACAAGGTAACATATTTGCTAATTGGAACATGAGGATCAATAATCCATCCTTTACATCTGGAATATGCTACCGTGACATGGATGTTAGTTCGAGATAAGTACAGTAACAGTGATTATTTATATGAAATAATTTGATGACAGCGGCAAGTGGTCTTTGTTCAGTTAACCAGTATCCAGACAATCGGTATTCCAACTCAAATATCTGCAGTACACAAGTGTTCCAGGTCCAACATCAAAGATTGTACCAACCTTAGTATTCACTCCAGACCATAGGTTGAATATATGTTTTCAACTTATTTTTTCATGATTAACCCACAGCCGACGTTTGTCGGTTTAATTTAGATACATCCTGTATACTGCTGCTCTTACGAAGAAATCATTTTCTTTGCTACCTAAATAAAATAGCTGAACTCGATAAAAATGGAATTTTTTGCATTACAAATTAAATTTATTGACTTCATGAAAACCTGCTTCGAAATGAAATACGTATTTGTTTCAATGAACAAACATAAACGCACAATAAAGTTTCTCTCGGATCAAACAAACCTTACTGTAGTGAAGCTAATGTTTTTATAAGTATGCGTCAAGAATTTTTCATATAACCCGTCGTGAGGAAACTTTAATATTCTCGATATTTTACACGTACGAATGCATTTTAAAGTACACCTAAGCGATGTTAAAAATCTGCAAACTTCAGAGCTTACATTTATCAGTACTGTTTTCTCTCCGTAGTATGTATTATAGTATGCCGCAAAACATTACTTTTAATTATCCTTCCATTACAAAGTCACAGTGGCGTTAAGTCAAAGTCCATGTATTTTAGATATAACTATCTTATCGTTAGTTATTTCAGTAACCTCAAGGCTTTAACAGACGTGCATTGTAGCAGCAAAGCATCTAGCTGATACGATTGAAATTTAATAATAGCCACACCCACGTGAACTTTGAATAGAACAATGAGGGTGAATGACAAAATATACATTTTTGGACATTCGCCATTGCGATGCAGATATCTGTCATGGAAAAAAACAGGACTGAGAACGAAAAAATATTTTAAAAAGACACATGCAACCTATGGACGAGAAAATAAATATATGTATACAACACTGGAAAATTCCAAGGAGGAATAGGGCATATTTATTCGTGCTCAGTCCTGTTTTTTTTTCTTTCCATGACATACATCTGGAACGCAATGACGAATGTAGAAAAATCAGTATCTTGCTAACCACAACCATATTGTAAACTAGTGTCTATATAGTTAGATTTCAAGGACCTCGTTTTGCGGTTGAATTGGGTATGTTTCATGGAACGAGGCCTAATGTGTCAACATACGCTTTCCTACGGAGTTTGGAAAAAAAAGTGAAATCACGAATTTAAAATGTTACTCAATTATGTGTAAATAATTTAATTATATTTTATCTGTAGAGGAAGAATATCAAAGGTAAACGTACTAAATTATGAACATATTCAGTCAAATTGCAGGCACGAACATTATTGCATACGGAATCGGTGAATGTCAAGGCTGACTGAAATTGCGGAACATCTATAAACTTCGTGATACAGGCTGTTCACGGTCAAATGAGCGCTTTTAAAAGCCCTGCTTACGACCTACTTGCATGCACGTTTTGTATTCTTCCGCCTTGTGTAAAATCAACATTGCCATGGGCCTCATCACTTTATTCATACGTCGATAAAATAAAACTGCGAAATTATTAGGAAAGTAAATAGCATACAAATCTGATAATTGTTGCACTTCGGTGCATTAAAAAAAAAAAACAGAAAGGAAAAGAAATAATTTAAGTTATTACAAATGGTTAGCTAACACTTTCTATTCGGCGTTAAGATACGAAACTTCTTTCCTCCAACTTTACTGGGAAATTGTCACTCAGTGCACCTGTTAAAATTTATACAGGAAGGGGCAGTGAAATTCTCCAAAGGTTCATTTCAAAATTGCTCACTTTATCGTGAACAACTTTTACAAACTTATTTCCCTGTTTTATATCCTTTGTTTCCTCGCACGCAATGTCTTTCTAATGGGCCTTTCCTGCGTCAATCGCTCACTTCCACGTTCCTCCTAATGACATCTTCTCACGAGGTAAATAATTTGTTACTTGCGTCTGGATTCCTTCCCTACACACTGGTCCAAGAACAAATGTGCGCTGTTGCTGTAGACCAGCAGAGATTCTTTCCATATGTCAATCATCGTGTAAGTTATTACGAGGAATATCGCAAGCAGTTGCCATACAGAACGTTTCCCCTATTACAGCACCTGGAACAGAAAATCAATGCGCGAGTTAAGAGCTCCTAGGAAGTACCCGTGTTCTGATGACGAAATAGCAAATCAGTACTTGTCTTGCCTAAAGATCTGTTTGCCGCCACTGACGCTGTTTATTCCTTCTTTAAAGGCCTATAGTGTGCTCGCGATATCTTCACACATTTTGAATCTAACATTTGAAAAATCACCCCTTGTATTACGTGTTAAATTATTTTCTAAATGTGCAATGTATCACGAGAGTTTTATACCTCTGTCGAAATAAAAATGTGTTAGTTTTCGTTAAGTTAAAGTTGTACGTATATCTTATTTTTCAATTATAATATTTCATTTATGAAAAATATGAATAAAACAGTGTGAAGACCTATGTGTTGGTAGCACCAAGTAATAAATAGGCCTAGTTCTCGTGCAAAATATCATTGCAACTGAGTGCGCACGAATTCAGTGCTCTGTCCTTTGGTGTAATTTTCTAGACTTGATTAAGCCTAGTTTGCACGAGGCGGAGGAATATACTGGAAGCTGAAATTCAACAGAGCTTCAGAAAGGTGTGAAGTAACAATGAATGTGTTAAAGTGTAGATAAACGTAAGAAGCTGCTCGTATTTGCAAACATGTCCGCCTCGCCCCATGGTGTCAGCTTGCTCGCCGCTATATATCATCGCTCATAGAGGCGAGTAGAAAATATGACGCGCTTGCCCGGTCGCTTACTGTGGTCGCAAAGTAGCTGAAGATACTTAAGTGGAAGGACATGGCCGTACCCATTCGTCGACTGACTGCGCGAGAGCCTTGTGCCTGATTGGCTACTGCGCGAGGTGAAACGTTCCCTATTGGCTAGGCGGCCGGCTTGCAGATGAGTTACCAGGCGCTCATTGGCGAACCAGTAACCCTATTTTCCTGGCGTGTGCCTCCTGGAGTTTGCGTTAGGAGAGGTAGTGTGTCTTCCGTACTCTTTTAACACTTTAATTACCACATTAATTTATAGGTTCAGGTGTTGCACATAAGAACATATTTTAGGCGTCTAAATATAAACTCGCAAACAACTTCTCTCTTTATCACAACGAATAAACTCTAGGCGTTGTGTTCCGTGATAAGCGATATGAATCACTCGTAACAAAGAATCAGTGGCGTGGTTTACGAATAAGTTTCTCTCAGGGAAAATCATTGTCAACTGAGCTTCGTAGAGTACAGCGCAGTTACAATATTAACTTCCTGTGCAACATGCTATACATTTATCTACAATGGCCATGAAAGAGTTAAGCATATTTTGACTCAGCCAGCAGCCCTCCTGGACAAGAAATTTCGAATGATATTCCGTTTTTTTTTATATTGGCCATAAAACGCCTGGTTCATATCTTCATTTTAGAGATTACGTTTTTTTTATCATCACCGTTATTACTGAACAAGTGATGCGTGTTAATTACCCGCCTCGCAGGTCCTGTATTCCTCCGCCTTTTGTAAAATTAATTTTGTCATGCGCCTCATCACTTTATTCATGCATCGGTCAAGTGAAACTCTGAAATTATTAGGAAGATAAATATTTTACAAATCTGCTCATCTTTACACTTCCATGCATTAAAAACACAGAAAGTCAACGAAATAATTTTTCAGTTGTCACAAATGGTTACCCAACACTTTTATTCGACGTTAAGATATGGTACTACTTTCGACTCATCGTTACCAACTGTACTGGGCGAATGTCATATCGTGCGTGCGCCCATTAAAATATATGCAAGCAGGGGCAGTGAATTTTTTTCTAAGGATTATTTCTAAAGTGCTCACTTTATCGTGAAAAGCCTTTATAGATCTTTGTCACAGATATCTCAAGAATACAGAGGTGCAATGGCCGCCAACTCTAGACGCACACGCCAGTAAGATGGCGTCATTAGCCAGAAACATGTTGGAACTGCATTCGCCAATAAGCGCCTGGTATTTTACTCGCCAGCAGGCGGCCCAGCCAATAGGGATGCTTACGCAGCACATATTAGCCAATCAGACACAGGGGCCGTGACCACACTATAAAAAAACTTCATAATTTTTGCTGAGACATTCTTTGTAATTTTACAAATGCTTGTAATAGTACAAAATTTTTTCTTGTAAAACTACAAGGTCCGCGTTTGTAATACACCTTAGAAAAATGTTTGTAATATACTGAGTCATATCCACGAGCTTCAGCAAAATGGTGGACACTCTACAACGTAAAACTGTATAAAGCTGTTTGCGCAAGAACTAAGTTATGGGTAGAGCCCCGAGTATTTCGCGGATTGAGCTGACAGTAAGCTACACTAGACAGTCCTCTATATACTCGAGACAATATCGTTTGTTTATTGGTTGCTGTGATCAAGTGAACCGTCTGTACAGGACTGTTAAATACTCACTCACACTACTGCTTCCTGCTTATTACTGGCTCACAGTTAAACGGGGCTTGTCTAAACAACTGCCGTCCAATCACAACAGTAGGAGAAAAGAGCTAGTGTTAGGAGTCCACCTCGCCTCCGAATGAATTCGCGAAATACTCGTGGCTATAGTTATGGGTTATGTAAAGTGTAGTTCCGTGCAAAAAAAACTTAGAATAACTCAAATAATCATAATGAAACCTGACCTTATTATTCAGTAACTGTTAATGTTTCCTAGCTACACAGAACTCTCAAATCGGCTCTCAGTACTTCGTTGTAAAGAGCCATCCAAATTTTTTCACTCAACAACTAAACTCTTAAAAAGAAATATGTGTACCTATTCTTCTTAACCGTATAACTACAGTTTTATTTTGTATTTACTTGCACGTATATTTAAAGTAAAATTAAGTGTTAATATCGTAAGTCAAATTGGTCTTGTGGTTAAATGTAAGAGCTAGTACACGAGGGGTGTGGTAGTCTAATCACCGTGCTGGCAAGGTGTAACTTTCTTTGTAATTTATATTTTGAATATTTATTAGTTGTGTTGTTACTAATTCATTAATTTTTTAGAAGAAAAAAATAGTAATTTTATTTACACTTCTCAATGATGTCAGTTGTAATACGAGGCTATTATTTGTAATATTACAAAGAAATGTTTTGCAGATTATACAAGAAAACTAGTTTTACAAGGGATTTCCTTGGCAACTGGGTTTCAAAGGATTTTTCATGTAAAAGTACAAAAAAATGGTTTAGAGTGCATAGACTCGCTGTTATGGTGTGATCAGACCTTAAGCAGGCAGCCTGCCTGATCACGCCTTTAAATGTTAAACCAGGAAGAGAGCGGAATTGAAACAACTCATTGCTAAAAAGCCAGTTGCAGAAATCCCCTCCACCGGCCAGCAAACGGGGACGAGTATGTCAAACAACGCGCCGATATAGGCCCGCGTCAAGCTGGGCATGTCGTCTTTCCTCATCAGGCCATCGCCGAGAGAAGGACACGGAGATGGGTATGTCCGGCCGTCGATAACCGCTCTACCAGAACAGTCTCCAGAACCGTGATTAAGGTGGAGACTTTCCAATTAGTTTGTCATAGCATTTTATGTGGTAACTATTTTATAACAGGTTAATTGTGTACTGAGTTCAATATACGCTCCCCCGAGAGTTAGTTTGTACACATCAAAGGTCGAAGGAAGTGAAATATAATTTCTGTCTCTGCGTACTTATCTATGCTGTGACTTTCTAATACACGGTGACCAATAAGATGAGGTTTTTCTTGATGCTATAGGCAGGAGTTGTTTATGACAGTACGGACACCGATAGCACAATCAGATTGCTTCACCTTTGAATCAAGCTTGTCACAACGAGCCCGTAATCTTCAAGCAAGCTTGTAGTGGCAAGCTAGCGAGCTTCTAAGTAGTCTCCATGTGTCAAGTTTGTAGCGATCTTGATTGGTTACACTTGCTGCAAACTCGCCGTGGCAAGCTGCTAGTGTAATTAAAGCCATTTCCAAGATTGTCAACAGCTAGTATGCGACAGTCATGAGAAATTTTATCTTGATCCAAGTTTCAATCAGTAATGATATGACAAGCTTGCTCAGCAAAGAAAATTCAAGTCAAATGGCAAATTTTGTTGCAAGCTTTCGCACTATCTGGGGAATGCAGTCTCAATAGCACGTCATGGACTTCTCTCACTGAACGTTTGTTTTCTGCTAAGTACAGCGTAAGTAATCAAATATACTTTCGTGCACCGTACCACTGTGACTTGGCGGGCCAAAAAGTTGGATCCTCAACTTTTCTAGTCCCTGTGTCCACTACACTGGACATGTTGCTAAAGAAGGAAACACCAGACGAAAATTGTACACTAGTAGGATCATTGCCAAGTACAGTAGGATTTCCCCTGTGGTTTACGTGACTCGAAATTTATACAGCTCTGGTTTTTTAGTGGTTTTCCTAAAGTCTCTTAAGAGTGGGATGGAGCTCCGCATCCAATTTAACATGCAATTCGTTGTCCCTGCCACAATCATGCACTGAATTCATCACTATCCAAGTCATCTACTGTTCAATGTGTCAGAAATACAACCTGAATAATGAGCCAAGGAATTTCCTTTTTTACTGCATCTTTAAAACGAAGTGCTGTTCTAGTATCAACACTTGGAGGTCAGCTAACTAAGCTGTGCCAGACTCGTTGGGTCGAACGTCATCGCAGATTGTTTCTGAATGGAAATAATGACAGCCAGCTGCTAATGCCAGGACGCTGTTGCTATCAGTCAGTGATCCAACTCTTATCGTGACGATGATATACCTCAGTGACGTTTTTTCGGCAACACTTCCACTGAGCCGGTTTCTCCAGAACCGGAACCTGTCCAGCCAGACAGGCAAACTGCCACTGAGCCGGTTTCTCCAGAACCGGAACCTGTCCAGCCAGACAGGCAAACTGCCACTGAGCCGGTTTCTCCAGAACCGGAACCTGTCCAGCCAGACAGGCAAACTGCCACTGAGCCGGTTTCTCCAGAACCGGAACCTGTCCAGCCAGACAGGCAAACTGCCACTGAGCCGGTTTCTCCAGAACCGGAACCTGTCCAGCCAGACAGGCAAACTGCCACTGAGCCGGTTTCTCCAGAACCGGAACCTGTCCAGCCAGACAGGCAAACTGCCTTTGACATCATCGAAGACACAATTAGAGTTTTGAGGGAGAAAAGAAACGAACTTCGAGTTGTCGAGGCTTTAGAGCCCCTTTTTTGAAGCCGAGGAAACTGCAAACGCGTTAGGTGTGACGATACTGTACCCAAGAGGCAACGTTCCTGCAAATACTGCTGAAGGATACTTCAGGAAATCTGTGTTCATGCCTGTACTAGAAGCTGTAGTCGAAGATCTCAAGTCACGTTTCCCCAGTAAAGTCCTTGACGTTTATAGATTGAATGCCATTTTATCTGGCCGTGGAGATGACAAAGCAGAAGAAAACATGAAATTCTTGGCAAATAGGTACTGTGCCTTTTTCGCGGTAATTGAAAACGACCTGAAAAACCACCTGAAAGCAGAGTTTCCTTTATGGACAGCTAAATGGAAAAGGTAGCAAGGGAAAAATGAGCGTCTTCCACAGTTTTGTAGTGAAGGAGTCGAGGAGTGCGACAGCGTGCTGTATGTATCCTAACATTAGAAATGTTCTGTGTATATTGTCTTGCTTGCCTGAGAGTGTTGCCAGTTCCGGGCGTACTTTTTCCACTTTGCGAAGAATTATAACTTGGCTCCAGTCACGCTGTGGGCAGAAACGTCTCAATGGCCTTGCATTAATGCACATACACAGTGATATTTCGACAGACAAAGAGAAGGTAGGTAGTCGTTTTGCACAAGGTGCTACTCGTCGAAAATTCTCGTTTGTGGTGTGATAGGGAGTAAGTGGCTGCCGTTTGTGGTGTGATAGGGAGTAAGTGGCTGCCTTTTGTGGTGTGATAGGGAGTAAGTGGCTGCCTTTTGTGGTGTGATAGGGAGTAAGTGGCTGCCTTTTGTGGTGTTATAGGGAGTAAGTGGCTGCCATTTGTGGTGTGATAGGGAGTAAGTGGCTGCCTTTTGTGGTGTTATAGGGAGTAAGTGGCTGCCATTTGTGGTGTTATAGGGAGTAAGTGGCTGCCGTTTGTGGTGTGATAGGGAGTAAGTGGCTGCCTTTTGTGGTGTGATAGGGAGTAAGTGGCTGCCTTTTGTGGTGTGATAGGGAGTAAGTGGCTGCCTTTTGTGGTGTTATAGGGAGTAAGTGGCTGCCTTTTGTGGTGTGATAGGGAGTAAGTGGCTGCCTTTTGTGGTGTTATAGGGAGTAAGTGGCTGCCGTTTGTGGTGTGATAGGGAGTAAGTGGCTGCCGTTTGTGGTGTGATAGGGAGTAAGTGGCTGCCTTTTGTGGTGTTATAGGGAGTAAGTGGCTGCCGTTTGTGGTGTGATAGGGAGTAAGTGGCTGCCTTTTGTGGTGTTATAGGGAGTAAGTGGCTGCCATTTGTGGTGTTATAGGGAGTAAGTGGCTGCCGTTTGTGGTGTGATAGGGAGTAAGTGGCTGCCTTTTGTGGTGTGATAGGGAGTAAGTGGCTGCCTTTTGTGGTGTGATAGGGAGTAAGTGGCTGCCTTTTGTGGTGTGATAGGGAGTAAGTGGCTGCCTTTTGTGGTGTGATAGGGAGTAAGTGGCTGCCTTTTGAATGCCAAGAAATGATGTTACGGAAAAAAAATATAGAATTTTAAAGTCTGGCCTTAGGATATGTATAAGAAAAATTATGTAATAGAGGCGACTCTGCAGGAAAATTAATGTTCTGCTGACATACACTTATTTCTAGAGATGTCTTAATATTGACCATTTATTTGACAAATATGTTCATTTCTTCATTTTAAATTTACTATTTAATAAGAGAAAGTCGTGGGTATTTTAAGCTTCACTATCAAATTTTTTGCAGATGTGATTATTGTTATTAATACGGCAAAGAATGTATATCCAGCCACAGAATTACTTCAAGATAACTTTTATGTGCTATCAGCATAACATGAATACCAGATAAAACTCGTGTGACAACGTGAGATGTTCGAAGATAATATTTTTTAAGTCCTTGGAATGTGCTGTATTAGTATATAGCTGCACAAAGTAAGATTTGTGAAATGTTTGTATATGTCTTAAGGTCATCCATTTTAATAAGTTTTTTTTGTCGTTTACCTGTATAAATTTTAAGTGATAGTATTTATGTTCATTAATTATATTGCAAATTATGATAATGCGCATAACATCTAAGCATTTCTGTATATACGGTACTTGTAATCAGATTGGTCAACATTATTGACAAGAGAAAATGTTAGCAAAGTGAGTTAAAATAAAACTCATTTTTCTTCCTTATATTGTGGTTTATAGTTTTTACGATACAGTTACTTAGAATACTGTGCAGTGAGAAATTTTAAGAGCGTTCAAAATAAAATCACATCAAAATGTTTTCAGTTTATATGTTTTGATGCCTCTTTTCTTTGAATTGTATAGCGCTGTGATTTGTGATTGGAACTGCAATTGAAGTTACTAACAACATTTTAATGACTACACGGAATGAGAAAAAAATCGTTAAAAAAGTTTGGCAGTTACCCTCCATCATAAAGTTTTCCTTATTTCAGAGACTTTTTGTCTTTATATAATAAATAAGTATTTGCCGATAACCACACACGAGTAATCAGGCAAATGCAATTTATCTACGACTGGATGAAATGTAATTAGAATTATTACCTCCAAAGTTTAGTGCATCACAAGAAAACCGCCCCTCCCAAACCCCTTAAGATGAATGTTTAAATACGCCGCTGGTACAGTCACACCAAAAAATGGCATGATTGCAACACTTAGACTCGGAGAGGAATGTGTGACCGAACGGGTTAAATAAGTTTCCTCCCTCCCTGTTTCGAAAGAAATAAATGTCAATGGAATTTCCATTACTGCTTTCTTTTAATTTTCCTTCGTGTGGCTAAATAGAAGGTTATATGAAGTTACATCTCGAAGAGCGTGTGCTAGCCGGTTCTGGGACGGAGCTCAATTCGAAATAAAAAGTGTTTTGTCCCAAGTTAATGAGGATGAGAGTGTCGCAGAACCACCGCATTCCCCCTACTTCCTGGTATTTTTTAAAACAAGTTCTTTATTCCGCTTCAAACACGAAAAAAAAAAACATTTGGCAGAAATAAATGTTAGCTAACCCCGTGCCCGCCATTCAGGAGAGTACTCTGCATGAAGTTAACATATGCGAATAAAACATTATTAAAAAATTTTTTTTTGTAAACCCTGCTCTTATTTTATACAAGAAGTCATTATGACCACAGTTATTCTCGAAATAAACTGCCGCCAGTTTTGCGAATATAAAAGCATTGCAGCGCGTTAAACGAACATCAAGCGCAGGAAACTAGCCGTACTAGTTTGTTTAATTGTCTGAGGATAATGACGGTGTAACTGTATCGTGGTTTATTTAGAACTTTTTAAAGGGACATTAAAAAAATTATTCCAACCAGATATTCCGTATATTATGATTTCGACAAAGAATTACTTACATTCAAGGATTTAGATAATTTTTAAACGTGATTTTATGTCGTTGGGTCTGTTAAAAAAGTGCAACGCTTATTTGTAACACTTGAAACATGTTTTTTTTTTACTTGTGCAAGTTACATCGGATCTAAGATAAGAGTGATATATTTCCCTGAAAGAATAAAGTAAACTGGGTTGCCAAAATCTCTTAAAGTTTTAATGAATTCGCTATCAATTTCGATGTTTTACATATCTTCATTAACGTCAAAAACCAAATATTGTCTCAAGAGTTTAACAGAATTTCTAACTTTGCACAGTTTCTTTTATGCATATTATTTCTCACAAAATATAGGGCCACCTGTTTTTTTCGCGGAAATATCTCACGACCAGAAGTACTACAAAACACTTCAGTTCAGAACCAATGTCGTGGTTTGATGATTTTAACTCTCACGCGTCTTTAGTGCCTGCAGCCAATTACGGACGATAGGTTTGAAGTAAATCAACTGCCTATGGAGCACTGCACCCGACTATACAACGTGAAGAACTCATAAGAAAGTAGTACAGACACCATCAAAATTATCAGAAAAGCGCTATTTATGCTGTATATGAAAGAAAAGTGCATATATTTTTCAACATTATAAAACATATTACTAAAATATTCTTTTTAAAGATAAGAAATAATCGATTGTAATAGTCTGTATTTTTAACTAAATTCAAGCATATTTCCATTCTAAATGCTTCAGAAAGCAGAATTTGCAAGCAAATTTTCCTCATCGAATATCGTCATAACGTTTACTATAATTCTGTGTAAGTAAATTGTAATAAAAATGAAGGCAATAAATTTTATAATTGCTTTTATGTGCATCCATTTGTCACAAATATTTATAACTGAAACTGACGTAAATAAAGCAAATTATAAAATAGATGTGATGCATTAATACTATGATTTTATTACACATGATCACAGTAAATATCAGGGCGATCTTTGTTAAAGAAGATTTTCTTGTACATTCAGCTTTTCCGAAGCATCCAGAACGGAAACGCGCTTAAATTTTGTTAAAAATGTGGACTCTATCGATCAATTGATTTTTTCCATTTAAAAAGTGTATTTTAGTAAAATATTTCATAATGTTGCAAAACATATACATTACAGCATAAATCACACTTTTCTGACAATTTTTATGGTGTCTGTACTAATTTTTTATGAGTTCTTCGCATTGTACAGACAGGTGCAGTGCTCCATAGGCAGTGGCTTTACATCACCCTTAAATGTAAGGGAAACTTATTTTTGATTAGCCTAGTCGAGTAGAAAAAGTCTTCTCGCACAGTCACGCGGCCAATAACCAAGTGAAATTTGGAAGCATTCAGGTAACAAGTCGAAGTCTAGATGGAGCGCAAATTTTTTCGCGAAAAACGGGTTTCCTTACATATAAATAATGAGTAAACGTTAAAAAATTATTATTAAATTATTTTTATAATTGCGTTATTATATACTATATATATTATTATGTATATTATATAGTTTTTCTTTCTTTCTCTTTCCGTTAGGGTCTTCTAGGGACCACGAGCCAATTGCAATGCTATATATTATATTATAATATATTATATATTTTATAATTATTATAAATTATAATATTTATTATAATGTAATTATATATTTATCATAATTCTATCATTATTACTGTGGGTAGAGATATAAAAACAGTAACATTAATAAAATAATTATAGCCTTAAAAGTAACTATGCCTTAGTGGGCTTGGTTCTTAAGTAAAGTTCTGGAGGATTACATGCAAACCAAAATGGGGACCTGCAACCTCGACCCTTTGAGGAAGGTACAAACATGTAGGAACTGACAACGATATTGCAGTAAGCGACCTATATTCTCCACTACAGCAATATCAGCTGCGTTGGTCTCTCCAGTCCCATATTAGTTCATATCACATTTGATAAGCCTACTCTGCCTCAATAAAGTTTATTACTGGATAGATGCCAGACAATGCAGAATCGAATTACTTGTCGTCCAATCAAATATCCTTTCGTACATTACGGGTAATAAAATCTGCATTGTTCACTTTTGTAGGTATTAAAGTTTTATCGTTTTATATCCTTGATATTTATTGTTGACTAGCTTTTACCTGCCACTTTGTTCGCGTGGAATTCCTGCTCTCATTACATCATTTTAAATAGCACGTTCGAAAAAATATATATTGTACGTGTCGCTGGTCTGCGTCGACGCTGGCCTGTCCCGCGCGATCGAGCAGAAGAGAACAGAGAAGTTATACGATAACGGGCGGCAAGTCATTGGAATGTTCTGGATGGCAGGCGAGCGATAAACCAAGAAGCGCGTGTTTTTTTACTCAAAACATCCCGCCCGCGCGCTCCTAACCTTGGCTGTATTGAATTTCTGCGTTTATCTGAATAACACTCTGTATTGTGACCTCGTTCATCTCGGCGCAACTCGGGGTGAATCGAACCTTCCAGATGGTCAGGGTAACTGATATAAAAGCGCGTTGATCCCCCCGCCCAAGCAGGGAGTTAATGAGTTGTTGAGTGGAGTGTAGTGGAGAGATTGTGAGAGTCGAGAATCTGGGTGATTGTACGACGACGAGAAGCGCCGGGAGTGAACAGCGAGAGGGAAATCTGCGACTGCGAGCATCAGAGCAGCGAAGAGTGCGACTCGCAGGCTGGATTATTGGACCAGATGCGTGAGTGAGTCATTGCAAATGATGGCAACAGGCGGACTGAACGTGTGTTAATTACGAGTATGAGTTAATTGACTATAACCAAACACAGGCATTAATAAGGGCGTTAATTTGAGTTGAAATAGGCATTAAATATTGCGGTCACTGAGAAATAAAAACAGTAATATTGTAAATACATTAATTCTGTAAATAATAGCTATGTGAATAGGTTAAAATCAAATTTATTAATTTTACTTTCATTAAAGCTTCCAGCCCTCACGAACGGTGAAGTACACATAAACTAGACGATGGCGCTATTTTAAATACACATAGCGCTCATCTAGCGACTATGTATTCACTATTGATAGATTACGATGATATTATAACAATTTTGTGTTATAGTCTATTCACTGTTTATTCGGACTTTTTTTTAACAAACTTTGAAAAATTACCCTAGGAGTAACATATCCAGCTGTTTTTTAAGTAACTTTTATACCACAATGTGATAAGCCTTAAAATATTACATTTTATATTGCATGAAACTTTAGTTGGGTATCTTTTATATCCTGTACTATTTATGTATAATTCAAACTCAATTAATAATAGCGAGAACAGCAACGTGTTGGCAAGGTATGTTAAGAAATAGTCCGAGTTAAAATGTTGTTATAACCTAGTTTTAGGTGTGCTATTTGTAAATTTCATTGTTACCGTTAAAAATATCAGTGCAAAATATGGTAAGTAGGCCCTCGTGACCCGGACGGCTCTTAACATCGAGGTCTTGAGAGCCGATGAGGGTGAAGTGAGGTGAATATGCAGCGGCGTATCAATGAAGGGGCAGGGGAGATGGGAGATCCCCGAGAAGACCCGCCGACCAGCGGCATCGTCCAGGACGATTCCCACATGCGGAAGGTCCGGGAGCCCGGTTCGCCCAGGTGGGAGGAGAGTAGTCTAGCCATTACACCACCGCGGCCCCTTAGCGACCTGGTGTTTTTTTTTTTTTTTTTTGCCCGAGGAAGAAACTTGAACAGGTGGAGCGGATCTTGTCGCTTTTTCTCTCTCCCTCCCTCTTTCGCTATTTTTGCATATTTCATACTTATTACAACAAATTATTTAAACGAGATTTCAATGTTTGAATACTAATTATGATATTAAGATGTAATGTCCTGACGGTAATAAATTGTAAGTTGGCAGAAGTGGCTACATTACTTGGAGTGGTTGATTTTTGCTGAACCAAGTGGTAATCCTGCGAAAAATACTTAGAACTACGACATCAAGTTTGTACACATTGTTTTTTTTTAAGCCTACCTAGGCAAGTTACGATGTTGTAATAAATCTGTGTTTCCACGGCAAGAATAAATACCTATACTGTAATGTCCGTCTGTTACGATGTAATGAAATAACTATTTTTGCGTGTCCGTTTTCGCGCTGAGGGTGCGTGCGTGTGTGTGTGTGATATTGCAAATATTATACGTGTGAAATTTATTTATAAGATTTAATTGTAAAACTTTTTTATGGCTATATTAACTATTTTGAAGTCACATCCGTTTATTTATCACAACTTTGTAACTTTTCCCCGAGCTGTTTGAAACACAATTGTGCTTACGATTCTGCGATTTTAATGTTTGTCATAATGCCAACAAATTACTAAATACGAGACAGAAAATTTCTAATGAACAACTAAATAAGCCCAGTACAATATAAGTGTGCAAAGCAATGTGAGCTGAATGGAAGTTGCCGTAGGCATATTTGTGTGCATGTTCGCCACTGTCTTTTAAGTTTTTGTCGCTGCTTCGTACAAAAAATAAGCGACATGAGTTGCGTGCTAGAATTTACTGTTTTTTTTTTTCTTTTTCGTTGGTCTGGCTGCTCTTCCGTTTTATTATTTTTTCCGACTGAGTCCATCCTGTATGCTAACGAAACAATCCAACACTAACACCCACACACATCAGTAACTAAATGTTAAATACTAAATTTCTTTCCCCTACAGTTGTAACAGGGTTAAACACAAACACGGGGAAATATTAATGTGTATTTGGTGTAATGTGTTATATCGTGGATAACCAGTGTGTTAACAAATATGTTTAATAATTACCACAAGGAATATCATAAAAATATTGTTAAAAAGTCATAAAGCTGTCATAAATAAGGTTATAGGCTAGAATTATTTAAACCCCTGATAATAGCATTTGACAGTTGAAATGTGGGAGTCACATGACAGCGTTTATAATTACATGTAGGGGAAGGATGATAGGTAATCGGAAACGAAAAGTAGAACTTTAGCAGGGCTTCAGAAAAGTGTGGAATAACCGTGAATTGTCTATAGGTATGAGTAGATTCTCAGATTATTTATAAATTTATTTATTTGTTAGCATACTTTTACGAAGTTTCTAGTTATAAAAAGGTTTTACAATGCTTTTATTTCTATGAAACTGTAAAGCACCATATATTATTTTTTAAGTACTTTCACGGAGTTTCGAGTTAATATGACCGTCTGGAAATTTTATTCCAATATAAACTTTGAACCTCTATCTCGCCCATGTCGATGTTCTGTTTTGAAAAATCCCTCCTTAGTGGCTGCCTACGTCACACAATGAATGTTTTCTTCAAATTTCATTTTTCTAGGACCGATGGTTGAGGCTGAGCGCTGATATGATATGCCAGTCGGTTAGTTCTTCAATTAAAGAAGCAATGATTCTGCATTCGCGTGAATATTGTTTTCAGTGGTAGAGAAATCTCCTTCTGAGTGCAGCACAAGTTACATTCGGGCAGTGTGTTCTAACCGCTAATATTCAAACACTGAGTTTCTACTTCTACTGGAGCACAGATTGTTAGACACGCCCCCTCCCCCTCCCCCCGGACGACTTCAAGCCAATAACGCTGAAATGCACGAATGATTGTGGAGTTCAGCATTTAGCCGAATGAATCTCCGTATCATTTGCACTTGCTCAACTCGTCAAAATTATGTTGTGAAATTATCGCTTACAACAAGCTAGAAGGCAAAATATTTATACGTGTGTATGAAAGTAGGTAGGTAAGTGGGCTTAACGTCTCGTCGACAGCGAGGTCATTAGAGACGGAGCAAGTCGCACAGGAAAGAGGGATTCCGGAAGGATTGGAGAAGGAATCTGCCATGGCCTTTGTTTGGGACCCATCCCGGCATTCGTTCTGAGCGATTTCGGAAAACCATGGAAAAGGAAATCAGGACGGCCAGACAGGGAATCGAACCCGGGTCCTCCCGAATGACGTGTCTATGAAGAAATGAACATTTCGAGCGTCGGTGCGTCTTACTTTCGCCATGACTTTGGTTCATTTTCACACGGAAAGGTCATCAGGTGCACCGATGATTGGCTGATAATGGCCCACTATGCCCACCAATAACAACAAAGGACCGCATAAAACAGTTTTAATCAGTTTTTCAAGCTGTTTGACGTATTTTAGGGTCGAGCTGTGCTTTTGAGCGCTGTGATGTATTTGACGGGGTAGATTTTTATATTACACACATTGCTTAAGGGTTCCGTCTGACTTGCGGCTTGCAGAATGTTTGAAATCCTTGTCTTTTTGCCGAAACTATTCAACGTGCCCCAGTATGTTTACCCCTGAAAACACATCATACTCCAGACGAGGATGGAACGGTACTCTAAAGTCGCCACACATGCTGCAAACATTAATTTGGAACCCTCCAATATTATTAAAAACGGCTTTCTCACACAGCCGTATATTAAAACATAGCAGTCGAATAAGAACCAGACTACGATAGGAGTCTGTATTGAAGTTTCCCAAAGACTTTTCATCAATAATAATGATAGGGTCACTGCTGAAAGCGTCATACGTAGATGCAGCACTATGAGAACACTGCACGACAGTTCAGTGCCCTGTGCGTAGTGGCGATGGCGTTATTGTAGCGCGTGTCAGTGTAACCTTTATAGCCGCCAAGTTTCTCGGCCAAAATGGGAGATGATACGTTACAGGCAGGCGGGGCCCTTGATGTTATTTAAAATAAAATTGATCTTATGAATATGTGGGGATTAAATTGTGTTAATTATCAGTATAGTAATTTTTACACCGGAATGCACAAATTAAACAGAAGTTAAATTAAATAGATTCTGTTTAAACTGATTTAAAAGTAGTTATAAATGGAATGCCCACCCACACCTGGCATCCTGGCTGGGATTGGGGATAGGCGGAGATCATCTTGGATGACATCATGCCGAAACCTCCTGCTCTATCATTCCTCGCCAATGGTGGTTATCTCGGATTTATTTTTTTCCCTTTGGAATTTCCCTTTTTTTCTCTTTCGATCTAACATTACTTACAATCTCTTTATGCTCTTGTATTCCTCTTCTTTTTCTCACGCTCTGACATTCATATGTTATTTTTTTCTCATTCTCTCTCATTCTTTCTGTCTCTCTTTTGCTCGTTCTATCCCTTGTGGTTTTCTCATAGTCCTTCCGATCTCCTTTATTTACTCTCTTGTCTCCCACGGTCTATCCCTTATGGTTTTTGTGTATTCCTTCTGGCCTCCTTTATCTAATCTCTAGTCTCCCACCCCCTCTGCTTTCCGCATCCTTCATCACCATCGTCAGCTGCTGTAGTCAGCCATCTTTAATTCCCACCGCCAGACGTCTGCTGTAGGTAGTCATCTTTGATTCCTGCGCATGCCACCAGTGTGCTAAGTTCTTTCTTTTACATCCTGTATCTTTAATTCTCGCCATCAATCGTCTTCTGTAGGCAGCCGCCTTTGATTACCGCACCCACCACCAGTGTGTGGGAGCTTCTAATGTTTACAGTTAGGAGCGCTCGTATCGATGCGACCAATCTGTGTGTTGGTTAGTTCACTCGTCGCCTGCAGGGACGCGTTAGCATCGGAAAGGTGAGTTCAAGTGGCGGCCACCAGGAGCGCTGGGAATTTTTTTAGTTGTTGGTGGACTTAAAAATGCTGGAGGTGTGCGGTTTTAATCCGACCACCTTTCGGTAGTCACTCCGACGTCTAGATCACACGACCGCCATTGCATGGGAAGTGTTAGGAGAAGGAATAAAGTAAATACTCGTCGTGTGTCAATGTGAGAAAATAAAAGATCATGATTAATGACAAACCCACATAGGAAAAAACTGCATGCGCCGAAAAATCAACAGTCGTACCGCCAAGTGATGCTTTGCCAAACTCTGTGGTTGTTTTCGACGATGTGGTATGTGAGAAACAGTCAACCATGGAACAGTGTTTTGGCATGTGTCGCCATGTAGTGGTTGATTCGCTTTACCTGTGTCAAACTTATTCACGCATGCCTAAACAACTTCTGCACAACAATGCAAATTTCCTCGTTATATTCCAAATGGATGACCTGAACTTACCCAAGTGTTTACTCCGATCATGTTAATATGGATATGCTAATTTATGGGTTTTAATTATGTGTTCATGTTGCTGGCGAGAACCTCGTGGTTTCCTTGTGATAGTTGAGGATTTTCCACCTCAACAGGGAAGCTACCGTAGCTGGTACGATCAGTTCATTATCGCACATCAGTGGACGATGAGCTATGCAGTATCCAAGCTCGGTCATAGTAGTGTACGTCGGAGAGTTGTATTACATCTACGGGAGATGATAACTGCAGTTTCGGAGGCAAACAGGCCAAGAATCTCGGAGGGCCGAAACATGACGGCAATACGGCTAATATGTTCTTTCTCTGCAGCATTACTTCAGAGGATTTGCAGCTGTGGGCATTACTGCAGGCAACATCTGCTACCAATGAGACACATCTTCGCGCACTGACAGCCGGTATGACCCGGCTCGCCGCTTTGGAGATGAAAGTCGATGGTGGGGGTGAGCGAATATCCTGCAGGACTCATGCGGCTGTGACTACCGAATTGCATGCATTGCCCGAGGAGGTGTGCGAACTGCCTGCTTTAGGCGGGGAGCTCGCCAACGTGGAAGGCCATCTCTTCGATACAAATATACCGACTACTAACATGGATGCATGGCTTGGCACATTGATCGAGAGTGTGTCCAAACTAACTGCATTTGGTTCGGTCGATGTCCTCGAGGCTGTGGAAGGCAGGCTATTCGGCAACACGAATGCGATGTCTGCTAAGTTGGATGCTCAGATTTCTACATTGAATGACGATGAGCACAAACTAACTGCTTCAGGAGGCGAGCTCGCAGCTGTAAAGACGAAGCTCGATGTCTTAGGAGAGTGAGTTGCCGAAAGGGTTCTTACTGAACTTGCTAATAAACTAGACGAGCACCTCGACGTGGCGACCGAAGGTTCGGACATGCTGGTCATGTGGTCAACATGGAATCTAAGCTGAGCGCTGTCAGAAAGCGAGATAGTCAGCAGGACTCCTACTAACATGTCTGGTAAACTAGATGCACAAGCCCGGGATTTAGGTGTGATGTTCGGAGATGTGGAAGACCTTGTACGCCATGGGATTGATCTTGTCCTGTCTTGCGTGTGTTCAAACGATGAGCAATGGAGACATTGTCAGCATGTGCGAGATGCGGTCGTCCAGAAAATCTCCAAGTCTGAGGACAATATCACAAAGCTGATCGTAATATTCGTCGAGTCAACCGCAAAATATATACTATGACCATTCTGCATCCACTTCTAGAACGATGACTGCTGCTGCTGAGGGTTAACATCACCTAATCGAAAGTAGGCGTAATAAGTATTTACTGTATAAGCGTGCACACATGGACCGTGATGCTGCTTTGGAAGAGGCGTTTCGGCTGAACAAACCTCGGCTATATAATTTACAACAAACTGTTCCTCCTGCTGCTGCTGAAATTAAGACTAAACCAGACATTGAACCCAGGACTGGGAGGAAGCACAAGTTACTCCTGGAAGATACTGCAGCTGATGAAGACGATGATTTGTCTTCAGCTGCATTGGAGCATACAACAAGACAGGCTTAACTGCAGGTGAAGACAAGATTGAAGTGACCCAGCTATACTCTTTACTACAGTAATATCGCTTGCATCGGTCTCTGTATGTCTACTTTCAATCGTCCCATTAGCCCTGTCTGCATCGCACACACTTAGTGCATTCTGCAAAGTTTATTACTGTCTGGTTGCCGACCAATGGAGTCGCCCTTTACTGCGCACCAGTACCGATGAGGATGATTGAGGTGAGTATGGAGCAGCGCCGGAATGAAAGGGCGGGGAAATGGGAGATCCCCGAGAAAACCCGCCGACCAACGGCATTGGCCGGCACGATTCCCACATGCGAAATTCCGGTGACCCGGCCGAGAATTGAACCTGTTTCGCCTTCGTGTGAGGCAAGCAGGCTAACCGCTCGGCCGTGTGTACCAACCGTGTGATGACTTATTTAGGTTTGTATGGGTTTTACAAACCAATTGTATACCTGTGAAAAATAATTTAAATAGACACTTCTATTGTTATGAATTGAATTATTGACGAGTTGTTATTTTCCTTAAATAGCGATAAAGTCCAGCGAAATATTAAAGCTACAAAGGTATTAGCTTTTTTTCTTTAAGAGCAATTGAATTCCTATACAAACGTAGCGCCTAGTATATAGGTGCATATTCCTCAAAGGACGAAGATAATCTCAACACACTGAAGTAAATCAATACAATATGCATTTGACATTACATCGTTGTGGTTGCTTCAGTCAAGCGGGCCTTCAACGGCCGTAACTTCCCCCCGAATACACAGGTGTGTGTGTATGTACCTGTGTGTGTGCATGTGTGGGATACACGACATAATGCCTCTGGCACCTGCGGGCTCTGCTCTAAGCGTTCTTTAATGTGACGTCGCTTTGCTGTGGAAGGCGACGTCACAACGACTAGCAGCCATAGAAGCATGTAAGCAGCTACATATCACGGGACAGTCTTCATACGACATTCTGAATATTGCCTTGAACGTACCGTTGCCATTTGCCTAGGGTGCATACTCCGAAATCTGTTGCTTAGAACGCTTGAAAAATCCAAAGAGCTGTTTCTTTTTTTTTGCATACTAAAACTGTCTCCCTACTAACAAATACTTAGTTACATCAGTGAGCGCAATTTTTACGATAATCTCAGTTGTAATTTAAGTTATAAACACTGACATTTTACTACTTACAGTTTCTTAATCTTCACTCACTAACTACTGTGTGTAGGGATACACGAATTTTGCGAGAAAAAAAAAACAGGACCGGTTGTATTTCAAAACACTTAAAATAATTGTTATTTTAGCGATTGGATGACTCACTTGTTACGCGTGTTAAGTATCCATCCGTGAATCAGATGTCCGTAATAGGAGTAATTGAATTGCAACCGGACAGTCAAGGAAAGTAGGCCCTAATATTTTTCTCAAAGAAACACGGCCAACACGAAAAATAAACCCGCTAGGAGGCCCGCAGGGCGTTTCAATATTGCTCGAGCTGAAATATCTTCACGAACATCCGGTATGTACAGTATACAATATGGGCTTTTATGATTTATTTAGTTTGTACACAATTCCAGGTACGTATATGTATATAAATATCTAAAAAAAATGTATCAGTTGGGCGACCTATTTTTCGCGAAAAGATTTACGTGAAGTCTATACTTCAATATCCTATGTGCACACTTGCAGACTTCAATTGACTATTGGCTGCCTGCTTTGTGAGAAGACAGTCGTTACAAGAGTGAGCCAATCAGAATTGAGTTTCCCCGATGTTGACCGTCCGCAATTCGCGGGCAGATGGTTGAGACACGTAACGATCCAAATGATACACTCACGAACGTGGTTTTAAACGAAAATCTTTTGGAACATAACTTGGAAAATAGCTGCCCTGTGCATCAGGATATCGCACTGAATCACACACACGTAAATGACGTCTTATAGTTGCCAGTAACCAAAGAAAACCCGAATTGCGCTCAACTGTTTATAGTGCAGTGAAGTATAGCTTGTAAAAAATTACGCAAATTTGGCAAATGTCTACCATAGCAAAGAGAGATGGATAATCCGTGTTTGTATTAAATACCGTGCTAGACTTCACTGCCCTGTGCATACTTGAGCGCAATTGGTGATTTCATTGACTACTGGCAACTGTACGGCGTAATTTACCTGTGCGACTGCATTGGTGCTGATTAGTCGAACAACCTATGAACTTTTCGGTAGTAAATAAAAGTTCACGATAGACTTCAATACTATAAGCATCCCACAGCAGTTTGTCTGTTGTCATTTGTTACTGTCCTCTTGATAAGGCGTTTTCATATTCGACCGGGCCACTCAGAATTCGGTAACATCGGCCTGGCTCCTACGTGATTCGTGTGCAGACAGTAAACACTTGCCATAAAGTAATTCAGCCAATCAAGATAGGAAAAAGGCCCTGCAGTGTTTTGAAGTATAACTTGCCTTGCGATCTTTTCGCGAAATTTCACTAACCACTACCTATGAACATTTACCGTTGGCTAAACGCGACCTTGAAAAGTGGCGCACAGGTTGTCGATGAACGGCAGAAGTCAATCGAGCCTACAGCATCGCGGAGTTCAATGAGGCCGTGTTCCAAATAGTCAGGATATTCACACTCGCGCACTCTCACTCGGAAGCGACGCCAGAGAGTGTTGTTCCATATGCCAGACAGCGAGTGCACGAGTGGGTGTTGCGAGTGTGTGTCGATGCGTTCTCTATGCTTGCTCCAGGGATATTGTTTTGTTTATTTACATTTCAACAGTGTCGGCATCCACACGATGCCGAACGAACAAACCATTGTTACCTATAAGAAAATGTTTGCAATAGTGAAAAAATATTTCGTTATAATATATATCATGAGTTTGCTATTGTATATCACGTTCAACACGCATCGCAATAGAATTGTTATTTAAATGGTGCAAAAATGGGGTTTTGTTCGGTTGAGAACACGGCTGTTTGTTTTGCGTGAATACGTCTACGTTGACGCGCTCGGACGCCTTGATGTTTATTTTACGTTCCCGGCACCGCTTCACTCGATCGTATGGGGTTTTATGGATATCACTGGATTGCTTTAGAGGTTCTCTTTCCAACCATATACAATTTCTGTATTTCTACTTGTCTTTTTGACGAGTATAGACCGACATTGTGTTTAAGTTTTCTTAATTTTTTACGTTAAACTCATACAATTTCTCCGTGACCATGCCACACAAATGTTTTTATACACGCAATCGATTGATCTTCACGACAGCTGTCGATTGGAACTCAAACGAGCGTCGTAGCTTCTCCTAGTCAAAAGTTATACTACGCGGCATTGATTAGACGTGGCGAAACGAACTCAAAATTGCCCCCCCCCCCTTTTTTTTTCCAGCCCACGCGATGCTTCACGGTCCTCACTCAACGTAACATTTTCGCTGATCCTTTGGCACTCGAGTGGTTCAATTGAACATTGAATGTAGACTATAGATTCGGATCTGCAATGCTAAATTGTATCCCCCGATTTTTTGTTTTCATCGGATTTTCAGGATTGCCTCCCACTATGGTTGCAAATCTAAAGACGTATTCACGTCAAAATAATAGCACCCACAATTATAAGGATTAATATGATATGTTTACTTCAACTGAACTAAACTAAAACAATAAACAACACACAATAATAATACTCGTGGTGGAGGACGGAAACACACTTAAAGTCTTAAAACAACATGGAAAAATTCACTTGGCTCTAAACATTATTTGGCTTAAAAGCCACTTGTCCTAAAAGTCACTTGGCTTAAATGTGTCTTGACTTAAAAGTCTCTTTGCCTGAAATTCACTTGGTTTGAATATCGTTTGGCCTAAAATCACCTAGCCTAAAAGTGGCTTGGCCTGAAAATATTTTAGGCAAAATTATGCACTGTTAGAAAAAAATGTTCTTAATTTTACGGAAAAGTGATGGTAAAATTTTATCCAGATATGTCCGTAAACTCTCCGTAAAATTACGGACACATTGATTTTCAAAAACGGACTTTCCGTAAAATTCACGGAACCTCTCCGCTAATTCCCTAGTTAGATTTCTGTACTTATGGTTTAAATAATTTTTTTATATCTATTTTATTTTGATTTTTACTATGTCGGTGTTCTACTGTGTACAAAAATATATCTAAAATGTTAGAATATTTTACACTTAAGGAAGATTCGAACCCGAGTCAAAATGTTGCGGGTTCAGGATCCTAACCACTTACCTGCAACTCTCACATCGTTAATTTGGTATAAGATTTGCATTTATATATTAGTCCCATAAGCAACTATTTAGTTTCTATTAAAGTTAGTGTATTTTAAGTGTTGCTAAGTGTTACAGACGCCTGTTGCTACTTTTTTATTTTTGAAAGAACTGGTCTTCGTGACATGTATAACCTCGACCGCCGCAGAAACGATCATTTCCTGGTTCCAGTGGCGAGGAAAACTTCGTGTAGACTCGCCATTGTTCGTGCCCGAAACCCGATGTTATATCAAATGCGGAGATTTCCCGTATTTTGCATCTACCCACTTAACTCCGTTCGTCGTCATTACGGCTGTGTTTCCGCATATTTACTGCGCGTTTTCGCAAAAATTCCCCGTAAATATACGGGAAATTTTAACAGTGTGCGTACCCTGCCGCCTCCCTTGTGGTTAATATGATTTGTGAAATTTTGTTTACTTCTTTGACATGAACGGCGCACAGTGCGTCTGTTAGATGGCCGCACCACAAGTAGTGCAAAACATGTAAAAAAAACAAACAAACACATCATTGCCACATTTGAGCTCGGAAATTAATGTGAGACCGAACGGGTTAAATCGCTGTTTCACTGGAGCTTTGTCGGTGTTAAACCATGCATTCATTCCATAATTTACGATTTGCATTTTACCACGAGGTTTCAAAATGTAACGACCGCAGTATGTGCTTCGTTACGGGCGGGGTAAAACGGGAGATATTGATTAACGAAGTAAATTGTGCGCCGTAAGCCGTGCACGTTTCACGCAAGCGTAGTTGCAATTACACAAGCCGCAGAATTAGTTTTAAGGAGGTTTGCATTCGGAACGCCAATGCCACTTAACTAAATCGCACCTCTTTGTGGCCACGCCGTTGTATTGCTGTGGTAGAATGCAACACAGCTCTAACAATTGCATTATTGCAAACGCCTAGCGCTTATGAATGTTTGAGTTTACAATTTAAAGAACATATTAATTTTTTACAACGATGCGTAAATTTCAATATGAAGGATAATATTTTAAGTTCGACAATTTATTCCTATAAACAACGGCGTGCTGTCAATTCGTATTAAATTAAGCATAATTCGTTGTAAAATTATGAGGATTATACTTCAGAATTAAGGGTAAAATTGTATTACGTTGCCAATGATAAATATTTGTGATATTTTACGTTTGCACAATAGAAACCCGGAAATTTTGAGGATTCATTCGATGACAAGTTAGGATTCGACTCATTATACTTTCTTGTTACTGTCTCAATTGGATGACAGTTATTCTAGCACGCCCGGCAGATCTGTGATACAATAACAACTGTGCAATAAAAAAAAAGCATGTCTCCTGTGCTACCTGCCTTGGAGTGAAAATTGCAACTCGCTGGGGCAGAAGAAAATGGGCAAATAGCTATGGCTGTAGTATAAATAACAGTAGAGGCTGTTCACGGTAAAATGAGCACTTTTGAAAGCCCTGCTTAGGATCTAATTGTATGCACATTGTGTATTCTTCTGCCTTATGCAAAATTACCATTGCCATGGGCCTCGTAATTTTTTTCAGCGTCGGTCAAGTGAAAGTGTGAAATTATTATAAAAGTAAATATTTTACAAATATACTCATTTCTGCAATTCGATCGATTAAAAAAGAAACAGAAAGCGAGAGAAATAATTTAAGTTATCGCAATAGTTACCTAACATTTTTTGTTCGACGTAAAGCTATGGTACTACTTTCCATTCATCGTCACCAACTTTACTGGGCGCATGTCATTAAGTGAGCCAGTTAAAATATATGCAGGTAGGAGCAGTGATATTTTTATAAGGTTGATTTCAAAAGTGCTCACTTTATTGTGAACAGCCTTTATCGAGTCTAGCCTGTAGGTTGTTGAATCCACGAGATTTCCGGGTTTCTAACGACAATACGTTAAAATTTGCGAAAATTATCCATTACAAAATTGTAGTATAGTAATATTTGTTATCTCGACTTAAGGTTCCCGCCTGGCTGCAGCTAGAAGTGCGTTGCAGTATGTTCCGAATACACGTTTTTCTACGAAACTATCAAACGTGCGTCCAAAGTGCTCGTCTACGAAAAGAAAACACACTTCGGACGAGGGCAGTCGAGTGCTTTCAAGACGTCACGCTCATTACAAACAATACTTCAGATCACGGCCGTAGAATAACAGGTGTGGACACTCACCCATATAACAATGTTAGCGAATTGACACCCTTGTTGATTGATTTAGTTCATGCAGCAGCATCAGAGCTTTGAAGCAAACTAGTGTTTGTTAGCGTTTGCTGGTATATGGATAACGCCATAGATATGTGAACGTCATTTACCCATTTGTAAGAAAAAATATATAATTCCCCTCCGTACGCTTGTCGTGTCAAACACCACTACTTCGGTAGTGCTGCTTGTGGTTGGGTTCATGAACTAAAGGGCGTCAACATTGCAGGCTAGTGTCCAGACCTGTCCTCTACAGCGAACTTCAGATCACTCCGGCACAGCTGAAAGCATCTTGTTCAAAGCACCGTATCTCAAAATATCGCGTCACGTACACATACAGAACTACTAAAGGGAAATGCGTTGACTTTCCTACAAACTTTCAACCAATAAAATAATATGGTCACAGCTGAAAGTGCCATAGGTACACTCAGTGCGGCTAGAACACTGCATGCCATTTCAGACACTTGCGCTTAGAGGCGATGACGTATTTGATGCGCGTGGCAGAGCCGCCTCGAATGCGGGAAACAGTTCCTTGTAGGATGGCCTCGTAAAGGTGACAGGTACATTGTTATGCTCGGTGACAGGGTCATTGTTATGCTCGGTGACAGGTACATTGTTATGCTAGGTGACAGGGTACATTGTTATGCTCGTTGTCAGGTACGATGTTATGCTCGGTGACAGAGTACATTGTTATGCTCAGTGACAGGTTGCATTGTTATTCTCGGTGACAGGGTACGTTGTTATTCTCGGTGACAGGGTCATTGTTATGCTCGGTGACAGGGTACATTGTTATGTGCGGAGACAATGTACGTGGTTATGCTTGGTGACAGGGTTCATTATTGTGCCCGGTGACAGGTACATTGTTATACTCGATGGCAGGGTATATCGTTATGCTCGGTGACAGGTATGTTGTTATGCTCCATGACAGTGTAAGTTGTTATGCTCGGGGACAGGGAACATTGTCTTCGGGGAACAGCATATTTTTTCACGCGCCACAAATCCGGACACTTTCGTTGAATGTCCTTCCTTAGACACTTCAAATCCTGGCAGAGGAACGCACTTTTTACGGTTGGTTTCTCGGAACGGATTCTCGGTGCACAGTGCGAACATTTCAGAACAGCCGTATGGCTTTGTAAGGGAACTATTTTTAATATTATAATGCTTTAATTTATACAGATAAAGTACTCTATTGTAAACAGAGCTATATTCTAAACTTATTCACACGAACTTACATAAGTTTAAAATAAGATGCAATCGGCAAAATCTATCATTTATCTGATAAGTGTACTGAGACACTTAAAAGGAATACCTGTAAAGTGGCGTGTTTGTTTGTGCTCTGGAAACACGACTGTTATCAAGGAAACGTAAAAATGATCATATACAACCGACACTTTTTGCTATTATCGTTTAAAATATATTCAGAAAAAATAGAGAGAACTGTTGGAAAAAAAATTTTAGGGCTTTGCTGCATAGGCTTTTTTTTATAACGAAGTGAGTAAAATACAAAATGGACTTCTGTAGTTTCAACCCTTAGCTTTCACACCGTGTAATATTATCCAGTTTTTTCCGATTTAATTTGCGATAATCTTTTTGTAGTTTTACGTTGCAATTTTTTTCTTGTGGCTAGAGGTGGGCTTAAAGTGTTTAAAATAAACCCACATCAATATTACAAAATAAATATTATAATTGAAGTAGGACTTTAGCGGTCATGATGAAAAAAAAACAATAAATGATTACCCCATGTAAATAAAAATATATATAAATTAAATTTTATTTAGATGCTACGTGCTTAAATGTTACACATTAAAATACCAGCCCCTCTTTAATTACATCACTGAGCTAAACCAGAGGACAAACTGTGTTATATATATATATATATATATATATATATATATATATATATATATATATATATATATATATATATATACACACACACACACACACACACACATTCTTTGTAAGAAAAATTGCGTCATTGTGTAGTACTTGTTTCGGGTTTCAGGATTTTCTTTTTGTTTTTGGTTTATGTTTCATGGTGAGTAGTATTATTTTGTATTCAGTTCAGGAAATAGATAATATGATGTTAAAATGTTTACCATCCAAGCTACAGTCTACTTTTAAGCCTTTCAGGCCCAATTTAAGTTACTGTTTCACGTGTTGCAAACAAAAATATTTATAATGCGTGCTGTACTTAAGTCCACGCAACACTTGTTAAGTTGTGACTGCCAATGAGCTGTAGGCTATATGTTCAGCTACAGTAATATGAACCAATGATAACGTAGACCAGTAAGACGGTTTGCGGATCATTTACCAATAGGCGAGATAATTGGTCACTGAGCTTCGCAGTGTGCAGTGAAGATCAAAAATTAGCTACACGTGTTTAAAGTACACAAACAACTGCATGCACTGGGCGTGAAAGTGTTAAGGCGATATGTAGCTGCGCGGCTAAGGTCAAGAAGCGAGGGAGCGATACGGGCGACACTAACACGCACGCCTAGCGCCTCATCGCTCCTACGCGCAAGGCGTGCAGTGTTTCCGTCCTAACGCTTTACTGTGTCAAATAGACCTGTGACTGTGGGGTTTTATTACACGCGATGAAAGTACACAGAACAACTTACCTGCGTATAATCGTACTTTTCTCCTACCACTTAAAGAAACTTCACAGACAAGCTTTAAAAATGCGATATTTGACCACTTTCAAGATTTTTTTCCTCCATTAATATACTTAATATGAAAAAAGTAAAAAGATAGCTACATAGACAATAGTTTTTTTTTTTAATCCTTTCTGGAAAAACTTCCTATTTCGAGAACATTTATTTACCGAGACACGCGTTTAGGCCAAGCAAAGATTTCACAAAAAAACGTTTTAGTACATAGGACCGTTAAAAATGCGAGGACTGTGCCAGTCTGTAAGCCGGCCAAAGCAGCAGGGTGTAGCGCAGCTAGGCACGGTGAAACTAGTTAGCCGAACTCCCGATACCGTGAAATGACTTCGATATTACTAATAGATGGCTTAATTAATGTTCTCCGGGACGTCGGCACCTCAAAGGGCCTCCGGTTAATGCAGGGCCAGCGGCTTGGCAAATTAAAGCAATTATTCTCCGGGGCGAGTGCTGCGATACGAAAATAATAAAAAAAAATAAAAAGCGTCGCAATTTTGTCGCAGTTATCGCGCTGGTGAGAATACCAAAGCTTCGGGCTTTCGCGCGCTGATTAAACTACTCGTCGATAGTAAATATTAAAGTTTATCTGCTAGCTGAGGTGGAAGCTAGATTGCATCGTGTTCCAATTACACAATGTAGGAAGAAACTATTTATGGAACGTGCAGGTGACCTATTTCCTTAAATATTGCTGTGGAATTTCCCCTCGGTTTTTGCAGAAACTCTTACCAGTGTGCGACTCACATACTGTAATTAAGGCTTCGCCACACTGTAAAAAATTTCAGGTAATTCTCTTTCATGTGAGGTAAAATTACCTCTTAAATGTAGAATAATTAACATAACACGTTAAGTATTTTCCCTATTCTTACGGGAAAAATACCTGACAAAGTGGGGAGGGGGAAATATCATACAAGTAAGGGAAACGTAACTATATTGTATAATTAAATTATTAACAGTGTTAATTTTTTTTTATTACCAACATCCTCTGACGAATAGTAACCGAAACCTCAACATTAAAGTACTCGACACTTGCTGGTGGGTGGGCGCAAACCACGGTCCTCTATCACGGTGGGTCGATGCGCTGTCAACTGCACCACGACGATAGCGTGACAGTACCACTGAATATTAGAGTGTTAAAGGAGTGTTTCTTCCGCCCGTCCTCCCACTTAGCTGTTGAGACAATGCTGAAGAGATGCACGCGTTGTAAGGTAATTTCCCCATCCATGTATGTTATTTTCCACTACCATGTACAAGAATTTTACTCCAGAGTGCGGTAATATTACCTTACCTGTAAGGGAAATACTGTTTCCCCCACAAATTTGCGAATATTACATTACACTTGTCAGGTAATTTTTCCCATCATTTTTTTTCAATCTTCATACGTCATGCTGAATTGCAAGTTTATATGTTTTTTTTATAGACACTAGAACATTTTTCGAATAAATTTTAGGACAAGCTAGATTTCGATTATACGGTAACAAGCTAGGCTTCACTTTACTCTGTCGTTCCATTTGATACTGGTGATCGTACGAGGTCATTTACTTGTATGACCGCTTTACTGTAGGATGGTTGAGCCTTTCCTATTGGCTCAACGTGTCCTTGGGACGAGCTGCACAAGTTGTCTGCCAATGGCAAAACTCAATACAACATACAGCATCTTGGAGTTCAGTCTCCCACCAAACAATGACGCGAGTTTTCGCAGGTCTCTCCCTATACATTGCATGAAACTAGTACCACATGCCAGACTGCAAATATGTATAGGAATGTTGAGCGTCGTTACTTCACAAGGTTGGGTACTTCCCCACGCATTTGACTGTTTCGATAGCGAGTGTGGGAACGGCGCCACTGATGTATGGAGAGATAGTTTACCATTCACACTCTCTCACTATTCATACGCATTGATATGGTAATTATAAGAATAATGTCTCGGAATATACACACTGGAACTGCGTCCAACGAACACCAAGCTGAAGCTTGAGATTGCATAGGACCATGGAGTCTAGCCTACAGATCGTTTAAAACGATACAGGTCTATGTCACTGTCCCTAATTAATTCAGTTTTTTTTTTAAGTGGCTGTCTAGTGCGCCTCTTACTGAGCGAAACGTGATATTTCTTGGTATTCGGAATTTTTTTCGATGAACATTAATTGAAAAACGATTCTAATAACATGGAGCAGTAGCCCTGAGATGCTGTTACAGTGAAATTATTTTAGAAAAGTTCTTTTGTTTGGTATGTATTTACTACCCGAATTAATACACACTACCTAATACCGTTGATTATTTCGCTACAGCACTGGTAATTTCGCGATATTACCGTGATAATTTCGTGACAATTTATATTTTTGTGATTTACCATTCACTTGGGCCAAATATGTTTACAAAAACTACATTGTGTTACAAACAAAGAAAATAGATTGTTACAACCGAGCCCTCTCCATACAAAATATTCACATAAAAATTGCACATTTACCTTAATGTTGTAGTCATTCAGAAATATTATAAATATACATAAGTAACATAAATTGCTACAATAGCATAATTCCTTTGTAACCAACACGTAGCCTATGAGATACCGTGATGCTAAACTGTGAGACATGTGTATGAAACTGTGTGTATGAAACGAAACGAAACCGATGTGAGTTTCCGCCAGTTTGAACAGTGAACATTTATTTGGGTGTTAAGGTATCGCATAATTTACTGTATCTCAGTCAGTATTTCTGTATGCACGCTGGGGGTGGGGGGAGGGGGTGTATAAGTGAGCGTATATGCATTTCGAGGCAGCGATTTCTTTGTAAAAGTTGATTTTGAGCATTGCTCAATTAACTGCTTACTAGCTACAACTAAGCGTTTCTTCTGCGTAATCACCAAAGTTTTGAACGTCTCAAAACGAAACAACATCAGGTTAACTTGCCTTAATAACTATCGCCAAAGGCTGGACAAATTTAAAAGCGCGAGGAGAGTGACCTGGGGCACATTAATATCTGTATATAGTCAAGTCAAAGTGACTGATACATTAAAATACTATCGCGCGCAAACATTTATTCACTTGTCATGCTTTCGTGCAGTATTATTTATAAAGTTGGTAATTTGAAGATATTTGCTCCGACTAAAATACAAATCTACTATACAGCTGTTCTCTGATGTCCGACTATGGCTAACAGAAGTGCAGTTGTTGTAGGATGATGCTTCATAAATCCTAACTGGGATTCAGTTAACAGATTATATTTGTTTACTTGTTAATAGATTTGTCAATAGGAAGTTTCGACCACCATTCACATTTCTGGGAAAAATATCGGAAAGTGAAACATCATGTAAGCATTGTATTTTGAAGTTGACGTTGTTAGACAGCAATTTCGAAAGATAGAACAAAATTTAAAAAAATAAAGATTTTACATAATCTATCGAAAACTATCACAGCAATTCTCTCACAATTTGACAAGTACGTCATCCTATGATTGCTTAGATTCTTATTTCCAATGGCGGCCATATAAATATTTTAGGTTTATTTGGTACTAGCAGACCCCATCGCTCGCTCAAGTTTCATGGAGTTATTGAAATACATAGGCCTACCTATATATATACACGACGACCCGTGAATACCTGTTACAATCCGACTGCCCGTGACTATACCTGAACCCTGAACTACCCGTGACTACCCTTGACTACTTGCGACTACCCGTGACTACCTGCGACAGCTTGCGACAACTTGCGACATTTCCTTGTAACATTGTTTCAATTTTATCTTTAATAGTTTTGGTCGAGCATGCTTAGAAAACAGCCACAGCAAGTAGCTCATTTTACTCCGACTTGGTTTACAAATTTTGAAATTTCTCAAGGATTTTTTTTTTTAAATTAAACACAGCTTATGACCATCTGGAAGAATGTAGCTTTTTAACAGCAAAAGAATTATAAGAATCGGCCCTATCGTTTCCGAGATTAGCTGTTACATTTAAACAAACATACTCACTTTACCTCTTTAAAATATTATTACTATAGATAACAGCTATATCATTCAACTAAATTTTGTGTTTTGAAAGTGTCTACTATAAGTAACAATGTGCTAACACATAGCCATATTTGTCAGCCAGTTTGTAAGTTGGTGCCTCATGAAGAAAACGTGTTTTTATGCCATATCTCGATTAAAAAAAAAAAAAAATCCAATTCATACGAAATCTGGCAAACAAGTGGTACTGCTTCAGATGATGTTCAATTATTTGTTTCAGGTATCTCAGAATCTTATTTTATACATGGCGGCCATATAGTAAGCCTAGCTTTGAATGATATATCGTCGAAATCATGTAGTCAATTCTAATTTATTTGTATGCAGGCAGTAGATATTACAACTATCAGCTGTGTCTACATGGAGGATATTTTGTCCGTCGTTTTTCAAGATAGCGCCACATGAATAAATAATTATGCATATAATATCTCGGGAAACAATTGATCGATTCCAACCAAATTTGTCAAATAGTTTGCACTGCAGCTGGTGGTGTCAACTGCTATGTTTTAAGTATGTTTCAAAATGGCGGCTCTATGAATATTTCAGCTTAGTATCTTTTACTAACGAACCAATTTACAACTTAACTTTGTATGCTGGCAGTATCAATTACAACCATCAAATTTACATATACAGAGCTTCATTCTTATGCCATTTTGTAAGTCAGCCCCGCAATACAAATTAAGTTGTTTTTTTTCATATCTCGGAAACAATCAAACCATTCGTACGAAAATTTGGCGAAGAACTGGTGTTGTGGTAGGACATATAAGTATTTTTCAGTGTGACAGACCTGTTCACAAAGGTGGCTATAAATACATTTTAGGTTAGTGTATATGTATGAATTTATGCAATCGGTTTTAGCATTACTTTGTATACTGGTGGTATACAATCATGAAATGTGCTAATACATAACATTTTTTGTCCATTTGTGAAGATCGTCACATGAAATACATGGCGGTTTTATGTCATATCTCAGAGACTACTGAACCGACATTGACCAAATTCTGCACACAAATGGTGCAATGGTAGGCCATGTAAACTCTAGTGTTTTAAGTGGCTCAGTCACTTATTTTCAAAATGATGGCCCTGTAAATATTTTAGGTTACTAAACCCTATCATTCGAATCATTACACTGATTATATTCGAAGTTAATGCTTTAATTGACCTTCGTAATGCATTTTGATTGCACAGTAACTTATAGTACGAGGTTTTCTGGGTTCGAGTCCCGGGTAAGGCACGTGTGTATTTGTAATTGTCTCACTACTGATGCATATGTTTCTAGTTTCACCTCTAATTATATTGTTTTCAACGAGGCGACTGGTCCTACCTTCCATCAAAGCTTTTGAGAAATTATTTAAAAATTAATCGCACCCATGTTGAGGAAAGTATGCTTATTATTTATAAAAGAAAGTTCTTATTTGTGTTGACTATGAATCCAGCGATAGTTTACTTGAACTTCCTGAACAACAACAAAGTAATATAATGATTCTCGCAAAGTGATATCGCAACTTGAGATGTCTAGTTCGAATATGGCAACTATATTTACTTTATTGTACGTAATATTTACATTAACATACTTAACGATTACTTGATTATGTCAAGAGTTTGTCCAAATATATGGCCTAAAAATGTGCAGTGTTTTAAACAATATAGAAGTGTTCTGAAAAAGCGAATCTAATTTAGGATGTTTTACGCATGCTTTCAATGTCTAATGAGCAAGGTCGCCTGATTTTTGTGAAAAGTATTCCGGGTCACCAACAGTTCAATATCATATGTGCATTACTTCAGCGTTACTTTGTTTATTTGTCATTTGTCTTGATAAGGAAACATTTGTTAGTAGACAAAGACAACCACATGTAGGATAATCAAGGAGTAAACATCTGCAATTCTCTGGCAGACGCTTAAAACCAGCACCAGTTAAAGTCATCTAGTTATGAAAGAGAATTCAAGTTAAAGTATTTTGGAAATACAACAAATCACGATATATTTTTTTTTTTGCGAAAAGTTGGCATCTGCGCTAATTAGTGAATACAGACATTGGGCCGATTAAACATTTCTGAAGCAGTATACTATATATACATACGATGAAATACGTGATTTTAATTTTATTTTCACGCTTTGTTACAGTTGGGTGTCCGTAAATATTTAATTTATAATATTTCCCCACATAACATAAATAATATATCCATCCAAAGAGATATTTGCAAATCTGAGTATCGACCATGTAGTATAACTCCAGATATAGGTTCCGATCAAGACTCACATTAGTGATTTAAAATCTACTTGGATATTATTTCGGATTTTAAAGTAGTCATGAAAATATTAATGTGTACTTGAAGTATAATATTCCTAAAATACATTTCGTAATTCATTCTGCATGAAGGCAGTTTTTAGTATCGATCCAGTGGCGTAAGTCAGAAATTTCTCAAGATTGGGGTTACGGTGACTGAAGGAAGGGTGAGAGGGGGGAGTTATACTGGTTTTAGTGGTGCTATCGCATGTGTTAAGACCAGGGTGTCCGCAGAAATTATGTTTTAGAATTCCCTAATTTCCCCTGTTTTCCAGACAGAATCTTACTAGTATCCATGACCTGTTTTCAAAACCGAAATCTTCAAATACAATATTTTTCTAACAATGACAGAAAAAAATCTGCTATTAGTGAAGATGAATTGAATTATGCTGCAGCAGACCAATCCAGCAGTGCCAATATTTTATTCAGCTCATTAACATTTCTCGCGATATCCGCTATTGACTTCACTGGAGCGCCCATTACAAATACGCAAATACTTTATTTTTTATGTATAGGTCCTGTGACACTTGGCAAAGTTGTATTATTGCTATCTCACATTCTTAAAATTGGAAATTTTAAAATGCATATGCTCATAATTACATCATCCTGTATTCACACTACTAACAAATTTTGTAGAGTAGCAATTATTTATAATTTCCCCGACCTAAAGGAAAATTCCCTGACATTTCCCTGACTTTTCCCTGTCATATGAAATTCCCTGTTTTTTCCCCTGTTTTCCCTTAATTATTAGAACAAATGTTACTTAATGTAGCCCAATAACATTCATCGTAGTTAACAGCAATTACGATTTTATAGAAATGAAAGGCTTTTTAATAATTTTAATTCTAATAGTTGATATCCGTATGGTAAAAAAATGGAGGGGGAGGTTACAACACCCATAGCTCCCCCCCCCCTCACCCCGGGTATTGGTGTATGCAGTGCATGCAGTGTCAAATACATGATAGTGTATTTTCTGTTTGTCATAACGTGAAAGCAATTCTGATTTGCAGGACTTGTGGTAAGTATATATTATAAATACTGAATTCCATAAGACATCAAAAATAAAAGGGAAGCATTCTGTGTGCAAATTCTGCCAGAACATTGTCACTTCAAATCAAATTTAGAAGAGCCGATTTACCGTTTCAAAAGAGCGGGAATATCGCTTCCCAATACACCGCCATAATGTTTCTGAGATCACAGCGTTAGTTTATTTGTTCTACGTATCAGAGCTTCTGCTATACGTTCTCGCCAGTACCTAGTCATTTTCTACAAGTTACAGAAACCATAATATAAGATTCCATTTTGTAGAGTACGAACGTAATCTGAAACCAATGTTAGCTTACAGTTTTTCAACTAAGTCGGTTTTGAGCTGTGCTTATAGTGACTGAGGGCTGCTACGTTTTTTATTTTCATAGCCATATGCGAATACGTAAATTTCGTAAGGTGACTCGGCTGGGATGCATATTGTAAATTAAAATTAAATATTTCACCTCGAAGCCTGTCAGAATTCAACAGTATAACTGGCCGAGTACAAAACAGACAAGTATTATCGTATCGAAAGAAAATTTAATAATATCTGCTAATGCCAGAAACCTATCCCCCGAAGCCTCAGGCTGGTTCCAGTACTTTATTTTCTTTGTGGCCCGCGGCCCGTGGCAGCGGACACTCGAAAGCGAGCTGGCGACCAGAGCTGGCAACGCTGTTAGAAGACATCACGAGCACAGTCCTCGTAGTTCCGTTGTGTCGTGCAGAGCGCAGCAGCAGTAAACAGAGCTATCCTTACGGCAGACGATATGAAAGCCGCGACTATGTCGTTGTTGGCTGGTAGTGTTTAATTGCACAGCTCAGTGTTCTTTAACGGTCACAGAAACAAATAATTTTTCAGCTGTTATGTTTTCTAGAAATATGGAAGAATGCCACTACGATGTCACTTTCTAACTTTACAAAAATTAACACACGAACAAACTCATTTGAGTAATGTAGTCTTTGGCAAATTGAAAGCTGCCACATACAGTGACTATTAAAATTATTTATGTGACTGTTACAACTTCCTACAAGTCGAACGTTAATGACTTGGCAGAGTTTATATCTTATATGAACCTATGACATTTTTTTTGTTAGTAAATAAACAGTGGGGTTGTTTATATAGCGTTTTATAAAGAAACTAAAAACATATAATTTTCTTCAATATTCCAAAATTTCATTGTTTATATTTTTTTAAATTATTTTTGCATGAACTACTGTGACCCTACCTGTAATATCGATAACATAAATTTGCATAACTAGACATCGGCACATATCTAACACTCCCCCTTAAGAGGCTTAGATTAATGTATGTGCTTACCTTTGGATTTTTTACTTTGTTTTTCCATCACTGCAACATTTAATCATTTTGCTCTGGAGTCCCTTTTCTTCCCTCGTTTGGGAGACTGACGGTTTACCACCAGAGGAGTAGGTAAAACAGAGTCGATAGCATCAGGACTGGCATGGATGTTTGTTCTCTTTGGCTTCTGATTGGGGTTTTTGGTCCCATGTAATTATTCAAAGACTTCCCCCCCCCATGCCACCTTAAATGGGCGATACGCTCCCGCACCTAAAGGTTGTAGCAAATGGGTCGCGTGAAAAGGTAATGTGATAATATAAATGTCGTTTTATTTGGCAGCGTTGATAGCATCTTCTGTAACATGCAAAGCGTGCGAGTCCATCAGAAGAACAACTGGCCTTGCAGGGGGAATTGAGTGAATGAAGTGGTGAAACCAGCCATAAGAAAATTTCACCACTAATCCATCCTTTTGGCGACAATTTTACAACGGTTCCTTGGATTGTGTCCTTCTGCAAATCATCGGATATTCTAACATCTTTAAAAAACTATTAAAGGAGGAATCCGTAGGCCCCTGGCAGATACACAACCAAGGATGCAATGGATTTCTCCATGATCAGCGTAACTCCTTTTGTATGCATATTTTCTTCCAATTGCTATCACCATTTTTGAAGGCTCTAACCACATATGACCCGCCAGTTTCGTCGCAATTCCAAATCTGATCCGGTCTATCTTCTAAGCCCAATTTGACCAACAGGGACTCCAGGTTTTCATAAAAATAATTTAGGATTTCTCTGTTTGCCATGGACGATCTGTAAGCTGCGATATTCTCTGGTATCCTGAGAGAAAAGGCAGTATCTGCTTTTATAATCTTTCCACCGCCATTCGCCAGCGGCCTGTTCTTCGTTGAAAGGGTGTTTCGTCTCTGATGATACAGCAAGTATCTTATAGCAATGGCACTGAGACCAAACCCTAATTCCTGCATAGTAATTATGTATTTTAACAGCCGCTGCTCTAGTTCTGCAAAAGGTTTCCCTAATTTAGGCAAGCTTTGCAGGTCGCCTTCATTCTGGGACTTACATATGATATCAAGTCTTTGAGAATTGACCAGGGCACCGTGCATTCTTTCGAAGCTTTATAAATAGAAAAGTTGTTTTCACGAACTAATTTTACAGCTCGAAATAGGTCGTCTTGCTTATACTGACGATACTTGATCGTCTTCGTAGCCATCTAAAACAGACAGTCGTGACTCAGATGTAAGCCTATTTATTATGTATTTTATTATTTTTACTATCCATGTCTCATTATAATATAAATTTTTTTATAAAATTTTATTAAGAATATTTGTCCCGTTCATTTTCTGTCCATAAATGAGAGCATTATGAATGTTTTAGGCTAAATATTCTAAACTGGCCGTTTAATGATACCTTGGTTATTTCGTGATATGCTTAATTGAGTCACCAGTAAGTTAAAAATGTTAATATTATTAATACATTTTATTTCCTACACCTGGATAATGTAATTAAACTACCTGCTATTAGAAAAATATCCAAAAAAATCCCTGTACAGAACACTTGGGAAAATGGTGCCCATAAAGCTAACATGTATGCACGCAAAGCTAAGGAAATAAAGTAAAAAAACAATTTAAAAATAATTATTTTTTGGATCTAAAATAATTAGTACAGTGTTGCCTTTAATAGTTCACAAGAACTGCGACTTACCATTCGTTTGAATACGTCATTCACCACTTTTTCAACGCCACTGCCAACACAGAGTTCAAACTGGACGCACTTTGTTCCACGACTGACAAGCTGTTTCACAGGGGTGAGTGACCTTTGTCCATGACTTGGCGCTACCTGGATCGTGAAGCGTACATCCCCTGCCATCTAGCGTCGCCGCTAGAAAACACCACCACCATCCCCTGCCATCTAGCCACTGCCACCGGTGGTTATATTGTGCGAAGCAGATGAAAAATTACCACTAACTTACCACCATCACAAAATTACCCATGTTTACCCTACCGCCTAGGTTACTTCTAACTATTCTGAAGCCCTGTTAAAGTTATTTTATTCAGGCGATTGCTCTGCCTCATGTAAACAAAATGTGTAGAAAATTACACCCAATGACAATGCACCGAATTCGTGCGCACTCATTGTAACAACATTTTGCATAAGAACAATTTCTTACTGGCCGTTACGAATGCACCTATATTATCCATGTGTTTTATATAAATTATAAATGAAATAATATAATGTACACGTAAAATATAAACAAAAGTTCAATTTAACACAAAATAAGGGATTTAAATGTAAACAGAAGTATAAAACACTTGTGATACATGGCTAGGGCCACGAGGAGATTCCACGACTAGTTGTACTTCAAAACACGTTAGTTCAGAACCGATATCTTGGTTGGATGATTCTAACTTGCGCGCGTCTCAAGTGTCTGCCAGCCAATCACGGACGTCCAGCAACGGGGTGATTTTATCCCGGTTGGTCCAGTTAATTAGAAAATGTCTTCTCGCGCAGACACGCATCCAATAGCCAGAGGATATTAGCGAACCTACTCGTAAGGAGTTGAAACCTATTCTGTGCATAAATATTTTCGCGAAAAAAATATGTGGCCCTATACATGACATATTTAGGATACAACAGAGCTCATCAAACATGGGGTGATTTTTCAAAGTGAAGTGAAGAGATCTGGACGGCTCTTAACACCGAGGTCTTGAGAACCGATGAGGGTGATTGAAGTGAATATGGAGCTGGCGCCGGACTGAAGGGGTGTGGGAAACGGGAGATCCCCGAGAAAACCCGCCGACCAACGGCATCGTGTGCCATGATTCCCAATTGCGAAGATCCTGTGACCCGGCCGGGATTGAACCCGGTTCGCCACGGTGTGAGGAATGCGATTTTGCAAAGGTTTGACTTAAAAAGTCTAAAGAAAACGGGAATTGACTATAAATGATTCTAGTCGTGTCTGTGCCGCCTTTTAGGCCAACAAAATCTCTTTAAAATAGAAAATACTTTGTCCGTCTTTGCCAGGGCGACACTTCTACAAAAAAAAATTTGTTTAAACATTCTAATACCTATAAAATGATGGGTTCATTAACAGTTATAGAATCAACAGACGTACCAAAACACGAATTTACTCCTAGTTACTCTCTTGTAACATTGTTACTCTCAGCGGCATTGTGAAATGTGGTCGAGGAACACCTAAGAGCATCTGGCATCTGTCGGGTGGGTGGCTCAGCTCTGTCCCCCACCACCAGGACCGCATAGCGCGACTTTGGTTATCAACCTTGCTACAAACCTCATTTCTCATGACCCCGCGCCAAACCCACGCAAGCCTATCTTCGCCAACTAACAACTTATGCCTGGTTCACGCGTACGCCCGATCACGCCGAACAGACAGAGCGGGGAAACTAGAACAGCCAATCAGAAGCCGTCCTCGGTTTCTGCGCGACTCGTCTGGAAACCGAGGACGGCTTCTGACTAGCTGTAATAGTTTCCCAGGGCTTTGCCCTACTTTCTCCAGCCCCAATCCTGTCGAAGGAATATAAAGTCACCCTTCGCGACTGTCACGCAGATTTTCCCAGTGTCCTTCCGCTCTGCTTTGCGCTGGTTTGCTATGCTCAGGCCCATCCTCTGCCGTGGTGTGATCACGGCTACAATTGGGGCCATGTCACCAGACAACCCTGCTATAAATGCGATGCACACCTCCGTTTTGAACGAAATAGACTACACCCGAGGCGTACAGAGCTTGCCCTGAGACGCATCCCATTCGCCAACCATTCTTATCTACTATAGGCAGCGCCCGGAAAAATTCGCGGGCTCATATCGGGACAAGCTAGAATTCAAAACACGTGCGTTTATATAACTTTACCCACGTGGTCCTCACGGTGTTTGACAACTCCTGGAGAACATTGGCCCAATCGTTGCCTTCCACTGTGACAGCAGACAACCAATGCGCAGCTGATATCGTCATATTTGTACATACGACTGCGCAACTTAGCCACCAGGTCAGTTAACTCACGAATTCTTCAGGTCTCTAACTATAGGCTGTCCACGGTAAAATGAGCACTTTCAAAAGCCCTTCCAAAAAGATTTACTTATATTCACGTTGTATTTTCTTTCGCCTTATGTAAAATTAACATTGCCGTGGACCTCGTCACGTTATTAATGCGTCGGTCAAGTGAAACTGTGGAATTATTAGGAAAGTATATATTTTACGAATGCGCTCATTTTTACACTTCAATGCTTCAAAAAACCAGAAAGCGAAAGAAATAATTTAAATGATCACAAATAGTTACCTAAATATGATACCGCTTTCCTTCCATCGTTACCAACTATACTGAGTGCATGTCACTCAGTACGCCCGTTAAAATACATTCAGGCAGGAGCAGTGACCTTTTTCTAAGGTTTAGTTCAAAATTGCTCACGTTATCGTGAAAAGCCTTTATCGTGCATGCCAGAGGGCTCAAAGAACTGCCCAGGAGCTCACGCTGGCGTAACGAAATTCGGGGGCTCGCCAGAAGAAAAAAAATTCCTTAGCTCATTTAACGTGGTAAAGACTACCCTTTCACTCGGTCGGTCTCACACTAAGCAGCATTATTAAGAACACTTGTTTTGAAATTAAATGCAACTGTAACGGGGCCGCGGTGGCGCAGCGGTGAGACAACTCGTCCCCACCAAGGCGAATCGGGTGCTCGATTCTCGGCTTGGTTACCCCCGGATCTTCACATGTGCCGTGCGGTTCCACTGGTCGGGGGTTTTCTCGGGGATCTCCCATTTATCCCGCCCCTTCATTCCGACGCCGCTCCATACTCGCCTTGCTTCTTCCTCATCGGCTCTCAAGACCTCGAAGTTAAGAGCAGCCCAAATCCCTACACTCCTCAATTCTGGATGTGATAATTAAATAATACATTATTTCAAAGTAAAGTAATATTTTTTATCTTCAATTTTAAGTACATTTAGCGTTGCACAAACTCAATGGAATATTCAACGTTTATGGCGTAAATCATAATTTTCATAGCTAAAATGAACTATAAAATACTTAAGACAACTGTTAAAAACACACTTGCAAGTATATTCGTACTCAGTAGGCATTCGGCTGTATTATTTACAGCACTTCGGATGCCTGTCCCTAAAATTTATTCCAGTTGTGAACACGTTCACCTAAGTGCAGAAGTTAATTATACAATTCCTGGAAACTTAAGCAAATAGTTGCTGAAACACGTCCTGAGAGGAAAACTTATGTAGTTATCGTATTCCCCTTTGCAGTAATAGGAATGATAATTTGCGATGCCGTGTTCTGCTTGAGAATGAACAAGTTACCGGTAATATATTTTTGCGGTCTACCCGCATCGTAAATATTATTATAATGTAACGTAGAACATTTTTCACCGTTTTTGCATCTTGTCGACATAATTTATGAACTTTCCACACGTTTGAATTTGCTTATATTTGACACTTGTCATTTTCTGCATGTTGTGACACATATTATTTACTTAATTTTTTGTCTATTTTCACATGGTTAGGATCTTAAATCATTAGATGTACAAATTGCAATAATCATGTGTAAATGCATTTATTTGGGTAGTTTTATTTTTGGTTTGTATTTTTAAATTTATATTTTATATTAATTACTTTTTCACGGTCTCAGCTGACCGTTAATGTTTCAGGGATATTTTTGTATATTTTTATTATATGTCTACGAGACCTTAAATTCTATGGATTAGGGATTTAGGCCGCTTTGGAGTGAGTCAGTTTAGATTTACGTAGCGAGCCATTCGATTGGCCAGCAGGTTAAAACCCTGCACCCTTATTGGTGGGAGAATCCAGCATAAGGTGGGCAGGTCTATTTCGGTTAGAATCTCGCTCTCTCTGCCGCTATCTTACAAAGGGTCAAGACATTAGAACAGGACGCCCGTCCAGAAGTTGGACGAGGCCTAGGATATTTAAGTTATATTTTAGGGTGTTCAGTTTGAACAGCTCGCTTTAAGTTTTATTTTGTATATTAACGTCGAGTAGAGCGTGAAAGAACTCCTCCGTTTTAGTATTAAGCAGCTGTTTAGTAAATAGTCAGGTAGTTAGACGTCGCTACGTTCGTGAGCCGTGAGCCACGTAAGACAGAACCCCTACACTTCTTATTGTCGCATCCTGAGCCTACAAGATTTGATCCTGTCCTGTTCCTACAAATTAAATGGTATTAATTTTTCTTCGAGATCAACTCCACAGTAACGTAAGAAATACAGTATTCGATTTTGCTCCGTATCTAGTACAGACAAGATGGCGCTTGTTCTAGACTTTTAAACCCAACGCCATGTTGGCTAGGCGTCCGTAGCTTAATGCAGTACATATTTACTAACCACAAGAAACCCTAGTGAGAGCTTTAGTGTTTTAACGGCAGCAGCTAAGCCAGAGGATTAGTTTAGTAAATTTTGAACTGAGACATTTTTCATTTAAGAGAGGATTTTTACTGTGTAAGTGCGTTACGTCAGACTTTCATACATGCTAACGACCGTTACGCCCAGCCACTCCCTAACTGCAGTGTGGGTTCTAAATATATTTTCTTCAGTATTGTCATTGCCATTCAGGGTTGTTTGATAGTTTCATTTTCCAGCATTGGTTTTTAAGTTTACACATATCTGAATATTTTTATTGAATAAAAGGATAATTGCTGGGAATAACATTGTATCTGACGTGTTTTCATATTCTCACATCTACGTGATTTCTTGGTTTGGATCCTTTCCTAATGTATGTAAACTGAATCTGAAAGAACGCAAAGTAGGTTTAATAGTCTTTGCATGTCACAACAGTTATTCAGCTGATTGGCAAACTGTGCTTTGTCGTGAAGTGTAACAAGGTGAGTTTGGTACGCAGAGAGCATCTGGAGTCGGAGTCCGCCTGGCTTCTAGCGGACTTGTTACTGAGCTGCATCAACAGGCTACTAATGTCCCATGCCAAATTGTATAAATATAGCCAAAAAACTGATGAATGAATGCGATACGAGAGGGAGGTGCATGAGCTATGGAATTAACCACATATGTACGCAGGTAGAAGATCATACACACGTCACGTTGGCCAATGAAATACAGTCTTAAACATCATTTCAGTTATTTAATCTTGCTTAGTTTAAGCTGGCGCCCTTTACCGAGTAATATCACGTGGCAGTACACCAGTTAATTTCCCCTCGACATCAATATTCAGAAACTGAGTCACTCTCCCCTCGTTAAATTAAATATATGAATGAAGTACAGCATTACACGCACTGGAGGTGCCATCATATGATTAACACAGTATTTACTCCAGATGTAAAGGGGCTGAGTTGTTTCAACAAGCTGTTCCAAAATATTGCGACATCTATTTACGCTGCCGTGAAAAAAAAAAAGAGATGATGCGCTTAGTAACAAAATTATAGTGTGCGAAATTTTACTTGCACAAAGTGGCAGTACCACATAGCGCCTGGAGGCAAATATGTTGGGTATCCTAGGACACAAAGGAAAATCGCGAAGAAATTTGTGCAACATATCTTCGATAACACCCTAGCCAGTTTATGGTTTTTCCAATTGCATGATCAAAGTTTTGTGCCGTCTACATTTTTGCAGAGCAACTGCAAACGTCGCGGTTTAGAGTATCAGAATCCTCATTGGCCCAATGAAATGAGATGGCAGCTTCATGCATGGACGACGGCGAATAAAAACAGAAAACTTCCCCAGCACGTACTAAATAGTGTGTTGAATCCTAGCAGATAGAGGCTATTTTAAAATCAACGCATGGAAAATGTCACTACCCTTGCTTGCGTGTATTTTAACGTCCACGCTGAGAGTCATGCGTCCCGTAAAGTTGGTAATGACGTTTCCATAGCTCCGAACTATTACCAACTTCACGGGAGCAGATCGTAGATACCGAGACGTCGAGACTTTTTTTACTGTGTTCATCTTGTTACAGTTCATTTAGCCATTTGTAACTTGTGCTGTCCTTGGTGTTTTGTGTTGTTCGTTGTCTGGCTCAATCATGTTTCTTTCGGGTCCATTTTTAAATTTGGTGAGGTTTTTTGATGTTTTGTGTTTCGCATGTAAATGTAACTAATGTTGCCTCGCCACATTTATACTGTCTCTATCGATATTTGTTTCGTTCGTTGTCAGACTGGATCAGTATAATGAGTTGTTGTTCCTTTAATGTGTATATTTATTTTGGCAGTATGAGTTTCGCTACTTGTTTCCTCGCAAGTCTGCTATTGGCTCAGAGGCGTCTAGGGCGTGTCTAATGAACTGTGATCCAATTGCAAAGGTGACTTCACTGTATATATGTTTGACATCTCTCTTGCCCCGAAATGAATTCACGAAATTTTCCTATCCCCAGAGATAAGTGAATATATTTCCCTTATGGCTATTTACGTGCAATGTTACAGAGTGGCAAAATATTGAGCAATAGAGTGTGAAGCCACGTACACGACACGGAGAGCGACAAAAACTAAACCTGAAAGGGTGCCGGGATTTAAGTCTGCACATCCCGATGAGAAGCGGGCAAGGGGATCTGGCTGGGGATAATGGGAAACGGAGGGATCGATGGGACGTGCACAAAGGCACGTGGCAGCGAATTCTAAAACAGCTCTGGCAGCGATCCTGAAGTTGCAAATCTGTAGACCTTCGTTTCGCAAGCAGAAAAAGACCGCGTCATATACCGATAAATCGCCGCTTGTGTGTCACAGTTTTCTTTCCCCCCCCCCCCCCCATTTGCACTTGCGCTGAATTGGCTTCGCGTCTGAGTGTTAACTGCTCATGTGCTCACTACGAATCTCGTTAAAAACCACCCGTAACTATCTACCTGATCGTGCAAGTAACGAAGTTCTTTACCTAACAGGGAATAATCGTGCAACTTAACCACATTCACGTGTTCACATTTCCTCTGATTACTCGTACATTTTTTTATGTGGAACTAAAAAAAATATTTGTCCACACCTGCGTCTGCACATGTTACAGAAAAATTCTTATCAAATGAAAAATACGAACCATACAAAAAAAATTTCCACGCGGGCTATAATTATAGAGATCGGATAATTACGCAAATTCGTTGTAGGACAAGATAGACTTCAAACGCGAGTACACTGAATTCATCTTTGCTATTGTTTCAGAGTTTATTATCCACGCCCTAGACGACTCTGAACCAATAGTAGACTGGCAAGGGAACAAGAAGCGAATCCCATTTCGCCAGGTGAGGAGTAACGCTAGGGCAACAGCCAATGATCAAACATCTGGAGCTCGACTGTACACAGGATTGTGCAGTCTAGCCTGCATGTCATTGAACTCGCGAAATTTTCCAATCCCTAGATATATTTGAATACCCTGCCGACGGACCTGTAGTTGTCCTGCGATTGTCGACCGGGCGTTGATGAAAAATCACGGTAACACTACTCACGCGTGTGCTATTTCATCTCACGTAGTTTCTGAAATTGTCTGTATAACTGCACTGCGATGTTAAGTAATAGGATTACTTGTAACAATCACTGTTCCAGTAATTTATACTTGTAACGAACTACATTTCAAAACAAGTAATTCGTACTTGTAATCAGAATACATAACATTAAATGTAATCGCTACAGTTAGGTAATCGTTACATTGCATTCATTTACCGTCACTTTTTATCCTCCCGATGTGTTTAGGATAAAGTTTAAAACAAGAAGTACCGCAATGTATGTATTAGCGATGTTAATCTTACGGTCGTGGGGCTACGATCGCTTTGTGGAAAATACACAGAAGTGGCTTGTCTGTTTCTAGTAATCTTTGCCTCTTTGCTTCCACTTTTCGCATGTTTGTTCCGGTGCACTATGTCCACTACTCGCTAGCATGGAAGGTAACCTAAGCAAAAAAAAACGACAATTTCAAACGCTCATGAAGACAATGAGGGTAGAAGTTCTCAGTTTCCTCACCTTGAAGAACATTCTGAGTTATCTAGGAAGCAGAGCAAGGAGAATATGTGTGTGAGGTGCAAATTATGTCTGGGAAACAAGTTACTCAGATCAGCATTGAGCACTGACTCGAATTTACGGGAAAACATCATCGATGTAAACAAACTAGATAATTATTTTCATTTATTAAATGTGTTTAACTTTGTTGTGTAATGACTGAGAATTTGCCACCTAATTTATGTACCGAAATACAGGGCAATTTAACATGCTAATTAAGATACAAGGTTACGATAATTCATTTACTGGTAGATATATGCAATGTTTGGATGTGTTTTTACTAATTTGCACATAATCAAGATATTTGTGTACCTGTTCATGTTTCAGAGTTAATTATTTGGTGCTTGTGATTACCACAGCTACCGGCTACAGACCTGTCGCCATGGGAAACATAGTTTGTTGATTTGAACGAAGTGGACGTTCTGTGATTGGCCATAGTTCTAGCGTAACCTTGAGCTCCAGGGAGCTTAGCGTGGCCATGTTGAGTCTGATCCTACGACTAGGCGGGTCGGGACACGTGACACCTACCCGGTAGGTTTTTCAATTGCAGATTTAGGAAAAGAGACGCGGGAGCCGCAATCGTATAACAGACCACCAAGAAGTACACCGGGACGGTCGTCAAGTAAAGAAGAGAGTCTGTTCGGGCTGTAAACCGGAGGAATAGATTAATACCGCGAACGACCGTGTGGTACTTATTGGACTGTATGATTCGTGGACTAAGGCCCGTGTGGATAGAGCCAGGAGAGCCCATGAAGTACATGCCCCTCAGGCCACTAGCTGCTGCGTTTCAACGTACTTCAGATCACATGCTAACGTGTGAGTTCGTAAGATTTCTACGGCTACAAGTAACGTTATTTTTGAGATGGCCACTGATATAATTTCATTGCATACTGCTACAGACGCACGCCATGTTCCTGAACCGACGCCAAGTGAATTTTGTTAACAGTACAACCTACAACCTCTGAGTATAAAGAGCCCTGCTGACAATCGGATTGGTGTGAGCGTAAATTAATTTTGATAAAGTAATGATTATTTAATATATATATACACACAAATAATATTCTTATAAGGCGTATATCACAAGGGCGTTACTACTTTGATTACGGCCACTTCATGTATATTAGGTGTAATTCTTATTAAATATTTTTAAAGTTAATATAATATTTGATAAACCTTATATATTACAGTTTAATTATTAGCAAGAAATAATTTATATTTTAAAATTACCTGGAGTGTTATTGCGAGTGAGTAGTAGGCACATGGGGCTTCGGGCACAAGGGGATCGAGAAGTGACTCGGTGGCTCGGTTGCCATGTTAGATTCCGGGCTTCCCACTCTGTCAATCCGGTCACGTGATCGCCATATTGGATTCCGTTACGTTGGTAGTCAGTACGCCACCATATTTTTAGCCAGTACGCAGCCATATTTGTAGCCAGTAGGTCGTCATCTTTGTAGCCACTACATCGCCAATTTAAAATGCCCTTTGGTAACAACTATGTTGTTTTTTCATGCTCTTATATTCCGAGGGTCTTCTCTGAGTACTCCCAGATTTTTTCTCTCCTGCATTCGTTTCATTCGTTTCATTCTCTTTCTTTCCTTATTTATTTTTTCTCCTCCTCTGCCCTTTTTACATTTACATGAAGGCCGCCATATTTGATTTTTGTTTGTCATTTGTTCGATTATAGGCTGTTCACGGTAAAGTAAGCACTTTTTAAGGACCTTCGAAATTTTTCCTTTCATCCTATTTCTATCTTCCTGCTGCTTTTTAATATAAACATTATTTTGTGACCAATAAACACAGTGTATACATTTCACCACCCTCAAAATTTGATGCCTGATGCTGCAATAAGATATATTTATTAGTGGTTAGAGTCTTTTGGGAGGGCCTTAAAAAGTGCTCACTTTACTGTGAACAGCCTATAGTCACATTTGCTCCATTGTCATTTTGGTTCTGGTAGTGACCGCTAGGTGACGCGCCAGCCGCTCTATTAGTAGATTACTCACCTTTTTTCGCCGCCAACTGTGTTCTGGAGTTGGCCACTAGGGGCACTGCATTTTTTTAGCACTCAAGATACCATCTGTAATGACGCGGGATCAAACTGCTGAAACTTGGGTAGACAGACTTACGCCTTAGACTACTTGGCTATCGCGACATGTGCTGGGTCAAGAGTTTATATGAAGTATATAGCTTGGAGATGAATAAATAATATATTATCTCTCATTAAAGTCATTACATTGACATATATAATATATTTTTTAAAGTTTTTATTTATATATAATAATTTTTTAAGTAGACCCTATATTTCTATTATTTATATTTAAATCATATAATTTTAAGATATAATATTACTTTTTCATTCAATATTTTAAGTATTTATTTATTATTTCGATTTAACTTAATTAATTGTTCAGTGTTGAAAGATAAGTTGAGGGGTTTGGGCAGCACCTAACAACTAGGTCTTGAGGACCTATGAGTGGGTGTAGTGAAATTTCGTGAAAATTTTTCAAAACTAGTTATATTTCATAACACTGTAGGGTCGTTTACCTATTTCGAATGGCTAAATTACTTTATGGCACGTGTTAATTGTCTGCACACGAATCACGTAGGAGCCGTGCCGATGTTGCCGGATCCTGAGTGGCCCGGTCAAATATGAAAACGCCTTCTCAAGGAGATAGCAACCAATGGCAATATACAAACTACTGTTGGGTGCTTAAAGTATTGAAGTCTACCGTGTACTCATAATTTTTTTTCGCGAAAAGTCACTGTCTCTACCTATGAGGGTGACACGAGGGCGGAATGGAGCAGAGCCGGAATGCAAGGGCGAGGGAAACGGGAGATCCCCGAGAAAACCCGTCGACCAGTGGCATCGTCCGGCACGATTCCCGATTGCGAAGATCCGGGAGTGACCGGGCTGGGGATTGAACCAGGCTCGCCTTGGTGGGAGGCGAGCAGTCTAACCACTCAGCCACCGCGGCCCCACGAGTGGTGTGGCGGTGAGTAGCTGGGTTGTGTGCTCGAAGTCAGAGGCGGGAAGTTGGGAACTGGATGTCATCCCCCTGCGAACCCATATTGCGCCTCGCAGGCTTGTGCAACTCCGGCTTTGAACGCTGGAACCAACACAGAATTACTTCTGTGTGATGACGACGGCACATGTGTAGACCGAGGGCTGGCACTGTTTCAGCGAGAGTGCTCAGCCAGACCTTCGACTAAAGTCCGCCACACATGACACAGACTGTCGAAAACTTCACGCAACGTTTACTAATAACTAGAGACCTGAATAATTCATTTCAGGTCAAGCTAGAATTCGAAACACGTGCGTTTATGTAACTTTAGCCATTGGTCCGCACGGTGTATGACACATCCTGGAATACGCTTCCCCAATAGTCGCCTTCCACTGTGACAGCAGACAACCAATGTGCAGTTGATATTGGCATATTTGTACATACGGCTGTAGAGTTTAGCCTGCAGGCCATTGAACTCGCGAATTCTTTAGGTCTCTACCTATGAGTAGAGCCCCGAGTATTTCGGGGATTGAGTTGGCAGTAAGCAAGGCTGGACAGCCTTCTATACACTAGAGACAATATTGTTTGCTTATTGGTTGCTGTGATGTAGTGAGGCCTGTGTACAGGACTGTTAAATACTCTCTCACACTACTGCTTCCTGCTGATTACAGGCTCACAGTTAAACGGGGCGTGCTTAAAGAACTGTTGTCCAATCACAACATTAGGAGAAAAGAGCAAGTGTTTGGAGTGTACTTCGCCTCCGAATGAATTCGCGAAATACTCGTGGCTCTACCCATTAGACACCTCCTGGAGGTCTCGGAGCCAATAATAGGGAGGCAACAAAATGCAGGCCCAATTAGGGCGTGACCCTGGTGCGGCAAGTAACCAACGAGCAGTTGATGTCCGCTTTAGTGTACAAACGAATTTGGTGCCTATCATACAAGTTCCGGAATTTGCTTATTTTTCCGGTCTATATTAATACCACGTATACGCATGCTGAATAAGTAGGGACTGGTAAATTTCACGAGTTCAATGACCTGTAGGCTAGACTGCACAATCTTTTGTACATTGTAGCCTCACATGTTTGTTCATTGGCTGCTACCCTTGCGTTACTCCACACCTGGCAAAATGGGATTCGCTTCTTGTTCCCTTACAAGTTTGCTATTGGTTCAGAATCATCTAGGGCGTGCATAATAGAGTGCGATCCAATAGCAAAGATGAATTCAGTGTACTCGCATTTGAAATCTATCTTGTCCTGAAATTAATTCGCGAAATTTTCCGATCTCTGTGAATAAACAGTAGTGGTAAAGTTTTCCCTCAAAATTCAATGGCAGCTTTCTTATATTTTGAGATTGGATAGTCAGGAAAATTTTTGAGCCAACATATCCTCCATAACTACGTTCTTTACAGACCAATTACAAACGTTCAGCTTTACGTTGTCATTAGGAATATCCGATTTTCGCGCAAAGATTTCAGGGCCAGTTGTATAACAAAACGTTTTAACTCATTTATATTATCTCGATTGGACGACGTACTTGTTACGCGTATTACGCGTTCGGTAGTGAATCAGAGATGTTCGTAATAGGAGTAATTTAATTGTGATTGGCCAGTCAAAGAAAGAAATGTCTTGACAAAAAGACACGCGGCCAATAAGTAGAGCCACGAGTATCGCGAATTCATTCGGAGGCTCCAAAAACATGTTGTTTTCTCCTTATGCTGTGATTGGACGACCGTTGTTTAGACACGCCCCGTTTAACTGTGCGCCAGTAATAAGCAGGGAGCAGTAGTGTGAGTGAGTATTTAACAGTCCTGTATAGATGGTTCACTTGATCACAGCTACCAATAAGGAAACGATATTGTCTCTAGTGTATAGAGGGCTGTCCATCTTGGCTTGCTTCCAACTCAATCCGCGAAATACTCGCGGCTCTACCAATAAGCAGATGAAAACTGCTACGAGAGTCACGCATGGTGTTGAAATATAACTGGAGCTAAACACTTTTCGTGAAAATAAAAGGTGTCCCCCATTATCACTAACTTCACTGTTGCAGCGAAATTAATGTATGACGGGCCTATAGGTAAATAAAATTGTCGGAAATGTGAAGAGTACGCCAAATCCTAGGAACAGCTTTTCTCGCGAAAAAAATAAAAATAGTTCCTTCTTATGAACTGTTTGTTCATAAAAGAGTGAAATGCGATGTGAATTGCCTTCTGAGAGTAGCAACATTTACATATTTTCGGTGTAAAGAAAGATAAATTTCTAGTACTGTGTATGGATTAAAAACTTCCATTTCACTTTAGAAAATTAAATTTGATTTTTTACAGTGTATGGACAACCGATATTCGCGAAAAGATTTCCTGAATACGTGTACTTAAAAAAATGTTGAGCTCCGGTCCAGTTTCTTGATTGTATGATTTACTCGTCTCGTGTCTTTATGCCCCTCTCTGCTAATCACACACGTTTTGGCATAACGTATTTCCAAATAAACACCCTACCAGCCAGAAGAGGATCTCTGCTGAATGCCAGTAGGGTGTTCTAATCAACCTTTAACGAATCTCTCTTTGGAGAAAACTGCATGCCAGTAATTATTTGTAATTGTCTTCTTAAGCGCACCACGACCTAAGTGTCCTTGGAAGATTCAATGCAAGCTTGCATGACAGCTTGTATGGATGGCTCTATGAAGTATTTGGTCGACTGCTGGCAGCATGGACGTTTTCGTAATTGGTCAAGTGCAATTAACGATCGAAGGTTTCCTACACGGTTACAATTTCAGCCTATAAAAGGATGTGTGGTGCTGATAGAGACAGGTGTTTTTTTTTTTTTTTAGAGGAAAGATTGCAAGACCAGTTGCACTCCAAAACACTTTTATTCATATGCACTTTCGTGGTTGGATGATTCTAAATGTCACGTGCCTCAAGCGTGTGTCCGCAAATCATGGATGTTCAGTATCAGAGTACTTTATTCTGATTGGCCCAGTCAAATAACATGTCTTCTCACGTAATCACTCAGTCAATAACCAAAGGAAATTGTGTTTCTGGACGTAGGAAATTAAAGCCTAGCATAGCCATTAATAATTTCGTGAAAAACAGCTGTCTGCACTCATACGTCACAGACAAATCGCAGATATAACACAAATATACAAGTATTTGAATTCTATCTTGTCCTGAAATGAATCCGCGAATTCTTCAGGTCTCTAGTTATTAGTAAGAGACCTGCAAATTTCGCATTATTATTGTGGTTGTGGACGAAGGGCATTTAAATACTCGATAAGGCCACTAAACAAGAATCAATAGTTAACAAAATAACCGCTGAAAGTTAACAGATGCCAAAACAGCATTGCGTGAAAATTGTGGTAAACATTCGTATTTGTTTCAAGGAAAAGTTCCAGTTGTAATTGCAAAACAATTCGGTTGCTTGCGTAAAGAAATATTGCGGAAGTCGTGAGCAAAGACAGTTTCTAACCCTCAGTTTCAGAAATAAAAAGTAAAATCATAACAAATGCACTCGCCTTTATTTGGGCGGTAGGAAGTATTGTGTGACAGGTTATTCCATAGGAACCAGTGTTGTGTTTAATATCATTGAATAAAAAACTTTTGTATCATCAACTTTAAGAGTTATTATAGAATTTTCTTTGCGGAAACCAACTAAAATTTATGCAGTAAAACTTAGCAAACTTAATTAACGACATTGGCAAATTTCTGCAATTTTCAGTATTTTTTTATGTACTGTACAAAGTAATGTAATAAATTTAATTCCAATTTATATTTGAAGAAAGCGGAGTCAGATATTCATTAGCTGTGATAGGTACGGTTTATTAATTCGAAAAATTGTCGCTTATTCGATTCCTAGAAAAAATTCATAAGAAGCTTTTTACAATAACACCAGCACATTTAAACGTGTACTCTGAATGGAACTCGTGATTGCCATTTTAATTAATTTCAGGAAAGGGTTAATAACTTTATAGGCTATTCACGGTGTATAAGCCTCTTCCAACAAGTATTAACCATTAATAAATATATATTATTGCAGCATCAGACGTAACATTTTGAGATTGGCGAAGTTTTACGCTGTGTTTACTGGACACATTGCCATGTTTATGTTTAAAAGCAGCAGAAAGATAGAAATTATTTAGAAGGGCCTCAAATAAAGTGCTTACTTTACCGTGAACAGCCTATACAAAAAGTTCTTCTGCCTTCGCAATTCTCCGATAGCTGTAATTCCATTTTTAATTACAAACAACCCCTTCCCGAGGGTGACTTCAAAGAAGCTAATAATCCGTTGATCCTGCAAAGGTGTCGCCATCTGTTTGTGGCAGCACAACTGTTAACTTATTTCTCGGCAGGGAAAACTTATACTCTTTCCTTTAATACACTCGCTGCGTTTTCCTTTCTTTTTCAGGCTTAAAAATAACTTCCCTTTGGGCGCAAGAGAGCGAAATCTTAAACGGGGCAAACATTAGAGTATTCGCTTTGTTTCTTCCTAAATCCATGTTTGAGGGCCGGATTTTTCGCTCTCTAGAATGTCCAGAAGAAGTCAAAACAATAAATTCAGTTTGTAGGCTTACTGCTGAGTGAACCGTCCGTTAGCTTGTTTAATATTACGTTTTATCTGTTTGTAGTTTACACGTATTTCTTTATCTTTTTCTGTTGCCCCCGGGATTTAAGAATCGGACGTTAAAATTCCTAAGAATTAATGGTATTTAAAAAGACGATGAGATATTTCCTGTTGATACCATTTTTTAATTGAACTTTCTGTAGGTCTTATACGAAGCGTAGACTTAATGAAATCTAAGCACTAGTAACTTTGAATTTTATTATTTATTGTTACCAAAAGAATATATGTTCTGAAAATAAATAAATAAAAATTAGCTGTAAAGGTACAGAAGACAAAATTTCTCTCAAAAAGGGCAGTTGTAATAGTTAATCGCAAAGGTGCAAGCTCTACACTTGTTTGTCCGAAAGACTTTTGTTTCGTGTGCAGATATGATAAATATGTTCAGCATATGGTACAAAAAATTGTTGTAAAACTGTAAGTGTTTGGATGTTGCACGTATTTTTAAAGCTTACTGCCATATTTTGTTCTATTTTTCTAGAACGTTCATTTAATTTGAATATTTATGTTGTTATTATGGTTTAACGAAACTGGCTTGTTTTAATTATGTCCAGAGTTCATTCGGACCTCTCATTCTGCATATGTCGCCTTACAGAATAAATAATAATAATAATAAAATGTATGATCCTACACTTGCAGATAAACAGCGAAGAATACAGATCTACTTATGAGTATCCGGGCAGTAAAGAATCCAAACAGAAATGAAACAGGCCTGAATAAAATTAGACAAAAAATAAAACAAATTGAAAGTATATTAGTGTTTGGCGCCGATCAAAAAAACGCACCAATGACTTATATAACCTCATTCAGTAAGTTGATGGAGTGACTGGCGCACGACATTATACAGGATCGTACCACGGCGTCCATGAATATTAATGACTGTACTACATAAAGAAATTTCACCAACAAACATAGTAAAAATATAGGAATTAAAATACGTAACAGTGAAGGAATCGTAATTAAGGACAGGTGTTTTTTCGCGAAAATATTTGTGGTCATGCTAGATTTCAATATCCTATATCCAGAACAACGAATTCCTTTGGTTATTGGCCGCGTGTCTATGTGAGAAGTCATGTTCTTATTTGACTGGGCCAATCGTACTAAAGGACACTAAAATTGAAAGTCTGTCATTAGCGGACAGAAACCTGTGGCATGTGGCATTTCAAATCACGAAGGAGCATATGAACTAAAGTGTTTTGGAGTACAACCGGTCTTGAAACATTCTCGCCAAAAACAGCTGTCCCTAATGACGATACATTTGAAATACAGAAGAAAATTTGATTAGAAAAAATACAAGACATCACCGAATGTGAGACAGCAGAGAGAAAATTATTCTCGGCGTTTGTGGAGCTGTTATACTTCCGTTTCCTTTTTTTTTTTTTTTTTTTCACTCCACCTGTATATTATGTAAAATAACTGTATAAATAGCAAGGAATAAGTTTTCACCGGAGCTGACGTTATATTTTCTTAATTCTAGAAATGTCGCTAGAAAACTACAGTATAATCAAAACAATTTAACTAACGGAAAGATATTTGGTAGTACATGTTTTTCTTCTGTTTAACTATTACTTTATTAAATATAAGTAGCAAAGTACTTATTATAAACGAAATCGTAAAACAGAAGGAGCTAGAAGAAACGACCGAGTGTCAGGAAGACATGTTTCAACTTGTTTCGAATAGACGACTGTGTTAAATATAGACACTAGTGTTTCAGGAGCTAGTGAGTGAAGCAACAAGTAACCTGCGAACACAGCCAGAATTTCAATTTTGCAATAAAAAATTTCTGGGTGAATGTACCGTTGAAAAACACAAAATTAACTAAGAGAAGCTGTTACGAAAAGAAACACAAATAATGCATATGTAATTTAGCAGAAGAAATAGAGTTATGAACATGACAATTATTACAGACAGAGTTATCAAGCAGACAAACAAGGGGAATCTGCAAGCATATGGGAACAGATACCAGTTTTGGGGGGCCATGGTAGCACAGCGTATAGATATTAGAAAAACCTAGTGGGTTTCCTCAGACTACAACGAAGTGTTTGCAATGGCTAGTGATAGGAAAATTTCGCGAGTTCAATGACCTGTAGGCTAGACTGCACAATCCTTTGTACATTCTAGCCTCAGATGTTTGTTCATTGGCTGCCGCCCTAGCGTTACTCCACACCTGGCAAAATGGGATTCGCTTCTTGTTCCCTTGCAAGCCTGCTATTGGCTCAGAGTCGTCTAGGGCGTGCATAATAAAGTGTGATCCAATAGCAAAGGTGACTTCAGTGTACACGCGTTAGAAATCTATCTTGACCTGAAATAAATTCGCGAAATTTTCATATCCCTAGCAATGACGTTTGTTCAAACAATTAACCATGCCATTGCATGAATAATTCAAACAACAGATAAAACGCTTGCCTCCTACCACAGAGAACCGGGTTCGATTCCCTACGGGGTCGCTCCCGGATTTTCGCACGCTGGAATCGTGCCGAACGACGACACTGATTTTTGTTTTGTTTTCGGTATGTTGTCCAATACTTCCTTCATGCATATCTATTTATTGACTAAACTGTTTGTGTTATTACTTCTTTCTAGTTGGGTAATGCCCAGGGAAATGCAAAATTCGCGTTATTATTTGTCATCAGGCTGAACTTCACAGTACTGTATGTGGTAGAGCCGACGTTGTTTCTCCACCATAGGGATATCAGATTTCACGAATTCATTTCCAGCCTGAAGGTCACTGAACTCGCGAAATATTCCTATCCCTAGTTACTGCACAGACGTGAAAACACTCCCTCCCTGACTGAACTACGCGTGATTGGGGGCACGCAATTGTGAAGCGTTCCTCTATTGGTGCAGAGTCACCCAGGGAATGTCACATAAAGTATGGTCCAATGACAAACGCATTGCAAAGGTACATGTGTTTTGAGTTTAGCATGTCCCCAAATAGTAACGCGAATTTTGCAGGTATATATAGTAAAGCCTGATTTAGTTTGCAATTACTGAATTTGTACGCAAAACCGTGCCACGTGCCCAGACTGTACCTATTGTTTCCTGTTAAAATGTACACCATTCCAGGAAAAGATATGAAGTACAACAACTTGGACTGAATACGTCAGCTTGCAAATCGAGCTTCCGTTAGCTCGCGCAAGCAGCTGAGGATAACGAAGTAGTTTAGTTGAACTTCAGCTGGGGAGCAGAGTTCTTTGAACTGCTTCAAGTGTATCGCGCACTCGAGAATTGGACGGAGGAATTTGTGCGGTTTTAATGTCACAGCCAGTCGGACTTTGCGCTGTAGTTTGGGAACGAGACACAGCGCGTTCCTAACTCCGGAGTTGATGCGTCACTTGCCTGGCGCGAACTTCAGGAGACGTCGACTAGAAGCAGGGGAAGCAGACGGCCGAATTGAACAATTTCGAAAACAATTTTCCAAGGTATTATTATAATTTATCTCTCGAAATTCAGTGGGCTAAACCAAGTTCGTTAAGGGATGGAGGTCTTAATTAAATAAAAGTGTTATTTATAATTTCCTAATTTCATTTACAATAACCACAGACAAAATTCTCCCAACTCAACATCTCACATTAAATCGATATCCCCTACTGTTTACAATTAACCACTTCAAGTAATTCAATTTATGATTACCTCAAAAAATAAATGAAATTAAATAATTATAAATCAGCCCCAATAGACAGTTTATCAACCTATTCAATTGTTGTATAAATTATGCGTCCATATTTGACAGTTCCAATATTTACGATAAAATCCGTATTTCATGTCCATTCAGTCCCACCTGAGTTCAGTCCATGTCCCGCCAGTCCGCAATGTTCTAGAGTTCTCCGAGCGCCCTCAGGCACAGTAGGCTTCACTCGACGGTTTCACGCCCTCTCGTTCATTCACGCCACAAACAACTCATCCACACCATACCTATCTTCGCGTCCGCACTCAGCTAGATAGCCTTCGCCAAAGGCTGACTGCTGTCCCACTGTGGTTTGTATTTATAGGTCGCAGGCCGTCTTCCAGAAGTTTCGCTAATCCTCGAGTTGCGCTGAGTGTCCTAACGCCCAGAACATTCCTGCGCCTCCTGTCGGCTTCTCCAGTGTGGGTAGGAGGGGCTGTGACGCAAGCAAGTCTCGCCGCTGCCAGTTATTCACGGGATTCCCAGAATCGGGGCAACTAGGCAGCGAGCGCGTCGTTCCAGAAAGAGGGGAGGATCGAGGTGGGACACCACTACAGCGCCGGACAGCCTACCGGCGCCAGCCGCAGTGCGTAACGGTATTCTTTGCCCATAACTAAGGACGCCCGAATTTCGCGAAAAGATTCCACTGCCAGTTGTATTATTTCGTAACACTTTAGTACAGATCCACTTTCTTGATTGGCTGACCCAGGCGTTACGCTGTGTGTTCTCGCGAATCACAGACGTACATTATTGGAGTTACCTAATTCTGATTGGCCCACCAAGTAATAAAATGTCTTCTCATATAGATTCGTGGCCGATAAGTAGAGATCGGAAAATTTCCCGAAATCATTTCAGGACAAGATAGATTTCAAACGCAAGTACACTTAATTCAGCTTTGCTATTGTTTCAGAGTTTATTATGCACGGCCTAGACGACTCTGAGCCAATATCAGACTGGCAAGGGAACAAGAAGCGAATCCCATTTTGCCAGGTGTAGAGTAACGCCAGGGCAGCAGCCAATGAGCAAACTTGTGAGGCTCGACTGCACAAAGGATCGTGCAGTCTAGCCTACAGGTAATTGAACTCGCGAAAATTTTACCAGTCCCTACCGATAAGCAAATGAAAACTGCTGGCACGCCGGTAGGCTGTTGAAATCTAGCACGTGCAGACATCTTTTCGCCAAATTCGGGTGTACCTGCCTGTAACTGCTCATATTTGAACGAGAACACTGAACGGAGTCAATACTTTACGTTGTTCAAAATTAACGTACAGTCATAGAACTTTTCACGGAAATAACCATTTCACATACGAAAAACGTGCTCCGTGTTGCCACAAGACAGAACTTATCTCCTCACATACCAAACGATGAACTTCTTTACGTATCCAACAGCTTCGGACTTCGGGAACGAACCATTCCGGGGGTACACGAAGTGTCCTTCGCACCTGTAATGGGAAAATCAACTTTCCTACGACAATTTAATTACTGAAGCCACTTGAACCTGTTATCTCAAAGATGACTACAGTTAGTATCACGCGAAACTCTCAAACATACACTGTAAAAAATAACGGTAATATTACCTCACGAGCGCAAGGCAATATTCGCAAACTTGTGGGTAAGGTAAAATTACCGCACTCTGGAGTCAAATTCACGTACAAGGTAGTGGAAAATCCCATACATGAATAGGAAAATTACCTTACGACGCCGCTGCATCTTTTCAGCATTCTCAACAGCTAAAATTGGGGGGGGGGGGCGGAAGAAAAACATTTTAGAAACCTTATATTCACTAACGCTGTCACGCTGTCTTTGAAGTGTAATGGACAGCGCATCAGCTCTGCCGTGGTATATGTCCACGGTTCACGCCCACCCGCCAGCAAATGTCGAGGATTTTAGAGTTGAGGTTTTGGTTACTATTCGCCAGATGATATAGGTAATAACGAAATAACAGTACTATTACTCCAGGATATTTTTAAATATAATTTTATTATACGATGTAAATAATTTTTAGAGCTTGTGACTTTTCGCGAAAAATTAGAGTACACAGTAAACTTCAATACTGCAAGCACCCAACAACAATTTGTCTATTGCCATTGGTTGCTGCCTCCTTGAGAAGGCGTTTTCATATTTGACCGGGCCACTCAGAATTCGGCAACATCGGCACGGCTCCTACGTGATTCGTGTGCAGACAGTTAACACGTGTCATAAAGTAATTCAGCCAATCAAAGTAGGTAACCGACCCTACAGTGTTTTGAAATATAACTAGTCTTGAAATGTTTTCGCGAAATTTCACTACCCCCAATACCAATAATTTTCCTTTATTTGTATGGGATCCCCCCCTTTTTTTGTCAGGTACTTTCCCCATACGTTAGGGAATAGTATTTTACTTGTTATGTAAATTTACTCTACATTTAAGAGGTAATTTTACCTTACGTGTAGAGGTAATTAGCTTCCGTAACAGGCAAGGGAATTTTCCCAAAAAAAAAAAAATTTATAGTGTACAAGAAACTGAAGGAAAAAATTCGTGCTTCCTCTTCACCTTAACAACATAGAAACACTCACTTCCCATGTCAGTATGGGGTGGTGTAGTGGTAAGAGACGAGCACCATACGATATTTTGACTCGAGTAAAATCTCCACTCCAAAAATAAATATTTAACACTCCGCACTTCATACACATTTACTGGCATTAAAGCCAAGCTAGGATTGTCTCTCGCACGTGTGCCATTATAGGAACGACATTTCTGCTTGTCCCTTCATTCCTACTTAACCACAGTCGTATCAGTTCACACCACATTTGACACAGTTTCTGCACTGAATTATTAAGTTTATTACTTGCTGGCTGACAACCAATGGAGAACCAAGTTGACTGTATTCCAGTCAAACATCATAGCATGTGTAAAAAGGCACCCTAAAATCTGTAATGTTCAGTTCAGTTGTTATAAGTAGGGACAGAAATAATTCGCGAGTTCAATGACCTGTAGGCTAGACTCCACAGTCATGTGTATACTCGAGCCTCAGGTGTTTGTTCATTGGCTGCTGTCCCATAGAGTAGCCAGTGTTTCTTCACACCTGGCAGTATGACACTGGCTAGTTGTTTCCTTGCAAGTCTGCTATTGGATCAGAGTCGTCCAGAGCGTGTCTAATAAACTGCGATCCAATTGCAAAGTCAACTTCAGTGTACAGGTGTTTGGCTTCTACCTTGTCCTGAAATGAACTCGCGAAATGTTCTTAACCCTAGTTATAAGAAATGTTATTTATTTTATGTATGACAATTAGCACTGATATGCTGTCAAATCCTTGTAAGATGTTGAATATCATTTAACGAAACAATAAAACTATACATGCGGGATTTTTTTTCTTCAGAGTTAGAGCAATTTTCATATTTGGTGTAGCTCAAGTTACAAGTGGTCATAATTTTCTTAGGTGTTATACATCTTTTAGGCATTTTCTCCATATTCACTGGTTAACGCCTCTATAAACAAAATTATTATTTCTTTTTCATAATCTCTATATTTGTTAAGCGAGAAGTACGCAAAAATATAGTAGCAAATTTACGGAAAGTTTCGTGAAAAATTGACTAATTGTCCGTCATTCGGAAAACTAATTTCCCGGAATTTTACTAAGACACCTGGATGTTTTATTTACCACAGCGTTTTCCGTGACTTGACAGAAAATTGTTTTCAAACAGCGTAACGTTGGCGACAAATGATGAAAAGTTGTATTCACCTATGTTTAGAAGTGTGATGTCTTCTAACAATTCGAGTGCTATCGAAGTAACATCACGTCGTCTGAATTAACCTGCGTTGTATGGAGTTCGCCATGATATTGCTGCATCCGCATTCTTTTCATACACGGGCGAGGAAATGTTACTTCACCTGCACTTTACCTGCGGTTCCATGCAAAGTGATATTATGTCAGCAACGCTCAAAATGCAAATCTCTGAGATGAACATGATGGATTGTACATTATTGTACATAGGAAAGAAGAATTGATAGATAGATACAGATTTTTTTTTTTCGCGAAATTATTTATGGCTTTGCTAGACTTCAATATCCTATTTCCACAAACACGACTTCCTTTGTTTATTGGCCGCGTATCTACGTGAGAAGACAGGTTGTTATTTGACTGGGTCAAACAGAATAAAGTACTCTGACACTGAACGTCCATGATTCGCGGATAGACACTTGAGGCACGTGACATTTACGATCATCCAACCACAAAAGAGCATATGAACAAAAGTGTTTTGGAATCCAACTGGTCTCGAAATCTTTTCGCGAAAAACACCTGTCACAATTGATAGAGACCTGAACCATCCACGAGTTCAATGACCTGCAGGCTAGACTCTACAATCGTATGTACAAATATGACGATATCAACTACACATTGGTTGTCTGATGTCACAGTGGAAGGTGATGATTGGGTCAGCGTTCTCCAGGAGGTGTCAAACTCCGCGTGGACAAATAGCTTTTATATGAACTGATGTATATTAAATTCTAGCTCGTCCTGAAATGAATCCGCGAATTCTTCCGGTCTCTAATCATTGATTGGTAGGGGGGGCCCGAATTTTGTGAAAACATTTCTGCACACGTTAGATTTCAATAACCTAGAGGCGTTCCAGCAGTTTTCATTTACTTATTTGCCACGAGTCTTTATGAGAAGGCATTTTGTTCCTTGACGGGCCAACCAGAATTAGGTAACTCCGACACTGTACGTCTGTGATTCGCGAGTACACACCTTGGACCAGGCAATCAAGAAAGCTTACCTGAGCTGAAGGGTTGTGAAGTACAACTGGTCATGAAATCTTTTCGCGAATTTTGGGTGTCCTAATTGATTGGGACACTTCCAACTCGGTATTATACTGACAGAGAGCCAGCCGGTAATGAAAGTTGTTTAGTGTATGGACCAATAGGACAGTTGTAAAAGGGAATATATAGAACAGTAGAACTGAGAGCGATGCAGTCATGGATATATGAGACTCACTTCTATCTTGTCTTGATTGGGACACTTCCAACTCGGTATTATACTGACAGAGAGCCAGCCAGTAATGAAATTTGTTTAGTGTATGGACCAATAGGACGGTTGTAAAAGGGAATATAGAGAACAGTATAACTGAGAGCGATGTAGTCATGGATATATGAGACTCACTTCTATCTTGCCTTGATTGTCAGTAAATCCGTACAGCACTCATAGTGCTAAAACCGAACGATTTTCATTTTACAATTAAAAATTATCGATTTTATAAAATTTTGAAAGCATGGCATTAAAACAGAATATTCTATTGGAATAAATGTTATTGCAAATTAAATTTTACCGGTAAATTGGCTGTCGCCGACGTCCAGTTTAATTTGGTTTCCATAAGTTTCCTTTTGCGTCACCTGACGCGCTCCGGAATTTCGAACGGCAACCATAATTCAGAAATAAAAATTATCTAACGCATTGAACAATATGTATGTTACTAAACCTTTAAGACGAGAAGTTGATGACCGTCCGCATATCAGTACGTACTATTTACATATTATAAGAATTAAAATAATATATTTGCAGTTCGTCTCGAATGCAGAAAAGTAGACACGCTGCTGCATCCTATGACTGATGGGTTTTAATTATCAGGGAGAGAAAATTATGTCATAAGTGACAAATCATAGGGATGATTTCATTAGTAATTTAGAGGCTGTTCACGGTAAAGTGAGCATTTTTGAGGCCATAGTTACTTTTTCTTTCAGTAATATTTTATTCTTTAACAATTTCTTTAAAATAAATACTTATATTTAAGATATAAACATAGTGTATTTATTCCACACTATTCGGAACTAACGTCTAAAGCAAAGATAAAATATATTAATTTACTATTATTCCAATTGTCCATAGGTAGAGCCCCGAGTATTTCGCGGATTGAGTTGGCAATAAGCTAAGCTGGACAGCCCTGTATACACTAGAGAGAATATCGTTTGCTTATTGGTTGCTGTGATAAAGTGAGTCCTGTGTACAGGACTGTTAAATACTCACTCACACTACTGCTCCCTGCTTATTACTGGCGCACAGTTAAACGGGGCGTGTCTAAACAAATGTCGTCCAATCACAGCATTAGGAGAAAACAACAAGTGTTTGGAGTCTACTTCGCCTCCGAATGAATTCGCGAAATACTCGTGGCACTACCCATAGGGCTTTTGTTCCCTTTCTGGAGCATCTTGTGAGGCTGGCGTAATTGAGAGGACAGACTTGGTCCAGACGTCGCTGTTTATCATCGGAGAGATTGCCAGCAGGTTTTATTTCAAACAGTTCGACATCCGACATCTGATCCGAAGGAAATGATCAAGGGAAATTATCGCTGGTAAACCGTTGTAATGTGCAAAATCAGTAGTGTACATTGATAAATATTTCCTCTAAATATATGCAACAGAAAATACGAATTGCGAATAGAAAATTCCTATTTACCCAATTTTGTTGCTTCAAGTAGTATTTTTCCATTATTTTGTAGTAATAAAAATATTCTCTAATTAGGTTAGGGCATTAGATAAAACAATTACTGGCGCCGTGCTTATTAATATTCAGACCTATGTCCATGTGGGAAAATTCTTTCAGTTTCAGGATATGGGGAATGCCGTACAATAAGCAGCCAATGGCAGAAGATTGTACGGATATATTATGGGTTTTACTGAAAATTAAAAGAATTTCCCCATAAACTAAGGGTCCTATGCGAGAAATCACGGCGAATAATAATGACAGTGAGTGAAACAGCGAAAAATTACAATAAATGTTGTCTTCTTACGGAAATAAATGGACGTTACCAAAGCGTCGGTTGTCGTGTTTGCTTACTAACATTGCGCCAATAAATGAACACTTCACAATTGTGTCCACCAATCACGTGCAGTTCACTCAGAAAGGGCGTGACTTAACATTTATGCAGCAACCAATGGAGAAATGACGCCGGCTCGAGTATATATATAGTAACATGAGTTTTAGCTTGATGTAAAAAAATAATGCAAATTTTGCAGGTCCCTAATAATGAGCTATTTCATACGATAAGGCGCTGTGATTGAAATTTCGATAAGTGGAAGTGAACGTGCTATTTCGAAGAAGAAAATAAAGGGAGACAGCCAAACGTCTTCAGTTTTTATAAACAGGATCCAGATTGTTTGCGGTTATTCAGAAAATGAAGTTCTCTAACAGAGATGTATTGTAGTGGCTTGAGCTCTGGTTGTAAATATAGGAATCTAAGAATAGAGGTAAAGATAGAAAGTGGCTAGAGGGAGAGTGAAGAAGAGAAAAGAGTGTGCTGCCGTTGTCTAAACGCCTTTTTTTTTCTCCCTGGAGTTACAGCTACAGTTACAATAATGCTATTGTTGTATTGTTCCTCACAGCAGTCAGAGCTGTGAGAGAGCTGTTGACTGCAAACTGTAGCTTTGCTACTTCTAAATAGGGATATGAACAATTCGCAGGTTTCATCACCTGTGGCTAGACTTCACAGTCGCCTGTATACTTCATATACTAAACATAAGGTAGACCGATCTCGCTGGCTGTGCACAACCAATCTCCGTGTTCTTACACTGAATTGCTTTTCTGCCAATACGGCTAACAAAAATGGCGTCGATTGTATTTGAGATTAGAACACTGTTTAGTAAACAAGATATGTTTTATACTTCCTCTAACCAATCTGTAATGATTTTCGACTAAATTCGAACTGGTAAAAGTATTTTATTAATATAATATTGCTTGTCATCTAAAAATTAAGATGTAATCAATCACGTTCATCACTGTTGACCATGTGACTGATGTTGTGTTCCTTTGGGGTAGATCAATGTAGGGTACATGCGCAGAACACTAATAAGCGATCTACCTCAGATTTAGTCTATGGTATACTTAAGGCGGATTCCTACCCGCCATCTTGGATTTATTGATATTTCGCCAAAGCTACTATTTCAGAAGAGGTATTGAAATTTCTCGCATGACATATCCTAGATAACAGCTTCTCAAACTGTATCGAACTGCCACATCTTCGCTACATTTATTAATATTTAGCTGGTAACTGTCGAGGCGGAACACGAGATTGTTTCTTGCGGACGATTACAAAGGCGACGACATCAACAGTAATCAAGAAATACTGACCTTAGACAATGCACTAGGCAATGCTCTCTGCTCTGTCAATCCCAAAAAAAAAAACATGATAGAAAACTTTATTTCCAGAGTCTGGCACAAATTCCATAAATCCGAGATGGATGGTGGGAATCTGCCTTTACCTTCATCTGTTTGAATGGAGTGGAGAAATTTGCACGTCTATTAACAATATAGGTCTTGAGAGCCGATGAGGGTGAAGTGAGGTGAGAATGCAGCAGTCCCGGAATGCAAATGGGGGAGGGGGAATGGAAGATCCCCGAGAAAACCCGTCTACTAGAGGCATCGTTCGGCACTATTCTCACTTGCAGAAATCCGGAGGGGCTCGGCCGGGGATTGAACCCGGTTCGCCTTGGTGGGAGACGAGCCGGCCAACCATTCAGCCACCGCAACCGCCTATGCATATGAGAGTTATGTCTTCAAAAGCATAGAAATGTCCACATAAACGAAGCCCCGAGTATACACGTGCATATTTTCCAAAGGATTAAAATTTTGACGTAGGTGTTTGTCTAAATTTTTACAACATAAAGCTGTTTTCTAACACAAATAAATAAATTATATTTAACGCGAATTGATTTTATCTTACTCGCGTTGAACCTAAGTAAGTTAATTATAACACAGTTGTTAATGTAAACAGTTATGAAAACACGTTGTCAATCAGCGAATGGGTACGCCCATGCCATATCAAATACGTTCCTATTCTGTGTTTAGAACATGGTCTGCGAGCTGTGCACCTGTCGCCTACGACCTCAGAAAATGTTTCAACATGTGCACGTTACATCATTTAAATCCCTGTTCGTTGAACTTTACGTCTTCTACTTAGGCATTTGTTGTGATGATATGATCGATTGACAAGCCTGGTTCGTTTTCAGGAAGCGTTTCATCGATGAAGTAGTACGAAATGTTAGTTATAAAACAGCAGGGGCGACGAGAGCCAACACATTCCATCCTTCCTCCTGCGTTTCCACCAGGAGTGACTGGCAGGGAAGCCAGAGAGTCTTGACTCGGTGGCGGGAAAACAAAATGGAAAATTAGCAATCTGCGCTGGAAATAATTTATACAATTCAAAATGAAGTTGTCAAAGGGAATGTCGGCGGTCGCCACGAAATTGTGAAAATGGCGAGAAAGAAAATTACAGCCTGAATTTGGGAAATTACTTGTAAACAGGAAGTAATATTCGCCAAAAATAAGTTACAGCAAATTAAACTGTGAAAAAATTGTGTAATTTTACTCTAAATATATGTAGCAGCAGTGTCTCCACTGACATCGGTGTAATTATACACCTACATACGTCGATGTGTTTTTATTCAGCGTACATGTAAATTTATACTACAAATTAGGAGAATAACTTATAACTAACTTTACATAGAATGGTGTGAAATTACTATAACTATGTAATAGTAATTTCACCACTGTGCATGTGGAATTTCTTACTAGCAAAGAGTAAAATCGCAGGTTCACTGTTATTGTAATGAGACAACTTTGCTGTACATTTTTCACTGTTTCACTAACTATTTAACCGTCAGTATTAGAACTGCGTCTTGTTAATTCACATCCTATGTAGTGCATTTTTGTAATTATCATGCTATTTAACTCCGTTTTGTACCTTGGTAGTTTAACAGAGTTATAAAGTTATCTCCAAACTATGGGTAGCTTCGAAATGTGTAAATTAACACCAACGTTGTGTTTATTAATCCATACATTCATGTATTTTTTTTCCAAAGACATGTAGTACTTTCTGGATTATTAAGAGGTGCATATTTGTAAAATTACAAGTACTGTAGTTGTTTTAACAAATTACACACACAAAAATTAAAATTACCAAAAATTAGTATTTGTAAATTTACACTGATTTTTGACAGTGTACGATGTGAGAATTTGAGGTCACTAAAGATAAAAACTAAAGGAACGTGAACAATAAACTTTAAATAGATTTAAGTAGTTGAGCCGCAGTTTGTATGTGAGTATTAAGGAAAACCTACTTCTATACCGACAACCACGTTCGGAAAAACTATATCGTGATTGGAAGGGAGCGTTTAACAATTTCAACACTCGGCGCAACTGCGTGGTGAAATTTCCGCTTGCAAGCAAGCTAGTTGTGATGTGTGTGTGTGTGTGTGTGTGTGTGTATATATATATATATATATATATATATATATATATATATATATATATATATATATATATATATATACACACACCGGACGTTTAACTGACAGTCGCCTATTCCTTTCTCCAAGATTGCCCACAGGAAACTCTTCAGGTGCACAGACGAGTGGTTGTTAATGGCCCACTATATTCAAGGGTGTTTGCATATTCACGTCCATCTATAACAACAGTGAACAGAATAAATAATTTTTATCAGTTTATGAAGCCCAGTCACGTATTTTATGGTCAAGCTGTTCTTAAAGTTCTATGTTATTTTCTGAGAGATGGATCTCTCATTTGATACCTCAGAGACCTGCACATTTCGCGAGTTCAATCACCTGTAGGATAGACTCCATTGTCGTATGTAAAATCATGACAATATCACTGTTCATTGGTTGCTTGTTGTATTAGTAGAGATGCGAAGAGTTCGCGAATTCATTTCAGGACGAGATAGAAATCAAAATGCGTGCCTTTATATAACTCTAGCCATTGGTCCACACAGTGTATGACACCTCCTGGAATACGCTTGTCCAGTAGTCGCCTTCCACTGTGACAGCAGACAACCAATGTGCTGTTGATATCGGCGTATTTGTACATAAGACTGTAGAGTCTAGCCTGCAGGTCATTGAACTCGCGAATCTTTCACGTCTCTATATACTAGCGGTAGACGGTGATTGGGTCTTCTTTTTGTTGCGTGTTTGTTATTGGCTGAGAGTTGTCAAGGAGGCGTAAACTAACGCGTGGGCCAACAGCATAAGCAATACAAACGTACGAAGTTTCGAATTCTAGCTTGTCCCGAATTGAAACCGCGAATTTTTCAGGTCTATACATACTCCTTGCTGATCAGAATGCAGAATAAAATTGATTATACTATTATATGATATTATAGAAACGAGGGAATACAAATAAGTCGTGGCTCGCATAGTATACGGGCTCCGCGTTCAAAGCGTTAAACGACGTATACGCTAGACTCCACAGAACTATGTATTCCCTAGCCTCAGCTTTGTCTTCACTGGCTGCTGTCATAATGTGCAGTCAGTTACACCTCAGATCAGGTGGCACGGGATTCAGTGCTTGTTTCCTTGCAGGCCTGTGATTGGCTCAGAGTTCACCTGGGCGTGTCTAACAAACTGCGATACAACTTTAAACACGAGACAAATGTAGTACATGCGTTTGACGTCTAACTTGTTCGTAAATTAATTCGTGAAATTTTCCACTCCGCACAGACTGACCGCGCACCAGGTAAACGGTTGAGACCGAAGCACAGCGAAACATATAACTAGAGACGTGCAAAATTTGCGTTATTTTCTGGTTCCACAATGAACTTCACCGTCCTATACATATTCGAGCCGAGCTCTTTTGTTTATTGGCTTCCGCAGAAGTCAGGTGCCATTTTCCCTTTCGACTTGGTTGGACGTAACTAAACCATGATGTTGCTAATTGATTCTTATTGGTTCAAATAGGTCAGGGATGTTCCAGGCAAACTGTAGCCCAGTAATAAAACCAAAAGAAACGTATATCGTTTGGAAGTCTATTCTGTCCTCATATAATAACGCGAATTCGCAGGTCTGTACATATAACGGACACCAAAAGGCCGCCCAGAAAAAAACCCAGATGTGGAACTACAGATAGAAAGAAGCGATTTTCGCGAAAAGGATTTTGCGCAGACTAGATTTCGAAACCCTACTAGCATTTCAGCAGTTTTCCTACTCGTTACTTGCCGCGTGTGCATTCCGCTCACTCTCCATCCTCACCTCACTTCACCTCATCGTCTCTCAACACCTCGATGTTAACAGTAATTTATTTTGTTTGGGTGAGTGATTGAAGAGATTTGGGCTGCCCTTAAGAGCGAGTTCTCGATATCCGATGAGGGTGAATGAAATGAGTATGGAACAGTACCGAACTAAAACGGCGGGGGATACGGGAGATCCCCGAGAAAACCCGGTATCGTCCAGCACGATTCCCACTTACGAAAATCCGATGTAAACCGGCCCGGGATTGAACCCGGTTCGCCTTGGTAGGAAGCGAGCAGCCTAACCGCTCAGCCATCGTGGCCCCTTTCGTTAGGCTAATGTGATCCCCCTCCTCTCTCTCTCTCTCTTATTTATCGTGATTTTTGTTTAACTTAGGTTTGCTGTAAGGATTCTTCACACGTTTCCTCGAGTATCGCGCTAAAGAGAGTAAATAGGTGCACAGTCTACATACAGATTAACGATTACCTTCTACTTTTTCTTTTAAATTTGTCTTTATTTCAATGGCTGTAATTTTAATTTTTTATGTGTTGTTATTTCCGAAAAGAATAAACCACATTTCGTTTCAACTTATTTTCGGTGGATTATCTTGAAATGATGGTATTTCATTTATAGATAATATGAATAAAAACAGTGATAAAATAGGTCTGTTTGTAATGCCTATTTAAAAATAGTTCTCATAACATAAATGGAGAAGAGAAGCAAGACAGAAATACGAAAGCGGATATCTGGTTTCACTAAGCGCTTGCAGTAAACTTGCAGACATGCAGAGCAAACAACAGTTCTTTTTCTTTCACAAAGGAATTCAAATGTTTATTGTAACTAAGATAACACAGCCAGGTTATACACATGCACTATAAATAAACAGTTCATGTAATGTTTCGTTCATTTCAGGTAATGATATTGTGACAAATGTTTTTTTGCTTTAGTGCAGCCGAGTTACTCTCGGGCATTGTGTACTAAGTTCTAATTTTTCCTTTTCCTCATCCGTACTTTATGGTTATTCAAATAATATTTTCGATGGTTTCTAGTGCAACGATTCTCTAATGTATGTGTTTTTAGGATAGATAATCCAGATGTGCTATTATGTGTTTGTTACACATTGATGTAAGTGGTTAAGTGTTAGAGAAGGCGAAAGCATTAACTTAGCCACCACTAAATAAATAAATAAATAAATAAATAAATAAATAATAATAATAATAATTGCACCACGTATCTTTTTGAGAATACATTTACGTAAAGACTGTTCAAGGTAAAGTGATACTTTTGAACTTCACCACTGACAAAAAAAAACCACTGCCCATAGCTACATATAATGTATGCTACACTGACACGTGGGCTCGCAGTGATTTGCCAGCGAATTATTAAACTAATAACTGTGGTTGTATTGAGAGCGTAATATGTAGGTAAATTTAGGGCCACTGAAATATACGGTTCGTTGATTTTACACAAATTAGAACACGAATTTGTATATTATCAAAGGGGACATGCAAAATTCGCGTTATCTTTAGTTGGGAGGATAGATTCCATTGCCTTATAAATAGGGATAGGAAAATTTCGCAAGTTCAGTGATCTGTAGGCTAGACTCCTCAGTCCTCTGCATACTGGAGCTTCAGCTATGAGTTCATTGGCTGTTGCCCCACACCTGGCGGTTGTGGGGTTCACAAGGTATTTCCCTTGCAAGTCTGTTATTGGCTCAGAGGCGTGTAGGGCGAGTCTTTCAAACTGTGATCCAATTGCGAAGATGACTTCACTATATATGTTTTTGACGTCTATCTTGTCCCGAAATGAATTCGCGAAATTTTCCTATCCCTTCTTATAAACAAGTGATCACATTTTGTAGTTTGATTGGCCGAGTAGTAAATCCCTTCCCTCCCCCCATACAATACATCAGGCGAGCTACCCCTTTCAGATAAGGGTTACAAAACGTGATACAGATACAGTACCACAATCACACAAACACACACGCACTGTCACTCAAAGCGCGGGGAGAAAAACATGAGCGCAGCTTTGACACGTATCCAGTAATCCCTGAAAGAAGAATTTCACGTAGTTAGGAGCCCGCTTTTTAAGAAGCTCCAGTTAAGTCCTCGAGTGTCTGACCAGATCTGGAAGATGTTTTCCACGGAGAAGCGGAAATGCGAACAGAGAAAATGTAAGAAGATCTTGTGCGAGAGTGTACACTTCAAAGAAGGTATCAACAACGCGGTCACTTCCTAGCGGATGAGAGAAGCTTTCAAGCGGCACTTCCTTCCAAGAATGAAGTTGGTTTCGCTTCTAAAACGAATTTTCGAGAAGTGCTCAGAGCCTAATTACTAGTTTTTGAACAGGCTAATAAGACAAAGTAAAATAAAAGATACCTGCTTCCACACACATAAACATTTGGAAGAATAATCAATAGGTAGGGACAGGTGTTTTCGGCCATGATAGACTTCAACATCGTACGTCCACAACCACAATTTCCTTCTGTTATTGGCTGCGTGTCTACTTGAGAAGACGTGTTCTTATATGACTGAGCCAATCAGAATAAAGTACTCCGATTATTTATAAAGGTGGTTAATGGTTAGAAAATGGCTGAAAAGAAAAAGTAACCAGGGCCTCAAAAGCGCTCACTTTGCCGTGAACAGAATATAGTAAATTTCACTGCCCGGGTACACGAATTAGTTACCTTAGAATGCCGAGTTACGTACCAAATTCAAATTTGTGTGATATAAGTACTAATGTTATGCCGTAACGTTTTACTTTTATGGCATAATTAGCCCTTTCAACCCACTCTAATTTACGGTTTGAGGCGTTGCGAACGAATAATTTTATGATGAGTGCAGTACTTAAGTCGACACGACACTTGTTTCGTTGAAACAGCCAATGAGCTGTAGGCTGTATGTTCGACTGCAGTTATATGAACAAATCATGACCTATACTAATACCAGTAAGACGATTACCGAATCATTTACCCACAGGTAAGATCATTGGTCATTGAGCTTCGCAGTGTTTAGTACAGACGAAAATGTATCTACACATGCGTAACGTACACAGTTGTGTACACTGGGTATGAATGGGATAAAGCCGTACAAAACTTGAGTTAATTTTTCCAAACAGACCAGACATCAACACACACTTGTGATTTATGCTGCTTTTGTCATTGGACTACAGATTGTTCGGACACGCCAAGAACAGCTCTGGACCAAGCGGCTTTTACCAAAGAGGTCTCGAGAGCCAATGAGGGGGGACGCGAGGTGAGAATGGAGCAGTGCCGGAAAGCAAGGTCGGGGGAAACGGGAGACCCCCGAGAAAACCCGCCGACCAGTGGCATCGTCCGGCAAGATTCCCATTTGCAAAAATCCGGGAGTGACCCGGTCAGAGATTGAGCCCGGTTCACCTTGGTGGGAGGCGAGCATGCTAACCGCTTAGCCACCGCGGCCCGTCAAAAAGGAAAAAAAAAAATTGTGGAATTATGAATAAATCGCATTTTTAGAGCTAGTCTGAGCGGTTTCCTTGAGTGTGTAATAAACACCAACCATTGTGTGACAGGTAAATATGTGTTTTGCGTTAGAATGCAGAGGCTTAAGATACACTATATGTTTGGCAGATTTGCATACGAAAACCAACACTGAATAAAAAACCCTCTTAGAGTCAAGACATAGTATGACAGGTAGAAGACTGGATACCAATTCACTTACCAGCCTAGTGTGCAAATTAAAACAGCACTGCAGTTGTTCATTCACAAGGGAGACCATTCCTTTTTTTTTTTCTCCAGCTCCAAAACACATTTATTCAATTTATATCACTCATATACACAACAGGAAATGGAAGAAGACTAGCTTAGTACATCTGTATTCAATGAAAATCATCCAATGGCAAAGTGAAATATTTAATGTTGAAAAATATTTAACCAGATTCAAAACTAGACGTTCACCTTAATAAAAGCTGAATGAAAATGTGAGACAACCAGCAAGCAGCAGCTTAAAAAATGTGTTCACATTTTTATGTCTGTTGGAAATAACAATTATGCCTCACGTGTCAGGTAACTGGAAACAGTGTCTGTACTGTGCCTTTCTCGCCCCCCACCAAGGCGAACCGGGTTCAATCCCCGGCTGGGTCACCGGATTTTCGCAAGTGGGAATCGTGCCGGACGATGCCGGTTGGTCGGCGGATTTTCTCGGGGAGCTCCCGTTTTCCCCGCCCCTTCATTCCGGCTCTGCTCCATAATCACTTCAATCACCCTCATCGGCTCTCAAGACCTCGCTGTTAAGCGCCGCCCACATCTCTTCACTCTCTCACTCACTCACTCTTTACTGTGCCTTTAAACGTAAAAGAAATAAATGTTGAGGAACCTGTCTCAATTTACTGTAAAATTCGCCTTCCTTCCCTCCAACATCACGCATCTGTTTGAACAAGACGCCGACATGACGACTGCGAAAGTTTACCGTTTGTGACGTTTGTGAACTTAAAAAAAAAACGTATACGAGAGTACGAGGAATCATTCATCGTTTCTACAACAAAAACACTTTACCTGAAATTATAATACGTTTAACCTATTGTCCATGTCCATCGTTGATTCTGTGCAGAAACGTTTCTTGTTGACTGCAGGTAAACCCAACATGGCTAAACACAGAGCACAGATAACACACTTCCTTCGTGTATCGAGGACTGCCCGACTTTGAAAACGAATAATTCTGGTGTTTCGCACAGGTAGCTTGGAAGCACCGAGCATGAGCCACGTGACGCCATTTCCGTTAAGTGACAGATGTGTTTCAAGAATTAAAAAACTGGGGCGTAACCTTCCACGGACCTTGACTGGACAAGGAATTAGCGATACCCCGCTAGGGGTTATTGTAAGATTTATCGTATCAATAGTCGGGAGACGGCCTCGGCAGACCAGACATGGACAGCCTGAGGTCTCCGACTTAAGCTAAGTATTTGCACCAATAATGTTATAATGAAAGAGAGTCATGGCCCATCCGGACAGAAAAAAATATATATATTTGATAATTTTAGGCGCTTTAGATCATGGCGCAATATCTTGCAAATTTATGCATTGCCTATAAATCGGCACTTTTAAAAATTGCTAATTTTTCGTATTTGCCGAAATATACATGCAAAGGATTGAAGGTTTTACCCAAGTGGTTTAGATTGGGTTCAGTTGTGTCCATTATGGAATTTATGCTAAATTAATGTCAAGTTACTTAGGAGAAAATTATATTCTCATGTTTTTATATTTATACGCCAGTAAAATGTATCAAAATATCTTTTGCCTATAGGTTGGACGGCGTATAATAAAGAAATTAGTTGCACTGCACCCTGGCACGCATGTATATTTGATGCTATTACAATTAGTCACGTATCATGTGCGCTTGTATGAAAAATATGATTATCACTTTTGGCCACGTGGGACACTTAGAATACCTTTAAGATGTTTATCAAAGTTGTCATATGCACTGGTGCGCACATAGAAATACATTGACTTTTGAGCAAATTTAAAGTTAGTCCACATAAAATTGGAGAACACTAAAATTCAGCCAAATGTCATGGCACATATGTATATCTGTTTTTACCGGTCGTAATTTTGGGACAAATGTGTAATTTTCAGAGATAGCAAAGTTGCAATGCATCGTGGTGAGCATATACCAGAATTTATGAAAGGTAGTTACAGTCAGGTTCTTTTAGCTTAATGTTGTCCACGTGTCGTGATACTGAAAAAGAAACTTTAGTACAAAAATATATTTGACATGCTTTTGTATTTTTTGTATGATGGTATTGTGAACAATGTTTACCGTATATTTTGAACAAAGTAACTAAATAATCCAAGTCAAATGTTCCTTTTCCTTCTTTCAGTGATTGTAGAGTTTTCAGGACAAGATTGCAGGTTTAAATTCCTTTGAAGTTTGGATAGAGAAAGTTTTCAAGTACATAGTTGTTCTTGCTAGAATTTTTGGGCAGCTTTGTGTCCCTTTGCCACGTCCTTGGGATAAGGGCGTCGCAATGTTCTGCAATGAAAAATAAGCATTTTAACTAGTGTTCCAATAATATTCTCACACAGTAAATTAATATTAGTTTGTCAGCTTGCGCTTAATAAATCTCCTGGCTAGCAATAAATCAAATAAGGTAGAGCAGATTTAAATGTTCTTAGGCATCTCGTGACAATCTAGAAGATGACGTGTAATATTGCAGTTGCTTACGTGGAATTAAATCACTTCACCGCTGGACCACCGGTCACTTAAAGGATGCGCGGTGGAAATACCTCACACATACACGACGATGTTGCAGGTGACATGCTCGTTAGCCCTCTTCAGACGGCTTACACATCGATAACACGTCAAGACCAGTTGTGCTCCAAAACACTTTTGTTCATATGCACTTTCGTGGTTGGGTGATTCTAAATGTCACGTGCCTCAAGTGTCTGTCCGCGAATCATGGATGTTCAATGGCAGAGTACTTTATTCTGATTCGCCCAGTAAAATAAGAACCGTCTTCTTACGTAGACACGCAGCCAATAACCAAAGGAAGTTGTGTTTCTTGGACGTAGGATATTGAAGTCTAACATAGCCAGAAATATTTTCGCGAAAAACACCTCTCTCAGGGTCGATGTAGCAATTAATACTTAAATTACGACGATTATCGGCGGAGCTTCATCCTCCTTGGCTGGCTACATGAAAGACCCTTCGAGAACAAGATGGAGATCATTCCATCGTCATACATAATCGGTAGGGATAGGAAAATTTCGCGAATTCATTTCGGGACAAGATAGATGCCAAAAACATATGTAGTGAAGTCACCTTTGCAATTGGATCACAGTTTGTTAGACCCACCCTGCACGCCTCTGAGCCAATAACAGACTTGCAAGGAAATACCTTGCGAATCCCATAACTGCCAGGTGTGGGACAACAGCCAATGAACACACAGCTGAGGTTCCAATATGCAGAGGACTGAGGAGTCTAGCCTACAGGTCATTGAACTCGCGAAATTTTCCTATCCCTAATAATAGGAGCTGTTAAATTAGTCATATTAACCTATGCAATATAGGAGTTACCAGTGAGGTGTATTCCTTATGACTATAATAGCAGTGACGTCACAAGGCGTTACCAACTTAGGTGAATTAACATATGGCTCGAAAACGTAACAATCTATACTACTGAATTAAATAGAAGCGTCTGTATGTGATTTTCGAATTTTTCATTTTTAATTATTTTTTCATATAGTATAATTGGTAACTAAGCTATAGCTAATGTTAATTTCTTTCGTGTCTGTCTGTCTGTCCGAACGGATTTAACTCAAAAGCCACTTAAAGTATTGACATCAAAATACACATTATATAGATAATAACTCCAGCACCAACTTAGCCTTTTGTTTCATCGAGATATCTCAAACGGTCCCAGAAAAACTTATGATCAGGGATGTAAATAGGTACTGTATTAAGCTTTTCTTAGAATTACTGTATAAAAAAAAAGCATTGTTAAGAAAAAAATGTCGTCATTTCTCCTTTCTTTTTTCTCTATGGGCTGTCCTCCTTTCTTTCCAAAAAGCCGTAGTGGCCCAGTGGCTAGAGTTATTCCAAGAGGGGCCGCAGTGACCCAGTGGATAGATATATATCAAGTGGGGCCGCAGTAGCTCAGTGGCTAGAGAACCCAATAAAAAGTGGCTGGATCAATCTAACTCCTAATATAATGCTAAAATAAAACATGTGCGAAGCGATGGCAGGGTGTAATTTAATAAATCCATTAAACCTGAAAGAAGAAATATTAGTATTTTAAACACTAAAAACTTTTTTAAACTAGGGTGGGCTTAATTTGAATAACTTTACAAAAATATTATGCGAACGAAGTTGCACAAGTCAGTTAGTATAAAATAAAATATATCGATCACAAAAACTGAGCTGCTGCGTGTACCATAACAAACATGTAAAATAAAATAACATTACTGAAAAATTAGGCTATATGCGTAAAACGTCAAAACATTATAAACATGTGGGTCTGTAATTAGCATACCTCTTAAAGTGTTAATATAAGCAATGGATATGCGCAACAAACCAGACGTTATCAGATGTACTGGGAAACAATATATATACGTCTGAAAGGGACCGTGGGGGCCGAGCGGTTAGCACGCTCGCCTCCCACCATGGCGAACACCATGGGTTCAATTCCCGGCTGGGTCACCGGATTTTCGCATGTGGGAATCGTGCCGGACGATACCGCTGGTCGGCTGGTTTTCTCGGGGATCTCCCGTTTCCCCCGCCCTTTCATTCCGGCGCCGCTCCATTTTCACCTCAATCATCCTCATCGGCTCTCAAGACCTCGCTGCAAAGATCCACCCAAATCTCTTCACTCGCTATACGTCCGAAGTTTAATCTGCGGATTACGAACGCGAGTCAACTGTTTAAGAAAGCAGATCCCACAGAAGACAAAAATGTATTTTCCTAAGAATTTCCAAACAACAGAGAAGCGAAACGGTAGGCCTACTTCGCTTGCATCATTAGAATCGAACTTGATTGTGCAGAATGTTTGTATCCGCTGGAGCTGAAGCGGAAGTCCAAAATGTACGTAGGTTAGCAACGTCATCCAACTACTGGCGTAGATTCAGCGACCATGTTTCCAGCCAGTTTGTTTTCGCTAAGGCTCGAATTCCTAGTAGCAATCCCGCCTAGCTTTCTCTCTGCAATTCTCGGACAGCACTAATCTGCACGGCGCTTAGCTGCTAACGGTCCTGTGGTAATTCGGAAGTGTTCTCCGTGTAATTGCAGGCTTCCTGGGTACTCCGGGAAACCTGAACTGCGAGCTCATTTACCTAAATGGTTCTCTTATCACGTTGAGGTCGGCACACTTTTACCAGCTTTAAAGACCTATATCCAAACCGCTTCAGGGACACCATGTTCTATTCCCTATCGTCACTTAACACCATTCTACTGGTCAAAACGACACCAGTCTATCCGTATTCGCCGGCTGCCAACCAATGGAGTGCCGAGTTTACCGTTTTCCAACCAAATGATCTTTCGTATGTAACAGGATGTACATCCCATCGTGTAGATTTCCGTACCTATACAAAAATGTGTCATTCATTTACGGAGTTGGTTGATGTTATGTTAGTTCATATTTTAAATCCTTATAAAATATTTAATTAATGTAAGTTTACCCGGACCAGTTTTGTTTCTTATGTGGAATGAAATATCCAAACAAGTTTTGCCCGAACCACACTCGAGTATAGTCCTCAAAAGCGTAGACTCACACACATCCACACTACAGTGTAGGTTACCTTCTTTAGGAAATGTGAGGATTACGACTTAATTAATTTTTTTCTGAGCCGTGAGCTCAGTTGAGTTTTTTAAAAAATGCATGTCTTCATCCATGGTAGAGACAATCCCCAATTCCCTTCTTAATTCCCTACATAACCTCTTCTCTTCCAGCAACAAGTTTGTCTTATGGCAGGTAGTACGTCGATAGCAGATATGGAGGTTGCCGTAATTTTGTCAGCGTCGAAGAAACATTTCCGCAGTACCCATTAACAAAGACAACATTTTGCGTATGGTTTAGATATATCAGTAGAGCTAGTGGTTTTTCGCGGAAAAAATATGCGTACAAGATAACATTCAATACTATAAGCACCTAGCAGCAGTTTGTCTATTGTCATTGGTTGCTGTCTGCTTGAGAAGGCGTTTCCACATTTGAACGGGCCACTCAGAATTCGGCAACATCTGCACGGCTCCTACATGATTCGTGTGCAGACAGTAAACACGTGTCAAAAAGTAATTCAACCAATCAAGACTGGTTAACAACCCTACAGTGTTTTGAAATGTAAGTAATCTTGAATTTTTTTTTTTGCGAAACTTCGCTACCCCTACATATCAGGCTTGGATAATTCATGTTATGTACAACCATAACGGAATAAATAATTAACGCCTTCACCCCGCCGAAAGGAGTGAGTGAAGATATTTGGGCCTTCCAGCGTCATCATCCAGCACGATTCCCACATACAAAAACCCGGGAGCTAACCCACAGAGAATCGAACCCGGTTCGCCTAGGTGGGAGGCGAGTAGTCTAACCGCTACACCACCGCGGCCCGATGTTTTTAAAATAAAACCTCTTAAAATTCATCCCATGTATAACGTGTTTGCTTGTTTCCTAAATCGTGTATCACAAGCTTTTTTTTTAACTTATGTTAACAGAAAGTATTTTATTTTATAGGCCGTTCACTGTAAAGTGGGCGCACTTTTGAAGCCCTAGTTACATTTTCCTTTCAACTTAATTCATATCCGTCCATCACTTGTTAATGTAAACCCTGCCCTGTGAGTAATAAACACATCGTATACATTCATCGTACCCAAAACCAAAAGCCGGAGGCTACAATGAAATGTATTTATTGGTTTATATGGCTGATGGAACAGCTCCAAAAAGTGCTCACTTTACCGTGAACGGCCTATACGGTTTATTGAACTTATTTGTTGGCTATAAATTGTAATGATTCATTTTTAATTACCGTGAATAAAAATAGAGATAAAATGAGGTTCAGTGATTAAAGACAGGTGTTATCCGCTAAAAAATGTATGGCTGTGCTATACTTCAATATCCTACATCCACAAAAACAATTTTCTTTTGTTTTTATTGCCCGCGTGTCTACGAGAAGATATGCGCACTCCGATAACGAACGTCCATGATTCGCGAACAGACACTCGAGGCACACGACATATAAAATAATCCAATCACGAAAGTGCACATGAACTAAGGTGTCTTGGAATTCAACTGGTCGTGAAATATGTTAGCGAAAAAAAAAAACACCTAGCCTTAGCGATGAGGCGCTAGGTGTGCGTGTTAGTGTCGCCCGTATCGCTCCCTCGCTTCTTGACCTTGGCCGCGGGGCTCCCTCTCTTCTTGACCTTGGACGCGGGGCTCCCTCGCTTCTTGACCTTGGCCGCGGGGCTCCCTCGCTTCTTGACCTTGGAAGCGGGGCTCCCTCGCTTCTTGACCTTGGAAGCGGGGCTCCCTCTCTTCTTGACCTTGGCCGCGGGGCTCCCTCGCTTCTTGACCTTGGCCGCGGGGCTCCCTCGCTTCTTGACCTTGGAAGCGGGGCTCCCTCGCTTCTTGACCTTGGAAGCGGGGCTCCCTCGCTTCTTGACCTTGGACGCGGGGCTCCCTTGGGGGTCCAGCCCAGTCTTAAAACACGCAATGGTAGGTCATCTAGGCGTCGGGATGTTTCCAGATGTTTGCAAGCCGTGCTCGTGATCCACGCATCTGTCGTGGCGAAAGCCGAAGGAGTTCACTACTCACTGATTATACCTTTTGTTAACTCTGTTGGGAAGCTTTGTGCTAAGTTATATTATCTTTCAATCGTTAATTTATTTATACAACAATTAGGGATAGGAAATATTCGCGAATTCAATGACCTGTTGGCTAGACTCAACAGTCCCGTGTTTGCCCGGGCCCCAGATGTTTGTTCATTGGCTGCCGACACAGGGAGTAACCAGTGTTACTCCACACCTGCCAGTATGGCACTAACTACTAGTTTCCTTGCAAGTCTGCTATTGGCTGAGGGTCGTCCAGGGCGTGTCTAATAAACTGTTATCCAATTGCAAACGTTACTTCAGTGTGAAAGTGTTTGACGTCTATCTTGTCCTCAAATAAATTCGCGAAATTTTCCTATCTCTAACAATAATATATTGATTCATGTTTCGTTAATTCGTCTGAGCGGCACTGTAATATTACGAGTAACAGCAGGACCCACCCGGTTCCCGAGCAAATATATACGTGCAGGTTATCTGCATTATATTAACATTCGAGACTTTCAAATGATTGGAAACGTAAATATATTACAGATTGTTATAGATTAGGCTTTTAATTAGTGGAAGACTATTGCAGATCTTGGCGCAGCACAAGCATCAATTTTTTGATCTCTTCTTCAAACATCATTCATCTCGTTAATCGCACCCCTAAAATCAAAATAATTTGACCCAAATTTTTATTCTCAATTACGCGCACTTTTTTAAAAACATACTTTGTTCACTCTTTGATCAGTGATCCATTTTCAGGGTGAATGAGGCTAAAATTATGGTCATAATGGTAAATATGTACATTTATTTTGAAAGCCAAATTAATTAGTCAAATAAAATATCACAAGAAAAGTATGAAAATTCTTGGAAATTCATAAAAAATATGATGACTTAGCTTGAAAATGAGTCTTTGAAGAACCACACAGAAAGAGTGAACATACGTTGAAATATGATTTTGATTTTGACCTTAACTATTATTGATTTTGAGTTGCGCTTTGAAAAAATTGACGGGGAATTAGAAATTTGTTTGAATTTAGCCTGAAATTGGTTGAAATTTAGTTAAATTATTGAGTTGCGCTAAGATCTGCAATAGACCTCTACTTTAATGTTTATATTTAATTTATTTACTGCTTAATATCTGGAGGTATGGGGATCATGCGTGACTCAACGCTGAACAATATTTATCTCTTTATCGTCCCTATATTGAAAGCATATAACTTACATTTCATCTACAAACATTTTAGTTAGTCTGTAACTCGGAGGAGATGTAATTTTATTGACTAGTTAGATTGTGTTAATTATTGTTATCATTTAATTAGCTAAGTAATTAATTAACGCCACGTCACTCTAAATAGTCAACAAGGAATGTCGTCACCTTAATCACAATGCCGAAGGATAATGACTAGACGTGTCGCGGCGGACGGCACGCCCCCATCTCTGGACATCTTCCTGGTGCAGTGCCTCGGCGACCTAAGACCTCGTTCGCCGTGTTTCCATCCGCAATATTCGCCCGTATTGAATAACAACCGGCCCTGGCTTCAACTCGTTGGAAGAGGGTTTGTTTTAATCACTCAAGGCTTCGCCCCCATTCCTCGTCCTATGTTCGTGCTTGCACTCTGGCTAGCACGCCTGTCATTGCCAGAGCCACGAGTATTTCGCGAATTCATTCGGAGGCGAGGTAGACTCTAAACGCTGGTTCTTTTCTCCCATGGATGCGATTGGACGACAGATCTTTAGATACGCCCCATTTAACTGTGAGCCAGTAATATGCAGGAAGCAGTAGCGCGAATGAGTGCTTACCAGTCCTGTACAGAAGCCTCACTTGATCACAGCAACCAATAAACAATAATGTCTCGAGTGCATAGAGTAATGTCCAGCTTAGCTTGCTGCCAACTCAATCCGCGAAATACTCGGGGCTCTAGTTATTGCACATAACAAAATGTAATCATTTTCACACCTGGTCATCTCAGAAATATTTTGCGCCACCGGTATTACGGATAAATTATGAGATAAAAATCCGCACTGTCTGTAGAGAATACCGCGGCCGTAATTCCGATGCCACTTTGAAACGCGCCTGCTGTTCCAACAGACATCGTTAATGAACAACCAGATTACAGGTGTGGTATAAAACATTTCTGAGGTGTATATACGCACTAATACGACACAAAGTGAAAGAAATCATTTCAGTATTCACGAACGGTTGCCTAACCATTTAAAACTCAACGTAAAGACATCTAACTATTTTCATTTCCATCGTTAGCATCGTTAAAATGTATGAAAGTGGGGACGCTTACATTTTTCAAACGTTGATTTGTAAAGTGCTCACCCAACTCTGAAGTGTATGTAGTGACGTGATCCGTCCACGACCCGGAGGAGAAGCGATGTTGGCGAATCTCCGAGTAGCTCAGTGTGCATTGTGGCCTCGTGATGTACAGTCCCAGCCAAGTACAGATGAGCGAAGAGATTTGGGCGGCATTTAACATCGAGGTCTTGAGACCCGACGAGGGTGATTGGGGGGTGAGTATGGAGCAGCGCCGGAATGAATGGGCAGGGGAAACGAGATATCCCCGAGAAAACCCGCAGACCAACGGTATCGTCCGGGCACGATTCCCACACGCAAAAATTCGTGGTGACCCGGCCGGGATTTGAACCCGGATCGCCTCGGTGGGTTCCAAGTGCAACTTCCCGGCGCAACATATACGGGACAGCGCACACTGGGGTCAGAATGGTATCTACCGTCTCCTCCGTCCGTGACGGGCCTAGCCATGCCCAGGCACTCGCAGGTATAATAGCGTCGTAAAAAGAGTGAGTCACCGTTGCAAGTCCCATACACGTGAGTTGTACACGCTAAATCGGAACCGGTGAGAATTTCACTGTTTCGATCAGTCAAACGTCTCTGACTGATACAGCAGTCACTTCAGTGAATTTGACTGATGGACAAGTGAAACATCTGAGCAAGCTGCTCCTTCTCTAATTATTTTTGACTGATGTATCAGTTAAACGACGTGTATCAAGTGAAGTAGCATAACAACGAATAAATGGTTTAAAACAAATACAAAATAATTTCTAAAATGCGTTTCGTCTTTCAAAACCCTATTTTACGAGGTAATATGAACACACGGACTTTCATTCCATTTTTACGCCTTTCATTTCGTCTTTAAGTATTTCGTTCCTTTGGCATGTAATCGTCACAGCACTCTGTTTGAAGGTTTGAACTGTATTTAATGAGGCGAAGAGAGTGCACTCATATATATATATATATATATATATACTATTCGTTTTAACAATCCTAACAGTACCAATCAAACCAAAAACGAAAAGTGTGAACAAAGAATTTCAAACTATAAGTTTTCGCAGTGATACTATAAAATTAAAATTTTTCCTCTAACAATTTCAACTTGGCTTGGTAGTTCAGAATTTTTTTTTTTTTTTTTTTTTTACTTTTTTAAATTACGGTAAATTGCACAATATAAATAGTAAAGTATCGTAAACATGTTTATTCAATGTAATTATTTGCCTGCATTCAATAAAAGATATATTTAATTCGCCACTGCAGTCAGCCGTCGTTTAATCAATCAGTGATATCGTTTCACTTCACTAATTCAATCAGTCAAATTTTTCGCTGAAACAATCAGAGGTTTTCCAGTGATTCTACGTGGAGCCATTCTCACTAATCATAGTGATTGAATTTCACTGCGAATAAGTGGTTTCCCACTGATCCAAATTTAGAGTGCAGACGGGAAGGACAAGGCCAATGCTGGGAGGTCCCTTACACCTGGATTAATGAAGGAGACAATTAACAAGAGATTTTAGAGACGTAAAAAATTCGGGAGATCCATGACCTGCAGACTAGACTCTACAGTCTTATGTACAAATATGCCGATATCAACTACACATTGCTTGTCAGCTGTCACATTGGAAAGAGACTGTTGGGCAAGCGCTCTCCAAGAGGTGTCATACACCGTGCGGACCAATGGCGAAAGTTATATAAACGCACGTATTTTGAATTCTAGCTCGTCCTGAAATAATTCCGCGAATTCTTCAGGTCTCTGGAGATGTTATAACTCCACAGGTCTGAAGTTAAGAGCCCTGGTATAAGAGAAATGCAAATAAGGAACGAAAATCAATGCGTAAGAAACGTTGAATTTGGCTGAATTCGTTATAAATTCTAAATTTATATGTAGAGTCACCTGTTTTCCCGCGAAAAGATTTTCGCGAAAGCTAGACTCCAATGTCCTATGGCATACGGTCCCTTACCTGGCTGGGCCAATCAGAACTAGGCAACTCCGGGCTCGTGATGCGCGGGCGGACACCAGCTATATGTGGGGGATAAAAACATCCGGTCACGAATGTTTTGGATTATAAGTAGTCCTGAAATGTTTCCCTCCAAAAACAGGTGACTCTATTTATATGTTATATGCAAATTCTCTGAATAAATTTAACAGGCCACTATTAAGGTCCGATTTCGAAAATTTTCCCTGGTAAATTCCACACCCTCAGAAAATCCGACGGCATCCCCCCGCCCCCCCCCCCAAAAAAAGAAACATTTTACCTTCCCCGACAAGTTTGTCAGCAAAAAGAAATTTATCACTGAAGTCTGGAAGTACCACTGTTTCCCTATCGCTCGGTCAGCCCCTGAAACTGCACTCTAAGAAAGTATATACGCTTAGTGAGAAAGCGGAAATGGTAATATTTTCCCCTATACATTCACTGTAGCGTTCCTACATTTGCTCAGGAAACAGCCAAATGCATAGGGAAGTTCCCAACTTTGTATAGTAGCTACACTAAACATTCCCATATCGGCAGCTTGGTATGTGGTATTACTACCATACTGTGTATAGGTTAAAAACTTCCATTACAGTTTAGAAAGTTTACCAGAACATTTTTTTTTACAGTGTGGAGGGGCCGCAGTGGTGTAGCGGTAAGACCGCTCGCCTCCCACCACGGCGAACTGGGTTCGATTCCCGGCGGAGTCATCCCACCCGATTCTCGCAAGTGGGAATCGTGCCGAACGATGCCGCAGGTGGGGGATCTCCCACCCTTGCATTTCGGCGCCACCCCCGTAACCTCGCTTCATCCTCGTCGGCTCACAAGACCACGATGTCAAGATCCGCTTCAATTTAATCACTAGAGCCTCGAGTCCCTCTATACACTCGGGACAATATCGTTTGTTTATTGGTTGCTGCGATCAAGTGAGGCTTCTGTACAGGACTGTTAAATACTCACTCATAATACTGCTTCCTGCTTACTACTGGCTCACAGTTAAACGGGGCGTGTCTAAGCAACTGCCGTCCAATCACAGCATTAGGAGAAAACAACAAGTGTTTGGAGTCTACCTCGCCTCCGAATGAATTCACGAAATTATTGTGGCTCTAATTATATGTGATGGCTGATGGCATTTTCCTCGAATTAAAAAAATCTACACTTGATATTTTTTAGATAATTATTTGTCAAATTCAAATTTATTCTATTTTTCTGCAGCCATAATAAAAATACTAATTAAATTGTATAAATGAAAAAAATTACAAAGTAACTTAATACCATTGGTTACCGCCATCACCAAATAACAAGCCATATATAAGAAAACATGGTTAAATATAAACATCTTTGCATATTTTTTTTTTTGTATAAACTGTTATTTGTAGTGTAAACAGTCTCGTTTGTGTTATAAATAGTTCTATGTCACTTCATCACTTAAATTTTGTGCTGCAACAGTTGGCGAGTCTGACACAAGTAAATGACGTCAGTGTTTTCGCAAGATGGCCGCCGGAAGTGTAGTTTATTTTCCGAGAGAAACTCGAGCAAAATTTTTCGTTTAATGGTCCTCCGGGTTCTTCAGACTTTAGTAAAATCAACGCTAGCGGTAGTGAAATTTCAGGAATAGATTTCAAGACAAGTTATATTTCAAACCACTGTAGGATAGTTTACTTATCTTGATTGGCTGAATTACTTTATGACACGTGTTAACTGTCTGCACACGAATCACGTAGGAGCCGTGCCGATGTTGCCACATTCTGAGTGTCCCGGTCAAATATGAACACGCCTTCTCAAGCAGACAGCAACCAACGGATAAGCTGTCGTTGAGAGCTTATAGTATTGAAGTCTACCGTGTACTCATATTTTGTCGCGAATAATAATTAACTCTTTCTATAACACTTGAGCTAGTTTATTCTTTCAAGATTGGATGAACGAGATTATGACTCGGCTAAGTAGTTTGCAGACCAATCACGAACGTTCTGACTTGTAGTATCAGAATCCTTATTGGTTCAGTGAAATTTGACAGTAGCTACATGCTAATAAGTAGGGATATGAAATTTTCGCGAATTCATTTCAGTTCAAGGTAGATTTCAAACGCGTGTACACTGAAGTCACCTTTGCTATTGCGTCACAGTTTAGCTCTTGAGCCAATATCAGACTTGTAAGGGAACAAGCGGCGACTCCCATTTTGCTAGGGCAACAGCCGAGGAACAAACATCTGAGACTAGAATGTACAAAGGATTGTGCAGTCTAACCTACAGGTCATTGAACTCGCGAAACTTACCTATCACTACCAATAAGTAAAGAAAACTATCGGACATATGTACAGTATGTTGAATCCTACGCAGTCAACTTTTCCCACGGTAAACCACTATCTGTGGGCATCGCGGATATTGATGTTTGTTTTGTCGAACGTTGTTTTAGAGTGCTGGCCACTTCCTGCGCGAAAACCTACTCTCTCGTTCGGCCTGCGGACTGTGTATATTGCTGATGTGTTGATGTTGTAATAGTTTTCTCTGCCTGGTTAATGGTGTTTTCCCAGCAGATACGCGTGCCTACGCTATGTCAAGAGAAGCGCTGTTAGCTGCTGCATTCGGTGATCGCTTGAAACATCAGACGCCTGAGAGTTCACACCCGCCACTGACTACGCGCAGAAATTTGCACACGAGATTTAACTGTGTTGGCAAAAGGTATTAGCGTGTTTAAGTTGGTGACGTTGCTTTTAGGTCCAATGCATGCTGCTAAGCAAAATACCCTATAAGCAAAGCATTCGTCGATCAACGCATTACTCTGATTCTGCTCTTAACCCTTTTAAAGTATAACCCTCAACAGTGGAATTAAAATTTCAGCATGATGCAAAAAGAGCATATGTTAAGTTTTTTTTTTTTCTCAAAAATGCCATAGTGAAATTTTGAGAAGATATTTCAAGACGAATTATATTTCAAAACACTATAGGGTAGTTTGCCTACCTAAATTACCGATGTTGCAGAATTCTGAGTGGTCCGGTCGAATATTGAAACGCCTTCTCAAGGAGACAGCAACCAATGGCAATACATAAACTGCTGTTGTGTGCTTATAGTATTGAAGTCTACCGTGAACTGCAATTTTTTTTTTTTTTTCGCGAAATATCACTAGCTCTACATATCGCTTATCATATTTCAAAGTTTGTACGTTCATGTCCACCGGGTATATAGCCTTTAATTCCTTTCGTCGGCATTGGTAGCTTATTCGCCGGTTGGCTAGGCAGTGAGAATTATTCCACTCCACTTCGCGTGCAATCTGTTAGGTTTATCAGTCGATCGTAGAAGCCGGAGGACACTGTAATGCTAAGAAAAATATCTTCCCCAAGAGATATTTTCGTCAGTAATATCACATCGCCTAAAATCGATTTAATTCATGACCGGAGTCACAAAGTTTAAATGGAAAATAAGTGTTATGGAAATTCCTTCTGACTACTTCAGTTATAAGAATAACTGTCAAAAATATTTTTTTTTTCCAGCACAACATTCACAGAGTCTACTGTCACGATAAAACTTTTATAAAAAATTAATTAATTCCTATTTTTTTTGTAAAATGTAAATTTTAATGTTAATTTCTAGAAAAATATACTAAACATAAAAATCGGCAAGATTTCTTGAGTGCCAGTTAATCACTAAGAACTGTCACATATAGTCTATTCGCGGTTTCTGCACCCGTTTATAATCAAACCTTTGAAAAATTTCCCCATGTATGGCGTGTTAAGTTATCCTTACAACTATATAAATGCGAACGTGTGTTTATTTGTCCTTCTTTCACGTCAAAATGGAGCAACGGATCGACGTGATTTTTTTTTGCGCAGATATAGTTGGAGGTCCAGAGAGTGACATAGGCAAACTTTTTATCCCAGGAAAATATCTCAAACGGTTCCAAAAAAATTATGATTAGGGATGAACATAGGTACTGGATTAAACTTTTCTTAGGACTACTGCATAAAAAAGCATTGTTAAAAATGTTTCCTTTCTTTTTTATCTATGGACTGTCTTACATTCCTTCCCAAGAACCTCAGTATCTCAGTGGGCAGAGAAACCAATAGTGTGGCCGCAGTAGCTCAGTGGGTAGAGAACCTATAGTGGGGCCGCAGTAGCTCAGTGTGCAGAGAACTTAATAGTGAGGCTGCAGTAGCTTAGTGGGTAGAGAACCCGATAGTGGGGCCGCAGTAGCTCAGTGGATAGAGAACCTTATAGTGGGGCCGCAGTAATCCAGTGGCTAGAGAATCCGATAGTGGGGCCCAGCGCGAAGAAGCGGGTTAAAGCTAGTTTCCAATATATGCCATATATCACAAGCGTTTTATACTTGTGTTCATTAGCTACTTTTTTTCTGTTCAAATGAAAGGTTATTCATATTTTATCTATAAATTTTAATGATTCATTTACAAATAATTTGAGGGAACACGTTTGGTTGGTAGCGTCTAGTAAGGAATTGTTCTCATGCAAAATACTGTTACAACTGAGTGCGCACGAATGTGGTACGTTGTCCCTCTGGTGTAATTTACCAGACTTAGTTCAGCTTAGTTTGAATGAGGCGGAGGAATATCCTGGAAGTAGAACTTTAGCAGGGCTTCAGAAAAGTGTGAAGTAGTCGTGAATGGATTATAGCACAGATTTTATTTGAAACGGGTATCTTTGAAACTGATGCATTTGGGAAGGAATTTCTTCAACAAAGATTTCCCCATTATTTACTTCGGCGTTGGCGCCACACATAATATTATATCTGAAGTCTGTGTGCCATTGTATCGAGTCTGCTTGCAGGTAGGTATGGAGGTTTCTATGAAATAACTGTCACGTGGTACTTGCCACCGCAAACGTAAGGTCGAGTGCATTTGTTACGATTCTGCTCGCAAAACTGTGGTTCAGGAATGGGATGCTGTATCTGTGTACGCACAGGCCCGAAACATTTGTTACGATTCTGCTCGCAAAACTGTGGTTCAGGAATGGGATGCTGTATCTGTGTGCGCACAGGCCCGAAACATTTTGCTGTGGTAACTGGAAGTATTCTGTTGAATAAACACAATTTTTTTTTCCATTATTTTCACAATCCTGTTATAGAATCAAGACCTGAAAAATTCGCTGTTTCATTACGAGACAAACTAGAATTCAAAAACTCGTACGTTTGTTTTGCGTATGCTATGGGCCCACCCGTTAGTTTACACCTCATGAAGAACTCTGAGCCAATAATAAACACTCTGACATGCAGACCCAATCACCTTCTTCTTATAATACAACAAGCAACCAATAGACATTGATATTTGCATGATTTTAAATATGACAATGTAACATAGCCAACAGGTAATTGAACTCGCGAATTTTTCAGGTCTCTAAGCTTCGGTAAAATAAAATAAAAATTTACAAGTACCACCAATACCAAAACTTAAAACTTGCAGAAAACCTTCCACTGAAAGTTGCACAAGAACAATTACGAAAACGCTCATGAATACTGCCAGCAGTTGGTCAAATATTCCATAGCACGATCCATGCAAGCGACCATGCACGCTTGCATGAAATATTCCAAGGAAGCTTGCATCGTGGCACATGTGCTCTAGTCTGCGAGCTCACCAAGGCAGATAAGAGGTCACGTTCTCTGTGGAAAGTGTCTCGCTTCCGAAAATGACGCATGGTGTGTGCCTTGTACGTTCTTTCGAGTACAGGAACCTTCTGGACTGCGTGAAACCACGACACTTCTGTTTCTCATAACGCTATCACAGCTGTATTCTCTGCGCGCAGACGTTGTCTCGTTGTTTGTTGCCGTTCTGCCGTGGTACTGTGCATCGAGCATGTCAACTTGTCAAGAAAGGCAATGAGTCCTACAAGACTTTTAATGTTACCATTTCTCTTGTTGATACGCATTCAGTTATAACATGGGCAAATTCATTTCATGACAAGGTAGACGTCCAACACGTGTACATTGAAGCCACTTTTGTAATTGGATCACATTTCATGAGACACTCCCTGGACGATTCCGAGCCAACAGCACGCTTCCAAGGAGTGAGGTGAGAAGTAACACTGGCTACTCTATGGGACAGCAGCCAGTGAGCAAACATATGAGGCTCGAGTGTACACAGGACTGTGGAGTCTAGCCTACAGGTTGTTGAACTCGCGAAATTTTCCTATCCCTTGTTATAATTATTACTATTCTATTCGTAAGAGAACAAACACGTATGGGGGATGGGGAAAAAAATAAATGTAATGACTAGGACACATCATTTGGTGCCATTAACCTTACAAGGTATTTGTGACGTAACGTTTCTTACGTGATTGACATGGTTGCGATGGTAAAGATAATGTAACCTTTTTTGACTATTATTTCAGATAGTGGAAATATGGCGTTCAGGTGGGGGAAAAAAGGAGTTATGGAGTAACTAGGAGAAATAGAAGATCATTTTCCCAGAAGATGTAGTTTCCTTAATTGGTTATGAACAAATACGTTTATTATGCCACGAAAGTGTATGAAGTTGATGAGTGTGTGACTCTTGGGACGTTATAATTTAGTTTCGGTCCTACGCAAAAGGCCAGTCTTGCGGTGTTTCTGAAACACAGGCAGCTTGCCTGTTCTGTCTATCTAATTGATGCGTGCATTTCCGCCAGGGCACGAGTTTAATCGCTCGATTTAATGTAGTTCTGGGCGAAAATCTCATGAGTTTCGTGTGTCACCTGACCCAGCATGTTCAGGCCTGGTGTACACAACTGTGTACATTGCACGCGTGTAGGTAATTTTTGACCTGTGATGCACACCGCGGAGCTCAATTAAACGCTGTTCACGATAAAATGAGCACTTTTGAAATCAACCTTAGAAAAAAGTCACTGCCCTGATCTGCACATATTTTAACAGGTGCCCTGAGTGACATGCGCCTAATCAAGTTGGTAACGATTGATGGGAAGTAGTTCAGAATCTTAACGTCGAATAATAAGTCTTAATTTGTTAACTATTTACTTTTCTAATAATTTCGCTGTTTCACTTTGCCGACACCTGAATAAACTTACGAGGCCCACGAGAATGTTAATCTTACACAAGGCGGAAGAGTACACGACGTGAATACAAGTGGGTCTTAAGCAGGGCTTTCAAAAGTGTTCATTTTACCGTGAATAGCCTATACCAATGATCCTACCAGCGTGTAAATTATTCGCAAACCGCCCACTGACCCAAGTCATAATCGGTTCATATGACTGGTGACTGTCGCCGAACATACCACCTACATCTCATTGGCTGTGACAACGGAGCAAGTACGCTGTTAAAAATGTCCGTATATTTACGGAATGTTTTACGGAACTGAACAGTGTATATACGGAAAGGCAATCCGTAATGACGAAAGACTGAGTTAAGTCCGTAAATACAAAATACGGAAAGTCTTCATATTCCCTTTGGCTTCCAGTTACGGGGACGAACAATGCCGATTATACACGAAGCTTTCTTCGCCACTGTAACAAGAAAATTATGGTTTCTGCGGCAGTTAAGGTTATCCACGCGACTATGATCTATTCTTCCAAACATTAAAAAATAGCATCAGGCGCCTGTAACATTTGGCAGCACTAAATATACACAAAATTTAATAGAAACTGAATTTTTGCTTTATCATTTTTTATACACTGTAGAACACCCACATAACGGAAATGGAAGACATTTTCATTTTCTCTTTTTATTTCAAACGGAAAGTACAGAAAACCAACTTGGAAATTAACGGAGAGATTCCATGAGATTTACGGAGAGTCCGTTTCTGAAAATCAATGTGTCCGTAAATTTACGGAGAGTTTACGGACACTTCTGGAAAAAATTTTACCAGCACTTTTCCGTAAAATTAAGGAAACTTTTTAACAATGTATTGTGTCGACTTAAGTAGAGCACGCATCATAACATTTTATGTTTGCAACACCTGAAACTATAAATAGGGACACCTAATTTTCGCTGATAGATTTCACGACCAGTTGTATTTCATAACACTATAGCTGTAGTGAACTTTCGTGATTAGACGGTTTCCGTGTTACACGTCTTAGGTTTCTGCGCTCCAATCACAGACGCATAGTGTTGAAGTTACGTAATTCTGATTGGCCAGTCGAGAAGGAAAATGTATTCGCACAGACACACGCCACCAAAAAGCGAAATAAATCAGCTGGTACGCCCGCGGGATAATGATCCCGAGAATGAGCGGAAATGTTTCAAGCGATATTCGGCTGTCCCTAACTATAAATTAAAGTGTGAGTGAGTGAAGAGATTTGGATGGCTCTTAACAGCGAGGTCTGGAGAGCCAATGAGGGTGATTGAGGTGAGTATGGAGCAGTGCCGGAATGAAAGAGTGGGGGAAACGGGAGATCCCGGGAAAAAAAAACCCGCCGATCAACGGCATCGTCTGACACGATTCCCACATGCTAAAATCCGGAGGGGCCCGGCTGGGGATTGAGCCCGGATCGCCTTGGTGGGAGGCGAGCAGGCTAAACGCTCAGCCACCGAGGCCCCTGAACTAAAGTGGGTCTTGGAACATTATCCTGAATATACTCGCTCATGTTTGAGTGAAATCATGGCCTGTGCTGTACAGGACCAGAAGGTAGCACCAATGCAGGCATTGCTTTTACCTGGGCAATGCCATTGGTTACTGCTGACATACAAAGTGTTTTATGATTGGTTGTTTCTTGTGTAATTGATCTACTGAAAGCATTTCCGTAAGTTCCAAAATGTCAGGTTAAGAGACGGGTGTTTTTCGCGAAAATATGTAAGGCCACGATAGACTTCAATATCGTACGTTCACAGCCACAACTTCCTTTGGTTATTGGTAGACACATGCAAAATTCGCGTTATCATTTGGCATCAGTACTGCACGGACCGTATCCGGCGTCGTTTTCCCATTGGCTGCTGCGTGCGTGTCAAGGCCACGCCATTTCCAGCTGAACTGCACGGGATTGGTGCACGCAATTGTTAAGTGTTCAATGATAGGCGCAGCGTTACCTAAGGCGTGTCGGAGATAGTATGGCCCAATGACAGCCATATTAAAAATGTAGAGTGTTTAAAGTTTAACGTGTTTCCCAAATAATAACGCGAATTTTTCAGGTCTCTATTTATTGGCAGAGACCTGGAAATTTGGCGCATTCATGTCAGGAGAAGCTAAATTTCAATCACATGTACATTTGATTTTGTTTTCGATTGAACCGCAGTTTGTAAGACACGCCCTGGGCCAATTTAAGCCTGTAACTAACCTGCAAGTAAAATAGGAACGTATCGCCTGCTACCTGGATTGGGGTAAAACTGGAGCATCAGCCAATGAACAACTAACTGAGGCTCGAGGACGCAAGGTGTTGTAGGGTCTAGCTTGTTGCTAAATGAATCCGCGAAATTTCCGGGTCTCTAGTTATTGGCTGCGTATGTACGTGAGAAGATATGTTCTCATATGACTGGGCCAATTACAATAAAGTACTCCGATACTGAACATCCATGATTTATGGACAGACACTCGAGGCATGTGACATTTAAAATCATCCAACCACGAAAGTGCACATGAACTAAAGGGTTTTGGAGTACAATTGATCTTGAAATCTGTTCGCTAAATACGCCTGTCTGTAGGTATTGTATGTGATTTCTAGGTACTGCTGACACCAAAGATCTCTTGGTTTGCAACACCTGAAAATAAAAATTGATAATTACGTAAAGGAGTTGAAGCCGCCATTCGCGAAGAGGAGTTTATGGAGACACGAACGCTGATTGTGCTTTCCCGAAAACAGTTTTTATATAAAATTAATATTTCTCTCCCTCCTCTTGTGACATTACAGTAGGAACGCATATAGGGTGTAGGAGAGAAGGGGAGCAAAACGAAGAGAGAGAGAGAGAGAGAGAGAGAGAGAGAGAGAGAGAGAGAGAGAGAGAGAGAGAGAGAGAGAGAGAGCGAGAGACAAGTGGTTTACAAATTTCCTCTCAAAGCGTTTTGTCAGAGAGGCGATGGTATATTTGCGGTAGACAAGCCCAGCCCACGTGAATAATTAACTTGTAGTGTTAACAGCAGTGTTTACAAGCCGCACGGAGCAAGATAAACGAACAGTCAGGGACCAGTGTGCTCTATACCTTTGTGTGAACATTAGCTCTCGCCTGTGAAATCGAATGTCGATGACCGATTATATTCCTGAAATGATCATCGCGCCCTCGCGATTCCGCAGACAACCCTATCTTCTTGTCCGGTCACAGAACATACGAGAGTACAGAAGCAAACACGCGCACTGTACATTTTTTTAATATGTATTTTTACAAGGCGTTCCTTGAAACGTAAATGCCAAAAACTTTTGGTTTTGTATGGAATGTGTACAATAATCATTAATTTAAACAAGAAAGCGTTGTACATTTCACGTTTAAAATAAACATTGACATACATAAACAATTTTGTATCTTTTCTAAAATAAACATACAACATTTCAGCTGCAGTGACAAAAAATCTAGGCAAGTAGTTTACAAAATGTTTGTAACACGTAGAAACGTTTTTAATTTTATTTCTCACTGTGTGCGCCCACGTCTTTTGACGACAAGGCATACATCTCCTGAAGGAATGTACGTTGCTGTTAAATGCGTTTCATGTCTCTGAATGATAGCGACAACTTATTTTCACGGAAACCTCACGGGGACAGTAGTATTTACAAAACCTTTTAAGGGCTGTTCACGGTAAAGTGAGCACTTTTGAAACCAACCCTTGGAAAATGTCACTGTCCCAACCTGCGTGTACTTTTTACGGGGAACACGTAGTGGCGAGTGCCCAGTAAAGTTAGTAACTGCGAAGGGAATGCAAGTTCCACGTCTCAGTGTTGAATTATAAGTGTTCGGTAAACATTTGTCAATACTAAGAAGATTTATTTTTCTTTCTGATTTTCTTAATACAATATAAGTGCATAGTTTAGAAGATTTGAAAAATATTTACTTTGTTAATAATTTTGCTGACGCATGAATAAAGTGACCACGTCTATGGTGATGTTGGTTGTACATACGGCGGAAGGATACACAGTGTGCTTAAAAGTGTATTTCGAGAAGGGCTTTGGAAAATGTTCAATTTATCATGAACAAACTATACCTAGAGACATGCAAATTTCGCGTTATTACTTGACATCAGGCGCAACTTCACAGTATTGTATGGACCGGAGCCGATGTTGTTTCCCTAGTGGCTGCTGCATAGATGTGAGGCCATACGCTTTATGACTGAACTGAGTGTGATTGGGGCACACAATTGTGAAATGCTCATTTATTGGCGCAGAGTTACCCAGGGCGTGTCAGATAAAGTATGGTCCAATAAAAAATAATTACACAAAAAAGCTACACTTGTTTAGATTTTAACGTGTCCTCAAATAATAACGCAAATTTTGCAGGTCACTACCTATACCTCAGTTTTATTTATGATTCCTCGTGGCAGACCTCTGCCCACGAGAAGTGCAGTGTCCAAATAACATAACTAATAGAGACGACGATTTATCGCAATAGGTACGCGAACTACACGAAATAATTTCGGGTGGCCTAGGCTACTTAAGATGGTTCCACAATACAGCGATGGTGTCTCACTGAACTCGCATTCTTGAGGAAACGGGTTCGATTCCCGGTCCGGTCATCCTCATTCCGGTTTATCACAGTTTTTTCCGGAATCACTCAAGCGGAATGCTGGGGCGTTTCCTTAACAAAGGCCATAGCCTGTTCCTTCACGTGCTTTCTTCCATCCCTCTTCCCTGTGCCACTTACTCCCTCTCATGTCCTCGCTGTCGACGAGACGTCAAGTCCTACCGGACTGCTCCGCCACCACCATACAGCGATGCGTTACGATGGGCTGCAGCCAATCAGGATGAAGCAGCAGTCTGTCGCAGTGAGTCGGCGACGAGAGTGTTGCGCGACATTCTGGCGTTGCCACGCGACGGTCTGCGACGATTGACGATATCCTGCGACGACACAGAAGAAGAACAAGGGTATGCTTACGTGGAGAATACGAACAACTATTTGTTTGCATCTGGAAGACAACAAACGCGCTTACGCCCACGTCTTTGTACTTTTATTATTGCTGCACTGGTGTACAAAAAATACAACAAAGGTCTTCCTACGCACATTGGCAATAACATAAAAATCGCCTATTAACAAAGACTATGTTCCTTCGTCTTATATGTCTCCCGTACTCGCTGTACGTTTCTGCATAGTTTTCACATACGGCCTAGCTTGTTTATTTTCTACCCACTTAAATCACACAATGTCAATGTTTTTCGCGTCTCTCTTGCCACATTCGTAAGGTATAAAAATGTGATCTTCACTCTTGAAATATATAGCACCATCTCAGGCGGCACGCGTCGCTGAAAAATCATCGCACAACTGTGAGACAGTTCTGTATAATCATGAAAGTTACACATACGAATATAAGTGAATGAAGTTTAACCTGCCAACAGAAAATTTGCAAAATAAACACACCTCTTTCGTAAGAAACTTTTTGCTGGAATTCAACATATTGCAAACATTTCCGACAGTTTCTTACTATTAATCAAGAACGAAAGTTTGCCCAGTCAAACGCTTTACGATCAAAAAGTTAGAGGGTAGGCTAGGAGGGATGAATGGTGCCCCATGGGGAAAGGGGTCAGTTATGGTTGCCGACCCCCCTCACCACATTTCGGGTTTTTTTTTGCTGAGCAATTAAGGGTCGTGTTTGCCACAGAAGTTGGGTTCGGATGTACCATAATTGTCGTACATAAGTTTATCTATCCATTTGTCACGTACCATACTTATGGTATTGACATGCTATAAATTTCGGAATTTGTACAATGATTTTAAAAAGCGTACCATGATTTAATCTACATGCTTTATGGATGCCAACGCACTCAAACATTTTGACCTATTTCCAACGGTTTGCGAGATATTAACAGCAACTTTTAACAGCGTAATATAATAGTCTCGGTTGTTAACAAGCACTCCACTCCAAAGCTTTCCGCTAGCTTTCCAAGAAGGCTTTTGCGGGAGGAGATCGGACGAATCGTCCAGAAGTTATTAATATATATTATCTACAAAAAAGTAATTGAGCACCTGTCCACAATGTTTGCTCGGTGGTTGCCACCCCGTTAGAATCTCGTAGCGCCACCTCTTGCGGCTATAACAGCAGCCACCCTGTCTGGCATGCTCTCTACGAGTGTTTGCAGGACATCCACGGGGATTCGTCGCCATTCCTCTTGCAACCATTCCATAAGTTGAGCGATGGATTTTGGCCGCACCTGACGAGCCCTCACCCGGCGATCCAATTGAGGTCGGGTCTCTGGACGGGCCAGTCCAATCGGCGAACATTGTTGTAGGCGTACCACTGCATAGTAGTCCTTGAAACATGGCACCTGGGATTGTCATCCTGGAAGTAACACGGGTCCATTCCGTAAAAACGCCACAATGTTGGGAGCATTTCATTATCCAGAATGTTACAATAGGCCTCTGTGTTCATGGGACCACAGACAAACACCAGCGATCCTACGCCGAAGGCCGTGAAACACAAGTCAACTGACGTACTGAATTACCTATCTTCACGGGTGTCCAATTACTATTTGGTAGATAGTGTGTGTGTGTCTGTGTGTGTATATATACTATTCGTTTTAGCACTCCTTACGGCACCAATAAAAACAAAAACGAAATGAAACGGCATACAATTTAAATCATCACAATTTTCTTCAGCAATATAAGAGATATATTTTCCTCTTTAATTTTCACATTTTCTTGGTAGCGCAGATGGTAAGGAAATGGCCTACAATCTAAGTGGAAAAGGTGCATGTGTGTGTTCAGTCCTGGCAACTTGCAAAAACATGTTTTACTTTTTAAGTTATGGTAAATTGTGTATGTTTATCTCACGTAATTATTTGGCTAAATTCAATAACAACAACATTTAATTCGCCACTGCAATCGGCCGTCACTTATCCAATCAGTGAAATTGTTTCACGGCACTAATTCAATCAGTGAAAATTTTTCACTGAAACAATCAGTGGTTTTCCACTGATTCGAAGTGGAGCAATTTTCACTTATTAGAGTAGTTGAATTTCACTACGAATCAAGGGTTTTTCACTGATTCGAAATTAGAGTGTATATACATTAACATTATTTAAATTGTGCTAACAACGAATCAGATTGATGTTATACTAACAGTCAAAATGGGTGCGGCGATTTGGTTCCTGCTACCATCATGTTCTTCTCGGTGTAGCTCTGTAAATAGCGTCTGTGTGCGAGGCACAAAACTTGCAGTGCTGTAAATTATCCACACAATTTTCAGTAGCCCGCCGCAGTTAGTTTCCTCGATCGCGCTGAAATGTCACAGGGCGCAGGATGATAAATCAAACACAAGTGCAGAGAGCGAAAACTTGCAGGCATCGATGCAAAAAGAAAGATAGCGACAGTCAGATGTATGCGTTTTTACAGTTTTACACACACACACACACACGGTAACACACACACACACACAGCCTGCTGATTCTGCAAAGTCGAGGCATATTTCTTCCGACTGAAACATTGCGAACGATATACGAGGCACAGAGAACTGGCATCTCTAGTCATCCCACACTCAGCACATTTATAATCTCGGTATAAATTCGTAGCCGTTTATCAAACGGACTGTTTTACGCTGTCTGACATTGTGCAAATCCGCACTTGATGTAGGTTCTTAAACATCCAAAGCTGTTTCGGAATGTAGCTAGATTCGCGCACACACTTCGCAGGCGGAGATATGTCCAAGAAGATATTTTTGAAAAATAAAAAAACTTCACAGGCAGTTTCACCTCTGTATAGTTAAGAATTACGTGGCACACAAACGAACTTGGAAAAATCTCCACTAGTTTGACCCATTTATACCCAGTGTACGCAACTGTGTACATTACGCACGTGTAGGCAATTTCTGGTCTGCACTGCACACTGCCGAACTCAATGACCAATGAGCTTACCTGTTGGTAAATGATTTTCCAATCTTCTTACTGGATTTGGTTATAATTGGTTCATATTACTGCAGTCGAACATACAGCCTACAGCTCATTGGCTGTGACAACGAAACAAGTGTTGTCCCGACTTAAGTACAGCACGCACCATATTTTTTTTTTGTTTGCAATAGCTGAAACCGTAAATTAAAGTGGGTCAGAAAGGTTTAAAGAATGAAGTCATACAGTCCACGCCCACCATTAGAAAAAAAAAACTAATCCTTAAATCACCTGTGCAGTGGAATTGGCGAAAACGTGCTTATTTGCCGTCTTAAGAAAGATTCAAACGATCATGCATGAACCACGCAACAGAAATATTTAGTCTCGATGCACGCAAGACGGGCTTCGTGAAGATCATCTTGTTTGCATGTGCTTGAGACAAGCTTGAGCCATGTTTAAAGCTAGTGATATCTAAAAAAAAAAAAAAAAAAAATGAGCACGCGGTAAACATCTATACTATAAGCACCCAACAGCAGTTTGTCTATTGCCATTGGTTGCTGTCTCCTTGAGAAGGTGTTTTCATATTTGAACTGGCCACTCAGAATTCGGCAACATCGGCACGACTCCTGCGGAGGTGATTCGTGCGCAGACAGTTAACACGTGTCAAAAAAGTAATCCAGCCAACCAAGACAGGTTTTGAAATAAATGTAGTCTTGAAATCTTTTCACGAAATTTCACTACTCCTAGCGATGTTTATTAAATGAATATACGAACTTGGGACATCAGGCAAGATTGTATTGACGAAGCTGATGCCGTGAAATGTTTGCGTCATACTCAGAGTCGGGCAAGAACCACTTCGGTCCCGCTCGTCACAAAACCATCAGAGACCTGCGAAATTCGTCTTATTATTTAAGGACAGACTGGAATGCAAGTTACTGTGCGTTTGGCCGACTTCAGTCATTGGCCGGAAGTGTGTCTGGCATGCCTTGTAATATTGGCTCAGCGGTGGAGTGGCCAATCTCTTTAAAGGAGATCAATCATGTAAAGGCTGTTCACGATAAAGTGAGCACTTTCGAAATGAATCTTACAAAAAAGTCACTGCTCCTACCTGCATATATTTTAAAGGGCGCACTTACTAACATGCGCCCAGTAAAGTTGGCAATGATGGATGAAAAGTAGTTCCACATTTTAACTTCGAATAAAAAGTGTTAGATAACCATTTGTAATAACTTAAATTATTTTTTTCACTTACTGCTATTTTTAATGCCTCAAAGTGTAAAAATGACTAAATTTGTAACATATTTACTTATATAGTAATTCCACAGATTCACCTGACCGACGCATGATTAAAGTGATGAAGCCCATGGCAACGTTAATTTCACATAAAGCGGAAGAATACAGGACGTGCATACAAGTAGATCTTAAGCAGGGCTTTCAAAAGTGCTCATTTTACCGTGAACAGCATATAGTTGGCATTGATTAAAGTGCAGCTACCAATGAATCTATGGACAGTGCTCTCTTGCTTATAAGGCAGTGGAGTCTAACCTCTCATCGGAAGGTAATGCGAAATTTGAACGATTATATAAATAGGGATAGGAAAAATTCGCGAGTTCAATGACCCGTAGGCTAGACTCCACGGTCATGTGTATACTCGAACCTCAGATGTTTGTTCATTGGCTGCTGCCCCATAGAGTAGCCAGTGTTACTTCACACTTGGCAGTATGTCACTGGCTAGTTGTTTCCTTGCAAGTCTGGTATGCGCTCAGAGTCGTCCAGGGCGTGTCTGATAAACTGCATTCCAATTGCAAAGTCAACTTCAGTGTACACGTGTTTGACGTCTATCTTGTCCTGAGACGAACTCTCGAAATATTCCTATCTCTGTCTGTAAATAATACATTTCGTCGAGCACTGGCGAACAGGACCGTGGCAATAGCCTCGGTACCTCGCGGGATGGCTTCGAGGCAGCAGCACTTGTCAACAGCCAATCAGCACACGGCATTATCGGGTCTGTAATCAATGGTTGATGAAAGCAGCGCGGGGACTGCATCAAACGAACGCCTCCACTAACGACGGCGGAATTATCGTATCTGGTGACAATTAGGTCGCGAGTATTGCTTTTCAATTCCCCTTAATGAACGATAGTTGCACGTAAACCCTCTTGCGGCGAGACAAACTGCGTAAACACACTCGCTACTCGGGGTGGTGCGAACGAGAGTAGCGCTTCGTATCGTTAGAGACAAAGGTTGCACTAACGTTAAAGTGAACACTTAAGAAATGAACCTTAGAAAAATTGTCACTGCCCCCTGCATGCACGTGTTTTAATGGGCGCACTGAGTGACATTCGTCCTGTAAAATTGCTAACGATTGGTGGAAAGTTATTCCATACCTTAACGTCGAATTTCGGGACGAGTTAGACGTCAATCACGTGTACACTGAAGTCGTCTTTGCAATTGGACCAAGGTTTATTAGACACGCCCTGGACGACTCTAAACCAATAGCAGACTTTCAAGAGAACGAGTAGCGAACCCCATACTACCAGGTGTGAGGTAACACTGGCTATTCTGTGGGGCAGCAGCCAGTGAACAAACCTCCGAGGCTTGATTATGTACAGGAAAGTGGAGTCTAGGCTACAGGTAATTGAACTAGCGAACTAGTGATAACTTAAAATTATTACTTTCGCTTTCTGCTTTTTTAATACATCGAAACGTAAAAATGAGCAGATATGAAAAGTATTCAATTTCCTAGTAATTTTACTCGCTTCCCACCAAGGCGAACAGCGGGTTCGAATCCTGGGGGCTTATTCTAAATTTGCGTACCGACGAAAAAAAGTGGCATCAATACAATAACCTGTCCCAACCTACTATTTGGTATTCTGAGTTTGAAACGAAGGTCGAGTGACTTCACGAGTGGAGTTGGAAAGTCTCAACTGCTCACGAGCAGTTGGTAGGCTAGAATCTCGTAGGTAAATCAATATGGCGGGCGTCGGTAATAGATGTGGCCGTGTATTTCAATGACACGGAAATAAATAATGTGTAGCATATAGTCAGTGCGGCACGTGTTTGTGTTGTATGGAGTTGTAATTTTCCTACACGTACATTAACGATAGGAATAAGCATGAAAAGATTGGTTATAACTATTACAAACACGTGTCATGCACGCCTGTCAGGCATTGTGCACAACGTGATACACGCTATTTTACGTGTGGGATGTTATTACAAGCGCGCAAATGTACAAACACTCAATTTTAAATAATTATTCAATGAACTATTATAACCACAGCTTGAACACACCTTTATCCATCCCTTGATATACACGTGTTGGGCGGTTTAGTGGATAAGGTACGTGCTAAGTCTCCACGGCTGATGATAGAAACTCTCCTCCCGCATAATTTATACTTTGTCTAATTATGTCAAATGCAGTTATTTGATAATATCCGATAACAACATTTAAAAAAAAAAAAACCTTAAAAGCTGTGTACCATCGTTCGTATTTTGGCCCCTATTAACCTACAGTTTGGAATATTTTGGGGCTCGCTCTGTTATAGTCTATATTAGGGTAAGTTTTGACAGTTCTAGGAAAGTGGCATGAATTTATCCTTTAACTACAGCTGTTTTGTCAGTGAAGAAAAAGACGCTTGTAAAGAAATGGTTTGAGTCCAATACACACTTGCATTTTCGTCTCTCCTCGTGATTCCTCTTGTGACAGGCACTGAAATACGAACGTCGTCTAACTTCCATACAGTAATTAATGTAGGATATTATAGCTAGGTTGGTATTCTAAACTCATTTATTTTTGTAATTGCCAAGTCAAATTTGTTAGGGGTCTGTTTATTTTATGTCGAGGCAAAAATGAAACAGTAATTGGGAGTGGAAAAAAAGGGGGGGGGGGGGAGGAGCTATAGTTTTATGTCTGTCATGAGATGAGATTATTTTGATTTTCTTACGAGTGAGTGGTATTTTGATTTGGATATTGTTTTGTTGGAGCAGTGCAAAATTTTGCTCGTATGGAAATAACATTCAAATTAACTTCGAAAACTTTAACTTTGATGAAAAAAAAAAAACAAAACGGAACACATAGGCCTGTACATCGTTGTTCGTGTTTGTACAGATGCAGCAATACACACACACTTTGACCAAATATTATAGTGACTAATGCCGGACAGTTGGCGATTTTCCGTGCGAAAAGTGATTGTCCTCCGCTCTGCCAGCTTGAGGTGGCGAAACATTTGTTTACATGTACCGTTGTACGTTTTAGACTGGGAATTGGTTATGTTTTATATGGTTTCAATAATTCCCTTCCACCGAAGTTAACCTTACACTCATTAAATTAATGATATAGACAAATAAACAAATTTTATTCACTCACTACAAAAATATGGAAAGTGCGGCTTTCTAAGGCCACGTGCATTTCAATAATTGTATTAACGGTTTACAAATACATTTACAAAACACACAAAATTACTGTTTGTAAAATTCACAATATCTTGAACACGAGGTTTTCCATGGCTCTGCAGTAGGCCTACACTTCGGCGGACACCAAGGTTAGGAATATTAATATAATCGATTTAAGACGTTGTTATTCAGGACAGTTTTACGCGAAATATATAATAAACATCTGCTAACATTCCTCCACTTAGTCTTGGCCAAATATTTTATTTTCCACATACACAAATAGTTTGCTAAACACACGGGCCTCGTCCGTAACACGTAAACATCTATATCTCACGAAGGGGGGGGGGGGGGGGGGGAAATTCTATTCAACATGGCCACCAACCACAGTTTCTCAAACTCCTTACAAAATCAACGAAAACTGTACACTATTATTTTCTTATAAAACACATATTTGTAATCATATACTATCGTTTACGAGCTAAAAATGCAAATCTTACTATTCGTGTTTTTAAGTAATGTTTTTTGTTTTTTTCAACAGATTTGTGACATTTAAAAACAAGCAACTCTAGTAATAATTTGTTGGTACGTTGTCGACCGTGCGCAGAGAGACGAACGTTTGTCTGGCTTGCAGTGGGGAAAGTTGGTAAGTCGAGGATGGCCTATTGCGCCCCCGTGCTAAACGACTGATAACTCTGAATACCGTTTTGGATCCGACGAATATTTTCGTCGGCTGCGAGACGGTAGGTTCATGACTGTGTCGGCAGTTACCAACAGGAACTTAGAATAAGTCCCCTGGTGGGGTCGCCCTCGGATCTTAGCAGTTGGGAATCGTGCCAGACGAGACCTACCCCGCTTTTGATTAATCGGATTAACACTTCGATATCAAATTAATTGAAAGGGTTAGTAAAAAGGGGTTAAATTTTAATCGGGTTTTAATCCGATCAAAAATTCTTAGTCCTGTCTTAATCATATTTTTTTATCTGGATTTTGTGTTTGGGTTTCCTTTTGTGTTGGGGGGGGGGGGTAGTAGGGGCTCTGTACGATGTTGATGGTGTGGTGTCCTGGAGACCACTGACCAGAGTGGTGGGTTGCAATATGTTATGTAAGTGTTGAGTTGAGTGCAAGAGTGGCCTAAGGGTAAATTTGTATGATTTTTGGGGGATATTGCTCGTAAACGGTGGTGGGAGATAGGCGACTTTGAAATGTGCGAAAACGTTAGATGATGTCATAGATGTGCGAAAACGTTAGATGATGACTATGCATGAATAAATTACACACATTGAATAGCGAAATTCAAAATACTATGTGAATAATAAGTGAAATTGCTTCAGTATTGAATTAAATGTAACATGAGTCTCGAGCTTTTAAATATAATTTATATGAGACAGAAGTATAACACAATTACGTGAGTGTGGAATTGACAATCTACAACAAAATACCCCTATAAATTAAACAAACAATGTATATATATGACGCCTCTTGCCCATACCTTACATGTCTGTCGGCAGGACTACCCGAACCCCACGAAAATATTACCTGCCACGTTGTTTTCCAATGCAATGAAACTGAGAACCATTTTCGCAATTAGACAGTTTCAACTGCTACACGGTTAAGGTAAGTGCCTGCTCGCGAATCAAGACGTCCAGTGCCGTAGTAACTTGACTCTCATCGGCCTCAGACAAATACCACACTCGTGGCTAATAACTATAGCCACGGGTATTTCGCGAATTCATCCGGAGGCGAGGTAGACTCCAAACACTTGTTGTTTTCTCCTAATGCTGTGATTGGACGACAGTTGTTTAGACACGCCCCGTTTAACTGTGCGCCAGTAATAATAAATAATAAGCAGGGAGCAGTAGTGTGAGTGAGTATTTGACAGTCCTGTACAGATGGTTCACTTGATCACGGCAACTGGTAAGTAGAGACCTGCAAAATTCGCTTTATTATTTAAGGACAGACGGAACTCCAACTTACTGTGCGTTTGGCCAATTTCGGCCATTGGCCAAAAATATGTTTGTCACACCTCGGAGAAGTCTTGGGCAAACAATATAAATACAGCTGTGAAGTGACCAATCTCTTTTGAGAGATCAAGAAGACACGTTGTGGCGTTGCTTACACTGCAGCGGCCAATGAAACCACGACCCGTGCTCAATAGTTTGTAAGACAGTGGAGGCTATCATGGCACCGAAAGATAGCGCGAATTTTGCAGGTCTCTACCAAAAGCAAACGATATTGTCTCGATTGTATAGAGGGATGTCCAGCCTAGCTTGCTGCCAACTCAATCCGCGAAATACTCGGGGCTGTACCAATAATGGAAGGACAACTGCAGATGTGTACAAATAAGATATTGAAGTGTAGTTTCCGTGAAATTATTTTCGCTAAAATCGGGTGTCCCTACCCAATCTCTACTAAGTGTTGCGAAATGTTGTGGACTTTGATGTTGCTGTAGTCTGGCGGGTTTCCTCGGGGATCTCCCGGTCCCCTCTTCCTTACATTCCACAATAAATTGCTCCATCTTCACTTCAATATTATCGGCTCTCAAGACCCCAGTCATGGGTCGTGTATACTCCAGGTGAGGACGGAATGGTATTTTAACACTTTCAGGACTATACTCGAGTGTACTTTGGGCAAAACTTGTTTAAATATTTCATTCCACTTAAAATACAAAACGTGTCCGGGTTAACTTACATGGATTCCCTATTTCATAAGGATTTTAAATAGGAACTAATACAACATCAACAACGAACTCCGTAACTGAACGACACATTTTCGTATAGTTACGGAAACCAACACGTTGGGATGTACATCTCGTTAGATACGAAAGAACATTTGGTTTGAAAACGGTAAACTCGGCACTCCATCGGTTGGCAGCCGGCTAATATGGAAAGACTAGTGTCGTTTTGACCAGTAGAATTACGTGAAGTGACAATGGGTACCAGTAAAACACGGTGTCCTTGCAGTGGTGTGGATATATGCGACTAACATCAAGCTTGTCTTTAAAGCTGGTAAAAGTGTGACAACCTCAAAGTGTTAAAGTTATCACGAATACTGTAAATATTATTTTTCCGCCCACCATTATAGTTAAAAACGGTTGTGTAAGACTACTGTATCTTAAAGCATACTAACCGGACGCGAGCCAAAGTTCAATAGTAGCCTATATTGAACTTTGCTACAGATTTATCATAAATAAAGTGATGGGGTCGCCGTTGAAAGTGCCATAAATAGAGCTAGTCACTTTTGGCGAAAAAAAATACGCGTACACGGTACACTTCAATACCACAAATAACCAACAGCAGTATGTCTATTGTCATTGGTTGCTGTCTCCTTGAGAAGGCGTTTTCATATTTTGACGGGCCACTCAGAATTTGGCAACATCACCACGACTTCCTCGTGATTCGTGCGCAGACAGCTAACACCCGTCGAAAAGTAATTCAGCCAATCAAGATAGGGAAAAGACCCTGCAGTGTTTTGAAGTATAACTTGTATTGAAATCTTTTCGCGAAATTTCACTACCCCTAGCCATCGTCACTACCCCAGTGACGATGGCGCTCTTGTAGCATGTGCCAGTGTAAACCTTATGTCTCCTGCACTTATTGACCAAAAAATGAGGAAACTATGCTGGCAGGCAGTGGCCTTTAGGGGCAACTAAAAAAACCTCTCAACTGAAGGCGTATGAAAACAGGCACGCCCTCCACACAGCTGATTCACAAACTCCGAAGCACGCGAAATTGCACCCTTCATGCGTAAATCACAAATATCCTCGCGGTCAAAGCGAGAAAATTCCACTAACGCCCGCATCAACAATTCACTCTTCACTGAAAGCATTCTCCAGCGTACAAGGCTTAACTGCTCGTACAGTTCTTCATTAAGGGCCAGTTACACCATTTTTTTCATTGAACTCAGCTTAACTGAACCAAGGTAAAATTTTAACTCTTCATTTACTGGCGCATTTCACCTCGCACGTCTAGCAGATAATTAAAACCGTGTATCAAATCTAAATTTAGGGACCGACATTTGAAGAAAATGGCGCATTTAGAAGGCGGTGACAAGGATTTCACCCGTAGACTAAGGATGATGTAGATTGATCTCGCTGGCTGCGCAAAACCAATCTCCGTGTCCCAACATTGAGCTGCTTTTCTGCCTACACATCTAACGAAAATGGCGTGGATTGGGTTTGAGGTTAGAACTCCGTGTAGAAAAACACGTTATTTCGAGATGTTTTCATATTTCCTATAATCAGTTTGTAATGATTTTTGATTACATTAAAACTTGTAAAAATACTTTATTAATGTAACAATGCTTGTCATTTAAAAATTAAGATATAAACAAACACGTTCATCACTGTTGACCACATGACTTAGACAGTTGTGTAGGGTTGGGGTAGGTCAGTATTGGGTACATGAGCAGAAGACTAATAAGCGGTCTAGTTCATCTTTTGTCTATGATTTCACCTAGTAATCTATGGAATCTGATTTGTGTTTTCTTTGGGGCTCTGGCAGAAAATGAACACGTAAATTGTATAAAATATTAAACAGTGATTGAAACAGCCTGCGGACACTTTGATGTTGTAAAAAATAACAGGACAAATAATGCCAGTGAATGGGAAATCGCAATTTTGAATAATAATTGCTGCGGATTTTAATTTAGCCAACATACTACACGTCCTTAAGAACACTCAGTATACGTATTTCTTGTGAGGCGAAAATATGAAATAAAATCATAATTAGTATAATACCATGATTTTTCGTGAATCCATCGAGGTCACCCATAGTAATACAATAGTCCTTGTGCAACAAATTGTTTGTTATAAGTGTCATATGTACAGTACATAAACTAGCAAATCATAGCAACAAACAATAGAATTAGACTTAATTGTCAATCACATTGTACTTGGCTTAAATAGCTGATAAAATACAAACAACATTTAAATGTATCCTAACAGTTTTTCATAACATACCGAATATTCGTCATTAATTTAATATTACAGATGTTTGTAAAATGTAAATTTTGAATAGTCATTCTAAATTACATTTTTTGTATGTATTCATATGACAAATATCAAAGTAAACTACATCGCAGAAACTGAAATTAATCTTGTCATCGCAACGAAGGCGCTGCCGAATTTGTTTCAAAGTATCATGTTTCGGCGGCCATATTTATATCGTCAGCGGAGGTTAAGAAGTTAAACGGCCGGGGGGGGGGGGGGTTTAAACTTAAACTCGGGTAAGTTAAAGTTGACGCCGGCTAACAGCCAGCGGCGCTGGAGCCCATGGCGGATCTCACCACGCACATGTCCTGCACGTGCACGAAGAGGCCAATAATTCTCAACTCTCACATGATGATTATTTTTTCAGTGTAAAATGTGTTTATATTTGTATTTGTAGGATTTAATATGTCTTAAAATGTTCTGAAGTGTTTGCTGTTATTTTAAAATTGTTTGGTTATGAAATTCAGAGTGCCCGCGGCACCGAGTTTAAGAACACTAATATTACCGCGTGAAAGCCATCATAAAGAGACACTAAATTAATCTGAAAATTCATAAGAAAATTACAATTATTTAAAACAATATTTAATTTAATTTGTACCATTTTATTTTCAATAATTAAATGTTTTACTCTGCGTGCTTAGCACTTCCACTTATGTGAACCCCGTAGGCGGCCATGGTAGGTCCATGCAACGCTTGTATCTGTATGCACTACAACTTTTGTTCACTGATTTAGGTTTCCATAGTCAATTTAGTTTACCGGTTAACCTTTGCTTGAGTACGTTTTTGCCAGACGTTTCCCCCACCATTATGCTTCAGCTTTTCTAATTTATTTCGTCCTTGAGGCATTTTTAACTCAATCGAGAAGGAGAAGAAAGATGTCGGAGAGGTCACGCGACCCGCGCAACTTGAATCAGGCGCCATCCGCCTATGTTAGTGGCGTTTCATTGTAACTTCTGCATTATTGCTACACGCATTTTTAAGACCTTTGCTTTTATGTATTTTTCATGTTATGATATTTTACGGCAACATCACATCACCACGTAGCTGACAGACGCCAAGAATTTGTATATGCCATCATTGCCTTTAGAGAGCTTGTTTATGTTGTGTCGTATGTGTAATATTTTATTCAGGGTTCTACGTTCAATTTTGCCAGGGTTCCGTGTAATTTCACGTAAATTGATGCATTTTGTACTTGACCACGCGGTCATGTTAATGTTTGATTTTACCGCCATCAGGCATGTTACGAGCCTGTGATCACTTAAATCGCAAAGAGAATAATTTTCTTGCTCAGAATAATATTTTGTTGGAATTTGATTTGCCGTTTTCACAAAGAAATATTGCAATTCCAACTTCACCACGTGGTCCGCTATGTAATTCATCCAGCGGCATCCGCGCCACCTAAGCATGTTTTCACACATGTGTGTGTGTTTATTGTGAATATTCATCTTGTGTCCCATCTTATTTCATGTATCATTCGAGGGTTTATGTAATCTTGTAATTAGTGTACAGTGCAGTTATTCCCATCCTAGCTGGCTCTATGTATAGGCTGTCACCACACTACCCACGTGCTGGAGGGCGAGCCCTGACGAGTTTGCATTAGTGATGCAGAGTAATCACACATGTTAATATGTATCAAGGGTTTCATTTGTAATTTACCGTGTCTTGTCTTCAGGGAAAAACCATCAGTCCACCCTAGCGGCTGTCGGCCCTCTTCCCTTGAGAAGGCTGTGCTTTCACGCACCTCGGTGAGATCATCCATCTAGGTGTGCGCTAGAGTGATTTCGAGCTGGGGAGCACCCAATTGGAATTGGCTAGTCATGACCGAGACAATCATAATTTCATTGGCACGTAGATGTGTATGCATAGTAACAATAAAACAAGTATCTCAGTGAACTTATCTCTTTTATTCAGTAGTGACAGTGACCTAGCCACACGTATTTTATTAAGTGTTTATTTCAAAGTGATATTTAGTAAAAGTTTAGTATTGCCTACGTGTTTGTAAGTATGCACGGGTAAGATGGACACACAGAACCCACAGCATCCCTGAGAACCCTGAGTCTCAATAGTGCTGTGATTGGGAAGCACCGCTGGCGCCCAAATTACCAGTAAGTATTTGTGTCATCGTTCGTCTCGTGTCTCACCAGACTGCGTCAAAGTTAATCGCGTTTTGACAGTGGTGAAATGCAGTCGACCAGTAATTCTAGTTATTTCGTTCTTAAACTCAGCTTAGTAAGTAAATCTTTTGTGGTGAAACCGGCCCTAAGCGAATCAACGAGTGCGACTGTTCCGCTTCGCCTTTGTTCACGACATTTTGGCATTGTGGAACATGGCAGATCACGTAAACAATAGGGGTTTAGGTCTGCAAAAACTTCCATTTTTTTGTACTTAAAACCACAGTTTATACGAAGCGCCTGTGAAATGTCAGAAGCTAAACAGACAAGATTCATCACGCTCAAACTTATGTCCAGAACATTCTCGATCCTTCGTGATCACCCTTGAGACTTTTCTTCATTTGTTGGTAGCATCGGTAATGCAAGACTTAATTTACTTGACTGCACCTGTCAGATTAAGCTTACCACAGTAAAGAAAATGTGTCATTTAAGTATCACACTGGTCCAGTGACGGAAGCGCATAAGAAGTAAAGGCTGTTCACAATAAAGTGAACACTTTTGAAATCAACCATTAAAAAAAGTTACCGCTCATACCTGCATATATTTTAACGAGTGCACTGACTGACATGCGCACAGTAAAGTTGGTAACGATGAAAGAAAAGTAGTTCCATGTCTTCCGTCGAATAAAAAGTGTTAGGTGACTATATGTGATGACTTAAGTCATTTCTTTGGCTTTCTGTATTTTTAATGCATCGAAATGTAAAAATGAACCTTTTTGTAAAATATTTACATCCTTATAATTCGACAGTTTCACTGCGCATCGATAAAGTGATGAGGCCCTGGCCAGTGTCAATGTTTAATAAGGCAGAAGAACACACAACGTGCACACAAGTATATCCTAAGCAGGGCTTTTTAAAAGTGCTTATTTTACCGTGAACAGCCTCTAAAGGTTTATAAATGCAAAATGTTGTCGAATTATTTCTCGAAAATCGGATGTCTCAACGAGGTTGTCGGGCGATAAGCAGTTGCGTGTTAAGATCACAGAGTACTTGACAATACGGATGTGAAATATCAGCGTGTAGCGCGAACTCCGGTCACAAGCGACAGCAAACACCAGCCGACAATATGGCGGGACGACGTTCACCAATCAGCTCCAACTCGCCAACTTGTCAGACTACAAGATTAATTTTTACACTCCGGCTTAGTGCTCAGTGTCAGGAGCTCTCGCTGAGTACATAAATGTTTATTATTTCATATCTACGCGAAATGCTGCTCAACGTGTAGCGAGTGAAGAGTGAATAGATTTTGACGGCTCTTAACAGCTAGGTATTGACAGCCGATGAAGGCGATTGAAGTGAATATGGAGCGGCGGGGGAAACGGGAGATCCCCGAGAAAACCCGCCGACCAACGACATCGTCCGGCACGATTCCCACTTGCGAAAATTCCGGTGACCCGGCTGGGTATTGAACCCCGGTTCGCCTTGGTGGGAGGCGAGCAGGCTAACCGCTCAGCCACCGCATCCCCTACTTTACTTGTAAAGATTCTCTTTCCTCGCTTAAAATTTTAGATCGCGTAGTTTTCACATTAGTGCAGTTCAAAATCATAATTTTAGTATTGAGTTGTTACAGATAAAAGATATGCGATAATTCTTTATTTTGAGATTTCTTTTTTTTTTTAACTGCGAAAATATCATAGTGTGATTTTAAATATTTCTTCAAGTAACACTTTGTATCTTTTTTCAAGGTGAATTAAATCACTTTGTGATTGAGTCTTTTTTACTATTTGTACATCCCAAAATAATGATATTTTAATTTTGACATGGCATCATGGTATATATATATATATATATATATATATATAATTTTTAGGATAGAAATAGTACACGTATGTAACGTCGAATCTCAATAATATTTTCTGGCAGCACGCTAGAATGCATCGTCCTATACATTTTCGAGTCGGTGCCATTTGTTGATTGGCTTCTGCAGCAGTGAGTACACATTTACCCATTATCCCTTCCTACTTGGTTGGACAGGATTGACACAGCCTATCGTTAGCGGGTTTCTTATCGATCTAAAGCCAGTTCTGAGCTCGTCCGAACAAAATGTAGTTCAATCATAAACACAATAATAATCACAAGTGTCTGAAGTCTAGCCTGTCTTGATTTAATATTGGGAATTTTGTACGTCTCTAGTATTTAGTATAAATACAAAAAAAAAAAATGAAATTTTTGGTGCCCCGCTCACGTAAAGACTCGTTATCCTGTAGCACAAAAGAAACTGGATTCAACTTTGGACTTTGGATATATCATTAATATTAAACAAGTAACACTTTACAGCTATTTATTTAAGTGCCAGTTACTCTGTCGTTATGTTTGTTTTTTCTTAAGAGTTCGAATGGTTAAAGAGTTTAGAACAATTGGAAATTTCGGGAATGAAAAATCCGGAACATAGATAACGAATTTATGCCAAAAACTTACGCTTAAAATGATATAGCTAACACTTTAGGCTGCGTGATTACAAGCCAGAAGCTAATTTATCGCCTTGCACATAGAAAAGATAAGTGAGGGATACAATTTCGAAATTGGCTATTGGAATTCATACGCCTCTTGGGTGACAAGATGGAGATTTTCGGACATTCGTCATTGCGATGCAGATGCCTGTAATGGAAAAATCAAGACTGTCTATTTTAACCCTTTCTGATCCACTTTATTTTATGGTTTCAGGTGTTGCATCCAAACAAATTATAATGCGCGCTGTACTTAAGACGACAGAACACTTGTTTCCTTGTCACAACCAATGAGCTGTAGGCTCTATTTTCTGCTACAGTTATATGAACCGATCATGACCTAGACTCGTACGACAGTTTGTGAATCATTTACCTACAAATAAGATCATTGGTCATGAGCTTCGCAGTGCAAAGTACAGACTAAAATTTACCTACAACTGCATATGTACACAATTGTGTACACTGGGTCTGAATGGGTTAAGTATTTTTTCGTGCTCAATCCTGTTTTTTTCCATGAAGACATCTGCATCGTAATGGCGATTGTCCAAAAATCTCCATCTTGTCATTCACCCCTATTGCACTATTCATTCATTCAAAGACCACGCCTCTTGGGCGACTGCCCACGAATCACAAACGTCCAGTACAAGGCCAAACTAATTCTGATTGGCCCAGTCAAGTAGCAGAGTTTCTTCTTCTTTCCCATAGAAGCGGCCAATGAGCACGCGACAACTGCGTGATGGCACGTTAAATTGTAGTTCCTTTGGCGAAAATCTAACGTCTCGAGCGACATATAATTTGAATTGCACGCAACTGAATATTAAGCCAAATAAAGGAAGGTGAGGTAGAAACAAATAACCTATAACTCAAAGAAGTGTTCCATTTATACCACGTGTTTGTAAAATATGGAGACAAACTTCGGCAGGACGAAAATTTATGTAGCACAACTTATCCCCTAGGGTTGTTATCAAGGGAGAAATGCGCTACCAAAACTCGAGTTTAAAATGCGTGTAGTTAGAAATATCAGAAACTCGTTGCGATTGAGCAATACATTGGCGAATGGTGTTTTGTATAAAGGAGATCTTGCGTAAGAGCATGGTCGGTAATATCATCCCACTTCCTTTGTTTATAAAGACAACCTGGGAATCAGCGCATCTGAATTAACAACGAAGGTAGTCTTGTACGAAGACTCGGGGGAACAGTTTGTGAGATAATCCATGTCGAACGTTCAAAACAGAACATGTGTTGCATACCAGGTAGGCAAGCCACGGACAGAGAAAAGTGCTGCTTAAATTTTATTATTACATTTTCGTTAGGAATACCCTGCCGAAGTTTATTCCCATGTTTTAGAAACATGTTATATGTGCGCGCGTGTGTGTGTGTGTTATCTCTATGTATGGATTTTAGTGCGGAATGAACATTCAATGAACGTAGTTCCCTAGCTTCGAAACATTTTCACATTATTTCGTTCCATCTGAATTTACGTACAATTGTATCTGTACTTAATATAGCGCCACTGAAATCAGCGCATTCTCTCGATGAAACATGGGATGTTAAAGATATCACAGTTTCTTTGGTTGTTGACTGTCGGAGGAATCTTCATGAACTTATTCGTTCAGCAGGAACTCGCCGGAACTCAAGTAAATGCTCACGGACCACAATTTAGGCTAGATTAACTCAGTCAAGATTATTAATAAAAAGCTAGACTAAGTACAATTTAGCTTGACTGGGCGGGCCACTTCACATTTCTTTTTTCTTCATTCCTTGGAGCTTGTAATGAAAACTCATGCAAACGTTATTCCACAGAACCAGCAAACATTGCAGTAGAGGGAGATTGTAATAGCAGCAGTATTAGGCTACTACTAGAGCCCCGAGTATTTCGCGGACTGAGTTGGCAGCAAGCTAGGCTGGACATTCATCTATACACTCGAGAGAATATCGTTTGCTTATTGGTTGCTGTGATCAAGTGAACCATCTGTACAGGCCTGTTAAATACTCACTCACACTACTGCTTCCTGCTTATTACTGGCGCACAGTTAAACGGGGCGTGTCCAAACAACTGTCGTCCAATCACAGCATTAGGAGAAAACAACAAGGGTTCGAAGTCTACCTAGCCTCCGAATCAATCCGGGAAATACTCGTGGCTCTAGCTACTAGGTAAGGCAATGTTGGCTGTACTGGGGGGAATATTGTTTCCTGATGGCCGCGTACTCGTTTCAGATTCAAGGAGAATTCTCTTGCATTCTTTCACTTCTCGCCTTCCTACTTCCCACATCTTCCGGTTAAGGGCAAAAGAATATTATCTTTATTGCTTTTGCTGTGAGCTACGCCTCGCATCTTATTGGACCGTTTCCCGGTTTTTTCCTCCGCGTAAAAGAAGCTTCTCACCTGTTCTTTCTCTGCGAACCGGCTAATGCGACGAGAAAACTCTTATCTTACCAGCGTGAAGTGTTTCATCCTGATTCGCCGAGGTGTTGCATGCGGCAGAACATCCCACCATCCGTTTCACGTAGCAACGACACCATATTTACCATTGCAGCGATGTTGACCTTGGGACCGACGTGTTAGCGCAGTGGGAAAAGCCCACGGGCTCGCCTTCGGACGGTCCTGGGTTCGAATCCCAGTCCGGCGATCTTGATGTCGGTTTCCCACGTTCTTCCGAAATCACTCCATCCAGCCGAACTCTGGGATGATTCCTAAAGCTAGTGACTTTTCGCAAAAAAAAATACGATTACAAAGTAGACTTCAATACTATAAGAACTCAGCAACAGTTTGTCTATTACCAGCGGTAGCTGTCTCCTTGAGAGGGCGCTTTCATATTCGACAGGATCACTTAGATTTCGGCAACATCGGCACGGCTCCTACGTGATTCGTGTGCAGACAGTTAACACGTGTCAAAAAGTAATTCAGCCAATCAAAATAGGTAAAAGACCCTGCAGTGTTTTTAATTATAACTTGTCTTGAAATCTTTTCGCGAAATTTCAGTACCTCTAATGATTCTTCACTGCGGGTCATGGGCGATCCCTTATCCGTCCATGTTTCTCTGAGAGACTTGTTCCAACTGGTATAACGGGGTCCGGCCCGTCCAATTTTGATGATACATGGCGAGGCGTTGGGCAGCACACACGGGCACAGACCGGGCCCGGCAAGGTGCAAGGATCAATGGGTCCGGCGTTTCCTGGTGCCGTTTGGTGCCTGGTGCCTGAGTCTCCATCCACCTGGGTCCGCGGTGGCTGAGCGGTTAGTCTGCTCGACCCCCCCCCCCCAACAAGGCGAACCGGGTTCAATCCCCGGCCGGGTCACACCCCGGGTTTTCGCAAGTGGGAATCGTGCCGGACGACACCACTTGTAGGCGGGTTTTCTCGGGGATCTCCCTTCACCCCCGCCCTTTAATTCCGGAGCTGCTCCATACTCACCTCACTTCACACTCATCGGCTCTCACGACTGCGATGTCAAGAGACACCCAAATCTCTTCACTCACTCACTCACTCTATTTACCCACGGATCTACCCTGACCTAGGACAAGGCCAATGATATATCAGGTAAACTTTGATCGGTTGATATGGACGATAATACTTCCATGATAGCAGTTAAAATTCCCTGCCATACAAACATAAAACCTGAGCTTTTTTTTAATAATCATAACCCACATAGTACAAAAACTCGCAATGAAATGCCTGTTTTATGCTTATAGTTGAATTTTTATATTTTAATTCCAGAGGAAGGTAAATAACACAGTATTAGTCACATTTGCGAAGCTTGTCTTCCTTCTGACATAACACTCAAACCATTCTGTTCGTTTTGAGTAAATTATTTATACTTCGAGTGCTGCCAACGTAAAGTGGAGTGGAGAGACTTGGGCGGCCATTATCAACGAGGCCTTGGGAGCTGATGAAATGAAGTGTGTATGGAGCAGCGCCGGAATGCAATGGCGAGGGGAAACGGGAGACCCCCGAGAAAACCCGCCAACCAGTGATATCGTCGGGCAAGTTTTCCACTTGCGAAAATCCAGGAGTGACCCAGCCAGGGATTAAGACCGGTTCAAATTTGTGGGAGGCGAATAGTCTGACCACTAGACCACCGCGGTCCCTGCCGACATAAAATTACGTTTTTTAGATTATCCCATTCCGATCCAGTGTACACAATTCTGTACGTCACGCACGCGTAGGTAATTTTGATCTGCATTGCAAACTGCGAAACTCAATGACAACTGATCTTTAGTGATCTTACTTGTGCTGGGTAGATTTTTCGTAAAGCGTCTTACTGGTCTAAGTCATAATTGGTTCATGTAACTGTAGCTGAACATATATAGCCTACATCTCATTGGCTGTGACAATTGAACAAGTGCTGTGTCGTCTAGCATTCATCATGATTTTTTTTTTGTTTGTAACACCTTGAACCAATTTAATGAAGTGGTTCTGAAAGTGTTAAAAAGCAAATTTTCTAGCTCCAGCAATCCCCAGCTCAGTCACACGGAAATTATTTGGGTGACATGCCACTGGCCCTTAGCATGGCGCAGGAAGAAGATACAGAGAGAGAGATGTAGAGTGGCCAGTGAGAGAGGACCAGTGTACTGTGTGTGTGTGTGTGTGTGCGCGCGCGCCTGCTCATGACGTCTGATGTGTCCTGAGGGCAGAGCAGGGCGGTGTGAACCCTTCCTTCCGCAGACGTCCTGGTCCCTCGGGTCGTAATCGCTCCATCTGCACTGCCACCTCGCCTTGAGGCAGTGATCTCCCGCTCCGAGATAGATATCCTGCGAACAATGCAATACAATACAATACAATACAACGATGCACTTCTTTTACCCCTCTAAGCGAATGCCTTTCTGGGGTTTCTACATTCTCAGTTCTTAAGGTGATACTTCGTATTTCTTTTATTTGGTTATCTGAAAGAGCTTTCGAAAAGTGCACCCTTAATGCAGTTATTTGTTGTCAAATCTATATAGTTTTCAAAATATAACACTTAAAAGTCCTGATTTCTCGAACTCCGCAGCACACAAGGGACATTTAATGCAAGCTGTATGGTGTGCAGAACGTGCTGATTCAGCATGAGAGCGATTCATACACAAGAGAGCGTATATAAGCATTCTGAATTTTGTTGAAAATAGGGGTCAGACTTGTAAATATATTTATGTTTATTCAAGCGAAACTGTTAACATTCATTTAATAAACAGTAGGGGGAAAGTTGTTTTTGTTCCTTTCGTAGCTTGTAACAGAAATGCAGTATGCCGCTCTTAGACTCTACACTCAACTTCTTGAACCTGCCTATAACATTCTTGTGTCGGAATTTCAGTGTTATATTCTAAAAACTACAATGATTTGATAACTGACAACTGCATTTAGGGGGCACGTTTCGAAACCTCTCTCAGATAACCAAATTAAAAAAAAATAGAAATATCATGTAAGTCCATTCAGCGGTTTCCAAGGTCATATGATCCTTGGACTTAGCGGGATAACAGGTTCTTAGACTCCATGTCTCCTTCCACCGCTAAGGTACATTCTCCTTTAGTAGACATCTGTCACCTTACCTTCCTCTTCTCCTGTACCTGCAGCCGTACTTGGTTCCTGTACAAGCTTCTACAAGCCCTGCTGTACGAGCCGGTATACCAGCCGCTATATAAGTCGCCATGAAAGATTCATATTACACGACAACATTTCGCGTACTAGCATTTGGCACCCTCGGTGGATACGCAATGTATGGTTTGTAGTAAATATGAACCCCATTCGTAGAACTGCTACCATTTAGTAACTTGCGTAGGCCTATGAAACAACTAGCTAGGACATCTTTATATTGCTATATTACGGTTCGCCTTTTACAGGAATTGATTGCTTACTAGTATAGTTTCATTAATTTTCTTGAAGATGTCGTGAATTCACTAAGAGTAGGAGGGTGTTATTTTTAATACTGACGAAAATTACTGACCTGTTGCAAAATATAGTTATTTATTTACGTACTGGGATATTATCCGCATGTAAAATTTACTGAAAAGAAAAAGTTTTGGTTCGGCGGGGTTTAGAACTCACCTCCGAAAGTTACATGTTAATAGCGAATGCTGTGACTTTACCACTGTACTACCAGTTCAATAACAGATTCGGTAGTTTATATACTATAGATATCTTAAGAGATTTTTTTTTCATACTGTAGGTAATGTTTTAAGTAGTAATTTAAAGTTGTCATAATCAATATTATTCGTCGTCGTATTTTAAATGTATTGGAAAGAGTTTCAACGTCACGGATGTAAAATCAAGATGGAGGCTTCCTTCTCGGTTTCTTCATCAACTCGTTTTAAGTAGCGGCCACGAGGAGCGCCCTACGCTCTGAAACTGAAATGTGATTGGCCAGGTACGAGAGCCGGTATGGAACCTGCCGCGGAAAATAGGACAGGTCCAATTACCAAACCTGTGATGAAATCTGGCATCGCCAGGCGAAAAATGCCATGACGGGTGCCGTACAGGCCGGTATAACGGCAGCTATGGCAGACCTTGCGCAAGCGTTTACGAAATCTGGTACCGTGTAATATGGCCTTTAGCAGATACCTGGGCACATATCCCTGCGAACAGTATGCCAGTCACCCCGTGGCTTCTCCCCTCCTTAAGGTTGAAATAAAGCAAGTGCCTATGGAGTACTGCATCCAACTATACACGGGAAGAACTCATAAAAAATGTAGTACAGACACCATAAAAATTGCCATAAAAGTGCGATTTATATTGTGCATGAAAGAAGAATGGATACACTTCGCAGCATTATAAAATATTTTACTAAAATATACGTTTTAAATGTAAAATAGTCATCCGTTATAAGCCTGCATTTTCAACAAAATTTTAGCATATTTCCATTCTGGATGCTTTAGAAAGCAGAATTTGCAAAACAATATTTGTCATGGAATATCGTCATAATGTTTACTATGATTGTGTGTAAGGAAATTGTAATAATAATGTAGGAAATAATTTTCATAGTTGCTTTTATGTACGTCCATTTGTCACAAATATTTATGGCTGAAACTAACGTAAATAAAGTTGATCGTAAAATTGATGTTATATATTATTGCTACGATTTTATTACACATAATCACATTAAATATTATGAAGATCTTTCTTGAAGAAGATTTTCTTGTAAATTCTGCTTTCCGAAGCATCCAGAATGGAAATGCGCTTAATTAAAAAAAAAAAAAATGCGGACTCTATCGATCGGTTAATTTTTTACATTAAAAATATATTTTAGTAAAATATTTTATAATGTTGCAAGATATATACATGCTTCATTCATATAGAGCATAAATCACACTATTCTGACAATTTTTATGGTGTCTGTACAAATTTTATACGAGTTCTTGACATTGTAGCCAAGTGCAGTGCTTCGACCATAGGAAGTCGCTTTACTTCAACATTAACGTGTAAAGGATATAGATAATTCAGGGTTATTTACAACTTTCCTGAAGCGCTACTAAAGTTATACACTCAGGATATTCCTCTACCTCATGCATATAAAGCCTAATCGACAGAGACGTGCAGAATTCACGTTACTTATTTGGGGACACGTTAACCTTAAACCACTTGTGCCTTTGCAATACGTTTGTCATTGAAGCATACGAATTGGCACGGCCTGTGTACGTCTGCGCCAATAAATAAACACTTCACAATTGTATACTCTGATCACGTACAGTTCAGTCAGAAAAGACGTGGCTTCGCCTCTGTGCAGCAGCAAATGGAAAAACGACGCCGGTGTAGCAGGCTAATTGTACCCAGGCGGATTAAACCCCCTGAATGGCTGAGTGGCAGGCACGTGTCAAAGCAGCTTGGCGGTCCGCTGACAACCGCCACAACAATATAACACTGTTTACAACCCTCTGCTGACCACAATGCATTAGGTTGACACTAATCCCCGAGAGCATTACCCTCCACACTTTCTCTCCAGCGTCCCTTGGTAGAATAACAATTTAAGGAACAAGTGTAGCCCCATCGCAAATAAAATTACTACTGTACAAGCGTAGCCAAAAATTACTCACCGAACCAGAGTCCTCAGCGCCAGCAGGGGAGTTACTGTCCAAAACAAGGATTCAAGGCAAGCCGGCTGGTTTTTGTAGGTGTTGACCCCGAAGCGGTAACGCATCAACGAAACTTGGAGTTTCCCCAGAAATGATTTTCAAGCGTAGTAATTTAGTTTTATGTGTAATTAGTAAAGTGGAATTGTACCACTTTCCGAGAAAATATTTCATTTTTCCGAAAAGCCTCTATTCTGAACACCCCTTTTCTTTCCGCACGGCCCCCCACTGTGCCGACATCTCACCAATGGTATAATGATCTACTTAGTGCGTTCTTTTCCTGTCTCGATCGCGAGGATGTCCGCCCTTTCCTACCTGGGGGTAAAATTCGCCGGCTCCGGTATATGCAGTACTGTTAAGATCAGCTTGATGGCAAACAATAATGGATGTCTCTATTAATCGAGTCTCAATAGCTGTACCGTAAGGAACAACGCTATGAAATCCTGCGCACTCATTTTAATGGTATTTTACATAATAACTATATCTAGCTAGGTATTATCAACACACCTGTTACCTCCCTGTTTTGTTCATTATCATTACTAGCGATCCGGCCTGGTTTCGCTCGGGTACAATTTAGTTTTATCTGCCTGCCGCACCTCGTACACCCCCCGCCCACTCCCCTTGCATCCTTTCTGCCACCTACATCGCCCACACCCCCACGTCCCCCCCCCCACATCTAGGTCCGGGGGCGCGTGTCTTGATTTCAGAAAGTACTTTTTTTTACAGATTTTTTTATAACATTTAAATTATTGGCCATAATTTTATGGTGTAAATGACATTTATTATCTACATTAAACAGTTTTAATAATGAATACGCTTATTACTACTTATCTATTAAAGATAGATATTTGACAACGCTGACTTTTTGTAGATAATTTGATTTTACACAATTATTTCGTACATATTTTGTTATATCTCGAAAGGATTAGAGATCGTATTCCATGAAAGCGCGCTGGAGGAAAACTTTTTTCACAAATTGACTCACTTATACCATTAATGCTCAACTCTTATAAGTGCTAGGGCAATTTTGAATACACACAAACCTTCTTCGATGAATGCAGATCATAACAGTAAAAATCGCATCCAAATTCGTTCAGTGGTTCTCGAGATTAGCGCAGTCACACAGACAGAGGCGCGCCAGGGACTTCCTTTTATACCATGTATTGGTAAGAGAGATACTATAATTTTTAGATAGGGACAGAAAATTTCACGTTTTGCACGACGTGTAGGATAATCTCCACTGTCTTATGTGTTTTAGAGCAACATATTTCTGTTCATTGGCTGCTACTCCAGTAGGTAGCCAGTTTTATCTCAGACCACGTGGTACTGGATTTTGTGATTTTTTTTTTGCAGGTCTGTTATTGTCTCGGAGATCAGGTGGGAGTTTCCAATAAACTGCTATCCAAGAGCAAACATAACATAAATACACACGCGTTTTAGGTCGAGCTTGTCTTAAAATGAATTCGCGAAACGTTTCAGTCCCTATGTATATATTAATAGGTACCCGAAAAATTCGCAAATTCAACGACCTCCAAGCTAGACTCCACGGTATTATATGCAATAGTGCACATTTCAATTGACCATTGGTTGCGTGCTGCCAAAGTGGAGGGCTATGATTGGGCGAGCATTTTGTTGTTTGTTTCTCATTGGCCAAGGGTTCTCCAGGAGGTGTCAAATAACGCATGGACCAATGGCAAATGAGACAAAAACGTAAGAGTTTTCCAAATCTAGCTTGTCCCAAAATTAATCCGCGAATTTTTCAGCTCTCTATAGTTAAATTATAATTAAAAGTTAAAATTAACAAAAATAAAAATACTTTTATGCCAACAGAAGTATAAAATGACTGTGATACATTACATATTTGGGAAACATGTCATACATAGAGACCCCAAGAATTTCGCGGGTTCATTTCTAGACAAGTGGGAATTCACACAATTGTACGTTCATGTTACTTTTGTAATTGGTCGACGTGTTGTTTGACACCTCCTGGAGATAAATGAGCCAATAACACACTAGCAATAAATTGTGCGCCCAACCGTCGTCTTTTACTACCTCAACAAGCAAACCAATGAACAGTTGATATCTGTATGAGACCATATAAGACTGTGAAGTTTAGCCTACAGGTCATAGAACTCGCGAATTTCTTAGGTCCCTAGTTATCCTGTGACGGTGTTTGCCAACACATACAGGACGAAGTCCTTATCTCAACTGCTTCCTGAATGTAGGTGATTCAAGTTCGAAAACAGCTGAGAGCCCCCCAATGATGTCAAAAAAGGAATTTGGGTTGGTTCCAGCGAAAAGATTCGAAAATTATTCGTTGCCTTGGTTTTTATATCAAAATATAACCATTTATATAGTTTTCCAAAAAAGTTTTACACTCAATAAACGTCATTTAAAATATAGTTTTCACTGATTACATTTAGAATAAAAAAGGTATCAGAAATAATTATTTTTAAAACTTCCCCCAAAATCTACATTTTTACAGGATTACATCTCTTTTCAGCTGTATGCAGGTTACATATAATTGTTTTGCTTTAAACCATACTTAACTAAAATGGCAGCAAGCGCCCCCCCCCCCCCCCACAATTTAAAATGTTGACGGAACAGCAGTTCCTGCCTAAGTGAAAACCCTGTGATGTCTCCCCGAATCTGGGCGAGACACCTGTATTTATATTACATTTCAAATCACCTAGAACATTACAAAATGATCTTCACTCCGACGATATCCAGAAGTCCTGGAAGGGGCACCCTGGTGGTACGTGACTGGTTGGTTGGCGTCACGTGGTCAAGATGACGTACGAGGGAGGGGAAGGAAGTCATTATTTCGTCCCGCGGCGCCCATACCTGCAGACCAGCAGGCCCGCCCAGCGGACGTGAGGCGTGGAGCTCGTCAAACACACCCCCGTCGCAGCGAAGGTAGGCCGAGCCGTCCCAAACGGCCAACATTTTCTCAACTTCATATGGCACCGTCGGTTTGACTTTCGTTCGATGTGCAGGGATAGCCGTCACGGTACATGTGATTTTTCAAATGTTTGACTAACATAATACGAGGAAATTCGTGAATATACAGTGATTGACAATAAAGGGGTGAAACACCGGCTTGAGGGAAACCCAGTCAAGAAAATAATGCGCTGATGTGCAAAACGCTTGGACGATTCCGGAGAGTCCATTGACACTGCACGGAGGGATGAGGTTGTTCATTTCGCTAGAGGCCAGATAATGTTAGACGAGAGTTGCTCCGCTTGTGAAAATTACCCCTCGGAATTACGTAATTCGAGCAGCGTGGTATTTAACCCTGTAAGGACGGCACAAATTAGTTGTTACTGGATAAAATACTGAAGTGGGCTGCCTATATTATGCACTACAGCAATATCCGTTGTTCAGGTCTTTGTATTTCCAATGTACATCAGCGGTGCCGCATTGGCTAGGGTACTCGCCTCCCACCACGGCGATCCGGGTTCGATACCTGGCGGGTTCACTCCCGGATTTTCGCACGTGATAATCGTGCCGCTTGCCGGCGGGCTTTCTCGGGGGATGACGGTCACCTACGGGTCCCAGGTGGAAAGTCCGACACTCGGTGAGTGTTACCTCGCCCTGGGTTCACTCACCACTCGTGGTTTTTCATTTATTTCCACTTACTGCAATCCTATTTGTCAGGGCTACAGGGGACGTTTGTTATTGGCTGGCCGTCGGCCGATGTTTTCGCGCGTTGAGTGTGTACCAATTAATGTGTCGCGACAGATGTAACACGTTTTTACAATCCATCATGTTTTTTTGAGAAATATAAAAAAATAAGGGTTTATTCTTATGAACTTAAGTGCTGACTAGTTGTAATTTTTCACTTAAATTTCGATAAAGTACAGCGACATGTAAAATTTATAAATCAATTAGTTTAGTCTTCAAGAGCAAATAAATTTCTATATAAACATAGCCCCGAGTTTATACGTTAAGTGTTAACAGCGAGGTAGAAGAGAGTGATGTTATGAATGTATGTATTGCTAGAGGAAGTGATTTTTCGCGAAAAAATAAGAGTAGCCTACACGGTGGACTTCAATACTATAAGAACCCAACATCGGTTTGTCTATTGTCATTGCATATCTGCTTGAGGAGACGTCATTTTTGACCGGGCCACTCAGAATTCGGCAACATCGGCACGGCTCCTACGCGATTCGTGTGCAGACAATTAACACGTGTCAAAAAGCAATTAAGACCGTCAAGATAGGTAAACGATCCTACAGTATTTTGAAACATAACTTGCCGCTATGTATAGCACCAGCAATGTGATAACTAAGTGAACGAGTCAAGAGATTTGGTCGATCCTTTACAGTGAGGTCTTGAGAGCCGAGGAAGGTGAAATGAAGTGAGAATGGAGCAGTGTCTGATGGCAAGGGCGGGGAACGACTAAATATGTTGTAATTTGATTGCATCAATGTTAAATTTGTACTGATTTGTAGAATTAACCCCGACGGAGTGCTCAGGAGTGCAAATAAAGAGGACCAATGAGTATTTTATGCGTGTATTCTGCAAGTAGCATGGTATATGTATCAGACTGTAGTTTTCCGTATGCTCCTGAAGCGAAGGAGCGACTTCAAATTCTAGGGACAGGTGTTTTACGCGAAAAAAACTTCACGACCAGTTGTACTCCAAAACACTTTTCTTCATATGCACTTTCGTGGTTGGATGATTTTTAATGACACGTGCCTCAAACGTATGTCCGTATCGCAGTACTTCATTCTGATTGTCCCAGTCGAATAAAAACATGTATTCTCACGTAGACACGCGGCCAATAACTAAAGTAAGTTGTGGTTATTGAAGTCTAGCATGGCCATAAATATTTTCGCGAAATTAACCTGTACCTAGTAATCAGACTTATCTTAACTGTCTCACATTAACCCTCAGTGAAAAATATTATTGTCTCTGCCTAAATATTATGAGCTAAGCCAAGAAAGAGTTTTAAATAATTTTGTGTGACATTTTAATTGGAACTGAACCGTGTAAAAGAACACTTTATTTTTTGCACTAATATAATCACACGTTACTGCAACTGGCATTTTACTACAAGTTAATTGAATCACATACGTTGCATTAAATAGGATTTTAATTTTAATTTGATTTTGAAATAACTGACTAAAAAGAGTTGTTAACCATTAAAAATCAATACTTCACCAATGGGTATTCGTTTGTTGTACTTTGCTTTTAGTATTGTAATCCTTTCCTTTTACGGGCGAGTGTTCTATTTATGTGAGTCAAGGGTAGTTGTACCTTATTCAGAGCACAGAACTACGGGCCTAGGAGGGTAAGTTCCTACAAATGTGTATCTCTCTGTCACCAATAGTCTGTTTGCATATCTAAAGGCTGTTCGCAATAAAGTGAACACATTTGAAATGAACCATAGAAAAATGTCACTTCCCCTGCCTGCATATATTTTAATGGGTGCACCAAGTCATGTTCACCCAGTAAATTTGGTAACGAGGTATGGAAGCAGTTCCATAACTTAACGTCGAATAAGAAGTGTTAGGTAACAATTTGTGGTAACTTAAACTATTTATTTGGCTTTCCGTTTTTTTTTTTAATACGTCAAAGTGTAAAAATGAGAAGATTTGTAAAATATTTACTTACGTAACAATTTCACTGTTTCACTTGATCGATGCATGAATAAAGTGATGAGGCCCATGGCAATGTTAATTTTACATAAGACGGAAGAATACACAAAATGTATAAAAGTAGAACTTATGCAGGGCTTTCAACAGCGTTTATTTTACCGTGAACATCCTATAGTTGCATATACGCCAGCCAGCGAATCTAATTTCGAAGAAGCGGTGTAACGCTACCAGGTATTACAGCAACGGTGCTAGGTTGATATCACCGCAGCATCTGCGCCGAAGATCGCTGGTGGATTGACGAGGATTCGTAATTCTATTCCCAGTTATAATTAACGCCGGATCGCAGGCCTTGCAGGCAGGCATCACACGGTGTCGTCTGCGCGGGCCGGGGAGGGGTTGGTGAGTGATTGCAAGTGGCATCAACGTCGGAACTGCTGACACGATCAAAAGCAACGGCGTCTAACTAGATGAGGTAGAACACTGCTCAACTGCACGTCACGTATACCCTTCCTCTCATGTCGCTTCTCTTTTGTCTGGCTTCTCCGCAATCCTGCGATCCGAACCCGCGTCAGTGACGCACATAGTGACAGACCATTCGCTTTTTTTTTAACACTTCGACGACTATACTCGAGTGTGGTTCGGGCAATACTTGTTTGGACATTTCATTCCACATTACAAACGAAACTGGTCCGGGTAGACCTACATTCATTAACTATTTCATTCCACATAAGGAACCAAAACTAGTCCGGGTAAACATACATTATTTAACTATTTCATTCCACATAAGAAACAAAAACTAGTCCGGGTAAACATACATTATTTAACTATTTCATTCCATATAAGAAACGGTCCGGGTAGACCTACATTCATTAACTATTTCATTCCACGTAAGAAACCAAAACTAGTCCGGGTAAACATACATTATTTAACTATTTCATTCCATATAAGAAACGGTCCGGGTAGACCTACATTCATTAACTATTTCATTCCACGTAAGAAACCAAAACTAGTCCGGGTAAACATACATTATTTAACTATTTCATTCCATATAAGAAACGGTCCGGGTAGACCTACATTCATTAACTATTTCATTCCACATAAGGAACCAAAACTAGTCCGGGTAAACATACATTATTTAACTATTTCATTCCATATAAGAAACGGTCCGGGTAGACCTACATTCATTAACTATTTCATTCCACATAAGGAACCAAAACTAGTCCGGGTAAACATACATTATTTAACTATTTCATTCCACATAAGAAACAAAAACTAGTCCGGGTAAACATACATTATTTAACTATTTCATTCCATATAAGAAACGGTCCGGGTAGACCTACATTCATTAACTATTTCATTCCACGTAAGAAACCAAACTGGTGGGGATAAGCCTACATTAATTAGATATTTCATTCCATGTAAATAAATAACTGTCATAAAAACCGTTCACATCAAATATTTGAAATCACGCACACACGCAAACCCAGCATAACGATCACCACACAGCCACGCCACGATATTTCACATGCAGCGGTTAACAAAACACAACGTAACAGTATATTTATTACTGTCGCGGAAACACAGATTTATCACAATCTCGTAACTTGCTTAGGTATGTTTAAAAAACACAACCTCCAAAAACGTGATGTGGTAATTTGACGTAATCAGAGTAAGTATAATTATGCTTCGTTTGGTAAAGCAGCAACACGCCATGTCATAGCTCGCTACGTCTGCCAACTTCACTTTGTTTCTGCCCAGCCATCATATCCGAAATATATTATAATAAGTATTCAAACATTAAAATCTCTTTTCGGTTATAAATTACAAAATTCAAAAATAATTATTTTGCTGAAATAAATATGAGATATGCTACGATTGAAAACATGTACAATTATTTCCGCATACTAGCGAAGTGAAACTTCCCGAGTGTGAAAGAGACAACGACAGAGAGAGAGAGAGAGAGAGCGACAAAGCTCGCTCAGCAGACAGTTGCTTTAAAATTGCTCTCGCTGGATAAAGAATACCTTACCATTACGGCCTACTCACGATATTTTCCGCTGTTATTTTTAACTGTAAAAATGAGATGTGTTGCCATCGGGGTCCATAAATATTTCAATATTTCAATACGCACCATTTAATTTACAAATAGTTTACTAAAAAAAACTAGGTTAAAATAATATTTTAACTGTGAAATATTTCTTACCGGCCGTTGCCAACACGTCGCTGCTCTCGCTGTTGTTAATTCATATTTAAAAAGAAGTAAATATTACAAGTTATAGAAGATATTAAGGTAAAGTTTCATTTATTCAATAATACATTACTTTAAAATTAACCACAGTGTTATATGTTTGTGGAATACAGGTTATTGAAAAAACAGGTTGAAATGTATTGCCTAGAGTGTTTTTTCAAAGGTTGATTTTCATATGTCGCTTCCACTCGGGAATGGACTATAGTCTGAAAAGATTGCTCATGAGCAAACATACTACCACTAGGTTTGTAGAATGCCATGGAGATAGAAAATTAATATGGCAAAAGATCAACATGCTAGGTAAAAATGCAGAGGTAAAACATTGGATGACATAGCTGTAAATGAGGATGAAATACCACTACGTAACCAGCAAGAAGTAGCCAACATATTTTGTAATTACTTTAGCAATATAGCAGTGACACTGACAGATAACTGTCGAACAAATCCTAGCAATAACCATCACTTTAACACACCTGAAACTGAAACAGTTTCAATATTTCTATGACCAGTAATTGAGGAAGAAATCATAATTGCCATCAACAGACTTAAGAGTAGAAAAAGTCCAGGACATGACCTCATACCCCCCAAAAGTAATTAAATAATGCCACAAACCAATATCTAAACCATTAGCGGAAATAATACACATGATGCTGACTAATGGTACTTACTCTGACACACTGAAAATAGCTCAAGTTATTCCTATTCATAAGACAGGGGTTTAAAAACTATTGAACAATTATAAACCAATTTCTGTATTAAACGTTTTAAATAAAATATGTGAGCAAATTACTCATGAAAGATTAGTTAACTTCGTTTTTTTTATCAAGGCCAATATGGCTTCAGGAAAAACCTGAACACATCTGCAGCTGTATCACTACTCAGTGAAATCAGAAATGCAATAGACCAGAATAAACAGGCAGGAGCCATTCTTGTTGACTTGCGTAAGGCATTTGACTTAGTAAATCATGAAATCCTACTTAGCAAACTAGAAAGATACGGTATACGAGGAGGTACTGCATTAAATATACTCAAAAGCTACTTAGCAAACAGGCTTCGATTTGTCCAAATAAGAGACCACAAAAGTAACCAGCTACCACTAAAAATAGGCGTACCACAAGGTAGTGTACTAAGTCCACTATTTTTTCTAATCTACATCAATGACATAGGGAAGCTTCCATTGAAAGGACCTGTAGATCTATTTGCAGATGACACAGCTATTGTATACAGGCACAGTAGTAGTATAGATGACATGATGATAGATATGCAACATGATCTAAAATTATTGAAGGAATATTTAAATGAAAATAGACTAATCATTAACATAGATAAAAGTAATAACATAATATTCACCTCAACTTAACATAGCAGTATGAGCAGGACAATGAATTAACATAGGAGAATAAGCCACTCCAAAGAGCAACTTATGTAAAGTATTTGGGCTTTATCTAGACAAACACTTGAAATGGAATATACGCGTCAACGAACTTGTCAGTAAAATTTTCCCAGTAGTTGTGTTCTCAGGAGAGTAAATGAAGCCCCCATAGAAGTTTTAAAAGTCATCTATCACGCATTAATAAACTCTCATTTCCAATACGTTGGAGAAGAAAATTTCGCGAATTCATTTCAGTACAAGATAGGCGTCCAACACGTGTGCACTGAACTGACCTTTGTAATTGGATCACATTTCATGAGACAATTCCTGGACGATTCTGAGCCAATAGCGCACTTCCAAGGAAATAAGTAGCGAATCCCATTATTTTAGCTGTGGAGTAACACTGGCTACTCTCTGGGGCAGCAGCCAATAAACAAACACATGAGGCTCGAGTGTACGCAACACTGTGAAGTTTAGCCTACAGGTCATTGGACAGGCGAAATTTTCCTATTCCTACCAATACCTCAATGCCATTTGGGGAAGTGCATCAAAATCTATACTCCATCCACTACAAGTACTGCAGAATAAAGCTATTAAGATAATATTCAATTTACCATGCCGGACACCGTCTAAGGAGATATACAGAATTGCTGGACTGCTCCCCCTGAAAATAATTCATGAACTCAACTTACTAGTGTACATTTACTGCAATACGATAGAGCAAAACCTAAACCACAACACGCAGACAATAAGTTCCTACACACGATACGAACAGAATACGGCAGGCTTCTACCCACATTTTATGGTTACCAACTATACAATGTTTTGCCCACTCGGCTTAACAACTACCCAATGCTAGTTGTTAAAAAAAAAAAAACACTTGAAAAAAGGAACTCCTACATAAGTTACAGGGAGCTGACACAATTTGGTAGGTATTTATTACTGTATGAATTAATTGGCCACTTCAGTGCTCTGTATGTTTGGGAATCATTACAATGACTGCATAAATATGTAGTAACTAGTTCGGACACAGTAATAAGTGATCTTTATATTTTAGTAAGCTAAATGACATACTATATTGTTTGATGATGTGTTTTTTATATTCTCGTTGTAATGTCAAAATGGTCTAATTATAAGTGTCTGATATGTAGTCGTAAGTATATGTTTAATCCTAACACGCATTCTTCTTCAACAGCTGCCATACAATCTCATTATATGAAATAAACCCCTAGCCAGAGCTTGCTCAATGGGGTCAAATGAGTTGTAAATTGCAATAATGGTATTAGCAATGTATTGAATAACTTTAAATAAATAAATAAATAAAATATTTTTAACAACACAGCATTTTAAAGAAATATAAGAGTCACTTCAAAGTGTTTATATTTACATCGTCTTCCCTGTTTTTAACCTTTTTATATAACGTCAATGTTAAACAAATAACAAAACAGAATATGATTATTTTTTAACATTCAGCGATGGATCATTAAGTTATATTCTGAACATCGTTTTTTCTTGTTTGCAAATAGCATCGAAGTGAATACAAGGGAATTTTAGAAATGGCCTACAGCTGTTTAACATGTTCAACTTGAGCGCTTGAAGATAACGAATAATTCTTTTCAAGCATATATGTTTAATGAAAAATTTTATTTACCATTTCTAACATAATCTATTTAATAAAAGTTTTGAACCCTCCAGCTAGCAATATACATTGTTCCTTCCACAAAACTGGCATAGCACTTTCAATTTACAATTTTGTTTTAAATCCCTCCAGTATATCCACTGCTCACTCGATAACAAATTTTCCCACTAGACAGAATTGTAATCGATTGTGAACTGCCAACATTCGTGTTATTTTCCCACTAGACAGAATTGTAATCGATTGTAATCGATTGTGAACTGCCAACATTCGTGTTATTTGTTGGCTGCGGACTAAACTCCAAGATGCTGTTTGTTTGTCTGACTTCTGCCACTGGACGACTACATGAGTGACAATTCTCAAAGTCAATTTTAGCCAATAGTAAACGTTTATCGGTTGATTCACCAATCGATCACACAGGTAAATGACGTCGCACAGTTACAAGTAGTCAACGAAATAATGAATTGAACGATTACTCGCGAAAAAAAAGAGCATACTGTAGAATTCATTACTATGAGCACCCTGAATCATCTTGTCTGTTGCCATTGGATGCTGTCTGCTTGAGAAGGCGTTTTCACGTTGGACCGGGCCACTCAGAATTCGGCTCCTGCTGTATTCATGTACAGACAGCTACACATGCCAAAAAGTAACTCAGCCAAATAAAACGAGTAAACAACCCTAAAGTGTCTTGAAACCTTTCACTACCCCTATTATAGGGCAGTGTAGTCTAGCATGGTATTACTAATATAGACTGTTCGCAGTAAACTGAGCACTTTTGAAAGCCCTGCTTAGGGTATACTTGTATTCACGATGTGTATTATTCCGCCTTATGAAAAATTAACACTGCCATGGGCCTCATCACTTTGTTGATGCGTCGATCAAGTGAAACTGTGAAATTATTAGAAAAGTAAGTAATCTACAAATCTGCTAATTTCCAACGCTTAGATGCATTAAAAAATACAGAATGGGAAAAAAAAATCGTTTAAGTTATCGCAAATGTGTACCTGACACTTTTAATTCTACGTTAAGCTATGGAACAACTTTCCCTTCATCATTACAAACTTTATTGGGCGCATGACACTCAGCGCACCCGTTAAAATACATGCAGGTAGAATAAGTGACTTTTTTTCTAAGGTTGATTTTAAATGTGCTCAATTGATCCTGAACGGCCTTTACCAATTTGAAGTCCGGACACATTTGCAGACATTCGAGACAAGGCAGAAGCTAGCCACGTGTATCCTCCATTGCAGGAATAGAATTTCTGCTGGTCTGTATTTTTTCCACTGATGGCTATCCTATTGGTCCAAACTACACTGCACATCTCTCGTGTGCTACACAACGTTTGTTATTGGACCGGTGTCTGCCAATGGAGTGTCGAGTTCATTGTGTTCCAATAAATTGTTATTGTATACTTGACATTATATAAGTCCATCGTGTCCATTCGTAACCATACAGAAATTTCGTTTCTATCACGGCATTGCCTATTGGTGAGAGAACGTTTCTGGGAAATAATTGGGGGGGGGGGGGGGAACAATGAAATTATATACTATGATTCTTATCTTCAGGGATAGAGATATTTCCTGATTACTTTGCCGAGTGCAGCTCGGCATTGCCTTCTAAGTGTTAACGCGAATTTGGCATGTCTCTAGTAATCGACCATATCTATATGTTAAAAAAAAATTCCTTCTTTTAGGAAAGTGCCGGTAAAATTTATCAGACTTTCGTTAATTTCCGATTAGTTCTGTCATTTCCATTTAATTATAAAAAGGAAAGAATGAAATGTCTTAATTTCGTTATGTGGGGGGTTGTACCGTGTATAAAATATGATATAAAAAAGTTAAAATATTTTGTACTTAAGCGAGGTTGAACCGAGACAAAACTCTCACTCAATATTGTGGTATTACTTTTATATTTATATTCAAATTACCAAGCAAAAATTCAGTTCTATAATTTAGTGTATTTAGTGTTGCCAATGTTACAGACGCCTGATGCTAATTTTGACTTTTTTTTTTTTTGAGAATTGGTCATAGTCGCGTGGATAACTTAACTGCCGCAGAAACGATAATTTTCTTGTTGCAGTGGTTTGTCCCGTAACTCTAAGCCAAAGGAATAAGGAGATTTCCTTTATTTTGTATTACGCATTAATCAGTTTTCCGTCATTAGATTGCCTTTCCTTTAATTACCGTACATTTCCGTAAAATGCATTGTAAATATACGGGAAATTTTGTAACAGTGGGTAGGTATCCAATAGTTAGGCGACGCTGCAGCACATAGTGTGTATTGCCGGTTGAGCGGTCTTTGTCTCGCACTGTCCTCTCTGGTTTCTTATTTCACAAGCCAGCCGCCATTCGACGTTATAAAGTAGGTTATTCGCCCCTGCTGAGCGTCTTTGTCTGGCACTGTCCTCTCTGGTTTTTTTTCACAGCCAGCGCCATCTGAACGCACAGAACGTGAGTATTCGCCCCTGCTGAGGTCTTTGTCTCGCGCACTGTCCTCTGGTTTCTATTTCACGCCAGTCGCATCTGAACAGCAAATCGCGCTCCGGCGGTCTCCTTTCCGTTGGAAATTGCGGAATCCCTTGTGGCATTCGGGTTATTTTTCTTCTCTCTGTGCCGGAAGAGCTGGGTCGCGGGCTGGACGTAACAATGGGAGTGCTTCGATTACAGCATCAGCCCCCTCTCCCCTTCGTACACCCACGCGGGGACCTGAGGGGAAAAAAGCAGCAGTGTTTGTGAGCGAAGCTCGATTCACACGCAGGCTTCGAGCGCAGTGTTGACAGACGTACCAGAATTCCGGTATTCGTACTAGATTTGCTCTCTTGTTACTAGGTACCAGATTTTTCTCATTCTGGTACGCATGTACGCTCCGAGACGAGCAATTTAATGTCGGACACTTGTGGTCCAGAGGGTCGGGAAACAGCCGTAAAAGCGCTTGACAAATGTGTACTAAGCCACGCGCAGCGCGCCGCTGGTGGCCCGGCCTTAATCGACCTGCTGGTCAGCTGAAGCCGGTTTGTACAGAGGTCAAATCGGGCAGGAAACATTTAGTAATAGCTTTTGTTTGAAACACATGTTGCAATTTCATACATTCTTTCCTGATTTCTGTAACTTGTCTGTAGTATTGTGACAATGCAACATGTGTTTCAAACAAAAGCTATTACTAAACGTTTCCTGCCCGATTTGACCTCTGTACAAACCGGCTTAAGGTGACCAGCAGGTCGATTAAGGCCGGGCCACCAGCGGCGCGCTGCGCGTGTCTTAGTACACATTTTTCAAGTGATTTAGGTTTATTTCCGGACCCTCTCGATCACAAGTGTCCTACATTACATTGCTTGTCTCGGAGCCCTGTACACTGCTGTGTACAGTTGTAAACACTTGTCGTTTACAACCTGTATACCAGATTTGTGTTGGTCACAAACATTTTCTAAATTGACTGATGTTGAGAAAGTATCGGGTAGTTAAAAAAAATTGTAAACTAAAAAAAATAGATATTTTTATGTCAGGACTGCATAAACGTATTTTATTTTATATTGTACTTATATTTTGTAGACATACGTAGTGTTAATCAGACTATATCATCATAAAGACACGAAAAAATTATTTAACTATTTTTTTTAATGTGGCTAAATATGTTTAAAGTGAATTACTAATTTCGTAAAATGAGCGATGGTAAAAGAAAAAATAGATGTAGATATAGAATATAACCAATCGCAATCCAAAATCACAAATAAAAATTTATAACTATTGTTTGAAAATGATGGTAATTTTGTTTGGGATTTCAAATTACTGTAACATAATTACAATATTAATGGTTGTGTGTGTGTGTGTGGGGGGGGGGGGGGGAGAAACTTCTGTTATAAAAATGCCAGAATTTTAGGGATCACAGTACCGAAATTTAAATTTCTCTCATTTGGCAACACTGTTTGAGCACTCGACCACGCAGCGAAATGACCGCTTGCAACAAGCTATAGTCTATTCACGGACAATTCCAATACTTTTCTGAAGTCCTGCTATAGTTATATTTACAGGTTATTCCCCTGCCTCATTCAAACAAAGCTTAAAATAAGTCTAGAAAAAATTACACTTAAGAGACCAGGCATCGTATTCATGTTCACTCAGTTTAATAATATTTTGTATTTGAAATTTTCCTTACCAGGTATTAACATCGCGTTAATTTTTTCGCTTTATTCACATTAATTGCAAACGTAATATTAAAATTTATAGATAATAAATAACTAAAATCTCAATTCTATTAATATTCAGATACTTTTATTTTAAAAAAACTGTATATAACTGTAATGATATATGGATACAGACATGCGTTATTAAATGAGGACAGTTTAAAATTAAAAGACTTTTACCTTTGCAATACGTTTGTTATTGGACCATTCTTTATTTGACAAGCCCCGGTAAATCTGCACCAGTAAACGAACACTTCACAATGGTGTGCCCCAATCACGTGCAGTTCACTCAGAAAGGTAGTGGCGTCACATCTGGGCAGCAGTCAATGGATAAACGACACCTGCTCAAGTATATACAGTTTTGCGAATTTTAGCTTGATGCCAAAAAAAAAAAAAAAGCTCGTATTTTGCAGGTCCCTATATATGGAATATATAAGTAATAACACAACACGTTTCACATAAGGTTTGATTAAAAAAGCGCGAAGAAATCGCGAGTATACTATAGACGCGAATTAGTTATACATGTCTGTGAAGATTTAGCATGCTTTCGAGCAAGTATACAAAGGCGAAAGATAAAAGACGAGCAGGGGGGGGGGGGGGGAGGGTGGAAATACCACTGTGAATTAATTTTGTCCCCAGGAGGTTATTTGTGGGCGGGCGAGGTCTCCCTTCAGCCCGCTTCCATTCCTGCCATCTGGTGGCCAGTGTTTGATACTCCACTGAGAGAAAATCGAACCGAATATTTGTTTGTATAGCGCCATATATATATTTGTTTGCCCTAACAAAATACATTGCTGAGAGAACAAAATTTGAAAAGTAACAAAATTACTTTTGTTTGTCTAGCAAAATATATGTTTGAACAAACAAAATTTCTGTTAAAAAAAAAAAGCCAACTTAATATGTTGTTGAATCAACTGTGTATATTTGTTTGGCCGCTCATTTGACTGCATTCGTTCGAAAAATACATCTTGAGATTTTGTTTGTATCTTTTGTGACATTTAGAATAGTAACCATATTTGTCAGTGCATCTACTAATGCTTAACAATTGTATAAACACATGAATAAAATAATGCAACAAGAAACTGACAAGTAAAACTGTAAAACTTGAAATATTTGTTTGCACATGTTGTCCAATATTTGCAGTATATTTATTTAAAAGCTTTTCCGTAGTAAACAGTTGTCACATTAGCTGAGATTGCTAAGGCGTAGCGTTCGGACGCAGGTGATCTAGGTTCGGAACTCACGAGGACTTGCAAAGTTTTTTATATCGACCCAAACTGTTTAATGTACTTATAGACAAGCAAATCTTTAGTAGCACCAACCAAATATTACAGTTTGCGGCAACCAAATGAGAACAACAAAATAATTTGGTTTCAGTAACAAAATATTTCATTGTCCCTGTACAAGCAAATAATTCGGTCGCACCAAACAAATCTTGTTTGATTCAACAAAACCTTTTCCTCAATGTAGTGTAGTTGCCGGCCTTTTTCTTGAAGTCAGGATGTTCGAGCGATGTGGTTCGCCTGCGAGGAAGAGAGCACACTGCCAATCAGAGCATCGCCGTGACGTACTGGGGCCTTCGCCAATGAACGCCTGAGTAACCTACTTTGTCAGCTGGCAGCCCGGCCAACGGGCAACATTTGCGAAGCGTGCAGTGGCCAATCAGACACGAGGCTTGGTCCCAGAATCCCTAACACGAAAGTGAAGAATGGGCAGGCCCACATTAAAGGAAACGCCACGATATTTCATGTATGTGTTCTTCTTTGTTCTGTGATTCAAGCGAAGTTCTTTCTCCTCGTAAACTGAACTGGCGCGGTTAGAAATCCATTGTCCTGCTAGTGTTTAACCCTTTGAGGACGGCCATTATCCTATTGGTCCTGGCTACACCGGACACGCCTACTGTACTCTGCGACGTTTATTATTGGCTGGTCGTAGACCAATGAAGTCATGCGTTGGCTGTAATTGATGTATCACGATAGAAGTAACAAGTTTTACAATCCATCGTGATGGTTTGGAAAATTATTAAAAATAACAGTTTCATTCTTATAAACTGGAATGTTGACTAGTTGTCATGTTTTACTTAGATTCCAATAACGTCTAGCAAAATAGTAAAACTATAAAAGTGTGAGCTTTGTCTTCAAGAGCAAATACATTTCCATACAAACGATGCCCCGAGTATATATGTGCATACTCCCCGACGGCTTAAACACTAGCCGAAAAAAACTGCACAGCCTTACAAATTTTGTTTGTATTATTAAAGAAATTTCCAAATTAGGTTCGCTCTAACTACACTCGAGCGTACTCTGCAAAGTGTTAACAGATACTACTTATAACAACTCCGCAGCTCAGTTACAGTAAATATTTCTTACCATAAAAAAAAACAATGTTTTTCGAAAGCACGCAGTTGATAATAAAAAATTTGCATAATAAAATATGTTTTATTGGAGCAAAAACCAATTCGCCGCTCGCTCCTCTGGTTGGTGGCTGGCGAATGATGAACGGCCAGTGTATCCACTGTAGGGTGTATCAACATGGCGGTGCCAACATATTCCAGTGTCACACCTTGTTCTAACTTATCTTGAATGGCAGTGAATGTGTGCAGACAAACAAATTGCTCGCCTCGATGTGAACCACGACCCCTCTTTCTTTCCTTCGCTATTTATTTTTTTAAATAAATTTATTTGGAATTATCCAAGGGAGCTGACAGCTCTTATGTGGGAGTATATTACAGTATTTACAATCGGTAGGACTGCAGATAAAGTTTCAAACTCCAGTCTGAGTCTTTACAAAACTTATACTAGCCTAGATTACACATTGCACGTTTTTCCTTTAAGAACTTACTATGTTCAGAACAGTATAACAGAAAATTGCTATTGCATATAAAATTAATACAGATATAACAATAATACAAATGCCATACAGGTTCCAACATCATATCTGTATACCTAAAGGTTACATAGTCACAATATAATATAAAGTATTCCGGTACCCATTATTAAAAGATCTGTAATATATCCTTACAGTTCCCAAAAAATTATTTTCAGTCTTAATTTTTACATATTCATTATTGTTTAACACACAGTTAACACATAGTTAATCTTTGTCTGGTATTTCCATAGTAAAGTTATTCCTAATATCATTTTTCACAATCACAAAGGATTTGCTTTCATGTAGTGTGTGAGGTAAATCATTATATCATTTTATTAGGTTGTGTCTTATGCTTCTGATGCATATGTCGAGCAGTTGTTAATTTTATAGTGTATTTTGTATATTTGTTTGTTTCGTGATTATGAATTTCAGCATTAAGTGGGAATGATGTATTTATATGGGTTAATCTTGTAAAGTGTTTAAAGAGAAGAAGAGTACCAGAATATCTAATTATATCCTTAAGTGGCATTATAACAGTATTATCATAGAGTACTTTAGTTAGGGTTAGATAGTTATAGCCATAGAGCTTTTCAATTGCTCTATTCCGTAGGATTTCTAGCTCATTCAAGTAGGAATTACTACACCATCCCCAAATTACACACATATAAAGGCTGTACATGATAAAGTGATCACTTTTAAAATGAACCTTAGAAAAAAGTCACTGACCCTCCATGCATTTATTTTAATGACTGCACTGAGTTAAATTTGCCCATTAAAGTTGGTAATGGTGGATGGGAAGTAGTTCCATATATTAACGTCGAATAAAAAGTGTTAGGTAACAATTTGTGTTAACTTAAAATTATTTTTTGGCTTTCTGTTTTTTAATGCATCGAAGTGAAAAATGAGCAGATTTGTAAAGTATTTACATTGTTAATAATTTCACAGTTTCATTTTACCGACGCATGAATAAAGTGATGAGGCCTATGTCAATGTTAATTTTACATAACGCGGAGGAATACACAAAGTGTACACAAGTAGATCTTAAGCAGGGCTTTCAAAAGTGTTCATTTTACCGCGAACACCCTATACGTAAGATGTGATTTTAAAATTTCTTTAGATATTGAACCTTGCAGCCTATGCATTACTCCTATTATTGGCAGAGGCTTTTCTTTCATATGTTTTATATAATGTTCCCAGAATTAAGTAACAGTAGTTACCATGCTTCTTAAATAAATAGGTGTTTTGAAATTTTAGTACAATCCCGTGGGGCCGCGGTGGTGTAGTAGTCAGACTACTCTCCCCCCACCTGGGGGAACCGGGCTCGATTCCCGGCGGGGTCACCCCCGGATTTTCGCACTTGGGGGAATCGTGCTGCACGATACCGCTGTTGGGAGGGTAATCGTGGGGGTCTCTCTTCTCCCCCCCGCCCATGCATTCCGGCGCTGTTCCATGCCTACTCACCTCACTTCACCCTCACCGGCTCTCAGGACCTCGATGTTAAGAGCAGCCTAAATCTCTCCATCTACTCCCCACACTGGTACAATTACCCTGACATATACAGGGCTCTGTGACCTTGCATAGTAGGTGGCTTTGGTGATTTAAATGGTACAAAAACAGTCACAATGATAGTGGATAAGTAAGTGGCTTTGGTGATTTTACACTTTACGAAAAGTCACAAAGATAGCGGATAGTTACACAATAAATTAGCTGTCCCTGCGATTACCTGACATTGAAGTACTGTACTGTGCCAGCTAGAGTTTGGTGGCTCCTCTATTGAACGTCTGTGATCCGCGAGCAGGATCCAAAGACATGTAACAGTTTCAAACCATCCAATCGCGGAATTGTGATATGAAGTGTTCTGAAATACAACTATGCGGTGAATCGGGAAACAGGTAATTGTTATTTTTCGAGATGTAAATTTTCCACGAAAAAGTAAAGAATGCTAGTTATATGCTACTCTCGGTAAAGTGAGCTATATTGAAAACCTTCTCATTTGGAATAATAGTCAATAAATATATTTTATTTTAGCCTTAGGCGTAAATTTCTAAGTGCGGTGGTATATATACACTGTGTTATTCCGTAAATGGCAATATTTATTTTAAAAAGGTGATTAAAGGATACGAACTGGCTGAAAGAAAAAAGTAACTAGGGTGTGAAAAGTGATCAGTTTACCATGAACAGCCTATAGTTATCAACACTGTATGTTCTCGGCTTCATGTTTATGAACGTTGTTTGCTGTCGTGTGTAGGACAAACTTTCACCCTAGCTAACAGGGTCTACTTCTATGACAAAGTACTGTTTCCCTCATCAGTTGTCACCTTAGAAAACCGGAGAGTATTTTTCTTCCAGATTAACCAAATAAAATATGCTTTTATTATATCTTAAAAGTAGCAAGACAATAGAGCGTTCTCACATATAAACTGGCTCAAGACATTTCCGTGATAGCCTACAATTCATAAATAGAACGCATACGGTGGGTTTTAATAGAGCATCAATGACAAAATTAGACAGCTAATACTGTCATCGCACTTGTAACAGTAGTTCGGTAATAACTAAGCCCTTAACTTACACAACAATTGCAAAAGAGGAGATTCTTCGTCTGAAAAGTACTTACGGATTTACTTGTAATAATTTAAACAATGGAACCTATGAAAAGAATCGCTATTGGTGCGTAGTACACAGCAGGAACCAATAGAAAATATTTGGCGCTCTATCGGCAGTCGTTTTAATTTATCAGGAAAAAAAAGGCTCTTTTGTTTTTACCTATTCTGCATACGTGAGCGACTATATGCGGGATAATCGGATAACATATTAAGTAGATAATAAGCTCGTCTGACTGCGTTGTTTTTCTTGGGCGAGAATCTCGGCAGTTATAAGTAGGAATAGGCGTATTTCGCGAAAGTATTTATGGTAATGCAAGACTTCAAAATCCTACGACCACGACCACAACTTTCTTTGCTTATTGGCCGCTTGTCTACGTAAGAAGACATGTTCTTATTTGACTTGGTCAATCGCGATGAAGTACTCAGTTACTGAACGTCCATGATTCGCGTACATGCACTTGAGGTGCGTGACATATAAAATCGTCCAACCACGAAAGTGTATTTGAACAAAAATGTTTTGGAGTACAACAGGTCTTGAAATCTCTTCGCGAAATACACCTTGCCCTAGCTATAAGGGTCACACTGGCACGCGTTACAAGTGCGCCATCGCCACTACGCGCAGGGCTCTGAACTGGTGTGCAGTTTTCTCGTAGTGCTGCGTGTAACTGCGGGAATTTCAGCGGTGACCATATTATTTCGTTGATGAAAAATCTGCAGTAAAGTTCAATACAGGCTCCTATAGTAGTTTAGCTCGTGTCCGGCTTGTATGATTTTAGATACGGCAGTCAGAAAAAAACCGCTTCTAACTATGTTGGACGGCCCCAGAATAATATTTACAGCTGCGTGGTAACTTTAAAGAACTATTCCTTCCTCGTCTAGGGTACGAAGCATTTTCGTAGTTAAACACACTGACGGCACGTTGGATGGTTTCGTCAAAAACAGTGTTTCAAATACTCAGCGAAAGAGTTCGAACGCCAGGCAGACGGGGCCCTTAATAATGCGCTTTCATTGAGCCTACGCGATAAATGAATCCGTTGGTCGCAGAACCCACTAACGTTGCGCGTCAATAATGCTTATTGCCGGTGCTGTACTCCATGCCCTCAGAGTGAGTGAAGAGATTTGGACGGCTCTTAACATCGAGGTCTTGAGAGCCGATGAGGGTGACTGAGGCGAGTATGGAGCAGCGCCGGAATGAAAGTGCGGGGGAAACGGGAGATCCCCGAGGAAACCCCGCGGACCAACGGCATCGTCCGGCACGATTCCCACATGCGAAAATGCGGAGTGACACGGCCGGGGATTGAGCCCGTATCATCATGGTGGGAGGTGAGCAGGCTAACCGCTCAGCCGCCGTGGCCCCCAATGCTCTCAGAGTATTCCTTGATGGGTAATCTGGTGTGCGAATGTTTTCTGTAGCTTTAGTTTGTGAACGGGCAATGACAGTGTTGCCAAGTACATAGCTGGTTGTCCACTATAGCTGCAAAGGGCATGGTGGACACAAGTAGGCATAATTCTCAACAAAAATATCACACCAGTGCGACACGGCAAAACAATATTTTGTACATTTCGAAAATTGAAAATATTTTCAAGAATATTATTACTTTTTGTAAAAAATTCCAGAATAATATTTTGTTATATTCAAACCTAATAAATAATGTGGTTATATTTAACCTTTCTGATATATTTGGTTATTCTTTTAACAAAATGTTTGCCCTTTCACCTGCACGTGCGAAAAAAAAAAAAAAAAAAAAAAAAAGGATTCATATTTAAGAGGCTAGATAAATTCGCCCATTCATTTAAGGACAAGCTTGAAACTAAAGAAAAATCCTAAATTTTTGCTATATTTGGAAATTTTCACGCGTTACTTAACACATTTTGTTGCAGCGGCAGCAGAACCGTTCCACGCTCGTAGGCAGTGGCAATAATTCCTGCAGGGAATTGCACTCGGACTGTAGTCAGAAAGAACCTGGTAAAGGCTGTTCACGGTAAAGTGAGCACTTCTGAAAGCCCTGCTTATGATCTACTATATATGCACGTTGTTTATTATCCCACCTTATGTAACATTAACACTGCCATGGGTCTCATCTCTTTATTCATGCGTCGGTCAAGTGAAACTGTGAAATTGCTAGAGAAGTTAATACTTTTGCAAATCTGCTTATTTTTTCCACTTCGATGCATTAATAAAAATGGAAAGAGAACGAAATAATTTAAGTTATCACAAATGGTTACCTAGCACTATTTTTTTATTCGACGTTAAGATGTGGAACTAATTCGCATCCATCGTTACCAGCTTTACTGGGCGCATGTCACACAGTGCGCCCGTTAAAATATATGTAGGCGGGGGGCAGTGACTTTTTTCTACGGCTTATTCCAAAAGTGCTAGCCATATCGTGAACAGCCTGTAGCTTCAATACTCTAAGGTTAGTAATGTATGCTACATGTTGTTTACAGTAAGTGTTAGAAATGTCCTACATCGTCGTCTGTGCAGTGGGCCTAGCGGTACAAGCATACACGCGTGTACGTATTATTGCCTAAGTGGCAGGCACTGTATCACTATGCATATCTGAATATCTGTGTACAGCGAGCCCTGAGCAGCTGCAACCCGAGGAACATTTTGTTAATTAATTTATACTGCTTAATAAACCAGCATCAAACTTTCATAATTCCGGACATTAAAAATGTTGTATGCAATGAGACGGTGGCCATTTCCGTGTTATTTTCATTGCGGCAAGAATATCTAACGTGAATTATCTGCTTTTAGGTTGAAGATATCGATAACGTAAAACAATGTTCGGAGAGTAATTCAATTAAATCTAATTTCTTATATTTTACAAAAAAAAAAAAAAAAATACAGTTCAAAAACTCGTCTTTCAAGGGCTCACTTGATATTGCATTTTTCGCGAAAAGATTAACGCGAAGACTAGACTCCAAAGTCCTATGGAATACGCTCAATTTACCTTTGGTTAATGGCCACGCGTATTTGTCAGGAAACAGTTCCTTATCAGACTGGGACAGTCAGAATTAGGTAATTCCGACACCGAGTATCCGTAATTAGCGGGCAGACAACCCGTAATGCTTGACAATTAAAATCATCCAACAACGAAAATCGATTTGAACTGTGATGTTTTGAAGTACAAGCAGTCTTGAGATATTTTCGCGAAAAATAGATGGCCCTATGTATAAGGAATCACTTCAAAAAATTTGCCGGTCTATTTTTTTTTTTTCTGGCGAGTCCCCAAATCCCGCTAGGTCAACATGAGCACCATCACAGTTCTGTGTTGTCCTCCGGCATGCATGTTAGTAGCTAAGACGGTTGGAGGATGGGATGCGTCTCAGGGCAAGCCCTTTACGCCTTATGTCGGATTTAATTATTATAATGGGTGCATGCATCGCGGCTGAGCAGGGTTGTCTGGTGCCACGGCCGCGATTGTAGCCGAAAGAAAAATGGTCTAGATGGAAGAGGACAGCAAACAGACAAAGCGTAGAGGGCTGTGTAAAATCTATGCGACAGACGTGGTGGATAAAATAATTTCCTTTAACTGGATCGGGGCTGGCGAAAGTGGGGCAAGTTGCTAGTTAGCGAATATAGGCTTGCGGGGGGTTTGGCGCGGGGTCGTGAGAAATGAGGTCGTAGCTAGGTTGATAACCAGGATCGCGCTATGCGGTCCTGGTGGTGGGGTACAGAATTGAGCCACCCACCCGACAGATGCCGGCCATCTCTCTGTAACACAGGGAAGAGTGTTAGTGTGTTACAGGCAATTACAAGAAACTTAAAACTAGAGGTAATATTTCTATCACCTTGCCTGCAACCTCGCGTGCAGCTGTTGCCGGTCTAATCCAGCCCCATTCTGTATAAGGTCATCATTCCTCATGGCTAGAGACGTGGTAAATCCGCGTTATTATTTCAAGACAGGCTAGATTTCAAACACTTGTGGTGATGTATTGCGTTTGTTATTGGACTTCAGTTTGTTCGCAGACACCCAGAACGGCTTTGTACAAACAAGAAACCGATATCGGTCCAATAGCGACAAACCAATTCGAAAAGGAAAGCGTGCCTTCCCTGCTGCAGAAGCCAATACACATATGACACCGACTCGAAAATGTATAGGTAGAGATAGGAATATTTCGCGAGCTCATTTCAGGACAAGATAGACGTCAAACACGTGTACACTGAAGTTGACTTTGTGATTGGATAGCAGTTTATTAGACACGTCCTGGACGACTCTGAGCCAATAGCAGACTTGCAAGGAAACAAGTAGCGAGTGCCATACTGGCAGGTGTGGTGTAACACTGGCTTCTCTCTGGAGCAGCAGCCAATGAAAAAACATCTGAGACCCGAGCATACACATGACAGTAGAGTCTAGCCTACAGGTCATTGAACTCGCGAATTTCTCCTATCCCTATGTATAGCATGATGAATTTCAGCGTGCTGCAAGAAAATAACTAGAATTTTGTAGGCTCATACTCGTGGCAGACCTCTATTTTGGAGAGAAACTTAGTATTGTGAACTTCAATCTCAAATATAATCATAAGGAAGCACACACATGCCTTATATATATATATTTTTTTTTTTTGGATGGTTATATTTACGGGTAGCGAAATTTCACGAAAAGATTTCAAGACCAGTTATATTCTAAAACATTATGCAGTTATTCACCTGTCTTGATTGTCTGAATTATTTTCTGACACGTGTTAACTGTCTGCACACTAATCACGTAGGAATCGTGCCGATGTTGCCGAACTCTGAGTGGCCCGGTCGAATATGAAAACGCCTTCTCAAACAGACAGCAACCAATATCAATAGACAAACTGCTGTTGGGTGCTTATAGTATTGAAGTCTACCGTACACTCATTTTTTTTTTCGCGAGAAATCACTAGTTTTAGTTATATTACTGTAAAAAACCATTTCCCGCCAACAACATCAACTGCTTTCTTCTGATTGGTCACAGGCACACAGCTTTGACTTAATATATAAAATATGACGTTTTCTTTTAACGCCTAAGTAAATCCCAACCACGCACACGACTTGCTCGTTTCAATTGTGAACCAACTCGTTAAATGTCACATACTGCATTCCTCTGTTAACGTCATAATTATGTCAATGCGGAATAGTTCCAATTGTGAACCCACCTTACCATCGGAAGGGAAAACGCTCATCGCGCAGTGAGAGTTGGCAAGCATGGCTCCGGCGTTGTTTCTTTTGTCTTCATCACGCACCGTAGTAACCGCTGGAGGGGGGGGGGGGGGTTCCCGCGAGGGTCGAGGACGCGGTACTGCCAACTTGCTGCCGATATCGGCAACGGCTTCGTACACCACCGCCACAAAAAGAAATGTATTTCCTCTTCTCTTGCCCCATTGCCGTGGCTCTCGCTTGCTGCATAATTGTCGACCCGTCTGCCACAGCTGGCTAACACATCCACGCGTACGTGTTTGCTACAAAGTTAGCTGACTTAGGCTGTACATGGTGCGAAATCGGCGACACAAACACCAGGATACTTTTGTTATAGTCTAATCGCAATTATTTAACATTTGTTGAATCAAACCTTTTGAAAAATCACCCCATGTATGTCGTGTACTTTTTGTTTCCTAAATATGCCGAGTGTCTTCTTTTATAGGTTATTCACGGAAAAAATGAGCACTTTTGAAAGCCCTGCTTAAGAGCTACCTGCATGCACGTTGTGTGTGTATTATTCCGCCTTATGTAAGATTAGCATTTTCATGGGCCTCGTCACTTCATTCATGCGCCGGTCAAGTGAAACCATGAAATTATTACAAAATTAGATCTTTTACAAATCTGCTAATTTTTCACTCTTCGATTAATTAAAAAGAACAGAAAGCGAAAGGAATAATTTAAGATATCGGAAATGGTTACCTAACACTTCTTATTCACCGTTAAGAAACGGAACTACTTTCCCATCCATCTTTACCAACTTCACTGGGCGCATGTCACTCAGTGCGACCGTTCAAATATATGCTGATAGGGGCAGACACTTTTTTCTATGGTTGATTTCGAAAGTGCTCACTCTATCGTTAACCGCCTTTAACATAATATAAATGATTGTCACCTAATTATGATTGGTTCAGCCAGATAAGGAATTTTCTCCCAACATAGACACGGAGCCAGTACCTAAAGGAAAACTGCAGTTATGCCCCTGGAGTTAAACCTTCGCGCAAATCTTTTCGCGACAAAAAAAAAAGTGGCCCAAACTTTATGGCATTATTTATATACAACTTATGGGTTAAAATTTCCCTTGCAGTTTAAGAAGTATACTAGGATAATTTTACAGTGCTATCTTGTAAAGGTCGTTCACTATAAAGAGAGCTTTTTTTTTCGAATCAACCGTAGAATAAATTTACTGCCCATATCTGTATTTATTTCAATGGGCGCACAGAGTGACATGCACCCATTAAAGTTGGTAACGATGGACTGGAAAGTAACGTCTAACAAAAAGTGTTAGATAACCATTTGTGATAAGTAGGGACAGGTGTTCGCGAAAATATTTAAGGCCATGATAGACTTCAATATCGCTTGTCCACAGTCACAACTCCCTTTTGGCCATTGGCTGCGTATCTGCGCGAGAAGGCGTGTTCTTGTATGACTGCGCCAATGAGAATGAAGTATTCCAATACTGAACTTCCATGATTCGCTGAAAGACACTTGAGGCACGTGACATTTAAAATCATCTAACCACGAAAGTTCATATGAACTGAAGTGTTTTGGAGTACAGCTTGTCTTGAAATATCTTCGCGAAATACACCTGTCCCTAGTGATAAGTTAACTATTACGTTCACTTTCTGTTTTTTTTTTTTTAATGCATCGAAGTGTAAGAGTGAACATATTCGCATGATACAGTATTTACTTGTCTAATAATTTCACAGTTTCTCTTAACTGCCACATGAATAATGTGATGAGGCTCCACGGTAGTGTTAATTTGACTAAAAGTGGTAGAATACAGAGCGTGCATACAAGCACATCTTAACCAGGGCTATCAAAAGTGCTCAGTTTACCGTGAACATCCTATAATGGTTAATAAGGGTGAAATCACTTGTGTATAGTCTTGAATGTTAGTAACAGTGTACTGACGTTAAGGTGTTGCCCGCAATCAAGCTACAGCATATAATGAAGGTCTCCTTAGGTCCCTTGATCTGCACGCGTCCTTCATATCAGTTTGCAACTCACCTCCCTCAATGTATTGATGGGTAAGTACTATGTCGCTCTGGCAAGTCTTAAGTTAACGTTACGACTACCCCCGCGGTACCTGACGAAGCCCACGCGCGATCTTCTTTCTTCACACACACTCTCCTCGTCTTCATGCGTCTTGTACCTGCAATCCAGGGTTGCCAGACTTTCTTCACACACACTATCCTCGTCTTCATGCGTCTTGTACCTGCAATCCAGGGTTGCCAGACTTTCTTCACACACACTCTCCTCGTCTTCATGCGTCTTGTACCTACAATCCAGGGTTGCCAGACTTTCTACACACACTCTCCTCGTCTTCATGCGTCTTGTACCTGCAATCCAGAGTTGCCAGACTTTCTTCACACACACTCTCCTCGTCTTCATGCGTCTTGTACCTGCAATTCAGAGTTGCCAGACTTTCTTCACACACACTCTCCTCGTCTTCATGCGTCTTGTACCTGCAATCCAGGGTTGCCAGACTTTCTTCACACACACTTTCCTCGTCTTCATGCGTCTTGTACCTGCAATCCAGGGTTGCCAGACTTTCTTCACACACACTCTCCTCGTCTTCATGCGTCTTGTACCTGCAATCCAGGGTTGCCAGACTTTCTTCACACACACTTTCCTCGTCTTCATGCGTCTTGTACCTGCAATCCAGGGTTGCCAGACTTTCTTCACACACACTTTCCTCGTCTTCATGCGTCTTGTACCTGCAATCCAGGGTTGCCAGACTCTCCTCACACACTCTCCTCGTCTTCATGCGTCTTGTACCTGCAATCCAGAGTTGCCAGACTTTCTTCACACACACTCTCCTCGTCTTCATGCGTCTTGTACCTGCAATCCAGAGTTGCCAGACTTTCTTCACACACACACTCTCCTCGTCTTCATCCGTCTTGTACCTGCAATCCAGAGTTGCCAGACTTTCTTCACACACACACTCTCCTCGTCTTCATGCGTCTTGTACCTGCAATCCAGAGTTGCCAGACTTTCTTCACACACACTCTCCTCGTCTTCATGCGTCTTGTACCTGCAATCCAGGGTTGCCAAACTTTCTTAGTTGAGGTCGCCTAAATTGCCAATCTTTTTTCACTCAAATGTCGCCCAATTATACTACACTTTATATTAAATGATTTTTAAAATATATTGTAAATTTTTCATATATTATTTTGTATGTATGAAACACGAATAGTTTAAAAATTTAAAAATGATATAAGACTACATAGAATTTAAAAAAATATATATGTCAAACGCATAAACAGTAGCGTGATATTCAATTCGCCTATTCATTGTCCGCAGCGAGTTGCAAGATTCTGAATAAGAGATTCTCTTCAATTGTATCCACAGTTGCTGGGGTTTAAAAAACGGATCTTACTTACGTTAATTAATTATCTTGTTCACAGTCAAAAAACATATCAATACTAAGTAAATAATTCCAAGTAGCCCAAATATCGCAAACTCATTACAAAAATCGACCAAATCGCGATAGTCGCATTTTTGTAGTTTTTGGTCGCAAATTCTGCCTTGAAGTAGGCCAAAAGGTGACAAATAGCTCAATCTGGCAACCTTGCTGCAGTGTCAGACCCACACTGGCGTACCAACTGTGTACTACAGAAAACTAAAAATGTCATTTCGTTCCAGTTCTTGGTAACATTCAAACTTCCGGAAAATTTAAGTGAGTGAGCGAAGATATTTGTGCGGCCTTTAACAGTGAGGTCTTGAGAGCCGATGATGGTGAAGCGAGGTGAGTATGGAGCACTGCCGGAATGCAAGGGCGGGGGAAACGGGATATCCTGAGAAAACCCGCCGACTAGAAGAATCGTCCGGCACGATTCCCACATAATGCGAAAATCGGGGGCGACCGCGCCGGGAAATGAACTTGGTTCGCATTGTTGGGAGGCAAGTAGTCAAACCACTATTCGCCGGGGCCCCTCCACATGATTAAGCTACAATGGCAATTAGATTGCATTTTTTTATGGGCACCGACTCCCTAGTGCAATAGTATCTGTAAAACCCACATAAACACGTTTATCAACAAATACATTGCCTGCGAATACTTTCTTTCAGGAAAGATACAATATATTATTTACAGCTACCACATCATACTTTTATCCTGTTAAATATATTCAAAGATAAAGAAATAGTAAAAATGTTAAAAAGTAGCGTAACGTTGCGGTTTTTAGATATTATTATAACCTTTTTAATTATTTGGTTGTAGTGAAGATTAATTAAGATAATTTTCAAATAAGATTTAGTTCAATGATGTAAGAGAAGTGTACTGTAATATTGGCTATGTCACGAGTTTATTGATGCAAAGGTAATTTAGAAGTTACTGCTATTGTTATTGTTCATTTGTCCTTAGGGGGTATCAAGTATTGCTATTGTTATTGTTCATTTGTCCTTAGAGGTTATCAAGTACTGCTATTGTTATTGTTCATTTGTCCTTAGAGGCTATCAAGTACTGCTATTGTTATTGTTCTTTTGTCCTTAGAGGCTATCAAGTACTGCTATTGTTATTGTTCATTTGTCCTTAGAGGCTATCAAGTACTGCTATTGTTATTGTTCATTTGTCCTTAGAGGTTATCAAGTACTGCTATTGTTGTAGCTATCGTTCATTTGATCTTCAGAATGTAGTAAGAATTGAGATTTGTAAATCACGTGAAATTTAAGAAAATTCTGCTGATTGGCTCTCGTCTCGCCATTGATAATTGGACGATTGGTATGACGTGGCAAGACGACAGCCAATAACAATGCAAGTAACAACAGAAGTGACGTAAAAAGTTTTTTCCTGTTAAAAATACCGTCAGCGCCGTCAAGAATGGACGCGTTTGTTATTGAAAGCGTAAAGAATGAGACTTAGATAAATGCTACAATTGAGGGCCCTAAATGTAGTGAATCGCTGAATCGTGACGAGCCAACTGAGATCGAATATGCAAAGACCAGCGTATGAACGAATGAGAGGAACAAGGCAATCTCACTGACCGATCTGAATAAGCCCTTACGTTGGGATTGCAGAATAATGTGTAAAATATATGCAAAACGTGTGTTTGGTGACATAGAACACATGTGTATATGTATGTGTATTTTGCTGAAATGACTATGATGCTGTTGTATTATATGCTATTGTTTGTTTGTTATTATTACCAATTAATTGCTGTTTATTATTTTTGAGATACTGAAAAAATATTGAGGTGCTCAAGTTAATTCTAGTTTTTACATTTCAATTTTGATACTGTTTTTTCCACCTTATTGTTAATCTATCTACCAGCATTGGCTAATTATCATGTTAAAATTAACAATTGTTATAAAATATAAGGAAAACCAAGGGAAAATTACCTGTCAAAATTGGGATTAGGAATATATGTTAACAATTTATAAAGTATACTACTAGGTGGGCTTGGGTATCTGGGGGGGGGGGGGTCCCAGATCGGAAAAGCAGTTATTCACCTGGGCACCCTTTAGCCAAAGTTCTTAAAGTAATCCTTAAATTTCCTAAAATTCTATAGTTTCCACCCGTAGAGCCCATCTCAGGACCCGCCGAAACCACCTGCCAACCCAACAGCAATTTTTGGTTGGGGCAACGTTGTGTTATTAGCCGTACGCCAACCAATTTCCGGCAATTCAATAACCAAAGGCTTAGTGATATTTTACGACATTGGTGGTAAGTTGGTAAGACGAGTTAGTACATACAAAACGCCAATCAACAGACAAGGTTCTGACAAAATTAGTTAGGGATATTCGAAAAAAAAGTAACCACTTGTTGTTAATTAAAATATGGTAGTAACTATTTTAGAGCTACTCCCCTAATAACTTAAAGCGACTTGTGATTTACTTCCGCATGTTTTCCTCTGAAGTGCGATGGTAATATATAACCAGTATCCAGTAGAACTGAGACTGACAGCAGTTCAGTTAAGACTGAAAGACAATATGAAATTAAAGGTATATTTTTCTTGCTGTAAACTGAAAAGGTTTTAAAATGCAAACTCAGTTTCTGCTGTCTGCTAAGGACACAGTGTTAAGCCTCCACACCTGGGACTTGTCGACAATCTCTAGAGTTCCTTCACTGAAAGAAAAATATTGTTCTATGAACTAAAATTCTGTAGCCGTTACCCTCCGAGACTTTTAAGATACAGACAACGGTGAGTTTGGCTGTGGCTACCCTACGAATATTGTTCAAGGTATATGGTAAAGACAACAGAACGTCTTGTAAAATGTCAGTGCATCACAAATCAGTGATGCCATTGCTATATACGGAACAAAATGATGCTATTACAAAGCGAGTAGTGTCCTGACTACAGTCTGGTATGGTATTCCGTACAATGCCGCTACAGAGCTGATTGTGCACCCAGCGGTATCATATGGCAGTGCTAACAATCTGCTCTGTTGCTGTAACTGAGTACTATGGTGCCCCAGCAAAGGTGCATGGTAGCCGTAATCATCTTGAGTGGTCTAGTGTAATTCCCTCGTCGGCTCATGGGATGCGCTGTTATCTGTACTTATTTTTCAGAACTTGTAAAATTCCTCGTGGAAGTAGGCAGACTCGAACTGCCGGACCTTGTGTTGATAGACGGACGCCTTAAACGGCTCGGCTATTGTATTAGTTATGAGATTCAAGTTTTTAAATGTATTTGTTGTAAAATTGTTTAATTTTTTAAAGAATGTCATAAGTATTTTGCAGGAGAATCTTGACGCGACTGGATTTCACATTTGAGTTAGCTTATTTATTTATTTAAATAATCTTTACTTTATATTATACATATATGTTTACATTATACAACATTATGTTTCATCCGATATTAAGATGTTTTTAAGTGTCACGTTTGTGTAAAAAGGTTTTTATTTCAAATCAGATTATTTGTAGTACCAATAAAAATATGGCGGCAGTTATTTCTTTTTGATGTTCTATTTGTGTAAGTGATATATGTGTTTTAATAACAAATAAGAAAATTCCAGCACCTTTGTTGCTATTATTACACTTGAGGCAGTGTCTATCAACACTTTAAAAGGGTGCACATTACCCTCACAGATTGCAACCAGCCTCCACTAAATAAATATTACTTCACAATAGGAACGTTTTACTTTTCATCTTCTGTATTGTCAACTCCATTAGTTCTATAATCTTTAAAAGAATTAGAGGGTTTCTTTAACTGTCCGCAACCATGTTGTAATTATCATACTTGTTTGACCATGTTGTAATTATCATACTTGTTTGACCATGTTGTAATTATCATACTTGTTTGACCATGTTGTAATTATCATACTTGTTTGACCATGTTGTAATTATCATACTTGTTTGACAATGTTGTAATTATCATACTTGTTTGACCATGTTGTAATTATCATACTTGTTTGACCATGTTGTAATTATCATACTTGTTTGTTTACTCTACAATACTGGCTCTGTAGTATTAACACAATCGGAGGATACCTCCAACAGTCTACAACAGTGTTGTTGATATCAAACATTTTCTGTAAAGTTTCGAAACAAAACGAAGTGATTTCTACAGAACATTCTGTTGCAGATACCTAACAACACTGTTGGGTTTACAATATCTTGTTCTGTTATCGTAACAATACTATAATATTGTGCTCACAACTCTGTATAGTTCCTACTACAGAAAACACTGTTCCTGCTTGCTACAAAAAAAAAGATGATTCCCACAATAGAATAACTTTTAACAATATTTAGATTGTCCAGCTTACAATTAGAATTGTAAAGTAATACAGAACATTTTGATACTGTGCTGAAGTTTAGTTGTCGCCGCCATAAAATGACATTACAGAACTGTTCTGTTAAATTCTCTCTGCTGATTTCTTTCAGTGTTGTGTAGAGCTCTCACCGAGACGAAAGCACTCACAGGGCGCCGCGGTGGTGTTAGTGGTCAGACCTTCGTGAACCGGATTCGATTCCCGGGAGGGTCGCTCCCGGATTTTCGCATGTGGGAATCGTGCCGGACGATTCCGCTGGTCGGCGAGTTTTTCTTGGCCCTTTCCAGGCTGGCGCTGCTCCATACCCACCTCAATCACCTTCATCGGTTCTGAAGACCTCGAAGTTAAGAGCCGCCCATATCTCTCCACACGAAAGCGCCCAGAGTGATTAGTAGGGACGCCCAGTTATCGCGAAGATATTTCCACTCAGGCTATATTTCAATACTCTAAGGGCTTTCGAGTAGATATCCTTTGCTTATTGGTAGGGAAACCCGAACTTCGCGAAAATATTTCACGACCAGTTGTATTCTATAAGACTTCAGCTCAGATACGCTTCAGCGATTGGATGATCTAGGTGTTAACGCGTCTTAGGTGTATGCCCGCGAATCACAGATGTACAATAGCAGCGTAACAGTATTCTGATTGGACAGTCTAGCAAGACAATTTCTCCTCACAGACACACGCCGCCAATAAGCAAAAGAATACTGCTGGTATGCCCATACGGTATTGAAATCTAGCATGTGCGGAATTCTTTTCGCGAAATTCGGATGTCCCTACCGATTAACTATTGTAGTCTGTTCGCGGCATGTTCACACTTTTTGAATCAACCTTTTGAAAAATAACCCTGTGTTTAACATGTTTGGTTATTTCCTAAATATGTTATGTAGTACAGGCGTTTTATACTTCTGTTAACATACAAGTATTTTTTTTTTTTTTTGTTTATTTGAACACTTACTTATATTTTATTTACAAATGATAATACTTCGTTTATAACAAATACAAACAAAAACACAGAGGAAATAGGTGTGTTGGTATTGCCTAGTAAAAAATGCCTTACTCTAATTGAAAATATAAAATGTTATAGAAGTGAGCGTCCCTTTGGTTAATTTTCTTGACTTAGATAAGCTTTTTTTTTTTGGCATTAGGCGGAGGAATATCAAGAAAGTCGAACTTTGGCAGGGCTTCAAAAGAGTCGGAAGTAGCCTAGAATGGTCCATGACTGATGATGGATTGCACAAAGGTTTGTGCAGTCTAGCTTGTTGCCGAATGAATCCGCAAATTTCCTGTCTCTCTCGGCGCGCTATGCATATCACGGCCTCATGCATTCTCTTCTTCGCCAGAGTAGATATTCATAGCCGGGGAATTTCTTAATGACGCGGGTAAGAGGCGCCAGAGCGCGAGTTGAGAATACGGGAATTAAGGACGTTACTGTTTCTCTAATTAGCTCCCGCCTACTCCTTCGTCCTTCTCCCAGCAACGCCCTTTCTCTCTCAAGGTCATTCCGACGGCAGTTCGCGCGAACGGAATACGCTAACATCCCTTCTTCCGCTCATAGCTATGGACAAGTGAATTTCGCGAAAATATTTATGACCATGCTAGACTTCAGTATCCTACGTCCGCGACCATAACTTCCTTCGGTAATTGGCCACGTGTCTACGCGAAAAGACATGTTCTTATTTGACTGGACCAATCAGAATTAAGTTATTCGATATTGAACGTCCGCGATTGGCGGACTGGCATTTCAGGCACGAGCCATTTAAAATCGTCCAACCAGGAAAGAGCATATGAACTACACTTGTCTCTAAGGCTAGATACACGGAAATTTCGTGGATTCGATTTGTAACAAGCTAGCCTGCACGATTCTTTATGCAGTTGAGCCTCAGTTAGCTGTTCATTGGCTGATGTTCCAGTTTTACCCCAGGACAGGTAGCACGAGATTTGGCCATTGTTTTCTTGCATGCTCATTATTAGTCGAAATATGTCCGGGGCCGTGTCTAACAAGTTGTTGTTCAACAGAAACAGAAACTAAAGTGTACATGTGCTTGAAGTTTAACTTGTCTTTAAATTAATTCGCGAAATTTCCGAGTTTCTGTCCATAGCTGACAACACGTCCAATGCGATGTGTCGTGAATATCACCATTGAATTTTTGCGAGATAATCTCTGTGTGGGTTGGCTTCCAGAGGCTGAAGGCCTGTATAATTTGCCCATAGATCTCGGGACATCCTGGGGGGGCCGCGGTGGTGTGGTGGCCAGACTACTCGCTCCCAACCTAGGTCAACCGGGCTCAGTTCCCGGCGGGGTCGCTCCCGGATTTCCGCCGGTTGGAATCGTGCCGGACGATGCAGCTGGTCGGAGCGTTTTTCTCGGAGATCTCCCGTTTCCCCGCCCCCAACTCTTGCATTCGGGCGCTGCTCCATACTCACTTCTCTTCACCATCATCGGCTCCCAAGACCTCGCTGTTATGAGCCGCCCAAATCTCTTCACTCACCCTGCCAAAGTTCTACGTTCAGGAATTCCCCCGCTTCATGCAAATATACCTAACCAAGTAAAGGAATTACACCAAAAGAACGACGCACCGTGTGCGTACTAAGATGATAATATTTTTGCATGAGAACTATTTTAATTTATAGACATTACCCACACGCTTGTTTCGTTCATAATAATGTAACAGGTGCGTTTTGCACTATCAGAATGCAAATGAGACGTTAAATAATCACATGCAAATCCAGACATTTTTATTCAAACGCATGATAATTTATTACTTTTGATATTTGATTGTTCATTTGTTGTTATGACACGATAATTTCTATTCGCCTCAAACTGATTTCTTTTCTTTATTTTTTCATTAAGAATATTGTGCTTAAATGTTATATATATATATTTATTTAGAGTTCCAGTGGTTTATTGTCATGTGGCATTTGGTTGACAGCCATCATGGTTGGAGGCTGAAGCCCGTTGCCAGGGGCAACGCAATCTGTTGATTGCACAAGGAAGCAGCCGTCTTGTGATTGTTCGTTACACAGCGTCACTTTTAAGCTAAGTTATTGCTAGAGAAGGGAAGAAGTATTTCAACTGCGATGTAAGGCGGGGCGTAACGAGTGTTACGGCCCCGCTAGGATTTTTAAATGTAGATATTAGGGCAGTCCGCGAGTGATTTAGTATATTTTGCCAGATCAAGAGAAGATTGCCGGGATGCCTGCACGAGAAGAAGAGGGCCTGGGGCGCCAGTAGTGATTCAATTAATTTAGTTTAGATAGCCTTCCGCGAAATTCCGAGTGATGCCATTTTGGACTGTATCTCGATGTACCATAGCCCGTCGGCTGGAATATTAGGGAAGGATATTCGTCCGGAAGAGAATCACCGCATCCCATGACTGTACCCGATCTGCATGACGCAGGTTTGTCATGTCAGACATCCCGATCTACGAGTATAAAATCAGTAAGAAATTTAAATAAGATAGTCGCCGATTTTAGTTTTAGAAAGTAGCTTTAGGGCAGATGCCATTTTACCTGCCAAAAGACGCCTGCGTTTAAACTTTATTTTTCAAATCAAAACCAGAGCTTGCTAGCCCAGCTCCCAGTTGGCTTAGTGTGGGCTTAAATTAATATATATATATTCCTTTTAAGGAATATTTTATTTATTTGTTTTTAAAAGGAGCTAAGAACTTAATAAATTATGCTTCGTACCAACTTACAGGGAGTCTTGCCACCAGAAGATTATTAATAATACTGCTATTGAGCTTAACTATTTTTTTTCAAACAACTGAATGTCTGATATTGGCCAGATCCAAGAAGTTATTATTAAAAATTAAATATTTTAATCTCCTTCCGGACTCCATCCTTGTAGTTAGTTACTCCCGAATCTGTGCATGCTATGTCCGTATGGTATTCTAGCCTTCTACTGAGCTGGTGTACGACTATCATCCAGGCAAGAATCTGGCAATTAGCATAAAAGTTGTGGTTTATGCTCACTGATGTAGCTATTTCCGGAAAGAATCGTCTCGAAATCATCTGCTCTAAGTTAGCTTGGCGTGTGTATGTTAGTGTGTGGAAGACAGACTGAACACCACAGCACCATTACAATCATTTTATTTAAATAATAATTTAAATCTGTTCACACCTCAGTTCACACACTACAGTAAACTTAAATATTCTAACTCATAAACATATATAGAAAAAAAATAATTTAACCAAAAATATATTTCATATTAACAGAAGTATAAAACCCCTGTTATAATCTACATTATATATTTAGTAAACAACTAAATAGTCATACGTGGAAAAAATTTTCAGAGGTATTTTTCAAAATGTGTAAAGAAACTGCGAAAGTACTTCATATATAGACTGTGTTCACTGTAAGATTACATGTCTAGTCGTATTTAATTACACTTAAGATCAGATTCATGTTTCTGTTTAAACAATTTTAACAAGAAAAAAATGTTATCCTTGAGATTTCCAGAAGTGGGGTGTAGGCGCAATTCAGTCGTGTTGAAGGGTTCTAAAGATGAATTTCTCTGAGCACAACAGCTGACAAGCTGGCAGGAACTAACAGCTCTTTATTTTTGGCACTTTTTGAATTAAAAAAAAAATCAATACATTTGGTATATATTTTAGCATCAAGGTGCGAATGACTGGAAGATGTTTCTAATAATGAGGTATAGGCTGTTCATGATGAAATGAGCACTTTTGAAAAAACCGTGTTTAAAACCTACTTGTATGCACATTGTGTATTCATCCGCCTTACGCAAAATGAACATTGCTATTGGCCTCTCACTTTATTTATGCGTCCGTCTAGTTTAACAGTGAAATTACTACATAAGGAAAAATTTTGCAAATCTGCCCATTTTTACACTTCGATGCATTAACGAACAGAAAGTTAAAGAAATGATTTTGAATGACCACAAATTGTTACCTGACTTTTTTTATTCGACTTTATGTTATGGAACTACTTTCCATTCATCGTTACCAACTTTACTGAGCGTATATCACTCAGTTCGCCCGTTAAAATATATGCAGGTAGGGATAGTGACATTTTCTAAGGTTCATTTCAAAAGTGCACACTTTATCGTGAACAGCCTTTAGTATAAAATCAACGTAGCCTAATATGTATGGGGATTTATTATCCGTGAAAAGTTTTTCAAAAGAGGAATACTCATTATACTTTCTTGATTCGATCTTGATATGTTTTGCAGGTGCGAACAGGCCGCAAACGCAGCACAGAGGTTCAGGTACAAAGTCACTGGTTTTTGAATGGATAGTTCAGGTGTAAAATATGAATTTTTCGTGCAGAGATGCGCTAGTGTAGGTAAAGAAACGGCTGTGGTGTGTATAGAACACTCAAGTCCACCCGTATGGTAGGTTTTGTTTTACTTCGAAAGTCACTAGCCCTGAATTGTAGTTCGACTGGTGTGTATTATTTGCCACATTCAAAACTGTATGACGAAACTAGTACGTTTCGAAAAGAACGAATTACTCACTCCAAATACGCGACGAGATATTAGTGCATTCTACAGTTACCGTGCAGCAAATACACTTCTAAAGCAAAGAGAAAAGGAAATGACGTAACACGTGCCATTTGGTACTGTCATTTATAAAACGACGTTCCTTACGAATTTACATAAATGCTGATGTCATTATCGGTGTCTCTTTTAACTTTCTGTCTGTTGATAGATACTTTACATTCGTCTCCAGACAGCAAATCTCTTCTTTCCGGACACGGGCGGATATTACGAATCTTCATTCGTGTATACTATTTTCACTACATTTACTCTTTGCCCTTAAGTTAGTAAATAACTTTTTTCTTGACGTGAATACATCTTTAAAATTGCAACCATGGTGGGAAGCAATCCAGAAAATCCGATGAAACCAAATAGAGGGATACAGTTTGGCTTTGCAGCCTCGAATCTAGCGTTTACATCCAAGATTCAATTACACCACTCGATTGCCACAGAATCAAAGAATATGTTACGATGAGTGAGGACTGCGAAGCATCGCGTTACGGACGACGTAGATGGTTGGGGGGGGGGGGGGTGGACGCAATTTTGAGTTCGTTTCGCAACGTCTCATAACTTCCGCGTAGTGTAACTCTTGACTAGGAGAAGCTATGACGCTCGTTTAAGTTTCAATCGACAGCTACAAAGTCACGTGTGGTTAAGGTGAAATTGTATGCGTTTAATGAACAAATTAAGAAAACTTAACACAATGTCGGCCTATACTCGCCAAAAAGCCAAGTCGAAATACAGAAATCGTATACGGTTGGAAAGAGCATCTCAAAAGCGATCCAGTGGTACCCATAAGACCCCATAGGATCGAGTGAAGCGGTGCCGGGAACCTAAAATAAACATCAAGGCGTCCGAGAGCGTCAACGCAGACTTATTCACGGAAAACAAACGACCGTGTCCCCAACACAGCCACGCCCCATTTTATTTTTATTCTCACGCGTAGAGCTCCGTAGTGCTTTAAGAGGTTTTCGCTGAACAAATAATACGAAATGGATACACACTACTGGAACAGCAGTAAATTAAATGGCGTAGTGTTTCCTCTGATATGAGCGTACCCATCTGCTAATTGGATGGACGAGGCTACAATATGGAGGGGGAGGGGGCCGCGGTGGTGTAGTGGTTAGACAACTCGCCTCCCACCCAGGCTAACCGGACTCGATTCCCGGCGGGTTCGCTCCCGGATTTTCGTAACCGAACAATGCAGCTGGTCGGAGGGCTTTTCTCGGGTATCTCCCGTTTCCCCCACCCCTTCATTCCAGCGCTGCTCCATAATCACCTCAATCACCCTCATAGGCCCTCAAGAAATTCGTTGTTTACAGCCGCCCAAATTTCTTCCCATAATTACTAGGCATTAAACCTCTCTACGGCACCGGCTGAACATAAACTTCCTCTGCTATACAGGATGGATTTGAACTCTACCGACAAACTTTGGTAGGTAATTCTTCATTAAAAGTAAGCCGGGGATTTTTTAATCACCTATAACCGAAAATTATTCCGGAAGGGTGGAACCATAATTGAAAGTTTAAATGAAGCAGATGTTTATTGCTCGTAACACAGCCAGAATGAGAATCAACTATACTACTTTCTGACTAATGCATCATTGAACGACAAAGTGCAAACCATTAAAAAATGGTTTGAGGATATCAAGCCGCTTGAATAAAAACGGATAGACTGGAAGCCCACATGCCAACTTACAATTAAAGCAAATATGTGGCATTTTTGGGTAGCTCACCATAGATTCAAATTCGTACATACGTTTCGAAAAAAAATTACGGCTTAAAATTCAACGCTACATGGTGTAATTTTCGAGAAAGTAATGCGTAATGAATTGCAAAATTAGCACTGTTAGATGATAACACATTAATTTATCGAATAAAAGTATTGTTTAGGGTTAAAAAACAACACCGTTTCCTTTTATAATGTACGGTAGATTACCAGCCGCAGGAAAATAAAATACCGGAGAGTTACAATTTAAATTGCACAAGTGGGAATCCAACTAGTGCGTTTTTTTATGGAAAGGGGGTTGACAACCGCACTGCTTTTTATGGAAAGGGGTTGACAACCGTACTGTTTTTTATGGAAAGGGGGTTGACAACCGTACTGCTTTTTATGGAAAGGGGTTGACAACCGTACTGTTTTTATGGAAAGGGGGTTGACAACCGCACTGCTTTTTATGGAAAGGGGGTTGACAACCGCACTGCTTTTTATGGAAAGGGGTTGACAACCGCACTGCTTTTTATGGAAAGGGGGTTGACAACCGTACTGTTTTTTATGGAAAGGGGTTGACAACCGTACTGTTTTTATGGAAAGGGGGTTGACAACCGCACTGCTTTTTATGGAAAGGGGGTTGACAACCGCACTGCTTTTTATGGAAAGGGGTTGACAACCGTACTGTTTTTATGGAAAGGGGGTTGACAACCGCACTGCTTTTTATGTAAAGGGGTTGACAACCGTACTGTTTTTTATGGAAAGGGGGTTGACAACCGCACTGTTTTTTTATGGAAAGGGGGTTGACAACCGCACTGTTTTTTATGGAAAGGGGTTGACAACCGCACTGCTTTTTATGGAAAGGGGGTTGACAACCGCACTGTTTTTTATGGAAAGGGGGTTGACAACCGCACTGTTTTTTATGGAAAGGGGGTTTGAAAATCGCACTGTTTTTTATGGAAAGGGGGTTGACAACCGCACTGCTTTTTATGGAAAGGGGGTTGACAACCGCACTATTTTTATGGAAAGGGGGTTGACAACCGCACTGCTTTTTATGGAAAGGGGTTGACAACCGTACTATTTTTATGGAAAGGGGGTTGACAACCGCACTGTTTTTATGGAAAGGAGGTTGACAACCGCAGTGTTTTTATGGAAAGGGGGTTGACAACCTCACTGTTTTTTATGGAAAGGGGGTTGACAATCGCACTGTTTTTTATGGAAAGGGGGTTGACAACCGCACTGTTTTTTTTATGGAAAGGGGGTTGACAACCGCACTGTTTTTATGGAAAGGGGGTTGACAACCGCACTGTTTTTTTTATGGAAAGGGGGTTGACAACCACACTGTTTTTTTATGGTTTGCACTTCGTTGTTACATAACGACCAAGGGAGGTTGCACCCTTCCGGAAAATACTTATTCTTAGGGACCTGCAAAATTCGCGTTCTTATTTGTCATCAGGCTAAAATTCACAGTGCTGTATATACTAGGGCCGGCGTCATCCCTCCATTGGTTGTTGCATAGTTATGAAGTCGCTCCCTTTCTGAATGAACTACACGTGATTGAGGCACACAATTGTAAAGTGTTCATTTACTGGCGCAGAGCTACCCAGGGCGTGTCAAATAAAGTATGGTCCAATTGCAAACGTATTGCATAGGTAAACGTGTTTAAAGTTTAACGTGTCCTGATATAATAACACGTATTTTACAGGTCTCTACTTACGCTATATGTCACAAATATATATTTTATTTTCGACATTATTTTTATGAATTACCTGCCGAATTTCGCCGGTAGAGTTCAGTTACTCCATGTATACACATAGGGACACCTGGAATTTCGCGAAAAGAGATTAGCTCCAGCTATATTTCAACACCTTGTGGGCCTTCTAGCAGTTTACCTTTTCTTATTGGCCGCGTGACTTTTTAAGAAGACAATTCGAGTGGCTATTCCTATTACGTACATCTATGAGTTACAGACGTTCAGATAAGACACGTAACAAGTAAGTCTTCCAATCGCAATTATATAAATGAGTTAAAGAGTTTTGAAATGCAACTAGTCCTGAAATATTTTCGCGAAATTCGAGTAACCCTACTAATTATCCTTAAAGTGTGTAGACTATGAAAACTTTAACACCGTAAAGTTTCCAGGAAGGTGTTTCGCCGAATAGGATTTTTGCCTAAAGGTTAAATAAGGGTGAGCATGTAGTTGTGTTCTCCATGTTAGTCGAGGAGGGTAGAAATAAGGTAAGCTGGAGCAGCGAAACAGCCCAGCTTGTTGGACTGGAACGGCGGGAGAGCAGTCGATAGGACAATGTGAGCGAGGTTCTCCAGGGAGAACAGTCTCGAGGGTGTGTGTCTAGGCAGTCCCGCCATAGGGGAGGGGGGGATTGTACGGCGCCTGGGTAATAAAGACAGGGGTTGCTGGCAACACGACCGGGCACATTGTACGTCGTGGAGCTGCCTTTGTGTCCCGGACATTGTGCCGCTGTGCGCCGGGGATTAAGGCGCTACTGCGTCTAGCTTCGGCGCTATAACCCCTACACTTCCTCCCTTCACAGCTCCCCCCCCCTAGCCATCAAATCCTAACTACTCATTCCCGCTACGAGATACAGGGGTGGGTGCCTGACAAGGTCTGAAACGGGCCACACTTCACATTCCTGTTTCAACACTAACACGAAATTACTTTGAAAGGATACCTTAACCGGTCAGATTTGATCCTTGATATTTTCCGCTCATTTATTAAAAAAAAAAAAATAATAAACAAGCCAATTCTGAAAGAACTCCTACACCCATCTATAGGGACAGGTGTTTTTGGCGAAACGATTTCAACACCAGTTGTACTCCAAAACACTTTTGTTCATATGCACTTTCGTGGTTGTTGGATGAGTTTAAATATCACGTGCCCAAATATCTGTCCGCGAATCATGGACGTTCAATATCGGAGTACTTTATTCTGATTGGCCCAGTCAAATAAGAACATGTCTTCTCTCGTAGACACGAGGCCAATAACAAAAGGAAGAGGTGGTTGCGGACATAGAATATTGAAGTCTAGCTTGGTCATACATATTGTTACAATTTCTCTCTCTAGAAATTAAGTGGGCTATTCCAAGTTCATTAAGGGACGGAGGTCTGGATCAAATAAAACAATTAGTTATAATTTTCTTATTTTATTTAGAATGACTACAGCAAAATCCTTTGAACTCAAATTCTCACAATAAATTGAAATCACTTACTGTTCACAGTTGACACCAATTAATAAAATTTATAATTATGAGAAAGAAATCAATGAAATTAAATAATTAATAGTGATAGGAGAAATTCGCGAGTTCATTTCAGGACAAGATAGACTTCCAACACGTGTACACTGAAGTCACTATTGCAATTGTATCACTGTCCATCAGACACGCCCTGGATGACTATGTGCCAATAGCAGTCTTGCAAGGAAACAAGTAACGAGTGTCATACTGCCAGGTGTGGAGTAACACTGGCTTCTCTCTGGAGCAGCAGCCAATGAAAAAACATCTCAGGCTCTAGCGTACACAAGACTGTGGAGTCTATACAAAGGTCACTGAACTCGCGAAATCTTCCTATCCCTAATAGTTAAAGATCAGTCCCAATATACAGTATATCAACCTATTAAGATATTCTGTAAAATATGTGTCCAAATTGACAGTTCAAATATTTACAATAAAATCAGTATTACACTTCCATTCAGTCCCATCTCAGTTCAGTCCATGTCCCGCCAGTCGCAATGTTCTAGAGTCCTCCAAGCGCCCTCACGCACAGTAGGCTTCACTCGTCGGTTTCACACCCTCTCGTACATTCAAGCCACGAACACCTCACTCTCCGTCGTCCTGCAATCTCCGTTGTCGTCCACACTTCACTTCGCTCGCGCACACTCTCCAGACGGCCTCCGTCAAAGACTGCCGGCCGCTGGGTTGCGGCAGTATATATAGTGTCTTAGACCGCCACCTAGAATCTTCCCCAACTAGCGTGATGCGTCGCGGAGGACTGAGGCGCCAGCCAGTCTCGCCAGAACATTCTTGCGTCGTCGCTAAACATATCGGAAACTCTAGCAGGCGAGAGGAGGTCTGTGACATCAGCAAGTCTGATTAAGACGAATACATTTCCAGTAATCTATTTCATTTTAAAAGTTTCGTGTATCTAGGAAACGTTATCCGTTAACATGTAATATGATCACGTTTGATTCAATTTGTCTTTTTAATGTGATTATTTGAGTTATTTAAGCGTTTTGCGTTATTCAAACTCGGAATACATTTCTTCTGGAACGCAACTACACTTTAAATCGCCCATAATTTTTACACAAGCAGCTATATGCAGTTTTACGTTGTTGGCTGAGTATCCGCCATTCTGCTGAAGCTCGTGGATACGGGTCGGTATAGCAAACACATTTCTTGCGTTCTACTACAAACACGGCCCTTGTAGTTTTTCAAACGAGTAGTCATACAAGCGAAATACTTGCACTGTTACAAGAATTTGTAAAACTACAAACAATATCTCACTAATAGTTATAACGGTTTGTAACACCCAAGAAAATAGGGTTTTTATGCATACAATTATCTTATATTATTTTTCCTGTTCTTATTGCTACACATATTGTCATGAAAGTGTTAAGGTAATATTTCTCACACATGTCACATATATTATTTCAACTGCCTAAGGTAAATTTTATTTATTTTTATTTATTTTATTTCTCTTAACATGTACGATTTTTAAAACTTAGATGTACGGTGGCAATAATATTTATGTGTATTTTTGAAAGGCTAGTTCATTTTCATTGCGTATTTATTTATATATAATTAATATTTATTTTTGGTGTGATCTCAATTTTGTAAGTCTTTCTACTTTTTACTGTATTATATCTCAGTTCCGGGCACACGTATTCATTGTTTTTTCTTCATTTAGGTCGTTAGAAGTGGTTCATGTGGGTGATTTGAATAGTTTTGATCCCATTGGCCCGCAGGTTTACATCCTGGTTGATTGGCTGGCGCTATAGGCTCCCTTGCGCTAGCGTCAGTTTGTATAACGCTCTCTTCGCTAGCAGCTTCCAACGACGTCAGACGTAGGGCAGGACCTCCCGTCTGGAGTGGACGGGTAGGTAGGACTTTAAATTAGTTTTAGGGAGTGTAGACGTGTCCCTGAACCAACTTTTAAGTAAACTTGTAACCAGCAATGGAGCTTGTGTCAATGGTCGCTCATTCGCGAGGTTAAGTGGTCAGGATCTAAATAGTTTAAACGCGCTGTCTACGTACGTATAGAGCGGAGCTCCACGTATCTCCACCTTAATCCTGCAAGAGCATCCTACCTTCAATCCGCGTGGTGATTAAAAGATAAGTCCTAAAAAAAGATCTGACATCTTCATCTGGATCTGATTTTATATCGAGTTTGATTCAGCTCGATCGATGTCAGTTAGCATCAGTACATAAGCGACGGCATCTTGACCTTTATAAGTACGTTAATTTCCAGCACACATACGCCCACTGCAGAACCTGCGATAAGAGTAGTTTCTACCAGAGCTAGACTGTTTAGTGAGAGTACAATTTATTTTAACGTAATATTTACTACAGAGAACAGTTTAATTAATTTGATTTTGAAACCATTATATTCAGACTCTGGCAAGCTATGCCACGTAACCGTAAAAGGGTTCAAGTAGGCTAGGCAAGACTACTTTTAGGATATTGTGTTGTCTTTATAGCTTTTCTCATATTGCCATCAGGGTTTGTAATTATTTCTGATTTAAACAATTATAATACAAAGGGCGTATCTGTTATGTTGTTTTCTCTACTGTAGTGTCAAGTTAGCCAGTTTCGTTCCCATGGTTTTACATGTGTTTACTAGAGTTTTCAATTGTCTGCCTTATTTTGACGTGCGTGCATAAATGGTGTACGTGCCAAATGTTAGTTTCTAGAGGGTGATAATGGTAATAAACTTGTCCACCTACCAGCCCAGGACTGCACCAGGCAATTATACAGAGGCAGCCTAGGTCAGATCACATCCTTTCCCATTGATTTATTGCAAGTCAGCTGTGCAGCCTGCTCACTCAAGTGCTATATATGTTGTCCCATTGTTGCGTATGCAAATTCCACACCATAGACACCACATATCTATTTGAAAATAATATGACAATATTTCATATTGGCTATCTCAACGAGGATGCCCTGGGTGTGTTCTTCACAGCTCCCTACACACTATATTGCATATTTATATGAAAAATAAGCAATATTTAATATTGGCGCCAATAACGTGGTGGCCGAATAAATCTGGAAGGAAAGTGTGGATCTAGTAAATGAGTAGGCGAACAAGTACACAGTACGACCTATGTACACTTACACCCATAAACTACAGAACTTTGCAGTATGCTATTGAGATGGAGGAAGCAGTAGAGATTTGACAGGAAATTTCACTGACCAGCCAGGTTGATAACACTGAATTTTCGTCAGACACTACAGTAAATACGGAACCGCAAACACCTGCAGTGGCAGCGGCGAGTGTTACATGTCGTACGGACACCACACAACAGTTTGCTACGTTGATGCAAACGATACACGCACAGGCTACACAAATGCAAAATGTGCAAACACAGTTGCGGAAACAAAGTGTGCAAATGTAAACATAGATGCAGGACGTACGAGGTAAACTGGAGAGAAGTGGGCAGGCACAAACCACACAGTTGTAAACCCACAGCGATCTAGTACAGCGACAAGTAGCTGAATTAAAGGACATCAACGCTGGCCTGTGTCAGGTTAGAGCGGATTTAGTTACAATCCGTCAGGATGTAGCGGAGGCCAGGGATGAGCTAGAATTAGCGAAGGCTAACTGCACTGCTCAGGCCTTGCGAAGTAGAACGCCGCCTGAATGAAATCGAACAAGGGCCAGTTCCGTCATCTGATCGCACAGTAATAGAGGAAGCTGTGACTAGTAAATAGCTGTGTAGGAACCCGCTTAGCTCAGGTAGAGGGAGGACAAAGTAGATCAATTGACACAAGTAATTGCAATTAGTTGCCAACGAAATCTCCAGGGAGGAAATCCAGCTACGGAATTCCAGCGCCCACACAACCGGAAGTAGCTAATCCAATGCCCAGTACACCTGCCGCTGGAACTACTTCAAATGCTCAGGCCCTGGCGACACTGCTCTCAACATTATTACATCATCTTTCCAAGTTGTGGGCAGAGCAACTGCCAAAGTTTGAGGGACGCCTAGGAGAAAACCCTTTCTCCTTTTCTCATTAAGTTCGAAAAGTACGCCGTATTATTTGGCCTGACAGACAGCGATATGTTGCGCTGCCTTAATTTATCCCTCACCTCAACAGCATATTACTGCTGGGAGGTTGCACGCAACAGTATTACCAATTTTTCAGAATTCAAAACAAAATTTGTTGGACATTTCTGGAGCACAAAAGTTCAGGGAAACTTAAGGGCCAAACTACACACGGAAAAGTTTTTTCCTGGAAAGGGCAGAAGCCTATAAATCCACCTATCTGATCTGTATGAAAGATCTAGGCATCTAATCCCTCCCCTGGGCAATGAAGAGTTCATTGCAATGGTTTTAAACCAATTGCCGTACTCTTACCAGGTGAATTGGGCTGGTCGTACAGATAATGATTTAGTGGCTTTTCGAGAAGGTTTATTGGCTTTCGACCAAATAGACCGCTTGCAACGAACACACGGCGGCAGAGAAGGTGAGAAAGCTGCGCCTGTAGAACGAGTCCGACCCCTTTATCAAGGCCACCCGCAACAACAGTTCAGGGGTAATGCGGACATGGTCAGCATCCGAGGGTGCATGCAGTCTTATCAAGTAGACTATTGTGAACCCTATCATATAGAGCAATATTCCAGTCAAAGGAATGGGCAACATGCATTCCGGGTGAAATGCAAGGCGGAATAGGCGCTATCGAGACCGCCAGCAAAGTAATAATAGCTCGGAGGAGGAAAGGTAACGAGAGGAACGTATCACAGAGTTGCCTGGGGCATCCGAACCACCGCAATCGGCGAGAGGTCGCCAAACACAGCCACGTGATACTGCCAAACCCACAGAAGCAGGCACTTCCCAGCAATGTAAACAAGGAAGCACGGCGCAGAGGAGAGATGTAAACACACTACAGTTGGTGTATTCGCCACCTAACACACAATCGGTGTACAATTCTACGCAAGCAGGCTGTAGGGAGCAGCCAAGATTAGGTTATTTTGATACTCAGAGGTCAATCGACCGGCGTGCCCGCCCCACAGCATCACGGCTGGCAACCGCCTATTGCAGCTGGTCAAGCACACGACTAATTATCATACGTTAAATTAAGTAGAGCAGCTTATCGAGTATATTTTAAATCACACAGTACATAATTACACGAGTCTGACTCCTTGGGAGATGATTACTGGAAAACGATCAGCGATTTATCACCCAGAATTATTACCAGATATTCCAAGGATTTTGGCTGAAAACACCCTTAAAACGCACAAGAGATATGCGAGGGATTGACAACAATTGTACGCCGGAGATTGCATATCGCTGCTGATAGAAGAGTGAGAAGCGCTAAGAAATCTAAAATTAGTGAGTTGGAACCAGGTCAACTAGTATTGGTACGAACTAATCCTTTAAGTAAACACTGGGATTTTGTTGCCGCCAAGCTTTTTCCTTTATTGTCATGACCGTTTGAGGTGAAGCTACAAGTTTGCGCAAATAGTTGTGAGCTGATACTGCCAGGCACTGATACTACCTAACATCGCTACGTTTTTACCATCCTGGTGAAACTATGACACCCACGAGAGCACAGACCAGCAACATATAGTAGGGCAGATAGAAGAGCATCTGTATGATGGTGATTTTTAAGGCGTTTAACTTCGGGAAGCAGGGTAAAGGATGTTTTGTTTACTACGTGAAGCGGCCAGAATGTGCTGTGTTGACGCCCCCGGACATTCTGCATTTATAATGTTGAAAAGCCTCCCCAGATTAATTTATTTTACACCGAACGCCGAGTACGGGGAAAGAATGTTACGTCTACGGATTGCTACTATCGGAGGGTGCCTAAGTTATCAAGCATAGCCAGGAAGTGGTTAAATTAATTACACGTCAAAATCGCTGAGGAAAGTAGCCTACTGCCCTACATTTCCTACCAGGGGTACGCAACCTGCAGTAAACTCACCTCGATCCAGACATCAGCCCTATCTGAGGACCTGAAACAAGAGCAGACGGGGACACCCGGGATTTAACCACAAAGAAAAAGTTCTTTTAATAACACAAATAAACACTGCGATTGAAGTCTTACCTACCATAATTCCAGGTATTTCTGTGTGCATCCTGTCGTGGACTAGATTCTTCTCTCAAATAATCCATTAGAGCGGCGTTGTCAATTCCATGGTTGTTTACATCTGGTTGTCTATTTTACCATCGTTGATGCCAGTCTCCTCGGAAGTCTGTTTTGTTTTACATAGTTAGAGATAAGTTTTGCTCTCAGAAACTGTTATGTAATATTGTAATTGTTGATTGTTGTTCATTCCTCGTTGTGCTAATGAGAAATTTTGTTATTTGTTATCTGAGACGCCTAAGTTTCAGGCATAGAGTTCTCAATGTTGTTGAGTGTGTAACATGTAAACAATAATATTGTTTGCTGGTCTAGCCCTAGCATTGTTCTTCAGTCAATACTATATGATGGTAAAGTGGTCACATCATAAGCCTAGCGTAAAACTGATTGTGTTTTAAGTGACTGTGTTAATTTAAGTGTGCAGAAGAAAGTATACCTATTGTTGACTACATATTTTCTTTAATGTGAACTCGCTTGTTTCGGGAGAGAAAGACGGCGACGAGTGCGCACTCCACTAACACATGGACGGAATAAACGCGCACAAGAAAGGCTGGAAGTGAGACGCACCTCAACAGCATAAGACGATCGAGGTAAATGTTTCAGTGCATTGACTGTTCATCTAGGTAACAGCGTGCAGAGGAAGGTGCAGTAGTGTGAAGCCTCCGCGCTGTTGCACATACGCCGCGTCCTTAAAGTGCAGAAGAACCCGAGACACATGGTGTGTACCAACCGCCCGCTCTCGTCTTACTGCAGAGCGAGTCGTTGGTGCGCGGTCTTGCCTCGCACAAGATACGAGCTTGTACGATCTTTGGACACGAAGATTGCCGAGCCAGGTGCAGCTGGCCTGTTATTCGCTGTAATTTTGCACCGTCACGGCCCGCCTGGTGGTGTCACGTGACAGTCGGCCGTCGCAGACACAAAGGGTAAAAAAAATGAGTTTGTAGCCGAGCTTTTGCAAATAAAAAGACTGAGACTTTTGTCTCCTTGAGAAGGCGTTTTCATATTTGAGGAGTAAGATATTTTATGCAGAATTTTCCATTTCCTCTTTTGGAGGATTCATCGATAACCATACATCAAATTCCTCTAATCTATTGACGACGTCCTTTGCGAACTATCCATTATATCTCGCTGTCTCTTTACGAGATAAAATACTTGTTATGATTAGCTCTTCTTCTCGTATTTGCAGTTTTCTTCATAAATACTCTAATATCTTCAATCCTTGGGCATTTCATAGCCACATGCTGGACAGTGTATTTATCTCTACAGATACACCAAGTTTGTAGTGGTTACACCACTCGCCTCCTACCCAGGAGAACCGGGTTCGAATCCCGGCGGGGTCGCCCCGGACATTCGCATGTGGGATCGTGCAGGACGATGCATCTGGTTCACGGTTTTTCTCGAGGATCTCCCGTTTCCCCCGCAATTGCATTCCGGCGCTGCTCTATACTCACTTCGCTTCACCCTCATCGGCTCTCAAGACCTCGATGTTAAGGCCGTGTCCCAATTCGCCGAGAGAGTACTCTATCTCTCTCTCACTCTTGAAGTCACAGAGAGTACTCTCAGCTGTCCCAACTCCGAGGAGAGAGTGCGAGAGGGAGAGTGAGCGACAATGTACACTCGGTGCTCACACTCGCACCCTCTCTGGCAGCCATGTTGTTTTCAAGTCTAACCTCAAATATCCAGATTTATTTTGTTGTTTCTAAAGCAGCGTTAGAAATATTTTATCGAAGTAACTCAATCATTGCGGTTGTGAAATGTGTATCAACAGCAATATTCCGTTTGATATAGAACAACCAATTATGATATTATTATGTTCACATTTAATTTAGGTTAATTGTGTGCATATTATTAAATACTGCGATTTGCACATAACAATTATGCTTTTAATCATGCAAGAATGTAACAAATTCAAATAAGTTACTATTTCATAAAATACTGTACATTTATTCGAGGAAAGTGGAAGGCTTACAGGGGGCAGCAGTCTCACTTAACTAGAGCTAGCGAGAGAGTTTGAGAGTGAGAGTGGCGAGAGAGAGAAAGAGAGAGAGAGCACACTTTCGAGTTGAGACACTGCCTAAGAGTCACAGACGATTGCACCGGATTCAGTTTACCCCAACAGAGAGTGTTTGTAGGTAGGAGTAGTGACAGATAGCATGCCTCACACAATGTGGTCCAGCGGCAAGACAAGGGCAAAAGCAAACACGCGAGAAGTCTAAGTAAGTGTTAGCAAAAAACAACTCGAGATCCGGAGATATACAAAGTGTTTTTAAATAACACGTTGAATTTCAATCCACAGTATCTATGGAATAATATAAACAAAAACTTCCTACTAACAAAATGTTTTGAAAATTAATTCAGTAATAATTTTTTTTTTTTTTAGTAACAAGATGCATATCTCGAAGGCGAAAATAATCTCATTGCCTACGATGGAATCGTATTCTCGTAAGTAGACGATCGCGCACCGGAATGAAAAAAGGGCGGGGTAGAAACGGGAGATCCCCGAGAAAACCCGCCGACCAGCGGCATCGTCCGGCACGATTCCCACACTCGGAAATCCTGGAGCGACCCTGCCGGGAATAGATCCCCGGTTCGCCTGGGTGGGAGTAGTCTAACCACTACACCACCGTGGCCCCACGATATCGTGAAAGTTGGCCGAGACAAGCCTATAACCATTTAACGTACAAAACCATATAATTCCGCTCCGCAGGTTCCTCACTATAGAGGCCGTGTGGGCCGCTCCCCTGGACGCGTCCGAAACTCGGCGTCAAGTGACGTCACATTGACGCGGTCTGAATATGGTCTACAAATGCGTTGTCCGAAGTGAGCTTTCAGAATCTGACACTAGGTTGCAGTAAATTCGCCACATTATTTGTTGTTATGTAGCGATTTTTAAATTTGCTGAATTTTTTTGTTATTTAATGATTACGAATTGGGTTATTGGAATATTTATTTATAGTAAAAACCTTAACGGTTTTATTTTAAATAAGTTCGCCTCCTGACATCCCAATTTTATATTTAAACTTAAGTTTTAAAAGTTTTAGCATTCAAATAAAATAGTTTAGACCGAACGAAGTTATCACTAATTATTTCTTTTTGAGAAAGCCCAACTTGCACGTTTTTTTTTTTACATTTAAAACGTAAACAACCCACGATCGCGGGCGGAAGTATTGGCAGTCTTCTTCTTTTTCTATAAAATTAGGACACAACTTGGAAGAAAAGTTCACTTTTCTGAACGCCTTTACTTGAGACACATGTTGACTTGGGACATGACGCCATGACGTCAGAGAGTCCCGAGCACCAATCCGTGAATCGTTGTTGTCCTAATATACAGGTTGGGATAGCGCAATTGTATACAGGTACAGGACACGACCACGAACAACCACCGCGCTCATTGTCGAAGAAGACCCGAACCCAAGAAACTTTCCAAAACCCATTTTCGCCACTTGCTAACTACGTTCTCCGCCAGGCATTCTAGACGAGCTCGAGTCTTCGGGGTATCCCGTACCGAACACGTCGATACCCACAGGGTACTTTAACGAGCGGTACTTTTTATTAATGGCTGCTACGAGCCGCGCGGGGTAAGTTCACCCTCGAGTGCAGAGTATGTCAGCTTCCATGATCGTTATAAACGGCCGTCTGAAGTTACGGCGTAGTAGTTATGACAACGCTAATGAGCTACCAGGGATGCCCTTTAAACCACGAAGCGCCCGAGTAAAACAGGAGCTCAAGAGGACGGCAGCTAATTTGCGTATGTTAATCCTGACTTTGGAAAAAAAAACCTCGCCCATGGATTATAAGTACAACGGCGATGGAATAAAAAACACGAACTAAGCAAACACAATGATATGCATGGTTTAAGCACGGATGGACAATTTTGAAATCGACCACCAGGAAATATCTTTACTTACATTTGTATGTATTTTACAAGCTTTTATTTGGCTTCACTTGTTAGTTACGCTGGAATATTGTAAGCTAATTTTAACCTACTTACACATTTCCGATCGACTTGAAACTTTGCCAAAATAGTTCCGACGACAATACAAGATTTTCCATCTCTCTCTCTCTCTCTCTCACCCTCTCTGTCTCTCTTTCTGTCTATTACAGAACGCTTGTACATACGATGCTATTTTTATCATCTGTTAATAGAAACTTGGTTTTAAAAGGGTTTGTTTAGTATATTTTTAACGTTAAATTTTTCTAGATTATTTACTTTAATGTTGGCCTGAACTAGGGAAAACATTTTTACGTGCCCAACTTTTATTTGAATATTTCTTGAACGCTTTGAGAACTATGCATGCGTGTCGCTTTAATTTTTTTTTTTTTTTTTGATGAAAAATTATCTGTACTTCAAGGTGAAACCCACACCAACATAAATCATAGTTTCGCAAGCATTTATTAGGATTTCACAAGAGCATTTCAGAGTATCGTTAACAACTTTCAAAAGCGAAAATTAATTTTAAAAGTTTTGCAGTTAGTGAACTGAGCACGATGGGGTGTGTAAACCGTTCAGAATGTAATCAGATATTTATTGAGGTACAGTCAAATCACCGCTGCATTGTATGGCAGCCAATAATGAAGGCACAGTGAAGTTGTCGTGAGTACCCAGTTTGCGTAATTTTAAAGATATTTCACAGCCGTTAAAGTACTCTATGAGGCTCAGCACCAGTGACCTGCTCTGTGATGGAGTGATTTAAAACCGGTTTTTCTGTTCTACGTTATCACATGGAACAGGAAAATTAAGCTTTTTAAACGACCTGTAGGCTATAATTCGCGATTCAATGTATTTTAGGGCCCCATATTCTTGTTCATTGTGTTGGGCCTCAAAGCGTAGCGAAATTTCTCCCGGAATAGGTGGCACGGGAATATGCGTTTGTTTCCTTTCAGATCTATTATTGGCTCAGAGTTAACCTGACTGTAAAGGCTGTTCACGATAAAGCCTTCGAAATAAGCCTTAGAAAAAAATCACTGCTCCTACTTGCATATATTGTAATGGGCGTATTGAGTGACATGCGCCCAGTAATGTTGGTAACAATGGAGGGAAAGTAGTTTCATATCATAACGTTGAATGAAAATGGTAAGGTAACCATTTGTGAAATCATAAATTATTTCTTTTGCTTTCTGTTTGTTTTACGCGTCGAAGTGTGAAAATGAACAGGTTTGTAAAATATTTACTTTCCTAATTATTTCACAGTTTCAATTGACCGACGCATGAATAAAGTGATGAGGCGAATGGCAATATTAATTTTACATAAGGCGGAAGAATACACAACTTGCAAACAAGTAGATCTTAAGCAGGGCTCCCAGAAGTACTCATTTTACCGTGAACAGCCTAAATCTAGGGACATGCAAAATTCGTGTTATTATTTGGGACCAGGCCAAACTCCACAGTACTGTATACACTCGAGCCAGCGCCGTTTCTCCGATGGCTGCTGTTTATATGTAAAGCCACGCCCTTTCTGGCTGAACTGCATGTGATTGGAGGCCACAGTTGAGAAGCGTTCGTTTAAAGGCGCAGAATTATCCAGGGCGTGTCAAATAAAGCATGGTTCAATGACTAACACGTTGCAAAGGTAGAATGTTTGAAATCGAACTTGTCCTCAAATAATAACGCGAATTTCGCAGGTCTCTACCTATATCTAATAAAGCGTTATTCAATAGGAAATATACTCAGGCATGTACATGTGTTTGAAGTATAACTTATCCTAACATGAATTTGCGAAATTTTTCCGTTCCAATTTATAGAGACAGGCAAAATTCTCCTTATTTTCTGGCTCAACGAAGAACTTCGCCGTCCTGTACATATTCGAGCCGAGATCTTTTGTTTATTGGCTTCCGCAGAAGTCAGGTGCCATTTTCCCTTTCGACTTGGTTGTACGCTTTTAAACCAAGCTGTCGCTAATTTATTCTTATTGGTTCAAATAGGTCAGAGATGTGCCAGGCAAACTGTAGTCCAGTAATGAAACCGATAGAAACGTATAACGTTTCGAAGTAAAATCCTGTCCTCAAATAATAACGGCAATTTTGCAGTTCTCTCCTAATTTATGACTGGTTGATATCATCACCTCTAAACACAAAGCTTAGATCCCATTGGTTTTGATAAAGAAACACATATTGTGTCAGCTTAAGTACAGCATGTATCAAGAAATTTCTCATCTGCGGCGCATGAAACCGTAAGTTGAAGTGGGCCTGAAAGAGTAAGGTGGGAATACGGAAACCAACAGTCTACAAGTTCAAAAGCGTTCGACAAGAAAAGAAATGAATTTTTAGTTGCCTGGCGTCCTTAACAGAGGTAGCGATTTCTCGCGAAAAATTGTGAGTGTACGGTAGACTTCAATGCTATCACCACCCAACAGTAGTTTGTGTATTGCAATTGGTTGCTGTCTGCTTGAGAAGGCGTTTTCATATTTGACCGGGCCACTCAGAATCCGGCAACATCAGCACGGCTCCTACATGATTCGTGTGCAGACAGCAAACACCTGTCATCAAGTCATTCAGCCAATCAATATAGGTAAACGACCCTACAGTGTTTTGAAATATAACTAGTCTTGAAATATTTTCACGAAATTTCACTACCGCTAGTCCTCAAGTGGACGTGGGACATGTGGTTGTGACCCGCGAAATCGACGTTCGCGGCGCAAGAGATACTATGAAAACCGTTACATATTTTGAAATCAGGGTAGTATTATGATATTGTGTAAGGTTGGATTTTAGATTGCCATTACTTGAAATTTCGAAATGTGTTTTATTTTACTAATTACATAGCCGTCAATATGACGATCTTCAATAGATTAATACTAATAAATTTGCATTACAAATGGAAAACTCAAAAGTGTCAATCTGCAACACATTTGTGTATATGATGTTGAAAATTGCAGGATGCATGTAGAAGCAACACTATCTGTACACTCTATTGCGCCGCAAGCCTTGAATATGGCAGTTCACGAGGGATTTGGTACTGATTAGATACGTCGTAGTTCATGCGTCCACCCATAGGTGACGGGCTCTCCGCGCGCAGTGGTTCATTACAGTAACGCATCGCATGTGTCGCCAGTGCTGGAGGCCGTCATTGTAAGCAGGTTTTACACTACGCAATATTATCTTCGCTCACAGCTCCTCGCGCGCACGCAAGAATTGCAATGTAATCTCTCCCGTTCGCTCTATGTCCCCTTTACACGGCGCAATTTAACAACACAATATACATGAAATCTGTTTCCTTCCCGCCATACAGTTTGTAGAAATGGATAAGCAAAAGGTCAAGGCATTATGTGCATTGTTAATGACGCAAATGTTTATGATGAAAAAGAAAATAATTGCGAACCACTTAGGAACCCGATGTTTTATTTTAAGCTGTAAATACTGTACTTTCGAATTTATTACTACCAATTTTTTTCCTTCTGCATATAATCGCAGTCGCGGCCACAACATTTTAAAGCATTCTCGTGCAAATGTTTGTTATGATATTTCGGCGACTTTGTATTGTAGAGCACTGGAAATTTTTTATATTCGTCTAATAAATGCAAAACACTATCACATGTCCATTCCATTTTTGTTTACACTCACCACGCGCGTACTTCAGAATGGCCAATCACGTTGCTTGTTCCGCGCTACTTGCGTGGTCTTGCACAGAAATATAGAGCACGTTCTAACCTCAGAAATACAGAGCACGTTCTAACCTCAGAAATATAGATCACGTTCTAACCTCAGAAATTACACCGCCGCTTGCGTTGCGTGTGAAATTCCGAGAATTTTGTGTCCGAGCTGCAACGCAAGATTTGCAGATTGCAAGGAAATTGCGCGTACATTGCTTCGTGTAAAACCTGCTTTACTTTATAGTATCGCGAAACCACTCTTTTGAATTTGGTGGGGGACACCACAATGAGTGGTAATAAAACACGATTAAAAAAGAACAGGGATTAAGGACACGTGCTTATTTCTGCTTGGCGGAAAGAAGCCAAGGGAAATTACTTTCCGAGTGGTGGAAGAAAAAAAAAGTTAGTAAAAATATCAGAAATATGCGGTTCCCTTAGATGATTTTAGAAATTGATTAAAGGTATGTCAATACTGTTGCTTATGCCTGATTAATAATAGATTTGAGCGGTTTGAATTTTACGCAAATTCAGTAGTATTCCAAAGTAAAATGAATTAAATTATTGCTGAGAACTTATAAATGAATTATTTGCGAAATCTTTTCAGCATTAAAATACGAAATGTAATAAAATTATACTTATAAGAAACTATGTTTATAAGCAGTATTTAATTGTTTTCTGGATTGCATACGTGGATGCAACGAATTGCTAGTCACAAATATTTGATGCATAAATATAATTTTTGATAGTTGTGCATGTAGATTATAGTTTTCATACATCTTTATTAAAACAAGTGTAAAACAGCATTGATAATGTGACTAATGCATTTAAAACTAATATCAATGGCTAGCGGTGTGTGGGTGTACGTTTATATATGTGTCTTAACACCGTTATCTGATATTCACATTCTAACGAAATTCTTCGTTAACTGACTAAGCTTGAGTAGTTGTTTCTGTCCTAATGAAAGCCGAACAAGTAAAATCAAACTGACCCAGCAAGTAGTAATAGTAGTAAACACTGAGCTAACATTCTGCAGGGTCGGGGTTTGAATCCCTGTCCGGGCATCCTCATACTTCAGCTTTCCATGGTTTCCTGAAATAACTCCAGGCAAATGCCGAGATGGTTCCTTACTAAAGACTATTGCCGGTTCCTTTTTCAGTTCCCTTGAACTATGTTGTAGTCGGGGGCTATGGTGGCGTAGCGGCTATAGTTCTCGCCGCCCGCCAAAGCTTTCCAGTTTCGATTTCCGGCCGGGTTACACTAGAATTTTCACATGTCAAAAACGTGGCAGGCGTTACCATTGGTGGGTGGGGTGGCTTTTCTCGGGATACTGTACTCTCGTTCCACACGTGTATCTTTTCCATCACTGTTCCAGCTTCACCCTGATCTGCTGTTAAAGTGCCATATATATGTGTGTGTGGGAGGATGTGTATATTATATATATATATATATATATATATATATATATTATATATATATATATATATATATATATCCCCCTGTCTTAAATGACCTCGCCGTAGAGGACTGTGAAGCCATAAAAAATTGCAGTTAAAGAAATTAGTGTTTCTTGCGTGCAGGTTGTAAGATTTTTACAAAGTTTCTTAGCGGCAGGTGATTCTACTTTTTGGTTCCCATTACCGTAAACTCACCCTTTTTATTTTAGTACCTACTCGGATTTTCTGCACAATGTTTTGGACAGCATATAAGAGAAGCTACGTTTATAAGTCTAGATTTAGAGCTACAATTACCCTCATGTGTCAGCAGAGAACTCTGGCAAAGTGTTTTGAAGCTGACAGAATATAGTTGTCTCTAATTAAACCAAGAATACTCTTACAATCTTATGTAACTAACTCAGGACCGTTTAGATTGGAAACACAGTTTAGGATGAGAGAAAGTGTCAGTAGAGTGCATTTATAGAAAATCAGAGGCTACAATTAGTTGATGCCATGTCGGAATCACATTCCAGCAGTACTAATTTTTCATGTGGTGAAAGATACAGAGCACAGATACTGAGCAGTATTCTTTTACTGTCAATATTACTTACGAGGTCACTCCAAGATTTTCGCATGTAGGAATCGTGCCTGGACGATACAGTAGGTCGACGGGTTTTCTCGCAGATCTTCGGTTTCCCCTCTTCCGCGTACTTGCATTCCAAGGCGCTTCTCCGTATCCTCCTTATTTATCTCTCATCGGCTTTACAGACCTTAGCTTAGACGATAAGAGACGTCCAAACCTCTTATTGACTTATTCTGTAATATTAACGTAATTATTCATGACACCAGCGACTGATTTACAATGTCAGAATTTAATATTATCAAGTTTTATTTATAACGCTCCCTGGAGCGTGACGTCACGAAGGTGCATCCAACAAGTTTCGCCATTGCGTAATCTTCCTAAAGTCACGTGACCCATCCTGAACACGCCCTTTATTCAGTCTCTTATAGCAGACGCCGCCTCTATCTGTTATACCTCTATGGGTATGATAGACCTCAATGACTATACAACATATTGTGAAGTCGGTGTTGTATGCTTTAACATTTACATGTTTATGAGCACCGTTTTCTTTGGGTTTGTAGCTAACAAAGGAAAAGTCAAATAACTTTTAGGAACAGCCCGCGGTTATGGGAGATTTCGAGATCGCTGCGACCCGAATTTTCATATTAGAATTCGTCAGTGTTTTCACTTATATATTTGGACCTTGAAGACAGGTATTTGCATAAAAATTACCTTGGGCACAGTCCAGGAAGAGGCCCTAAAATATTACCACTGAAGTGGCGTGTTAAATAATCTTGTTGTCGATAGCGACGTTTGTAGGGGCGGATAACGCAATTTGTAAAATAATTAATTTTCGTTTAATTAGACCCCACGAATAACCTAGATATCCATAAGTCAACATATCGAAACAGAATTTGGAGACTTAAGAAATATTGTAGTAAAATTTTTGGCATCCAAGTCATAGTTTGGGACAGTGACGTAGTTTTTATGTCCGTGACCGCAAAACAGACAATCATACAGTAACCGTAGCATAAAGTTTCTCATGCATCCGAAGCTGGCCGCGCTGAGAGAATATTATTTTGAAACTCAGTTTAAGGCTTTTGAACTATAATTAATTATTATTTTAATTTAATAATTTTTACGATAAGTCGAAGAATATTTTCAGTGGCAGAATTAACATTTTCGTGTACATTTTATCATCGTGTCTGACAACCATACGTTTTCAAGTTTATTCTATTAGAATGCGTGTTAAAATAATTTATTTTCTGAATATCTTAGTCAATATTATAATATATTTTATAATAATTCCTACATTATATTAAATAAGATATAGCAAAAAAGTTTCCATCTATTTATTCTTTTGAGTTTATACATTTTTCTGAGTGATATTTGTTAACGTTAAGTGTACTGCATATGGAAGAACAGAAAATTTTAAATTCCAAATAATTTCAAACATTGAGATCAACGATCTGTACTCATCTTTTCGTACTTTTATTCATAATTATTTTATGCACAACTGACACGATTGCGCCAAAAAGAAACTACTAAATAACGAGACTCACACTAAAATACAGTATAATTTAGTTTTGATGAAAACAATTCAATTATACTAGTGATATAAATATAAAACCAATTTCTTAGCACACAACAGAGCATAGGGCTTGTTATGTGAGGACGTATCTGTACGTCCAAGTTACCTAGTCAGAATTAAATGATAAACTACAGAAGTAGGCCTATATCGTAAACATGTTTGCCTGCCTAATACCGCTTCTCCCTCATACACTTCCTTTTATAAATGTTTTTAATAATAGTTTCTTAAATTGCAACTATCATGGCCGTAGTGACCGGCTGTGAAAAAAGTACGCATCACTTGAGTATTCAATCACAATTTGGGATGTTCTGTAAAATCAGCGTTATCTTTCGTTTATTATCATCTGCAATCTACTCTACATTAATGACTAAATATAATCTGGCCAACGTATAAAACGTAGCTTCTCGCGAGGACTGAAAACAGAATATTAATGTTCTAATCTATTCCACCATTATTTTTTATTCAGTAACTTGGAGTAGTATATCCGTTAGGTAAGTAATCCTTGGAGAGTATAGAGCCAACATTACGTAAAATGAACGAAAAGAAATTATACAATACGATTCACTAACCTGAATAAATAACATTAATTTGAATATATGGTTCACAAATACACCGGCACTTAAAAGATGGCATTGACGATTTTGAATGTAAAATATCAAGTAACTTAACATTTCATCAATATGGGATAACCTAAAAAAATAGCTTTAAATTTATGATAATCAGTTATCTGCCCTCGTAACCTTACCTAATTATTGTTTTCTGATAAGCCATTTATATCACATCGAACTTTCCACCTGCCACGATTTCGGGAAACTATAGAAAACCCTAATTAGGATAGCCGGGCCGAGATTCAAACCCAGGTCCTCCCGAAAGTGAGTTCAGTGTTTTACACCTGCGCCACCTTGTTCGGTCCAGGTGTGCAGTAGGTAGGAATAAGTTTGTCCAAAAAGTGCCCTGAGCATGTTTATAGACATAGATATGAATGCTGTTTATTAGCAGTGTAACAGAAAAAAACCTTTACACATTTATTCAGGTATGACAATGCAGTTTTGGCGAAAACCTATTAAATATTTCTACCTACTTGTTAAAGAGTGTTAAATGCCTTAAAATGTTATGTGTTAAATTGGCAAAAGAGTTACACGAATACGTGGTAGTTAAAAAAATTCACACAAGGAGCAGGCATTTTCTTCGAAGTAGCATTATAATGTACTGTTTAATCGGACACAGATGCAAACTGTTTACAGTTATGAGAGTTTGTAAAAGCGCAATGCTCCAAATATGTATTTTAAGTCCGTTCAGTATTTCTTTTTATACTACTGATCGATATCAAAGACCCAGAGGAAGCCTACTAGCTAACAGCAACATCCGCCTCGTTTAAAAAAAAAAATGCGAAAAATTCGGATTTGACTTGGCCTGTATTTGAACCTGTGCGTGCACTGCCAGCCGCTACACCACCGCGGCACTTCCTGGATCAATAAAACTCGAAATGCTAGTAGGGTATAAATAGATTACTTTACATTAAAACCAGTACACTAACAGGAGGCTAACTGGCTTTAGTTACCATTGATAGAGCAGTTCTACCGTTGGTTGTTTCAGTTGTACAAATGTGAGCTGCTCATTGCAAAGCCGTTCGCTGACTCACATCACAATCGTGCCACCTTCCTACAGATATCCTTATTTGCCTGACAATCATCTTTCTCCACTCTTATCCCCCTTCTGCCTCTCACGACAAAACCTCATATTCATGATGTTGCTATTTCAAGGTAGCCCCGCTTAGATCGCGCTGCGTACGTTGCAGCCGCATGTGGCGCTATCCTACGAGGAACTAAAAAACCACACCAACAGCCCTTACATGATAAAATTTTTTCTCCCACGCACTCTTAATATGGCTTGTTAATTTGACAGGTTCGTCGCTAGAGTGATTTCGATCATTGCTACGTCGTCTATTAAATTAATAATCACGCAAATGGACGACATTGATGTGTTACCGAGCTACACGTGGGCTGTACATTTTTACGCGCCAATAATAAAATCATTACAGGCAACTGGCAGGTCGTAAATACGAAAAAAAAAAAAAAAAAAAAATCGATACACGAATATTAGCAGATGGCGATATCCACATAATAAGTCCCATTTCCCTATATGAACAAATTACCTTCCTTCTTTTTACTGCACGACAACGTAACTTGTAAATGGTTACCGCTAGGCGGATACCGGGACATGTGAATGAATATCTACCCTTTAGGAGAGTCGTAAGGCTGAAGTAAAGCAACCGCCTATGGAGCACAGCACCTGACTGTACGTTGTCGAGAACTCATCAAAAATTAGTACAGACACCATAACAATTGTCTGAAAAGTGTCATTTATGCTTCACACGAAAGAAGATTGTACGTATTTTGCAACATAAAAATATATTTTACTAAAATGTACTTTTTAAATGTAAAAAAAATTAATCGATCGAGAGAGTAAAAAATTTAAGCGCATTTCCGTTTTGGATGCTTCGAAAAACAGAATTTACAAGAAAATATTTTTCTTCAAGAAAGATCGTCATAATATTTTCTGTGACCGTGTGTAATATAATCATAGTAATAATATATCATATCAATTTTATAATTAACTTTATTTACGTCAGTTTCAGCCATAAATGTTTGGGACAAATGGAAGCACATAAAATCAATTATAACAATTATTTCCTACATTATTACTGCAATTTTCTTACACATAATCATAGTAAACATTATGACGATATTCCACGACGAAGATCTTCTTGCGAATTCTGCTCGCTGAAGCATCCAGAATGGAAATATGCTTAAATCTTATTAAAAATACAGGTTATATTAATCGATTATTTTTTATATTCAAATAGTATTATTTAGTAAAATATTTAATAATGTTGCAAAATATATACATTGTTATTTTATATACAGCTTGAAGCGCACTTTTTTGGCCATTTTTATCGGGTCTGTACTACTTTTTGTTATGAGTTCTTCACGTTGTATAGTCGGGTGCAGTGATCCATAGGCAGTTACTTTACTTCAATCCTAAGAAACTACAATGTTCTTAGCTGTGGCTTCACAGGAGGTACAACGTTGCCACAGCTAAGAACCGCCCCAAGTGTACTGATCATCAAAATCTTAATTATTTTAAATTTTTACACGAAATGGTGTTAAAACTTGTAAACATTATTTACAAGTACTGTTTCTTCGCTTGAAATTTTTTGAGACCACACATTTATTGCACAATGGCATTACATCAATTACTTAAATGAGATAATTCAAATTAAAATAAGTCATAATTAGTTATTTGAAAAAATTTAAATCAGACTATATTTTTTACCACAATTTTCGAAAATTTTCGCGTATATTAATTTTTTAAAATGATTTTTGTAGAATAAAGTTTGCCTAGCATGCCTTACAATGTACTGAAACACTTTTCAGTCGCGCGTGTTAAATCTTCTGTAAGTGTTTTCGTTTAATTTGCTTCTAATTCCCAAAAGACACTTAAACTGTGATTCTCCCATACCGTGTTTCTAAAACTGTAAGATCTATTATTAGAGACCCGAAAATTTCGCGCAATTCAGTAGACAAGTTAGACTCCACAGCCCTTTGCGTCCTCGAGTCCCAGCTGTTCATTGGATTGATGGTCAAGTTTTACCCCAGACCAGGTAGCGCGCGATTCGGTTCAATTTTTCTTGCTAATCAGTTATTGGTTCAAATTAGTCCAGGGCGTGGCAAAAAAACTGAGATCCAATCCAAAACAAAGTAAAATATATATGTGCTTGAAGTCTATCTTGGGCTCAAATGAATCCGCGGAATTTCAAGGTCTCTATCTATTATCATCATCAACGAGGTAAAAATAATTGCATGTGACGTCTACAAGTTGTGTGGTATTCCCTAAAAATATACGGCCATCCTGATTTCGGTTCTCCATGGTTTTCCGAAATCGCTACAGGCGAATGCTGGGACGGGTCCCAAACAAAGGCCATGGCCGATTACTTCTCAATCCTTCCCCAACCCCTCTTTCCTGTGAAACCTGCACCGACTCTAATGACCTCGCTGTCGACGAGACATACAGCCCACTTACCTACCTCGCTACCTAACAATATAAGCTAATCAATATTTTGGCGACCCTTAAAGGAGAGGTCTCCCCGCCATCTTGTCTTTACTTTCCTCCATAGCGTAATTTGTAGACTCAGGATCTAAATACTAAGATTCTTAATGTACAAGGAACATATTTAGAAATATTTACAAACAAAACTTACTCACTTCACACTCGCGTTATTCGTAGGGTTAAGAACATTTCGCGAGTTCATTTCAGGACAAGATAGACGTCAAACACGTGTACACTGAAGTAGATTTTGCAATTGGATCGCAATTTATTAGACACGCCCTGGACGACTCTGTGCCACTAGCAAGGAAACAACTAACCAGTGCCATACTGCCAGGTGTGAAGTAACACTGGCTACTGTATGGGGCAGCAGCCAATGAACAAACATCTGAGGCTCGAGTATACACATGACTGTGGAGTCTAGCCTGCAAGTAATTGAACTCGCGAAATTTTCCTATGCCTAGTTATTCGTTTTACGTAACTGTAATCAAAAGTTGCCTCATTATTCAATAATTTCCGTCTCACGTGGGGAAATTTCGATTATCACTGAAACCGCACAAATTCCTCAAATTATATCACATCGTTCTCTGTGTCATGTCTAGATTTGATTTTAACCCATTCAGCCTCAAAAAAATTTGCGAAACCACGTGTTGCAATCGTTAAAGTTTTGATGGGCGCTGAACTTGAGCTGAGTGTGCATCTCGCAAGGAGTCAACTCTGCGTGTTAGCTGACGTCGACATCGACCATTCACAGTTGAGAAGTGCGGACACTGCAGCAAATCATATGTCTCACGAGGAAGAACTCTTTAACTTGCGACATATCTTTGATCGTTTGAAGACACGGCCTGAGAAATATTACTTCACAAGCACCTCTCATAGGGCTCTCTGCGACGTACACTCTGAGAAATTAGTGAGCCGCGGTGACCGAGCAGGTAGCCTTCCGCCAAGGCGAGCCGGGTTCAATCCCCGGCTGGGAATCGTGCCGGACGATGAGTTGGTTGGCGGGTTTTCTCGGGCATCTCCCGTTTCCCCCGCCCTTTCATTCCGGTGCTGCTCCATACTCTCCTCGATCACCCTCATAGGCTCTCAAGACCTCGATGTTAAGAGCCGTCCAAATCTCTTCACTCACTCACTCACTCTAAGAAATTATTTGTAAGCGCGAATGGTGAAATTTTTTCCCATACATCCATGGTAGTGTTCGCACGGTTGCTCAGGAAAAAATCAAATGCGTAGGGAAGTCCCCATTTTTGTATAGTAGCGATGCTAAACATTCCCATGTTTTCAGCCTGACACGTATTATTATTTCCACATACTGTTTACAGTTTAGGAAGTATACCAGAATTTTTTTTACATTGTAATATTACGTCGGCAACACTCGAACGTTTACATTTCTCAAATGAACAGGATAAACTGTATATTATTCTAGGTAGGAAAGAACATTTTATTCGTCTAATTACAAGTCGGCATCATAATGGCAGAGGGCCGGACAGTATTGAACGATGCACAGTGTAGTAGGCGTGTCCTATGTGTGAGCCAATAGGTAGAGACCAGAGAAATTCGCGAGTTCAATGACCTTTAGGCTAGACTTCACAGTCTTATATACTCTCATACAGATATCAATTGTTAATTCGTTGATTGTTGTGATAGTAAAAGGGGGTGATTGGGCTCAAAATTTATTGCATGTTTGTTATTTGCTAATTTTTCTCCAGGAGGTGTGAAAAAACACGTCGACAAATTTCCAAAGTAACATGAACGTACAAGAGTGTGAATTCGAACTTGTCTAGAAATGAACTCGCGGAATTCTCGCGTTTCTATACATTTCTCGAATGAACAGGATGGACTGTAACTAACATTATTCTAGGTAGGAAAGAATATTTGATTCGTCCAGTTCCAAGTCGGCATGATATTGGTAGAGAGCCGGCTATTAATGTACGATGTACAGTATAAGGGGAGTGGCCGATGTTGTATGAACCAATAGGACGATTGTAAAGTAAACAGGAATTGCAGAGACAAACTGAACTGATGGTCATGCAATCGTGAATACACCTACCTCACTTCTAGGTTGTCTATACTCTCAGAGAACGTGTACCGCCTTCAAAGTGTTAAGGCGTTGAATCCTGCGTCCTTGAAGTAGGACCAGCTGTAACCAGACTAGTAGGCCTATCCAATACCGACCAGCTGTAACCAGACTAGTAGGCCTATCTAATACCGACCAGCTGTAACCAGACTAGTAGGCCTATCTAATACCGACCAGCTGTAACCAGACTAGTAGGCCTATCTAATACCGACCAGCTGTAACCAGACTAGTAGGCCTATCTAATACCGACCACACCTGCGAGAATGTTATTATTATTGTTATTTGGAAATAAGCAACTGCACTGTTAAAAAGTCCTTATATTCAGGTAAATTTTTTACGGAAATAGGCTCTACAGTAAAAATGCGGAAACCCGATCCTGAATGACGAAAAACTGGAGATAAGTCCGAAAATACAATATACGAAAATTCAGCGTATTTCCTACAGCTTCGGTCTTCAAGAACGAACAATTTCCTAGTCTACGAGCTTTTTTCGCCACTGTAACCCGAATATTATCGTCTGTCCGGCAGTTAGGTAGCATCACGCGCCTGTAACATTCAAAATACACAGACATTAATAGAAACTAAAAAAATTGCTCATGCGACTGTACTGGAAGTACAGTCACGCCTCAAACGCATTACGTGAACGTTGTAGGCGAGTGGCTGGACTCATGGATACCAAACTTTTTCCCTCGGTTTCAAATCTCTCTCAGATATAAACTACACTTCAAAATAACTAGAGCCAAACACTTACCTAATTCAAATACTTGTATGATATAGTAGTCGAAATTATCAATAGCCAAAACAGGATAAGAAAATTTCTTACAAGTTGGTCTTCTGTTCATCCCATTTATTCTCTACATCAAGTTTCTCCAACTTATTTTAGAATCTGCAATGAAATCTCATCTGGATTAAGTTAGGTTAGGGTAATTAGGTCAGGTTAGGTTAGGTTATGTTAGGTTAGGTTAGGTTACGCCAGGTTAGGTTAGGATACCTTAGATTAAGTCAGTTTAAGTTAGGTTAGGTCACTATGAATAGGTAACCTAATAGAGTGGAGGTGAGCGTTGGCACATTTGACCACAATTTAGAACACAAATGTCAACTAAGTATCCATTGTATAAGGTTACCTTTTCATAGAGACCTAACCTAGCCTGACGTAACCTAACCTAACCTAACTAACCTAAACCAACCTAATCCAGATGTAATTTCATTGCAGATTCTAAAATCAGTTGGAGAAACAGGATGTACAGAATAAATGGGAGAAATAGAATACCAACTTGTATGCAATTAAATATCCCGTTTTTATGTCTTGTAAAACATCCACATAACGAAAATTATTATTTTTTTCCATTATTTCATTTCATAAGACGGTAATCACTTAAAAGAATTAGGAAATTAATGTAGAGGTTTCTTGAATTCATGGAAATATCTTTGTAAATTATGGAAAAAAACATTTTATGAAAATTAATGTTTCGGTAATCTCACGGAGAGTTTACAGATACTTCTGGATACATTTTTACCAGCACTTTTCCGTCAAATGAAAGGAATTTTATTTATTTTTGTCAGCGTGCCGAGCTTTCTCGTAGTTGCAGCTGAGGCTGTATCTCTGCTTGAAGATGGCGGCCGAACCCAGTTCGCGAGGCTCTGCGATGGTTCCTCCCGTCCTCGAAATTGCCGCCTCTGTTGTGTGTTCGGGAGATTTCTTCATGTAACTTTATACAACGCCCTCGCCGCGCTTTTAGTTACTCCTTCCGTTGTTTTTTTCCTCGTCTCCTCTTTGCGACTACTCGCTTACTTGTTCCCGCTCTGCGTGGTTTGGCTTTATGCACGTGTCGGGCGCTAGCTGTTCTCGCTAGTTTTTCACGCCTCCGTGGTTTTGTGTCACATTCTCCGGTTTATGGCGACACAGCGACGCTCTGCAGTGGCAAATTCCCACAAACATAATCGTCTGAAGAACACTGTCCTTACTTTTGTTAAATATTATACCATTTTTATTTTTTTTTTTATTTTAAATAAATACGTAAATAAAGTAAGAAACTTTTTCGTCGCATTACATGCACCTATTGTCATTTTGCGTTAACCATGTAATTTTGTTGTAGGAAAGCATGCAACCAATGATAATAGAATATGTATACAGATGTTTCATATCTACATAGAATACGTTATAGTCTAGTTTTGTCAAAATACCTTTTTCAAAGTTATTAAAATTAAGCTCCGCAATATGCATAAGTGTTGAAATTTGTATAACGGAGGGTCTGAAGTATCATTTATTTACATAGGAAAAATGTGCAAATATGTGTAGTTTTTTTTATCTTAAGTCCTCGTATTTCAGGTTATGTATATGCATGCTCCTTTAAAGTAATTGTTAATCCCCCAATGGCTTTTTATTTTGGTTTGTCAGCTCAAATTTACATTTGTGACTAGAAATATCTTTTAAACTATAGCTTGTTGAAGGTTATATTTGTCTAAAACTAGCTGATGAAGAATGCAAGAGTACATTTGGCAAATGAGTGGAGTGGAGAGATTTGGGCGGCCCTTGGCATCGAGGTCTTGAGAGCCGATGAGGAGATTGAGGTGAGGATGGAGCAGCGTCGGAATGAAATGGCGGGGGAAACGGGAGATCGCCGAGAAGACCAGCTGACCAACGGCATCGTCCGGCATGATTCCCACATGCGAGACTCCGAAGTGACCCGGCCGGGGATTGAACCCGGACCGCTTGGGTGGGAGGCGAGCAGGCTAACCGCTCAGCCACCGTGGCAAATGAGGAAATGCCCTTATACCGAGTACAGTTCTCATTAACTTATGCCCGATGGTTGTTGCAACATTTATAGATTGAAAATATGTCGCTTGAAGTATGCATTTGTGAGCTATATGCTGTTTACCATAAAGTGAACACTTTTGAGACCATAGTTACATTTTCCATTAGGCTATATTTTATCCTTTAACCAATTTTTCAAATATCTATTGTCATGTAAGTAATAAATACAGTGTATATATTAAACTACACTAAGGCTAAATTAAAATATGTTTATTGAGAGAGTTTTCAAAAGTACTAACTTTACCGTGAATAGCCTATACCAACTCTTAAAGTTCCCAGGCTAAAATATATTGTGCACTAATGCCGAAATTTGAAAACTTAAAGCGATAGCTTCTTAGAAAATAAACCTATTCTACCACTATTTATTTTATAGTGTCCCACAGAAATATTGAACTAATATGATTATGTACGACTTTATGTCTTTATGAATTTGTAGTAAAGAGTGAGAGCAATTATGAATCACAGATCAACTTTTCCACAACACATTAAACCAATCGTTATAAGTGTTGATGCGCGCTGTTTTAAGCTGACACCGTCCGTCAGGCGGTCACGTGATCTTCGACCAATCGCAAGGCAAATATATCTCAAACTCTAACTTTTGACGAACCGACGGATGACTCACCGCCTTGGAATATCGTTCCTTGAACATGGCTGCTGTAACACAGTAAAATAGTCACTTGTTTTTTGTCTGAATAATTTTCTTTATAAATATAAAAGGCAGTGATTATTTTTTTTTTTTACTTTTTTACGTTTCCCCTTTCAATTGTAGTGAATATGACTTGCAGATTTTCAGAGTAAATGCTGATAAATTATGTTAGGGGAAGAGAATATATTTTTATGTCATTCTTTAAAACATATATCTCCGCGCGAGAAAGTTCGTGTTGTTGGGTGGTAACACTGACAATTGACGGACGGAAAAACCTTCGGATGTCTGTGAGCCCAGCTGAAGGTCTCGTCAACATCAAGGTTATCAGAGATGGAGCAAGTATCTCTGGGAAGCAGAGGAGGGGGGGGGGGGGAATGTAAATCCCTGGAAAACCCAGTTGCCAAGAAAATACTTTGTAAAACTACAAAGAGTTTTCTTGTAAAATCTGAAAAATATTTCTTTCTAATATTACACATAATAGCCTTATAGCCTTGTGTTGTAGCTGGCATTATTGAGAAGTGTACATTACTATATGATGGATTGTCGACAGAGAACTAAAAAAAAAAAAAAAAAAAAAAAAAGTTACACCTTGCCAGCACGGGTAGTAGAACTTACGCCCCTTGTGTTACTAAGCCAGCACCTTTAACCACAAGATCAACTTAACTTACGATAATCACGCTTATTTTTACTGTAAATACTGTACATACAAAATAACATTATAACTATACGGTTAAGAAGAATATGGGCTGTTCACGGTAAAGTGAGCACTTTTGAGGCCCTAGTTAGTTTTTCCTTTCAGCCATTTTTTAATCATTTAACTGTCTTTTAAAATTAATATTGCCCTTTAAGTGATAAATAAAGTGTGTATATCCCACCTCACTTGGAAGTTAGCGTCTAAGACTAACATTAAATATTTTCATTGACTATTATTCCAAATGAGAGGGCTTTCACAAATGCTCACGTTACCATGAATAGGCTGTAGGTACACTTATTTCTTTTTAAGAGTTCAGTTGTTGAGCTAAGAGATTTGGACAGCTCTTAACAGCGGGGTATTAAGAGCCAACTTAAGAGTTCTGTGTAGCTAGGAAGCATTAACAAATAATGAATAACGACACGTTTTTATTGAAATTGTCATTTTATTATGATTATTTGAGTTGTTATAAGTGTTTTAGGTAATTCAAACTTTCAATACATTTCTTTTTTAACGCAGCTACACTTCGGATCACCCATAGTTCTTGCACAAAAATGCCGTATATGGTTTTAGTTGTTGAGTGTCCGCCATTTTGCTGAAAATTGTGGATACGGCTCGGTATAGTAGAGACATTTCCTAAGGTCTATTACAAACACGAACCTGGCAGTTTTACAATAAAAATCGTTCTATTGTTACAAGCATTTGTAAAATTATAAAGAATTCCTCAGTAAAAATTACAAATTTTTTTACAGTGTAGGTGTAAACCATGGCTAAGGTATAGTCTGTTACGGCTGGGAATAAAACCACATTTATAACGGCACAGTTTAGTATTGGGAAAATTTACGCCACACTGAGAAAAAGGTTTAGTTGAATCAGACAAGATTTGTTTGGTGCAACAAAATTATTTGTTTGTTTAGGGACAATGAAATATTATGTTGCTGAAACCAAATTATTTCGTTGTTATCATTTGGTTGCCCCAAAATGTAATATTTGGTTGAAGCAATGGAAGCTTTGCTTGGCTACACGTCCATTCAACAGTTTGGGCCGATATAAAAGATTGTATAAATTCGACGGTGTTTCGAACTTAGATCACTTGCGTCTGTGCGCTACGCTTATGTCACCTCGGCTAAAGTGACAACTGGAGCCGTTAGGAAGCTTTCATTTGTGCAAATATTTGGCAACGTGTGCACACCAATATTTCAAGTTTTACAGCTTTACTTGTCAGTTTCTGGTTGCATTGTTTTATTAATGTGTTTATATGATTGTTAAACATCAATACATGCAATAATAAACATGGATACTCTCCTAAATTTCACAAAAAAATAAAAACAAACTCTCAAGCTGTATTTTCGAACAAAGGCAGTCAAATGAGTGGCCAAACAAATATACACAGTTGATCCAACAAAATATATAGTTGACAGTCTAATTGTATTTGGCCCAATACAGATATTTTGTTTACTCAAACATCTATTTTGTTAGACGAGTAAAAGTAATTTTGTTGCTTTTCAAATTTTGTTTGCTGAAAAATATATATATATATATATATATTTTTTTTAGGACAACTAAATATATATTTGATCCTAAACAAACAAATATTTTTTTTCGAATTTCTGTCACGGCTCCAGGTGCGTCGCTGTTCCGAGAAAAATCACGTTTCAGCTGGCGGCAATTTGAGAAATTTTATTTATTTTGAAGTAAAAAATTTTATTTTGATTATTCTGTGATATATACTTGGGCCAGCTAAAATTCTAAGTATCAATTATACTTCATTCCTATTATTCACGCCCTTCAATTGTGTCGACAGGAGCAAACAGCAAAAATACAACTGTGTTTGGCTTCGAGCGTTCATAAGGAAGCTTATTTTAATTGGGAAACGTTACGAAATATAAGTGCGAAATAAATATAGCCGTCATCAAAAGTAACTTCGTATGTGTCTTCTTTCCCTTACGGAAACTCCGCGCGAAAGGCCCAGAATTGATATTTTTAACCACTTCGAAATTTTTGATTGATTCACTTCTCATACTCGAATTAAGTAATTATGTAAGCCAACGTTAGCTAAATAAAATTTACGACAGAAAACTAAAACAACGCATGGATATATTCAGAAAATTTCCACTCTAGGGCTAAGATCAAAAATTACCCTTTAAGTGGGTTTTATCAATACAGGTAAAAAGATTTTACACGATTATATATAGTTTACGAAAATTGAATTTTATCATCTTTACTTTCACACAAAACAAGATAACTCCGGTAGAGAACATGCAAGAACAGTGCACCCTGGCAGCCTTAAAGCATTGAGTTTCCAAATCCGAGTAGTATAAATCTTAACCATGGCTTTTAGTAAGGAATTATACCAATATTCACGTGAAGTGACTTCGGGAAACTATGGAGAGCCGAAACCAGAATGGCCGGGCAGGGATTCGAACCCGGGCCCTCCCGAATGCAAACTCCAGTGTTTTAACACAGCGCCATCTCGCTCAGTACACAGTAATAATATCATATATATATATATATATATATATATATATAATATACACGCTTTTCACTGTACAATGAGCACTTTTGAAAGCTCTGTTTAAGATCTACTTGTGTATACACTATGTGTCCTTCCGCTTTAAGTAAAATCAACATTGCCATGTGCCTCATTGATTTATTTAAGCGAGGGTCAAGTGAAATTGCGTAGTTATCAGAAAAGTAAATATTGTACAAATCTGCTTATTTTCACACTTCGATAAATTAGAAAAGACAAAAAGCCAAATAAACAATTTAAGTCATTGCAAATGGTTACCTAACACTTTTTGCTTGACGTTAATGTAGGGACCTACTTTCCCCTCCATCATACCAACTTTACTGGACACATATCACTCACTGCGCTCGTTAAAATATATGCAGGTAGGGACGGTGACAATTTTTTAAGGTTGATTTCAAAAGTGCTTACTTTATCGTGAACAGCCTTTAGTGTGTTGTGGGGTTCATGTTTGACGATAGAGATCTCAACTAACCATAACCTGGGGGATTTGCGGAGCTTACGGTTTATTATTAGAGACCTGAAGAATTCGCGAGTTCAATGACCCGTAGGCTAGATTTCACAGTCTTTTGTTCAAATATGCCGATATCAGCAGCTCAGTTGTTGTTTGCTGTCACAGTGTAAGGCAACGATTGGGCCACCGTTCTACAGGATGTATCAAACACCGTGCGGACCATGCACATGTATTGAAATCTAGCTTGTCCCGAGATGATTCCGCGGATTTTTCAGGTCTCTAATCATTAGTAGTGACAGGTGTATTTCGCAAAAATATTTATGGCCACGCTAGACTTCAACATCCTACGTCCACGACAACAACTTACTTTGGTTATTGGCCACGTGTCTCTGCGAGAAAACATGTTCTTATTTTACTGGGACAATCGCAATAAAGTATTCCGATACTGAACGTTCATGATTCGCGGACAGACACTTGAGGTACGTGACATACAAAACCATCCAACCACGAAAGTGCACTTGAACAAAAGTGCTTTGGAGTACAACTGGTCTTGAAATGTTTTCGCGAAAAATACCTGCCTCTGATCGTTAGTGACGCCCGATTTGAACGGAAAGACTTCACGACCAGTTGTATTTCACAACCACACTATAGCTCTGAGTCTCTTTCTTGACTAGACGGTTTCCATGTTACACGTCTCGGGTTTCTGCGCTCCAATCACAGACGCATAGTGTTGAAGTTGCCTGATTCCTATTGGCCAGTCAAGTAGGAAAATGTCCTCGCACAATGACACGTCACCGATGTGCAAAATAAATCTGCGGGTTCGCCCGTACAGTTTTGAAATCGGGCGTGATGTCCCTACGAATCATGAACCTACGGGGAACATCATTAGGCATTAGAACCAACAGTGTACAGTAGAGTTCAAATAAATCCCTACGATTGTGTGCAGTGAGTATGAAGAGGTTGATTACCAGCAGAAACATTCACTAGTATAGGGGTTGAAGACCTACTTTTGAAAAAATTGTTTTTTTTTTTTTTTTTTTTTTTTTCACAGTCAGTAAGAATTTCTTCACGACGTCATGGATGAGTAGCAAGCATGAAGAGACAACAGTAGGTCTGGGCTTGTTTTGTGTGCGTTTTTATTAATACTCACTATCTGTGTTTTTCTTGGCTACATAGATCTGCAATGACGAGAGCCGCGAGTATTTCGCGGATTGAGTTGGCAGCAAGCTAGGCTGGACAGCCCTCTATACACTCGAGACAGTATCGTTTGCTTATTGTTTGCTGTGATCAAGTGAACCATCTGTACAGGACTGTTAAATACTCACTCACACTACTGCTCCCTGCTTATTACTGGCGTGTCTAAACAACTGTCGTCCAATCACAGCATGTCTACCTTGCCTCCGAATGAATTCGCGAAATACTCGTGGCTCTAGCAATGACGTATACCCAAATAAATTTTTATTTAACCCAATTACAAATAACGTTCAAAGAACATTGATGAAGGGAATAGCTCGATATGTACAGTCTATTCGCGGTTTATTCACATTTTAAAATCAAATCTGTGAAAAATCTCCCCATGTGATGTGTTATTTTCTAAGTATGCCGTCTTTAGCAAGCGTTATATTGAAAGTTTCGTTGAATTGAAGTTTTACCTGTGTTTTATTTATAAATTATATTTCATTTATAATAAATACGAATAAAACAGCGATTAAACTTGTAGGCCTATGTTGGTAGCGCCTAGTAAGAAATATAGCAAAATATTACAAATGCGTGTGCACGAATTCAGTGCGTTGTCCTGTGGTGTGATATTAAAAATTTAATTAAGCTTAGTTGTCACGAGGCGGGGGAATATCCTAGAAGTAGATATTTCAGCAGCGTTTTAGGAAAGTGTGAAGTATCCGTGAATGGATTTCAGCGCGAAGAAGACTATGGGAATGTTTTCTTGGCAATGTTACAGTCTGAAGAAACACTGAACGTAGAAGATGGCTAAAACATCACCTAACGCGCGCTGGATGTCATAAGCGTACGTTCCGAAGGCTATTGAAATAAAGTAGATTTATTTGCTCAACAATATGACTTTGAATACTTTATTTCCCCCGGTCTGGCTCACTGGCAAACTTTCCACGAAAAGAGAACGGATCTAATATAAAGAATAAAAGAGAACGAGTTGGGAATGCCAGAGAGAGAGAGAGAGAGGAAGAAAGAGTGCGTGTTCGCGTAAACATACTTCTCCTTGTGAGCACGTATCAACTTTGCTGTGTTTGTTTGAGTGAAATGAAATCACGAGCAGTATGTGCATTTGCGACTGTATACGCCAATGAACTCGAAGAAGAAGTTATTCGCGAATGCTTATGGACTGCAAATATGAAGAGGTTTGTGTACAGTATGCAATCTGACGGTCCCCTCATCAAAATGCGACAATTTAAAATCAGGGTGGTGTAAGCATTTTCAATATCTCAGTAATTAATATAAATATTAGTTCAAAATACAGGCATATTAACAAAACGGGGATTCTGTGAAAAAACTACATTATTTAGGCGAAGAAACGTGTAAAGCACAAATAAATGGAAAAAATAAAATATTTCACAGAATGCAAGTAGTTCGACAAAAAATTGTTACCCACCTGTTTTCAGAATTATGCTTTTGTGTAATTCCAATTGACAGAAAAAGCAGATCGACTTTGGAATATCTCATTCATATAAATTGGTACGAATTTTAGGAAGCGAAGTTCGCGGAGCTGGTTTTAGGTTTTGGAACTATATTGTGAGCATTTCCGTGCAATGGAATGTCCTTTATTTTTTTCCATGGACATAAAAAATGTATTCATGAGGACATGAGTAAATAAAGAAAGTAACTGAAATGTGTTACTTGATACTGAATTATCTGCCGAATGCAAATCTGTAATGGAAACCCGGATAAGTCGAACAAACTAGTTTACGCAAAATATGATAAACAGGTCTATCCTGAACTCCACGTACAAACGTCTGCGAGATACTTCGTAAAGGAAAATGCTGTAGGAAAAAGAAACACACGACGTAAGATTCAAAGTAATCTCCCTAAAAAATTGGGAATTACAACGAGTCACTTGTAAGAAAGAAAAAACTACGTGACATGAAACAGAAACTCGGAGCTAGTGTTACAATGATTTTGTATATGTCATATATGAACATTTTGCAAGCAAATCATCGCCCGTATTAGGGTATTAAAAGGGTGTTCTGTTATGTTAGTAACCAACTTAATGTTACCAGTGAGTGTTCATAGCTTGTTATGAAGTAATAATCATGTGTACATTAAAGGAACACAAAACATTGCGCTTGTGCAACACTCTCAGGTAAACGAAATTCGAGAAAGCAAGCAACATTTGTAAATTCTATACGTTGCCTGCAAGATAGGCAACCCATCTGCAAGGGCGCTCTCTATCAAGCTGATATTTATTCAAGAATGTGTTGCTGTTCCATCTCACGTTGGTTCTGACTCTTCGCAAATAACAAAATTTTGGTTTCCAGTTTACAAAAGTTCTTCACTCTCAACAAAAATCAGCTCATCAATTATGTAACTGCAGTTCGGATTTACACTGTAGAATGTAAGCGGCAATTGGCATAGAAATCTCCAGTTATTAAAATCTGCTTAATCTGGGTTTATTGAAGTATTTGGAAGTATTTATGCACTTGTAGATTAAATGTCGTTGTTTTCTTGAAAACATCTTTACGTCTATTATGCCACAGACACAAACTGTATTACTTTTTCAGAAATAATATTAAATGCCGTTTAGTATTTTTTTAAACAGCGTCGCAAATAGGCTTATGACTTGAAACATACATAGATCGGTTGGTATATCATTGCATCCGTTAACAAATGTTGAAGAGTGAAGAGATTTGGTCGGCTCTTAACTTCGAGGTCTTTAGAGATCGATGAGGGTGATTGATGCGAGTATGGAGCAGCACCGGGAGACCCCCGAGAAAACCCGCAGACCAACGGCATCGTCCGGCACTATTCCCACATGAGAACCCGGATCGCGGTGGTGGGAGGCGAGCAGGCTAACCGCTCGGCCACCGTGGTAGAGTATGTATGTACATTCACATGATTTGACGGAAAGAAGGATACACGTTATTCTTGTTTACCTTCTCCCTTGTCAACCTCTAGCACAATTGCCTGGGAAAACTGGTTGGTAATCTCGGTATTTTTCAACTGAAGGTTTTATGAAGAAAAAAATAGCTCGGGTGCTCACAAGTTTATAAAATGGCACCGGGACGTATAACACTGAAGGATACAGAAGTGAAATATTCGTTTGCAATGCGAACTTCAGTTTGAGACACCAGTAGAGTGACGTCACGGCCCTGCAACGTGCCGGAACGTCACTAGCCGACCAGCGCTTACAACCTTACACGCCAGGGGGCAGCCAGGCCCATAGAGAATATTTCGATGCACCCGGTAGTCAGTCAAACACAAAGCCCATTCAAAGCGCATCACGGATCATTTTATGTAGGTGTACCCATTGTCTTGAGAGGCAATAAGGGCGAAGCGAGATGAGTATGGAGCAGGACCGGAATGAAAGGGCAGCGTAAACGGGAGATCTCCAACGAAACCCGCCGACAAGTGGCGCCGTCCGGCACGATTCCCACATGCGGAAATCTTGGAGCGATCATGCAGGGGCTCGAACTCGGTTCACCAAGGCGGGAAGCAAGTACACCACAGGCCGTCCCTCTCAGCTGGCAGTTCCAAAACCGATGGTTGGATTGAAGTATATTTATATCTAATCTAAGTAGCAGTAGTTTAGTGCCGCAATATAGTCACAATATAATCATCAATAGAATAGAATGTCGAGAAATTGACCCCTAAGCAGCTAGGGGAGTGAGGGTGGAATGCAGGAAATACCGCGCCACTCTCATCTTCCAGGCAACTTGGTGTAAATAGTTGTAATATTATATAAAGGGGTAGTTTATAAAGACTGTAACGGAAAAATAAAGTATCGAATAAAAGAAAACACAAATAAAAAAAGGAACATCCTACACCCCTGTATTACCAAAAAAAGACGCAGGTATAGGATTGATAAAAAAAATCCGCGACCGATCTTCGGCTGGCCACGAAAAAAAAGAAGAAGAAGAAATGTCTAGCCACAACACCACCGGGGGCATTAAATTTGGTGTTGACTTTGGTGTTGTGGGGGAAAGAGTTGGGGGGGGGGGGGGTTGCAGGCCAGTTAATTACCGGGGGATATCTCATCCATCATAGACCCGGAGATAAAACAAAGTCGCGCACCCTTGTCCCCTCCCCGGCATATATCACACGACGCCACTGTCACCCCTCCTAGAGCCGCCATTACTCACCGCCGGAACTGCGCACGGCTTCTGCGCACCTCGGTCTCACAACACTTCACACAAAGACGGGATGTAGTGGCGGCCTCTTTGAATGTTGGAGTGGCCATTTTCGGCAGCGCGATGCTCCTGGAACGGGTATTGCGTCCGATTGGCTACTGCGTGCGTGTAGCGAAATGTTCCCCTATTGGCTGAGCGGCTGGGTGGCGAGTAAGTTACCAGGCCCTGATTGGCGGATGGCGTTCCGACGTTTTATCTGGTAAACGACGCCATTTTGCTGGCGTGCACGACTGGAGCTCGTGGTTTAAGTGGCCATTTCGGTTGTGTATTCTTACGGATATTTTCTATTCAATCAGTGTTTGCGCAAGTAGGCTGTTTACAATAAAATGAAGAAAGCCCTGCTTACGATCTTCTTTGTGTATTCCTCCGCCTTCTGTAAAATTAACATATCTATGGACCTCATCACTTCAGTCGTGCGTCGGTAAAATGCAACTCTGAAATTATTAAGAAAGTAAATACTTTACCAATTTGTTCATTTTTACACTTCGATGCATAAAAAAAAAAAAGTGAAAGAATTAATGTTAACTTATCACAAATGGTCGCCTAACACTTTTTATTCGACGTTAAGATATTGAATTACTTTCCATCCATCGTTACAAACTTTACTGGACGAATGTCACTCAGTGGGACCATTAAAATATATGCATGCAGGGGCAGTTACTTTTTTCTAAGTTTCATTTATAAGGTACTCACTTTATCGTGAACAGACTTTATAAACGTTTTTCAGTAAGTAAATGTTCTGGGAATACGATTTATTCCTGTAAAATGATAAAAAAAATGTTAATAGTAGAATGATCAAAGGAAGTCTGGTACAAGGGGATGGGGGATAGGAGCTCGAACCTGTTCACTCTCTGTTATTCAGACCACCCGCTGGCCATCTTGTCCGACAAGTTGGATGTGGTTGACCTTGACCTTTTACCTTTACCCAGTGACCTTTGACCGTGAAAGTCCAAAAATAATAAATAATACTATAAAAATTATAAAATATATTTAAAAATTATTAAGAAATTATAAAATAATTATTAACTATTTATTCAAATTTTATTAAAAAACTTTTAAATATAAAATTTCGAATGTTTGTACTCAGAGGGGATGGGGAGCCGGAGCAAACCGGCTGCCATGTTGTGACGTCACCCGACAAGATGTCTTAACGTAGAAACATCCCTTAAGAATTTTCACGTAGAATACTTTTTGTTTGAAATAGTTGCCTTTAAAATTGACACAATGAGAAGGGATTTAGTATAACATTGATTCCCCATCTGAAGTTTCGCCTACCGGCTGGGTAGGCAGGGTCCTTAATGTGACTCCCTAGTGGGAAATGTGGACGCCTCGAAGTGATGCCCGGTTGTACGGGAGCATCCCGAAAGCGACGGCGAATACCATAAACAAGCTTCGCGCTCGTTCGTTTACTCTGAATTTACAGCTATGACTGCATGGTTGTGGTTAACACAACATTTTGTTCAGAGAAGATACAGCATCCGTGCTATAGCTTCAAAAATGGTTCTACAAGAAGAATTAATAATGTAAACAGAGGGCCAGTTGCTGTGATTTTTACCGAATTTGACACTTCTCAACGACACATTTATGTTTCAATGACCATATTTATAAACTAGCTGTTCCCGCGACTTCGTTCGGGTGTATTTTAGTATTTGTCTACATATGTCGAAAATGGAAATTTCGCTCTGCTTAGGTTTTATAAAGTTACTAAAATACAGCCCACCATCGGCTTTGCTCAGGTTTTATGTTTAAAATAAAAATATCGCTTCGTTCAGGTTTTATGGAGTTACTGAAATACACACCTATATAATTGGTTTCAAAGATTGTCACTTTATTATCAGAAATAGTATTATCGTCGCGTTAGTGTTGGATGTTTGATAATATGTTATTTTTCTACGTTTCTCCGAAAACTAATGTATCTTTTTCTATAATGCGTACTATATCAATGATTATTAAAAAAAAAAGTATTGTTGTTTCAACAATACTTTTTGACAATAATCAATTCGCAAAACAGTAAGGTAAGAAACATAAAGAGAATTACATGAAAAAATGAATTTACTTCGTAACCATCCGAGATATCGAGATTAAATAAAAAGCAGGTTTTAAATAGAAATACACTCTATGAGATCTGAAAATGTTATCAAAATTGATTCAGCCGTTTAGGAACCTACTCTGGACAAACATCCTAACAGACAGACAGACAAAAATTTAAAAAACCGATATTTATGCTTCAACATCGTTTAAATATCATAATACATATCGATATTAGTATAAATTTTTAAATAACAGAGAGACATTAAATTTTAATTATTAGTTTAGATTAGCAACCCGATTCAGACTTGAATTTCTGTCCTGAAATATTCCATAGTTTTTTTTTTATAAATAAGGACAGACAGCAGTCCTTACAATGAGATTCATATGAAAATTACAGAGGCTTCCTAAAACTAAGCTAGAACTGTGTTACTTAGGTTTTGTAAACCTTTATAGGAACATTTCTACTGGTCCCTGCATTCCTTCTTACCACACTCCTATTGGCTCATTTCGCACTTACTGCATTCCATAACGTTTATTACTGGTTCACTGACAGCCAATGGAGTGTCGACGTGACTGTCTGCAAATCGAATATCATTTCATAAATAAAAAAAAGACTACAGTCTATTTCAATTGTTATAAAAATACTGTTAGTTTTCATTCTAATAATTCTAGTTGAGACGATGATAAATTATTTTAAGGTCTTCAACGAAACAATAAAACTACATGCACGGGTATTTTATTTTCAGCTGCAGAGAAATTTTCAACTTTACTGTGGCCCGAGTTAGACTCCAGGGTAGTTTTCCAAGTGTTAATTCATTGGTAGGGCCAGCTATTTTTCGCGATAAGGATTCCACTAGCTGTACTCTAAAACACGTTAGTTCAGAACTAATATCGTGGTTGGATGATTTAAACTCGCACACGTCTTAAGCGTTTGCCAGCCAATCCACGGACGTTCACTCTGAGGCTAACTTTATTCTGAATGACCCAGTTAAGTGGAAAATGTCTTCTTGTGCTGAAACGATGCCAATAACCTAAGGAAATTGGCAACCATGCACGTGACAAGTTGAAATGTAGCTTGAGCAGAAATATTTTCGAGGAAAAAAAAACTTGTGGCTCTATCCATTGGCTTTTGTCATATGTGATAATATACTACTCTTATATGCCCAATTTTCAAGAAATTGATTTTCCCGGATTACAGAGCGCAGCCTTGGGAGGACCTACCCGAGTGCTTCTTTATGACCAGACGTAATATTGAGGCGTTGGAAGTTCTTTATTACGGATTCCCCTTAAGTCCTCTGTCACACGATCGTGATAAAAAAAACTGGAGTGGGGAGGGACTCGAGTGATGGGCTTTCTAGCTGAGATCCGGTAGGTGGCCATTATCCACGGACATGACGTGAAATGAGACCCCAGGATGGAGCGGCTATTGAATGCAAGGGCGAGGGAAACGGGAGTACCAGAGAAAACCCTCCGGTGAGCGGCAACGTCCAGCACGATTCCCACATGCGTAAACCCGGGAGTGAACCCACCCGGGTAACGAACCCGTATCGCCGCGGTGGGAGGCGAGCGCCCTAGCCACTGCGCCACCGCTGCCCCACGATCGTGATGGCGTACCCAGGCCTGGTATCGAGGAACGGCGTCAGTCTGGCTTGTGTATGCTCAACTGTGCTGTGGCCAAACTCCCCTCCCCTTTCGCTCTCTCACGCTACATTAAGTAAACCAAACACGGGTGGCTTCACTTCTCGCCTGGCGCCTATGTAGAGCGGGTTGCGTTCTCCGCCTGGCGCCTATGTAGCGCGGGTTGCTTTCTCCGCCTGTCGCCGACCACTCACAAGGATCGACTAACGAAGTCGCCCAACATACACCAGGGACACTCACTTCTCATTTCGTGGATATATTTTGGCATTACAGCTCCGAATCTATCGCCTACATTCAAAATTCAATTACACCACTCGATTGCCAAAGAATCAAAGAATATGTTACGTAGAGTGAGAACTTTGTAGTAGCATCAGGGGGGGGGGGGGGGGAGAGCCCTGCAATTTTGAGTTCGTTTCTCCGCATATCATAACTTTTGACTAGGAGAAGCTACGACGAGCATTTATGTTTCAATAGACAGTTTTCGTCGAGATCAATCAATTGTGTGTACAAACACATTGGCGTGGCGTGGTTATGGTGAAATTGTTTGCTTTTAATGTAAAAAAAAAATTATAAAATTTAACACAATTTCGGCCTATACTCGTCAAAAAGCCAAGACGAAATACAGAAATCCTATACTGCTGAAAAGAGCATCTCAAAAGCAATCCAGTGATACACATGAAACTCCGTACGATCGAGTGAAGCTGTGCCGGGACTGCAAATAAACATCAAGGCGTCCGAGCGTGTCAACGTACACGCATTCATGCAAAACAAACGGCCGTTTCCTCAACCCAGACAAACCCAATATTTTTTCTTCAGGAAATTTATTATCGTGTGAATTTTCACATACATGTATGTGTATATGCGGAACTCCCCGAAAATTGTTATTAGGGTTTTCAAGTCGATATGTCCATCACAGTCTACATGTCGAGGAGAAACTATTTATCTATAACATATGTTACCGTGAAAACCCGAAATCAGTTACAACCAAAATTCCCTAATAAAAATTTACTTTTATCAAAGTACTTTCTTAAAAAATGGACTGGCCTGTCAACACTGCATTTTACTCATAGTTCTCAGTGACTAAAAAGAGTATATATATATAATATAAACACATGACATCATTTCTGTTTTAACTATAGCCCATTTCCCACTGGAAGCCCATTTCCCACACGAAACGGGCCTTGCAGGCCCGTTTCGTATCCTTCCGCCAAATGTAAAGCAACATTGCCAGTTATAGAAGTTGTTAAGGTAAAGTTACATTTATTCAATAATACAGTACTCTAAAGTTAACCGCAGTGTTATGTATTTGTGGAATACAGGTTATTGAAAAAACAGGCTGACATGGTCTGCCTTGAGTGTTTTTTCAAATGTTGATTTTCATAAGTCGCTTCCAGCCGGGAATGGACTATAGTTCAAAATAGTTCTCACCACAATAAAGCATATGGAAGTTTTTCTGCCTGTCGATAGGTTAGGTTAGGTCACGTTATGTTATATTACGTTATGCGGTGTTACTTTAAGCTAGGTTAGAATTAAGCTAGTGATTTTTAATTTCTTTGATATTTCTACTTAGTTTTTTTTTTCCGCAACGCATGACTGTACGACTAAAGAAATATGCACGTATAGTTATTAATAATTTTAATCGAAAAAGTTTGGTAGAAACCAGAACTGCATGCCAATCGTGGCAAATCCCAGTATTGAGTGATTAATACTAGTTTAATGACAGGGCTTTATTATAATTAGTTTCGACCAGGTATATCTTGTTTAAATTGATTTAGGATTTTTACGATAACATATGTATGGCAAGTGTTGTACAATGCTAAGATCATCGCCCAACGCGGTATGTTTCTTATCTATGGGGTAATAGAATTTGTGGACATTGGTACAGGTCCAGTTTGTGAGTGGAATGAGCAGTGTCCGCACTGAGTGAAAATCGAACGATATATATTGGTTTGAACTGGGACAAATATATGTTTTGTCGCCCTAGCAAAATATAATGTTGGACCAAAAAAAAATCTGACCGTCAACTAAATATTTGGTTGAATCAACTGTATTTACTTGCTTGGCAACTAATCTGACTGCCTTAGTTCGAAAATACAGCTCGAGAGTTTGTTTGTATTTTTGGTGACAATAACCGTATTTGTTAGTGCATCTATTGATGCTTAACAATCTTATAAACACATCATCAAAACAATGCATCAAGCAACTGACAAGTAAAGCTGTAAAACTTGAATACTAGCTGAGATTACTAAGACGTAACGCCCGGACACAGGTGATGTAGGTTCGAAACTCGGTCGAAGTTGTAGAATTTTGTTATATCGGCCCAATCTGTTTGATGTACGTGTAGCCAAACAAATCTTAAGATGCGTTAACCAAATCTTACAGTTCGGGGTAACCAAACGAGAACAACTAAATAATTTGGTTTCAGCAAAAAAAAAATATTTATATATATTACTGCCCCTACACAACCAAATAATTTGGTTGCACCAAACAATTGTTGTTCGATTCAACGAAACCTTTATCTGAGTGCGCGAAGCACCAAGTAAATTATCACATTCTTTGCGTGAACGAAGAAAGTGAAGTGTCAGTGTGAGTAGAGCAGGAGCTATAATATCACTCGGTCGCCTAGTGAGGGGCATGTCTGAGTCAGCAAGGCAACAGTCGATAGAGCGCTATGGCCGACGCCGCCCGGCTTATGTAAAGCGAAGTATCATGTACGCGCAAGCCACTCACCTAGAGCGCTATGGTTTCGTCGTGATTGTAGTAATTGGAGATTTTAAGCGGCGAATCTATAATATTGTATCGGTAGAGAGACATGCAAAATTCGCGTCGGAATAATGGCTGGCACGCCTCGGCGAACCCTCGGGCCAATAATGTCAGTTCAGGGGTGGAGTGTCCAATATATTTGAGGGAAATAAAGGAGGTCGGTGACATTTATTAAAGTGCAGCGGTAAATAAAACCACGGGCTGGGATCACTTATTTATAAAGCAGTGCCGAAAAATAACGCGAATTTTGCAGGTCTCGATGTATTGGTAGGGACAGCTGTCTCGCGCGAAAACATTTCAAGACCAGTTGCACTCCAAAACACTTTTGTTCAAATGCGCTTTCGTGATTGGACGATTATAAACGTCACGGGGTCTCAAGTGCCTGTCCGCGAATCATGAGCGTTCAGCACCGGAGTACTTTATTACGATAGGCCAAATCAAATAAGAACATGACTTCTCACGTAGACATGCAGCCAATAATCAAATGAAGTTGTCGTTGTAGACGTAGGATATTGAAGTCTAGCATGGCCATGAATATTTTCGCGAAATACACCTGGACTCGAAACTGTAGCAAGGTCCAATACGTGCCTCTAGAGACGTTTCACGGTAAAATGAGCACTTTTGAAAGCCCAGCTTAAGATCTACTTGTATGCACATCGTGTGGTCTTCCACCCAATGTAAAATTAATATTGCCGTGGGTCTCGTCACTTTATTCATGCGTCAGCTAAGGGTAACTCTCAAGTTAGTAGCAAAAAAAAAAAAAAACTCCACAAATTTGAAAATTCTTTTCACTTCGATGCATAAAAAGGCAGAAAGCGAAACAAATAATTTAAGTTATCACAGATGGTTACCGAACTCGTTTTATTTGACGTTAAGATATGGAAATACTTTTCATTCATCGTTTCCACATTTACTGGGCGCATGCCACTCAGTGCGCCCGTTAAAATATCTGCATGCAGAGGGAGTGGTTTTTCTAAGGGTGATTTCAAAAGTGCTCACTCTATCGTGAACAGCCTTTAATCATACCTTCGCATGTATCCGGTTTGTATATTTGCACTCTAAATCTGAATCAGTGAGAATTTCACTATTTCAATCAATAAAACGTTTCTGACCAATACAAGCGTCACTTCAGTGAATTTCACTGATGAACCAGTGAAAAATATCATATTTTCTTTACTGATTGATTCAGTGGCATTTCCCACTCATTCGTCCGTCGTTTTTTCCACTGATTTCCCAGTGGTTTATTTTCGACTGGTGGACCATTGAAACATCTGAGCAACTTGCTCCATCTAATTATTTTTGACTGACATATCTGTGAAAATTCGTGTATAAATTGCCGTCGAACTTCGTTTAAAAATGGCCGCTAAATGACGTGTATCTAGTGAAGTACCATAACAACGAATAAACTAATAAAACAAATACAAAATACTTTCTAAAATGCGTTTCGTCTTTCAATTTTACGAGGTAATATTAAAACAAAGACTTTCATTCCGTTTTTACGTATTTCATTCCTTTGGCATGTAACCGTCACAGCACTCTGTTTGAATGTTTAAATTGCATTTAATGCGGCGAAGAGAGTGCACTCATATCTACTATCCTTTTTAACAATCCTAACGGTACCAAGCTAACCAAAAACGTAAAGTATGAGCGAAGAATTTCAAACTATACGATTTCGCAGCGATTCCTTTAACAATTTCAGCTTGGCGTGGTAGCTCAGATTGTAAGGCAACGACCTAAATGTGAAGGGTCCGCGAATTCAATCCCTGCAACCTTTATTTTTTTTTTACTTTTTTAAAATTACGGTAAGTTACGCAATATAAATAGCAAATCATTGTAAAATATGTTTATTTAATGTAATTTATTTGCCTACATTCAATATAAGCAATATTTAATTCGTTACTGCTGTCAGCAGTCATTTATTCAATCAGTGATATTGTTTCACGGCACTAATTCAATCAGTGAAATTGTTTTCACTGAAACAATCAGTGGTTTTCCACTGATTCTAAGTGGAGCCATTTTCACTGATTATAGTAGTTGAATTTCACTGCGAATCAGTGGTTTCCCCCGATTCGAATTTAGAGTGTGAAATATAGCAGTATGAAAAAGATGCTATGTTGGAGGGCGTGGAAATAATGTGACCAATGTTCATTATGTCTAAACAGCACCACTCTGTCTTCGTATGAAATGTGCTTTCTTTCCGTAGGTCAATCTATTAAAGGCACGTTTGATAGTTTCGTAGAAAAAAAAACTCATTATTCAAGCACTCCACAAGCAGTAGGTAGATGACCGCCTTAATGCGTGACATAATGGATTAAATTTTCAAACGCTTGCAAGAAGGACCATGATATCCGTGATGAGGGAATTGATTACAATTTTTATTAACGTGAACTTACACCTGGGTGATTATTCTAAGTTCCTGTTGGTAACTGCCGACACAGTCATGAACCTACTGTCTCGCAGCCGGCGAAAATATTCGTCGGATCCAAAACGGTATTCAGAGTTATCAGTCGTTTAGCACGGGGGCGCAATAGGCCATCCTCGACTTACCAACTTTCCCCACTGCAAGCCAGACAAACGTTCGTCTCTCTGCGCACGGTCGACAACGTACCAACAAATTATTACTAGAATTATTCGTTTTAAAAATTCTCTAATCTCTTGAAAAAACATTACTTAAAGACACGAATAGTAAGCTTAATATTTCTTAGCTCGTAAACAATAGTATATGATTACAAATATAAATTTTATAAGAAAATAATAGAGCACAGTTTTCTTTGATTTCGTGGGGGATGTGAGAATTTGTGGTTGGTGGCCATGTTGAACTGTATTATTTTCCCCTTCGTGAGATATAGATGTATCCGTGTTACGTACGTGACTCGGGTGTTTAGCAAACTATTTGTGTTTGTGGGAAAGGAAATATTTGGCCAAGGCTACGTGAAGGAAAGTTACATATATCACATAAAACTGTCCTGAATAACGTGGATATGTACAATACATACATTTCTTAAATTGATTGTATTAATATTCCTAACCTTGGTATCCGCCGAACTGTACCATATGGAGCCATGGAAAGTGATAATTTTGAATAAATATAAAATATGTAACAATGACTAAGTTACTGGCGTCTTGTAATGTGTTTTCTTTGGTTGATAAACTATAAAGTATTGCAAACCTCTTACCCCACAGGTATTGGATTGGTGTGAATTAAATAACCGTCCCTCCCTTTTTATTACGTATGAAGACTATGGTTTTTTTTTTTAACACCGATGATAACCTTCCAGTGCAGAAAATATTTATTTTGTACAGACTGTTCTGACCCCTCGACGTAAGTAGCGAAGGCTAGAATGGTCTGTTTCGAGAGCAAAATGGTGCCTGTAAAGGTACTGTCGGAAGCAATTGCAGAAGTATCTAACATATCTTAGTTCTCTCTCTGTCGTTGACCAACGTGTTTCCGGTATTGATAGTTTTTTTTTTTTAGAAGCATAAGCATTGAGCTGGCGAGTTTTTGTGACAGTGTCTTCCTGCATAAGGACGGCCCCAATAGCCGTTTGAGAGGCATCACATGACAAAATGGTGAGCTTGTCATCGTCAAACTTATGTAGTATTGGTGCTTCCTGTATGGCTTGCTCGAGTGTACAAAATGCCTGTTGTTTTTCATGACGCCATTTATACTCTGTGGTTTGCTTTGTTAATCCAATCAGAGGAGCAGCTATTGTGGCATGGTTCTGTATTAAACATCGGAGATAGGAAGACATTCCTAGAAATGAATGTAATTGCTGTAGGTTACTTGGTGGTGCCATCTGTTGGACAGTGCGAACTTTTTCCGGGTCAATGGAAACGCCATTAGGTGTGATGTAATGGCCTAATATCTTCATTTCCTGTTCGCCAAAGTTACATTTCTTAGTGTTTAGCTTGACATTGAATTCCCATAACCTTTGAAATGCTTTGCGAATATTTTCTAAGTTTTCTTCGAAAGAGTTACCAACAACGAAAATGTCATCTATGTATGCTAAGGCTGAATTCCAACAAAGAGGTCCTAAAAGCATATCGATAAACTGCTGTAAATGCTGTATGCCACTACACAGGCCCATTGGTAAACTGTGGTAATGGAAGAGGCTGACACCATCGATGGAAAACGAAAGTTTATATCTATCTTCCTTTTTAATAGGCAAACTATAAAATCCTAAAAAAAAGTCTAAGCTAGTAATGAACTTTGAATTTTGCAAGGCATTTAATATGTTTTCCATTTGTTGAAGAGGATACTGGATTCTAGGTCCCTGTATCGCTTATGAATCATTAAAGATGGTGCTGAAAATGCTGAATCCGATGGCTCGATTATTCCGGCGGATCGCATGTCCTTGATCTGTTGTATTAATTAATTTTAACACTTACACTGATTCTGCAAGGCCTATAAACTATAGGCTTTTGTGAGGTTAATTCTATTTTCGATTGATAATGCCTTGCGTCAGTAAGTTGAAGGGTAGAATGTGCAAATCTAATTTGAAATTCTGTAATAAGTGCCTTAATTGCCCGAATTTAGATTGCATGTAATTTAGAATTGATTTTGGGGAAATTACATTTTACCTGACAGGTTTCTATCGAATCTAATATAGTGATATAGTGTTCTATACTGTCAACCTTCTCTTTATCGATAACAGAAGAATAAATGGGCACTAGGAGAATTTTATCTGTGTCATTACTATTAATGAATATAATGTTATGCCTCAAAAGGGTTTAACATCGTATATCTTCATTAAATCTACCACTAAAATGATATCCATCCTTAGGTTCTCAATTACTAAAAATTGCTGGGGATAGGTGTGACCTGAAATGCTTAATTTAATATCTGTTTTAAATTGGGGTGGTTCTATTTATTCTGTTGCCCCAACTATCGTAATTGATCAGTGACACATTCTAATTTCTGTATGGTTGCTAAGGTTGAGGCGATACAAGATTTAGAACAGCCAGTATCGATAAGTGCATATTAATCTTCTCCGCATATCTTCACTTTAATGCGAGGAGTGGTCATATGAACAAAAGCCTGCTGACAGTCCAATTTCTCTCCTCGGCGACCACGTTGTTGCCCTGGCATCTGAGACGAGGTATAGCTCAGCACATGTCGCGAATGTGTTTCATCACTGCCATCTTTATGTCCCCCTAATGTCACTTCCTGGTTCACGCGACACTATCAGACGTTCCCGCTGATGTGCAGTTTCGCATGCCCTATACCAAATATATTTTTGAAATTCCTGAACCGGGCGGCGATGTCAGTGCGGAAGTCAAACTTCTGATTCGGGAACAAAGTACAATCGCGTGTCTTGTGACCGACATAAAAGCACAAAGCACACGTGTTTAGTGCTTCGCTATGGGGTCCAATTACTGCGACTTCCGCTTGCGCTGCAGTAATCCGCACGTGCATACATTGTGGCGGCTGGCGCGACATTGCAATGCACTGAGCGTGTGGCGCGACTTCCCGCTTCACGGGGCTGCGTTTCTCCCGACACGGCAGTATAGCCTGTATTCTGGGAGCACTGCACTCGGAATTGCAGTGTGGTACTTTCTGGTGTGTGTAAGGTGGTGGTTGAATGCTCGTAGTTTTCTGTGCCGTTACTGCACGCTTTATAACTTGCAATCTTCGCGTACGACTGTGTTGGAACGACTTTGTTTAACTTTTCCCTGCATATATCCTTAGATTGTTTCTGGTTTTCCATGGGGGAATTAAGATAAACCTCCTCATCAGCTAGTTTTTGTTTTTAATACTGGGCGTTGTTACTGTCCTGCACATAATTTCCTCTGCCTCTGGGTGGAAACAAACATGGGTTCGATACTGTTTCAGCGTCCTGGTGCTGGTTGTTGTATGATGGCGGTATCTGCCAACCTCCTCGAGCCTGGTTTCGATATGTGGAACGAAAACGCCTTTGCTGGGTAAAGATAGGTCCCTGGTGAGCATGGGAACATTCTTTAACTATCAGCATAAGTTGTGGCGTGGGGGGTGTCTGCCGATACTGATAATTGCAGCTCTGATGGTAGTACTGATTCGTGGTATTTTGCCTTCGGGGTTAGTTATTCTGGCAGTATGAGTTTTACCACTCTGCCTGCCTTACTGAATATTGTTCTGGTCACATGCCTGCGATTGTGGATTCTGAGTTTTGATGGACAAGTTGGCGATCTCCTCTTTAAGTTTTGTTATTTTGGCCTGAAATCGCTCCGCCTTGTAGTCACGAGGTTGCGTGGAAACAGCCTGACTATACTGGAAAATTCCTAATTCCACACGCTTAAGACTGTCTACCATTTGCTCGATAGTGTCATTTTGCAGCCCTATGATTTTGTCCGCCATGGAGGGTAGCAACGATTTCCACAAAATGCTTATAAATTCCACATCAGTAACCTGCGGGTTGTACTTGCGGCGGTAGTAAAGCATTGTCTCAAGGTGTGTTTGGCAATATTCGCCGAGTTGCTGTTGCTTAGTGTATAGCAACTGTTTGGATTCCTCCACCGTCTCTGTGGGAGTAAAAAGATCCCTGAGCTTTGCCGCAATATTTGGCCAAGTGAATTCTAAGCCGGTCACATGAGAAAGTTTCTCGATTGCATGTTTGGCAATACCCTTTAAATGAAATTTAATTCGTTGGCATCGTTCTGTGTCCGTCCACCAATTAGTTTCGCTGGCCGCCTGAAAATCTTCTAAAAACACTACCACATTCTTACCACCGCCACCTGAAAACGTCGGAAACTTTTCCGGTTGATTAACTATAATCTGCACGGGGTTTAGGTTGGCCATCATGTCAGAGTGTTCTGTGTTTGTGTAACTGTGGGGTGGTATGTAATAATTGAATGCTTGTGTGGACTGTAATATGTGTAACTTCGCGGTGTGAGATAAGAATCTGTACACGGTGTAGTGTGTACTTCCTCGTAAACGAGTGATGGGGTTTCGTTAACAGTACCTTCCGGAAGTTCACGTGTTGGGTGTGGTACTGGGCTAGAGTGAAATGAATATTCTAGCGCCTCATTCTGTTCGGCTTGCGAGGTCCCGGCTACGTCTTGAACGTGTAAGATCGCCTTCGAAGCCCTTTTTCCTTCTTTTAAAATATTCTCCGCTTCGGAGGTTTCTAACAATAATTTCCTGACTATCTTCTTAACTGAAGATGGTGCTGTTTTACTCCTAGTGTTCATGTAAGTTTGGGTGGCGTAAGTGTGCACTGTGTATAAATATTATGTGTACCCGCACTTCGTCACTTAAAACTACAGGCAACCCTACAGCAATACTACAGCAATACTACAGGCAACCCTACAGCAATACTACAGGCAACCCTACAGCAATACTACAGGAAACCCTACAGATATACTACAGGCAACCCTACAGCAATACTACAGGCAACCCTACAGCAATACTACTGGCAACCCTACAGCAATACTACAGGCAACCCTACAGCAATACTACAGCAATACTACAGGCAACCCTACAGCAATACTACAGGCAACCCTACAGCAATACTACAGGAAACCCTACAGATATACTACAGGCAACCCTACAGCAATACTACAGGCAACCCTACAGATATACTACAGGCAACCCTACAGCAATACTACAGGCAACCCTACAGCAATACTACTGGCAACCCTACAGCAATACTACAGGCAAACCTACAGCAATACTACAGCAATACTCCAGGCAACCCTACAGCAATACTACAGGCAACCCTACAGCAATACTACAGGCAACCCTACAGCAATACTACAGGCAACCCTACAGCAATACTACAGGAAACCCTACAGATATACTACAGGCAACCCTACAGCAATACTACAGGCAACCCTACAGCAATACTACAGGCAACCCTACAGCAACCCTACAGGCAACCCTACAGCAATACTACAGGCAAACCTACAGCAATACTACAGGCAACCCTACAGAAATACTACAGGCAACCCTACAGATATACTACAGGCAACCCTACAGCAATACTACAGGCAACCCTACAGAAATACTACAGGAAACCCTACAGCAATACTACAGGCAACCCTACAGCAATACTACAGACAACCCTACAGCAATACTACAGGCAACCCTACAGCAATACTACAGGCAACCCTACAGCAATACTACAGGCAACCCTACAGCAACCCTACAGGCAACCCTACAGCAATACTACAGGCAAACCTACAGCAATACTACAGCAATACTACAGGCAACCCTACAGCAATACTACAGGCAACCCTACAGCAATACTACAGGCAACCCTACAGCAATACTACAGGCAACTCTACAGCAAAACTACAGGCAACCCTACAGCAATACTACGTGCTCCTCTAGAGCATTAACTACACTACTGTAATTACGTAGGAGACGTTTAGCTCTACACAAAGCACCGAAGAGCGGTACTGAAATACATGCATTTAACACAAATACAGCTAATACTATACTTCAAGTACAGTAAATCACAGTGCAGGCATGCGCTCGCTGGCTCGCGCGCTGTGGTACATGAAAGCTAATCACGGCCGTGAACTGTTGACTGCAGACTACGCTGGAGCAGCTGCTGGCGTATGTAACCCGTCTGTTTGAATTCCTGACGCTTACGCTGCGCGCTGTACAGAATAACCTAACTACCCATTGCTTGATTCTAAGATGAAACTGTAAGAACATTTACAACTGACGCTACCATACAATGCGTGAAAATGAACATTAACTAAGCTGAACATTGAGAAAACGGAAAAATTAACACTATGCTGGTTGCTAAAGGGTGGGAAGGCAGGCGCCTCTACCACTGTTCTGGACCCTCGACTAGACTCTAAACTACTCACAAATGTACTAAGTTAATTCTCAGCTAACTATATAATTACCTGGGATGCGAGCTGGTAGGCATCAAATGATAATTCAAATAATTACAAAACTACACATTTATTCTCAGCTTAATTACAATTAAACATTGAATACTGCATGGACAAAACAGCAACAAATAGGAATTGTAGCAACTTGCTTGATTGAAGCTTCGGAATGTTTCTGCAAGCAAAAGGACAGATATTAAAGCCGAGATACTAATTTACTTTCATACATTTACACTCGTAATTCGCTGCGCGTATCTTTCCCTAACTGACGGCCTGCGCTGGGAAACGGGATTCACCTACCGCTGAATGATATCTGGACCACGCACGAATCTCGTACGTCGTGGGTGAGCCAGGTGTCCTCGCAGCTGACTGGCTGACGTTCTCCGTCGCCTGCTCACCAGCTTGCAGACACCCCGGCTTGGAGCCCCGCCACACCTGAGTATCGTACATAGTGGGAGCTGACCCGGAACTGTGCGCCATTTTATAGGAGTCCTGATGACGTTGCCACTCTGCGATTCGCCCTTCCTTCCGCCGTCGGAGCTATGACGTCAGCAGTATGGCCGACGTAAGGCACACCTACCGGGGTGCCACAAGTTCAGGTATCGGTGATCACAACAAGATGCAGATTATTTAGGTTCGTGGATTTTGAATGTGTTTGTGTTAATCATTTTGGCTTCACAGTTAGTTTTAGAATTATTACACGACGCGAAATTTATTAGTCTTTTCTTTCTGGAATCAATTCGAGGAATTGTCATTTTGTTACAGAACATATTCGTAATATTGAAAGTTAATCATGATCCGTTTTAGTTAAAGTACATTAGGCCTACTATCAAAGTTTATCCTTAAATTTTAAATTAACAGAGCCAGCCTCAAAACATTACCAACTGCAGGATAAAATGTTACCACATATAATAACATAACTGTATATAACATATTTAAACAAAATAAAAAATGAAGGGGAAGGGAGGAGTTTTGATTTCATACTATACAGACGCTTGTGTTACGAAGGAAGTATCTTAACCACTGGACCACCGAACACATGCTGCTTGAGGATTGAATAAATATTTGTCTAAGCTAATATTGTACTTTATTTAATAAATATTTACAATTGAGCATTCGAAAATTTTTGTACTTGTAATAACATCCCACAAGTAAAATAGTCTGTATCATGTGCAAAATATTTAAGAAGGACGGACGTGTATGATGTAAGTTCGTAATAGTTAAAATACACCTTTTCATGCTTATTCGTATCGTAAATGTATGTGTAGGAAAATTATAACTCCATATAACAAAAACACGTGCTGCACTGCCTTATACTGCACAATATTTATTTCCGTGTTATTGAAATACACGGCCACATTTAATACTGACGCCCGCCGTATTAGTTTAACGACGAAATGCTAGCCTGTCAAATGCTTGTCAGCAATTGAGACTTTCCGACTTCACTCGTGACGTTATTCGAACTTTATTTTCGAGCTTAGAATACCGAACGGTCGTCTGAGCCGACAGTTGTAAAGAATCTATTGTTTTTCGTCGAGAGGACAGACTCCCCTGAAAACTCCCCTGAAAACGTCAAAACCGTTCATCGTTTTACCCGACGTTCAACCTGAGTAATAATAATAATAATATTAATAATAATAATAATAAATACGTCTTAATTTTCTGTGACGAAGTTAAGGTATTATAACCTTCTCTTACACTTAACCACTCTGCATAATAAAACATAACGCTTATTTTTTTAAAAGAAAAATAACTAAAACTATGACACAAAACCTATTGTCTACTATAAACTTAGAAAGAGACTTATATGACACGTATAAAACTATGACACAGAACCTATTGTCTACTATAAACTTAGAAAGAGACTTACATGACACGTATAAAAACAACTTAAATACAATAAATCTTAGTAGCGAACTTCCACGATTAACACATACATGCATACATAAAACCATATACACACCTGACATATATCCATATACCTATAATTGTACTATTTATAAAATTAAACTACAAGATAACATTGACTAGCAAAAGTTCTAAAACTGAAATTTTTTTTTAAGGATTACTGAAGGACAGAAAATCACAGCATATAACTAATTAAACACGTGAAAAAGATAAATAAGATCAATTAATGCAAGACATTTCAAATTATAATATAAAGTGTCTAAAATTATCAGCTACGTATAAATATACATAAAATAAGATATTAATACGTCTACTCGCACACGCTCATTCACACATCTACATACATTAACAATACATTAAATTAATTAAGCAGTAACATAAGCATCAGAAACATCACTACAGTCGCATGAAGCAGAAAGAAAATAAGCTACAGGTATTATAAAAGAGGAACCTCCGCAATAAATATTTTGTTTGCTTATATCAAACCCACATTTCAAGTTCATTTAAATATTTATAGCGTGAGTAAGTTGTTATCACATAATTTTTTGAATTTAGTGATTGAAATTGTATCTCTGGCTTCCTGAGGTAAGCAATTCCTAAGTTTGGTTGCGGTGACGATGAAATATGAAGCGAAAAATGAGTTGTGTTTTAGTGCTAGAAGCTTTCGTTGATCGAAAGAACGAGTGTTTGATGCATTGGGAGGTACGAAACGAGACAAAAGGTATCGAGGACATCCTGTTAAAAATAATTTCTCTAACAAGCAGATCTCGTGCAATGATCGTAGATTTTTTTAAATCAAGCCATGAAAGAGTGCGTCTGTATTTGGTGATATGGTCTTTCTTTTAAAGATTAAAAATACGCCGTACACAGTTGTTTTGTATTCGCTGAAGTCTCTGAGCTAGATCTTCATGCACTGAAGACTATATCAGCATAATAAACGCGTGAAATATTTTATGATTCTGTTAAAGTTTTCATCAATTTCGCAGGAAAATTTTTTTTTTAAGCCCTCTTAATGAATGTAAAGTGACATTTGTTTGTCTACAGATGTAAGTGGCATGCTCTCTCCATGCTAAAGTTTCACTTAATATTACACCTAGGTTTTGTACGGACTTTGATAGAGGAATCGGCTCGCCATCAAGTATGATATTAGGGGCGCTAGTGACATTTGGTGATGTGAGTAGTTTCTTGGATCCAATTATAATGCTCTGGGATTTCTTAGGGTTTAAATGTAGCCCGTGCTTTATTGACCATTCCAAGTTGTTTGATAATGTATGCTTAATTGTATTAATTGATGACGTAATATCACCGGGATGAGCTGGCAGGTATATTTGGAAGTCGTCTGCATAAAGATGGTATTCACAATGTTTTAGTATCTGAGGGAGGTCGTTAATGAAAATAGAAAATAGAAGGGGTCCCATAACAGAGCCTTGGAGAACTCCAATTTTAACTCTGCGCCAAGCAGATTGCTGTTCTCCGTAGACAACTATCTGATAACGGCCACACAAGTAACTTTTAATCCATTCTAACGATATTTCGGAGAAATTAAAATATGATTTTAGCTTGGCAAATAATAGCTCATGGCCAACGGAATCGAACGCTTTGCTAAAATCTAGTAATATCAAAATCGTTAGCAAACGGTTATCCATGTAATGTCTTAAGTCATCAGTGACCTGAAGAAGACCTTTCTGAAACCAGACTGATTGTCGACCATCAGGTTATTTTCAATAATGTGCCTTGTTATCTGTTGGTGTGCAATATATTCAAGGGCTTTGGAAATTGTGGGAAGAATGCTTGTGGGTATATAGTCACTAGCACATTGAGGTTTATTTGTCTTCGGGGTCGGTATTACCAAAGCAGATTTACACTGAGTTGGAAAGCTGCCTGTGATCAGCGAATAATTACATATTTTAGTTATTGCTTCCAAGATAAACGTCAAGGCCAGTGAATTTTTTCTAAAGTTGATTTTAAAAGTGTTCACTTTATCGTGAGCAGGCTTTAGTAAGAAATAGTCCTTGTGGAAAATGTTGTTATACTGAGTGCCCACGAATGTGGTTTGTTGTCCCTTTGGTGTGTACTATTGTCGTCTTGTTTCAGTTTTGTTTGGATGAGGCCAAGGAGTACCTTAAATGTATAACTTAAATGGATCATCAGAATGTTTGGAATTGTCAGTGAATGAACTGTACACAGCATGGTGCAGTCTAGCCTGCAGGTCACTGAACTGACGAATTTTTTGGCATCTTCTGATGGGGGGAATTAAAAGTGTTTTTATTGCTTTCTCTAAATCCCCTGCCACTCTTTAGCATTTCCGCCTTCAACTATATTTGACAATAAAATTTGAAAACAAAATACAGCTTACCATCCAATTTCTCCTTCCAACAAATTTTATCAAATAATCTTGAATGTGTTTGGAAACGTGTCACACTGTGAAACATTTTTTTTTTTTTGCTGGGAGAATATGATTTTAATAATTATTTAAAATTTATTTTCATAGTGATATATAGATTTTGTTTCTCCATGCAGTTCAGAAAGTAAGGAAAGTTGTAATTTATTTTCGCTTCTTTACTAAATTCAAATTTGATTTATCAGAGATATGTTACCTGCACATTAAATTTTAATACTTCTGAACTGGTAATATTACGTGCAATATTCCCCTAAAATGGCATTAATGCGCAGACAGCTTCTACATAAAAATTAATTAAATACTTCATAACCTACTTCGTTTCCAGCAATTGTTCGTTATTTTAATGTTCCTCGGCGTAAATTTTTGACGTGCACAATTCTGATTGGCTGAGACAGACAAACATCAAATAAACTTTAGAACCGGTTCAATCTTCAAAAGTTTGATGGAAACTGAAGCCATCAAACTTTTCCAGACAAATATGGCGACGTTTATGACGTTTCAATAACGTTTGAACTGGCCAACTTTATTTGACCAGACTTAATGGAAGCAGTTTGATGGAAACATTTGACAGTGTGAGAGGGGCTTTACGACATGAAAATGCCACTGAGTAATTGCTGCCTGCATACTAGACTGCACAGCGCTGTAGATACTGGCGCCTCAGCTGTGTGTTTATTGTCTGCTACTATAACGAGCAGGTGTAATCAGATTCATCTCAGGCACAAAATTATATCCTTGTTGGTGCGTTAAGGCGTGTCTACATTCGGACATGGACGTGTTCGAAACTCGGCGTCAAGTGACGTCACATTGACGCGGTCCGAATATGGTCTACAACTGCGTTGTCCGAAGTGAGCTTTCAGAATCTGACACTAGGTCGCACTAAATTCCGCATATTATTTGTTGTTACGTAGCGATCTTTAAATTTTCCGTATTAATTACTTATTTAATGTTTACGAAATGGTTTATTTGAATACTATTTGTATAATAAACGCCTTAACGGTTTTATTTTCAATACCCAACTGACATCCAATTTTTTTTAAACTAACGTTTTAAAAGTTCTAGCTTTCATATAAAATTGATCAAACCGAACGAAAACATCCCTAATTATTCATTACCATTTCATCATATTTGTATGGAGAAAGACCACCTTGCACATGTATTGTTTACATTAATAACGTAAACATTTCACGAATGCGAGCGAAAGTATCTGAAGTCTTCTTCTTTTTCCATCAGCTTTGGACACAACTTGGGACGAAAGTTCAGTTTTCCAAATGCTTCAACTTGCGACACATGGGACACGGCAGCTTGGGACAGCGCCATGACGTCAGAGGGTCGCGTGCGTTAATCAGCGCGTCCTTGTCCTAAGACACAGGTTGGGATAGCCTAATTGTAGACACGCCCTTACCGACTCTTTCATGGCTGGACTCATAAAATGTTGTAATATCACTGGGAAACTTACGTCAATCGTAAATATGATAGAAGCACACTCGTGTTTCAATAAATCAGTGAAATCCACTCCTGCATATCTTTACTTTGTTTGAAGAGGTAAATTTCCATCCGGTAGACTATTTGATATGTGCTTTTTTTTTGGATCTGGAAATTAAATGTTACGCCAAATATGTGAAATACTTTTGAAGTACATTAACCTTAATGAGTAATATCTATGGCTTTTATGTCTCAGGAATAATTCTCAAATGCACAAGGAAAGTGATGATGGGAAGATCGTGCTGATGGCCTGAAATCTCTTCCTGTTAAGTAATGATACTATTTTATCATAAATATAGTAGCATGACAAAGGTAGCTGATGATGTTCAATTTTGTTTAAGATGTAACACTTCAATATTTATGACTTTATGATAATTATTCCATGTCTCTAAATATCATTCAAATGCCAAACTTTAATGTAATGCATAAGATGCTTAACGAATGTTCAATGTGATAGGTGTATAATGATTTATTTTGAGAGTTGTGTTGTGTATATTATGCAAGTTTAATGATTATCTGTGGATCCTTTGCATGAATATTTGATTATGTGACGAGCACTACTTTAGTTTTTATCAAAAGAATTCGGCCACACCAGCTGGCCTATCATAATTTATTGATTTTCGAACAATAGTCTCTTGGAACAAAAACTTATTCATTCTAATTTGGAATCAATTAGAGGCCAGCATGAAAAAGAAGACAGTTCTGAGTATGGAATTTAATTTATCATATTTAATTAGTAAAAGTTAGATACGGCGGTAATCCTGATTTCTTCACGCACTACTGACATTCTGAACCTATATATATATATATATATATATATATTTAAAAGAAGAAATATGTCGACGTAAGCTGTATGATGAGCCCGGACGGAAGGAAAGACGGCCCATTGAAGGAGGACTTCTTGGTTGGGACTTGGCACAAAGGACGACGAGGTGTCTGGTGTTCGGAGAGCCAATTCTGCGAGAGGAGTGCTACTGGCTGCCAATCCTGGCGAGGTTCCGATTCTGCACCCACCTCCGCAGAGGACGAGTTCGCTGAGCACCACTCGGAGATGTGCTGTCCGTGGTGAGCGGGAGAGCTGTTCCTGGGTTCTACACCAGTGAAGGATGACTCCACGACATCGGCAGAGTTGCTGTTATTTTCCGCTGTCGACACAGCTAAGTCGTATTTTCCCCCAGGTAAAAGTAAACCTAATTATGACACCAGCACCAGAAAATTCTAATATTGGTAATTATGTTGACGTACAACGTGCAGTCTGGTGTTGTCTGTAATACCATTTTGAAAAATTATAATACCATAATATTCCATAGCTAAAGTTATGCAAAAGAAATATATAAATTAGAATTTATTTATTTCTACTTGTTTCCTGTGGAATTCACGTATCAGTATTAAAATTTATGTGGTTTTATTTGCTTCTATTGATTTACTATAATTAAGAATTCTATTGTTGCTTACTAGAAGTAATGGTCGAATTGTTTTAAAATTCATAGATAGTTCAAATCTGGATGAATATAATGATTTTCGTTTGGCAGCATCTATTTTAGCCGAGTGATATAATAAATATAACCTATCAGAATCATTCACATATGCAACTATATTTTATCATTACATTACAGATTCAGATCTTATATTATGTATCACAGAAATAATATTTTATTAGCCAAAACTTGTAACACATATCATAAGTGCTACAAAGATTGTTATCATTCAGTGAGTAAAATATAGGCATGAAAGTTTTAATTTTGAAATCATTCATTTTGCTTACTTGGATTTACTCCACAGCTCTCCATTATGTAGACTATCGCATTAGTAAATGCGAAATTAATCGGTGCGGTTGACGCTTTAAATAATCCACGTATTTGTCCCACGATATTTCTGTATTGCAAAGTTAAAACTATATATGTAGTTAATCGCGCTCACCAGTGAGGTAGACTCGCGTTTTTTTTTTTTTTTGTTAATTGGCTCTGCAGTGCATTGAAATAGAACTGAAAAGAATGGAATTATTGGAACACAACATGCTTCGCTGGCTATATGACATACATATTATTTTCGAAACGTGGTAGTAAGCAGTTATTCACAGTAGCAAAAATGCGTAGCACCAACAGTTTCCGACTCCACATTGCAATATTTGCAGCTTTATTCTTGCTAAGCTTGTACTATATATTATCCTATTGTCCTATTATCCTATACTTCCATCGTGGGTTAGCGTTTGTTGAGAGAGTAACAATGAGATATTATCCATAAACTATTGTGCTCAACACTGCAGTTTTTAAGTTCGATGCTCATGTTAGGCGAATTTTGAAATCAGGTGCACTATAAATGGCAAATTAAAGCACAGACACATTTTTAATTTTCCAATAAAATACGCTTCCTTTCATATTTACATCACATCACACAGGAACATGTTTTTGTAAGTGGATGTTTTGCGTTATTTATTATTCCACACAACCAGGAGAAAATTTCGCTAATTCTTTCAAAGAGATCCAAGTCATAAATTGAACAACTTTTAAGTTACATTCCCTGCCGATTCGCATTTTGTTCACGATCCCTTGTCGACTTTGTATCCTAACAATCCTATAGGCTGTCCATGGTAATGTGCGCACTTTGTATCCTAACAATCCTATAGGCTGTCCATGGTAATGTGCGCACTTTTGACGTCCTAATTAGTTTTTCTCTTCAGCCAATTTTTTATCCATTGATCACTTTTTAAAATAAATATTGTCATGTAAATACACAGTGTGTATATTTCACCCCGCTTGGAAGTTAACGTCTAAGGTTAGAAAAAAAAGTATTTATTATTCCAAAAGTGCTCACTTTACCGTGGATAGCCTATACTAGAAAACAAGGACAGAATGTTGTACCACCTGGTCCGGTGTTAAACTCGTTACTCATCGATACAGCAGTAAATGTACAAACAGATTAGAATACTGCATAGAAAATAGTACTGTGCAATATAGCTATAGGCTATTCATGGTAAAGTGAGCTCTTTTGAAAGCCCTCTCATTTGGAATAATAGTCAATAAATATATTTAATTTCTGCCTCAGACGTTAACTTTGGAGTACGGTGGAATATACACACTGTGTTTAATACTTACATGGTAATATTTATTTTAAATTGTGGTTAAGGGGTAAAAAGTGGTTGAGAGGAAAAATTAACGGCCTCAAAAATGTTTACTTTACCGTGAACGTACTTTAGCCACGTGTTCTTTTTTTGTGAAAAAAATTCGGAAAACGTGTTAGTTCATAAACGATTACGTGGTTGGAGGATATGAACTCTAACGCGCCTGAGGTGTCTGCCAGCCAATCAGGGATGTTCAGCGTGGAAGTATGGCATGCCCAGTGAAATATAAAGCGAGCGGGTGAAGAAATTTTGGCAGTTAGTCGAGGTGTTGAGAGCCGTTGAGGATGATTGAGGTGAGAATGGAGCGGCACCGGAATGCTTGGGCGGGGGAGGGGGGGGGAGGGGGCGATCCCCGAGGAAGCCCCGCCGATCCGCGGCATCGTCCGGCACGATTTCCCGCTTGCGGGAGTCCGGGAGCGACCCGGCCGGGGATTGAACCCGGTTCGCATTGGTGGGAGGCGAGCAGGCTAACCGCTCAGCCACGGTGGCCCCCCCCCCCGATCGGTGAGAAGGTCCAACTGCAACGTTACTCTTACGTCTGAAGGAAAGATATGAAATTGGAAGGACGAGAAGATCAAGGGTTTACAAATGTTTTCTATCGACCGGGGACAGCTTATATATAGGACCTGTTTTTCGCGAAAAAAAAATTTCACGACTAGATGTACTCAAAAACATTACTTCAGAACGAGATGTTAACTCGCAAGCGTCATAATTGTTTGGCCGCTAATAACAGACCTACAGTGTCGGAGAAACCTAATTATCATTGGCCAGTCCAGTAAGAAAATGTCTTCTCACAGAGACACGCTGCAAGTAAGCAAAACAATACTGCTGGTATGCTCGTAGGGTATTGAAATCTAGCATGTTCATATTTTCGCGAAAACAGGTGGCCTTATTTATATATGTAAAATGTATAAAAGTGTGTTTATGCATTGATTATTAGGCACGTCCAGGAGAGCTCTGAGCCGGTAAAAGACCCGCAGGAAAACAAACGCGAATCACGTGGTCTATTGTAAAACTGGCTACACGCTGGGGCAGAAGCCAATGGACACAAAGCTAAGACTGGAAAATGCATAGGGCAGTGGTGTCTAGTAAACAAGGCGTTTAAAACACGACATTTTCCGGTCCATAGCCGAAATAATAATTTACTCCTGTATTCTATTTACATTTTTCCCACATTTACATAATTCCGGTGTTACATTCCGCCATTTTATTACACGTTTTTTATTTGTATATATGCACATATACACATTTACATTATGTTTTTGAATAACATGTAGAATTTCATATCACAGCATATGTGGACTCACGTAAGCCAAATGCTCTTGTAATATAATTTTCTGGAAAGGTCATCTAGTATTTTTTAATGTTAAGTTGAAGTTTGGCAAAACTACGCAGGGAGCCGCAGGCAGCCATGCGTACATAATTGCAATACAGGTTGCATACCACGAAGGCGAACGGAATTAGCATGCTACGCTGAAAATCAACTACAAACACTTCTGGCAGACTTTACTACTCAGTTGCTAATCTCCAATTGTTCATGTAGTGTAGCAAACGTGTACTGACAAGCAACCACTAGCGGCTCCCACGTACCTCGAGTGTGTGTTGTCCTATGTGCAGGCGCTCTCCGCAGGGCGCGCCAGCTCCGTGTCTCTTCGTGGTATGCAACTTGCAGTGCACGCAGGTACGTGTGGCTGCGGACTCCCGGCGTTGTTTTGCCTAACTTCAACTTAACATTAAAAAAATACTAGACTACATTCTCAGGAAATTTGTTACTAGAATTTTTTTTGTTTCTATTAGTTCATAGATCCTGTGGTTTGAATTCTGAAATGTTAATCAAAAACAGCTTACACATGTAAAATAAATAGCCAGCACCCATCTTCCTCGTTGAAAATGTTTATTACTTTTTCTTATTTGGTTTTCTTGTGAGATAGTGAAACTCTTTTTTTGCGCCTGCCGCGTGGGAAATGTAAGTACCACAATGTCGCCCGGGGGAAGTGAGGGCAAATATGGATGACGTGGGATTTGCAATGACGGCCGGGCTGTGAGGCTTAGCGGTAGCTTTCCCCCACAGAGGATATCGAAGCTCTTTTTAAATGACGTTTCAAAACGCGCGGCTCAGCCAGCGGGCTTGCAGGGGTAGGAGAAGAGGCGAGCTTATCGCTGGATTTACACTCACCGCAGAGAGGTTCGTGCCGTAATTTACGTGTGGCATTAAGATAAACGCGTGTCACGGATAAGTCGCACGCCTCTCACGCAACGTCGTATAATAAAAGACTACGAAGAAGATAAATTAATGTGTTACTAGGGATGACAGTATTTCCTAAAACCGGTAAACAAAAAAACTTGAGATAGTATCCGTTCCATCTTTTTCTTACAAATCTTCTCAACGTATATGTTTTTACCAGACTTAAAATCAAAGCTATAGACACAACATAGAATTCCTTTTTTTTTTTTTTTTTTTTTTTTAATTTCTATGGTTTCAATTATACCTGTATTTCCCCATGTGGGATTGGCATTATGAAATAAAAAATCAGATGATATTTGAATGCGGTTTGTCATGTGAAACTAATCATATAAGAAAAATTATTTGGATTTCAAAATAGATGTTAATCTGTTCGCTGTGCCTTGACTACATCGGTTTTCAAATATCGACCCCGAAGATTGTGTTGTTGAGGAAAATACGTAAATCCAAGATGGCGTGGATACGTTCCCCGCAATGAAAGTGTATCTCACTTTATTATGTCGTTGAGACCGAAATTAATGTTTTATTACCAGTCGCCAGGAACACATCTGGGCCCGAGTTAAATGGAGATCTTAAAAAAAATTAAGAATCTATTTATAATTTCTCAATTTACTTATAAAACTAATAAGTACACACAGCTACTATTTAGAACATTAAATTACACACATATATATGGGTTAATTATATACATATATATAATTAACACTTATTATTCAGTGAGCGTAGTATATAATGCCAATCTCATGTTTAATTAATGTCCTTATCATTGTCTTTGTACTTGCTGCAGTCATTTAATCCGCGCTGTGACGGTTTGTGCCTACATATACAGGGCGAGTTCCTGTGTCTCAATATCTCCTGAATGAATATGGTAAAATAGACCTCCACAATATGTTTAAAAAGGGATTGGGTTTACTGCAGTGAAAGTTTCTTACTAAGGTTGACTCCATGTATTATAGCAAATTCATAGTACAAAAACGTTTCCCCAAACTATACAATAAAAGTCTTGTAAAAATAGACTCTATATAAAATAGTGTCTTCACCTGAATTACACCAAATGAGTATTTAAATTGATTACATAATTTTCATTAAAATGGCGGCAAGCTCCCCCTTTTTTTCTTTTTTTTTCCCTTCAAATATCACAGGAACAGAAGTTCCTCCCTACATCAGAACCCTGCGCTGTCTTCCCAATCCTGGACGAGACCAAATCATTTATACCATTTTCCAAAGCTTCTAGAATGTTTAGAAACGTTCTTCGTCCGGAAGTTACCTTGTGGAGGCCACGTCGTCAAGGCGATGGTCGGTGAAGAAAAGGGGGGGGGGGAGGGGTGTGGTCGGACAGCGAGGCTTCGCCAGCTGCCGCTGAGCGCGCGGCATGCATTTGCAGAGCAGAAGTCATCCCAGCTGGATGTGAGAGGAGGGGGCCAGTCGAACAGTCCCAGCAGCACCAAAACCAAAGGAATGCCGTTACTACGGTCCACTCTGTGTAAATTCTCCATTTTAAGGTTCCGTTGTATTAACTTAGTCCGATGTGCAGGGACTACCGTCACAACATATTCAATCAATCTTTGTACTGCCGTCATTACAAACGTCCGTCACTCACTCACACACACACACACACACAATCTCTCCGGTACCCCGACACTCGCAGACGTCACCCTTGCTGGTCACCGCCATCGCCGCTTGTCGCTTCGCTGGCATCGCACACTTGGCACTAAGGCTCCAGACTATCGACAAACCGCGGACTTATATAGACCAACTGCCCCGCCCAGAAGGTTCCTCGCGATCCGGGTAGCGATGAGGGAGGGCGAGGGAGATGACCAGAACTTTCTTGAAGCAGTGGCCCAAAGAGGTTCGCTACTTCGAGGAGAGGAGGAGGCAGGAGTCCAGATAGGATTTAGCGCGGTAAGTGTTCGCGTGATGCGGCGGCCCTTTTAGTAGCTCCGCGCTGTCATCGCTGATATGACCAAGCGCCCTTCAAACACTGCGCTTCGCACGCTCGAGCAGAATGGGCAAGGGAAGGGACGCGGGGAGGTCGCTTGTAACAACATTTTTAATTGGTCGATAAACGTTTTATTCAAATAACAACAACAACAATTACAAGAATGGAAACAAACAGTCTCAAACAAAGGAACATTGGTGCAAGTAAACATGCCAGCATACAAATAACACTCTTCTGTTGAAACGTAAGTAGCTGGAAATACACAGAAACGCAACTGAAACAGACGGAGAATGACAGTGAGTAACCAGTTGGGGAAAATAGCCGGAACCCCAAAATGACTAAATAATTATAATATAACACATGGAACAAGGAGTTAATAACGGACTATACAGAAAATACAGTAATTTGTAGACCAGGAAATGAACATCAAGAAGTTAAAGAAAAGTCTAATATATAATGCAAGGTTCTATGGCACTATCGAACCTTAGACGTGAAGTGTTGTAGAAAAAAGCGGAAACTGAATAAATAGTAAATTAATGAAGACAAATCTGATGAGTAAGTGTTTCAGAAAACAAAACTGATGAGTAAGTGTTTTAGAAAACAAAACTGATGAGTAAGTGTTTCAGAAAACAAAACTGATGAGTAAGTGTTTTAGAAAACAAAACTGATGAGTAAGTGTTTCAGAAAACAAAACTGATGAGTAAGTGTTTCAGAAAAGAAAACTGATGAGTAAGTGTTTCAGAAAACAAAACTGATGAGTAAGTGTTTCAGAAAAGAAAACTGATGAGTAAGTGTTTCAGAAAACAAAACTGATGAGTAAGTGTTTTAGAAAACAAAACTGATGAGTAAGTGCTTCAGAAAACAAAACTGATGAGTAAGTGTTTCAGAAAACAAAACTGATGAGTAAGTGTTTCAGAAAACAAAACTGATGAGTAAGTGTTTCAGAAAACAAAACTGATGAGTAAGTGTTTTAGAAAACAAAACTGATGAGTAAGTGTTTCAGAAAACAAAACTGATGAGTAAGTGTTTCAGAAAACAAAACTGATGAGTAAGTGTTTCAGAAAACAAAACTGATGAGTAAGTGTTTTAGAAAACAAAACTGATGAGTAAGTGTTTCAGAAAACAAAGCTGATGAGTAAGTGTTTCAGAGGCATTCGGCCCTGTATAGTCATAGGTGCAGAGAGTGTCATAAGCATAAAAATGAGAAGAAAAAAAAACAAACATGAAATCACAGGTAGGCGGTGGCAGTGACATCACAGTACTCACGTACACAAAGATGAACTGGCAGGGCGGTCTGTTTGATGTGGTGCCTACTAATTATCTGATTGGCTGTGAGAGGCTCTGGGAACGGGTCTTTCGTCTGATTAGCTTTTGCATGCGGAAAATCGTTACCTATTTATTGGGCTGCCGGCTGGCAACCGACTTACCGCGTTCTGCACTGAGAAAAAAAGGTTTTGTTGAATCAAACAAGATTTGTTTGGTGCAACCGAATTATTCGTTTGCATAGGGGCAATGAATTATATTTTGTTGCTGAAACCAAATGGTTTTGTTATTCTCATTCAGTTGCCCCAAACTGTAGGATTTGGTTGGTACAACTAAAGATTTGTTTGGTTACACGTAATTACATTGAACAGTTTGGGCCGATCAGTTCGACCGGGTTTCGTACCTAGAACGCCTCCGCCCGAGCTCTACGCCTTGGTAGTATCAGCAAATGGGACCGCTGATGACGGCGGGAAGTTTTTAATTAATATGTTGATAATATTGGGCAACGTTTGCAAACAAATATTTCAAGTTTTACAGCTTTGCTTGTCAGTTTCTTGTTGCATTGTTTTATTAATGTGTTTATACGATTGTTAAGCGTCAGTAGATGCACTAACATGCACGGCTACTATCCTAATTATCACAAAAAAAATACAAACTAACGTCTGAGCTGTATTTTCGAACGAAGGCAGTCAAATGAGTGGTCAAACAAATATATATATATATAGCTGAGTCAACAAGATATTTAGTTGACAGTTTAATTTTTTTTTGGCCCAACACCGAGATTTTGTTTGTTCAAAAATATGTTTCGTTAGACAAACAAAAGTAATTTTGTTGCTTTTCAAATTTGGTTTGCTCAACAATACATTCCGTTACGCGACTAAATATATATTTGGCCCTATAAAAACAAATATTTTATAACCAGTGACACCATATTGCTGGGGAGCGTCGCGGTCTTGAGAATCGATGGAGGTGAAAGTGAGGTGAGTATGGTGCAGCACCGGAATGCGATAGAGAAGGAAAACGGGAGATAACCGAGAAAACCAGCTGAACAGAGGCATCGTCCGACACGTTTCCCAAGAGCGAAAATCCGGGAGTGGCCCGGCCGGGGAATGAACTCGGTTCCGGTAGGTGGGAGGCGAGTAGTCAGACCACTATACCACCGCTACACTGTAAAAAAAAACGGTAAAATACCTGACAAGTGTAAGGTAATATTCGCAAACTTGTGTGGGAAACATTGTTTTCCTTGCGAGTAAGGTAAAATTACTGCACTCTGGAGTAAAATTCACGTGAATGGTAGTGGAAAATCCCATACATGGATTGGAAAATTTCCTTACGATGTGTGGATATCCTAGTCGATTTGTAACTATTTGAAAATTGTATAATATATATTTTTACCTTAAAATAATATTTTTTTTTGTCTTGTCATACAAGCTGTCCAACATGGTTCTTTATATGTAAGGTATGGTTATTGCACTCTGGGGTAAAATGCACGTATATAGCGGTGGAAAATCCCATAAATAGATGGCAAAATTGAATTACGATGCGTGCATCATTTCAACATTTTCTCAACAAATGGGAAGACGGGCGGAAGAAACAATCCTTAAACACACTAATATTCACCTATGCTGTCATGTTGTCGTCGTGGTGTAGTTGATAGCGCGTCGGCCTATCGCGTTAGAGGACAATGGTTCCCGCCCACCCACCAGCAAATGTCTGTTGATATTCGTCACAGGATATAGATATTGGAAAATATAGCAGTACTAATGCCCCGTGTATTTTTTAATATAATTTTATTATACAATATAGTTAATTAATTGTAATGTAAATTTACTCGACATTTGAAAGGTAATTTTACAATACATGTAGAGGTGATTAGATTCCCTTAAATGTAAGGGAATTTCACCTCAAATATTTGTTACAGTGTAGTAGAGATAGCGGTGTAAGCAACTGTAATCTGAAGTACTCTGTCGTGACACGCTGATGTTGAGTACGGTTCATGAACCACGCAACGTTTATGGCCGAAAGTTATGTAAATTAAGTTAATTATAGCATTGATATGATACATTATTACTATAAAACTCTAGAACTACACTTTCACTTGACCGACAGAAAGCGATGAGGCCCATGGCAATGATAATTTTACATAAGACTGAGGAACACACAACGTGCTTACAAATAGATCTTAAGCAGGACTTTAAAATGTGCTAATTTTACTGTGGACACCGTGTAAACAGGGATGAGCCGTCAACTGTAGCAACGGCCAATGGACAGCAAACTGAGGCTTGTGTGCTGCAAGAACGACTGCGGAGTCCAGCAGTAGTGTGTGGCCAAGTGTTGCGAGGCAAGATGGTGCTTGCTCGGTGCTGTACACCGGCGCCCCAGTAGTAAACCAGGGTGGAGCTGGGAAAAAATGAAAGTACTGCGGCCACTCACGAGAAAACGGCGAGGCACCCGTTACACGCGTGTTGTGACCTTGGACCCACTAAAACAGTGTAAAAAAAATCTGAATTAAAATTCCCTTACTTGTAAGGGAAGCTAATTACCTCTACATACAAGGTCAAATTACTTCTTAAATGTATAGTAAATTTACATAACAAGTAATGTACTATTCCCCAATCGTATGGGAAAAGTACCTGACAGAAGTCGGGGGAAAATCCCATGCAAGTAAGGGGAAATGAACTATATTGTATAATAAAATTATACTTAAAATTACCCCGGAGTAATAGCAAGTGTTGATTTTTTCATTACCTATATCAGCTGACGAATAGTAACCGAAACCTCAACATTAAAGTACTCGACACTTGCTGGTGGGTGGGCGCAAACCACGGTCCTCTATCACGGTGGGTCGATGCGCTGTCAACTGCACCACGACGACAGCGTGACAGTACCACTGAATATTAGCGTGTTAAAGGAGTGTTTCTTCCGCCCGTCCTCTCACTTAGCTGTTGAGACATTGCTGAAGAGATGCACGCGTTGTAAGGTAATTTCCCCATCCATGTATGTTATTTTCCACTACCATGTACAAGAATTTTACTCCAGAGTGCGGTAATATTACCTTACCTGTAAGGGAAATACTGTTTCCCTCCAGAAGTTTGCGGATATTGCCTTACACTGGTCAGGTAATTTTGCCAATATTTTATACACGGTATGTTTGAGCGGCTGGTATGTAAACTAGTAAACGATTAGGTATAGCCCAGAACAAAAAACCTAGCTTACCTTGCAACAGTTCTCCACAAGCCGCTGGATTCTAGCTTGTTGCTGAATGAAATCCGCCAACATTTTCGGGCCTCAGTAATAATATCTGGAGCGTTAAAAAAAAAAATTTTTTCCACTTAAAATTTTTTATTTTTTTCAACGCTACACATTAATTTTCACCATTGAAATGGTGATATTCACGCGAGACAGCGTGAATAGCTGCAGCGCTGGCGAAGTGAGTGAAGAGGCTGTGTTAGGCACGGTGGCCTGATCTGTAATGAGCCTGGCCTCAGCTCACTCAATGGATAATCGGACCTAATTAGCGGAGCCCAGATCCGGGCAGCCTCATTAACGCCCTTGATATCTCCTTGGAGAGGAGGGTGGGGGGAGGGTCGCTAATCAGGAGACTGGGGCGGGCGTGTGGTTTTAACCCTACCCCCATTCCCCCCCCCCCCCCCGTCTTTCACCGTCGTTAGATATTCCACAGCACGATGGTGGAGCATCGTGCTGTTCATCAGACTCCGGACATTTGTTTCTAGCGAAAATGCTTCAGGATTATTTGAATTTCATAACACTTCAGTTCAGATATAACTACGTTCGACACTGGACGCTTTAGAGGCGATGATTTAACGAGGGAAATATTTAGAGACCTTCAAAATTCGCGTTATTGTTTGCCATTAGGCTAAACTTCACAATGCGTCGGTTCTCCATTGGCTGCTGCATATATGAGAAGTCACTCCATTTTTTTGGCTCGGTTGCACTTGATTGAACTACACATTGTGTAGTGTTCATTTATTGGCTTAGAGTTACCCAGGGCGTGTCAGATAAAGTATGGTCCAGTGACAAACTTATTGCAATGTACACGCTTGTGAAGCTTAACGTGTTCCCAAATAACAAAGCTAATTTTGCACGTCTCTAGAAATACTGCATACACTGATTGTTGAATTCATCGCACTTTACACACGTCATACAGCTTCCTTTCGTTATTAATCTTCATGCATGTGTGAAAATACTATCAAACTTTATTGGGCCAGAAATGACTGATACTCTACAAAAAAAATTTTGTGACGTGTCTGAAAAAAAAAAAAAAACTTAAAGGAATCGTGTGGTAATCCAATAAAAAAAGTTAAACTTTTTGTGTTATCAAATATATGTTGGTATGTTGATTTCTAGTGTATAGGTGTTTGAAATATACTTACTCGTCAGATGAATTCGTGAATATTCCACTCTGTAGGAATAGCTGCCTAGTTGAGGAATTATTTATGACTCCTTGTGTCACAGCTAGGCGGAAGTGGAGGATGGAGAAATTTGGACGACACTTATAAACTGGGTCTTGAGAGCCAAGGGGGGCGAATCGAGGTGAGTATGGAGCGGCGCCGGAATGCGACTGTGGGAGAAACGGGAGATCCCCGAGAAAACCCGCTGACAAGTGGGTTCTTGCGGCACGATCAAAACGTGCGAATATCCGGGTGCGAACCCGCCGGGAATCGAGTGTGAAGTTAGCGCGCTAGCCGCTGCGCCACAGCGGCTCCCAGTCAGGCCCGGGTGGTTCAGCCAACAGAGCAGTGCTGTGCTTACAAAGCTGGCACGCTCTCGGGTGGAGTGTGGTTCGATTTCTACACCGACTATATGGATGTCTGATTATCATCGTTTACCGAAGTCGCTCCAGACCAGTTCTTGGGAGATGGTTCCTTGATACGGTCTCCTCACGGTCAAGTGAAGATTTTGGAATCTACAGTCGCGCCTGCCCAAGAACGGACTTGGCTCAGGCTACTCAAGTGAAAGAGAGCGGCAGAACGACTTGTAAAGCACCAACCACAAGGTAGCTGGCAGGCGGCCAAACGAATCTGCAGGCACTCCCTTCCATCTGCCTTACTACCGTAGTACATAGTTCCCTTTTCTTGAGGAGAAGCTACCTGACGTTGGCAGAGCTCCCAAGTACTAAGTTAGATCCAGTAGTACAAGACGAGCAGAAAAATTATCAGGGCTTCTAAAAGTGGTCAATCAGCCACGACATTATCGCACCGCTCCTGATTGTCCGAGCAACGATCGCCCCACCAAGTTGAAGAGGGTCTGGTTCCCGGCAGGATTTTCGCACTTGAGAATCGTGCCTGGCGATGCTGCTAGTTGGCGGGTTTTCTCCGGGATCTCCCGTTTGCCTTACCCTTTCATTCCGGCGCTGCTCCATACTCACCTCGCTTCACCCTCATCGGCTGTAAACACCTCGTTGTCAAGAGTCATTCGAAGATCTTCAACCCCCTCTAATAACTTCTATCTACTGACAGCTAAACAAAACATCTCCGAGGCATCGTTCAATTCCGTATATATATATATATATATATATATATATATATATATATATATATATATATATATATATATATATGTGTGTGTGTGTGTGTGTGTGTGTGTGTGTGTGTAAAGATACATAACAACTCACACTATGACACTGCACCTAGAACAGTAGGAACTGCACAGGAATTAGTTACACATGTGTGAAGGCTTATCGTCTGCACTAAAGGAAGTGTTCCAAATGCCCTCCATCAGCACGAACACATGCATCAGCCAGCCACAATACGGTTACGTAGTGTGCCCACATCGTCCACTGGGGTTGCACACACAAGTGCCTTCAAATGTCCCCACAAGTAAATGTGTAGTGGATTCAAAATCATGGCTCCTCGGCGGGGCTGGGATGGGGCTGCCAATAACAGTTGCGATGGCATTCCACAGTAACATGATCCAGTTCGTGGGCCATACAGTGTATGTTATGTATTCCGGGATGTAGTAAAGCAACTAAGCGTTTGCGGACCAAGTTCATTGCAAATTTTTTCATCCTCTAGAATTGAGGAACGTTTCCCCGAAGACGTTTCTTGCAATTTTGTAATATCCTGTAACTAGAGACCTGAGGAATTCGCGGAATCATTTCAGGGCAAGATAGAATTCAAAATACGTGTGTTCATATAATATGATTGATTGGTCGACACGGTGTTTGAAACCTGGAGAAGGCTTGCCAAATAGTTGCCTTCCACTGTGACAACAGACAACTAACGTGCAGTTTATATCGGCATATTTGAACATACGACTGTAGAGCCAGCCTGCAGCTCATTGAACTCGCTCATTTTTAGGTCTTTAGGACACTATATAGCATATCTCATCACTAGAGTTGAGAGACTTGGGGGCCCAAACAACGAGGTCGTGATAGACGATGAGGGTGGAATGATATGAGAATGAAGCAGCACCGGAATGCAAGGGGGAGGGAAACGGGAGAACCCCGAGAAAACCCACCGACCGGCGCGATTCCCACTTGCGAAAATCCGGGCGTGAGCCGCCCTGAGATTGAACCAGGTTTGCCTTGGTGGGAGGCGAGCAGTCTAACCGTGGGCGAGGGGAAAAATGAAAAGAACAATAGTACAGATAGGGAGGGGACTGGGAGCCTTCGGGTTCGTGGGCGGGGCCATTCGACCGTTGGGTGCCATGCCGGACCGGCCGAAAGGCTACTTAGCTGTGTGCGGGCCCGACGGCGTCTGGTCACGCGGGCGGATTCGTGGGAATCCCGGTCCCTGGTGTGTTCCGGCGGGGGCGGCGAAACGGGGGGCGGCCGAAAGGGATACCCGTCGGGGAGCTGTCTCTGTCCGGGCAGAATAGCTCACCATCTGCCTAGCAAGTGTGAATGATGCTTTTGAATATAAATAGAATTTGTAGTTTAAATTACGGGCGCCCAGACAAACAGCCGTCCTCCCACAAAAAAAAATGTGAATTTATATAATTTATATAGAGGGACCTGCAAAATTCGCGTTATTTTTTTACATCAAGCTAAAACTCATGGTACTATATATACTCGAGTCGGCATCATTTCTCCATTGGTTGATACATAAATGTTAAGTAACGCCCTTCCTGAGTGAACTGCACGTGATTGGTGCACACAATTGTGAAGTGTTCATTTATTGGCGCAATGTTACCCGGGACGAGTCAAATACAGAATGGTCCAATGACACACGTATTGCAAAGGGAAAGTGTTTAAAGCTTATCATGCCCTCAAATAATAACGCTAATTTTGCAGGTCTCTACTTATATACTGTTTGTTAAATTGCAGTAGTAATTATAGAATTGAACACCCTGGATGGCTGTACTGCTAAGAGTAGGGTTAATGAAATAAATGTAAAAAAAAGTCTAACCGCTCACCCACCGCGGCTCCCTCATCACGAGAGACCCGTAAATTTCGCGGATTCATTTAGCAACAAGCTAGATTCCACAACACCTTGCGTCCTCGAGCCTCAGTTAGTTGTTCATTGGCTGATGCTCCGGATTTACCCCAGACCACGTAACTCGCGATTCGGTAGTGTTATTCGTGCTGATTTAGTTATTGGCTCAAATACTTCTAGAGCGTGGCTAAAAACTCCGTTCCAATCAATAACATAGTCAAATATATATATACGTGTTTAAAGTCTAACTTGTCCCCAAATTAATTCGCGAAATTTCCATGTGTCTACTCATCAGTAGGGACAGGTTTTTTTCGCGAAAATATTCATGGCCATGCTAGACTTCAATATCCTACGTCCACAACGATAACTTCCTTTGGTTATTGGCCGCGTGTCTGTATGAGAAAGCATGCTCTTATTTGACTGGGCCAATCGTGATAAAGTACTCCGATACTGAACGTCCATGATTCGCGGGCGGACACACCCTGAGGCACGTGACATCTATAAGTCATCCAACCACAAAAGTGCGTGTAAAAAAAAAAGTTTTTGGATTACAACTGGTCTTGAAACATTTTTTGCGAGAAACACCTGCCCCTATCCACGAGTCTCCAGTGCTATGTCAGTTCCCTTCAAAGGTGCAGTCATCTTGTTTGTGAGACGTCCGGCGGTGTTTGCTCTGTAATACCAAGTACAGGAAATACGTATTTCATGGAGCCTGTGGTGCGTGGTTGCCTACACTCGGCCCACCAGCCAATCCACGAATCACTGTAGAACCTCTGCATAACAAAAGTTAAGGGAACAAATTCCTGTGTGTCTGTTATTGAGGGAGTTGTTTATGGAGAGATGATTTACACTGTGTTTCTATGTTTCATTGCGCAACCAATTTAGAATGTAATTGCTACTTGTATTGAATTGTATTGGCTATGTTGTATTTTTCTGTAAGAAAAGTATTACATTTGTTTTATTTTGAGCACTTCAATAATAAATATTCTTACGGCAATAATAATATTTAGTACAAAGCAAGTGAGCTAATTTATAACAGCTTCTAAAGCACTTAAAACAACTTTATGACACACATGTGAAAAATATAGTTTTTTTTTTACAGTTTTAAATATTTAGTAAAAACAGGAAGCAATATAAGGGAAATTACACACAATTAGACATTTTAGTCTTTGTTATAAAGAGGTTTTGAGCCGGAAAGGGAAAGTAATTTATTATAAAGAGTAGAAAATGCTTTGCGTTATATAGGCTACAGTTGTGACCGGACAGAACAAAAATTTTGTTACTGAGAGTTTTTTATTAGTAATAGGTTCGCCATATATCTAGAGGTTTTGCTGTTGAATGACGCTGGGTGCGTGTCTGACAAAACTTGGGCGCCAGTACAGTAGCTTATTGCTACACTCTAAGATATTATTCACACATGTACTAGATGAGTAGTGTATACGTAGAGTAAGAAAGAACGGATGGTACATTTGTTCCCTAGACATTCATGCTGGCGTTCCTACATTTGCTCAGGAAGCAGTCAAATGGGCCACTAACTTCTCAACTCTCTATAGAAGCGACGTTTAACATTCCATATTTGTAACCAGATGAATTACACTATTTACATACAATATACAGCTTAAAATCTTCCAGTTCAGTTTTTTTTACAGCGTAGGCCAACTTGTTTTCCGCGAAAAGATTTGCGCGGAGCAAGGCCTCTATATCTTATGGGAACGTTTGCATTCTTCATTCGGCTATTGACCTCTTGTATTTGTGTGAAGAAAGAGTCTGTTACGTGAGGGAGCCGATCAGAATTAAGTTTCCCAAACACTGAGCGTCCGTGATTTGCGGCCAGATAGATTAGACGTGTAGCAATTCAAATGATCCAATCATAAAAGTGATTCTGAATTAAAGTGTTTTGCAACACAGTTTGCTCTGAAACCTTTTCGCGAAAAACAACTCCTCCTACTTATTGCCTTTAATTACATTTATAAACTGATGTGCTCTTTAGTATATAATAACGTACAAGTTGAGGTTAGGCAAAACTCAATGGTGAACACTATTTATCTCTTTATCGTCCCTATACTGAAATAATATAACTTACATCTCGTTTATAAACATTTTAGTTATAACTCGGAGAAGTTGTAATTATATTAATTGGTTACATTGTGTTAATTATAATTTATTTAGTTGTTTACTTTAAGCCACGCCACGATACCTAGTCCATAAGGAACGTCGTCACCTTAAACATGATGCCGAAGGCCGATGACTAGACGTATCTCGGCGGATGGCACACCATCTCTGGACATCTTCCTGGTGCAGTGTCTCGAAGGTATAAGACCTCGTTCGCCATGTTTCCAGCCGTATCTCGGCGGATGGCACACCATCTCTGGACATCTTCCTGGTGCAGTGTCTCGATGAAATAAGACCTCGTTCGCCATGTTTCCAGCCGTATCTCGGCGGATGGCACACCATCTCTTGACATCTTCCTGGTGCAGTGTCTCGAAGGTATAAGACCTCGTTCGCCATGTTTCCAGCCGTATCTCGGCGGATGGCACACCATCTCTGGACATCTTCCTGGTGCAGTGACTCGATGAAATAAGACCTCGTTCGCCATGTTTCCAGCCGTATCTCGGCGGATGGCACGCCATCTCTGGACATCTTCCTGGTGCAGTGTCTCGAAGGTATAAGACCTCGTTCGCCATGTTTCCAGCCGTATCTCGGCGGATGGCACACCATCTCTGAACATCTTCCTGGTGCAGTGTCTATGAAATAAGACCTCGTTCGCCATGTTTCCAGCCGTATCTCGGCGGATGGCACACCATCTCTGGACATCTTCCTGGTGCAGTGTCTCGAAGGTATAAGACCTCGTTCGCCATGTTTCCAGCCGTATCTCGGCGGATGGCACACCATCTCTGGACATCTTCCTGGTGCAGTGTCTCGATGAAATAAGACCTCGTTCGCCATGTTTCCAGCCGTATCTCGGCGGATGGCACACCATCTCTGGACATCTTCCTGGTGCAGTGTCTCGAAGGTATAAGACCTCGTTCGCCATGTTTCCAGCCGTATCTCGGCGGATGGCACACCATCTCTGGACATCTTCCTGGTGCAGTGTCTCGATGAAATAAGACCTCGTTCGCCATGTTTCCAGCCGTATCTCGGCGGATGGCACACCATCTCTGGACATCTTCCTGGTGCAGTGTCTCGAAGGTATAAGACCTCGTTCGCCATGTTTCCAGCCGTATCTCGGCGGATGGCACACCATCTCTGAACATCTTCCTGGTGCAGTGTCTATGAAATAAGACCTCGTTCGCCATGTTTCCAGCCGTAATATTGATCCGTGTTGAATAACAACCGGCCCTGCATTCAAACAGTTGGAGGGGAAATTGTTTTAAGCTCTTAAGGCTTGGTTCCACTTCCTCGTGATTGGTTAGAGCTCTTGCAATCAGGCTAGCATGCATGTTGAAGCAGACTGTAGAAAAAATTGAGGTAATATTTCCTTACATGTAAGGGAAGTTAATTACCTCTACATTCAAGGTAAAATTACCTGTCAAATGTGGAGTAATTCTAAATAACAGGTAAGTTACGATTCCCTCTAAACTTACGGAAAAAGTACCTGACAAAAGTGGGGGGAAATCCCATACAAGTAAGGTAATATTAACTGCATTGTATAATAAATTTATACTTAAAATTTCACGGCGTATTAATACTGTTGAATCTTTTTATTACCTATCACCTCGGACGAAGATTGACCGAAATCTGAACTCGTAACATCCTCGACACTTGTTGGCTGGTGGGTGCGAGCCATTGTCCTCTAACACGATAGGGCGATGCGATATCAACTACACCACGACGACAACATGACAGTACGAGTGAATATTAGTGTGTTGAAGGATCGTTTCTTCCGCCCGTCCTCCCACTTTGCTGTTGAGACAATTCTGAAGAGATGCACGCGTCGTAAGGCAATTTTACCATCCATTTATGGGATTTTCCACCGCTATGTAAGTGAATTTTACTCCAGAGTGCAGTAATTTTACCTTACCCCTAAGGAAAGCTATGTTTCCCACACAAGTGTGCGAATATTACCTTACACCTGTAAGGTAATTTTACCATTATTTTTTACGGTACAGATAACACTTTGGTGTTGATTTAAGCTGTTCACGTTAAAATGAGCACTTTTGAAAAAACCCTGCTTAAGAGCTACTTGTATGCATGTTGTGTATTCTTCCGCCTTATGTAAAATTAATATTGCAATGGGCCTCAGCACTTTATTCATGCGTACGCCAAGCGAAAATGGGAAATTATTAGAAAAGTAAATATTTAACAAATCTTTTTTTTTTATTCTTCGATGAATTAAAAAAGTCAGAAAGCGAAAGAAATAATTTTTAAGTTATAAAAATGGTTACCTAATACTTCTTATTCGACGTTAATATACGGAACTACTTCCCATACATCGTTACCAACTTTACTGGGCACATGCCACTCAGGGCGCCCTTCGTGGGGATCCAGGGCCTCCACTTCTGTATGCTCGCCTGTTCTGTGGCAGTGGCTCGCGGCGGCAGCTCGCTCTCAGATCGATGCGCTCGCCTGGTCAGCGTCATGACGCACACGTGGAGGCGGCGCCGCTCGTGTAGTGCGGTGGTGAATTTCGTGCCGCTAATCGAGTTAAACCTCTCATCATGCGAGCCATGCTAACTTTCGCCGGCCGAGACGAGACCAACAACGGGACGTCGACGAATCTCCAACACGCGCGAGGCGTCCAGAGACCACGCTCTAAGAAATTATTCGGGAAATTTACCGTACCAGCGTATGCGCTCAACGAGAAAGCGGGAATGGTAACTTTTGTCCCCCGCGCATTCATTGCAGCGTTCCAACATTTACTCAGGAAACAGTCAAATGCATAGGGAAATTTCCAGTTTTGTATAGTAGGAACGTTAAACACACACACACACACAGATATATATATCTCATGCATCTTGATGAGTGGTATTATTGCCATACGGTGTATAGGCAGAGCCACAAGTATTTCGCGAATTCATCCGGAGGCGAGGTAGACTCCAAACACTTGTAGCTTTCTCCTAATGCTGTGATTGGACGACAGCTGTTTAGACACGCCCCGTTTAACTGTGCGCCAGTAATAAGCAGGTAGCAGTAGTGTGAGTGAGTATTTAACAGTCCTGTACAGATGGTTCACTTGATCGCAGAAACCAATAAGCAAACGATATTGCCTCGAGTGTATAGAAGGCTGTCCAGCCTAGCTTGATGCCAACTCAATCCGCGAAATAGTCGGGGCTCTAGCAACTGGGTGCTTTCTCCGTGGAAACCCGTTTGCATATTTATCGTAGTCTCTCAGAAATATGTTACTTGAGTAGTTGCGCCTGCTCGCCTCCCCTCCTCCCCCAACCATTGATTAATTTGCAAACCTTAAATATTGGCAGTAACTTATGTTAGCCAACTAACATGGACACGCTATTGTCGCGCGGAAGTTGTCACCGTACGAACTGCAGGAGTTCAGTTTTGAAGTAACCTATTCCTGCTGGAATATCAGTAGGCCAGTGAGACTTCGCCAGTGTGGAACTCACTATTGTCGTTCGCGCGACTAATTTGATCTTCTTCCAATCTGTTTACACTTGCGCTCACACTAACCATTTAGCCACCTACTCACTCAATTAATGCTCTAAATGCTTCTGTATAGGTGGGAATTGTTCTTGTAAAAATCTATTGTGACACTAGCTCAGAAAAGTTTCAGGCCTATACAGATAGTAAATTTTTTTTAGTCTCTCAAATTACAATCCTATTGCCTAACGTAATTTGCAGTTAAATGTCTCCATATTACTTCTCAAACCAGTACTACAAATCGCCATGGGCTTATCCGAATGAATAAGGAGCCACGGTGATGCATTGGTTAGACTGCTCGCCTACCATCAAGGCGTACCGGGTTCGATTCCCGGCGGGATGGACCCCGGATTTTCGCATGTGGTAATCGTGCCGGTCTATGCCGCTGGTCGGTGGGTTTTCTCGGAGATCTTCGGTTTCCGCCCACCCTTCAATTCCAGCGCCGCTCCATACTCTCCTCATTTCACCCTCATCGGCTCTCAAGATCTCGATGTTAAGAGCCGCCCAAATTTATTCACTCCCTTATCCGTGTTCGTGATGGATGGAGGTCTTAATGAAAAAGCATCCTTATGAATGGAGGTCTGTAGATGACCTTAGATGGTGCTTTGTATGTTATCTCGAGACACTGAATACTTACGATAATTTTTTGAGGTAACTTATCTTTATGGACACCTGTTTTTTCGCGAAAAGATTTCAGGACAAGTTGTGTTCCAATGCACTTTAGTTTAGAATCTATTTGGTGATTGGATTATTTGAATTGAAAATATCACTATCAGATAAACTTAATTATGATTGGCTCACTCATATAACAGTCTATCTTCACGCACAGAAACAAGCGGCGAATAGCCAAATGAAGACCGCAAGAGTGCAGATAGGATATTGAAGTTAAGCTTCCGCGAAAATGTTTTTTCGAAAAACAGGTGGCCCTACGTATCTTCGATAACAGTAACTAAGTTGTTGTGTTATGATTGGATAGACCCAAGTAAGTATTTTGCGGACCAATCACAAACGACGTTCTGCTTCAGAGGTATTGGAATCCTCATTGGGCCAACGAAACGTGATAATAAATTCGAACATGCGTGACATGAAAACATTTGGGCTTTCGCACAGTTCGTTGCATTCTAGCAAACAGTCTGTTTTATCCGCAGTGTACCTTTGAATCTAATATGTCTAACAGTTAGGGATATGAACATTTCGCGGGTTCAATGACCTGTAGGCTAGACTCCACAGTCCTGTGTACACTCGAGCCTCAGATGTATGTTCATTGGCTGCTGCCTCAGAGAGTAGCCAGTGTTACTGCGCACCTGGCAATATGGAACTCGCTACTTGTTTCACCGTAAATCTGCCATTGGCTCAGAGTCGTCCAGGGCGTGTCTCATGAAATGTGATCCAACTACCAAGGTGACTTTAATGTACACTTGTTGGACGTCTAAATTGTCTTGAAATGATTTCGCGAAATTCTCCTGTCTTATCTATAGGGCCACCTATTTTTCGCGAAAATATTTATGCACAGACTAGATTTCAACTTCTTACGTGCAGGTTCGCCAATATGAAAACGGGCGGAACGTTGAAGGGCTTGAGTAATTCTAAGAATGCCATCGTCATCCCTCCCTTCCGCTCGGACCCCGCATTGCTGGCACAAGTTATGTGAAAATCTTGAATTTTATGTCGTAATTATTCCCAGTAATAATAGTGTAATTTAACGAAAGATAGTCAAATGATAGGATTATGGAAGATTCCTCAGTTGCTACTGCAAATACTAGAAGTTCTGCAAAAAAAAATCCACATGTTTATTAAATTTATTTTCTTTGTGTGTGAGATTTCGTTCACTTTTTAAAAATCACACATTTGAATATCAAGAAATATTCTTCAGGTGATGGGTGTGTTAGATGACTACCGTAAGTAGAGGAAGCTGGTAATATCTCGTATAAAATACTGTACTGATTTTCCACGAAAAGTTCTCTGAGGTGCAAACTACACATCGATCAGTTGGTTAAAACCGCTTCACTGATACGCTTAACTGTAGTTCACATTGAGATTTTCACGAAAATTAGGTACAGCGCTTTTTGGAAATCGTCAGCGGCATAATTATGTTTTACACATGTCCTTTACCAAGTAATTGTCAAACTATTTCATAGTATAAAACTATCGGAAGTAATTATTTATACACACATTTTAACTTAAATTACAACAAAAACGATTCAATATAATGGTGACCTATTGAAATTACTAATTTGGTTAGTCTTTAAATGCTAAAAGGAAAAGAAATGTAGGGGGGGGGGGGGCCGAAGAATCTGCAGGCAGGCGCTCCCTGCCACCTGCCGCACCACCTTCGTCCAATAGTTTCCTTACCTGGGGAGAAGTGACCCGACATTGGCACAGCTCTCGAGTCTGCAGGCAGGCGCTCCCTGCCACCTGACGCACCACCCTCGCCCAATAGTTTCCTTACCTTTGGAGAAGTGACCCGACATTGGCACAGCTCTCGAGTCTGCACGCAGGCAATCCCTGCCACCTGCCGCACCACCCTCGTCCAATAGTTTCCTTACCTGGGGAGAAGTGACCCGACATTGGCACAGCTCTCGAGTCTTCAAGTACAGCGGCTCTGCTATAATTCTATTGACCCATGTATTTCCTTTCCACAGATTCTTATTGCGTCATACCAGTGAGGACACTCAGCATTTATTACTGGCCAGATCTATCAATGGTAGAGCGATTTTGATGTGTACCTATTGAAATGACTTATCGCATGTAAAAGTATTTTTACAGTGCTTCGTGTCGGTTTGAAAAAAAAAAAAGTATTTATACAAAACTATTTTTTCTTTTGTATGCTTTATTTTCGTGGATATGTGTTCTCGTTAAAGGCCTAATAAATAGAGAACTGAAAAATTCGCGAGTTCAATGACCTGTAGACTAGACTCTACAGTCGTATGTACAAATATGCCGACGTCAACTAGACATTGGTTGTCTGCTGTCAGTGTGGAAGGTGACTCTATGGCAAGCGTATTCCAGGAGGTGTCATACACTGTGTGGACCAATAGCTAGCATGTACTACTAATAAACACTAGCGAACAAATCAATCTACCTTCAGTCGTATTCCAGGAGGTGCCATACACTGTGTGGACCAATAGCTAGCATGTCCTGCTAATAAACACTAGCGAACAAATCAATCTACCTTCAGTCGTATTCCAGGAGGTGTCATACACTGTGTGGACCAATAGCTAGCATGTCCTACTAATAAACACTAGCGAACAAATCAATCTACCTTCAGTCGTATTCCAGGAGGTGCCATACACTGTGTGGACCAATAGCTAGCATGTCCTACTAATAAACACTAGCGAACAAATCAATCTACCTTCAGTCGAATTTTTTCTTCCAGGATACAACATTTTCACATTACTGCTATCCGAAGTACATACACACGGGCATAGTCCGCAAGCGTATATTAATACGATTTATCAATTTCACTCACACACTGAAATAATGGTTTCTGCTGTTGCAGATCAAATAATTTTTGACGCGTGATGTTCTTAAGCTGGCAGAAAATTGTTTCGTCATCACAGCCAATAACCTGTAGGCTTTGTTTTCTGCGACAATGTTCTGAACCGGTCAAAATGCAGAGCAATAGCAAAGGTTTACCATTAAATTTACTCGCCTCCCACCAAGACGAGTCGGGTTCGATTCCCGGTGGTGACCCTATTGGATGTTCGCACATAGGAATCGGGTCGGATGAAGCGACTGGTCAACGGGTTTTCTCGGGGGTCTCCCCCTTCCCCCCTGCTGTATCATTCTCACCTCGCTTCACCTCATCGGCGCTCAAGACGTGGATGTTAAGAGCCGGACAGCTCTCTTCACTCACTTGATCACACACAAACCTCCAGGACATGACGCCACGCTGCCTGGTCTAGGAGACAATCTCACTGGGGCAGAAGCCAACAAACAGACAGCTGAGGCTCCAGTATACACACCACACTTTAGTCTAGCGTTCACTCTAACAAATTATTGGCTAATTTACCGCACACGCGTATTCGTAGAGTAAAAAAAAAAAAAAATATGTGAATAACAACGAGACTGTTCCCCGTACATGAATGTTATAAGTTGTTTACAGTGAATATACGACTATTGAAATCAGCTGTTTACAAATTTCGCTGCCCCTGCCTGCATGAATTGTAACGACCACACTGACTGGTCTGTGCCCAACAGAGTTGGTAACGATGGCGATAAAGTATAGTTCAATATCTTGAGGTTGAATGCAATGTGTCAGATAAACATGCCGGAATATTGGAATTATTATTTTCTGATTTCTGTTTCTCTGATGCATATAAGTGTTAGATTTAAGACACTTGTATAAAACTTTACTCTAATAATTGTACAGTTTCACTTGACCGACGGGTGAATAAAGTGGTCAGACCCATAAAAATGTTAATTTCACGTATGGCCGAAGAATACCCTATGCGCGTACTATTAGATATTAAGCAGCACTACCAAAGTGCTTTGGCATGAACATTCTACACCATCCATGCATTCGGTCAGGGAAACGTCAAATTCATAGGCTGGAAGCGGGAAGATTTCGGCGGCTGGTAACCTCAAGGTTTTGTGAGCCGATGAGGGTGAAACCAGGCGAGTGCGGAGCAGCGCAGGAACACAAGTTGCGGGGGAAACTGGAAGTCCCCGAGAAAACCCGCCGACCAGTGGCATCGTTCGGCACGACTTAAACTTGCGAGAATCCGGGAACAACCCCTCCGGGAATCAAATCCCGTCCGCTTAGGTGAGAGGCTGGTAGTCTGACCAATTACCCGCCGCGGCATAGGGAAATTCCCAACCACGTTTGGTAACGAAGCTCAGTATTCCTATATTTGCAGACTGACACGTGGTGTTATTTCCATACAATGCATAGGTTAAAAACTTCCACTACGGGTTAGGAAGTTTACCAAAAATAATTTACAATATATAGGACGTTGCAAAATTGTATGTCAATACTTCTGAGAAACATTCCTCTCATCTGGAGGGTGAACAAATTTCATATGGACATAGGTCCGCAAACGCTTCGTTTCTTTACTATAGCCCGTAAGTGTATGGCCCGTGGGCTGGTTCATGTTACTGTGGAATGCCATCGCAGCTGTTATCGGCAGCCCCATACCAGCCCCCGAGGAGCCCTGATTTGAATTCAGTAGATTTTTATTTGTGGCTGACATTTGAAGGCACTTATGTATGCAACCCCAGTGGACGATTTGGGCACACTACGTAACCGTATTGTGGCTGGTTGATGCATGTGTTCGTGCTGATGGAAGGCATTTGGAACATTTCCTGTAGTTCCAACGATAAGCTTTCACACGTGTGTAACTACTTCCTGTGAAGTTCCTGCTGTTCTGGGTGCAGTGTCGTAGTGTGAGGTGTCGTGTATCATGCAGACGAACGCCGCACAGTAACATGATACAGCCCGCGGGCCATATACTATACGTTACGCGAGGAACGTTTCCCCAAAGTATTGACGTGAAATTTCGCAACACTTTGTACGTGTCATCGAGCCTGCGAAAATGTCACTGTTCCTGTCAACGGAGCATTTTCAAGTCGTATGCGAGGAGCTGATATTTCGTGTTCGTGCTTCACACTAATATGAAGTATAGCCTATTTGTGGTTCCTTCGCGCTTCTTTAAAACTAACCTTTGAAAAACCTTCTCATGCGTGACATGTTTGATTGTTTATTGAATATGTTACTTATTGCAAGCCTTTTGTACTTCCGTTAACATAAAATTATCCCATTTTTAGGACATTTTAAAATTTACTCGCATTTTACCTTTAACTTAAAATAACTAATTTATTATTAACACGAATAAAACGGAGAGAATATACGTGTCAACACTTATTATACACTAACAACACAGTGCCTATGTAGCACTTCACGTGACTGTACAATGTTACGAACTCATAAAATATTTGTACAGACATCATATAAGGTGTCAGAAAAGTGTGATTGCTGCTGTATATGAAAGAAGAATGTATATATTTTCCAACATTTAAAAAATATGTTACTAAATTATACTTTAAAACGTAAAAATTTAATTAATCCATAAGGTCCGCATTTTTAACAAAATCTGAGCTCTTTTTCCGTTTTAGGTGCCTCGAAAAGAAGAATTTACAAGAAAATCTTCTTCAAGAAATATCGTCATAATATTTACTGTGATCATGTGTAATAAAATCATAGTAAAAAAGAATCATAACAATGTTAAAATTGACGTTATTTACGTCAGTTTCAGCCATAAAGGTTTGTGACAAATGGACGCAGATAAAAACAACCAAAAAAATTGTTTCCTAAATTGTTATTACATTTTCCTTACACGCAATCATAGTAAACATTATGACGATATTCCTTGACGAAGATTTTCTTGCAAATTCTGCTTTCTGAAGCATCCAGAATAAATATATACTTAAATATTATTAAAAATACAGACTATTATAATATATATTTTTTTACATTTAAAAAGTATGTTTTAGTAAAATATTTCATAATTTTCACACATATATATACACACATTCTTATATCATATACATCATAAATCACACTTTTCTGACAATATCTATGCTATCTGTAATACATTTTTTTATATTATTTCTTCACGTTGTATAGTCTGGTGCAGTGCTCCATAGGCAGTTGCTTTACTTCAACTTCAAAGCGAGGGCGCACGAATGAGGGTGCTTCGTCACTTTGGTATAATTGTACAGACACAGTTAAGCTTCGTTCATATGAGACGGAAGGACAGCCTTTAAGTATAACTTCAGCAATGCTTCAATAAAGTTGGAAGTTCCCATGAATGGACTATGACATTAGGAGCGAAATTTGACGTACGTGTTCTCGTCTCGAAGGCAGGGAAATGTGGTGTTTGATTCTGCCACTAGTTTTGAGTTCGAAAACCGTCCTTCACGTAGAGCGCGGCCACTCGCGAGTGCACGCTGATGGCTGATCTGCATATTCATCGTGAGCGACCGTCTTCCCTTGCAAGAGGCGGAGTCGACGCAGTTTATCTCCTCTCGAGGACCGCTGTGTCATCCCACACAGGCATAAATGAGCGGGATAGTCGGTATACTCGGTGCGCGTCCAACGTGTCAGTTTAACCTGCCAGGGCTCTCTAAATTTGAATCGTCGAGAGTTTCACTGTTTCAATCAGTCAAGAGTACCTGACTGATTCAACAGTCACTTTGTAGCGGTGTTAGCCAACACACACAGAACGAGGTCTTTGTCTCAGTGCTTCCTGAATGTAGGTATTCAACTTTGAAAACAGCTGAGAGTCCCCCAATCGTGTCAAAAAGGGATTTGTGTTGGTTCCAGTGAAAATGTTAAAATGTTTGTTGCCTTTGCCTTTATATCATAATATAAACATTTACACAATTCTTTCCCCCCCCCCTCCATCACACAATAAAAATAATTTCTATCAAAATGGGCTTCTATTTAAAACTTCCATCCCAATTTACATTTTTACTAAATTACAATTCTTTCCAGTTAAATGCAGGTTATATTAAACATTTTCCTTTAAATCATAATTATCTTAAAATGGCAGCAAGGCCCCCCACCCATTTTAAAAGGTTGATGGAACAGTAATTCCTGCCCAAGTGAATACCCTGTGCTGTATCCCCGAAACTGGGCGAGACACCTGTGTTTATATTTTATTGAAAACCATCGAGAACAATACAAAATGATCTTCACTCCGTCGATATCCGGAAGTCCTGGAAGGGCACCCTGGTGGTACGTGACTGGCTGACTGGCGTCACGTGGTCAAGGTGGTGTACGAGGGAGGGGAAGTCAGCCCAAGTTTTCACGGGCAGTAGCTGCCCCGCGGCGCCCATACCTGCAGACCAGCAGGCCCGCCCAGCGGACATGAGGCGTGGAGATCGTTAAACACACCCCCGTCGCAGCGAAGGTAAACCGTCCCAAACGGCCAACATTTTCTCAACTTCATATGGCTCCGTCGGTTTTAGGGTTCCTTCGATGTTCAAGGAGAGCCGTCACAACTTCACTGAATTTAACCGATCAATCAGTGAAAAAACGCCAGATTTCCTTATTGATTCAGTGATATTTTGCACTGATTCGTGTGTCATTTTTTTTTCTCACTGTTTTCCAGTGGTTTATTTTTGAATGATGGATCAGTTAAAGAGCGTGTAAAAATGGCCGTTAAACAACATGTATCAAGTGAAATAATCACGAATAAACTAATAAAACTAATACAAAATACTTTTAAAATGTGTTCCGTCTTTTAAACCACCATTTTATGAGGTAATATGAAAACTCTGTCTTTCATTCCACTTTTATATCTTTTATTTCGTTTTCACGCAATCATCACAGGGCCCAATTTGAAGACATCAACTTCATATAATGTCGTGAAGAGTGCACTCATGTATACTATTAGTTTTGACAACCCAAACCGTGCCAAACAATACCAGAACGAAAAGTAAGGGCAAACGATTTAAATCTTTTCGAATTCGGTAAACTTTATACAGCCTATAATTTCCTATTATTTATCAACTTGAATTGGTAGCGCAGATGGCAAATTAGCGGACTGGATAGCGGAGGGAAAGGGTGTTTTTGGATTCCATTTGGCAATGTGCAAAGTTTTTTAATCTTCTAAATTACGGTAAATTGCTCAATATAAATAGTAATCGTAAATAAGTTTGCTTAACGCAATTATTTGGCCAAATGCAATAAAAAAGAATATTTAACTCGTCGCTGCAGTCGGTCGCCACTTATTCAATCAGTGAAATTGTTTCACGCCACTAATTGGAGCCATTTTACACAGATTCGAATTTAGAATGTAAGTAGCCGCATGTAAACATTAAGGGGATATTTCTCATTTTATTTTAATTTGGTCATCTGAGAGAGGTTCCGAAAAGTGACCCCGTACTGCAGTTGTCAGATGTCAAATCATTATAGTTTTCAAAATATAACACTCAAGTACTGGCACAAGAATGTTATAGGCAGGTTCAAGAAGTTGAGTGTAGAGTCTAAGAGCGGCATACTGCATTTCTGTTACAAGCTACGAAAGGAACAAAAACAACTTTTCCACTACAGTTTATGGTTTTAACAGTTTCGCTTGAATGAACAAAAACATGTATCTACGACAAGTCTTAATACTTTTTTTCAACAAAATTCAGTGGTTATAAATAGAAATTAAATGTTTTATCCTCACGAACTCGAATTCGCTCCTCTGGAGTCGTGTGACATCACACAAGGGTACGTATTTCGCACAACGTTGGCATGTTAAAGTGTCCGCAGCCCAGTAGTGTGTGCGCGAGGGGATGGCCAGCAGATCGGCTTTGTTGACTCTATCTGCGGGGTCGCGGAGGTGCTGCTATCTGGAGGCCGGGTGAAGTATTGCCAGAGGCTCAGGGTACCAAGCTAGAGGGAGATATGAGGTCGGTGACTGTATTGATGACCACACCGTAACTCAGCCAACCGACGGCAGATTGGAGATCCGTCACCTCCCGCCCACAGGGACTCATCTCCCTCAGAGGTAGGAGGAAAGTAACACGACCAGCCAGGGGGTTATTCTACCACCACCGCCACTTTTCAACCTTTAACCCATTCAGCAAGTCTTCCCTAACTGTCTAAAATTCCACAAAATGTATGAAATTCCTGTCGGTGTGCGGATTTTCTGTTGGATGAATGACTGTGGATTTTGTATAGATATGACCACACGATTTTCGTCAAATGAGTTCCGACTGGAGTGGAGTGTTATGGAGGGATTTGGGAAACGTTTGACATCGAGGTTTTTGGTAGTCGGTGAGGATGTAGTGAGGTGAGTATGGGGCAGCGTCGGATTGCGAAGGCGGAAGGGGGTGGGGGAGATCCCCAAGAAAACCAGCCAACCAGAGGCATCGTTCGGCAAGATGTTCACTCGCGAAATTCCAGGAGTGACTCTGCCGGGGATTTAACCCAGTTCGCCATGTTGGGAGGCGAGCAGTGTAACCGCTCAGCCACCGTGGCCACACTATGCTTCGAGTTTGTTACGGCGCTGAACAAGAAAAAAATACATTTCTGTCTTGCATAATTTTGTAAATATCTTTTGTAATGCAAAGGAAAAATATTCAAAATGTTTTCAATTTCCTTATAATCAAAAATGGCCATGTGGTCGGAGTTTTTATATCAACTTTTTTATACAGACGGAGAAATTTAAAAGTTCGTTTTATTCCTCCACAAATTACACACAGTTTTTTCCTTAACAAATCACACACAGTTTTTTCAACATTTTTTTTTACATACGTACCGCGTCTTGACGGTTGTAGGCAATGAATTTTTTCTGCTATAAATGGGAACATGGTATAGGGATTAATTTTAGAGTATTATACTGAAATAACGATTCTCTTGCTCAGCGTGATGAACTATGAGGCTTTATTACACTTCTTTGCGTAGTTGTATTTTTGTGGTTATTTTTCTGATTGTTTTGTATAAACCACAAATAATGTTGTAACATGCCACTGCTCTGCGTGGTTTCCCTTTCCCTGTGCCGCTAGAGCGTGTGATGCACAGTGTGTCACGTGTCAAGGACATCACTGGTACCCCGGGAACACCACGAAGGGACAAAGGAGCCGCCGCATCGCTCGAAGCATACCACTATACGCCTATAGGGATCCGTGCTACCGTCTGTCATCATACGATTACATTGCAATAGTTATCGCTACTAGAATGCTCTGGTCATTGCCCTCTATTTCCTCAACGTGAACGTGGGGGTGCAGAGAACCATCTGGGTCGGGTTAGTGGGTCTATATAAAGGCGGTGGCCCTCCTAGTCTGGAGCCTTGTGCGACATTAAGCTCTAGGTGTGTGGTGCAAGCGAAGTGACGAGTGGCGGCGAGAGAGAAGTCTGCGGACTGCGAGCACCAGTAGAGTGAAGAGTGAGACTGATGGGCGGGACTATTGAACTGGATTCGTAAGTGACAGACCGATGGATTAAAGAATTATTATATGTTAAATCGTATACTTCGTTCTAAATTAAAACTCCCCTCCCCTAAAAAAAAATTTAAATTAATATATTGGATGCCATATAACAGAGTTCAAGACTTTTAATTGGGATCAATGTGGGGGAGGGGGGATTAAAAAGTTGCTGAAATATCTCCCTTTCGGCTACTACCTGATAAAGGAATTGAGTGATGTTAAATATGAGGTCCATTAATTTTATTTTGTTTTAAATATATATAATAGAGGTCAGTTATGGCCAACAGCCGAGTACTGATAGAATTTAATTTTGTTCTGTTCTGTTCTGACAGTACGATGGAATGATGGCAATTGACAGTTGGATTGAATTTGTGTATATAATAAGGGTGAATTAAGTGACTGTATCCAATCTAAAGACTGTGATAATGACTTTCATTAATTGAGACTGACACTTAATATTGTACTCATTTAGAATATCAAGATTTAATTGTAGAGATACGTAGTTTAATATTGTAAATAAGAGTTCTCTGTAGTTTCAAGATATACAGCAAATATAAAAAATGAGTTCTTTTATTTTTATTAAGACCTACATCTCTCGAAATCTCGGATATGCTCTTTGACGTATCGTAACAACATATCATTTATTTATGATATTACTAACAGTATGACATTATTGCAGTTATATGCTGCTATGGACAGCAGTAGAATGATTAGCCTATGGGAAGTCATGCGCAAGGAGCTGTGGGTCCGGCGTCGGCATGCCACCATGTTGTGACGTCACCCGACCACCGTACTGTATCCAGGTGACTTTTGACCTTAACCCGTGACCTTGACACTAAAATAATTTTTATACAGTTTTATATTGATTTTTTAAGCATTTTGAAATTTTTGAATTTTTTTTTTGGGATATTTAAAATATTTTCTGGATTCAAGGTTATTCAAGGTCACGGGCATGGGGTCAAGGTCAAGAGTTAAGGTCACCTGGATACAACATTGCTGACCAGATGGACAATGATCGATCTGTCGAGGGCCGGTCGTGTCGGGAGCTTAGTAGATCCACTTGTCATCGAACCTTGGACCTCCTACATGTACGTCTTCAAATAATTGTTCAAAATATAATTTGTTACAGAACATTTTTGGGATATTATAATTTTTCTGCAATTTGTTTGAATATTTTTAGTTCGACGTCATCCAAGGTCACGGGTACAGGGTCAAGATCAAGGGTCACCTGAATCCAATATGGTGTTCGGGTGACGTCACAAGATAGCGGCCGGATCCCCAGCCCCTTGCACCACGACTTCCCATATCACTCTACTCAGAGCGATTTTTTTTTTAAAGAAGAATTATTTAAAAGTGCTGAATTATTCGCTAGCAATCCATAAGAATATACCACAAAGAAATCTTTCGCCGCATCTGAATTGTCAAGTCAGCACATAAAAGGTCCAAACCCATCATATTTCCATAATCCAGTCGTTTGAGCTGGAAGAGAGTGCAATGCGAATGTGTGTTTTAGGCAGTATATGAGACATATATCTCCTCTGAACGGATCCACGGCCTCATTAAGGAATTTAAAAGCTCATACAGGAAACAGTGAAGTTGCAATTCTGCAGAATGATCATTACCTTCCTTGTTAGGAACGGTTCAGAGAGACTGTTGAATTACTACATCGTAGATTTTGCAATGCGGAAGAAAATGTTAAACAAGAGTAAGTTTGTGTAAGAAATAATTCGAACTCTAGGACTAATTGTATTGGACGATTAAAAATGACACGGAACAGTTACCTGTATCTAAACATGCTTATATTAACGAGGCACACAAGTTTCCGTTTTAAAAGTATTACACTTATACTAAGTTTCAATGTCCGACGTATACGCCTGAAGTTTCCTCCTGCTGCACGCAAATGCCCAGGGAAAGATTTCTTGACTACATGCATTTCAAAACAATTTATCTAACATCCATTTTCGTGAGATGGCCATGTACATGTTAGGCGTCCCAAGTGTCTGCCTGTGAATCTTACACGCTCAGTATAGGAGTAAACAAATGCCGTTTGATCAGTCAAATAAAATATGTTCCCACAAAGAAAAAAAAAGTGATGGAACGTACATAGGTTGTTGAAATATAACCTGCGCGTAATTCTTCTCGCTAAAACCTGGTGTCTCTACAGATATGCTGATTATCGTAGTAAGGAAGTGTTTTACATGAATGATAGAGTAAAAATTAGTTTATTCAGATACTGAAAGTATTCGATTTTATAGTAAAGACTTCAGGTGCGCAATTGAAATCTCCTCTCAATAACAGAACAATCACCAAACTGTTTGGAATATGAGGATTCTAGACTATTTCCGCAGATAACGAGGTGCCGCCAAATATTGCTTATCCAGTAGCTCGTAGCTAGGGACACAGTTTTCCGCTAAAAGAATCAGCTGCTGCTATATTAATACCCTGCGTGAGGACCTCCTAGCAGTTTTCCTGAGCCTATTGGCCACGTGTCTTTGTGAGAAGATATTTCTTTTATTTGACTGGAGAAGCGCCATTAAATTACTCTTGTTACAAACATCTCTGATTCACGGACGGAAATGTTAGATGCGTAATAAGCACGTTATCAAATCCCAATACTATGGAAAGGAGTTAAAGTGTTATTATAATATAATATAATAATAATATAATAAGTTATTAGGCGGTCTATGGGAACAATTTTACAACTCTACTTGAAATATTTGTAAAAAAAAAATGGTTAGAATTGTAGCCATAATTTATAGAATACAAAAAAAAAAAAAAAAAAAAAAAAGATTGAAAGTTACTTGTCAGAATAAGAGAGTAATTTTGTAACACAAAAATAATAAAATTTACCTCACCTGTTAAACTGAATTAATTAAGACACAAAGAATGTTGATACTATCAACTTCAAAGTAATCTGTCAAATCATTCAGAAACCAGTTTATCGCATTTTAAAATCACTAATTATGAGAAAATTTATTTCGCATATCCTGGATATGTGATTGTCCCTAAATTTACGTGGAATTACTTCTCCTTAAAGAAAGTATTTTTAATGAATAAAGAGAGGTTATTCAACACTCAAGTGTTTAATATTTGTAAACGAATTTTGTGTATTTCTATTTTGGAAACATTAAAAAGTGCTTTTTACTTGTGATGGTGATGACGCATGGACTATATACTTTATTTTTATTTTTGAAATCGATGTTACGTGATATACCTATAAGTCAGACAGTGATAGGGACTAGGATATTTAAGTGATATTTGACAGCCCAGTTGATTCGAAGGGATTGATACATTAAAACCTTCCCAGGTTTTCAGAACATTTTGTATTTTTGTAACATGCTATAAGTATGTATACTTATCCCGTTGAAATACCATGGCAAAGGAAAAGTAAAATTTACCGCAGTTTTAAAGCAATCATTTAAAATTCTGCCGGTAAATTTTACGACAAAAACTTAATGATTATAATCAATTAATTCCTTTGAAATGCAATAATTTTCTCTGCTGAGATTTGGTTTTTATATTTAACCATTCATATTAGAATTTTGCTGTGAAATTTTAAGAGTAGTTCGTAGCTGCGCGTTCAAGGTTAAGAAGCGATACGGGCGATACCAGCACGCACCCCTAGCATCTAATCGCCCTTACGCACAAGGCGTGCAGTGTTTCCGTTTTGATGCTCTGCTTTGCAAATTAGATATTTAACAGTAGGACTTAATTACACGCGATGAAATCCCCACGAATTTTTTTTCTCCATCAATGCACTTAATATGATAAAAGTAAAAAACAGAGATCTATATAGGTGTTTTATTGCCTTTTCTTGCAAGAAGTCGTATATTCAAAACATCTATTTACTGAGACGGAAACAACGCTCTTACATAAAATGTTTCCATATATATGTGGAAGTAAAGGCGAACCATGGTCATTGCCTAAGAAATAATGTTTGTAGTCCTCGCGACAACATAAATTATTGTGATCCGTATGGAAACATGTTACAAGGGCAATGTTTTGAAACATCTCCATTAAAGTTTGTAATATTAACATTTTCATAATTGAATAAATGTTTGTTTAAAATATCAATTCTCGTGACTTAACATCTGTACAGACTTGAACCTTGGTGGCTCAGCGATTAAAGGACTCACCCCCCCACCAAGGCGAACCGAGTTCGATTTCCGGCGGGCTCGCTCCCCGGATTTTGCAAGTGTGTATCGTGCCGGTCGATGCCCCTGATTGGCCGGTTTTCCCGGGGATCTCCTTTTCCCCCTTCCACTGATTCCAGTGCTGCTCCATTCTTACCTCGCTTCACCCTCATAGGCTCTCAAGACCTACAAGTGGTTCACAATAAACTAAGCACTTTTGAAATCCCTGCTTAATATGAACTTGTAAGCACATTGTGTATTCATCCACATTATGTAAAGTTAACATTACCGTGTGCCTCATCACTTTATTGACACGTCAGTGGAGTGAAATCGTGGAATAATTATGATAGTATATATATATATTACAAATTTTCTTATCAGTGCCTTTATAAGCATTAAAAAAAACAGGAAACAATAAAAAAATCGTTGTATATACACAAATGTTTGCTTGGCACTTATAGTCCAATGTAAAGATATGGGAGTACTTTCCCTCTGCCATTACCAACCTCGCTTATCGCATGCCTCTCAGTGTTCCTGTTAAACTGTATGTAGGTATAAGCAGTGGCATTTTTCAGAAGTTGATTTCAATAAAGGCCACTTTACCATGAAAAGCCTTTAGTTATTGAGAGCCGAGTAAACCTCTACACTCGATGGGAAGAGTGTCTAGACATCCACCAGACTCGTGTGCAGTTATAATTGAATGATTACCGACACTTGTATATAACTGGCTGACGAAAGGACACTTGTGTAAGTTATGGTTGATATTCAATGCGGTTACGATTCCCGAGAGTGCAGAGAAGATCGCGCCTTGAATGCTTCACAGCGTAAACCGTCTTGTTGATCATCGTAGCGCGTGAGAAACATTTAACTACAGTAATTATTCTTTTCGTTCGCAGGTGCCGGAAACCCGATCAAAGAATGAAGACTGCTCGGAAGAAATCCAGTACTCATGAATAAGGCAAGAGACATTCATTACATGCAATTTCTCCTTTTTTTGCAATTTCCCTTGCTCAAACATGAACTCTGGTCGACACGTGAGTTCTCGGCTCCACAAATTCCTCTTATTGCTTGAGAAGATTTTTCTCTTCTCTATCAACATAAATCCTGAGCAATTACATGAAAATTATTATTATTATTTTTTTTTTCGAAAAACCATAACAATTTTGTATACCTACATGATGTTGTGAAGTGATCAGGCCTGTCTGATCACACCTTCGAATATTGAACCATAGCTCGAGTGCGTGTGCAGTCTTGCGACGGGCAGTGGTCGCGTTGTGAGTTTGATAATTAGAAATGACATATAAATGGTAGGTTCGGTAAAGAATGCTCACAATAAAGAGAGCACTTTTGAGATCATCATTGGGTAAATGTAACTGTCCCTACCTGCATGTATTTCATCGGGCGCACTTTACGACATGCGCCTAGTGAAGTCGGTAGCGATTTATGGGAAGTAGTTCCATATATTAATATCGAATAAAAAGTGTTTGGTAACCATTTACGATCAATTAAATCATTTCTTTCACTTTCGATTTTTATTTCTGCATCGAAGTTTAAAAATGAGCAGATCTGTAAAAAAAAAAAAAAATACTTTTCTAATAGTTTCAGTTTCACTCGACCGACGCATAAATAAAGTGATGAGGCCCATGGCAATGTTAATTTTGCATAAGGCGGAAGAATTCACAACGTGTATGCAAGTAGATCTGAAGCAGGGCTTTCAAAAGTGCTCATTATTATCGTGAACAGCCTATACCTGGATATTGGAACAGTTAAAGGAGTGTACTTTCCAGAACTTAATTGTGGGTTACCTATTAATTAAGCGTTCGGGTGTGATGTATTTGGCGTTAAATACGGGCCATCTGACAGATTCGAAAACAAAGAAAAACACAGACGCCCATTAATAGCGCAATAATCGTTGTTGTGAAATATGAATCATATGGAAGAGTTATCATCGGTGCGAATACGTTGTGATATTATGGAAAATCACTTATTTGTTCTTTTAATTCTGTGATTATGTGAACCAAGCAGAAGTTACTGACGCCAGTCTGTGTGTAATAAGTGTGTACTATTTTAGGCTGTTCGCGATAAAGTGAGCACTTTTGAAATCAACCTTAGAAAAATGTCACTGCCCATATATTGCATGTATTTTAACGGGCGCACTGAGTGACATGCACCCAGTAAAGTTGGTAACGATGGAGGGAAAGTAGTTCCATATCTTAACGTAGAATAAAAAGTGTTAGGTAACAATTTGTGGTAATTTATATCGAAGTGTAAAAATGAGCAAATTTTAAAAATGTTTAATCTTTTAGTAATTCCACAGTTTCACTTGACCGACACATGAATAAAGAGATGAGGCCCTAGAAATTTTAATTTTACATGAGACGGATGAATACACAACGTGCATACAAGTAGATCTTAAGCAGGGCTTTCGAAAGTGGCCATTTAACCGTGAATAGTCTATATACCACTTTACTACTACTATGGACCCTATCTAACTTTATCTCTCCCCAATACATCTCACAATTTTCTCTTCCGTCTACTTCTTTCGCCCAGCATCCCTCCAGAGATGAGGACATCTCTTCTGGTCGCTTCGGGGGAGATGCCACGCATGGCCCCATTATGCGCCGCTGGTCTAAACAACGGCCGCGAAGGAGGCCACAGGCGAGTTTTGTAAACTTCAAAGCATAACATCAGGCTGAAATGCTCAAAGAACAACAAGAGATGTGGGTCCAGCTAACCTCAGGACATCCCGGTGTAATTCAACCAAACCCCGAGCAGACTCCGTCTCCGTCGCACAGCGGGAGACAAACAGAACGGGTTACTTCAACACACGCATGCAGAGGGACGCGAAGAGTGTACTAGGCCACGAGGGCTGCCAACGACTGAGCCGCCCTCTACCCAGCGCGGGTTTTAGAGTATCCAAATGCTTCCTCAGTTTGCCAAAAGTGCCCTAAACCTCAAGTCACAACTCGCGAGTAGATGGCGAGCTCATTTATAGAAAAAGCAACAAATGTTAAGAGCAAGTAGTAAACGCGTTGCTAAGTTTAATCACTATAGTATCGGTGCAATCGTTGTACAGTCTCATTATTCACACGATAGACCGTCAGTTCAGTATTAATATTTGCAGCTGTCAAATGCACAGATAGAGGAATGAAACAGTAACTGGCAGTGTACACAAAATTTTCTGTTTAAATTCCAACTTATTATTATTTTTTGGAATGTTTTACACTCTGATATTTGCACTTGGACTAGGCCTAGACAGATGACCCGCAACGTAACAGGTAGCGCACCTGATGGCGATCGCCCAAACCACTGCATAAACTGCATACGTTACAGCCAAGTAATATTTGAAATGTAACGAGCATAAAATTAATGTACAATTTGAGAATAAGATTAATAAATGCTTAAAAATATTAATTATTCCAATACGGTGTATATACAAAATAGCTAAATAATAATAGGCCAGCCAATTTAAAAGTACATGAGGGCTGTTCACGATAAAGTGAGAACTTTTGAAATCAACTTTTGAAAAAAGTCGCTGTCCCTATCTGCATCCCTACGTTAGATGGGAAAGTAGTTCCATGTCTTACGTCGAATAAAATGTGTTAGGTAACCTTTTGTGATAACTTAATATTATTTCTATCGCTTTATGTTTTTCTAATGCCTCGAAGTGTAAAAATTAGCATATTTTATAAATAATTTCTTTTCTAATAATTTTACAGTTTCACTTGACCGATGCAAGAAGAAATTGATGAAGCCTATGCCAATGGCAGTTTTACATAACGCGGAAGAACACCCAACGTGCATACAAGTAGATCTTAAGCAGGGCTTTCAAAAGTGCTACTTTTACCGTGAACAGCCTATAGAATGAAAGTACCTTTCAATCGCGCCACGACAAACAACTGTTGCCAACCTTGCGTAAAAAAAACGCTAGGCTCTTAGTTACGTGACGAGGCATCTTCGTACGACACAATCGGCGATTGTCATCGGGCTAGTCAGCAGCGATATCTGGTACGGCGGCGTCAGGGCCAACTATTCCAGGGTGCAAAATTCGGACGAATACCCTTTAAACCATGCTTCTCTTTTAATATAACTAAACCTTCCCCTTTCTCCTTCTATTCCCTTGGCACCATTACCTGTGTTAAGGGGAAAAAATTTATAACAGCTGAATTTTTCAGTAAATGCCTTAGTCAACTCGTTAATTTATTAATCTTCTTATTAGCTTAGGGGCCGCGGTGGCCGAGTGGTTAGCCTGCTCGCCTCCCATCAAGGCGATCCGGGTTCAATCCCCGGCCGGGTCGGACGATGCCGTTGGTCGGGGATCTCCCGTTTTCCCCGTCCCTTCATTACGTCGCTGCTCCATTCTCGCCTCAATCACCCTCATCGGCTCTGAAGACCTCACTGTTATGAGCCGCCCAAATCTCTTCACTCACTCTTATTAGCTTGTCCTGTTACCTAATCCCTATCCCTCAATAACATCAATCCAAGTGCCATACTGCACAACTTCAAACGAAAAACAATTGTGTTTGTACAAGAAATATTCGGTACCAATAACTAGAGCCGAATTCATTCGGAGGCAAGGTAGAGATGCTGTGATTGGACGACAGTTGTTAAGACACGCCCAGTTTAACTGTGCGCCAGTAATAAGCAGGGAGCAGTAGTGTGAGTGAGTGTTCATCAGTCCTGTACAGATGGTTTACTTGATCACAGCAACCAATAAGCAAACGATACTGACCCGAGTGTATAGAGGGATGTCCAGCCTAGCTTGCTGCAACTCAATCCGCGAAATACTCGCGGCTCTATAGATTGATGATGTAGTAGTAGGAATCATATGGGTTCTAGGTAGACGCACAAAATTTTTTTAATGGTTTCATGTTCTAACTCAGACGTGAATAAAGTATTTTTGACCCCTCAGTCTATATTATCAGGAGCATACTCGTTCACACCTGTCATGTTGCAGAACAGGTGAAATCGTGATCGTTGCAGTGCGAGTCGCGAAGCTAGCACCAATGAAGACAGTGCCTTCCCCTGGACCAATCATTTTGTAACTTGTTGCTCCTTGTGTCCTGTATCCACTGACAGCCTCTACGTGAGTTACAAATTGTCAGTTTTCATAAGAATGTCGTATCTGCTTTTCACGCCATAAATATCCTCTTATGCAACACCTGAAACAAAAGTAAACGTGCTCATTAAGGTGTTAAACAAGCTGTAAGGCTGACTATTGCTCAATCACCACACTGTCAAATATTTTATTGGAAAATTTATAAACTGCAATGGAAGTTTTTAACCAATACATAGGGCCACCTATTTTGAGCGAAAAGATTTACGCTAAAGCTGGACACCAATTTCCTATGGCATTTGTGTATTATTCCTTTGGTTATTGGCCACGTGTCTTCGTCGGGATACAGTTCCTTACATGAGTAGGCCAATCATAATTAGTTAACTCCGACATTGAGTGTCCGTGATTCGTGAGAAGACACCTGCAAAATGGGACAGCTAAAACCATCCAATCACGACAGTGGATCTGAGCTCTAGTGTTTTGGAGTACAAGGTGTTCTGAAATTTTTTTCTCCAAAAAACAGGTGGCCCTACCAATACACTGTATGGTAATAATACCACACATCAAGCTGCAGATACAGGAATGTTTAGCAGCGCTACTATACAAAGTTGGGGACTTCCATATGCATTTGTCTCTTTCCTGAGCAAATACATAAACGCTACAATAAATGTACTGGGGAAAACATTACTATCTGTGACTGTGTTTGCCAACACATACAGGACGAGGCCCTTGTCTCAACTGCTTCCTCAATGTAGGTGTTTCAAGTTGGAAAACCGCTGAGAGCCCCCCAATGATGGCAAAAAAGGGATTTGGGTTGGTTCCAGAGCAAAGGTTTGAAAATTATTCGTTTCCTTGGTTTTTATATCAAAATATAACCATTTACATAGTTTTTCCCCGAAAATTTTACAATCAATAAACAATATATAAAATATAGTTTTCCCACTGATTACATTTAGTATAAAAAAAGGTATCTCAAAAATAATTATGTTTAAGATTTCTTCCAAAATCTACATTTTTACAAGATTACATCTCTTTCCATCTATATGCAGGTTACATATAATTATTTTGCTTTAAGCCGTACTTAACTAAAATGGCAGCAAGCGGCCCCCCCACCCCCCAAATTAAAATGTTGACGGAACAGCAGTTCCTGACCAAGTGAAAACCATGTGCTGTCTCCCCGAATCTGGACGAGACACCTGTATTTATATTACATTTCAAATCACCTAGAACATTACAAAATGATCTTCACTCCGACGATATCCAGAAGTTCTGGAAGGGGCACCCTGGTGGTACGTGACTGGTTGGTTGCCGTCACGTGGTCAAGATGACGTACGAGGGAGGGGAAGGAAGTCATTGTTTCGTGGGCGGTAGCCGCCCCGCGGCGCCCATACCTGCAGACCAGCAGGCCCGCCCAGCGGACGTGAAGCGTGGTGGAGCTCGTTAAACACACCCCCGTCGCAGCGAAGGTAAGCCGAGCCGTCCCGAACGGCCAACATTTTCTCAACTTCATATGGCACCGTCGGTTTGACTTTCGTTCGATGTGCATGGATAGCCGTCACACATTCCATATTTCTCGCTAAGCTTACACACTGGTATGGCAAATTTCCGAATAATTTCTTAGAGTGCACATACGTCATCGCCTCTACGTTCGAAGCCCTCAGCTGGCATGCAGTTTTCTCCTGGACGTGATTTTAAGCTCTGATCCTGTAATTTAATGACACGTTAATATAGACAAAGCTACATAATGTGTCTAAAGGCAACTATACATTTTCTGTATAGTACGGAGCAGCGCCGGAATGCAAGGGCGGGAGAAACGGGAGACCCCCGAGAAAACCCGCTGTCCAGCGGCATCGTCCGACACGATTGCCACTTTTAAAGGAACATACTGTTTTGCGTATAAAAACGACGGTTAAATATGAGATAATTCGTTACGTGGTTGTCCCATCTGACAGTCCATTTAAATAAATTTTACCGTGATATACTTAAAGAAATATATGGAAGATGATACGTAAAATGATGTGTTAATAAATGCCATCATAAAGTTTGCCTAGATAATTGCATAAAACCTAAGTAAAAATTTTTAAATAATAAAACTTTTAAATTTTTTACTGTAGGAACACACGAATTTCCGTTACCACTTGACTAGTGAAGCAAATAGCTTCGTACAAAGAAAAACTTATCAAATATACACGTCAGACATCAGTCTTGGTACTTGGGCTCCCTAGTCCTACAATAATTTAACTAATACCCGGTTGTTCCAACATCTTTCCCGATCCGAGATCGAACGATCATAGTTCCGAGCCAGGATCCAGTTTGATCTTGCTTCCAATGTAAAAGTGTTGCACCAACGAAATTTCATGATTCTGGATCTCCAATTCGTCGATCTTGGTTCCAAAATGAAAGATCGGGATTCAGATTGACAATGATTCGTAATATATGACGTCATGGAAGTAGACATATTTCACACTATGAATAGAATTATATGTGTGATGTTTTATCTTTACTTAAGTGAATTATTGTTGCACGAATTTTACTGAATAATATTCAAGTGTGTATAATGTTGTTTTAATTTCCCAAAAAAACAATAGAACGTTGTTCTACCTGTTGGCGTATTTTCTAACTACATTTGTCGACGACGGCTGCTGATCTCGGATCGAGATTTCATACCGCCAATTTCGGAGGTTCGAAATGAACTTCATCTCGATCTCCAGTCCAGCTGTGAACTCGAATGGTGCAACAGTTTTCTGTGTCGAACTTAGATCCGATCTCGGATCGAGTTTCGGACTACGCTGGTGCAACCGGGCGTAAGCATGGCCAGGCACAGCAGCCGGCAGAGTTAAAGTAATGGCACAGTAATCTATACTCTTATACAAGAACATCTTCCAAAGTTTCCGTTAGATCAGTTGTTCTCAACAGCGTAGCATGCGACCCTGTACTATGGACCCTGCATCAATCGCAATGGGCCACGGGGTCCTTCTGGACTCTCTATTTTCACGTACCCTATCCACTGCCGGAAAGTAATCTCCATTTACGTTACTAAACGGGTGTTTTCGGGGTCAGTTTTAGGTATTTGTTCGTTTGTTTTATTGCATCCGTAACATCTTTTTTCAATACATAGCTGTGTAATGATAATTAACAAGTCAAATTACAGTATACAAAGTTTATGCACTGGACATAGTAAACACACACGTATATATGTCAGATTGCACGAACACACATCATATCTTTTCTTCAGAATTTGTCTAATCTCTTCCAACATGCTGTGGGGCGTCGTCGTTTTACTGAAACAGAAGAAAAGGGACGAGAAAAACCGGAACATTCCTTCACAGATCATTAAAAAAAAAAAAAAAAAGGAGTAGGGCCGTTAATATAAAATTTATTTTTATAATTATTATCGAATTTTAAAATGGTGGGGTCTCCGGTGGAAGTCTCATAGAGGCGCGTTATCAACGGCAAGACTGCACGCCAGTTCAGTGCTTTGCGCGTAGAGGTGACAAGAGAGTTGGTGCACATGTCTCGATCGCCCTTAGCGTTCCCACGCTTTTAGTTCTCAGACGTGCAAAATTCCTTCAACCAGGCGGCCACCTTAATGCGGACTTTGCGCTCCGCCGCGCATTTAAGGTTGAAGTAAAGCAACTGCCTATGGAGCACTGCACCCGACTATGCAATACGAAGATCTCATAATAAAGCAGTAGAGACACCATAAAAATTGTCAGAAAAATGCGATTAATGCTGTACATGAAAGAATAATATATATTGAAACATTTTAAAATATTGTACTAAGATAAACTTTTTAAATAAAAATCGATTAATATAGTCTGTTTATTTAACATAATTTAAGCGCATTTCCATTCTGCATGCTTTGGAAATCAGAAATTGCAAGAACAGTCTCTTCAAGAAAGATCGTCATAACATTTACTTTGATCATCTGTAATAAAATCAGAGTAATAATGTATCATACCAATTTTATAATTAACGTTATTTAAATCAATTTCAGCTATAAATGTCTGTGACAAATAGACGCACATAAAAATATTAATAACAATTATTTCCTAGATTAGCATTACAATTTCCTTACACACAATCATAGTAAACATTATGACGATACTCAATGACGAATATTTTCTTGCAAGTTCTGCTTTCTGAAGTATCCAGAATGAAAATACTTCTAAATTTTGTTAAACATAAAGACATTTTTTAACGATCATTTTTGAACATCTAAAAAGTATATTTTAATAAAATATTTTATTTTTTGCTATGCATATTCTTCTTTCATATACAGCATGCATTGCACTTTTCTGATAATTTTTATGGTGTCTGTACTGCTTTATTATGAGTTCTTCGTATTGCATAGTCGGGTGCAGTGCTCCATAGGCAGTTGCTTTACTTCAGTCTTAAGAGTGGGATAGACTCCCGCGGGAACCCTGCGTCCAAGGCCAAGAAGCGAGGGAGCGATACGGGCGACAGTTACACGCACGCCCAGTGCCTCATCGCTCCTACGCGCAAGGCGTGCAGTGTTTCCGTCGTGACGCTGCACTGCGCAAATTAGACCTGTAACATTGTGGTTTTATTAAAAGCGATGAAAGACCACACATTAGGTTACGCCCGTATCTTAGTATTTTTCTCTTCCCGCTTAAGGAAACTACATTGGCAAGCTTTTAAAATGCGATGCTTGACCATTTACACGAATTTTTTTCTCCAACAATACACTTAGTATGACAAAAGAAAAAAAAATAGGGACATAGATAATTGTTTTTTAATCTTTCCTGACAAAAAATCGTATTTGCGGAAGATTCATTTACCGAGATACGCTCATTCCCGCATACAGCTATTTCACAAAAACTGCAAGCGTCCATCCCACTCTTAAAGTAGCGCGGAGAGTTCATTGCATCGTGTATCGGGGATGTCCCCTTACACGCATTCCTTTACCGCTGACATCTATCGCCACCAATCACCGCTGAGCAATGAATACACGACCTATGCCAAGAAAAACTGTAAAATCAACGAAACGTTTTTGTAAACGCTGTTCACGGTAAAGTGAGCACTTTAGAAATGAACCTTAGAAAAAAGTCGCTGTCCCTGCATGCACGTATTTTAATGGGCGCACTGAGTGACATTCGCCCAGTAAAGTTGGTAACGATGGATGGAATGTAGTTCCATATCTTAACATCGAATAAAAAAAGTTTTTGGTAACCGGTTGTGATAACTTTAAATTAATTCTTTTGCTTTCTGTTTTTTTTTTTTTTGTTAATGCATCGATTTGTAAAAATTAACAGAGTTGTAAAGCATTTACTTCCTTGATAATTTCACAGTTTCATTTGACCGACGAATGAATAAAGTGATGAGGCCCATCGCAATGTTGATTTAACATAAGAAAGATAAATACACAACGTGTATACAAGTAGATCTGAAGCATGGCTTTCAAAAGTGCTCATATTACTGCGAACAGCCTTTATCAACATATTTTTTGTAACACTCTGGCTAGTTCATCATTCTACGACTGAATTCGTGGTCTTGGAAGCCCTGGGCGAGGAGGACCTAGGTTCCATTCCCAGTTGACATTCTTATTTCGAGTTTCCATGGCTCCCCGACATCACTCCACGCGAAGGCTGGTATCGTTCCGTGGCCTACACATTCCCCAGATCTGCTTCTCTCACCAAGATGCTTCGTCTTTGATGGCCTCACGGGACCGCGGTGGTGTAGCGGTTAGACTGCTCGCCTCTCACCTTGTGTGAACCGGGTTCGATACCCGGCAAGGGGTCGCTTTCCCGCGATTTTCGAACGTGGGAACGCTGGCCGGCGGGTTTTCTCTGGGACCTACCATTTCTCCCCGCCCTTGCATTCCGGCACTGCTCCATACTCGAGACCTCGATGTTAAGAGTCACCGAAATCTGGTAGCACATTCACACCCAGTGTACACATTTCTTGTACATTACGCACGTGTAGGTAGTTTATTGTCTCTACTGCACGCTGTGAACCTCAGTGGCCAAATATCTTACCTGTAGGTATAGGCTGTTCACGGTAACACGAGCACTTTTGAAAGCCCTGCTTAAGATCTAATTATGTGCACGTTGTGTACATTTCCGCCTTATGTAAAATTAACATTGCCATGGGGCTCATTACTTTAACCATACGTCCGTACATCGAAACTGTGAAATTATCATAGAAGTAAATATTTTACAAAACTGCTCGATTTTATACATCGATGGATAACAAAATCCGAAAACTAAAAAAAAATATTTTAGGTTATCACAATTGATTACCTAACACTTTTTATTCGACGTTAACATATGAGTCTACGTCCATTGTTACCAACTTTACTGGGCGTGTGTCCCTCGAAGACGCCCGTTAACATATATGCAGCGAAGGGCAGTGACTTTTTCCTTAGGTTGAATTCGAAAGTGCTCACTTTATCGTGAACAGTCTTTAAATCATTTGCAAACCATCTAACTGGTCTAGGTAATAATTGGTTCATATAACTACAGCCGAACATAGTCCCTACAGCTCATTGGCTGTGTCGACTTAAGACAAGGACTCACCATTCAATTATTTGTTTGCAACATCTGATAACGGAAATTTAAAGTTGGTCTACATTTACTTACTCCAAGAGCGCACTTCTGAGCTCTGCAGTCTGGCTCGGTGGTAAAACATATACCGCGAATGTTACGGACCCCCCAGATACTCTGTTATTTTACCCACGTGTGTTTCCTAAAGATACGTGCATTATTCAGCAGGGCAGGTTCTCTCGTTCTCGAGGCTGTGTGAGCTTACATGATCTTCTTTCCCTTTTAAGCTGACGAAGTGGGCACTCACCTGAAACGACTTCCGACTAGGAAAAGCCACGAGGCTCGTTTAAGTTTAAATCGATAGCTCTCGTCAAGATCAATCGATTGCGTTTGTAAAAAAAAATATTTGTGTGGCGTGGTAGTGGTGAAATTGTATGCGTTTAATGTAAAAACACGAAGGAAACTTAACACGATGTCGGCCTATACTCGTCAAAAAGCCAAGCCACAATACAGAAATCGTATACGGTTGGAAAGAGAATCTCGAAAGCAATCCAGTGATACCCCATAAAACCCCATACGATCGAGTGAAGCGGTGCCGGGAACGTAAAATAAACATCAAGGCGCCCGAGCGCGTCAACGCAGGCGTATTCACGCGAAACAGACGGCCGTGTCCCCAACACAGCCACGCCCGATTTTTGTTGTGAATGTCAGTGCCAGGAGATCATTTTCGTAGCACGGAACACCCCTCGAAGTTATCATCTGCTACAATAGTCGAGGATGGAAAATCCGAGCGGAGAGAAACTTGTGTCTGCCATCGTTCCGTTCTCATGCAAATGAAATGCACACTAAGCCTCCGCCGGAAAATATTTTCATTTAACAGTGATTGTGGAGATAGAACTTCACACGAATGATAAATAAACCGGAGGCGACGTTTGGCGAATGAAATTTTCTAATCAGTTTACGAATCCAGCGTGGAATAAAACAAATCGTGCGCTGCGCTGAGATTAAATTCCGCCATATTCGTATCAAACATACGGAAACATTTCTTAGGGAAGGGAGGGGGAATTTTTAGGTAAAACAAAATTAAGTGCTTTCTCGAGGTAGCGTGATTTATTGACTGTAATCTAAAATAATTTATTATTTTGTGGAAGTGAGACACAAACACCACCATAAAAACAAAATAATCATTGAAAATAATACAAAATATTCTACTCGCGGTTACACAGAATTCTTCTGGAATAATAACAAACATTTTATACATTACATCATCCATCTGTACTCCAAGTAATTTTATTGAATTTCTCGGTTTGCTTAAAATGTATGACATATAAACGATACACAAAATGTGTTGGTTCTTTCTAGATGACACCATAAATTCATATGATCCAGCTTGAAACATACTGTATAGTTTGTGTTTAATTCACCTTATGAAACTGTATCGTGTTTGTTCGAACGTGTGTGTATATGATGAATGTACGTATTAGAGATTATAAAACTTGAAATTTTGTTGTTTTATTTTTGTATATAAGATAAATATTTTGTGCATTACTCGTCTGCCTTTTCCGGTAGCCTCAGTAATATTCTATGAACAGTGGGGGTATACCGTGTTTGTTTTATTTCAACTGTGCCGATGTTGTGTGGTACATGTTTTTTGATAGTTTTGTTATATTTCCGTTACAATGTTTAATATTATATTTGCCGTTAAGATGCCACAAGTATTTTCCCTTTATTTAAACGGATTATCTTCAGTTATACCATTGCTTTTGTGTAACAAAACCAGTTGTATAAAATGACTTTTAAAATAATGTTTGCGAAAGTTTGTGTGTGTGTGTGTGTGTGTGTGTTACATTTTGAGTACTTACAATTTTTCTTGGTAATAATGATAAATGCCGAACATTGAAGTCTGTTCGCGATAAAGTGAGCACTTTTGAAATCAACTTTAGAAAAAAAGTCACTGCCGCTGCCTGCATATATTTCAACTGGCGCACTGAGCGATATGCGTCCAGTGAAGTTGGTTATGGTAGATGGAAAATAGTCCCATAACTTAAAAGTCGAACAAAAAGTGTTAGCTAACCATTTGTGATAACCAGAGCCACGAGTATTTCGCGAATTCATTCGGAGGCGAGGTAGACTGCAAACACGCGTTGTTTCCTCCTAATGCTGTGATTGGACGACAGTTGTTTAGACACGCCCAGTTTAACTGCGCGCCTGTAATAAGCAGAGGGCAGTAGCGTGAGTGAGTATTTAACAGTCCTGTACTCATGGTTCACTTTATCACAGCAGCCAATAAGAAAACGATATTGTCTCGAGTTGGGCTGTCCAGCCTAGCTTGCTGCCAGCTCAATCCGCGAAATACTCGCGGCTCTAGTGACAGCTAAAATTAATTATTTCGCTTTCTATTTATTTTAATGCATCGAAGTGTAAAAATTACCACATTTGTAACATATTTTCTTTTCTCATAATTCCACAATTTCACCTGATCGACGCATGAATAAAGTGATGAGACCAACGACAATGATAATTATGTACATAAGGCGAAGGGATACAAAACGTGCATACAAGTAGATCTTAAGCAGGACTTTCAAAAGTGCTCATTTTACAGTGAACTGCTTATAGTTACGTGATAAATAACGGCACATAGCAACGCTCAAAATTAACGAAAACGTGGGGGTATAATAATTAATGTTGATGGGCACATTAAGGCACACCCGATTTTCACGGAAATTCCGATCAGGCTTTATTTTCAACTGCATCCTAGCAGCTTTGCTACGCTTGTTGGTCACGTGTCTTTGTGAAAACACTTTCAATACTTGGCTGGCCAATCAGAATCACGTTACTCCGATACTGAACGTCTCTGATTCACGTACAGACATAAAACGATACATAGAGTAAGTAATCCAATCCCAAAACTGGATCCGAGTTAAAAGCGTTTTGAAGAAACGGCTACTCATAATTTTTTTTCCGCAGAAAAATATATTCCTATCTACATCGAGTATTTACACGCTTGCCAACGTCCAAGTCACACAATCTCACGATTTCGTAAAGCAAATTTGTTTTATATACCTAGAAGGCATTTAAAATTAAGTTCACTTGTTAATTTCTTATCAACAGAAAACTGATTCGTCCGAAAAACATGTTTTACTAGGTATTTCCCGTTTCACTTTAGTTCATCCTACGTCTACGATTTGCTGAATCATATTTCTACACTACGTAGATATTTACAGGCTGGCCACGGCAGTTAGATGTTTGAGTATAAAATTCTCAACGACCCAGTCCATGAAGAAACAGCGTCAGTCTCAGGCGGCATTCAATAATAAATCAGTAAGGATAGGAAAATTTCGCGGATACATTTCGGGACAAGATTGAAGTCAAAAACATATATAGTTAAGTCACCTTCGCAATTGGATCACAGCTTGTCAGACCCGCCCTGCACGCCTCTGAGCCAATAACAGACTTGCAAGGAAACACTTTGCGAATCCAATAACTACCAGGTGCGGGGCAACAGCCAATGAACACACAGCTGAGTCTCCAGTATGCAGAGTACTGAGGAGTCTAGCCTACGGGTCATTGAACTCTCGAAATATTCCTATCCCCAACAATCAGACACGAGCATAGTGTGTTGAAACCTAACAAGCACAAGCCGGACGATGCCACTGGTCGGCGGGTTTTTTCGGGGGTCTCCCGTTCCTCCAGCCTTGTATTCCGGTTCTGCTCCATACTCACCTCACTTCACCCTCAACGGCTGTTAAGACTCCGGCCCCTCGCTTTCATTTCACTTACAAGCACTGAGGTGTTTCCGCAAAAATATAATATCTATTAGAGACCTGAAGAATTCGCGGGTCCATTTCCGGACAAACTAGAATTCAAAACACCTGCGTTTATATAACTTCATGCCATTGGTCCACACGGTGTTTGACACCTTGTCGATAACGCTGACACAATCGTCGCCTTCCACTGTGATAGCAGACAAGCAGTGTGCAGTTAATATATGCACATTTGTACATAAAACTGTAGATTCTAGCCTGTAGGCCATTGAACTCGCGAATTTTCCAGGTCTCTATCTGTTATCTAAGTTATTAACTACATTAAATGTATTAAGGTTTTAGCTAAGGAACTGCCTATGGAGCACTGCACCCGACTATACAACGTGAAGAACTCATAAAAAATGTAGTACAGACACCATAAAAATTGTCAGAAAAGTGCGATTTATGCTGTGTATGAAAGAAGAATATACATATTTGGTAAAATGGTAAAATATTTTATTAAAACATACTTCTAAAAAGTAAAAAATAATCCATTAAAATAGTCTGTATATTAAAAAAAATTAAGCATATTTCCATTCTTGATGTTTCAGAAAGCTTCATTTCCAAGATAATCTTCATCGAGGAATATCGTCATAATGTTTACTATGATTGTGTGTAAAAAAATTGTAATAATAATGTAGGAAATGATTTTAATAATTCCTTTGTAATTGATTTTATGAGCGTCTATTTGTCACAGACATTTATAGCTGAAACTGACGTAAAGTCAATTAATTATAAAATTGATATTATACATTAATACTATGATTTTACTATACATGACCACATTAAATAGTATGGCTATCTTTCTTGAAAATTTTCTTAAAAATTCTGTTTTCCGAAGCATCTAAAACGGAAATGCGTTTAAATCTCGTTAGAAATGCGGACTCTACCGATCGATTAATTTTTTACATATTAAAAGTATATTTTAGTAAAATATTTTAAAATTTTGCATAATATATACATTCTTCTTTCATGTACATAATGAATCACACATTTCTGACCATTTTTATGGTGTCTGTACTACTATTTTTATGGTGTCTGTACTACTATTTTTATGAGTTCTTCAAATCGTACAGCAGTGCTCCGTAGCCAGTTGCTTAACTTCAACCTTAACATTACGCGCTAGAAATGTTGTGGTTGCTGTGAAGTTATGTTAATGGATGGCATTTAAAGTTGCGTGAAGATTGCTTTCGTTGCCGTATTTTACACTCCCAAATTTTTGTATTGCCGTGTTATACACTTCAATCACCCCCATCGGCTCTCAAGACCTCGCTGCTAAGAGCTCACTTCGAACGACAGAGAATGAGCAAATCGGATTTGACGGTGTGTGTGGGTAAAGCCACTCACATTCACGATGGCGTAAAAAAACAAATACGTACAAACTTTGGGAGAAAATTTTGCTTTAACTGTCATATTACCGCACGAAGTGGTCTCCCAGCACAGTAAACATTTTATTGCCCTAAAGAGGCAGCAGGTGGCCAATGGTCTGCACGGACGGGACACAAATCCCTTTTCACAGCAGTTTTAAACATACCGCTTGTGTTACGACAGTCTATTTCAGTTCCGCCGTGCCGTCTGAAAGTTAAATTGATTTCTGCAATAAGCAATAAAATGAACTATGTATATTGTTTCCGACTGTAGTAACGGAAGTAATTTTATGTTTTCAATGTTCTGGCATAGAAGGAACTCGTTAAAACTCTGAACCAGAATACAAATAATACAATAGTATTTTTTTTTTTTTTTTTTGTAATTTCTTATCTATTTTTTTAAAAGTTAGATGGTTAAATGAACTTTTTTTCTCTAAAACCTGCTTGGAGACTTCATCATTTAGAGAGTTTCAAAGACGAAATCGGTTCTTGAGAAATAAATGTTATTAAAAATTATGCAACATCTGGAGACATAATTCGTTCAGTTCCTTGTCGTTATATTTTAAGACGACGCTTCAAATAGGTTTGTACTCATAGTACACTCTTAATATTGTTTTGTACTTTTACAAGAGAAATCCTTGGAAATCCAGTTGTCAGGAAAATCCTTTATAAAGATACAAAGAGTTTTCTTTTTGTAAAATCTGCAAAACCTTTATTTGTAATATTACAAATGATTCCCTGACATCACTGAGAAGTGTGCATAAAATTATTATTTTTTTTCTTCTAGAAAGCAAATGTGATAAAGTAAGAATAGAAAATAACTAAAAAATATTTCAACTTGTAATATACGAAAAAAAAAAAAAAAAAACCCTTATCCAGCACGGGACCAGAACCCACACCCCTTGTATTATTAACCCCCCCCCCCCCTTCTCTTAACAACAAGACCAACTTGACTTAGGCCTACGAGCTTAAAAAATATTTTCCAGTAAATACAGCTGCAAGCACCTACAAAATATCCATGAAGTTATTTGGTTTAGAAGAATAGGTACATTTATTTAATTTTAAGTGTTCTGTTGTTTAGTTAAGGGATTTGGACGGCTCTTAACAACGAGGTAATGAGAGTCGATTTAACAGTTCTGTGCAGCTAGGTAACATTAACAGTTAATTAATAATACGGTCACGTTTTATTGAAATTGTCTTTTTAGTATGATTATTTGAGTTGTTCTAAGTGTTTTACATTATTCAGACTTTGCAATACATTTCTTTTTGCACAGAACTACACTTTAATTAGGCCATAGTTTTTGCACAAACAGCTATATACTGTCTTACGTTGTTGAGTGACCGCCATTTTGTTAAAGCTCTTGAAAATGGGTCAGTATAGTAAAAACATTTCTTGATGTACATTAGAAACACGGCCCTTGTAGTTTTACAAACGAGTATTTTTACAAGAGGAATCCTTGTACTGTTACAAGCATTTGCAAAATTACGAACAATTTTATTGTGGAAATTACAATTTTTTTTTTTTACAGTATAGCAGCAATCATTAGCAGTGCTGAATAAAATAAACAAAGTTTTCGAAAAAATAGTTATACTTCTAATAAGTAGCGGTAGCAGGAGTAGGAATTTTACTTTCATGTCGGATACCATTTCTAGGATCATAGTGAGTGCATACGCTCAAATAAATTTTCATCACTCTACATGATTGATCTAAATTAGCCTAAACATCAAGTGAACTCGAAGAATTCTGATCTTCTAAATACATGCCAGTCGATGAAACATGGAATTGGAAATACCGATTAGACCACAAGGCGCACTTCATGCGAGGGGCCACGGTGGCTGAGCGGTTAAACCGCTCACCTCCCACCAAGGCGATCCGGGTTCAATCCCCGGCCGGGTCACCGAACCTTCGCATGTGGGAATCGTGCCGGACGATGCCGTTGGTCGGCGGGTCTCCGCCTCTCCCACCCTTTCATTCCGGCGCCGCTCCATTCACACTTCAATCACCCCCATCGGCTCTCAAGACCTCGCCGCTAAGAGCTCACCTCGAGCGACAGAGAATGAGCAAATTGGATTTGACGGTGTGTGTGGGTAAAGCCACGAAGCCTTCATGTGAACACGTGAAGGCAGGCGGATGGGCGTGGCTTAGCATCTCTAGTGACAGAACCGGTGGCTGGGAAAATCAGGAAAGTGGTTTGTCTCCATATCTGATTGTCGACGAGACGTTAAGCCCTACATACGTACCTAGCTTTTATGGTTTACAGAGAGGTGAGTTTACTATTGTGTCAGTTTTCTTTTACCCGTTGGTAGGGACAGGTGAATTTCGCTCAAATATTCTGGCCACGCTAGACTTCAAAACCCTACGTGCGGAACTACAACTTCCTTTGATAACTGGCAGCATGTCTACATGAGAATACATGTTCTTATTCGACTGGGCCAATCAGAATAAAGTACTCCGATACTGAACCTCCATTATTCGAGGACAGACATTTGAGGCACGTGACATTTAAAACCATCCAACCACGAAAGTGCATATGAACAAAAATGTTTTGGAGTACAACTGGTCTCTACCCATTGGCCCTTATACACGTTTGAAGCTACTATCAAATTTCATTGGGCCAATGAGAATTCTAATACTTTAAAGGAGAACGTTTATGACTGGCCTGCAGACAACGTTGCCGAGTCTAAGCTTGATCATGCAGTCATGAAAATATGAACTAGCTGGAGTGTTATGAGTAGGGACAGGAAGAAATTCGCGAGTTCAGTGACCTATTGGCTATACTCCAGATGATTGTTCATTGGCTGCCGACACAGGGAGTAGCCATTGTTACTCCACACCTGCCAGTATGGCACTCGCTACGTGTTTCCTTGGAAGTCTGCTATTGGCTATACTCCAGATGATTGGTCATTGGTTGCCGACACAGGGAGTAGCCATTGTTACTCCACACCTGCCAGTATGGCACTCGCTACGTGTTTCCTTGGAAGTCTGCTTTTGGCTTTACTCCAGATGATTGTTCATTGGCTGCCGACACAGGGAGTAGCCATTGTTACTCCACACCTGCCAGTATGGCACTCGCTACGTGTTTCCTTGGAAGTCTGCTATTGGCTTTACTCCAGATGATTGTTCATTGGTTGCCGACACAGGGAGTAGCCATTGTTACTCCACACCTGCCAGTATGGCACTCGCTACGTGTTTCCTTGGAAGTCTGCTATTGGCTTTACTCCAGATGATTGGTCATTGGTTGCCGACACAGGGAGTAGCCATTGTTACTCCACACCTGCCATTATGGCACTCGCTACGTGTTTCCTTGGAAGTCTGCTATTGGTTCAGAGTCGTCCAGGGCGTGTCTAATAAATCGTTATATAATGCACGTGTTATTACAGTGTACACGTGTTTGACGTCTATCTTGTCCTCAAATGAATTTGTGAAATTTTCCTATCCCTAGTTATGAGGTATGTTAACTTAAGAAACTGAAAATGTTCAATGTATTTAGAAATGGGGAAGGAATCGGCCGTGAATTGTATTAATAATAACTGGCATTCGCCGGCAATGATTTGAAAAAACAGATGGAAAACAATGACACGAGTCCGGGTCCTTCCGAATGCGACACCTCGCTGAAAATAAAAATTCATTAATATTCAAGCGTGTTTGTAATCATAGGAGTGATTTTCCTAGTTAGCTTTCTAGGTGAGTGTAAGTTGACCACTCTGTGTCTGTTTTCATACTTTCAGCAGTCGACGAAATTTCATGGCGAAATTATCGCTTTCAAAAAGTTAGATATGGAATATATTTATAGGCGGTTCACGGTAAAATGAGTACTTCTGAAAGCCCTGCTGAAGATCTACTTGTATACACTTGCGTATTCCTCCGCCTTATAAAAATTAACATTGCCATGGGCCTCGTAACTTTATTTATGCTTTGGTCGAGTGAAACTGTGAAATTATTAACACAGTAAATACTTTACAAATATACTCATTTTTACACTTCGATGCATTAAAAAAAACAGAAAGCGAAAGAAATAATTTCAAGTTATCACAAATTGTTGTCTAATTCTTATCGTTCGACGTTAATATATGGAACTACTTTCCACCCACCGTTACCAACTTTACTGGGCGAATGTCACTCAGTGCACTCATTAAAATATATGCATACAGGGCAGTGACTTTTTTCTAAGGAACGTTTCTAAAGTGCTCACTTTATCGTGAACAGCCTTTACGTGTCTGTAAAGAGCTGAACATTTCATAGGTCGTTGCCTACTGCTTACTCCACTTGTTTTAAAAACGTGTCCATAGGAAGCTATGGTTTGTAATGGCGCAGCCTGCCAAGTGAGCTGCCGTAGAATTCAACCCTTAGAGACCCACTTTAACTTGCGGTTTCTGATGTTGCAAACAAACGAATTTATGATGCGCCCTGTACTTCAGTCGACACAATGCTTGTTTCGTTGTCACAGCCAATGAGCTCTAGGCTATATGTTTGGGTACAGTAACATGAACCAATTATGATCTAGACCGGTAAGACTGTTTGCGAATCATTTATCCTCAAGTAAGATTATTGGTCATTGAGCTCCGCAGTGTGCAGTTCAAGCCACATATTACCTACTGTACACGTGGGTAATGTACAGATTGTGTACACTGGGTCAGAATTGGTTAAGAAATATAGTAAATTCTTATGTTTGATAATATTATTCCTAAATCTAACATTAAAGTTTACACTTTACGAAAAAACTAAGAAATAATAATTTTTGGAACAATTTTTAACCTTACCGTATTCTCCGAGAAAGTTGCGTTAAATTATTTACAGCTATATTTGAAATAGATACGTTGAGAATAAAATATCTTTCAAATTGAATACCGATTTAAATTCCTTAACTACAAGCTTGGTAGGCACAGGTGTGTGTATGTATATATATAGACACACACACACCGAGTGAGGTGGCGCAGTGGTAACTCCCTGGACTCGCATTCGGGAGGACCCGGGTTCGATTCCCGGTCCGACCCTCCTGATTTCGGCCTTCCGCGGTCTTCCGAAATCACTCCAGGCGAATGCCGGGATGGGTCCCAATCAAAGACCATGACCGATTACTTCTCCCTTGTGCAACTAGCACCTCGCTGTCGACGAGACATTAAACCCAACTTCCTGTCTCCCTACCGCACACACACACACACACACACACACACATACACATACACACAGGTTGAAACTCAACTTTACCTACCAACTTCAGAAGGTGATTCATCAAAACAAAATAACACACACACACGTGTGTATACACACATGTATATAGACTGTTATTCCAAATGATAGGGCTTTAAAAAGTGCTCACTTCACCGTGTATAGCCTATTAAAAATATCTATAACATTTTAAAAGCCAGGGTAGATAAAAATATTGTTTCGACGTCTATCAAGTGATAAAACCAGGGCTAGTGAAATTTGGCGTAAAGATTTCAAAATAAGTTATATTTGAAACACTGTAGGGTCTTTTATCTGTTTTGATTGGCTGAATTACTTTTTGACACGTGTGTGCACACGAATCACGTAGGAACAGTGCCGATGTTGGCGAACTCTGAGTGACCCGGTCAAACATCAAAACACGTTCTCAATCAGGCAGTAACCAATGGCAATATACAATCTGTTGTTGGTTGCATATCAAATTGAAGTCTATCGTGTACTCTTATTTTTCCGCGGGCACGTAAAGGAGGCGTGTTTCCAAAAGTTAGTATGAGAAGTGTGTAGGCAACGGCGCGTAAGAGAGAGAGAGAGAGAGAGAGAGAGAGAGAGAGAGAGAGAGCATGGAGGAGTGAGAGGTGAGCATCAAGGCACGTGGAATGCTAAGCAGTCCGTTGTTGAAGGCACGTGGTGGCGCTGTACTGGCAAGCGGGGGGTGTGAGACGTGGCATCAGCCACCCCCTGGAGGGCAATGTACTTAGGGGTGGGCGATGTAACCACGTATATACACAGAAGACACACACACACACTCACGAGGGAGTTCCTGGAATACTCCGCTACCTCTCAAATTTTATCCCCACGACCTCCGGTGTAAAGACGCACGAGGAAACTAGGAAATTAAATACGCAACCGGAATTTCTCTATGTCTTCTCAAGCAGTGGGGCTGCGGTTGCTAAGCGGTTAGACTACTCGCCTCCCACCGAGACGAACCGGGTTCAATTAACGGCCGGGCCACTCCCGGATTTTCGCGTTTTCTCGGGGATCTCCCCTCCCCCCGCGTCCTTTCATTCCGGCGCTGCTCCATACCTCAATCACCTTCATCGGCTCTCATTAACTCGCTTTTAAGAGCCGCTCAAATCTCTTCACTCCAGCATGTACAATAAATATTGCCGCAGGTCTCATCACCTTATTCATACGGCGGTCAAGTGAAATTGTGAAATTATTACAGAAGTAAATATTTTACAGATTTCCCCATTTTATATTTTAGAAGCGATTAAAAACATAAAAACATACATAAATAAATTCTCTACTCACAGATGTTTAAGCAACGCCTTTATTCCAAAGTCACTACTTGGAACTAATTTCTCTCCGTCGTTACCAACTTAACTGGCCACACGTCAGCCAGTGTGTTCGTCAAAATATATGCTGGAATGAACAGTGACATTTTTAAATGGTTGGTTTCAAAAGTGCTCACTTTATCGTGAACAGCCTTTATCTCGAATCACCATATCGTGGTCATTAAAATCATCATATACTCAAATATGGTTTCTATAATTTCTAAATTTAGATTACAAAATTACTTATTGTAAAATTTTTTTTAACATATAACATGAAATAATATCAAGGCTTTAAACAATAAAGAGTACAAGCTCTGCCATCTGGTGTGACAAATTTAAATTTAAAACACAAATAAAGTAGAGACACAGAAAAAAAAAAAAGGCTCGCTGTTTGAAGAGGAACATCACACTAAAAAACAGAAGAATTATTTTATTTTGCTACCGCTTATTGCATTTACAATCGTAAGATTAAAACACACTTTTAAAATAAGGTTATATCAATCTTTAACATTAGACAATAAATATTAAAGCGAAACAACTCGTCATAAAAAAAAATATTTATGTCCAGAATAATTCAGGAAAGACGACGGGGCGTTGCCAAAAGGGAGTAAAGTGCTACCAAAGTGATTTAGAAAAGAAATTAGTTTAGAGAGAAAATTCCACCACATGGCGCCGACTGCATTACAATCTCGTGAAGTTTAGCCTGTACATGAAATAGCACGAACTTGCCAAGCCTCCACTTTACATCCCGTCTGCACGTCGTTGTCGCTAGTTGCAGGGGAAGCTGGTCCCAAGTTTCGTCGACCGAAAGTTTTATTTCGCATTGGGAAGTGGTGTCGCTGCTGGGGGGAGAAAAATGTCCTGGAGAGAGGGAGGGAGCTTTGTTGGAGATAAACTTGCAGGCGGAGTAAAGGGCGGGAGTGGAACACGAAAATTAGATTTGAACCTCGCACTGGGGCCGCGGAAGTTGTGCGAGATAGCGAGCGACTCTCGCGTCACGTGATAGGTCCTTCTTGCCAGTCCGACTGAGATACAGAGCGCGCCAACAGGGGTGGGTCGTGCCAACAGATTTTGGGAGGGGAATAGTTTAAATGCACTGAAACAATTAAGTTTACGGTTGTTTTGTTCGATTAGTTCCAGCTACGTACGTAGTCTCAATTTATCAGTCCATCTCGGAGCATCAAGGCTCCGAGAGGCATCAAGGCATGCGGCTATTAACTCCTTCACTCTCGTATTATTTTATGGTTGGAAGTGTTGCAGTTGAATAATATTTTGGTCAGTGCTGTACTTATCACGTGCTTCAAACACACAGCCAGTGAAAATACGAGCTCGGTGCTTAGGAGACATTGTGAAAACCACTCACTAACTAGAACTGTACAAATATCCACAAACCACATAATCCACAGGTAAGAAACTGACCGTATTGGGGCATAATCCTAGCCGTGTACAGCTATCGTCATAGGTTTTCTTTCTCTGCAACATGTCCACTGTAATGTAGGGAGTGAAAGGGTTAACATCGTGGTTTTGAGAGTCGACGAGGGTGCAGTGAGGTGAGTAAGGAGCAGTGCCGGAATGAAAGGGCGGGGGAAGCGGGATATCCCCGAGAAGACCGCCGACCAACGGCATTGTCTGGCACGATTCCTCCATGCCGAAATCCGGTGACCCGGCCGGGGATTGAACCCGGACCGCCTTGGTGGGAGGCGAGCAGGCTAACCGCTCAGCCACCTACTTGATGCTCATTGAACTGTGTTGTATGGTCACTGCAATTCTATGTTGCACAAATGGAGACTCAGAGACCATCCATCCTGTCCCTGCTGACATGGAGATCAGACTATACGTCATCTGCTCTTGAATGCCCTCAGCTGTCATGCCCTGGACCCAATGATGATATCAAAGATTTGTCTACCGACGCGATGAAGTGGTTGAAGTCATTAAATATTTGATTTTCATTACTTTCTTTTCAAAATTGTGTTGATGAACCATACGCTATAAATAAAAACAAGTCCGCGTCTATTTAGACACTAGTACAGGTGAATCCACAATTCTTAGCTAGGAAAAGAAAGCACACATCAGACTAGTCGTGTATGGAACTTGCAAGACATCACACACACTGGGAACATGGCTGTAAACTGCTTTTTCAGACTGCTGTTTCTCAAAATATACGAACCGGATCCACGCGGAAATACGATAGAGGAGTGCATTTGACTTTCTTACAGTGTCGAGTCTAATAGAATTGTAGGATCACCGCTAAAAGTATTGTATCAAGACGGCAGAGGGGCGTATCCGTGTTCGTGAGGTATGGAGGGCTTAATAAAAATAACATAATTAAATTGGATTTTTAATTTATTCACACAACCATTATTTACAGCGTGAAGTATCTATCTCCACCATTAGTATATGTATATTGCGGGTACCAGCGCAGCGCATTAATCATCAAAAATCAAGCAATTTAAGCCAAATTTTAGATTTTCAAGAAACTTTTTCATTTTTATTCATCGAGAAACCAAGCAATTTAATCCGAAAAATAGAGAAAATTTCTCGATTTTAAGCAACTTTCTTCATCGATAATCAAGCAATTTTACCCCAAAAGCAAGCAAATAATCGTTTTTTCTAGAAATATCGATTTTGCAAGCGAGTAATCTAAAACAATCAAATTTAAGCTAAAATCGAATGAAATATTGGAAAGACAATTGACATAATTTATAAATTTTATTCAGCAAAAGTAAAACACCAATAAGACTTCTTTGAAGTTTCGAAATAAAGAAAAATCCGAAGCATAACCATTATTGATTCCATAATCCCAGCCATCACAACAATCCAAATCAAATACGTCATCTTTAAAATTTGAAAATTAGCTGATCTTAATTCATTTTTATTTATTTTAACACATTTCGAAATTAACAATGTTCAATTCTTTATCAATGGAAGTTGCTGTATTTATAATTTCATGTCCAATTTCCCAAAGTTCTAAATTTCTATAACTTGATCCATTTATAATATTTAAAAATGTATATATGTGTTATAAAAAGTATTACTATGAGAAATTTTTAATTAGAATTATGAAAATGATTTTTTATTTGAGCAAATAATTCATCTATATTTCTAAAAATTGGTAAAACTTTCAAATGTAACCACTCAACTATAAGTCTAAAATATTGTATTAAAATATCGAAATATTTAGTTGATTCTTCCATTTATTAATTTTAAAAAATTTATATAACGTCAGAAATTCTCTCTTTCAAATAATCATATATTAAATTCCGTTGGCTACTTAGAACAACATTACAAACTGTACCAGCTTCAACTATTATTTATTAAAATCAACACTTATAATATGTTTGTATTTCTTTAAATACAGTGGTTTTTCTATATATGCAATCAATAATATACAATGGTTTTCGCCCTAAAAAATGAATAATAATAGAAAATACTGCCTTCGAAGTTTACAGTTGGTTTATAATAAAGTTCATTATTTCTACATATAGTGTCTAGTTTTGTTTTCGAATTTCTAAAATCACTATAAGCAAGGAACATTTTATCACAAAGACCATTTTCAAAATCTAGATTCCAATTTTCTTTTGGAAAAATTTCATTTCTACCATTTTTAACACAAATATTTTGCGCATTACAATGGTCAAGCATAGATGCGTGGACATACTGTTCAGCACGAATTTTTCTATTAGTTTGAAAGATAACAATTCCAAATTCGGGCATGCCAAATTGTAATTTATTAAACTGATCTTTTATATCAAAGTTCAAAACACGTGAATCAACAAGAACTTCTTTTTCTGAAAATAGCCAATAATCAAAACCAATGAGTATTTTAGGATGTTTGCATATTTTTTCTTTAATTGCAATGGCTGTGTTAGATTCATATTCAACAATAGGCCACATAATTTATAATTTTTCGATAACAATTTTGTCCGGATCAGCATAGCTTTTCTGAACTTCACCAGCTGCATTTCTTGTTTCATAAATAAATTAGCAGTTGTTATCAGACGAATTTCTAGTAATTTTATAACCGCATTTCCAATAAATTTCATTGTTGTCATGAATAAAACAAATAAAAAAATATCTCAGTGGATATGTTATTTCATTTACTTTATGACTATGAACAGATTTTACTCGATATTTATTATCAACGCCAGAAAATTCTAAATAATTTTGTTTACTTGGGGATCTTAATAAACCATTTATTATTGTTAATGTTATACCTGGATTATCAACAGCTTCAATAATATTTCCATATTCTAAAATTTCTACTGTATAAAACTGAAGAGGAAGAAAAGTTCGGACAAACATCGACATTATCTTCTTTTGCATATTCTGCCTCAGCTCCAACTTTGTCTCATTTGAGTAATTTATATTGCTCATAAACATAAGCATAATTTGGAAAATGATAGCCATCTCCTATAGGAATATCAAATTAAATTATATTATTGTAAACATTTAAATTCCCCATAGTTTGATCAGTTGGGGGAAATGTATGTCTAGCAACGCACTCAATACTTTTATAACTCATTTAGAAGAAAAAAATTATATATAAATGAATGACTCAAAGAACATGTCTAGAGTTAAATTACTCATCGAGAGATAATAAATTACTAAAAGCACAATGAAGTGGAATATGAAAAAAAATAAACAAGAAGAAAGATCTACTTTTGATTGACTAACTATGCAATATTGGTAAAAAAGTTGAACAAGTAAGTGAAGAAAACAAAAATTTAATAACAACATTAGTTCCAGTAAAGTAAACAAATTAGATTATTCACAAACACCAGAAGAATCATAATTTGAAAGAGAATTATTTGCTAAAGATATGTCTCCAAATTTGGGTATAATGCCATTGAAAGACTCAACTATTAGACTTGGAAAATACATTTCTGGGGATATTAACAACTTTAAAGAAAAATGCGGTTTACATGGAGTTGGTCAAAATTTTTACATTGGCGATACACAAGTAGAGATAGATGGTGATACACTATTAGTCAAAGGTAAATAACTTAACAGAAGGACATTCTAAATTGTTAACAAATGTAGCTATGAAGAACTTTCAGGTAATTACAATGACAGTGACCTTAAAAATTACACAGAGTTTGTATTATTTACCAATGCTGTGTATCAAAAACATATTCCTAATAAGAAAAGGAATAATCCAAGTTCAAGTAGTGGTTGGAAGTATAATAATATAATTAGTCAAATTTATGAAAAATATAAAAAAAATTCACATTCAAAATCAGCACCAAATGCACCCAAAAGAATTACTTCTTCAAGAACTCCTAGATCTGGAGAAGGTATAAAAAATACAACAGTTTTCCAAAAGAATATGTTTGGATGGGCGATGTTAGAAGATTAATTGACAGATTGTCAGTTATTCATGGTGAAGAAAATTCTGGTAGTAACAATTTTGACAATGAAAATGTAAGCATAATGAATATGTTAAACAATAAATTTCTGATTTTGTTATTAATAACCAGAAAGGAATTCCTTATCTTATAAGAGTTTTAAACGTAATTCCATATTCATTTTGGAATTCTAAACATCATGGCAAAGGTATTAAAAATTGGGTATTGAAAAATTAAAATTTGCCTGAAATGCTTTTGTCCTGCTATAATTATTGTGGTCAATTTACAAAATTAAATGAAAGATTGGAAAGGGGCGACACAGGCATAAATTAATTAGATGAAGTATGCAGATATCACGATATTGCTGATAGAGACCACAAAGCTTTAGAATCTAGACACGAAGCTGATAAAACTTTACAAAAAGAAGCTAAAGGAATTATGTTGGATAAAAATACTCCTATTGGAGCAAGAAAGTGCTTCTGCTGCTGTTGTCTCAACAATGTTTACAAAAAGAAAACTAGGTTGGGGTGTTAAAATGTTTATTGATTAATGCTCTATATATGTATTTTTTACTTATAAATGAAGATAAAATGCTTAACATTCGACATACTCATTGATCAATTAAGAGATTTGGTTTATAGATAAATTTTTAACAAAAGGTCAACTTGAGAAAAAAATTAAAAAATTAAACTAAGGCAAAGGTTTCTTACTAACTTTGGCTCTTCCATTACTCAAAAAGATACTCAAAGAAAAATCTGGAAGTGGTTTACAATATGGCGGATTTTATCCAATTTTAATTCTAATTTTAGGTGCACTTGAAACTTTAGTTGGAGGAGCTACTGAAATTTATAATTCTGTTGAACAAACTAGAAAAAATAAAAAAGAACTAGAAGAACTACAGAGACACAATTTAGCAATGGAAAATAAATCAGAAAGCATTTTATTTGCTAAAACGAATGGAAGACAAAAAAAAAAAATTGAGCGTACATATATTGAAAATTATGTAAAAATACTAAATATTAAAAATTTCAGAAATGTTTATATGATTGACGAATTACCAAAAAATATGCTCAACAATTAATGTGCTGTGGTTAATTTTGCCATTTCAACCCATCCTGGCACTCATTGGGTTTCCTGTTTTAAAGAGAACAATTATGTTTACTATTTCGAATAATTTGGAGGTAATATTCCTACTAACTTAACTAATTACTTCAAAAATAGAAATATTTATTACAATGATAATCGAATTAAGAATTTTGATTCAGTTATATGTGGACATCTATGATTAATTGTTTTACATCTTTTTTCGAATGGTTCTAAGTTTAACGATATCATTTGATTGTTATTAAATGACAGATATATTTGGGAAACCATTAATTAAATCTTTAAATAACATTTTTGATACTAATTATTTCGCTTTGAAAACATATGTAGATTCACAATGCAGCTCCGGTGTTTTTTCTTTACAAAGTAAACTATCCAACTGTTTTGATTATACAAAAACTCATGTTTCTTTTCTAGGATGTAGAATTGTTAACATAGATGGACCTATAAATAAGAATGATGCAGCCAATAAAAGATATTTCAATATACATATAGCAAATTATGTATTAAAAAAGGATGTTGATTCAAAAAATGAAACTATTGTTTCTGATTGTGCTTTAAAGGAGGAAATATATTTACAATTTAGTAATACTATTTCTGATTATATAAAACGAATAAATAATGCAAATCACATATTAAGAAAGGACGAAGATTCAAAATACAAAACTATTGTTTCTGATTATGTATTAAAAACAGATGTAAATTCAAAATACAATATTTGTGTTTCTGAGTCAAAAACATATGTAGAATCAAAATACAATATTATTGTTACCGCTTTACAAGATCAACTTAGTAATGTTTTTGTTCAAACAGACTATGTTTCTATTCAAAATCGTAGAATTAATATGACTGATCCTATAGATGGAAAAGATGCCACTAATAAAATATATTTCGATAAAGAAATAGCTGACAAGTTACAAAATTTAAACAAATCAGTTTTGAAATATTGTGATACATTTATTAACTCGAAAATATATAACAGCAAAGAAGATTCTGATAAATATTCAGAGTGACAATGGCTTAGAATTTTATAATAAAATATTTAATGAATATATGCATAGATATAATATCAATTGCTATACTACATTCAGCGAACTTTTAAAGCCTGTTGTGTAGAAATATATAATTGTATGATGAATAATAAAATGTGGAATAAATTTGCTTTAAATGGCAATTTCAAATGGGTAAATATATTACACGATTTACTGAAAGAATACAATAATACCAAACACAGAACCATTGGTATGAAGCCAACTGAAGTTAATAAAAAAATGAATAAAATTTAAGACAACAAGATATTGCGAATGTGATTACTAAACCAAAATACAAAGTTGGCGATATCGTCCGCGTGAGTAAGAATAGGCGAATCTTTGAAAAGGGTTATACAGCTAATTGGACAACAGAACAATTTACCATTTTTGAGGTTTTAAATAATTATGTGTCAATTTATAACTGAAAGATGAAAGATGAAGAAGAAATAAAAAGCAATTTTTATGAATACAAAATCATGAAAGCAAACTATCCTTACGAATATTTGGTTCAAAAAGTTTTAAAAACTAAAGGTGATAAAATTGATGTAAAATGGTTGGGATTTGATAATTCTCATAACCCTTGGCTTAATACAATAAATTTTTTGTAAATTTAAAAATAAACATTAGCTCCTTACTCAATTCGATAAAAATTATCTTTTTCACTTGAAATAAAATGCCTTGCCACTGAGCCATGGCGAAAAAACAAGCGAGGCGATGATTTTACTGCATCATTTAAAGATTTATTCTCACCACAATTAGATAGCATCATATCGCGAGTTGCATGGCGACTGTTCACTACACCACGACTGGATAACAACACTGTCTTGATAAAGCTCCTTCCTGTTGTGGTGAGAGCTTGCTGAAGCTCTTTAGAGGAAAACTGGCTATGCGTGAATTTGAGGTATCTAGACGTCAGTTAAAAACTGTTGTAACTGGTTTTCGTAATTACCACTGTTCATTTTCTACTCAAATCTATTTTGATAAAACCATAGTATTCATCCCAACATTTTGCACAAATCTCTTAAAATTTTTTATACGGCATATCACCACCAACAAAATCGCTATATATATATGTCTTAGGTTTGTGTAATACTGTCTAAATATACATAGAAAGTTCGTATTGTATATCACAAGTTGTTTGGGCATCCTCGAGCCAAATAAAATACATCTGTATTCTCGTACCTCCGCCTAGTAAAGTACTCACAGATTATATTTTGATCCTCTAAAATAACATTGTAAAATATGCGTGAAGAATTTTTTTCACATTGTCTAAGGGAATCATTTCATCATTCTTATTAAAAAATATGCAATTTTTTCATTAAATTTGTGGGACATGACATCAAAGTCATATTTTAGCTGAATATATTTTGGTTGATTTAAAATTTTTGAGCAAACATACAATTTATTAAAATTGAACCAACCTGTCTTATAAATGAAATTGATCATCATGTTGGTTTTTCCACATTGCTAGGTGAAACTATTATTGCTCTAATGTCATCAGGCAAAAGTTCGACATTATTTTTATTTTTGGTAGTTTGTTTGGATATTAAAACACCAACACCCTAATCAACTTATTCATTTATTTAGATAATTTTGTAATATATGGAGAATAAAGTATTTAAGTTAACAAACAACAGTTCTGTACTGAAGAAGAAACTTCATTATGACATCACCCATAAAGATAAATCGATTGTATTAGTTAGTTTTCATGCGAAATTTTTAGTTCCTAATATAGACAACAGTACTATAACAACAATTGAAAATTGAGTTCTCTGGTTGACAAGAATGAAGTTATCACTATTCCTAGGGGCCAATATAATGTTGAATTTTTAAATGATGCTATAGATGCTATAGATTCAATCGATCCATTTTCAACAAATAACATTGAATTGACAGCAGACAATGTGAAAAACAGAATATTGATTATATATATTATATATGTTTGATATTAAATTCGACGACCGATTTATCCGATATTTTTGGCTTTGAGAGAAATATGACTATTAAAATGACAAAATTGTTGTAGGCACTAAATTAGCTAATTTTAATCCAGTTAAAACAATAAATATTCATTGTAATTTGGCAAATGGAATGTTTATAAAGTATGGCGAATCTAGTCATTTAGAAGCTGATATAACTGTCATTTTTCCACCAAAAACAATGTTTGGCTTTGGAGATTATATTAGTTATAAGCCTGCATATCTAATTTTTTTATAGAATCAATAATAAATGGTTTATTCACATTGTTCTAGAAGTTAGGGATGAAAATGATAAACTGATTGATTTTGATGATGCTGATATTGACATTGTTTTAGAGATTAAAGACATTTAAAATATAATATAGAAATATAATAATATCAAAATTAATTAAAATTATACATTTTGATACCCATATGGTAATGTATCAATTTTTTCTAATATAATCATGTTATTATCATAAGGACTTAATGAAATTTTATTAACTTCAACTGTATATATATTTTATGCTTTTTGTTTCTTATTAAATTCATTGTTCTTTATTCTATTTTCTCTTTAAGCAAACAATTTTTATAGTCCTCAAATGTAACTCCTGTGTTAACAACACACTTCTTTACTCCTTTTGATCTTTTATTTTCTCTATTATCAACTCTATATGCATACATGTTTACTTGTAAACCAACAAATTCTTTCATTATTTTCCAATTACATTCGTCTTTCATTTTTCCTGAAACATTTTTATTTATTTATGGCATGTTAAAGATATTGTCATTTAGATAATTTCTTGTATCAAATTTTTCTTTCATCGACTTTTGTTTTTATGATATTAATGTACAAATAGGTGTCTTGATAGTATAATTCTATGTTATCTCCATATTTTGGTTTCATTACTTTATAATGAAAATAATACATTAACTCTTTCAATATGTCCAAAATTGACAAACACACATAAAGAGGCTTATTAAATTTTATACTTGTTTTATTCATATGTATGGCCGCAAGATTCTCATTATATATATTATATATATATATATATTATATATATATAGTACTTATTTTGAAATTTGCCTTTGCTAGTAATTTTTCACATTTTTCTGCATCTGATATTAATCTTATATCTACTCTGTTTCTTACATTTCTCATTGTTTTACCAAAAACCGCATTATTCATCAGCTAATAAAAATCTGTTTCAAAGTCATTTTTGGCATTAGTTCTCATTGATGTATTTAAATCTATATACTTTTCAGCCAATCGGACTGATAAAACATCAATATTATATATATTTTAGTAAGTTTTAAACCATTATTTAAACACTGTTTTAAATTATGATAGTGAATAACATACTTTTGTTTATTAAGTAAAGTTATTAACAATTTGGATTGATTTGTTCCTCGATTTTACTTATTTTCTGGGCAAAATGGAAGAGCTTTATGTAATTTATGAAGTTCTTGTGGATATTTTAATAAACTTCTAATATATAATGATAATTAGAATCATTCTACAAATCTAATATTTTTCACTCCAGTAATTTAAATCAGATAATGTATAATAAACCCATTCGAAACCACCATATGGTAAATATTGAGACATCGCCCAACCATAAAGATTATTTGCATCGAGATATTCTAAATAGTTGGATTCTTGATTTGGATTAAAATCCTCTAAATATTTGTTATTGGCTTTAACATATCGCTTACAACATTGTGATATTCCTCCTCAAATTCTCTTTTCGATCTTTAAAATCATATCATAATTATGCAATAAACCTAATGGTTCTTTTATCATTTTTATAATTTCTTCCCACAATAATCCTGATGCAGTAAAAGACCATGCAGGATATAATTAATATGCATTTATACACGTATACCTAAAATTTTCTATTATATCCGCTAACAATTAAACATTACTTTTTAAATATAAATCAGATATTTGCTGTACGTGTATGTCACCATAATGCAGACGAATTGGCTGATTATCAATGCACCGAGACAGTCTATTTAGAATACAGGGCATATGCATGTGTGTACGTACATACATACATACATAATCACAACACCTGAATGCGCAGGCAAGAGTGAAGAACGCCAACAGCGTGTATCGATCTGCATATGATACTCGCACGTGAATACCTGGGATTACCGCGAATAGCGTGTCGTGAAGTAGAACGCAGGTGATGGCTGCGCAGTTTAACTACCGTATAAAAACTGCCACTTCCATACTCACCGCTCATATTCAATAATTTTGCGAGGTGTTAAGAATGGTGTATGTGAAAATGAACATACAAAATCATCTGTAACGATGTCTGAGTCACCCGTGCGGCAACAATGGCCTGGTGCTCCAGAGGCCTTGAAACAGTTGAAACCATCCTCATAATCACAAACCTTTCTGAAGATCAGTTGTTGTACACTCTGTTTGTGGGCGTGCTAGAAACATCTTACAGTTTATCTATTCAAAACCTGTTTTACTTTCCATATTGGGTTGAAGGAACAGGGTGCAACGACTTACGAAAAACAAAAGTAACTATCAAGAATACTTTCAGACTTTTAAATTTTAATATCTTTTTTTTTTTTGCAGTTTACACTTCACTATATATGTAGGAAAATAAATCTTTAATACAATTGATGGCAATCCACCAAGATCTAGATAAAATAAAACCTAGTACCGTTGGATAGTGGTCGTGCCTGACTTACTACGTGCTCTGTAATTACGCGTGTGTGTGTTATAGCTTGCAAAAAGTCTTAAGTCTGGTGATTCCAAAAATAATATACAGTTTCTGCAAACGTACTTTAAATGGTGCGTGGAAGTTCTTACTCAGCGAAAACATGAACATCACTGGTGAGATCTTCGTAGTTAATAAGACTGGCAACAGTGTACACTACGTTTTCCAAGATGGCGTCGCTGGAAGAACTTTCCAGAACAAATGGAAGCCACAAGCCTCGGGTAGCATATGGTAAAAAATACGAATATCCCGTGCGTGTAGAAACACACTGCACTCGCGCAAGAACTGCTTTATTCTGCTGTAGCAGGGGATGCTCCCCCTGCAGGAACCAATCAGGGCAGGGTGTTTTATTACGTGGCTCCAAACAATGAACACTTCGACCTCCATTGCGATACAGCTCTACCTCGTCACATCTACCACGCGAAAGGAGCTAGGAATTCAACACATCTTCTCGCTGGCAATAACTACACTTAACAATGACGTTCAGAGGGAGGTATCGTACACCATGTCAGCTAATAGAAACCCTGCACTAAGCCCAGTTTGGGCTAGCGTCCTACAGTATGTCTTTCCTGCTCTGATATTAATGTCGGAGAGAACGAGCTAGCTCAACTGACTGGCACTTAATAACATGGCCTACAGTACCAGCCAATCAGAGTGCAGGATTTAAACCTGCTGACCAACCATAAGGAAATACCTTCAATAACCTCCCTATGAACCACTTACCCCGACCTAACGTATTAAAACTATAGAATAAGTAGACACCTGCAAAATTAGCGTTATTTTTTTTGCGTCAAGCTAAAATTCACAGTACTGTTTATATTTGAGCCAACGTCGTTTCTCCATTGGTTTCTGCCTTAACGTTAAATCACTAACTTTCTGAGTGAACTGAATTCTATTGGGGCACACGATTGTGGAGCGTTTATTTATTGGCCCAGAGTTACCAAGGGCGATAAAGACTGGCCCAATGACAAACGTATTGCAAAGTAAAAGTGTTATAAGTTTAGCATGTCTTCAAATAATAATGAAAAGTTTGCAGGTTTCTAAGAACAAGTGGTCTCTAAACGGAGATACAAAAAACAAATAAAACCCTGCATCATATACAATCTGGAGTCAAAAATAAAATAATTACAAAATTTAAATAAAAAATATATATAAACAAACCCATTTAAACATATATGATTGTAATCGGTATACCCAATGTTAAAAATTATTTTCTTGAAATAATAAGAAAACAAATTATGAACATAAAAAACAATATCTACATGCATCAAATATCACGTAGGTGAACAGTGTGAAAATGGACAAATTAAATCAATATTCAAGAAAGCGTATTATTTGAGGGTGCTACAAAAGAGGTGTGTAGATAAATAAATGATTCTAGCAGAAATGTACGTACAAAATAGCATTATTTAGAACTATCCGTGACTATAATCCCCGATGCTTATTTCAGTTACCAACATCCTACAACAAACTAGCTAGCTACAGCTAAATATCTAAGAAGGTCTTTAAAATACTAAGCTCTATTTAAAATCTAAACTTTTACATTTGATAACATTATTTTAATAAGCTCGGCTTTAATTTTAATTTATAATTTTTCGCTGATGATATTTAGGTACCACTAAAGAATATTATATTAAAATATTTAAAGTCTCTTAGACTGAAATCTGGAACTTTATTTACATATCCGTAATACAGTTCTTTTAATTTATCTATACTAATACACGCAGACACCCACTCTCTTAGTTGAAAATTTTAACAACTACCACAAACGGCCTGGTTAAATGGGGCAATTTATGAAGTGTAACAACTTTCATGCTACATGTGATTTAAATAATTCCGCCACAAAATCTTCACGGCTACGAAACCCAATGAATGTTAATTACTCCGGAATTTCTAAATTATTTATTTGTATCGAAAATTATAGTTGAATTTATGTGTATTATAAAATACAAAAATTTTCCTAATGTTTAAATTCTCCAAATTCTTCCGTGTTTTTGGCGCCCGCACCAATGATGTAGTAGACCCAGGTTTCTTGTCCTCTTTTTTTCTCTAAAGAACTCAGCAATTTTTGGCGATAAATTTATATAAAATCGATAGTATCAGTGTGTGTGAGGCTTGTCATCCCCTCCCCATGGAAACTTGGGAAGTGATTTAGTGCTCAGTAACAAACTTGGCACTCGTTCATACCACCACTTGGACAACTGCGTCGCAAATTTTCCTGTCAATCGAATATCTCTGTTTTTATGATGGCGATTCCGAAGATGAATTTTGGAAAGTATCCACGGAAATAATCAACGCCTTCCGGAAAACCTCAGGCTAAACTCAACCAGAAATGTCAACATTTCCATTAATATATTTAATAAATTTATTTAACAAACCATAATTTGTAAGTGTTATATTTATACTTTTTAATAAATTATAAAACATTACTCAATTCACCTAGAGATTGTTAACATTTATTTGATACATAACTATATTCGGGACGCTCTATTTTAGCAAAAAATATTTTATGAACGATTTTATATATATATATATATATATATAAATCGATTCCATATTTATAAACTAAAAAAAAATCAAGTCGAAAATAAGTAATATAAACGTTGTAGATTTTATTGGGTATCCTATCCCAAAACCACTTTCGCGATTGGGAGATTCTGTTTTCTGTTCCAATTACGTGTTCGTTAGCGCATAAAATACAGTAAGTATCGAATGAACCAATCCCTGACTCGATAACACAATTGAAGGAATGGCTAATAAAGACACGCAATCAATAATATTAAGCAATCTACACTTTGTGTATTATGTATAGCCTGCGCGTTTTTATTCCCAGAAAAATTAGGTGTCCTTAATAAAAGAAAAATATTAATATACACACAAATCACCCGGAACACAATAAAAGAAAAATATATAAATACAATTTTTAATACATAGCCTGATCTTTTACTATTAAACGATTATACTTATCTATAGTTTGTTAATAACTATGTCTTTGCGGTACAACTTGAAAATAAAATGCTTATCATAATATAGTCGTTAACATGTCATCTATTCGATTCACTATAAAGGTAATGTGTAAATTTTAATATTATGGACATATTTGCTTCTCTACTTACTAAGAAATGAAACTGTTTATCTAAATATTGTTAACACACTGCCCTTTCGATATGTCGTATTTCCGTACATACACTTATAAAAGGCATAAATCCTGGAACATTGGTAGAAAAAAATTGAAAATTATTACACAATCTCAGAGTTTCATCATAAGGCAATAATGTAAGTTTATCCACTCATTTAGTAAAATATTAGTGATTCACATTTTAAGCTGTATTTGACCAACCCGTTTACTTCAACAGATGATACGGATATAGGTGAGAATTTATTCCCTAATAAAATATTCGGAGCACATGATACAAAGTAAAACTCAATTTTCGGCAATGGACTCATTTGAAAACTTTATGCGCCTCATATTTTTAAAGAATCCTATGAGCGATAAATGCTTAGAGCAAGAAACGCTTATGCTCGAGTATAACAAAATTTTTCTGAAGCACTCCACGATATCAATCTCCACTTACTTTTTGTAGCCATAGTTTCTCTTACTATGAACGTGGCTTAGGCAAACAAATATAATAAGTGCTCCTCTTTGAAACTAGCTATAATTTGTGTACGTTTCAAACTTATTTTGTTTTCTATGTCTCTAACACCTGGCCCCACATTTACAATTTCCCTTCCAACGTGTAAAATACGTGCTTTTACTTGTCGTTCTTAACCGGTATATAAAGAATTTTTACGAAACGCCGGAGGGGCGTATAAGAGTTCGTAAGGGATGGAGGTCTTAATAAAAATATAATAATTAAATCTGATTTCTAATTTATCTACATGTCTATTATTTACAACATCAAATCGTCTATCTCCAATATTACTCTTTTTATTTCTAACTGAGCGCAATATTTAATGTCTACCTCAGTGGCGTTTATTCCACGCACGCAAAGTAAGCAATGCGTACCCTATAGGTACATATTGGAAATGTTCGACCCTTTATAGTTTTCGCTTTAACTTTAAATTTAAACACATTTGAATCAGTGTTTCCCGTTTCCGACTCGAGAAACAGAGTTCTCGTACTGCCGTACGGTTCACAGATAGTGCTGCTATCTAGTACCTATTTATCTCCACAAACGGGAAAGACTAGCGATGAATCGAGCTCGCAAGCGAGTCTCCCTGCCGCGTTCCTTCGGCAGGGCAAGCAGTCGTTCTGTTTGCAACCTCCAGTCCTACATTTTACCTTGGAAAGTGGATGAATGTTTGGGACAAAGGGAATTTTATTATAATTTCTATTGTGCTTTCTAAATAATATTCAGTGTAATTATTATTACATTCACTTCGTTTCCGTTTTTATAACTAATGTTAGGTACTATAAATTGTTAAATACATGTGGAGGGTAAGTAAAGCTGGAAATTGCGTTTGTTAGTATCAATAGAAAATGGAACCACAGCCTGGCACTAGCAAATGTTATCTAAAACACTCAAATATGTGGGGCTCTTATATTGCTTACCCTGTAAAAAAAACTCACTACACGCCACTGGACCATGTCAACACTAATTATAGTCATTTCTTAATGTATCTGTTAATAGTTAGGGGCAGTTATATTTCGTGAAAATATTTTTAGTCGTGGTAGAATTCGAAGAATGATATTGTTGTTCAGCTTTCTTGATTGGCTGAATCATGTTATGGCCGGTGTTAACTGTATGCGCACGAATCACGAAGGCTCACTGCCAGAGTTACCGCATTTCTATTGGCTCGGTCAAATGCAGGTAAACATTTTCATGCAGGCAGCAGCCAATTGAGGTACAAAAACACCTGAGCTTTATGCACAGTATTGAAGTCTACTGTGCAACGTTTTTGTTGAATCAAACAGGATTTGTTTGGTGCAACCAAATTACTTGTTTTTATAGGGGCAATGAAACATTTTGTTGCTGAAACCAAAATTATTTTGTTGTTCTCATTTGGTTGCCCCAAAATGTGATATTTGGTTGGTGCAACCAAAGGTTTATTTGGCTACATGAACATTAAACTGTTTGGGCCGATATAAATAAACTTACAAGTTCGACCTAGTTTCGAATCTAGATCACCTGCGTCCGAACGCTACGCCTTAGTAATCTCAGCTAATGTGACAACTGATGAGGCCCGAAAGCTTTTAAATAGATATACTCTAAATATTGGGAAACATATAAAAACTAATATTTCAAGTTTTACAGCTTTACTTATCAGTTTCTTGTGGCATTGTTTTTTAATATGTTTATAAGATTGTTAAGCATCAATAGATACACTTACAAATACGGTTACTATACTAATTGTAACATAAAAGATAAACAAACTACGAGTAGTATTTCTGAACGAAGGCAGTCAAATGAGCGGCCAAACAAATACCTTGAATTGATACACCAAAATATTTAGTTGACAGTCTTTTTTTTTTTTTTTGGCCAAACACAGGGGCTTTGTTTATTCGAACATATATTTTGTTAGACAAACTAAAGTAATTTTGTTGCTTTTCAAACTTCGTTTACTCAACAATATATTTTGTTAGGGCAATTAAATATATATATATTTGGCCCTATAAAAACAAATATTTTGTTCGATTTTCTCTCAGTAGGTGCATCAATTTTTTCGCAAAAAAAACACTTGCCCTAGAAATTATCAATTAACTCACATTAATTATTAACACATGTTCAGTCTGTCTGTTGCCATCATTTGAAATGTCTTACACTGACACATAAAGTTTAATGGTCTTACCTGCCAGTCTCTCTCTCTCTCTCTCCCTCTCTCTCTCTTTCTCTCCCTGTCTTCTTGCTGCACCGATACGGGCAATCGTAAATTTTACTACCGTTGGTGATCACTTTAGTCGCCACTCGCTGCTCTTCTGGATCATCGTATATCGCTTAATGTCCAAAATCGTCCTAACACTCTGCTCTCACAAACTCTCTGCTCGGAGGGTCATCGGCTCATATCGTTTCAGTCGCCCGATCTGGACGTTTCACGGACCCCGAGTTACGCTGAGAGAAAATAGGTCATTAAACGAGAAAATTCCTTCAGACATTAGCAGATATTCAATCAGCTGAAGGCGAGGAATGTGCGAGCCACAAAAGTATTATCATGGCAGTACGCTTTTCATAACAAGATACACGTTCCATGCTCAGGTACTGCATATGAAGGCATTGTAATGTTTTTCTGAACGAGCCGTTTGCATGTTGATCAGCCGTGAGCTGGAGTGAGAGTTTATTGTGGCAATGTTCATTTCTAATTAGCTCTTTATTAATTGTTGCGTGGAATCAGTATTATAACGAGCCTTTTTGTATATTGGTCGGGTGTGAGCTGGACAATAAGTATTTCGGAACTGTTCATTTATAATTGGCTCTTATTTTATTGCAGTGTGGGAGAATCTTAGCAGGAGCACTGTCTATGTTGGTAAGCTGTGAGCTGAGTTATAATTATCGCGCAAAAGTTAAAATTTTAATTGGCTGAAATAATAACCGCAACACGCCTATTGATTCTAAGTCAAAATCGAGTATTGGCAAATTTAAGAGAATTGTCTCATGTATGGATATTTTACGTGTAGGTCTACCATGTTAAGAACATTTTGTACCTTGAATGATTTTCAAAATATATATTCAAACCTTGTTTGTGTTTTGTACTTTACTATTTGTGGGTTCACCAAAATGTAACAATATTTTCCCAATTAAATAAGTTGACATTAAGAACGTTAGATGCTCATAAATTCTATTTTCGCCTCCTGATAAGAGTTCAGGGTAATATACAGTAGTGAAAATATATGGCGGCTCCTTTGATATCAGTATACCCATTCTCTGACTGGCTGCTCGGGGCTCTGGGAGCCAGCCTAGGTATCTGATTGGCTACTGCTGGTCTGCCGGCTGGCGAGTTAGTTGCGAGGCGCTGATTGGAGAGCGGCATACTAACACGCTGCTGGCCAGCGACGCCATTTTGCTGGCGTGTGTGGTCTGGAGCTTTCAAATGTGCTTAGTTTACCACGAACATACTGTATATAACAATGTGAAATGACGTAACTCTGGGAAACGTTGGCGAGGTCTGCTCTTTCCGACAAGGAAAATTCAGGCGTGGACTTAGCTTTTCGGCTTGACTCATGAGGGAAAACGAGGGAGATCTCTGATTGGTAGAGACCTGCAAAATTCGCGTTATTATTAGGGGACACGTTCAACTTCAAAAGTATGTACATTTCAATAAGTTTGTCATTGGACCACCATACCTTATCTGACACGCCCTGGGTAACTCTGCGCCAGTAAATGAACACTTCACAATGTGTAGTCCAATCACTTGCAACCCAGTCGAAAAATGGTGTGACTTCTCATTTATGCAACACCCAATGGAGAACCGACGCCGGATCGTGTATAAAACAGAACTGTGAAGTTTAGCCTGATGGCAAATAATAACGCGAATTTTGCAGGTCTCTACTGATTGGTTGTTCCTGGTTTCCGTTCTATCTGTTCGTTGTTAGTGACTTGTGGCAGTTCACAAATAACTACATACGTTAGACCACTTTTTATATTATGACAAAATACAAAATTATGAATGGCAAACGACGTATAAAATACAAAAAAAATTTTAATGTATATATATTTTAAATCAGGCGTTGATAAATAGTGATCATAATGGATAAATAATTTATACATTTGATACAATTCATTAAAATGCATTACTAGATTCGAAGCACCAAACGGAAAAAAAGTATATATATAATAAGTATATATATCCGACCAAGAAAATCTTTACAAGACGAACAACAAACATTCTAAAAGATTAACTCCCTAACGATGAAGTCGTCGAAACAATGAAATAGCTGAAACTATTTGAACTTGGGCGTCGAACAACGATGGATACTGCACGTTGGAAATGGAGACACAGTAACGGGACACCATAGTTAAGCCGGAACATAATTTGGAAGGACAGCCAAAACCAAAAGTTTGTAATGGACTAGCACTGCTGCACAACCAAGGTACAACACCACTTGCCACACGAATTACCAAACATTTAAAAAACTCTACACCGCAAACTAAACGTTTCCCGCCGACTCGACGGTTTTTTTAAGTGCTGCATCGCTCTGTAGCGTGACTGGTATAACGACAGCTCGTAAACGTGGTGGCTGTGGGTGGCGTCTGTGAACCGAAGTGAAATGCAACTAATGCCTGGTTGCACTATCGTGGTTCGAAATCTCGATCCGAGATCGGCACAGAAATCTGTTGCATCATTCGAGTTCACAGCTGGACTGGAGATCGAGATGGAGTTCATCCGATGAAATTGGCAGTTCGAAATCTCGATCCGAGATCAGCAGCCATCGTCGACAAATGTAGTTTGAAAATACGACAACATATAGAACTACGTTTGATTGTTTTCTTGTTAAGTTAAAACAACATTATACGCACTTGAATATTATTCAGTAAAATTCAGACAACAATAATTCACTTAAAACAGATAAAACGTCGCACATGTAGCTCTATCTATAGTGAAAAATACGCCTACTTCCGTGACGTCATATAATTACGAACCAATAGCAAAATTTGTCTCATAATTAATCTCGATCTCTCACTTTGTAACCAAGATCGACGAATCGGAGATCCAGAATCATGAAATTTCGTCGGTGCAACACTTTTACATTGGAACCAAGATCAAACTGGAGCTTTCTTCGGAACTAGGTTCATTCGATCTCGGATCGGGGAAGATGTTGGTGCAACCGGGCATACGCCATCAGGCGTAGGGTAGCGGCGTAACGTAACAGACGTCCGAAGGTCGTAAAGTAGACAGAGCGAGGCCGTGCAAGGCCTTAAATAAACTGCCACGAGCAATGCAAAAATGATGATGCACGAATGGGAAAGGGGAAGGCAGGGAGGGAGAACCGGGACAAAAGAAAAGTAGATCCGAACCGAGCAAAGAGTAGACCACCGCAGAGAAGTAGACGGCACTATAGCATTTAATTATACGGCTCTAACGGCGCAGGCGTAGGCATACAAGTAAATCGATATTTCTTAAAGGCTGGGAACGATAAAGTGAACACTTTAGAAATTAACCTTAGAAAAAAATCACTGTCCCTGCAAGCAGGGGGTAGAGTTGTGCGACTCCTGGGTGAGGAATTTCTTCGGGACTTGATATCCCTGGGGTGTAGTAGACTGGATTAATGTCTCGGGCACGATAGGCGGTGTGGCAGTACCATGCTATAGTATCCCGAGCTAGGTATGCACCGCACACAACCTGCACAGAGTGGATGAAGAGCCTCTTATAGCCTCTCTCCACTCTCAAGGCAACCCAAGACTTCCCGTGCCACCCCTGTTAGTCGCTTAGCAGATTGAGCGACGCCGCCCGTCCCCTGTGGGTTGCCAGAATCCTCAAGACTGGCGAGGGTTATCTGCCATGATGGTTGGACTGATAGCTGGTTCCAAGGCTCGACCACTTGGCGGGGTGTTGGACCACTTAGCACTCAGGCCATTGGGGCCCAAAGTCTGTACTTCAAAGAAGAAGTACAAAGACATGGAATGGAGTGTGGCCGACACCACCCCCCCCCCCCCCGTACTGGGAATTGGTCACGTAACACCTCGGTGGTCGAGGGAGCAATGACTTGGTTGCAGTGATGAAACTATGGAGAATATATGCCTACATAGGACATAAACTCTCCAATTTCAGAGCAAGGGCTGCTATCCCCGGTGAACCGCGACACCGGGGAGGGATCCATACTGCTCTCTTGTGCCCGGCCGCCGGGGCATTGGCCACTCTGGGTCATGGCAATTCCCCGCCACTAGGGATGTGTCTCCCAGGGAGTGGAGTGTGACCGGCCCTTCATTGGGTGTAAGGCTATGCCCGGTGGGGTTTCTCAACCACCTCGTGTGGAAGGGACTTCCTCTTGCCACTCCATTCGGGGGACAATGTCGGCCATGGATAACCCACAAGTGCCATGGAAATTAACTGGTAGCACGGGGCGATCGGTTGGCCCCACCATGAGGTTCTCTCTGGGGTCCGATCATAGGGTTGGACTCGTGCTGGCAGTGGTTGACTCCATATGCTGGAGGAGGCCTGGAGAGATTCCCACTCTCTTTGACAGACCGGGCGGTGAGCGGCAACCTGCTCCAGTTGTGCCCTGGAGAGGCACTAGGGTATGGATAGAACCCCGGCCAGACCACACGCTTGGTTTCTGAGGACGAGGATCTCAGAACCTCTGTGGTAGATAGGGCGAGGATGTGCAGACGTGCCAGGCTTGGGCCTAGGATCTGGCCAATGGTCGCATTAATATTGACCTCCTTGCGTTCAGAGGACGAGATTCCACTCCCTCGCCTATTGGGAGGCCGAAGCGCGGTAAGGCCGCAAGGCTAAGAGCGCTGCGTTAAAATACAAAATACATGACCGAGAGATCCACTGTAACTGTCCCTGCAAGCATATTTCTAATGGACGCACTAAGTGACATTTGCCTAGTAAAGTTGGTAACTGATGGTTGGAAAGTATATCCACGCCCTAATGTCGAATAAGATGTGCTAGGTAACCATTTACGATAACTTATAATTATTTCTTTCGCTTTCTGTTTTTTTAATGCATCGAAGTGTAAAAATTGACATATTAGAAAAGTATTTACTTTCTTAAAAATTTCACAGTTTCATTTGACCGACGCATGCATAAAGTGAGGAGGCCCGGGGAAATGTTAATTTTACATAATGCGGAGGAATACACAATGTGCGTACAAGTAGATCTTAAGCAGGGCTTTCAAAATTGCTCATTTCACCTCGAACAGCCTATATATTTAGTATATTATCGGAGGTGACGGAGTTTGACGGCTGTGAACTTCCTTCTGTGTTAATCTCTCTCTCTATCAGTCTTCTTCAATCCTTCTCCTCCTCCATTCCTACTCACACCCCTCCAGACAACGGTCAGATGGTGACGCACGTGTCACGTGAACCTAGCAACGGCTCATACATACACACGACGCATTTAGACACCTGCAATACTCGTGGGACACGTTAAACTTCAAACACATGTACCTCTTCAACACGTTTGTCATTGGGCCATACTTTGTGTAACACGGCCTGCGTAACTCTGCGCCAATAAATGAACGTATCACAATTCCGTGCCCCAATCACGTGCAGATCAGTCAGAAAGGAAGTGAGTTCACACTTATGCAGCAGCCAATGGAGAAAATTCGTCTGCTATGGTGCATACAGTACTGTGAAGTTCAGCATGATGACAAATTTTACATGCCCCTACGCACGAGGTATTTCAGCAACGCATTGCTAGTGGCCAGTGTCTTCTCAGCAAACGATAGACTTCCGAACTACAAACAACTCGCGAGCAATATTCCGTTTGCCGATTCTTCTGTCTGCGTGAAAATACATTTCCGCACTTCAACTGGCGAACGAATTTTTTGTCTTTTTTTCGTCCCTCAATTTTAATTTTTGCAGTATTTTCACATGGTCATTTTCTGGTTGAAATTTTTTTTTTTTTTTTTCATTTTTCTTGGAGATTATTTTACATTTATTTGACATTGTTTTTTCCCCCCGTACCTATCTTTGACGATGGGTAATCTCCAACAAATCCGTGAGTTTAATTCAGAATCCAGTAACTTACTGAACATCTGTGAGCCGAGTGCGAAGGACATTTGCCAAACCATAGTTCATCAACCAGACAAACAAGTATTGGCTCGAACGTATCTGTGAAATATCAGCGTGCTCGATAGTAACTGCACTCTTCTAAGTATATTTCCATTCACTGTTACTTTGGTCCTGACATGAACAAACCACTGCGATTGGTAAACCAATGCACTGTATCTAAGCTCACACGAAGGTAGTTTGCAAATTCGCAGAACTCATGCAAAATAAACTAAACATGAAGGAAAAATGGCGTATATTACTGACGGTTTTAATGAAATAATTTATTACATGCGAAATATTTCTTTAAGGGAACGAAAATTACAACTACAGATTAATATTTGTAATTATTTTTGCAGTGGTTGGAATTACTATTGTTTTTGTCTCCAGCATCATATATTTCAATAATGCAATAGGAGATATTGGTTCTCTCGTTTGACGTGGTTAAAAATTATGTATAAACTCATATACATAAACACACATAACTTCTAAAATGTTAATTACTCAATAAATTGTTACGGGGAAAATGTTTTAAGTTATAACGTTCAGAAAAAATGCGAGGTTAAATTTACATTTATTGGAAGAGTCACTTAAATTCGCAAAAACAGAAAATCTTAAATACCTACTTAAGTGATTTGAAATACCTGTGCTTTCTGAGCTTTTAGCTACCAAGGAAATTTCAGTGAGTTTGACTCGTACAGCTGTGTCAATTTATTGACTAAATGCGATACAATACCAAAGTCAACGCGTTTTTTTTTCTAAAGAAATGACACAGAGATGAAAATCCCTTTTGTAATATTTGTAAAATTTTATTTGAAGTAGCAGTAAAATATTTTTATCGACATGTTTCCAAATACTCTGTGTCTGTATAAATAGGTGTGTTGGCAATGACAGTTCTTAGAACGGACTTCGAAAGCCAATACGTGACGGGAGTGCGTTCTGCTGGGAATAGCTTTTCAGATCCCATCGTACGTAAGCCAGGGAAAGCTACTTTTCTTCTGAGCAGTAACAAGAAACGCGCTGTCAGTCGGCTCAGAAATAAAGACGACATCTAATGCAAGAAGACAGGTAACGTTCAGATATGTTATTTTCATCGACAAGGCTTTTTTTTTTAACCTTACAGTTACTGGAGTGCAAGGCATAATTTCAATTTAAAAATGAAATCAACCCTTTTGATAAAAACCCGCTTGTAGTGTTCCTTTAAGGACCAACATATCAAATGAAATTTTACAGTTTTTCCAATGAGTAGCGGAAATAAATATGGGAATTGGAACTTATAGTCCAGTCAATTTATATTACTTGACATCGCTGTCAGGTTGTTAAAAAATAATCAAATTACTTCCACAGCAGGAATAATTGCGTTCCTATTATTACTCTGTTATTTCTAACGAATCCCTACGCGATGACTTAGATCTCCGTACAGCCAGTTATTTCTAGCGAGCTCGAAGAGGGGTATAAAACATGTTATTTTTGAGAAAATAAAAAGCTTTGTACAACGTACGTAATTTGAAAGGGTTGAAAAGTGAGCAAACTTTCTGTTCAGTGAGCAGGAAAAATTGTATGAAATTCGTTAAAATTTGGAACTGGTACATGTTCCGTCGTTTTGTCTGTTTTAAACTCAGAAATCACACGAAGAAAAATACTGTTCGCGGTAAAGTGGTCTAAGTCACTTCGGCAGTCCAAACGACCACAACCAAATTTATAACAGATACGACCGCTTCTAATGAAACCCATATGCAAACTAGACAGACCCCTTAAGGAGACTCCTTAGTATGACATTTGCCTACTGCAAAATTAAGTGTTTCCACGTATCTCAGAAAATATATGTTGTTCACTTACGAATATTTTTCCCATGAAAAATAAAACATAATATACAGCCATAACTTCTTACAATAAGGCAATTCAATATATATTTGAAAAAATCGTTAAAATGGTTAATAACATCGTTTGATGTCTTTCCTACGCAGTTTCCTCAAGAGCATCTGGGGAGGGGGGAAACTATAATCTGTAAATTAATCCAACGGTTTACATCAAATGTAATAACATGGTTAGATGGGACGCCAGAGGGGCGTATCTGAGTTCGTGAGGGATGTAGGTCTCTATAAAAATTAAATAAATAAATTTGATATATAATATTCAAACAGCTGTTATTTACAGGACTTAATTATCTATCTCCACTGTTACTCTTTTTATATAACAGTCAGCGCGATATTAAATGGACATTTCAACTCTAATTAATGTCCTTCTAAACGTCTCTGTTTGGTTACTGTCAGTTAACTCATACTCATCATTAATAGGAGATGTAATGACTTTCACTCACGCATCTAGTCCAATAGTCCAGCCTGCCAACTGCACACTTCACTGCTTGATACTCGCAGTCGCAGACTTCCCTTCCGCTGGTCCCTTCTCCCGTTGCTCATCCACTATCGCTCGGAACTCTGCCACTAATTCACTCATCAACTACTCGGCTCGGAGCCCTCTCACACATATATAGCGTTGCCGCGACCACCTGGAAGATTGAACTCACCCCGAGTTACGGTGACAAAACTAGGTGAGTAATCCAGAGCATTCTTCAGATAAATGCAGAAATCAATACAACTGGTGTCAGCAGCGTACGCCGCAAAAGAGATTATCATGTTGGCTCGCTTTTTGTAACTGAAATTCGGTTCGCTCTCCTGCCAGTTAATACAGTACAGCACCCTGATGTACTGTATTAAATGGCAGGAGAGAGAACCGCATTTCAGTTACGGGGGGGGGGGGGATGTAACAGAGATCAAACAGATTACATGGCGGCACATATTTAGAACACGTTAAAATATTAGGCAACACAGCACACGCAGAAATTAAGTTACACCAACATAATTTCAGAAAGTCGGGCCAAAATAGAATTTAGAATAGTTACCAGATTCTAGTGCCTACCCTGGACTCACTACAAAACGTCACACACTATTTAAAAAAAAAATGGGATGTGGCTGTGTTGGGGACACGGCCGTTTGTTTTGCGTGAATACGTCTATGTTGACGCGCTCGGACGCCTTGATGTTTATTTTTACGTTCCCGGCACCGCTTCACTCGATCATATGGGGTTCACTGGCTTGCTTTTGGGATGCTCTTTCCAACCGTATACGATTTCTGTATTTCGACTTGACTTTTTAACGAGTACAGGCCGAAATTGTGTTAAGTTTTCTTAATTTTTTTCATTAAACATATACAATTTCACCATAACCACGCCACATAAATGTTTTTATACACGCAATCGATTGATTTTGATGAGAACTGTCGATTGAAACCTAAACGAGCGTCGTAGCTTCTCCTAGTCAAAAGTTATACTACGTGGAAGGTATGAGACGCGACGAAACGAACTCCAGATTCCCTCCCCCACCCCCAAATCTCACCCAACGTAACATATTATTTGATCCTTAGGCGATCGAGTGATGTAATTGAATTTTGAATGTAGACGATGGATTCGGAGCTGCAATGCCAAACTGAACCCTCAGATTTGGTTATCATCGGATTTCCTGGATTGCCTCCCACTATGCTCACAAATTTAAAGACGTATTCACGTCAAAATGAAGAAACTCTAAAGAAGCCAGTGCTCCCGCGACTAAACGTAAAAATGTAGTACACTGTGTCGACTGGTGTTTCTTGACATTCACATAAGGCGTGTCCCAAGTAACTTGGTGAATCAGCTAAGTCCAGCCATGGTATAGGCTGTTCACGTTAAAGTGAGCACTTTTTAAGGCCCTCCCAACAGTCATCAACCACTAATAAATATATCTTATTGCAGCCTCGTGCATCAAGTTTTGAGGGTGTTGAAATGTACACACTGTGTTTATTGGTCAACATTGCAATGTTTATATTAAAAAGCAGAAGGAAGGTGGAAATTGGATGAAAGTAAAAAATTTAGAAGGACCTTAAATAGTGCTCACTTTACTGCGAATAGTATATAGCAGCACTCCAGATGTGTCTTAGGCGATCATCAGAGGTTGAATTGTAAACTTCCCAACCGATAGAAAAAAAACGTGTGACGTCGAAAGTAAGAGTGAAAAAGAGAGGGAGATCTGGTGAAGTATTAGGAGGGGGGGGGGGGCAGGCCAACACAGAGAATGCCAAGTTCTTGGAGCAAAGACAAATAGCAAATGACGCGGCGGGCGTTGGCATCGGAACTTTCCGATTCAATATAAATAACTATTGGATAGAAATGCCTAATTAGTTTGAAAACAACTCTCTCATACTTTTTAGTGGAATCACCAACATGTTTGATTTCTGCTAAAGTGTTTATTGAAGCTGTAGCATTTTGTTCGCGTGCGATTAGGATTTACCTTCTGGCTATTTTGTATTTTTCTTTTAGTGTAAAACTTAAAAAAAAAAAAAAAAAAAAAAAGAAACAATTATGATTGAATCTCTGGAAGAAGCGAACCGGACAATGATAAGTGGAAATACATACACCAATACAGCTAACATTGCTATAGTGAAGAGCATAGGTAGCTCACTTCGATAAAGTGCGTTGTTGAGACTTTCTCAATACGTTTAGCGTAACTTAATTATTTTATTTAAATGTCATTATTAACTGCCACGTTTAGAGTATTTTTAAGTTATAACTAGGGACACTAGATTTTTGCGAAAAAGATTTCATAACTAGTTGAATTTTATACTCGCGTTTGTGAATGGATCGTATACTTCATACGTGCATTACGTGCCTGCTTACGAAACAGAGACGTTCACAGCTGCTGTAAATTCTCTCTCATTGGTCAGCTAAGTAACAAGTTTCCTCCCGAAGGTAAGCGACCAGAAATCAAAGGAAAAGTTCTGAAAGGCCTGCAGGGTATTGGAATATTAGTATACGAGTAAATATTTTCGAGAAAATTGGATGTACCTAATCATAACAAATCACGATGGAAAATACTTATTTAATTATCAATCTTACAACAACATTATCTATCGAAATCGACACTGCTAAAATAGGTAGTTTATATAGCTTTTACCAGATTGGATTTGAGTTTTGCTTTTCAACATGAGAATTTACAAATTTACTGTACGTTTCAGTAAGGTGTTAAGGATTAAAACATCCTAAATCTTCACAAATTATGCTACATTTCATGCCAAACGAACATTACCTCCTTTCATTTCCTCCGGTGCCACGGTGGCTGAGCGGTTAGCCTGCTTGCCTCCCACCAAGACGATCCGGGTTCAATCCCCGGCCGGGTCACTGGATTTTCGCATGTGGGAACCGTGCCGGACGATGCTGTTGTTCGGCGGGTTTTCTTGGGGATATCCCGTTTCCCCCGCCCTTTCATTCCGGCGCTGCTCCATACTCATCTCAGTCACCCTCATAGGCTCTCAGGACCTCGATGTTAAGAGCAGTCCAAATTTCTTCACTCATTTCATTTCCTCCAACCAATCCCCCCGCTACATCTGTTTCGTAAAGTTTAAACCGCACCCTTGTTGTGAACTACCAACCCCGCCACACAGCGGTGTGATGCAGGTTGCATACGTCTGGCGCGCTCTTAATACGTAGTGAGAGAAAAATGATATTACACGGAGCGCACACGAATGGGCTACGTAGTAGCCTGTGGTGTATAGGCTATTCACGGTAAAGTGAGCGCTATAGAAAGCCCTCTCGTTTGGAATAATAGCCAATGAATATATCTTATTTTACCCTTACAAGTTAACTTCCGAGTCTGGGGGAATTTACACACTGTGTTTATTACTTACATGGCAATAGTTATTTTAAAAGGTGGTTAAGGGGTTTAAAATTACCTAGACTCGGTCAAGCTTTGTTTACACAAGGCAGAGGAATGTTCTGAAAGAAGAACTTTAGAAGGGCTTCGTAAAAGTTGGCGCTTCCACTTCAATGGTAGGAAATTCAATCAGGTTTTCACGCAATATTCACGCAGGAGATTGCGGCGTTAAGGGCGTTCTACGCAGAGTTTTCACCCTTAAGTGCAAATTACGCCGTGTTTCTAAGCTGGCTGGACGTGGCTGAGGGGCGGAATAATAGTTCATGCTATGGTACTGCAGACTGAGAGTGAAGAGATTTGGGTAGCTCTTCAGGTCGAAGTAAAGCAACTGCCCATGGAGCACTGCACCAGACTATACACTGTGGAGAAGTCATTCAAAAGTAGTACAGATGCAACAAAGATCGTCAGAAAAGTGCTATTTAACTGTATATGAAAGAAGAATGTACATATTTTGCAAGATTATAGAATATTTTACAAAAATACAATTTTTCAATTTAAAAAGGAATTGATTTTTAGAATCCACATATTTAACCAAATTTAAGCGCTTTTCCATTCTGGATGCTCCAGAAAGCAGAATTTTCAAGAAACTCTCTGTCATGGAATATCAACATAATATTTACTATGGTTGTGTGTGTAATAATATTGTAATAATAATTTAGGAAGTAATTTTTATAATTATTTTAATGTGCGTACATTTGTTACAAAAATTTATGGCGAAACTGACGTAAATAATGCTTTTAATTATAAAATTGATATGATACATTATTACTACGATTTTATTACATTTTATAACAGTAAATATTGTGACGATTTTTCTCAAAGAATGTTTTCTTGCAATTTCTGCTTTCCGAAGCATCCAGAATGGAAATGCACTTAAATTTTGTTAAAAAATGCAGACTACTTTATTCGATAAATTTTTTACTTTAAAAAGTAATGTTTTAGCAAAATATCTTACAATGTAAAATATATACCTTCTTCTTTCATATATAGCATAAATTGCACTTTTCTAACGCTTTTTATGGTGTCTGTACTAATTTTAATGAGTTTTTCACATTGTATAGTCGGGTGTAGTTCTCCATAGGCAGCTGCTTTACTTCAACCTTAACATAGATGTCTTGAGAGCCGATGAGGGTGAAGTGAGGTGAGTATGGAGCAGTGCCGGAATGAAAGGGCGGGGCAACGGGAGAACCCTGAGAAAACCCGCCGACCAGCGACATCGTCCGGCACGATTCCCAGCTGCGAAAATCTCGGAGAGGCTCCGACGCTCAATCCAACCCGGTTCGCGGAGGGGCTGGAGGCGAGTAGTCTAACCACTACACCACTACGGCCCCTTATTACTGCAGAGTTGGTGAACTTTCCTCTCTAGCCTCTTATTGTTCGTTTCCCCTCGTGGAAGCCCGTCTTCCTTTTGGGTCGCTACCAGAGTCACGGAACTTAGTTCCTGGCAAATTACCTAATTGTTGATGGCGGACAAGTAATTCAATTAATTAATTGGCGCGAAATTATCCACGTTGAAATGGTTCTCTTTTATGCCTTTCCTTTCGCACGTTTCCATGGTCTTTTACTTTGTTTCATCTAGCTATCCAACTATCTTGGATTACTCCTATTAAACTTTGTGTTCGCGTTCTAGCTTCACTCCCTTGGAAGGAGTCTCAGATAGAACGCATGAATCGCGACAAAATGTTTGGCATTACTTAAAATTTGATGTGATTTTATATAAAAATGGACGAGAGGCTAAGATATGTCTTATCTTGTTCTGATTGGCTGAGCATTTTTAAACACAATCATAATAGTGCCATAACCGCTTCACTGCATTTACAGTCGTCCCCAGATAACTGTTAATTCATACACATTAACTTAAAATATATAATGATTACACGCCAAATAACTAGGAACATCAGATTTTCGCAAGAAAAAACATCTCAACTACGTGTCTTTCAAAATTCTTGACTTGCGTCTGTTTTTCTGTTTGGGTCGTTTACTTGTTACGCGTCTTTTACGTCTGCCTATGAAACAGACCATTTGATAAACAGGGAGTAATCTAACTTTTATTGGCTATTCATGTAATAAAATGCGTTCTGACAAATACACACGCCCGATAAGCAAAAGAATAGTGCTGGAAGGCCAACAGGGTATTGAAATATTTCCTGAGTCGAAACATAGCGCGAAAATCATATGTCCCTACTGAAAGACCAATAAAGCCCTTAATAACGAAAGCACATTATTAGACAGCATTCCTGATATTAAATAGAAGCAAACCAATATTACTTATGATAATTTTTATCTATAGGCAATAGGAATGATCCCACTCGATAAATATCACATCACTTATGTAATAGCAGATGTACGGTTTTTAATTATAGGCAATAGGAACGATCCCACTCGATAAATATCACATCACTTATGTAATAGCAGATGTACGGTTTTTGAGTATAGGCAATAGGAACGATCCCACTCGATAAATATCACGTCACTTATGTAATAGCAGATGAACGGTTTTTAAGTATAGCCAATAGGAACGATCCCACTCGATAAATATCACATCACTTATGTAATAGCAGATGTACGGTTTTTAAGTATAGCCAATAGGAACGATCCCACTCGATAAATATCACATCACTTATTTAATAGCAGATGTACGGTTTCTAAGTATAGGCAATAGGAACGATCCCACTCGATAAATATCACATCACTTATGTAATAGCAGATGTACGGTTTTTAAGCACTTTGAGTACCATTTATAACACCCAATTTTCGCTAAAATATATCGACGCAGACTGCATTTGAAAACAAAGGGATTCCCAGCATATTTTTTCCCCCTTACAAGCCGTATGTCTCTGTCAGAAGGCATTTTCCTCTTTTATTGACCAATAAGTAGTGCATTACACTAATAATTAGTGCATTACACTAATAATGAACGTCTATGATTCATAAGACGTGTTACAAGTGAGCCGTAGCACAAAATTTGAGCTGTGTATATTCAATTTTCAAATACTAGTCGTGAAATTGTTCGCTGAAACCGGAAAGGTTTTAAGTACCAATGTTTAAATATACTTTGCTGTAGCTGATTGCGTATAAATGAAGGTCGTATTTAACTATCTTATTCCCAGTAATGTTGGCAGCGGTTTAAGGGATGACATAATCGGTTTCATAGGAGACGCAACGTGTAGGAGCACGCGAATTTCGCGTCCTGCTATATTTCACAGTTTGCTGCTTACTCCAGCTGACATTGTTTGTTCTTCGGCTGTTTGCCAGGGAAGAAATCCTCCACCTCCCTGGCTGTAATGCGCTCTTCGGCTGTTTGCCAGGGAAGAAGTCCTCTACCTCCCTGGCTGTAATGCGCTCTTCGGCTGTTTGCCAGGGAAGAAATCCTCTACCTCCCTGGCTGTAATGCGCTCTTCGGCTGTTTGCCAGGGAAGAAGTCCTCTACCTCCCTGGCTGTAATGCGCTCTTCGGCTGTTTGCCAGGGAAGAAATCCTCTACCTCCCTGGCTGTAATGCGCTCTTCGGCTGTTTGCCAGGGAAGAAATCCTCTACCTCCCTGGCTGTAATGCGCTCTTCGGCTGTTTGCCAGGGAAGAAATCCTCTACCTCCCTGGCTGTAATGCGCTCTTCGGCTGTTTGCCAGGGAAGAAGTCCTCTACCTCCCTGGCTGTAATGCGCTCTTCGGCTGTTTGCCAGGGAAGAAATCCTCTACCTCCCTGGCTGTAATGCGCTCTTCGGCTGTTTGCCAGGGAAGAAATCCTCTACCTCCCTGGCTGTAATGCGCTCTTCGGCTGTTTGCCAGGGAAGAAGTCCTCTACCTCCCTGGCTGTAATGCGCTCTTCGGCTGTTTGCCAGGGAAGAAATCCTCTACCTCCCTGGCTGTAATGCGCTCTTCGGCTGTTTGCCAGGGAAGAAGTCCTCTACCTCCCTGGCTGTAATGCGCTCTTCGGCTGTTTGCCAGGGAAGAAATCCTCTACCTCCCTGGCTGTAATGCGCTCTTCGGCTGTTTGCCAGGGAAGAAATCCTCTACCTCCCTGGCTGTAATGCGCTCTTCGGCTGTTTGCCAGGGAAGAAATCCTCTACCTCCCTGGCTGTAATGCGCTCTTCGGCTGTTTGCCAGGGAAGAAATCCTCTACCTCCCTGGCTGTAATGCGCTCTTCGGCTGTTTGCCAGGGAAGAAATCCTCTACCTCCCTGGCTGTAATGCGCATCACTGCACTCCATATTCGAATCAATGAAATTCAACTACTCTAATCAGCGAAAATGGCCCCACTTAGAATAAGTGAAAAACCCCTGATTGTTTCAGTGAACAAATTTCCCTGATTGAATTAATGACATGAAACAATTTCACTGATAGGATAAGTGACGGCCGACTGCAGTGGCGAATTAAATATTGCTTTTATAAAGTATAGACAAATAATTACGTGAAAAACGTCAGCGGGTGCATATATCTATCATTAATAGGCACGTAGTAATACGCGTATTTACAATTTAAATTGCGGAAAAAAAAAACAAAAGTAAAATTCACTGTCTTTTCTAAACATAAAGAAGTTAATCTTTATCTAAATATATTTATTCATGGTTAAAACTGTTTAATGTAGGTAATAAATGTCCTTTGCATCAAACAATTAGCACCTATAATTTAAAAGTTATGAATCGTTTTGTAAAAAAACGTAAATACTAAAATCGAGACACGCTCGCACGGACCTATACGTGGGCGGGTTTTGTTGTTGCCTGATGGAGGGGTGGGATTGGGGTAGGCTAAGAGTGGTGCAAGGGGATGAAGGTGTACAACGCGAGCGCTCGGCAGGCAGGAAAAACTAGATCGTGCCCGGCCGAAGCCGGGCCGGATCGCTAGTTATAAAACAAATATTATTCGGGTTTAACCAAGAGCAGGATAATATTATGCAAACAGACAAATAAAACGCTTGTGATAAACGACGTATTTAGTAAACAACCAAACACGTCATACATGGGGTGATTTTTTCAAAGGTTGAATTAAAAAGAATATTAAGATACCGCGAATATGATAGCACACATTTCGCAGGTCTCTAGCATTACGTCACTCCATCACGAGCGGGTAAAAAAAAGCGGCCATTAACTGTGGCAAGGAAGCAACCCCCCTTCCACGTGGAGTAATTTCTAAAAAAATTAATGGGAACCGAAATCAGGATAGCTGGACAGGAGGGAATCGAACCCACGCCTTCCCTAATACACTACATCACTGAGTTACCACGTTGCTAACTCGTTAAAGGTTGTTCGCGATAAAGCGAGCACTTTTGAAACCAACCTTAGAAAACTGTCACTTCTCCTACCTGCATATATTTTAACGGGGACATTGAGTGACATGAGCTTAGTGAAGTTGGTAACAATGGATGGGAAAAGTAATTCCTTATCTTAACGTAGAATAAAAATGTGTTAGGTAGCCATTTGTGATAACTTAAATTATTTCTTCCACCTTCTGTTTTTTTTTTTTTTTGCATCGAAATCTCAAAATGAGCAGATTTTTAAAATATTTACTTTTTTTTTAAATATAATTTCACAATTTCACTTGACCGACGAATGGATAAAGTGATGAAGCCCTTGGTGATGATAAATTTACATAAGACGGAACGTGCATACAAGTAGATCTTAAGCAGGTCTTTCATAAGTGCCCATTTTCCCGTGAACAGCCAATAAATAACATGCGTCGTATTATATTAGTAATATTTAATTCAGTGTCATCGGTAATAACTGCGGACATACGTTTATTTAGAGAGAGATTTTGTAAGTATTAATTCAGAACTCTTCAACTCAGACCCACTTTTCTGACTGGATGCTTTACTCGTGGCTTGTCTTTCTGAGAGGTAACGAGACGTTGCAGAGGCCGCAGGGAAGCAGAGGGGGGTGCAGTGTTCCGGAGACACGAAATAAACAGCAGAGCCGTCATGAGGTAAAGTAGGTCAGCGGGAGCGTGTATGAGACAGGAGATGTGTTCGCCTGCCCCCCCCCCCCGGCCCAGCGGTCAGCGTGTCTGCAAACGAAGCCATGGGCGGAGCCCTCGTGCTTCCATCGTGCTGCATCGTAGAAGTACCAGTGGTGGGTGAAACACCTAACTGAACGTGAGAAGGGGCTTATTGACATAGACGCCGCGGTCGTTATTACAGTCAGTATTAGAGTTCGTAGTTGAGATACTAACGCTGCTATCACTATTTTAGAGTCATTGCATTATTAGAGTCAGTATTAGAGTTAGTAGTTGAGATACTAACGCTGCTACCACTATTTTAGAGTCATTGCATTATTAAAGTCAGTATTAGAGTTAGTAGTTGAGATACTAACACTGATACCACTATTTTAGAGTCATTGCATTGTAATTAACTAACTTGCATTGCTTCCTGCACAACTTTTCGCTTTGGATGTGAAGTCAACGTAGCTTGTGTGTTTATAAAGAGACGATAGTTAAAGTGCCTTTGATATTGAACAGCTAGTCTACTTCCGAGTTTACGTCCTAGTCATTAAAGTAAATCGTTAGTGTGTTACTTTTGTATCCCATCAGGCCAGGTAACCAATGGAGGTAACACTGTGGATAAGATAATAATTAGGAGTAACCTAATTGTGATCGCCCAGTCAAGCGAGGATATGTCTCTTCACAAGGACGCGCGGATATTAAGTGAAAGGATACATGCTGGAAGGCCCATGTGGTATTTAAATATAGCCTGCGCGTATGCTTTATGCGAAAATATCTTCATTATAATATATGCAACAGACCAAGGATTGTCTTTATAGACGTATCTCTGTGTTTTGATAATTTACATCGTGTTCCTTAACGGACGCGTAGGAAATATCTATGGGTGTTTTAATTTCTATTTGCGTCGCAACTATGCGAACTTGGGCTAAAATGAATAACGAGATAATGTTTCGAAATGTATGTATATATTTATATAGTACATTTTGGAAATTTATTCGGTTATTTGACATCAATATTCATTGACTGCCTTTTGCGATGAACAAAAGCTACCACTCAGAAATGTCAAATGAAACAACGTTAAGTGAACCTGATCCAGATAACTGAGTCAATCTGTGACTTTCAGCAGAGTGTAGTGCAATTCTAAAGTTTGTATTGATTAACTAATGCGTGGAAGGAGGATGGTTTATCGGAGTTCTTGATTTTCTGCTCGGAATTCAATCTCTCCTCAAATCTTCTTCTTCGTGAATCCGTCACGCCTTTCCCCAGCAGAAACTCAGGAGACGGAATGTGAGGATGACTTGGCGAGAACGCTAGAATGGCGAACTCGTGACTTTTCACCAAAGTATGTCTCGACGACGTTTTGGTACGGCACGCACGCACGATACTGGAGGTCGCTGTTTTTATCCTACTATATTATCAGCTGTTCGCAATTAACCCCGCACTTGTGGAAGCCCTTCTTAACATGTACTTGTATTCTCATTCTGTAAAATTATAATAAAATGTGTCATATTTTAATCAAAATATTTACATTTTTTAAGTGTTAGCATGACAATATAATATAGCTATTTTTAGTTACCAGGTAAATTTAAATTAATGTTGAAATATTCATTTTCTCCTGTTAACAGCAAACAATAATTGTAACAAATAGTTGAATATTAATGGTTCTTAAATTGTTAGATATTGTAGAAAATGAAGTTAAAAAAGCATTGTACAATTACTAATTAAGACTTTTTCTTACCAGTCCATTTTTCAAGTATGATATAATCACCTTTTATTTCCACACAGTCCTTGCAGCTACCTCCTTCTTTTACCAAAACTGAACTCTGTAACATTACCATTTAATGATACCATTTTTCTCTAGCTAATATCAAAATAAGTATGCCTACGATTTCCCCTCCTTCAATATCCTACATTACCAATTACAGATAAATATAGAAATACAATCCTAGTATTGGTGAAGTTGTTCTGTAGGAGGGACACAATGCTCTGCTGTAAGAATTATATCCAATGCCGCAGATACAATCACAGACAAGACAACAACATAAAGGCTGTTCACGATAAAGTGAGCACTTTAGAAATGAACCTCAGAAAAAGTCACTGACCCTGCATCCATGTATTTTAATGGACGCAACGAGTGACATTCGCCCAGTAAAGTTGATAACGATGGATAGAAAGAAATTCCATATCCTAACGTTGAATAAAGAGTGTTAAGGTAAGCATTTGTGATAACTTAAAATTATTTCTTTCGATTTCTGTTTTTTTTTTTTTTTTTTTTTTAATGTATCGAAGTGTAAAAATGTGGAGATTTGTAAAGTATTTACTTTATTAATAATTTCACAGTTTTATTTGACCGACACACGAATAAAGTAATGAGGCCCATGGCAAGGTTAGTTTTACATAGGGCGGAGGAATACACAACGGGTTAACCAGTATATCTTAAGCAGGTTTTCAAAATCGCTCATTTTACCGTGAACAGCCTATACATGCTTCCAACAACCAGACTGATTGCTGCCTCTACAGTAACTATATACAGGGGAGAATGGGAACAGAAATTTGCTTCCTACAACCATATGTTTTTTTTTCTCAATGCCAATACTTCCATCCACATGGGAAAAGTTTTAATCGGAAATATATAGTTTCGGTGTGTTTTCTTGGTGATTATAATCCAGGGCTTCTTTGTGCTACGAACCGCCAAAGTAATATTAGTGTGGTTTCAGGCACCATTAAGATACGACTTCGGCCATAACGACAGCCCATTAAAGCGCTCCTGCACACTGCCCTCCCTTCGAAATGTTAATTAAATAGGCTAATCATGATGAACTAACAGGGATGGGGGGGGGGATAATTGGGAATATCTAGAGAAAATGTCCCCCGCAATACCCTAACGCAGTTCGCTAATCCCACATACATAAATCAGTGACCCGGGCGGGAGGAAAGTTTGAGTTCACGCCGTGACGGGGGGAGGGGGCTCCGCTAATTGCGGTGATGAGCCAGGCGAGTTTAATTAGTCAAGTGGTTTCGTAGGCTTGTACGCCGGGTCCGAGCCGAACGGTCCATCGATTTAATTTGTCTCTGAAGACCATATAATTCGTAAATGACATCACGTTGAGGTGTGAAAGTCCGTTGTGGCGCTAACCAAAGGGCTCGCTCGAGTGAAGAGATCTGGGCGATCTTAACATCGAGGTCTCGAGAGCCGATAACGGTGATCGAGGCGAGTATGGAGCAGCACCGGAATGAAAGGCCCGGGGGAAACGGGAGATCTCCGAGAAAACCCGTCGACCAACGGCATCAGCCGGCACGATTCCCTCTTTCGAAAATCCGGAGCGACCCGGCCAGGGATTGAACCAGGATCGCCTTGATGGAAGGCGAGCAGGCTAACCGCTCAGCCATCGTGGCCCCAAGGGACTCGTTTGCCTAGCGTTAGGACTGCGTTGGAAAGTGTTTGGAATCCAGATTTTTTTTACGTGAATACATCTTTAAATTGGCGACCATAGTGGGAGGCAATCCAGAGAATCCTATGATAACGAAATCGGGGGATACAGTTTGGCATCGCAGATACGAATCTATCGTCTACACTAAAAATTCAATTACACCACTTGACTGCCAACCGACCAATGAATACTATAAGTTGATAAAGGTCTGCGAACAATCTCGTGTGGCAGGAGGGGGAGGAGGCAATTATGAGTTCGTTTCGCCGTGTCTCATAACTTACGCGTAGTATAACTCTTGACTAGGAGAAGCTACGACGCTCCTTTAAGTTTCAATCTACAGTTATCGTCAAAATCAATCGATCGCGTGCACAAAAACATTTCCGTGGCGCTGGTTATGGTGAAATTGCACGCGTTTAATGTAGAGAATTAAGACAACTCAACACAATTTCGGCCTCTACTCGTCAAAAAACCAGGTTGGAATACAGAAATCGTACACGGTTGGAAAGAGCATCTCGAAAGCAATCCAGTGATAGCCATAAAACCCCCATATGACCGAGTGAAGCGGTGCCGGGAACGAAAAAAAAAAAATTACCGTCAAGGAGTCCGAGCGCATAAACGTAGACGTGATCACGCAAAACAAACTAGAAAACGCGACTTCAATAATGTGCTGAGCTAGGACGGAAACGCTCTTCAGACTGTTCATGTCGATTAATTCCAAGACGCCAAGCGCATTAAAAACACAGTTTCATAGCACTCCAACGAGGTTAAAGACGCGCTATTCGTAGAGACTGGTGTTCTAGCGAAATGATTTACGGCCATGCTAGACTTCAATATCCTACGTCCCCAAACACGAATCCCTTTGGTTGTCGGCTGCGTGTCTACGTGACAAGAGAGGCTGTTATTTGACTGGTCCAGTCAGAACAAAGTGCTCCGATACCGAACACCCATGATTCGCGGGCAGATAATGGAGGCACGTGACATTTACAATCGCTAACCACGAAAGTGCATACGAACTAAATAGTGTTTTAAGAGTGCAACTGTTATTGAAATATTTTCGCGAAAAACACAACCCGTCTCTAGTTATTCGAAGAGCTTTATCTCAAAATATACACCCGTTATATACACATAAAACCACACGAGGTACGTGCATTTAACCAATAATACGATAGGGCCACCGCTTGAGAAGTGTCATAGTTTTAGACGCAGCACTACGAGAACACTGCACGGCAGTTCAGAGCCCTGCGCGTAGAGGCGATAGCGCCCTTGTAGCGTGCGCTAGTGTGACCTTTATAGTTCTTACTCTAGCTCTCGACCTTGGACGTGGTAAATGTTGCAAGCAGGCGGGGGCCATTGAGAACACTCGGGTGAAACAGTCTCTTATGCCGGGATCACATAGCACCGACATGCACGGCACGACCGCCCCGACACGACGCTTGTCAATGAAATACAAGATAGATCTTACGTAAGTCCGACGATTCGATTCTGTCGTCCGACAAACACTTTTGGATTAGAAATTCTTCGTCTTGCAAAATGAAATTATACGACACTTTTCATTACAATGGAAAATGCCCAACTTATAAGAAAAGAAATTTTGAAAATTATTGTATTTAACTCTTAAAAATAATAATTTTACCTTCGTGTGCATTAGTTATAACACTTTGTCACCATCATGTACTCCAAATTCCCGTCTGCCCACCGCCTTTGAAATCACCGTAATTTATCAGTGCCTTCTAATAAGTTCCGAAAAATTTTGCTCGTGTCGCGTCAGTAAAATGTCGGGCTGTAAATTCGAGCAGTCACGCTGAAAATATAAAAGTTGTGACGTGGTTGCGGTTTTTGTCGTGTCGTGCTGCTTTTGTCGGGGCTATGTGACTCCGGCATTTTACAGCAGACTCGAACTACACACGCCAGCAAAATGCGTCGCTGGCCAGTAACAGTTCGCCAATCAGCGCCCGGTAACTTACTCACCAGCCAGAGGCCCGACCGATAGGGGAACTTTCGCTCCACGCAGCTGCCAATCAGACACAAGGCCCGTTTTCCAAAAACCTCACGCAGAGAATCGGCCTATGGGTGAGCCCATACCAGCGGAGTTGCCACGTTATTTCATCTCTGTATGCCTAGCTGTTCTGTGACAGTTCTGCAGTCACACCGAGAGAAAGGTTTTCTTGTATCAAACAAGATTGGTTTGACGCAAGCAAATTGTTTGTTTGTAGAGGGGCAATGAAATATTTTGTTGCTGAAAACAAATTATTTTGTTGTTCTCATTTGGTTGTCCCAAAACTGTACGATTTGGTTTGTGCAGCTAAAGATTTGTTTGGCCACACGTGCGTTAAACAGTTTGGACCGATATAAAAATGTTACCAGTTTAACCGAGTTCCGAACCTAGTTTGCCTGCGTCCGCGCGCTACTCCTTAGCAAACTCAGCTAATGATTTCCTCTTGCAGTTGTTGTTGTCGTGTTTAGTTAGTTCGTCGTTGTTGAGCTCAAGTGCGGCCGAATTGTCGACGAATTCCCAGCGCGACAAGCTAGCTGACGATCCCCCCGCGTCGGAGGCACTGGTGCGCGAACCCGCGACCCCCGTCCGCAAGTCGGCCACCCTAACCCCTGAAGTCGGCCACCCTAACCCCTGAAGTCGGGCCACCCTAACCCCTGAAGTCGGCCATCCTAACCCCTCAGCAGTGGAGGTAGGGCAATGTTACAACTGATGACACCAGGAAGCTTTTAAACAGATATTCTGCAAAAATTGGGCAACGTGTGCAAACAAATATTTCAAGTTTTACAGCTTTACTCGTCAGTTTATCGTTACATTGTCTCATTAATGTGTTTATACGAATGTTAACCATCAACAGATGTACTAATAAACACGGTTACTATCATAATCGTGAAAGAAATTCAAACAAACTCTCGAGCTGTATTTTCGAACTAGGGCAGTCAAATGAGTGGCCAAACAAATATATAGCTAGGCCTACAGTTTATTCAAAGAAATGTTTAGTTGGTAGTAATTATTATTTTTTGGTCCAACACAGAGGTTATCTTTATTCAAACATATATTTTGTTAGACGCACAAAAGTAATTTTGTTTGCTCAACACTATATTTTGTAAGGGCAACTAAATATTTATTTGACCCTATACAAACAAATATTTCGTTCGATTTTCTCTCGGTGCATCCGGTTCATTCACCACGTGTCTTCAACAGCGGACTTGCTGCGCCTGAAGGACACAACATGTCCGCTGCTCTACACAGGAAGGAACCGATAAAGAGCTATGTAAACAAGAGGAGAATGCGCAAAATGTACAACACACGCACAGGTCGAGTCTATTCCTCTAAACGCTGCTCGTCGTGAATCTTAGCTCAATTAAGGACGAACCACGTTTCACATTATTTACAAAAATATTTATAGAAAACTCGATTTTTGAAGACTAATTAGTATGGATTTGAAAAGTGAAGTGAATGAAATCAAGGGGCAAGCTTGGCCTAACGGTACATCTCAGAATGCCTCGTATAGACCAGCGTTCTCTCAGGCAAACTGAAATTCCAGACTAATAAATAAATCTCGATGATCACAGTTTTAAATTATTAAGTATGCTGGACGTTAGGATATGCCGACACACCCAGTGCACACGCCTATGGAAGTTAGAGTCCTGTACACTCTTAATTCCAACCAGTGTAAAGCCACTGAAACGCAGTGAAGTTCAACGACACTAATCGGTGAAAGTGGCTCCACTTAAAATAAGTGGAAAACCACCGATTGTTTTGGTGAAAAGATTTCACTGATTGAATAGGTGACGACCGACTGCAGCGGCGAATTGAATATTGTTTTTATTGAATTTAGCCAAATAATTACGCGAAATATGTATACACTAACAATATCTTACTATTTACATTGCGCAATTTACTGGAAAAAAAAAAAAAAAAAATCAGAAGTCGCTGAGATTAAACTTACACTCTCTCTCCACTTCGATTTAAGGCCGTTACTTAACCATTTTTTTAAACCTTCATTTGACGTTGTTGTGACATTTTTCACGTTGACGAGGCTCTAGTGAAGCCGACTTGTTGACGAATTCCCAGTGCGACAGTGGAGCTGGGCATCTGCCGCGTCGGAGGCGCCGGGGCGCGGGCCCGCGGCCGTCCGGCTGCAGGTCGGCCACCCTACCCCTGAGCTATGAGGGCAGGGCATATCTTGGCTACCAAGCTAAGTTACAAAATGAGAGGAAAATATACATATTATCGAAATAATGAATATTTAAATTGTATGCACTTATATTTGCGTTTTTTGTTTATTTGGTAACGTCAGGAATTTTAAAACGAATTATATGCACTCCCTTCACCACATTATATGCAGTTTAATTAAACCTTCAACCAGAGCGATTTGATGATTACATAAAAAACGAAATGAAAGACGTAAAAACGGAATGAAAGACTAAATGTTCATATTACCTCGTAAAATGGTGTTTTGATAAAGCGGACACATTTTAGAAAGTATTTTGTACTATTTTTACAGTTTAATTAATGTTATTTCACTTGATAAACGTTGTTTAACGGCCATTTTGTTCGCTGTTTAACTGATCCAACAAAAAAAAAACCACTGACCAGTGAAAAAAATTGGGTTTGACTATGTTGGGGGCATGGCCGTTTGTTTTGCGTGAATACGTCTACGTTGACGCGCTCGGACGCCTTGATGTTTTTTTTTTTTACATTCCCGGCACCGCTTCACTCAATCACACGGGTATCACTGAATTGCTTTTGAGATGCGCTTTCCAACCGTATACGATTTCCGTATTTCGACTTGGTTTTTGACGAGTATATGCCGAAATTGTGTTACGTTTTCTTAATTTTTCACATTAAACGCCTACAATTCCACCATAACCACGCCACACAAATGTTTTTCTACAAGCAATCGATTTATCTTGACGAGAGCTATCGATTGAAACTCAAAGAGCGTCGTAGATTCTCCTAGGTAAAAGTTATACTACAGGGAAGTTACGAGACACGGCTAAACGAACTCAAATTGCGGTGTCCCCCCCCCTTCCCGTCCACACGAGATGCTTCGAAGTCCTCACGCAACGTAAAAATTTATTTGATCCTTTGGCAATCGAGTGGTGTAATAGAATTGTGTATACAGATGATAGATTCGGAGCTGCAATGCCAAACTCTGTCCCCCGATTTTGTTATCGTTGGATTTTCTGGATTTCCTCCCGCTATGGTCGCATATTTAAAAACGTATTCACGTCAAACAATGACTGATGGATGAGTGGAAAATGTCACTGAATCAATAATTGAAGGAAATTGGGTATTTTCACTGATTAATCAGTTAAATTCACTGAAGTGACTGTTGAATCAGTCAGATACTGTTGACTGATTGAAACAGTAAAATTCTCACGATTCAGATTTATAATGTAGTATTGCTCCTTGGAAGTATAGTTGGCAACACTGGAGAGCAGATATTCCGTTACTCCCTTGATAAAAAAAAATTTCATCTCCGGCCTGAACACCCGATTGCGTGCAGTTGGGAGGAGCCAGGTTTCTTTGTTTTTATATAGCCTCCCACTTTAAAACACGACGGAAATTACGAAGCGACAGTTTCCTATGTCATAAGAAATACGTGAGCTGTCTGAAGGCGCAGAGCTTGAATTGATGAAACTAGTATTTTAGTAGCGAATTAAAAAACAGAGGACACTGTAGTTTTTTTCACTGGTCCATTGGGCGCTGTAAAAATGTGTGGTATTTTCTCTTTCAAGTGTAAATATCGACCTCCGTTTGTCATTTCCTTGGGTTCTCCTAGTGTTTTTACCTGTGGGTATACATGATCCTCTGCTTGAATGCTTTGGGAAGAAATTTAACAAACTTATATATTGATCTCTAACTGCATATATCACTGAAATTGACTGGCATACCAGCAGATATGTTAGTAGAAAATACCGCAAATTAGTGTCATGAAATAAAGTATGTATTTACGAGTACTATTCGAAATAGAGACAATCTATATCTTTTTTATATTTTTTATAGACACGTTACAAAATGAAAATCCGATTGCTGCCTCCCACCGAGACAGAAAGCAGGCAATGAAACTCAGATATCTGCTCGAGGATACACACGACTGTGACATTTTGCCTCCAGGCAATTGAAATCGCGAATTTTTTCCGGTCTCTATTCATAGTCGCATAACCATCAAAAGGCCTATATAATCAGCGGGTGTTAATCATCCACCAGTCGTAGTCATTAGAAATCGTCCATTAATGGGCCAGTGATTTTTTTGCGAAAAAAATCCGACTTCAACACCATGCACACACCTCAGTCGTGGTTTTAACTCCATTGGCTGCTCATGTCGTTTCCTCTATTAACCAAGCCACTCAGGATTCTGTAACTCCCACACTGAGCAGTAGTGACTGGTCTTGAAATCTCTCCGCGAAATACGCCTGTCCCTAGCGATTAACCGCGAACAGACTATACGAGGCGAGGGCGAGGAAGCTCTGCCAAGCAGGAGGCTTACTCAAGGCGACGTCGCCGAGCTGTCAGTCAGGTCCGGAGCTGCCGAGGCGGCTGAGGCTGAACAGCACTCCCCGGCGTCTTGCCACACGTCTCTAAAGACGGCGTGCAAATAACGTTACCCACCACCCCCACCCCCACCCCCAACCCTACACCACGCCGGCACCACGTGGCGCGAATAGTAGTTGCCGGCGAAGGGAACAGCAGTAGAGGCTGTTCCCTTCCAAAAGTGAGCACTTCTTGTATCAACCTTAGTGAAAAGTCGCTGCCCCTACCTGTATATGTTTTAACGGGCGCACTTAGTGACATGCGCCTATTATTAAAGTTGGTAACAATGGTTGGAAAGTAATTGCGTATCTTAACGTCGAATAAAAAGTGTTAGGCGACCATTTCTGATTACTTAAAATATTTATTTCGCTTTCTGGTTTATTTAAAGCATCGAAGTGTAAAAATGAGCATATTTCATAAACAATTCCTTTTATATCAATGTCAAAGTTTCACTGGACCGAAGCATGTATAAAGTGATGAAGCCCTTGCTAGTGTTAATTTGATATACGGCGGAAGAGTTCACAACGAGCATATAGGCTGTTCACGGCAGAATGAGCACTTTTGAAAGCCCTGCTTAAGATCTACTTGTATGCACGTTGTGTGTTCTTCCGCCTTGGGTTAAACTGCTATTAGCACGGGCCTCATCACTTTCTTCTTGCATCGGTCAAATGAAACTGTAAAATTATTAGAAAAATAAATATTTTAAAATCTGCTAATTTGTACACTTCGAGGTAATAAAAAGAAAGAAAGCGATAGAAATAATTTATGTTGACACAAATGGTTATCCAACACTTTTTATTCGACGTTAAGATATGGAGCTTCTTTCCCCTCGATCGTTACCAACTGCACTGGACACATGTCATTCTGTGCGCCCGTTAAAATATCTGCAGGCAGGAGCAGTGACTTTTTTTTTCTCTAAGGTTGATTTCAAAAGTGCCTATTTAACCGTGAACAGACTATACGTTCGACGTGCTTCCCGTCTCTGGTGCGACGGCGGAGAGCGCTTCTTTTATCGGGGCGAGGCGCGGCGGAGCGAGGCTGTCATGTCGAGCTAGTCCCGCTCGGAGATAACTTGCAGAGTGGCGTCCCTGGGGAACACCGAACCTGGCTAAGGGCCCGCTGTCTTGAGCGACAAGGAAATACTGGCCGAATGCGTATGTCAGCTGCGAACCAACCGCCATCATCAAAATTACTAGAAAATCACAAACCATTTTAGAGCAAAATATATCGTTTGAGTCGTATGGAGTCGTCACTTAAGAATTAAAAGGTACGCAGCGGTTGGCACTTTTGAATCTGGCGCTCTCTTATGAGTCGTTACTATGTTATTAAATTCTATGTCCAGCCGGGCAGTCACTTTTTAAAAATATGTTTAGCGGTACATATATTTAGTATTTATATTTTAGCATCGTGTAAAATCTGGTGTTTAGTAAGTAACTTTTGTAGCGTGTCGTGTGTTCACCGAGTGCTTTAGAAAGCCAGCTGAGTGCGCGCGCGTAGTCAGTTCTGCCACTGCTGCTATCGGCCGAGCGTGGCGGGGCGGCAAGAGACTAGTAACAGATGCAGACGCTGTAACATGTGCGAAGTTGGAGCACACCCAGCTCTGGTATGACGTAACCTAGCTGGCCTCGGTACGAGCTCGGGAGTTGAAATATGTATCTATCGTTCAACATTGTATGCAGTCTGCCTGCTCGTTCTAAATGCTCACGTCTGGAGTTTCGCCTTTGCATCTCCTGGACGGCGGCTTGCAGTTCGTCAATGTCCTGGCCATATGTGTAGGAGGAGGGGAAGTTAATTTATAGTGAGTATTGTACTTATGTATGTTCAAGCAAAGCGTATTTTAAATGGAAGCCGCAGCGGCTTGTGCGGCTGGTCGGCTAGATGGGTTCGGTTCGTGTCGGACTATCTCGGCAATCTTCGCTTCGTCTGAATGGCGGGGGGGGGGGGGGGGGGGGGGAGCCTTCCACTCGGGTTTACTGAACTTACCCGAAGATGCACGGCAGTTACGTCCAATAATTTTCTTCAAGTATATAAATTTGTTTCCGTTAGCCATATTGGTTTTATAGGCATAGAGTATGTGAAATGGTAAATCTGTATTTTTATTCGATTTTAAAATTTATTTTTTAATTAATTTTTTTTATTTTGTTTCAAAGTAGTACATAGTGTATAGCAAAAGGTACTCTCAACTACATTTCCAGACCCCCTGTTGAAGTTACGTTATTCACTGCTTAGTCTGTTTTTTTAGGTTAGGTATAGGCATGCTACTGAGATTTTTATTTTAATGTATATAAAAGTGAATAAACAAAGCACCATAAAATGCTCTATATGTCAGGCAGGATACAACATCAGGGAGAAATTATAGACTTTCTTAATTTATATATTTACATACTTCGGACTACAAACGGAATCCTTAAAATTTTCCACACTATTCACATATTATATTTACAGCTGCACATAATTAATGTAAACTGCTTACACACAGCTCAAGACAGTCCATTCTAGTAAGCACCTAACCGGAACCCTTGGCCGTATATTCTTCTCGACTAAGTTTCACGACTGCCACTGTCAAATACCTCCATTAAATTAACCCGACGTCTTACATACTCGCAAGCATGCACCGTAACATTCAATGTTTCACCCACTGTAACTCATGCATGCTAGTTTACTATACCAACCACCATTCTTTCTGCTCTACTGGTCGACACCAGCCAAATACATATATACTGATCGCCCATACCATCCATTATATAACCCAAGTCATACCGGCCCACCCAACACCCCATCTCCTATAACCAAACAAAAACTCAATCCAATCATACCACCTAATACACCAAGCACAATATCCATCATAACTCGAGCAACTATATAGCTGAGGCCAGCCCATAACATAACATCCATTCTACTTGTTCTTCCAACCAACACTGATTATAACTACCAACCATACCACCCACTATAACTCTAGCATACCTCAACCATTCGTCCACACAGACCATACAAAGCAAACATACAGCCCGTACCAGTGACACAAACTATTTCTTCTCATACCATCCACCATGCTTGACTGACACCAGTCAAAATACACTGATCATTCATACCAAACACTGTAACTCAAGCAAATCAAGCATGCCTTGGCATTATATGCACGCATACTGTCCACACCATTTAACATACACCAACAATCCCAAGAAAAATATACACAGGAAAAAAATATTACCCAACATACTATCCATGATAACCCAAGCATACTGATGGTTGAGGGGGGAGGAGGAGGAGGTGGAGGCGGAGTTAGCATAAACAAGCTTCTTGGTAACTATATGCATGTCTTAAAATGTGTCTATTCGTTTTTTCTCAGCGTCTGAAAACAAACTATTAAATTACAACCATAACACACCACAAGGGTGTATTGAGAACTGGATTTTGCTGTCGTTGGTCGCAATATGCATGTGTACAACATTTCTTAAGTGTGCGTCACATGGCGGTCACGTGACATTGCTCGTTCATGACTGGCTGTTGCTCACGCGACATCCCAGGCTCTGGGGATACATAAGGATGACAGATTCGCACATCGTCTCAGTTCACCGCGGCTTTGCTGGTCTGACTGGCGGGCTGTCTGAGTTGCGCCGGGACGTGCAGGGCGTCCTGACCTCTGGGCTATGTGTTCTCTGCGGTCTGGTGAGGGAAACTTCCTCAGCCCGCAGAGAGATACAACTGCTGCAACCGTATGGGTGGTATAAGGGCCCTCACAAGGGCCCGAGCACACCCCCCGCTCTGAGCTTCGGCAATGATGAGAGAGATCGTCTCAGTTCTTTGTCTGATGCGACAGGTGGCAGATTGTCTTCTCTCTCCTCACCATCATAGCATTCTGACTGGTAAGATTTACGTCTCACTGTAGTTTATAAAACTCCGTTTGTTCGGCTGTGCGTGCACCAAAAAGTTTCAGTTTATATAAAAAATATATATAAAAAAGGTTCGATTGCCAATGGAGATTCGAACACTATTTTTTTTTTGCAAGCGTTATGGCTTGGAAACCTAGTCTAAATTGACTTCTACTGGAATTGTTACTTTTAAACATGTACAGCCGAATACTGGACAACGTGCTCAAAAATTATTGCAAGATTTACAGTTTATATTATAAGTTTCATGTTGAACTTGTGTTATTAGGTCCCCGGGCGAGTACCCCCCCCCCCTTCCCGCGGATTTTCGTATGTGGGAATCGTGCCGGACGATGCCTCTGGCCGGTGGGTTTTCTCGGGGATCTCCCGTTCCCCCTGCCCTTTCATCCCGGCGCTGCTTCATACTCACCTCTATCACCCTCATCGGCTCTCAAGACCTCGCTGTTAAGGACCGCTCAATTATATTCACTTACTCACTTGTTTTATTAGGATGTTTTTACCATTATGTTTATTAAGCATCGATAAATGCATCAACAAACACTATTACTATCGTAATAGTCACAAGACTACAGGAAAACTATCGAGCCGTATTTTTGAACGAAGGAAATCTAATGAATGGCCAAAAAAAATGTACACAGTTGAATCAGCGAAATATTTTGTTGAAATTTTATTTCGCACAACACAGAGGTTTTGTATTTCCAAGCATGTAAATTGTGAAATGAATAGAATTAATTTTCGTTTCTTTTGAAGTCTGGTTTTCTCAAGCAAATATATTTTTGGCACCATAAAAACAAGTTATTTTGTGGGGTGAAGCAAGTCTTTTTCTCAGCGTGTACTTAACTATCGTACCACAGGTGCTGGGATTATCAAGTCCGCGAATATTACAATCAATGAAGGACCTCGCTATATTTATTGTTAATCCTCTCAAGGACATTCACGCATTTGCGTGCACACGAACATTCTAGTACACACGCACAAACACACGTATAAAACGACAGTTGATAACTTTTAATTCGTTTATTCGGTGGACTGGTAAATCTTCTACCTGTTCGGACCAAGTGTTCTAGTTTATGTGTGTTTCATGTTACTACGGCCGAACACGAAGAATTAAGCTCAACGGGCGTGACAACGAGGCAAGTTCCGATGAGGGTGAAACGAGGTATGGAGCAGCGCCAGAAAGGGCAAGGGCGGGGGAAACGGGAGACCCCCGAGAAAACCCGTGGCATTGTCCGGCACGGATTCCCACGTGCGAATATCTGGAAGCGACCACGCCGGAAGTGGAAACCGGTTTCCTTCGGTCGGAGGCGATATTTTTACCCGCTCCGTTAACAGAGACCCTTTTGAAAACTGGAATCTGTTTACGTCTTCAAGCGTGCTCAAACACACACACACGTGCAGAGAACTTCATCCATACACAAAACGAGGATATGTTTGTTATAGGCTGTCCACAGTTAAAGTGAACATTTTTGAGGTCCTAGTTCCTTTTTTCTTTCAGCCATGTTTAATTATTTAAACACCTTTTATTAATAAATGCTAGTACGCCAGTGATAAACGTATTGTGTATATTCCACCGCACTCTGAATTTAACCTCCGAGGCTACAATAAAATATATTTTCTGACTATTATACCAAACGAGAGGGCTTTCAAAACTGCGTGTGTGTTGAGAGTGGATAATCCTAAATTTTCCTCTGGGATTTTTTTTTTACTTGAATACGTCTCTAAATCTGCGCCCGTAGTGGGAGACAATCCAGAAAATCCGATTATAACAAAATCGTGGGATACTGTTTGACATTGCAACTCCGAATCCATCGTATCCAATACATTCGATTACACCGCTCGATTACCAAAGGGTCGAAGAATATGTTACGTTGAGTGAGGACTGCGAAGCATTGAAGGGTGCGGGGGGTGGTGGGGGGGGGGAGGGATGTGGCCCAATTTTGGGTTCGTTTCGCCGCGTCTCATAACTTCCGCGTAGTATAACTTTTTGACCAGGAGAAGCTACGACGCTCGTTTAGGTTTCAATCGACAGCTCTCGTCAAGATCAATCGATTGTGCGCATAAAGACATTTGTATGGCGTGGTTATGGTGGAATCGTATGCATTTAATGTAAAAAATAAATAAAGAAAACTTAATAGAATTTTGGCCTGTGCTCGTGAAAAAGCCGATTCGAAATACAGAAATCGTGTGCGATTGGAAAGAGCATCTCAAATGCAATCCAGTGAAGCGGCTCCGGGAACGTGAAATAAACATCAAGGCGTCCGAGCGCGTCAATCTAGACGTGTTCACGCAGAACAAACAACGGCCGTGTCCCCAACACAGCCAAACCCAATTTTTGGACCACAGAGCAGTAATAAGCTTGGTAATTTCTGTAATTACAGTATACTTAATTCTGTAAAATACAGCTGAAGCATCATTCTAGCCTACTTTCCGAAGGAAATAAAGGCTTTTGAGATCACTTTACCGTCTCTCTCTCTCTGTGTGCGTGTGTGTGTGTGAGTGTGTGTTATGCATGCGTATGTTGTGTGTTAATGTGTGTTTCTGTGCGTGTGGGTTTTCCCCCTTTTTGAATTGTGCACGCTTCAACCGAATTTCGCCAAATTTGATACACGTATAATACTCAGTAAGGACACATGACACCTATAGTTTTCGACCACGTCGGGGATTTACTTTCAAAATGGCGAGCCTTTTTAAAAGTTTGGGTGATATGGCATATCCTCGGGAACTATTCAACCGATTTAAACCAAAGGTTTTTATGCTGGCAGGAAATTGTGTATGCATTAAATTTTGAGATGCATATTGTTGTTAGTTCGCCATTTTGGAAAAAGCACCAATTTAAATAACTATTTTACAATATTCTCGAAAACTATTCAACCAATCCTCACTCAATTTGGCATGTAAGTACTACTATGGTAGAGCATGTAAACATAAGTGACTGAACTTAATTAGTTACCCATTTTCAAAATGGCGGTCATTAAAGTGTTTTAGGTTTATTTATTATAACTGCCATACCATTAAAAAATTTTCCACAAAATTTTGATTAGTCAACGTATTTATTACAAGCATCATAGATACCAACAAATAACCACTCTCGTCAGACATTTTGGAAGATAGTGCCGTACGAATAAAATAAAAGTTTTATGTCATAGCAAGTACATAATTAAACGATTTCTACCAGATTTGGTGAAGAATTATTAGTGATGCAAGTAATGTTAAGTGATATGGCCATTTGGTCTTTTTAGTTTAGAAAGCTATATCTTTGAAAATATGTAATCAATTCCAACATAACTTTATATGCTGGCAGAAGACATTAATACTATAAATTGTGTGTACATGGAGTATCTTTCTCTCGCAATTTTGCAAGATAGCGCCATGCTAATAAAATGAAGTTTTTATGTCAAATCTTGAATAGGAATCAACCAATTCCTATCAAACTTGGTAAAGAAGTAGTACTGAGGCACGTGATGCCAAGTGGCATGTTTTAAGAATGACATACACTCGTTATTTTAAAAATGGTGTACACATAGCAATTTTTAGCTTAGAATGCTCTATGTCGAAACCATGTAATCAATTGCAACCAAACTGTGTATGCTTGCAGTATATATTACAACTGTTAACTCTATGTAAGCTACATAGAGCATCTTTCGCCCCCCATTGTGTAGGATATGCCATGCGTGTAAATCACGTTTTTTTGACATATCTCGGGAAACAATTGGCAGATTCCTTCAAAATTTGGCATACGTATAGTATTGCAGCAGGTGGTATAAACTGGCGTGTTTTATGTACGTAATTCACTTATTTTCAAAATGGTGGAGGTATAAATATTTGTTCTCAGAATATTTTATTAACGAAACAAATTCCAACTTAACTTTGTATACTGGCAGTAACTATTACAACCATCAAATTTGTATATACAGAGGCTCATCTCTCTGCAATTTGTTTATGCAGAGGCTCATCTCTCTGCAATTTGTTTATGCAGAGGCTCATCTCTCTGCAATTTGTTTATGCAGAGGCTCATCTCTCTGCAATTTTTCAATATAGCCCTACTAATAAAATAGTGATTTCATCTCGTATCTCGGAAACAATTAACCCATCTTTACAAAATTCGGGGAAAATGATGTGCTGTGGTAGGCCATAAAAATAAATGTTTTTTTTTTTTTTAAGTAAGTCACACTTATTTTCAGAAAGGTGGCATAAAATAATTTAAATTTTGTGGGTGATATCTACGAAACTACGTAATCAATTTTAACTTAACTTTGTATATTGGCAGTATACAATAATTGAAATTGCTACGTAATTAGAATTTTCTTCTCCATTTGTGAAGATCGCCACATGAAAATTATGGAATTTTTATGCCATGTCTCGAGGATCCATCAACTGATGCCAATAAACGTTACACTGGAATATTTCAAATAAATTTGTACCAAATTGTGCTCACCATAAATGCTACAGAAGGTCATGTAAACTTTCATTATTGAAATGGGCAAGACAATGGTGTTCCAAATGGCAGATTTATAAATAACTTAGGTAAGTTAGACATATATATATATTAAACAATTTATCCAAATTCGACGGAAATCTGTATGTAGAAAGTATACATTAGAAGCATCGTATGCAGAGCCTCTATTTCTGGCAATTTTTAAGATAGCATAAAATAAGACAGTAAAGTTTTTTATGTCATATTTCAGGGACTAACCAACCTATTTCCATCAAATTCTTCACACAAGTAGCGCTGCGGTAAGCCATGTAAACTTACATGGTTAAGGTGGCGTTGTCCTTTATTTAAAAGTAAAGGCCCTGTTAATATTTTAGGTCAGTAAAGCCTATCATTCGAAACATTAGACCGATTAAATACGAAGTTCATGCTCCAAATCCGAACACCATGATGCAGTGGATTTCCCGCTAGTTTATAGTACAAGGTTTTATGGGTTCAAGTCCCGGGTAAGGCTTGTGTTTATTTGTAGTCTCGCTACTGTTGCATAAGTTTCTGGTTTCATTTCTTTCGAAGAGAAGTAAAGTCCTTCTTACCAACTTTACTTTAAAGAACTTACTAAACAAATTAATTCCACCCATGTTGAGGAAAGTAGACTCGTTAGTATAGTCAGTAATTTCCTGTTTTAAAAGAGCTCAGTAGGAACATTTCGTTCGAAATCAATACGGAGCACACGCAATATATTTCCACAGTAACATTCCCTCAAGTTCTCTATAAATTTATGTTCCAAATTAAGGATGGGAAAGGAGGGAAGGTTGTGAGTGCTGTTCACATATGGCAAATTCATCTCCATAGTAACTGTGGTTCCGTCGACAGTCGAATTGTATTTGCGGTGGAGAAAAAAAAAATCCTTTAGACGGATATGATGCTCCATCGCGACTTATTGGATCCCAATAACGGTTTACTGGCTAACGGGGAAATTTATATATATGTGCGTATCTCCGAAGAGTACAGAATCCAATTTAGAAGATTTGGTACCACTCCTTACATGCACTGCATCGCTCGTTCGTGCATCTTTCCTGGCACAAGTATCCACATACATCGGAGACGATACGTGGGATACGAAAGTAGACAGCGCGGGAGAAATGCACCACACAGCAATTTTTAAACGGGGTTGCTAAAGGCTGTTCACGATAAAGCGAGCACTTTTGAAATCAACGTTATAGAAAAACTCAATGTTCCTACCTGCATATATTTTAACGGGCGCACTGAGTGACATGAAGGCAGTAAAGTTGGTCACTATGAAGAGGAAGTAATTTTTAAATCCTTACGTCGAATAAAAAGTGTTAAGTAACCATTTGAGACGACTTAAATTATTTATTACACTTTCTGTTCCTTTTAACGCGTCAAAGTGTAAAAATGAGCCGGTTTTGAAAAATATTTACTTTTCTAATAAATTCACAGTTCTCACTAGACCGATGCAAAAATATAAAGTGATGACGCCCATGACAATGTTATTTTTTCATAAAGTGCAAGACTACACAAGGTGTATGCAAGCAAATCTTAAGCAGGTCTTTCAAAAGTGCTAATTTTACCGCGAACTGCCTATGCCACTTTTACAGTGCCAATATGTTTTTGCGAAACAATCTGGGAATACAGCAGATCTTCCAAAGAATATGAATAAACCCCTAGTTTTTCTTTTTGCACTTATTTACATCCACTTGGGAGACGACTCGTGTTTTTGACGATAGCACTTTGAATCCGGTAGCTTGGTTACTACACTGTAAAAAAAAATTGTGTAATTTTACACGAATGTACGTGGCAGCACAATCTCCACGCCTGTTCGTGAATTTTTACATGTACATGTATACGTGTACTTTTACTGTGTGTCCCATGTATATTTACAAGTACAGTGCCAGTGTAATTTTACTATACTTGTTATTCTTTTTACTAATAATTATGTAAAATCACAAATTCTCTGTGTGTCATTTTACTTTTTTTTTGTTACCAATATCAAACCACATAATGTAAATTTACACAAAATTTGTTAGTGTAATTTTATGACACCTGTCAGTTTCTTTTACTAATCATCACATTAAATCACATGTACTCTGTACATGCTATTTTACTATACTTGTTACTAATTTTCTATCACAGATTGTAAATTAACACAATAATTTTTATGGTAATTTTACTACACCAGTATATTACTTTTTAATGTTCATCATTCCCAATTACATGCACACTGTAGGTATAATGTTACCATACCATTCTGTAATTTTTACTTATTATGATGTCAAATAACATGCACTCCGTGCATGTAATTTGACTATGTAAATTACAAAATTTCCTGCCATATGCTGTATTTTCTCGCTAACAAAAAAGTAACATCGTAGGTTCACTGCACTTGTAATTACAAAAACTTGGTATTTTAAGAGAGTTATATAAAAGTTATCTCCAAATTATAAGAGTAGGTACTTATATACAAAAGCCAGCATATTTCATCAGTGGGAGTAAAGGTTTCCTTTTGAACAGACAAAAGGAGTTCGAAGTAGTTCTACTCCCTGCCGCTAGATCGCATCTTTTAAACAAATACTTCAATTCACAGGAACATTAGTGTCAAATTACAAATAATGTACTCGTTTTAGGAAATTACAAACAAAAAAGTAAATTTACCGTAAATTTGCATGTGTAAACGTACTCTCATATACTTTCTAATTTGTAAGTTTAGACCCTTGTTAATGTCACTATACCAGTATATTTGTGTTTTTTTACTGTAAGATTGTACTACGTTTGGAGTGAAATAGGAGAATGCGTACTTTTACACTGCTGTACGAGTTGATACAACATTAGCATGGTTGTTAAAACACGCAGGTTTGGTGTTTTAGTGCCTTGCAAAAGTGTATTTTTACACATACTTTCGCATTTGTAATTCTACGCCCTTTTTATTGTCAATATACCAGTACATTGGTGTTTTCTACAGTAATATTGCTCTACCTAGAGAGTGAAATAGATAAATGTGCATTTTTACACTGACGTACATGTTTTAATATAACATTGGTGTGGTTGTAAAAACACACAAACTTGGGATTTTTGTGCCTTGCATTAGTGTATTTTTACACATGCTTTTGCATGTGTAAAAATTACACTCTTCTAAATGTCAATATACCAGTACATATGTGTTTTTTACAGTAAGATTGTACTACCTTTTAAATGAAATAGAACAATATGTGTTTTTACACTCATGTGAACTTTTGTACTTGTAAAAATAAACAGATTTGGGTTTTAATACTTCATGTTCGTGGATTTTTACACGTACTTACAAATTTGTAAATTTACACACTTCTTCTGTTAATATACCAATACATTTATATTTTTTTAAATATCATTGTACTATGTTATTAATATAGTTGTACATTGCTGTAAATTTACACATACTGTACTTGTTTTTTAAATTACACACAAAAAAATGTAAAATTACCAAAAGGTTGTACATGTTTTTCTACACTTTTTTTTTTTACAGTGTACAGTGGCCGGCAGTAATTTGGGCGCGTCTCAGCGCAGTCGAGCCGGGTAGCGGGGTCACTGGAGAAAGGGGAAAAACGGGGTCTGAAAGGACCTTAAGACTAGGGAGCTCACGCGCCCAGATATTTGCCGGCTACAGTACATGTGCCCAAAAAATTCATCTGGCTAGTGGATAGCGTTGTGGAATACACCGATTCTCGATTTTTTTTTTTTTTTTTTTTTTTTTGCGAAATAATGTTGCACCCGCCATTCTTGTTACCTTTCAATTGTTTATTTTTACTAGTAGCATGCCGGAAAAATATGTTCAACTGTCCCGGATAAAAAACAACGAATTTCGTATATATGTATGTGTGTATATATATATGTATATATATACACATACATATATACGAAATTCGTTGTTTTTTATCCGGGACAGGATAAAAAACAACGAATTTCGTATATATGTATATATATATATATATATATATATATATATATATATATATACATATATACGAAATATATATATATATATATATATATATATATATATATATATATATATATATATACATATATACGAAATTCGTTGTTTTTTATCCGGGACAGTTGAACATATTTTTCCGGCATGCTACTAGTAAAAATAAACAATTGAAAGGTAACAAGAATGGCGGGTGCAACATTATTTCGCAAAAAAAAAAAAAAAAAAATCGATATATATATATATATATATATATATATATATATATATATATATATATATATATATATAACACACACATACATATATACGAAATTCGTTGTTTTTTATCCGGGACAGTTGAACATATTTTTATTTGAACATATATATATATATCTATATATACATATATATATGTTAGAGCCCCGTGTGGGATATATATGTACGTGACGTTTTCACGCGTATGTTTAGGCAAATACATTTTGTACGAGTACCTGTCACTCCGGGTGTCTTGTAAAGAAAAACTCAGAAAAAATCTGTAAAGTTAGCTTGTTTGAGCTGCGTGAAAAAAAGGTGTCAATTACAAAGATGATGGTTTATCGAAAGGAAAGTTAGCTGCTTTATAAGATTCAACTTACTGTATACTGTACGTCATATCAGACGGTTTTATTTCCTCATTGGGCAACACGCATGCATGACGCTCCTTTCCCATTTCATTGGGCCAGTGAGAATTCGGAAGCAGAACGCTTGTGATAGCCTGCAAAAATATTAGCGAAGTCAAAACTTAATCATCCAATCATTAAATAATAAACACATCTTAGTGTTCTCAAATGTATGTTGGCTCAAGTATTTTTTAAAATTTTCCAGTGTGTGTAATTATGTGCGCGAAGGATTTTTTTAAATATTTCTTCGTCTTTTTACTACGCAAGAAAATGTTTACGAGAAGCGCATCTTTGAACAAACTCTGCGAAGTTGGCTAGTTAAAGTTTTTTTTCCAACACGTCTGATCTGTGCCTTGTATCCGAGCGTACTATTTAGGTCGAATTAGCTGCAATCTTGCATTCCCCATCCACTCCAGCCGTCAATCTGCTGGGTAGGTAGTAATTAATAAAACGCAAAGTGGAGAAACGTACAAAAAAGTTTTGAAGTTAAGTCTTATTGGAACCGTAAACTGAAGAAGTAGAATGACATTCGTCCTCCGCGCGTGACACCGACACTTACTAGCCATTCGCCGACATAACTTTCAAAATTACATAGCCGGTGACGTGTTCAATGAACCCCCATCTAATACTCTCGTCATCTACCTAACATATTTACTATACTGTCTATCTCATATAAGAGGGCAAGATTTTTACAGTCAGTGAGTGGCAACTTGACACATACAAAACAAACAAAGTGCCGTTTACAAAATCGTGTTCCAGCTGATGTACGAACGAACAAAAGTTCATATTAAGTTGGCTATTCTGAGTGTGTTGCCGACGCACATCAGACAAGTACAAAATACGCGATAACAAAGAGTTCCTAGATTAATTAATACATTTTATTTTACGTGGTCACAATACAGCGGTTGTAAGTGTTACGAACTAATCTTCGCGGTGAAGTAACAATGTATAGGTGTTCAAAATGAAACACAAAAAGACTATTCATAGCCGAATGAAACGCGAACTAAAACCTTAGAAAGCCTACACATATATTGCATCGTAATATTGAATTATTTTTTCAAATAATTTGAAGAAATTTATTTCAAATTTGTGTCGCTTCGAGACAGTAATAAAGGAAAAGTCAAGTTTTAAAAAGTAGGATCTAGAGGCGGCGAACCTGTTGCTATCTGTTGGTACCACGCGCGACTCACACGCTTACTGTGTCGTGCGCGACATCTGTAGGCTCTTTCTCGAACCTAACCAGATATAAAGCTGAAATGAATATGTTTCGTATGTAAAACAACAAATTCACGAACAGATATCAATAGTTTTATTTTCTCACGAGATCTGCGTAATTTTTAAAGAAACATATATTTCGTGTACGGCGATTTTGATTACTAGCAATTTCTATTGGCTCACTAATTGTCCGTCTGTATCCTAAATACGCCATGTTTTTTTCCCGGAATCCCAATTCCTGGTTTTCGCGTAGCCTCCAATTGCGGCGAAAGAATACATAAACTTAAGTTATCAGGCGCTGATTGGCGAACGACATATTCCGACATGCTCCTAGACAGTGCTATTCTTCTGCTGTAGCCTCGTTGTGGTTCCTTCATACTTTTTGAATCAAACATTCTGAATAATGACATCATGTATGGCATGTTTGATTTTCTCCTAGTAACGTTGTGTATCGCACTCTAAATCTGAATCAGTGTGAATTTCACTGTTTCAATCAGTCAAATCTATCTGACTGATGTAAGAAGTCACTTCAGTGAATTTAACTGATGAACCAGTCAAAAAATGACATATTTCCTTTACTGATTGATTCAGTGATATTTCCCACTGATTCGTCAGTCATTTTTTTCGCTGATTTCCCATTGGTTTATTTTTTGACTGGTGGACCAGTGTAACATCTGAGCAACTTGCTCCGAGTCTAATTATTTTTGACTGATGCATCAGTGAAACTGCGTGTAAAAATGGCCGTCGAACATAGTTTTAAAACAGCCGTTAAACAACGTTTATCAAGTGAAGTAACAACGAATAAACAAATAAAGCTAATACAAAATACTTTCTAAAATGTGTTTCGTCTTTCAAAACGCCTTTTTACGAGGTGAAGTGCACACATAGCCTTTCATTCCGTTTTAACGTCTTTCATTTCGATTCCATGTAATCTAATCGTCCTAGCGCTCTGTTTGAAGGTTTAAACTGCGTTTAATGTGGCGAAGAGAGTGCACTCATATATACTACTCGTTCTAACTATCCTAACGGTACCAATCAAACCAACTTCAAACTACACGACATAGCAGCGTAACTATAACACACATACTTTCCTGTCGGAATTTCTATTTGGTGTGGTAGCTCCTTTGCGCCCAGAGGACATTTACGCAGCATTACAGAAAATGATGTGGTCTGAAGTTAGACGCATGCCACTTCAATACCGTCAGGTAAAGAAAGCACTCGCAACTCCAGTAGAACACTTACCGGAAGGGACAGTTACATCAGCGAGATATTTGTACATTCGGGCTTCCAAAACGTCGGCTGTCATACCATCTGTTGTGAATCGCACCCCAACCATCCGTTGGAGGCGCCCATGAAAAATATTTGCCGATCCTAACCTTTCCTCGGATCTTCGAGCTGCAGCATTCGGCTTCTACAATAATATAGTGGCAACTCAGCAGCGTAAATACAGCATTCACCTGACAGCTGACCCTGCATGCCCGCTGTGTGGCAACACAGACACGTCTCTTCATAGTGTAATTTCCTGTGTTTATGCAGCTCGCATCTGGCAGTGGTGTCGCGTACGAGTACGAAAAATAATTCGCGATGAACGTGGAGATGTCAGACACACGCACATGCTTCATTGCGATTTATTAACCTTCCCCTCACTTCGACGAAGAGCTGCGGCCTGGTACATACTTCATGCGATCGGATATTTGGTGGACCATTCGAAACCGGTGACAGTTCCCAAGACTTTGTCCAGCTTCTTCGTCAAGATAGGTGGAACATGGCGCGGCGTGCCACATTGCGTCAGTGGTACGGTAATATTATATTTTCATTCTGACGTTCACGCCTACATGAAGTGCATGTATATTACCGAGGTTGGGTATACGTCGTGCGCTGCCCACCCCTCAGTCCTTACAAGTGTACAATTTAATATTCCAGGAGTAATCGTCGATAGGTGGTAGTGTTATAAGTCAGTGCCACATGTCGGGGTGTACGAAATGCGCTGCCCACCCCTCAGTCCTTACAAGTGTACAATTTAATGTTCCAGTAGTAATCGTCGATAGGTGGTAGTGTTATAAGTCAGTGCCACGTGTCGGGGTGTACGCCATGCGCTGCCCCTCACGTTAAATAATTTTTTATGTGTTCATCGACTTTGTCAGTAAAACCAATTCACCAAATGTTCAGATCATTTTGTGCCCCTATGTAAGAATTGTGTAGATATTCTATTGAGTATTTTGTTATCGTTTATATTGTGGGTTGTATGTGTACTGTGTATATAATAGTTTAAGGGTAAACGCCTCTGTATATCGTGTGTGATAATAAATCTATATATATATATATATATATATATATATATATAAGATGGAAAGGCAACAGTCTAGAATCGGAAGGGGTGCGAGTTCACTCCTGGCCATCTGCGAAACTTTTTTTACATTTTTTAATGACGGTAAATTACACAATACAAATAGTAAACTATTTTAAACATGTTTATTTCACGTAATTATTTACATATATTCAATAACAACAATATTTAATTCGCCACTGCAGTAGATCGTTACTTAATCAATCAGTGATTTTTTTTTCACTGAAACAATCAGTGGTTTTCCACCGATTCTAAGTGGAGTCATTTTCACTGATTAGAGTAGTTGAATTTCACTGCGAATCAGTGGTTTCCCACTGATTCGAATTTAGAGTGCGCATGCTTTTTATACTTGCGTTAACTCAAAGTACCACTTTTTTAGTTACATTAAAATTGTAATTATAACTTATTTATAACTCATAATTTTTATATATAATTAATATGGAATAAAACAGTGAGATTGTAGGCGTGTTGATAATGCCTAGTAAGAAATAGTCGTTGAGTTGAATTGAGAGATTTTGGCGGCTCTTAACAACGAGGTCTTAACAACGAGGTGAGTATTGAGCCGTGCCGGAATGCAAAGGCGGGGGAAACGCGAGATCCCTGAGAAAACCCGCAGACCAGCGGCATCGTGCGGCACGACTCCCACGTGCAAAAAACCTGGGAGCAGCGCATTAATAAAGTCATAAGGTCCACGGCAATATTAATAAAGTCATAAGGTCCACGGCAATATTAATAAAGTCATAAGGTCCACGGCAATATTAATAAAGTCATAAGGTCCACGGCAATATTAATAAAGTCATAAGGTCCACGGCAACATTAATAAAGTCATAAGGTCAACGGCAATATTAATAAAGTCATAAGGTCCACGGCAATATTAATAAAGTCATAAGGTCCACGGCAATATTAATAAAGTCATAAGGTCCACGGCAATATTAATAAAGTCATAAGGTCCACGGCAATATTAATAAAGTCATAAGGTCCACGGCAATATTAATTTTACATACGGCGGAAGAACATACAATGTGCATACAAGTAGACCCTGAGCAGGGATTCCCGAAGTGCTCGGCTTACTGTGACCAGACTATACTGAGGGAAAATCGAACAAAATATTTGTTTGTACAGGACCATATATATATATATATATATATATATATATATATATATATATATATATATATATTATATATATATTTTGTTTGCCCTAACAAAATATATTTTTGAGCAAACAAAATTTGAAAAGCAACAAAATTACTTTTGTTCGTCTGACAAAATATATATGTTTGAATAAACAAAATCTCTGTGTTGGGCAAAAAAAATTAAAGTGTCAACTAAATATTTTTATTGAATAAACTGTATATATTTGTTTGGCCTCTCATTTGACTGCCTTCGTTCGAAAATACAGCTCGGGAGTTTGTTTGTATATCTTTTGTGACAGTTAGGATAGTAACTGTGTGGTTAGTGCATATAGTGATGCTTAACAATTGTATAGACACATTAAAAAAACAATGGAACAATAAACTGACAAGTAAAGCTATAAATCTTGAAATATTTGTTTGCACACGTTGCCCAATGTTTGAAATGTATCTGTTCAAAAGTCTTCAGTTGTTACGTTAGCCGAGATTACTAAGGCGTAGCGCTCGGACGCAGGCGATATAGGTTCGGAACTCGGTCGATCCATGTAAAACTTATTTATATCGGCCCCGAACACTTTAATGTACGTGTAGTCAAACAAATCTTCAGTTGCGCCAAACAAATCGTAGTTGGAGCAACAACAAAATAGTTTGGTTTCAGCAACAAAATATTTCATTTCCCCTGTACCAGGGTTTCCCAAACTTTAATTTATCACGCCTTCCTTCCGCAAAAAAAAAAAAACTGCACCCCAGTGTCACAACTCCCATTATTATAAGGGCAAAACAAAAACGAATGAAAGTCTGAAAAGTTTTATTTAATCATTATGTTGTAATGTTTATTGAACAGAAACGATGGTATATTTTTAACAAGATTCCCAATTATTGGTTGACTAGAAGAAGCATAAAGTAAATCACTGGAAATACCGAGTTTGCTTGTAGACATCGTTTTTATCGCTTCTCCTGCTGACAACACCCTTTCACACAAATAGGTGCTTGAGAAAGGTAAATACAATCGCAGCGCTTGCTCTGCTATGTCGGGATAAACTTCGAAGTACTTGGCCCAAAACACTGTATTGTCAATCTTCTCAAAATCGTATTTCGCAGCGGAATCATTTCTTTTATTTCCAACGCCTGCTCTTGAAGGGTGGGCTTCTGGCAGCGAGTCTATATCAACATGGACAGGACCCATCGCTAATCTATAAATGTTATTATCGCACGAGTTAGGAAAGTAGCGCAGTCTGAACTCGTCACTCAGCTGCTGCAAATGATTTGATATTTTTGTCTTAGTTACAGTATCCTCAAAAACCTCTTTAAAGAGTGTTTATATTGATATTGCATATACTCTTGAAAAGCACAGGAGTAATTGCATTGCTCTGCTGAAATTTTACGATTCCAAAGTGGCAACTTCTCAGTATACGCCATGATGGCATCACGATGATAAGTTATATTGGAGTCTCCGCCTCGTAATTTCAAGTCGAGGTGGTTCAAGGAATCGAATACATCGGATAAATGAGCCAGAAATACTCGGACGCCTGCGCTCTTACAATCTCCACACGGGGCTACACCTGGTTTTGTCGTTCTGTAGTAGATCTAGGTACCTACACACTACGGTTCGATTTAAAAAAGTTTTAATTCTGTTTACTAACCGTACAGGCAAACAGCTCGGCGCTCGCTCCCACCTTAGTATGTCGTCACGCCATCCTCCCCCTCCCTTTTGAAAATCAATGTCCTACACGAACAAAATAATTTGGTTGCGTCAAACAAATCTTGTTCGATTCAACAAAACCTTTTTCTCGGTGTATACTTCCCTGCATCCAGATACTCGCGATAATAGGTACTGTAAGCATTCAGACGCTCCGAAAAAGCGTAGCGCATCTACAGTATAGTCTGTTCACGGTAAAAACAGTACTTTTGGAATCCCTGCGTAAGTTCTACTTGTATGCACGTTATGTATTCTTCCGTCTTATGTAAAATTAACATTGCCATGGGCCTCATCACTTTATTAATTATTAAAAACGTAACTATTTTACAACTCTGGTAATTTTTACACCCCGGTGCATTAAAAAAAAAACAGAAAGTAAAAAAAATAATTTAAGATATCACAAATGGACACCTAACACTTTTTATTCGATGTTAAGAAATGGAACTACTTTCCGTCCATGGTTACCAACTTAACTGGCACATGTCACTCAGCGCGCCTGTTGGAATATATGGAGGCAGGGGTAGTGACTTTTTTCTAAGGTTTATTTCAAAAGTGCTCGCTTTATCGTGAACAGTATATAATACATTTTTTTAATCGTTACGCTCCGAGCGATGTCATAAATCACTGTCCTCGCCAATTTGATTTTTATGCAGATCGGGCAAAATAATTCCAGTGAGCTGCCCATGGCGTCCAGCACTCTGTGAAACTGAATGACGGAAGAAAAAAACTGCGAGACACGTATTTTTTTTTGTGCCTGCCACTGCAACTTCAAAAGCCGGCGAGGAAACCTTTTCACCGCCTCATTGAAAATATGCAGCAGCTAAATGAAACTATTTAAACCTCACCGCCCCCAGCACTAAAATTTTTGGACATGTTTCGAGTGGATGAAATGTGATGGAGGATGCAGAATTCGGAGCTATATTCTCTACTTCCTCTCTCAGACCCAATGGAATTACTTTGTTGTGCTTGGTATCAATGGCAATGGCTAGTAACCCAGTTAACAATACGATCCGAAAGCAAAGACTGTTCACGATTAAGTGAGCACTTTTTAAATCAACTTTAGAAAAAAGTCTCTGCCCCTACCTGCATGTATTTTGACGGGCGCACTGAGCGAATGCCCCATTAAAGTTGGTAACGAGGGGTGTGAAATAGTTCCATATCTTACCGTCAAATAAAAAGTGCTAGGTAACCATTTGCGTTGGATTCAATAATTTAATTCTTTTCTGTTTTGAAATGCGCCGAAGTGTAAAAAAGAGCAGATTTGTAACATTTTTATTTTTATGATTAATTTCACGGTTTCACATGATAAGCCCATGAATAAAGTGACAAGGTCCATTGCAATGTTAATTTTACATAAGGCGGAAGAGTACAGAACGTGCATACAAGTAGATCTTAAGCAGGGCTTTCAAAAGTGCTCATTTTACCGTGAACAGCCTATACTTGGCCTCACTATAGTGAAGAACGCAGAAGTAAGTCCTCTACTCATACCGCGAGACACATGCCTTACATGATATAGTCCATTCACAGTTACTTACAACTTTTCTGAACCCTTACTAAGGTTCTATTTCCAGAATATTCCTCCGCCCAATGCAAACAAAGTTTATACGTGTCTAGAAAATTACACCAAAGAGACAACGTCCAACAGTCGTGCGCACTCTGCGTAATAATATTTTGCATGAGCACTATTTATTAATAGGAGCCGCGGTGGGTAAGCGGTTAGACTGCTCGCCTCCCATCCCCGGCCGGGTCACTCCCAGATTGTCACACGTGGGAATCGTGCTCAAACGATGCCGCTGATCTGCGGGTTTTCTCTGGGATCTCCAGTTTCCCCAGCCCTTGCATTCCGGTGCAGCTTAATACTCACCTCACTTCACCCTCATCGGCTCTCAAGACCTCGGTGTTAGGAGCCGCCCAAATATCTTCACTCTCCCTCCAACCCTCCTCTATTTATGTGGCCCAGTGAGGATTCTGATACCTTAAATGAGAACTTTAGTGATTTGTGTGCTGGGGATTTAGTTTGATCATGCAGTCATTATGTATAGCCTATTTAGACTCGCATTATTTTATGATTTCTGGTGTTGCAATTGATAATTAACAGCAATACTGTTACGTTATCGCATCCAGTTAGGTGTGGGCTTTGTGCTTTGGTATAGTGACTAAAAATTATTCGTAAACTAGAGCAGTGGTACAGTATGTGAATCAGTTGTTCATAGCGAAGACATTGAGGCTCATATTGTAGAGTAGCAGCCAAGATAAACCTTCCTGAGCGTTGTGTCTCCTCTGGGCCTGTGTGCGGCCCATCAAATATTGTAACTATTTCTAAGTGGAGCAATGTGAAAACTAACTTAATAACTCTGTGTTAGATATAAGTATTGTTCCGTCTTGATAACCTCGTGTGCTTTGTGTTACTAAAGCGTACAGGTTTGGGTTAGGCGTAGCTCAAGGTAAATATTGGGTTAGTTCAAACGTCTTGATGTGAAACACAAATAAATCACAATTCACGCAACTCTCTACAATCGCTGGGTTAAAGCGGGAGAGTCAATTATAATATCTGCTAACCGATTATGCAGAGGCCAGGTTGTTGTTAATTAGCTAAATGTCTCTGAGACCACGGGAACTTGTTCACCGAAATCTCGATGCCGAGGGCTGGTCTGTCTCACGTCTCGGCGGAGGTCCACGGTAGGCGCTTCCGAGGTCCATCTTGACCGCGGGGCGGCTGCCTGGCTGACGGGCAGGCTGGGGTCAGACCTCATTTCATGTCCGCGCCGGCGCCAAATACTCGCCTCGGGTTTACTAACTTAGCTCTGTTTCCAAAACGTCGCTCAGCTCGCGGCCTTCCGCTGGTTGCAGCAGTATAGCGCTTCTCGAGTGTCGGGTGTCCGTTCTAGCCAGTATGTTTATATATATATATATATATATATATATATACAACATATGACCTCCACGAGCTTAGGAGCTCTTTTTAAGGCGGAAGTACATAAAATTTCGGAAGTCCAACAATTAACATAAAAACGTAAACAAAATTACAATACAGAAGTACATCTAATATATATACCAAGGTTGAGTAATGGCAGGAACTTTGACACAGAAGTATATAATGGTCAATAAAATTAAGTCGTTACAAACACACAAGTACGTGCTTATAAATCATTTCGAGCATACAAAACAACTGAGGAAGAACCACATGGATACGGCTTGCCCACATCATAACAGCCGTTACAGTATGTGTTAATTAGTATAAAAATCAGATTCGCGAAATTCGTATTTTACTCTCGACACTGGCTTCCCCCACTACTCGCATTTTGTTGTGTTTGCAACCTGTTAACTGTCGATCTCGTTAACGAATAACGATTATCGATCACCTCAGGGTGTGTAGAAACCAATTTTCGAAACGAGAAATGTTAGCAAACTTTGCTTGCTCTTCGGGTATTCAGATGCACACGCCCATGCGGAAAAGGCCGAGATGAAAGGAGTTGAAGCCGCAAACGATTAGCTTCTGCTTGTGCTACCTGCGCATTTACTTTCATCGACTCGCGTCGTCCTTAATTTGCGCTGTATTGCTGAACATCCGCGTTGTTTTGTTACGCAAATGTTCTCATTTGAAATGCAAACTCGCACAGCAGCCCATGAATATCATTAACTGCATCCGACGGTAAAGCCTTCTAGACGAGAAAAAAATAATAAAGCGATATTGTGTCTGAAGGCAACAAAGTGTTCGTGGATGTTCTTGTGATATATGATAATAAGCCTACCTCCTACCTTGCCCAATAAACAATGAGTTGCAGTAGGGAAAAAAAAGTTCGATTGAAAGAGTGCTCAACGAGTCATGTGCTTGTGAAATGTGGCCCAATTTTAACAAATTAATTTTTTTATAGCGCTAAAATTGATAGTAAACCTGAATACTGGTAGCTTTCTTATACAGAAATAATTCATATATTCTATGATTTCTGAACAATGATGTTGTAGCTATTTGAGAACAATTGAGTATATAACTCACAAAAACAATAAATGTGCGAAGGTATACCTTTTAAAATTAGCATAATACTATCTACAACTCCACGATATTTAAATTCATACGATATGTCACATGACCATTGCGAAAAAATTCTCAGGGTGATAGGTAATGTAATGATTTTTGTCAGAGAACGAATGTTTGGAGATTCCCTGTTTAGGCGTGATTGTACACCACGTTATAACGCCTGTAAGGTAGGCAGTTATCACCTCATACAACTGGCACAAACTGCCTACCTGCCAGGAAACAGTGGTATTTGATATAGTACCCTACCGCTAGTGGTAATAATAGGCATAGGCTATTCACGGTAAAAAGAGCACTTTTTGAAATCCCTGCTTGAAATCTACTTGTATGCACTTTGTGTACTATTACGCCTTATGTAAGATTAATATTGCCGTGAGCCTCATCACTTTATTCATGCGTCGGTCAAGTGAAACTATGGAATTATTTCATTTTTTTACACTTATATGCATTAAAAAATAAACAGATAGAGTAAGAAATAATTTAAGTTACCAGGAATGGTTTCCTAACACATTTTATTCGACGTTAAGATACGGAACTACTTTCCATCCATCGTTACCAACTTTATCGGGCCCATGTCACTCAGTGCGCCCGCTCAAATAAAGAATGATACACACATACGTGATTGAGAGTTGACAATGACATAACAGTTCTAGGGAACACATTAGGAAGAATACAGACTTGTGCTGTATTGTAGTTGTAGTTTGAGATTTGATTTAAGATCCAATGTACAGGTGTTGCATACTGTATTTGGTCATTACCAGCTACTGTGACATAATTAATGCTGTTGCAAATTGGTATTTATTTGTCATTATTGTGCTGCTGGAGTGATTTTCACCACACAACAGTTCGTTTGATCGAATTAGGTTGATTGGTTTGGCAGTTATTGCATTTAGAGTTTTCAAAGTGCTCACTTTATCGAGAACAGCCTTTAGGTTGATGTTTGTAGGTCGCAGTACCTTATTGACTGAATGAAACATTTCCATATGTCAACCTGAAGCGGGTGCGTCAAATAGTTTCTCTCCGCTTGATTGCTGTCGTTGCATCGCCGATGCAAGTCTGTGACGAAGGAAGGATGTGACGTAGTGCCCACAGATTATGCGGTCCAATGCGGCCCTCGATGCTTGAGATGCTGCCTACATCTTCAATACCGAGGCGGGACTGTGTAACATGCCCTCGCGTTCACTAAAGGCTGTGAGCACTTTCGAAATCAACCTTGGAAAAATATCGCTTCTCCTACACGCATATGTTTTAACGGTCGCCCTGAGTGACATGCGCCCAGTTAAGTTGGTAAAGATGGATGGGAAAGTAGTCCCATATCTCGACGTCGAATAAAAAGTTTTACGTAACCATTTCGGTTAACTTAAATTCATTTCTTTCGCTTTCTGTTTTTGTAATGCATCGAAGTGTAAAAAATAGCATACTTGTAAAATATTGACTTTTCTAACAATTTCACCGTCTCACTTGACCGACGCATGAATAAGGTAATGAGGCCCATGGCCATTTTAATTTCACATAAGGCGGAAGAATACACAACGTGTATACAAGTACATCTTAAGCAGAGCTTTCAAAAGTGCTCATTTTATCGTGAATGACCTATAACTATAGATGACTGCGTTAATGACAGCGGGCTTGTGATGCGTGCTCCGCGGAATGCCTACCTGGTAGGCGCGTAGAACTGTTTTACGGAGGGACTGCGGACATCTATTATATGGCAAAGGTGGTTACTCATTACATTACCTGCCACAGGACGGTGAGAGGCAACACAGACACCAACAGAACTGTTATTCGAAGACGGCACTAAACACCCAACACTCTTTCTGTACAGTACAATTATCATTACTGGCCGGTTCTGTCTATTTAACCCTTTCAGTCCGCATTATTTTATGTTTCAAAGTGTTGCAATCAAGTAATATTTTGGTTCATGCTGTACTCATACTGATTCAACACTATCTTAATCCATGCAACCAATTTTATAGGATGTAAACGATAAGCGTTTACAACTGTACACAGCATTGTACAGGGCTCCGATACGAGCAATTTGATGTAGGTCACTTGTAGTCCAGAGGGTAGGGAAATAACCGTAAAAAACACGTGCAGCACGCCGCTGTGGGCCCGGCCTTAATCGACCTGCTGGTCAGCTGAAGCCGGTTTGTACAGAGGTCAAATCGGGCAGGAAACGTTTAGTAATAGCTTTTGCTTGAAACACATGTTGCATTTTCACAATACTACAGACAAGTTACAGAAATCAGGAAAGAATGTAGGAAATTGCAACATGTGTCTCAAACAAAAGCAAATACCAAATATTTCCTGCCCTATTTGACCTCTGTACAAAACTAGCTTCAGCTGACAAGTAGGTGACAGCGCCCACAGGGGCGCGCTGCACGTGTCTTAGTACACATCTGTCAAGCTCTTGTACGGTAATTTCCCGACCTTCTGGACCACAAGTGTCCTACATCAAATGCTCGTCTCGGAGCCCTGTGCACTGCTGTGCACTGCTGTAAACAATTATCGTTTACATCCTGCATATGTGCTCGGTATCTAAGAGAGATAGGGGAAAAACTCTCACAAAGCAGATCTTTACAAACGTCCATCATCCACATAATCCACAGGAAAGAAGCTGACTCTATACGACAATGATATTAACTGTGTACAGCTCTGGTCATATGTTTTATTCATCTGCAACTTGTCCCCCGCAGTGGACACAGGATCTGAAAGGGTTAATGTAGAGTCGACGGCGTCTCAAAGAACTGTTCCTTCCTAGGTGACAAGACATTCAATACTTTATGTTCACATGAGCAATTTTACATTTCTAGATCTGCCGACGTAAAACCATGCTCCAGTAAGCTTAAGTCCATCGGCGCATTAAAGTAATATATTTATATAATTTTTGTAGTAACTGGTTTTCCAAAAGGTTTGTCGAAATTTCTGGGTACACAAGACGTAAATTACAACTTTTCACACCTTCATTACGTTGTTAGATATTCACTTCCGTCATTTTTCTCGGAGCACTGATGAAAGAAAAGAAAGAATTTCTGTTTCCTTATCTGCAATCATTGCTCCGAGAGTAATGAACATAATTTATTTTTTTAATCTGTAAGTAGGTACCACAAGTGATTATTTACGTCTCGTAGAGCCAAAGATTTGGAAAAATCTGCTTTGAAACAAGTTATGACAAAATTTATATAAATATCCTGCTTTCATGCACCCATAGCCTTAATTGAAATTGCCGGCGATGTTACATCACGTCAGCGATGTTTTTAAAGGAAGTGTGACATATTGATATTACGGAAAACACCATAGAACTTTGTTGAAATCAGGCAACACCATATAAAGTGTATATATAGCAGTCAAGAGTTTTAAAACTTCGAGGACGATGCTCGAGCAACTCAGTCAACGAAAGTATGGAAATTTTTTACTGTTACTGTGGACGAACCTCGCACCTATATTATTTCATTCTCTGGCTAACGGGGCCGCGGTGGTATAGTTGTTAGACTGCTCTCCTCCCACCAAGGCGAGCCGGGTTCGATTTACGGTGAGTTCGCTCTCCAGATTTTCGCATAAGCCGGACGATGCCGCTGGTCGGCGGGTTTTCTCGGGATCTCCCGTTTCCCCCGCCCTCTCATTACGGTGCTGCTCAATACTCACCCTCGCTTCACCCTCATCGGTTCTCAAGACCTCGCCGTGTTAAGATCCGCGTAAATCTCTTCACTGACTCATTTGGCTTATGCTTATTAGGCCCTTATAACGACACTACAATACAACTACGATAATTTTAGTAATTAAAGCAATTTTTAGATGGTTAAACGATAACAATGGCATGTAAATTGTGCCACTTTATACAAGGACACCTTAGACCCATAACGTACAAATTAATGTTTCGTTTGAAGTCTTGCGAAACGAGGTCATTTTTGATGTGAAAGTACTTAAGTACTTAAGTAGAATACGCGTAAGAGTTCTGTATACAGAAGCAAGGGACGATATCCTGGACAATCTTGCAACGATAACCCCAATCGTTGCAAGTTTGTCCTGGACAATCGTTGCAAGATTATCCAGGACATCGTCCCTCGCTTATGTATCCAGAACTCTTACGCGTATTCGACTTACTTACGAATTTTTTTTTTTAACGACCAACACTACGAATCCTATGAAAAGGGTTTCAGTAGATCCATTGCACAAGAAGCAACCAGTTATAAAACAGTTCGGGTGTCAGAGGAGCAACCTATAGAATAGCATTGTCGAGGGAAACACACGCTCTGTATTGGTGCTAGCTTCTCGATTCGTACAGAACCGACCACGATTTCACCTAGTCTGCTCGGGATAGTATACCGAGGGTTGGTTGGGACATAGTAGATTCACCACTACACAGGCTGAAAGCCAGCCAGTGAGGAACTTCGCACAGTGCTGCGATTTCCGGTTCGGTGAGGGCAACATGACAGAGGTGGATGAAGCATAGAGACGAGCAAAACTAGTGTACATGCGGCATGGATAGAGGAAACTCAACTCTAGCCTCTGCTGCTTGCTAGTAAATACCCACATACGTACACGGTCTGCGGAAAAAAAATGTTGTAATTACTTATTCACCATCTTTATTCATAAGCTACGTGGATGGTTTATCGCGCATATCCTGAGTCAATGTTGCAGATTATAGTTTGATGGTTTAATACGTTTATTTACTTTCAAACAGCGAAAATCAATTTTAAAAAAAACCTTGTTTTTCGCTGGTTCATTGTCGTCGTTAAGGGGGGGGGGGGATAGAACCCACCCCCCCTTTTTTTGGGAACTAGTTGTTTGCGCGAATACGTACAGTTCGGTAAATAAATGTTCTGCAAATACGACTTCTTGTCAGGAAAGATTAAAAAACTATTATCAGTGCCACTATTTTTTTTACTTTCGTCGTATTAAATGTATTCTTGCATATATATATATATATATATATATATATATATATATATATATATATATATATATATATATATATATACATATATATAACCAAATCGCTGCACATTTCGCTGGTCAAAGTTATGTAAGGTGTTTCAACGCGAGAGGACACGAAGTGAATCAAAGACGAAGGACACGTGGTAGGACTGATAAAAAACTGTAGTGATCATGACCTTGAACACGATATCATAAGGGGAGACCCAGGCTGTATCGTGCCGCCGCCGTGTTCAAGCCTGCGTTCACGCGAGTGAGGTGAACGTCGTTGAACGCCTGGCCATAGGGAAGCATTGTGACGGGCCATGCCAAGACGACGACGTACATGCCCAGGAAGCTGAATTTCTAGCAAACTAAACAGTAGGATATTGTTACACTATAGGCTGTTCACGGTAAAGTGAGCACTTTGGGGGTTCTAGTTACGTTTACCTTTCATCCATTTGTTATCCTCTAACCACCTTTTAAAATAAATATTGCCTTATAAGTAGTAAACACAGAGTGTATATTCCCCCGCACTCTGAAGTTAACGCCAAAGACTAATTTAAAGCATGTTTATGGACCATTATCCAAATGAGAGGGCTTTAAAAAGTGCTCACTTTACCTCGATAGCCTATAAATACAAAGTATGCCCCTTTGTATTGTTACGTGCCACCACTCTGCGTCGTTTCCATTGTTATCCCCTTAGACCGTACAGGTGGAGCCTTTATCATCGGGCCGTTCATTTCCCTCTTCGGGCATGTGCTGATATCACTGGTAGCCAGAGGAACACGCAGTTACAAACGAGCCCCGGCGGATTACTGACACGTGCCCCATGACGCTGTGGAGACTCGTACCCCTCCATTCCTTGTAGCATTCAACGTATGGGGTTATCGTGGTAAGAATGTTCTGATCATCGCCCTCGTCTTCCTCAGCGGGACTCGGGGTGCGGGGAACTTTCTGGATCGGGTCAGTGGGTCTATATAAGCGCTACAGTCTTGGAGTAGTCAGGCTGGAGCGTGGATCCTTGTACAGTCTTGATCGTCAGATGCGTGGTGCATGCAAAGCGATAAGCGGCGGCGATGACAGTGGGCAGTGAACGTGAAATCCAGCAACTATGAACATCTGTACAGTAAAGAGCGATACCGAAGGGCGGGTCTATTGTAGTGGATGAGTGAGTGTACGGTTGGAGTAAAGCAACTGCCCACGAAGCACTGAACTTGACTGTACAATTCGAAGAACTCAAAAAAATAATCAGTACAGACACCATAAACATTGTTAGAAAAGTATGATTTGTTCTGCACTTTCTAAATGTAAATAAAAATCAGTCTATAGAATCCGAATTTTTAACAAAATTTAAGTGCATTTTCGTTTTAGATGCTTCGGAAAGCAGAATTTTTGCAAGAAATTCTTCGAGAAAGATCGTCGTAATATTTACTGTGATAATGTGTAATCAAATCATAGTAATAATGTATCATATCAATTTTATAATTAACTTTATTTACGTCAGTTTCAGCCATAAATGTTTGTGACAAGAGAATGCACATCAAATCAATTATAAAAATTGGCTCCTACATTATTTTTACAATTTTATCACACACAATCATAGTAAACATTATGACGATATTCCCTGACGAATATTTTCCTGAAAATTCTGCTTTCTGAAGCAACCAGAATGGAAATATGCTTAAATTCTGTTAAATACACAAGACTATTTTAATCGATAATTTTTTTTTTACATTTAAAAAGTATATTTTAGTAAAATATTTTATAATGTTACACAATATATACATTATTCCTCAATAAAGTGCAGAAATTGTACTTGTCTTAAATTTTTTATTGCGTATGTACTAATTTATTTATGATTTCTTCACGTTGTATAGTCGAGTGCTGTTCTCCGTAGGCAGTTGCTTTACTTCAACCTTAAGACATGTGGAATAATGGCAATAGACAGTAAGTGTTAATTAAGTGACTGTGACAAATATAAGCAAAGCTATTAGAACTTTTATTAGAATTGAGATTGATAGTAAATATTTGCACTCATTGAGAATAACAAGTGTTTAAACTATACATGCGTAGCTAAATGTTGTAAACAATAGCTGTGTAAATTTTATAGCATTATAAATAAATGTAATCTCAAATTTTGAATTGTTTGGTGATAATTTAATCAATGTGGGCGCCTTCACATTTATTAAATCATTCTCTCAACAGAGGGATCGAGCCCCGAATCTCGAGTTACAAACCAAGCACCCAACCACTGAGCCAAAGTGGCTGGGCGAGCGAGGAGCTGATAAAAATGGTGTCGGGACGTCCATCCTTGTCAATCTCGTGGCTATTTATGTTACTTTCTGCTGAGTGCTTTCCTTTTCTCGTCACGAGAACTTATTAAATTTAGTTATTTTATTTTAATGAAGACTTTCGACCCTCGCGAACCCTGATACGCACTTGGCGATTTTTAACAGTAATCTCCGGCAATACTACACATTCACTTCTCATTGGCTCTCGAGAACTCTATGTCAAGTGCCGTCAAAATCTCTCCACTTCGCTTAGCAATGACTTCAGAGCTATCTATTCAGCATTTAGTCCATAAATATTGCACTTATACGATGTTATCTGCAATGATATAAGCATACACACAAATCGAATCTATAACAGCATTTTTTTTTTGTTTTACAAATTTATATTAATATTATTCACACACATTTCTTCCCAGTATTCCATGGGATATCCCCGCTTATTTACCAGCAATGATAACACAGTGCTAAAGGCAGGGTTCTCGCCTGTGTGTGTGTGTGAGATATGCATAGCTGTGGTCCAGCAAAACGACACCGGGCTAAGAGTGGGATGCAGCTTCGCGTCCAAGGTCAAGGAGCGAGGGAGCGATACGGGCGACACTAACACGCACTTCTAGCGCCTCATCGCTCCTACGCGCAAGGCGTGCAGTGTTTCCGTCGTGACGGCTGTACTGTGCAAATTATATCTGTAACAGTGGGCCTTTATTACACGCGATGAAAGTCCATAGATTAAACACGCCCGTATAGTCGTACTTTTCTCTTACCGCTTAAGATAACTGCATACACAAGCTTCAAAATGCGATATTTCACAATTCTGACGAATTTTTTTCTCCGTGAATGCATTAAATATGACAAACTTTAAACAAATAGGGGCATAGATAGTAGTTTTTTTTTATATATATTCTGACGAAAGTAATATTTGCATAACATTTATTTACCGAGTTATGCGTATTCGCGCAAACAACTATTTCTCAGAAGATGTTTCACTATATCCTCTAAAGGCTTCGTGTAAAAGTACTTCTAAACTTCTGATCACATCTCAACAACAAAGAATCTTCTTCCAGGTTCGCTTACAACTACATTAAATTATAGTTTTTTTTTTTTTTGCCATGCTTAAAATATTATTCTTAATAACCCGCTCACGCGTTGTACTCGTTAGAGATAGGGATAGGATCATTTCTCGAATCCATTTCAGGACAAATTAGACGCCAAACACGTGTAGATGGAAGTCACCTTTGCAATTGGATCAGAGTTTATCAGACTCGCCCTGGACGACTGTGAACCAATAGCAGACTTGCAGGGAAAAAACTAGCCAGTGCCATACTGCCTGGTGTGAGGTAACACTGGCTACTCTGTGGGGCATCACCCAATGAACAAACATCTGAGGCTCGAGTGTACACAGGACTGTGGAGTCTAGCCTACAGGTCATTGAACTCGCGCAATTTTCTGATCCCTAGTTATAGAGCAACTTCTTCACGGCGAAGAGGTAATTGTACTCAACGGGCAAACCACGCCAGACAAGAAAGTCTCATACGTGGCAGATATTTTTCTTTGAAATAATTGTTTATGTTCAAGGTTGTCATTACATTAAGGTGAAGCATAAAATCAGTTGTTCATTGGTTCCGAAGAGAGAACCACAGCCTGTGTTTAAGGAATTCCATCACATGTAGTTTGCTATAGGCTGTTCACGGTAAAATGAGCACTTTCGAAAGCCCTGCTTAAGAATTACTTATACGCCCGCCTTATATAGAATTAACATTGTCATGAACCTTAATCACTTTATTCATGCCTCGGTCATCAGGCGAAACTGTGGAATTATTAGAAAATTAATTACTTTACAAATCAGTTAATTTTCACACTTCGATGTATAAAAAATAAAAGTGAATAAAATAATTTAAGGTATCATTAATGGTTACTAACACTTTCAATTTTACGTTTAATTACGCAAATACTTTTCCGTCCTCCGTTACAAACTTTACTGGTCGCATGTCACTTTGTGCGCCCGTTGAAATATATGGCGTTAGTAGCAGTGACTTATTGTTTAGGTTGATTTGAAAAGTGCTCACTTTATCGTGAACAGCCTTTAGGTCTGCGTGGCTCCTAACAACGAACGCCGGACTGAAAGGGCGAGGGAAATGGGAGATCCCCGAGAATATCCCGTCGACCAACGGCATGGCCCTACACGATTCGTAAATGTAAGTATTTGGGAGCGACCCTGTCGGGAGTCGAACCCGGAGGATAATCTTGGCGGGAGGCGAGCTCCCTTAGCACTAAGCCAACTTCAGTCCCTTCTCATTATGGAGACCTGTTTCAATGTAGGACATGCATCTTTCATTCATTCTATCATTATATATTATTAGAGCCACGAGTATTTCGCGAATTCATTCGGAGGCGAGAAAGACTCCAAACACTTGTTGTTTTCTCCTAATGCTGTGATTGGACGACATTTGTTTAGACACGCCCCGTTTAACTGTGCTCCAGTAATAAGCAGGGAGCAGTATTATGAGTGAGTATTTAACAATCCTGTACATATGGTTTACTTGATCACAGCAACCAATAAGCAAACGATATTATCTCGAGTGTATAGAGGGATGTCCAGCCTAGTTTGCTGCCAACTCAATCTGCGAAATACTTGGTGCTCTATTTATTATGTACCAACAGTTTTTCTTGCTGGCTTTCATGTAATTTTCTTTCACTTCAACATATACATTACTTTATGGAAGAAATTATTACTACATAAATTCCGATCATTAATCATCAATAATTGCATGTGAATGTAAATACGTAATACTTGAAACAAGTATACAGCTATAATAAATTGTGATTACAATAACTGATTAAAATGAAAATTTTAGGACTAGCTAGACGTTATATTTTGAGATATTAATCATCGCTAAGTCAGGGCCACTATACGAATCTTAATCGTTACCAAAATTCAGAAACAAATTTAAATAATAAAGAATAAAAAAAAATAGTTTAGTGATAGGGTAGCAAATATTTCAATAGCATACATCAATAAGATAATACTTTGGATTCAGAGAAAAGTAGAGGAGGGATAAACTGAACTTGAAAACAAGAAGTTTCCAGTATAACTAAAGAGCCTATTTTCCTCTACATGGATGCAAATAATTTTGCTGAATTCTTAAAAGGTTAGATGGTTCTTGATGTCTCGTTGACAGCGATATCATTACAGTTAAAATGTTAGATTGTTCTTGATGTCTCGTTGACAGCGATATCATTACAGTTAAAAGGTTAGATGGTTCTTGATGTCTCGTTGACAGCGATATCATTACAGTTAAAGGGTTAGATGGTTCTTGATGTCTCGTTGACAGCGATATCATTACAGTTAAAAGGTTAGAAGTTTCTTGATGTCTCGTTGACAGCGATATCATTACAGATAAAACCAGAAACAAATGCGACACTTGTGGGTAAATTACAAATATACACGTGCCTTACTCGGGACTCAAACCCAGAACACTCCGAACCACACGCTATGTCCGCCGATTTGAAAATAAGCAGCTTCTACGCTGAACTTGCAAATATTTAGATGGTCTACAATATTATTATTTCATGCCAGATTTGGCAGGATCTGGTTCAGAAGTTTCGGAGGTGTAGACATAAAATTTTAATTTTTTTTGACTTAGTGATGTATTCCAAAATGACAGACCAGTAACATAATCGTTTTCTAAATCTAACGCTTACGCGATGCACTATTAGCGAATCACATTTTGTTTTAATGGGGTAATAGGTTCCTTAGGTATAACATAGCGCTTTAAATTTTAAACTGCCGTAATTTAGAAAATAAGCATCCGGTGTAATGGAAAACTACATAAGTCGGATGTACATACTAAGTACTAAATGTGTATTGAGTTTGGTTCAATTCGGTTGATCTGTTGGAAAGTTATAAGTAGAGATAGGAATATTTCGCGAGTTCAGTGACCTGTAGGCTAGACTCCTCAGTCCTCTGCATACTAGAGACTCAGCTGGGTGTTCATTGGCTATTGCCCCACACCAGGCAGTTATTGGATTAGTAAGGTGGTTCCTTGCAAGTCTGCTATTGGCTCAGAGGCGTGCAGGGTGGGTCTAATAAACTGAGATCCAATTGCGAAGGTGACTTCACTATATATGTGTTTGGCGTCTATCTTGTCCCGAAATGAATTCGCGATATTTTCCTATCCCTAGTTATAAGGGAGAGACGTACATTCAGACAGACATTAAGGTGATTTCATAAGACTATATTGAATGAAACTAGGCTGAAAAGTAGTTTCAGCTTTTTGACATCACATGTGTAAAAAATTCAGTAAATTAATTTTAAACAATAGTTGCATATATATATATATTAATTAGACTGCTTATAAACGTAAAAATTCCTCTAGAATACTCGGAATGAGTAGGAATTCGAACAAACTTTATAGTATCTGGAGATGTTTCGGGAGGACGCCGCCACGAGGCGTGGAGTATATTTCGGTGTCCGTAGTTTTTTGTTTTGTGCCGCTGCGAACACATAATCCCAGCAAATCACGAGGGGGGAATATTTTCCAGCGGAGCGCCGCAGCGTTGGGGATACAAGCGAGCGCGATGCAAAGCATTCAGTACACTCTGGGAGGAGATTCCAGGATTGCAGGCGCTGATGGCCATTGATTTATTGGCGTGTAGAGTTTAGAGTGATTTGGGTGGGGGGGGGGCGGAAGGGATGCATTCCATGGCGACAAGTGCGGTGTGTTGGCAGCACTGGCGCCGAAAACACGCGAGGCAGGCCAACACTCGCCCACGCCATCAAAAAATCCCCTTCATCAACTGAAGTTCCGACGGGAATGTACCACTCTGAGAAAAATGTTTCGTTGAATAAAACAAAGTTTGTTTAGCGCACCAAAATTAATTGCATGTATAGGAACAATTAACTATTTCGGTGTGGTATTCAATTAATTTTGTTGTTCTTAATTTATTGTCACAGACTGTACGATTCGGTTGGTGCAACAAAATTTTTGTATGGCTCTACGTAGATAAAATACTTTCTGTTATTATAAAAAAAAACGTAAAACAATAGCAAGTTTCGGACCCGAGAGAGATACGTCCCAGCAAAGTCAGGAAAATAGACTTCTTTGTAAATGGGAATTCATTTTTATACATGTATATAGATAAATGATTAAAATACAGGACAATGTACGTAAATAAATCTTTTCAAGTTTAACAGCTTTTTTATTTTAGTTTTTTACTGAACTTGTTTTAGTATCAATAAACGCACTTACAAACACTATTTCTATCTTAATTGTTACAAAAATTACAAATGAACTCTTTAAATATTAGGTGACAGTCCAATTTGTACTGATCTAACACATAAGTTTCTTTTTATCCTATATTATATTTTGTTAGACGAACAAAATAAATCTTGTTGCTTTACATGTTTTGTTCACTCGACATAACATTTTTCTGGGGCTACTAAATACATGTTTTCCCATGTGCAAAAAGTTATTTGTTACATTTCGTGTCGACAAACTTCATACTCTTGTGACAGGCACTCGGTCTTCCAATCCTCCAGTGAGAATTATTTAAAACCTTTTTTAATTTAAACTTTCGCAGCAGAGTCTAAACACAGAAAGACCGTAGGAGGCACAATAGGATCACGTTTCCAATAGGGACTGTAAAAGTTAGAACACACAGAAATTGGTTTCAGTTATTATATCTTGAGACCAAAAAATATTTTTAAATAAAAATATGCTCCATAAACCTGATTGCAAATATGTAGGGAAATGCATTACACATTTAATTAAAACATAAGACGACCATGGTCATATAATTTGAATATAGGGAGTACCTATGTTTAAAATGTGAACTATTAAAAACTTTACGAAATATTTCTGAAACACATTTACTTACATATAAAACCCATATATGTAATGACTATTTATATTTCTTAGGATATTATATAGAATTGATTATGGAAGCCTTACCCTTGTCGAAACATCAGTCCTGCGAAAGCTTGTTTGTCAAGGCCTCTTTGTCGTTGCCTGTCCGAAAGAAAGTTGACTCCAATATTTATTTCAAACACCGTTCATAAAGTTACAAAGTACGCCTTCTGGTCGTACTTGTAATTAAGGACTGGGGGGGGGGGGTTATGGTTGAGATACCTAATGGGACTGTTGCCAGGGGTAGAGCACTGAGTGGGTAAATTGACGGTAGACTATCTGGAATAAAGCCGGGTTATTATTGTGTTGACAGAACATTACAATTACAAGCAGCTATATATTATCGACGGAGCATTTTGTATATATTTATGATAACCTAATACGAGCACGAAAGTAACTGGACTCGTCCCACCTTGTGTTGAGTCGCGAGGCTGCTGTACATGATGCGGGGTTAAAGCGAACGGTGCAGTGAGCTCATGGGGTCCTCCATTATGGTCGGCGTCACGACGGAGAAAGACGCCACCTGCCACTCACTAGCGCCAGGTATTCGCAGTCGCATATTGCAATCCGCCCTGCTTCCTGGTTGGTAGTGTGGGTTCTCGCTTACCAGCGTTTGGCGAGGCACGCCCCGTTTGCAGCATCCTCCTTCCTGGTTTGTCCCTAAGTGATAGTTAGAGATATGAATATTGGCATGTAGACTAGACTCCCAAGGCCTCTGCATACTGGAACCTCAGCTGTTTGTTCATTGGCTGTTACTCCACACCTGGCAGTTATGGAATTCGCAAGGTGTTTCCTTGCAAGTCTGCTATTGTCTCAGAGGCGTGCAGGGTGGGTCTAACAAACTGTGATCCAACTGCGAAGATGACTTCACTATATATGTTTTTTGACGTCTATCTTGTCCCGAAATGAATTCGCGAAATTTCCCTATCCCTAGTGATAGGGCGGGCTCAGGAAACGATGAAATTGAGAGCACGTTCACACCATCATAAAATAAGAATGTCTCTGGAAGATTCTCGAATGTTCTTGGACTCCACTGGTGGTTGTTGGTGATGTCACAAACAGCACGCATGTCCCACAGAAGGCTAAGGAGAGGGGAAATGGCCATATGTGAACCAAATCGCGAGCGGGTCGCACTCTGCCAGACCTGTCCCTTCGTAGACATCGCAATAAGTATGTTCGACGTCTTCGCAACTGAGTGGTCTTAGAGAGCCGATGAGGATGAAGCGAAATGAGCATGGAGCAGCGCAGGAATGAAGGGGCGGGGGGAAACGGGATATCCGCGAGAAAACCCGCCGACCCGCGACATCGATTCCCTCATGCAATGCCTTTACAAGCTCCTGTCCTTCACCTAGGTACGGAGAACTAAGGAAGAGGTAGATCGACTATTTGTCTTCTGCTAGTGTACGCAACATTGACCTGCCCCACACAGGCACAAATGTCTAAGTCACATGGTCAACAGTGATGAACATGTTTGTTTATATCATATAATTTCAATGATACAAGCATTTTTATGAAATTAATTAATTAACCTAATTTGAATATAGAAATATAAAAACATGTTAAAGCATTTGTTTACTAAACAGTGTTCTAACCTCAAAGCCAATCCACGCCGTTTTCGCTAGTCGTGTTGGCAGAAAACCAGTTAAGTGTTGGTAAAGGCTGTTCACGATAAAGTAAGCACTTTTGAAATGAACCTTAGAATAAAGTCACTGCCCCTGAATGCATACGTTTTAATGGCCGTACTGAGTGACATTTACCCAGTAAAGTTGGTAACGATGGATGGAAAGTAGTTCCATGTCTTAACGTCGAATAAACAGTGCTAGGTAACACACACGTTCGAACTTAAACTCCTCGTGGTTTACAGTCTTTCCTGTGGTCCAAGCCTGCGCTTTGTTTTTACTCCCGTAGACGTGCCAAAAATAGCATACAGAATAGTTCTGAATCAAATAGAGAATACAATGTTAAATACACTGCTTTTTTTTAAAAAACTTAACACGTTTGGATATCAGTTGCGAAAATATTTTTTTTTTGAGCTACGAAAACTGTTCTTGTGAAAATCGCAATGTATATATGTGTAGTAGAGTCCATTGAGGGCGACGTCACACTTTTCTGAAGCCCTGCTAAAGTTCTATATTCAGGATATTCTTCCTTCTCATTCAAACGAAGCGTGGAATATTACAGAAAAGGGACAACGCACCACATTCGTGCGCAATAATATATTGCATGAGAACTATCCTAGACAATAAGTAGACGATCTCTGCCTATCTGTCTGTCTGTCCGTCTTTAATACCTCTAAGTCCCCTGGAACTCAACAGAAGTTCTTCCAATTTTGCAGAGCGAATCCTCGGGGTAAAATACTATTCAAGTTCGAATTTCAGCTAAATCAGTTTACGCAATTAATACCTTTTAGCCTAAAAGCTCATTTTTTAATTACTATTTCACTATGAAAAGTTTTGTATTAATTCATAGAGAATATTGCAGAGAGATAGGAAGGTAATGAAATATCATTTTTGTTTACTTTAAATGTCTCGCTTCAATGTTGAGTTAATGAAGTGGGGCCTTAGTGGGTCAGTGGATAGAGCGATTCCAAGTGGGGCCTTAGTGGCTCAGTGGAAAGAACTCTGTTAATTAGGACCGCAGTGGCCAAGTGGGTAGAGAAGTATTAAATGGGAACGCAGTCGCTTCAATATTGAGCTAATATCACATTTCATTATTACCTACACATATCTCTGCAATATTTTTTTCAGTCTTTGTATGATAACCAAATTGTTTAAATTGGTAACTGTTCTAGTCACGTGACAATACAAAAAATAAAGGTCGCGGGCTGGGTCCCCTAGTTTCTTAATAGGGTTACCACTTTCTCACTGTTTTTTATTGATTTGAATTATAAAATAGATATTACAATTGGTAATTAAAATATAAGCAAAAGTTCAATTGAACAAAACATATGATACATGTGTTAACAGAAGTATAAAACGCATTCGAAATATGACATATTTAGGGACGAACGAAACACGTCTTACATGGGGTGATATGTCAGATGTTGGATTCAAAAAGCATGAAAATTATAGGGCTCAATATTTCAACTGACAGTGATAAGAAAGAGAGGACGATAATATGCATAGTTCAGTCAATAACGTATTTTCACCTTTACTGTTTCGAGCATCATGATCGCTGTCAGTTAACAGGCTACTCCGTACCAGGTGCAAATTTTTTCGAAATTTAATGTCACATATTAGATTATTATAAATCTGTCTGATATGAACGCGCAAACTGTAATACACCTTATACCGCGCATGCGTAAAACATATAGTGCGAATTATAATTTATTTTAACACTAAATTTAATATAAACGGAATTTTTGCTTTTGGCTTCTGATTATAAATACAAAAGTTATACCACAATTGTTAAGTGAGAGTTGTAGGTGAATGGAAGGGCAAAAAATAATTTTCCCATTGTGCACTAAAGATTCGTGGCATGGAAATGAGGCGTTATCTCATAACAAGCAATAATATTTAATTAATAAAATAAAAACTGTATTTAAAAAAATGGTTAGAGCCGTAGACCAGTAATTTATTGTCTCGGGTTCAAACTTCGCTTAAGTACAAAATATTTTAACTTTTTAATATCATTGTTTATACACAGTAGAACACCCACATAACGAAAATTAAATACATTTTGATCACCTGTTTTTATTATAAACGGAAAGTACAGAAAACTATTTGTTTGAGATTCCGAGATGCCTTAAAGGGACGATTTAAGATCACGTCCAATCATAAGGAAGCATTGCGACGGCGCTATATTCACCAGTCTTCCGTTTCCTGGAAATTTTAAGCGGTGTATATCGGGTGGTAATGCAGCAATCTGTTCAGAATTTATACAGCTTTGTAGCTAAAGATTAAAACACTATTTTACAAAATAATAAATATCTTAAGCAGAGATTGCGGCTACTTATGACAATTTTGGCTGATTTTGAAATTTTTCACTTTATATTTCAATAGCCACATTTATAAATTGGCGACAAAGTATATTCAATTTATGTCCTGAAATATTTTATTTATTTTTAATTTTTACAAACACGGCTGCTTAGTTTCAACGAGACCCATATGAAAACTAAACAAACTCCTTAAGGTGATATTTCACTTTTTTTTTTAAATTTGGTTATCTGAAAGAGATTTCAAAAAGTGCCCCCTTAATGCAGTTATTAATTATCGAATCGTTATAGTTTCCAAAATACAACACTCGGAATGCTTAATTTCCCGAATTCTGCAGCACATTCCTAGATTTTTACCAGTCAAATTGCATGTAATGCAATCTGTATTGTGTGTACAACATACTGATTCAGTATGAGCTAGTATTGGCGCTCTGAATTTTTTTGAAAATAGGGGTCAGGCTTTCCGTAAATATGTTTTGGTTAATTCAAGCGAAACTGTTAACATCCAAGTATTAAGTAGTTTAAACCATAAACTATAGAGGAAAAGTTGTTTTTGTTCCTTTCGTAGTTTGTAACACTAATGCAGTTTGCCATACTTAGACTCTAATTCAACACTTTGAACCTGCCTACAACATTCTTGTGTCGGAATTTGAGTGTTATATTTTGAAAACTATAATGATTTGACAACTAATAACTACATTAACGTGGCACTTTTTAAAAAAAAAATCTCCCAGATAGCCAAATATATATTTAAAAAAGTGAAATATCACATTAATGCCCAGAAGGCTGAAAAAATTAATATTTTTCGACTTTAGACACATGGTTGATTTTAGTTGAAAGATTAGCCGCGGAATTTGTTTTATGAAATTTGATGTTGTAAGCGTTTCAGTGTAGTGTTCTGTTACGGCTAATCATAGAGTTCCACCTTGTTGCAGATTTTTTCCCTTGATTTTGGCGATTAATTCTTCAGGCAGTTTGACTTACATGTTTACCCCTCAACAGACTACCAGGAACCCACTAAGCTTAAGGGAAGGGTATTTTAGTCTGTCGGGGTATTTTGCTCACGCCAGAGTGTCATCGAAGTTAATTAGAGATGGATTATGGCCATTAGCCCGTCGGCCTTCCACAAAGGCGATCTGTGATTGATCCAGGATGGATATGTGAGTGGGCAGGAACCCAATGATGAGCATGGCGCTAGCATAGAGCGGAGCTTGGCGTACGCGAAGACGTACAGAAGACAAACAGATGATTCCAGTGTACTGACATTGGCCCCAAGTCCGAAAACTAGACTAAGAATCACAGACCGGAGTCGACAAGTCACTCAAGTGCTGACAAGAGAAATAAACGTTGTGACAGTCTCCCAGACGTTGTACTTGATCGTTTCCACCTGTCATATTGTCGCAGAAGATTTTGAAAATTTAACTTCTGCACCTGGGTAAAGAACCATCATTGGGAAGAGAAATGCGACACATTCGCGCTTGGGAAAAGCTGAATATTTTACCGCCTGTGCTGGGTTTCTTTCGTAATTCGCCCAATTCTCTCACCTAAGCCTTTCTCGAGAGCAGAACGTCCCTCACAGCCGGGTACAGAGTTCTCTACTCTCATACCGTGTACTTGATACTTATTTGATGTTAACTCAAGTGCTCGTTTCTTCCTTCCTAAAAAGTCTAACGAACTGCATGGAGCATCATTTTTAACGAGTAACTTTCGAGGGTGCACTGGTTTATATAGACTGTTCACGGTAAAATGAGCACTTTTGAAAGGCCTGCTTAGGATCTACTCGTATGCACGTTACGTATTATTCCACCTTATGAAAAATTAACATTGCCATGGGCTTCATCACTAAATTCATGCGTCGGTCAAGTGAAAATGTAGAGTTATTAGAAAAGTATATATTTTACAAATCTGCTAATTTTTACACTTCGATGCATTAAAAAAACATAAAGCGAAATAAATCATTTAAATTATTCTGAAATGGTTACCTAACACTTTTCATTCGACGTCAAGATAATGAACTACTTTCTATCCATCGTTACCAACTTTACTGGGCGAATGTCACTCAGTGAGCCCGTTAAAATATATGCATGTTAAGGGAGTGACATTTTTCTAAGGTTCATTTCTAAAGTGCTCGCTTTATCGTGAACAGACTTTATAGTTTGTTGCTGGGTTATTCGGCGTCATTTATCGTCGTCAGAGAGCAGCCGTTCGTTGAAGGGTAGTTGACACGGGGCTCATCCACAGATTAAAGATGAGGCAGATCGATTATCGTCTCCCGCACATGCACTCAACATTAACAACTCCCACAAGTCACCTGGGGTGCAGTAATTAACGTGTTCGTTTATGCCTGGTTTTTGAACAAACATACACTTTCATCTCGCTGCATTAAAACTATGCTAGAGGATGTGCACTAACGGTTCCAAGTTCAATTCCCAGCCACGAAGTTTCGATAGTGCTACTGCATCTGATACACTCACTCCACCCTACAGTCCCTCCACTGTGTTATCTCTTACCAAGACCGGCGGAAATGGCTCTTCACTTCTGTACTGCTTGGTGGCATTTTGCACGCGCTATATTTCCACGCATAAAAATAATAAAATATTGCACACTGCATCTATTCATATACTTCAAGGAGTGTAATGCGTATTTTATCAATTTATTTTTTAATTTTTTTTACAGAGAATATCCAATAATTTGTTCCCTTCCAGATTGAAAGCGTCATGTTGCATAGAAGTTAGAGTGAAGTCCATAGGCCAGACGTGAATATGTATATATATATATATATATATATATATATATATATATATATATATGTATGTATGTGTATATATATATATATATATATATATATATATATATATATATATATATATATATATATATGTAACAGAACTGTCGGCTTGTCTTTGTGGCTCCCCGCCAACGCGGCTCGTTAGTTAATGCGAGCAAAAATTGCGTAGTAATTTACGAGTGGCAATTTTGCCCGACTGGCTCAAGACATTTCTCTAGAAACACGGTTAAAACTAATTTCATAATTTAATTAAGGGGCGAGTCTTTCGCCCGCCCTCTCTTAACTAGGCGCATTTTCGTGTACAAAGTTTAACTGAAAGGAAGGGAATTAGGTTGGAAAGACTAGGATTAAAGAGAAGATTGCCTGTTGTGAAAGGGAATTGTTCGTGTAGAGGTAGTAGGAAGACGACACGTCAAGTGAGTCTGTGTAACCTTACGCACGGCTGCTCTTACTCATTCTCTCTCATTTACACTGCAGAACATATTTGCGAAAAAAAAACCAAGATTGAATTATTTGACCCTACATTTATTATATTTTTATATTCTTCTAAATTCAAATAAATCCGTGTGGAGAATAGAGAGTCCCTATAATTTCTTGAATATATTGTTACATGCTTACGTTTGAGGCGCGTATTTGAGTTCGTGAGGGGTGGAGGTCTTAATAATAATAATAATAATAATAATAATAATAATAATAAAATAACAAAATTTGATTTCCAATTGATTCACTCTGCTATTATTTATAGCTCTAAATTATGTCTTTACTTTTACTATTTCTATATAACAGTTATCGCAATATTTCATGTATATTGCTACTCCAATTAACGCCCTTCTTAATTGTCCCTGTTAATTACGGTCAATTAACTCATACACGTATTCATTTTATCTGTTTTCATAATTTATAATGTCTTTCACTCACGGATCTAGTCCAACAGTCCAGCCTGCCAGCCGCACTCTTCACTGCTTGATACTCTCAGTCGCAGACTTCCCTTCCACAGTTCACTTCTCGTGCTGCTTGTCTTAAATCGCTCGGAACTCAGCCACTCATTCATTCATCAACTCCAATGAAACTCCCGGCCTGGAGGTCTGCGGCAATTCTATAGGACTGCCCTGACCATCTCGAAGGTTCAACACGCACCGAGTTACGCGGAGAGAACAAGTACAGTAATCGAGATCATTCTTCAGATGGACACAGAAATCAATACTGTCATGGTCAGCAGTGAACGCAGCAAAAATATATTATCTTGTCGGCTCGCTTTGTGTGTAACTGATACTTGGCCACCGGCTTATCACTTGCCTGCCAGTTAAAACATTACACTGCCGTGCCGCCACCACCGCTATCATATAACATCTTTCTCTGCCCTCCTGTTTGCTCGCGCAGGATGCGAAGCAGTGAGTACATAACAATATAAATAACGCGGAGATTCAAATATACTGTTTACTAATAATACCTTTTCGTTTACAAACATTGATGAACGGGTGAACATCCGGTGAAAAAAATAACAGAACAAGCGCCGACCTGGGTAATAGAGACGGAGGTCCATCCCACAAACGTAAAGGATCAAGTTAATTTCCAGGAACATTTACAAAACGTTGTTTTGAAGTGGAACCAACATCGACTCAGGTGAACGATAATGCCCATTCTTCGTGCCTAGTGGCCAAATCTGTTGCGTTCATTTCGAGTCTGTCTACGAGTTGCGTGAACGCGGCTTAACATGTACGGTGGATTCCACTGGTGCATGCACGAGAACAAATATGTATGCGTACTACGTACTTGAATAAGTTTACAGCCAGGCGTGAGGTAAAGTTGTGCTAATGCACCTCAGTGCCGCCGCAGCGATCACACTGCCAAATTGGCTGTCGCATTAATACTCCGTCAGAAGTGCGTACAATGTGCTGATCTACGAAAAGAACACGCACGTAAGACCAGGGCTATTGAATGCTCTCGAGATGTCACGCACATTAGAAATACCATTCCATAGTAGACTCTAAGAAATTATTCGGATATTGACCATGCCAGTGTGTACGCTTAGTGAGAAAGCAGGAATGGTTATATTTTTCCCTAGACATTCATTGTAGCGTTCCTACATTTTCTCGGAAACAATCAAATGCACAGGGAAATTCGTAATTTTGTATAGTAGCGGCGCTAAACATTTCTGTACCTGCATCTTGATGTGTGGTATTATTTCCATATATTGTACAGGTAAAAAAATTTCCATTACAGTTTAGGAAGTTTCCCAGAACAATCTATACAGTGTAGACACATTGAACATGGCTAAAAACGGCTTTTTCAAAGTGATGTTTCTCAAAATATACCCTTCAGGTACGCGCCAAACTACTCAAGGATCCGGCATCGAACCCTCCTACAGACTTTCCACCAATAAAATAATGGGGTCGCCACTGGAAGTCCCATAGGTACATGCAGTGTGACAAGAACACTGCGCCAGTTGAAATACTTGCGCTTAGCGGCGATGGCGCACTTGGTGTGCGTAGCAGTGTCGCCTTTATCGCTTCCTCAATTATCTGCCTGAAACGCAAAAAAAAAAAAAACGCTAGTTAGGCGGGAGCCTTTGCATTGTCGGCTGTGGAAAGCGAAACAGTGTAAATGGTGAAAGCGGTAACCCAAGGAGAGCGCGGAGATTTATAAAAGCGAGCCGCCGCGTGTGCGAGATATGTTTATCAGGACCAATGTGCTCTTGACGTTCAGCGAATTGAATTTCTGGAGTTATCTTTGAAAGAATGTTCCGATCATCGCCCTTGCCTCTCTCAGCGTGACTCGGGTTGGGGGGAAACGTTCTATGTCGGGGCAGTGAGACTACTTAAGCCGCGACGGGCTTATGCCCAGTTGCACAATCGTGGTTTGAAACTAGATCTAAGATCGATACAGAATACTGTTTTACCATTCGAGTTCAGAGCTGGACTGGAGATCGAGATGAATTTCATTTCGAACCACCGAAATTGGCGGTTTGAAATCTCGATCCGAGATCCGTAACCATCGTTCACAAATGTAGTTTGAAAATACGCCAACATAGAGAATTATGTTCGATTGTTTTCCTGGGAAATTAAAACAACAATATTTGTACTTGAATATTATTCAGTAAAATTCGTACAACAATAATTCACTTAAAACAAATCAAACATCGCACATGTAGTTCTATCTATAGTGAAAAATACGCCTAATTCCATGACGTCATATATTACGAACCAATAGCAAAATTTATCTCGTTTTTAATTTCGCTCTCTCACCTTGGAACCAAAATCGACGAATCGAAGATCCAGAATCAAGAAATTTTGTTGGTGCAACGCTTTTACATTGGAACCAAGATCAAGCTGGATCCTGGTTCGGAACTAGGATCATTCGATCTCGGATCGGAGAAGATGTTGGTGCAACCAGGTATTAGAGCTTGGAGGAGTGCGCGACGTTAAGCGCCAGGTGTACAAATACAGAGAAGCGACTAGTAGCATCGTGATAGTTTCCAGTGGGAGTGAAGTCTACGACTGCGAGCATCAGTACAGTGAAGGGTGTGAGACTGATGGGCAGTGAGACTTCCATTCGTGAGTGACAGAGTGTTAGGACAAGTCGGAAACAACCTTGCGTGGACTGAAATCAAATGAATTTGCGAATCTCTTACAGCGAGGCTACAGGTAGCAGAGCCGCAGCGCAGTACTTATAGCGGGCAGCGGACTTCAGCGATCTGTACGATATTGGCCAAACCAGCCGTGATTGCTCATATTATAAATCCCCTCTGCCAGACTAAATGACGCGGGTGGGGATATATGCCAGCTCAACATTAATGAGTATTAATTCCTTTGAAGCACACTTAGCCATATGCCATTCGGGGTATTAAATCCTCTTTGTTACCTTTGTTCTTTTGGTAATATCTTCCCCCAATGGGCATTCCTCTTAAGCACCTGTCACACTATCAAATTGTTTGCCTTCAACTATATTTTAAAATAAAATTTGAGGACAAAATACGGCCCTCAAATTTTTCCTTGTAATAAATTTTATCAAAAATTTTGAATATATTTTCAAATGTGTCACATTGTCCAATTTTTTTATTGGGATAAACTAATTTGAATCACTATTTAAAAATTATTTTCACAGCGAGTAGAAATGTGAGGAATGTTGTAGTTAATTTCCATTTCATTACTAAATTCAAAATTTCATTTTTCGGAGATGTTTCCTGCACAATGACACGTGTTGCCTCTTGAGTTCGTAATAATAAGTTTAATATTCACTTAAAATAGCTTTTATGCACAGAAGCCATTTGCATAAATTAATTATCTTCATAACATAACGTCGTTTCCAGCAAAAGTTCGTTATTTTAAGTTTCTTGGCGTCCATTTTTGTCGTGCAAGATTCTGATTGGCTTAGACTATCAAACATCACATAAATATTTAAACCGGTCCAATTTTCACATGTTTCATGGAAACTGAGTCGATCCAATTTTCTCAGGCAAAAATGGCGGCGTTTACGATGTTTCGATGACGCCATAACTGTCCAACTTCATTTGACCATTTTCTTGGAAGTAGTTTGACGGAAAAAATTCGACAGTGTGTCCTGACCAGGGGATATGGATATCGGATACAATACCTTAGCGAATTTTGAACAGCCACCAGCACGAGTCTAACTCCATCTGGCACTGGGCGGACCGCCAGACTTGCACAAGTTACCCTTTAAGAATAACTATACGCTGTTCGCAGTAAAGTGAGCACTTTTCAGTCCCTAGTTGGTTTTTAACTTTCAACCGTTTTTATACTTTAGTCACCATTTAAAATAAATATTTCCACGTGAGTAATAAACACAGTGTGTATATTCCACGCAAGTGATAAGTTAACGTGTAAGACTAAAATAAAATACATTTAATGACTACTATTCCAACTGAGAAGGTTTTCAAAAGCGCTCACTTTACCATGAATAACCTATAGTTAAATTGAAGTTATTGCTGTGAAATATCTAGCTTTATTTATCGTCTAAAAATAGTAACATACATAGGATAAATTGCTGTGGTGTGGTGGCCGGACTACTCGCCTTCTGCCTAGACGAACCGATATCGATTCTCGGCGGGGTCGCGCCTGTATTTTCGCACGTGGGAATCATGCTGACGATGCCGCTGGTCGGCGGGTTTTCTCGGGGATGTCCAGCTTCCCCCATCATTGCATTCGGGCGCTGCTCCACACTCACCTTGTTTCTCCCTTAACGACTCTCAAGACGTCAGTGTTAAGAGCCTCCCAAATATCTTCACAGGCACCGAAATAAAAGTTACAGTTTTAACCACATAAAAAATAATTATTTTAGCTATAATAAATAAACTGCATTTCAAAATTATATTTTAAAGCCCTGAATAAATATGTCATTTTTGATCACGACCAGCGATTTGTTCACGTTCTGTTATAATTTAACAAAAGCCGAAGAGTAAAGAGATTTGGGCGGCTCTTAAAAGAGAGGTCTTGAGAGCCGATGAAAGCGATTGAGGTGAGAACGGAGCGTCGCCTGAATGAAGGGGCGGGGGAAGTGGGAGATCCCCGAGAAAACCCACCGACCATCGACATCGTCCAGCACGATTCCCACTTGCGAAAATCCGGTGACCCTGGCAGGGGATTGAACCCGGTTCGCCTTGGTGGGAGGCGAGCAGGCTAACCGCTCAGCCACCGCGGTTTCTTTAAAGAAATTTGTGTTTTTCGAAATATTCATTAGTTAATTCGGCTGTCATCTCGCATCATCAGATGCTCTCACCTACACTGAACAAGCGTTCAACAAGCACCGGCATTTCAAACGGTTTTCAGAACAGGAATGATTCTGAGACGGTTCAGTAAGAACATTTCCATTTCCATCTTAAGCGATTTGAAAAATGTCCTAAGTGCCGCGCTTTCGTTCCGGAGAATGGCGAGGGTGTTTCAAATCCAGGCTGCTATATTTGATGTGCTGTACGCGTATTAGAATGGGAAGAAACTGACGCGGGAACAATATTTTCCTTCAGCAAACACAGAGTGCGAACTTGTTTTAGTAGTGACTTTTTCCTAGCAGCTAAGTTATCGCTGCTGTTATAAATACGCCTTTTGGCCGTATTCGTACATAAAATGGGCTGAGTTCGTAGCTAAATAATGATACATTATTTGGCGTAGCACGACTGTGAATGACGGGGTTTATTAACATGTTGATGTTACAATAACATACTATGTGATTACTACTCGGGGGAGCTTATAAGGAATTCGTTATACAAATTAACCTGTTATGAAATTGTTACCGCAGCCACTGCTATGAAAACTAACTGGCATGTCCCCACCTTAATGATGCACTGCGAGAAAACCGAACAAAATGTTTGTTTGTCTAGGTCCAGATATGTATTTAGTTTCCCTAACAAAATATATTGTTGAACAAACTAAATTTGAAAAGCAGCAAAATCATTTTTGTTCGTCTAACAAAATATATGTTTGAATACACAAAATCTCTGTGTTGGGCCAAAAAAAAAAAAAAAAATTAAGACTGTCAACTAAATATTTTTGCTGAATCAACTGTATATATTTGTTTGGCCACTCATTTGACTGCCTTCGTTCGAAAATACAGCTCGAGAGTTTGTTTGTGTTAGTTGTGACAATTAGGATAGTAACAGTGCTTTTAAAGCATTTATTTATGCTTAAAAGTCGTATAACCACATCAATAAAATAAAGCAACAACAAACTGACAAGTAAATACGTAAAATTTGAAATATGTGTTTAAATGTGTTGCGCAATATTTGGAGTATATATATTTAAAAGCTTTCGGGCGTCATAATTTGTCACATTAGCTGAGATTATTAAGGCGTAGCGCTCGGACGCAGGGATCTACGCTCGAAACTCAATCGAACTTATAAAAATTTTTTTTATCGGGCCAAGCTGTTTAATGTACGAGTAGCCAAACAAATGTATAGTTGCGCCAACCAAATCTTACAGTTTGGGGCAATCAAATGAGAACCACAAAATAGTTTTATTTCAGTAACAAAATATTTCATTGTCCCTATACAAACAAATAATTTTGTTGCAACAAATAAATCTTGTTTGATTCGACAAAACCTTTTCCTCATTGTGGTTCCAGAGGCTGTTCTGGTAGGCGGCTATCGACGACCGGACACACCCATCTCTGTATCCTTCTCTCGGCGATAGCCTGTTGAGAAAAGACGACGCATTCAGCATGTCGCTGGTCTATATCGGCGCGTTGTTTAGTATACTCGTTCCCGATTGCTGGCCGGTGGAGGGGATCTCTGCAACTGGTTTCGCACGGTGATAAACGCAATGAGTTGTTGCAATTCCGCTCGCTTCCTGGATTTGTTATGTGATCAGGCAGCGTTATTACTTAAGGCCTGATCACCTCGTAATATTACGCGCTCGCAGCTTTGTACCGTGTGAGTGAAAGAGAAGGACAAGGCAGTGATGTGTTAGCGGGCGGCGAGTTACGGAGGAAAGTTTGGAGGCCAGGAGAGTTATAATCCTATCAGGGTTTTAAGTTATAAATACATGCCTCCACGCATCCTTACACACGCTGACATTATAAGTCTTTTGCAGCTCGCACGCTTCTGACCTTTGGTGGATAGAATTTCTAAGTTTACCTGAAGGGAATATTCTGGTTCAACGCCCATGTTTCTCTCAGTGTTACTAGGTTTGAGAGTCGGGAGTTTGGGCGATTGCGCGGCCTTAAGCGATAGACGACGAGCCAGAAGAGCAACGAGTGACGCCGGAAGTGGCCAGCGGGAGGAAAATCTGCGACTGCGAGCATCCGTGCAGTGAGGAGTGCGACTAGCAGGCTGGTGTATTGGAATGAACGCGTGAGTGAAAGACATTAAAATTGATGTCAACGGTCAGACTGGCCATGTGTTAACGATGAATGTGAGTTAATTGACAATAACCAAACAGATACATACATAAAGACTTTAATTAGAAATGAAATTGTCATAAAATATTTCGTTCACTGAAAAATAATAAGAGTAATATTGGATATAGATGATTTGTGTTGTAAATAATAGCTGTGTGAATAAATTAAAAGTCAAATTTAGTTATTTTATATTTTTATCAAGACCTCCATCCTTTGCGAACTCTGATACGCCCATAACTCGTCTTGTTATTAATTGCATTTAACTGTTGCGGCCAACAGGGTCTATTTATTTTGTTTGTAATTACTAGGGGTAGGAAAATGTCGCGAGTTCAATGACCTGTTGGCTATACTCGACAGTCCTGTGTACACTCGAGCCTCGGATGTTTGTTCACTGGCTGCTACTCCAGAGATTATCTAGTGTTACTTCGCACCTGGCCGAATGGCATTCAGAGTCGTCCAGGGCGTGTCTAATGAACTGTGATCCAATTTGCAAAGTCAATTTCAACGTGAACGTGTTTGTCGTCTATCTTGTCCTGAAATGAAATTGCGAGATTTTCCTATCCCTAGTAATTACTCATCCCTTGTGATTTACAAACACGTACGCCAAACAGTAATCCCCTGCGGAAAACACCATAGACATATAGACACTGTTGAGCACACGTCATAATAAAGCTTTGTCAAATCCCGGAACAAAAATGTAATATCATTTTTAAAACGTTCCTTCAAAAATGTTTCGAGACTTAAAGTTAGCTTCAAATTGTAATCTTTCAAGAAAAGTTAGTCGGCAGTACCAACTAGTTTAAGTTCAGATAGATGAAAATAAAAGTAACTCTCTAGGTTACTTTTATAGCAAAAAGTAAACAAACCCTTTTAAGTTAATTTTTTTCCTTCAACTAGTCAGTCCCCAATGTGTTAGTACCTGCGAATAACGAGCGCCAGCAGGCATCTCCAACAGAGTCAGTGCTTCCCATTCAAACTTCTGAGAGATCCTCTAGCAGGGACTTTCTAGTCCAGCCGGAGCTCCTCCTTCCTTTCCGTTAACACTTGTGGCTTTCCCCAGCATCCGTACCAGCACCAAATCCCTCGCGATGGGAACATCACTGATGATCACATCCGTTACCATACACCATGCATTTCTCGATAGCGAAATTCCTGCTTGGGGCCCACCTGTCTGTTAAGGAGTCGACCAGCTCATCACCAGGCTGAAACCATTTCTGTACGCCGTGATTCAAGACCAGCCTGGGAGGTAAATTACCTATAGTTGATTCACTGTATCTTCGGCTTTTTCCGAAACCCTGCTAAAGTTCTACTTCCAGGATATTCTTCCGCCTCGTGCAAACTAAGCTTAACCAAATCTAGAAAATTACACCAGAGGACAACGCACCGTATTCGTGCGCACTCAGTGTAACAGTATTTTGTATAAGAACTATTTCTCACTAGGCGCTACCAGCACACGTATTTTCTCACTGTTTTTATTCAAATTATTTACAAATGAAGCATATATTTATAGATAAAATATGAATAACAATTCAATGTAACAGAAAAAAAGTAACTTTTATGTTAACACAAGTATAAAACGCTTGTAATACAACGCATATGTAGGAAACAACCAAGCACGTTATACATGGGGAGATTTTTCTAAAGTTTGATTCTAAAAGGCCGAAAGAAACCTTGAATAGACTACATCTTAGAAAAACATGGCTTAGCGAACTTCCTCTAGTTCCCCATGTTTGCTGGCATCGACCATGCGGTTCACCCAGCTGTGTCCGAATTCGCCTCAAGTACATACTTCTACGTGACCCGTCCCCAGATATGACGTATGTGCTGTCCGAATCGCAAGTGTAGTACAAGTAAACGAAGATGTATACTTCTCGCGTACTTGCGGAATATGTGCCGCGAATTTGAGAAGCAATTTGTAGGTTACAATGTTTATTTCCGACGTAATTATTTTATTACAAGTTTAATAGGACAACATTACTTCTTCGTAGATATATAATTTTTAACTGAGCAAATAATTATCGCTAAGTTAACGTTAAATAAAAAGTCTAAATAGTAAATTCATATAAGGCCTGTGTTCCTAACTCACAGAAGCTAAGATAAAAGAAAGCAATCCAAACTGTACTTACTGAAATATTATTTAATACTTGATTTAACCTCTAAAATTTCCGGCAAATTCTTATTCGGAATACATGTACATTAAAAGTGGTTAGGTGGCTAATAGCAGTTACCGAAGCCAACAAGACTGCCTGTCCGAATTCATCAAGTTTGGTATCAAGGGTAAGTGACGTATGCAAGGATGCAAGTACGCAAGTATATACCTGAATACGAGGACAGCGTGGTAGTTAGAAGCACGTCTGTTCTCACCACGATGTGGACCTGTGACGATCCAGAGGAGGATCCAGAGACGATGTGCAGGCAAGTATGCAAGTATATACCTGAATACGAGGACAGCGTGGTAGTTAGAAGCACGTATGTTCTCACCACGATGTGGACCAGTGACGATCCAGAGGAGGATCCAGAGACGATGTGCAGGCAAGTATGCAAGTATATACCTGAATACGAGGACAGCGTGGTAGTTAGAAGCACGTATGTTCTCACCACGATGTGGACCAGTGACGATCCAGAGGAGGATCCAGAGACGATGTGCAGGCAAGTATGGTCCGTCTACGTAATCAGCCTTCGGCATCGTGCAAGGTGTGAAAAAATCGGTTCGAAAATTAACAATAACTAGAGCCACGAGTATTTCACGAATTCATTCGGGGGTGAGGTAGACTCCAAACACTTGTTGTTTTCTCCTAATGCTGTGATTGGACGACAGTTGTTTAGACACGCCCCGTTTAACTGTGCGCCAATAATAAGCAGGGATCAGTAGTGTGAGTGAGTATGTAACAGTCTTCTACAGATGGTTCACTTGATCACAGCAACCAATAAGCAAACGATATTGTCTGGAGTGTATAGAGGGCTGTCTAGCGTAGCTTACTGACGGCTCATTCCGCGAAATACTGGGGGCTCTAACAATAACACATGACTTTGTGACTATACAGTGTGTTTCTAGAGTGCGCTGGTGATTTGAAAAACCAACTGAGCTGAATACATGCGGTTTACGGAACATTGAAATAAAACTGTGAAAGTTTTTTTACTGACCTTAGGAGAACTTGACGTGAGCTCTCTTTGTAGTACGGAGAAAGTCCAAACGATATTCCAAGATCTGGCCATGTTCTGCTGGGCGTGTCCACTGGAACAGCTGAGATTGTACTCCTGAGACGGATCTACACATCACCAAGTCCATCGAACCGTGTTTGGTAGACATTGCTCTTGACATAATATCACAAGAATAAATCCAGTGCGACCATGTCGGGTGAACGTAGAGGCCAAGATATTGGACCACTTCTGCTGATCCATCTTCCTGGAAATGTGCTGTCTAGATAAGCACATGCCTGAACTACCCCGATGAGATGGGGGCACAATCTTGTAACAGAATTATGTTCTGGCGGAAAATTGGCCAATCCGTGGTACTCTGTACAGTTGCAGCATGTCCAGACAGGTGGTCATGTTGATTGTCCGCCCTCGAAAAATGAATGATTCAGTAACCCGGTCGTGTATTACACCACACCACACGTTAACTTTATTGCTATTGCATACTCCCTAGTGGCATGTAGGTTTTCGGTGCCCCAAATGTTCACATTATCTCAGTGGTCTAACGCCGATACGCGAAATGTTGCTTCGCGTGAGAAAGTGAATTTCTCCCCAGAGTCCACCCACAGGGTCAATGAGAGCAAGCAAGCATTTCTTCTGCGAGTTTTTGTCGTGCGATGTGATCGCCAGGGTTCTAACTGTGGCCCTAAATGAACTTTGTACGCACGTAAACTCAACCTTTTCACAGTAGTCTGTGTACAGTGTATAGCGGGATGTGTGTAAGCGTATGAAACACAACAAGGCGAGATGAAGGAAAGGGTTATTTCAAGTTTGGACAAGGTTCAACCAATAATACCAATACCTGTGATGTAAAATGGTGATATACAGGAACACAGAACCAGTTTGGACAAAATGTATATTAAATATGCTTTTGTTGCGTACACACAATAGTTCTCTGCAGTAGATATAAATATATATGTGGTACATTTTTAACGATTGAAATATTTTCTTGCTAATCATTCGTCACTAAATTACACACAAGGAAAAAATATAGCCATCAAATTTTAATACTACTCTAACATACTAAATACCTGAGAACCTTTGGATATCTTAAATACCATCAGAGAAATATTAACTATCGTACATAATGAAGATTTGAATAATTTTATCTGTATTCCGCAATCTCTTGCTAAAATCACCGGCTCTTTTGTAAAAGGAATTATTATCTCAGGATTTCGCTGGGCAATAAAGATCAATCAGTGTAGATTACTTAAAATGTGATTACTTTTCATCTGATTTCTTCTGACAATGCCATAAGTTTCATACGCAAGCATTCTTGATGTAACTAACAATAATCCATTCTACTATAATGGTCATTTCAGTAATCATGTCTTCTAACATAAATCACATTGATTCAAAATTTGCATTACATATCACAACATGTCTCTATAAATCTCCAGTCATTGCAAAATCATATCTTCTTCAGACTTCACAATAGTTATATTTATTTTTACCAGAACTTTCATGTTCCATCAATCAACAAAACAATTACACCGAGTATATTGAAACAGAACAAAAAAAATACTTTAATCATTACAGAGATTAAAAGGCGAAATTACTAACAAGCTTAATTTTAAATGTAGGTTCTCCTTTCATGATGCATCATTATATTACATATTAATTTTAATTAATTAGAATATCACATTTCTAACGGTATTTTACATATAGAAGCATATAACCCTTTCTACATGGGTAGAGGTCTGTAGTATTGACTTATTACAACAGAATCGCGTGGAATCGGCAATTCTCGCAAAGTTCCGCTATGGATTTTATAGCCCTTCGCGTAAACACTTCTCCGTGAGAGAAACTGATTTTGTCTCTAAATACCAAGCCACGCAACGCGCGTGTTCTTGCACAGTCGCCATTTCACAAACATTTGAATTTCGTAAGGTTAAGATGGCCGCTAACACCATCTGTTGACGGCAAAACCAACTTCCGCAATTTTTCTTCAATTAGCCGAAAACTGCATGTAGCTAACTCAATTAGTTTTTTCCCGTCAGGATTTTTCAAAACCCCTAAGGGACTTTACAGACAAACTGTATTAACACTTGTCTCCTCCGCAATTTGTTACACGATTTTTGTAGTGACTGGTAGGCCCAGAGAAATAATTCAATAATGACTCCGAATTTTAATTGAGTTAACCTTTGTTTTAATTGAGTTAGCATGTGCCGCCCACTATGTATACATTTAACAAAAGTTGGAAGGATAAAAAAAAAAAAAATTCTATAACAAGGTGCTCACAAACTGATTCGTGCTGGAGGTCGTATGCTCTGGGGCAGTTTCCAATGTGAACGGCCCTCCACATACGCCTTAAGGCGGATTCCCACCCGCCATCTTGGATTTATCGATTTTTTTCGCGAATGCTTCTGTTTCAGAAAGTGTATAAAATTTCCCGCACGACGTGTCCTAAATAATAAAAATTATAAAAACAGCTTCCCAAATTGTATCGAACAGCCACAACTTCGCTATATTGATTAATTTCTAGCTGATAACTGTCGAGGCGGAACACGAGATTATTTCTTGCGAACGATTACAAAGGCGACGATATCAACAATAATCAAGAAATACTGACCTCAGACAATGCAATAGGCAATGCTCTCTGCTCTGTATGACTGTATCTCTGTATATTTAGAGTATGGCAAAAATTCCGTGAATCCAATATGGCGGGTGGGAATCTGCCTTAAGCTTCTTACACAATAGAAAACTTTAGCATTTGACTTTACGTTTCCTTTCCTCTGACAAAACCACCAATACACAATACAATATTGTAAAGTCAGAGTTCAGAGAATTGAAAATCGGTTCTGCGAACTTCGTAAAATTTTGTATCTTGTTATGTAAATAATTGCGATATTATCCAGGAATGCAATTCACGTACCTTTTTTAAAAACAGGCTCACGATTTATATTAAAAGTTTATTTCAAAACAAAAAAATAATTTGTTTACTTTCTTAAAAAATGCTATTTCATATATTTCTTCTTCACATTATATATTTTTTGCCATTTATTTAATATAAGACGAGCTTTGTTTAATACACCGAGATTTAAATCGCCCTATAATAAAATAGCGCACTTTCCGGTTAACCTCACTTAGGTTCTCGGCAGAATGGCTGCTTGACTCTGACTTTAAATTTCAACTTTTCGAAATCGTAAAGTCAAGAGTGCTTGACTTTACCTTAGACAGTTCCATTTTGTCAAGCTCCATAAGAAACAACATGTCGGAAAGTAAACGTAAAGTCACATGTCAAAAGTTTTGAATTGTGCAAGGGCCTTAACTCAGCACGTAGAAAGAGGGATCCTGTAGCGATGAGGGAGGGGTGGTCGTGATGGGGGCTGACAGATTGGACGGATGAGTGCCGGCTTTTGGGCTTTTGTTTATTTCCCGGTAGTGTCGCAAAAGGGGGGGGGGGGGGGGTCACTACAATACGAATCTGTTAGCGAGTTGCCCCGCCCCCTGACAGACATGCAGGTCCCGCAATCCGTCAACTTGCGCTCACACATCCGCGAGGGGGGGGGGGGCACACATACAGAGAGAGAGAGAGAGAGAGAGGAGAGAGAGAGAGAGGAGAGAGAGAGAGAGAGAGAGAGAGAGATCTGTTCGGGAATACAGCGGGACGGGAATCGCAGTGCTGCCGAATTGAGGGTTTTACCTCTGAATTGAAGGGAAATTCTTTAACCCATTCTGACCCAGTGTACGCAATTGTGTACGTTGAGCGAGCGTAGGTAATTTTTTGGTCTTTACGGCGCACCGTTAAGCTCAATTACCAATGAGTAGGGATAGGATCATTTCGCGAGTTCATTTCAGGACAAGACAGACGTCAAACACGTGTACACTGAAGTTGACTCTGCAATTGGATTGCAGTTTATTAGACACGCCTTGAACGAATCTGAGCCAATAGCATACTAGCAAGGGAACAACTAGCCAGCGCCATACAGCCAGGTGTGAAGTAGCACTGGCTACTATATGGGACAGCAGCCAGTGAGCAAACATCTGAGGGTCGAGTATACACATGGCTGTGGAGTCTAGCCTACAATTCACTGAACTCGCGAATTTTTCCTATCCCTACCAATGATCTTACATTTGTAAATTATTCACAAACCATCTTACTGGCCTAGGTCATAACTGGTTGGTATTACTGTAGCTGAACATATAGCTTACAGCTCATTGACTGTGACAACGAAACAAGTGTTTTGACGAGTGAAGTACAGCACGCATCACAAAAATTTTTGTTTGCAACACCGGGAACAATAAATTAAAATGGGCCTGAAAGGGTTCAACGGGGAAAATTTGGGGGCATGAAAGCTCAAGAAATTTTTCTTGAAGTAATAATAATATTATTATTATTAACATCATCATATTTTTATTTTATTTTAAGTGTTTATATCACGTTTGCTTTTCATCTACTAACAACACGGGTGTCAAATTTACGGTTAGAATTTGGGCTGCAATTAGTTTTGTTCTTTAATGAAAGGAAATATCAGCTGACATGAGTTTCAGCACCTCACCTCACGAAACGAAGAAATTGATATTTCTACCATAACCACTAAGAAACGGAACTCTGAGCTCTCGACGAATCCGTTATTGAAGTAATCTTGATGTAACGTATATATACAGACTCAGTTATAGGCCGTTCAAGGTAAAGTGAGCATTTTTGAAGCCCTGGTTACTTTATTTTTTCAGCCAATTTTGATCTTTCCGCCACTTGTTAATGTAAACCATGCTACGTGCGCAATTAACATATTGTATACATTACACCTTAATCATAAACCAAAAGTCCAAGGTCACAACGAAATGTATTTATTGGTTATTATATCTTCTGAGACTGTCTCAAAAAGTGCTCACTTTACCATGAACAGTCTATACCTACATTGTGTTGAGGTGCAAGGTTAAATGGGATAAACGATGTTAAAAATTGTATATATATAACTAACTTACATATATAGAGTCAGCGACCAAATGCGTATTTTATTTAATTAATTGAACATTGTTTGCAAATTAAAATTTCCTGTCTAATTTGGCCATCGAGTTCATCGATACATCGTAAAATTGCATTTCGGAATGTGCTGTATTACTTTAATTTAGGACTTGGTGTCCCTTGGGGATAGGAAGGTGTGTTAAATATGATGCAGGGAAAATCTTTGACGCAAGGTTGGCAGCACTGCGTGAATGTTTATGAGCAGTTCGACAATGTCGTAAAACCCTCCAGTTAGCGGTCGCACAGGGGGGGGGGGGTGAGGAATAAAGGCCTAGGAAACGGCCGTACATTCGTTCATTCTCTCGGAGAGTGATTCCATTCCACCGTCGCCTAAATAAAGCAACCCAACAACCACTTCGGAATTCAATCCATGCTTCATGGATTATCGGCTCCGGCGTCCCTCTCTTTTCTTTCTTCTTTTTATTTTCTCGTTTTCCCTATCCCCCGTCTGACTATCGCGAACTGCTCTGCCATGAGCATGGATTTCAGAGCATTCACAAGAATTTTTTCATAAAAACCTTCTCACGTTCATATATTATACATAGCCTCAGATAGAAATCTGTGAACTGTGTTATTCTCCATCCTTTGAATCGTTTGAAAAATTAACACCTCATAAATAGAGCCACGAGTATTTCGCGAATTCATTCGGAGGAGAGGTAGACTCCAAACACTTGTTGTTTCCTCCTAAAGCTGTGATTGGACGACAGTTGTCTGGACACGCCCCGTTTAACTGTGCGCCAGTAATAAGCAGGGAGCAGTATTGTGAGTGAGTATTTAACAGTCCTGTACAGATGGTTCACTTGATCACAGCAACCAATAAGTAGGGATAGGAAAATTTCGCGAATTCATTTCGGGACAAGATAGTCATCAAACGCATGTACTGTGAAGTCACCTTCGCAATTGGATCACAGTATATTAGACCCGCCCTGCACGCCTCTGAGCCAATAGCAGACTTGCAAGGAAACACCTTGCGACTCCCATAGCTGCCAGGTGCGGGGCAACAGCCAATGAACACACAGCTGAGGCTCCAGTATGCAGAGGACTGAGGAGTCTAGCCTACAGGTCATTGAACTCGCGAATTTTTCTATAAATTTACGATTTGGCCCCTGCACAACATTCAAGCTAATTTCTTCTCTTCAGTCAACAATTAGAAAATAATTACGATAGTAAAATGAGATACAATTTTAAAATTTCTGGTGGGTTATTATTTATGCTCTATTTCACCAATAATTTCATTTGCCCGAAAGTAGAGTTCGTGGGAAAATACTAATACGTACAAAACACGAGGCGTCTTTCCCATTGAAGCGTGTTACATCTCAAAACTGCTTGCTCCTGCTATCATTCAACTTATATTCCTGCGTTTCTTCTGGGTGTTGGTTGGCTTAAGCTGAATCTTTTTGGTAGTTGGTCTTTCGCCCATTCTCGTCGCGTGTTAGCATCAATCACACAGGGACCGCGTCGGTGCAGTGGATAGACTACTAGCCTCCCACATAGGCGAACCGGGTTCGATTGACACCGGGGGTCGCTCTAGGATATTCGAATGTGTGAATCGTGCTGGACTATGCCGCTGATCGGCGGGTTTTCTCAGTGATGTGCTGTTTACCCCGGCCTTGCATTCCGGCGCTGCTCCGTACTCAACTCGCTTCACCCTCATCGGCTCTCATGGCCTTAATGTTAAGAGCTGCCCAAACCTATCTACTCCACTCCTCTCCAGTAATGCTTATATTGGTCTATAATATCTCATACATTTTTTTTGTGGTCTGTGCTCTGTTGTCTGTCCACTAAAATTAAAGCAGCAAGACCTCTCAGCAGTTACATTTGTAATCCGATAAAGTACTAGAATATTTCTCTAGAAATCTATCTAACTTTAACTCTTCATATATTGGGCTCTAGAAAGAGAGAACGCATCCTTATCAGTTATAAATATTGAATTGTTTGACAAAGTATTAATAATTACGATTTATTAACCACGCAATATTTCTTGCTCTTTGATATGTCAATATTAAATTTATACACCTTAGTCGTAAGAAATTTCTTGCGAATATATATTTGAAGTTCGTGATTTGATTTAACAAATTCTGGCTGGTTATCCGCAAATTAGTTTCGCTGACCGTGGCTCAGTGACTCCTCGTGTAAAGGAAACATTTTCTCAACAAGCTTATCCATAGCTTCGTTCTGTTAAAATGTAAAAACGCTTTCTTTGATTGCAACACATAATTTGTAGTTGGAAATACATATTTGTTTGAATATGAACCACAAAAATTATTTTGGTTTTATCGATACAGTAATGACGATGATGAACTTGCATTGCCATGACAGTAAATAAGAGAGAAGAAACAATTATTTCAAAATAATTCTCGCAAAAGAGCCAAGGTGGCTCCGAGATCCGAACCTACACACCTTGTGTCATTAACGTAACGCCCTGCACCAGACGGACACTGCCTTTTAGCGTTTGGACTATTTTCGATGGTCATGTTATTTCAGATAGTAAAATGGGCCGGAATGCAATGCCTAGCTTCAGAATGGCATTGAACGTCTGCAGAAGGACTATAAATTTGTTCAGCTGGAGTCTGTTGAAAACTGCAGTGTACGACAAAAAACCTTTAAACCATTGCCTTTGGTATAAAGTAATATTTATTTACCGGAAGAACAGCATCTCGAATAATGTTAATTTCTTTGCTTTAATGTAAGGTCATATTGCCATAAAACAAAAATTTTAAACGAAAATATTTTTTAACGGGAAACTTCTCTTTGAATTAAAACTACATTTTATTGCTGTGAACAAAGCAGCAGCAAAGAAATGGTTTCTTCGTCGTAGAAATAACAATGAATTGATTTTTTCTTGAGTGTATTATTGCGTGGGCAAGCCTAAATCCTACAGCCTGCGTGAATGCGCCATCTCACACGTAAATGGCCGTGGGGAAGTGGATGTCAGTATTAGTATTCGCGATTGATTTTTTTAGTACCTTATTCTAAGTGTTATGTAAAGTTAAGGCCCGAAGGTAGGGCGGGATTTTATTGCGTCTCAGGGCTAACCCCTTACGCCTACTAGGAAGGGAAATCATGCAAGGAGACGTGCATCGCGGCAAAGAGGGATTGGGTATCCATGTCCTGCTCGTTGGGGACATGACTACCTCCCTAAGTGTACTTAGAGTTAGTCTTAATTATGATGAGCAAGGGAAAAGCCGTCAAGAGAGACGTACAAACCCTTGCGATAGAGAAGTAAAAATTTCAATAATTATTGCATGCATTCTATAAAATAAAATAAAAGAAAATAGAATGCTAGAGGAGACCGAGTGTTTGGAAAACATGCTCTTAGTCCCGCGATTCCCCAAACCCCGTCTGCCGGACGCAGAAGAAGGGCTCTGTGGTGCTAGGAAGATAGGCTAGCGTGGCTGCTGGAAGGATGTGTGTTCTCACCTCGACGCCAATCCAGCCATCAGACGTTCTAGAGGGACGGAAGAACGTTGACATGTTGCCGCCGCAGTCCGCGTGCATGTATCATCTGCCGACATCATGCAAGATCCAACTATAATATACGTTAACACATTGAGGTCTGCACACATTTACTGGCACTTAAGACAGATTAGAAGTGAGTCACCTATACCTACTACTGCAAGAACACAGGTTCTGTTGGTGTCTCTGGTAGAACTCACCAGCGTTCTATTGGTCCATAACACACCGGACCCTATCCTGTACTTTACAGCGTTCATTATTAGCCTGTCATTAACCAATGGATAACCCAGACGATATTGATTCAATCAAATGTCCTTTATAGTATAAAAGGATTTACAATCAATTATGTCCCTTTGAGCGGCTATAAAATAAGTAGATTCTATCGTTAGCAATATCATTGTTACTGCGATTTCATGCTCTTGTGAGGTTACGTTGAACACGAGCCGAGCAAAGACTGCACATACATGCGAGTTTAGTTTTGTTCTGAACAATAAATGAATTTTCAAATTAGCTTTTCTCGAGCTACACTCAAGACAGTCTACAAAGTGATGGTGGCATCACAATTATATATATTAAACTCATATTTAATTCGCTGGTGACGTCTAACAATTTTACATTTCATTGACAGTCCTGTTGATACGGATCAATACGTGCATAATTAAATACCCATTTCTGTTTCATTTATATTTTTCGGACGCAGCATATTTTATTCTATAATTCGCTTTGGGTTGTTACGTGTTAATAGTTTTTGTGGTTCGCATAAGTTGGCAGCTACGCATGACGTCATTAATAGAGATTTTTTTAAATATAAACTTAAGGGTCCTATATACGGAAACGTTTTCTCGATAAATAAATGTTCTACTAATACGACTTTTTGTCATAAAAGACAAAAAAAAATATATACCACCCAATTTTTTTTTATTTTTGTCATATTAAGTGTACTGATGGAGAAAAAAAATCGTGAAAGTGGTCAAATATCGCATTTTTAAAGAATGCCTATGAAGTTTATTTAAGCGGCAAAAGAAAAGTACTAATTATACGGGCGTCGTTTAATCTGTGTACTTTCATCGCGTATAATAAAACCCCACAGTTACTCAGTTACAGATCCGAGTTGCACAGTACATCGTCACCTACGGAAACACTGCACGCCTTGCGCGTAGGAGCGATGAGACACTAGGGCTGCGTGTTAGTGTCGCCCGTATCGCGCTCTCGCTTCTTGACCTTGGAACGTAGTCCTCTTAAGCGATGGCATATGCCAGCTATGTTAATTTAAATTTAGAATTTTCAGTGGAAATCTAACTATTGTTAATGGGTGTGTTATCCATCTTGTTTTGCTAAGACATCATATAGGGCAGCCAGGGATGCTGATCCAGAGATTTTAATCTGTCTAATTAGTATTTTAAAGACGGCAATGACGTACGAAATGTTACTCAACATATGTTTTATAGCCACCATATAGCGGCGGAGCGCATAAGAAGAGGGTTGTGGAGTATTTTATGTGTGAAAACTGCAAAATATGTGGTACATGTTTTCCATTTATCTAAACAGCAGTCTTTAGCTCCTTAGGCGAAGCGGAGACTCGTTATACTGTGAATATCTAAATCAGATTTTCCTGTTTATTATCTCACGGGAAACCTCAGATAGAAAAAATTTCTTGTCTTCTACCGATTTAGTTGATATTTGAGCTAGGCAAATATAGTAAGCAATTTTAAATCAGACAATTTTATATAGATAAGGAACAATTTTAAATCAGAACTGAATATAGTTAAAGAACACTGGATTTGGCACTGTTTAGGACTTTTAGCTGCCAGCGGCCTGATTACGTAGTAAGATTATTTTGCTACATGCAAAGGTGAAATACATGTGCTACTTTTTACGTCAAGGAAATATAATTTTGCACGGAACCTACTGCGCCAAGTAAAGCATTCTTCATTAAACATATTGCTTCGCCTATGGACAAGTCGTTATTGTGGCGCGGCTGTCAGTTTAGAATTCCTATTGTCCTTAGTGTCTGTGTTACGTGTGATGTGTGTTATGTGTGATGTGTGTTATGTGTGATGTGTGTTATGTGTGATGTGTGTTTACACCATACTCAGAGCCCATTTCACGTTTGTCCTGTTTCACTGCACTTCCGTCTACTTCCCACACGCTTTTGTCATTCATTTCAGTTTCGCCCCAATGTGTAGGCATTTATATGTCTATTCACCCAGTTTATTTCACAGCGGGGCACATACGTGCGGCATTTGCATATTCGTTTCTTGGTGTACACTTATCTTCCATGATGCATTCGGTTCAAGCTCCTTCGAATTGTTATAAAATACTGTAAAGTGTAATATCTTTTACTGTCTCTTGATATTTGAATAATTAAGGATTAAGCTATAACTTAAATTGTAGAGTAGCTCTAAAGTACCAAATAAATATAATCTTAAGAAAAAGAAGAACGCTTTTGAGATGTTAGGTGAATTGTGAGAGGGGTTGGGTTTGGATGTTGGGGGGGGGGGGGGGAGGGGGAGGTTAGTTATTATTTTGCTTGGCCACGAGAGCCTAGAACAGACAGGCAGCATGCAAGTTGAAAATTAGCGGGTGACCTTGTTCGACTACTCTTGTTATATCCTGTGACTATAAGCTTATTAATATTGTAACAATTTTCGTGTTACTCATGAAAACGCAGAATGTTGATTTCTGTAGAAAAAAAAAATTTGGTATCTCATAAGCCAGTCAGTTATGTAATAGTTTTGCTAAATAATTTCATAATTGAAAATGTATAAATTATATACGTGAAAATTCGACGTTGGTTCACCGGCGCCTATTGAAATATATGAGTTCACCAAATAAATTGATTTATGAACAAAATAATTTATGGTAAACCAAAAAAATGCATTTTCGCCAATGAAACACACAATTGAACTGGTTACTGAGGGAAAAAATTGCACACAATTTCGTAAAGTCGAATAATGTTATCTTTCAGTGAATCAGACTTATTCCGCATTCTTGTAAATCAATATTGCATTAACTGACTTTTGGAATGAGAGTTAAATTCATTTTTAAATTAGGTTCCAGAACGGATATTTAAAAATTGGTACACTTTACACTGTAATATCAATGTAGTATTTTTACAAACTGTTTTTGGAAAACTAATTGCCGAGATTTTTCTTGTAAAATTGCAAGTTAATTAGAATAAATTTTACGCTAAATTACTTCGAAATGTGTAAAACTGATCTTGAATTTTAATAGGAACAAATTTATACTTAAAGATTGTTATAAATGTAGAGATACATAAACAATTTAGTATATTAATAAAGAAGTGTTCTGTAATAGTACAGTATTTAAAATGTATTGCCACAAGATAATTTCTGATAATTAGTTGCAAAGTAATTGTTTTCGAAAACCTACAAAAATATTTTACTGGGTACTGCTTATGGCCGGTTGCACTATTGTGGTTCGAAACTCGATCTGAGATCGTATCTAAGTCCGACACAGAAAACTGTTCGGCCATTCGAGCTCAGAGCTGAACTGGAGATCGAGATGAAGTTCATTTCGAACCACCGAAATTGGCAGTTCGAAATCTCGATCTGAAATCAGCAACAATCGTCTACAAATGTAGTTGGAAAATACTCCAACAGATAGAACTACGTTCGATTGTTTTCTTGGGAAATTAAAACATCATTATACGCACTTGAATAATATTCAGTAAAATTCGTACAACAATAATTTATTTAAAACAGGTAAAACATCGCACATCTAGTTTTATCTATAGTGAAAAATACGCCGACTTCCGTGACGTCATATATTACGAACCAATAGCAAAATTTTTCTTATACTTAATCTCGATTTCTCACTTCGGAACCAAGATCGACGAATCGGAGATCCAGAATCATGAAATTTCGTTGGTGCAACACTTTTACATTGGAACCAAGATCAAACTGGATCCTTATTCGGAACTAGGATCACTTGATCTCGGATTGGGGAAGATGTTGGTGCAACCTGGCATTAGAAAATTGTGAACGCCTGTGTGTATATCAGCTGGAGGCAGCAGGACGTTGACATCTATAGCTCTGGTTGCCAGGCAACCCAAGAGCTCTCCATCAAAAGCTGCTGAAGCTGGAAACTTGGTCCTATGTAGCAAAGGCACGCTCCGGGGCTTGAGAGGCCAAACTCGTAATTTTGGAAATAATTCTTCCAAAGCGAGGGATCCACGAGGGGTAGCGGGCTGCTCGGAGAGCCACGCTCCTTAGGCGAGATTGGCCGAAGTTTCCGTCGTGTTTCATTAGAAGAGAAGTCTTTACGAACGCCTCTGCAACTCGGAAACTTCGCATCAATCGTCTGGAAGAGTAAGGTATGCCAACTATAGGGCACTGCCGGCATATCGCTTGAATTGCGCTGCTGAGTGTTTGAAATCCGCTTTTTATTCAGCCTATTTTCCGGAGGAAAGCAAAGCTTATGAGATAATTTTCCTGGCTCTGTGTGTGTGTGCCCATCCCCTTCAATTTTTGAACGCGTAGACAGAATCTCGCCAAACTTGGTACACGTATAGTACTTTGTGAGGAAACCCGACTTTTATTATTTTCGACCACGTCGTGCACTTACTTTCAAAATGGCGATCATTGAAAAAATTGGGGTGATATGTCATATCTCGGGAGCCATTCGACCGAATCAAACCAAATTTTGTATTCTGGCATAGCACTGTCTAAGCATTAAATTTTAAGATGGATATTATTATTTCCGCCGATTTTTGAAAATAGCAACAAATAAATGAATAATGATTTTTCATTATAACTCGAAAACTATTTAACCAATTCTCACCCAATTTGGCAGGTAGGTAATACTAAAATAGGCCAAATAAATATATCTGTTTGAACTTGGTTAGGTACTTACTTTCAAAATAGCGGCTATATAATATTTTTATGTTTAATTATTATGTATGCCATGCTATTTAAACAATTTCAACCAAATTTTGTATACTGAAAGTATCTGTTATGAGCATTATGTATACCAACATATAAACACCTTCGTAGGTCATTTAGGAAGATAACGCCATATAAATAAATTAAGTTGTTTTGCCACATCCCGTTAAAAAATCTACCGATTCCTACCTAATTTGGCAAACAAGAAGTACTGATGCAGATTATGCTAACTGATATGATTTAAGCATGCCAGACATTTTCGAAATGGCGTCCATATATACATTTACGCCTAGAATGCTGTGTCGTCGAAATTATGTAATCAATTCTATACAACTTCTTATTTTGGCAGTAGATATGACGACTATCAATTGTACCCACACCGAGCATATTCTGTCCGCCATTTCGTAAGAGAGCACCATGCTAATTAATAATGTTTGTCAAACAATCGACCGATTCCTATCAAATTTGTCAAACAATTTGTACTGAGGCGGATTATGTTAAGTGGCATGTTTTAAGCATGACAAACACTTATTATTAAATGGCGGCAATATAGTAATTTTAGCTTAGAATACTGTATCGTCGAAACCACATAATCAATTCCAACTTAACTTCGGATACTGTAAGTAAGTATTAAAACTATCAACTGTACCTAAACGAAGCATATATTGTACTCAATTTTGTAAGATAGCAACTTGCGGATAAATGAAGTTTTTATGCCATATCTCGGAAAGGAACTGACAGATTCCGACCAAATTTTGCAAAGAAATAGTACTGCAGCAGGTGGTGGAGACTGGTATGTTTTACTTAGGTCTGGCACTTATTTTAAAAATTGTGACTGTATAAATATTTTAGCTCAGTGTATTTTGCGAACGAAACAAATTCCAACTTAATTTTGTATGATGGTAGTTGCCATTAGAACCATAAAATATGTCTGTGCAGAGCCTAATTTTTTTGTAATTTTGTATGATAGCCCCACAAAAAAAAAATAAAGTTTTTATCCATTTCTCCGGAAACAATCAACCCGGTTTTTACAAAATTTGGCGAAGACGTTGATCTGTGATAGGCTACAATAAAAACATAATAGTTTTTTATTTTAATTAGGTCAGGAACTTATTTTCAGAATGGTGGTTATAAAATCATTGTAGTTTTGCGTGCTATACCTACGAAGTTACGTAATATATTTTAACTTAAATTTGTATATTGGCAGATCGCCTTCCATTTATGAAGATCACTTCATGAAAATTATGCTTTTTTATGCCATATCTCGAGGACCAATCAACCGATTCCCACAAAATGTTACACTGGAACATTTCGACTAATTAGCACCAAACTGTGCACACTATAAATGCTACAGAAGTCCATTCAAACTTTCATGATTTAAATGAGCCAAACAGCGATTTTCAAAATAAGGGCTTCATAAATATTTTGGGTAAGTTTGTCACATGTATTAAACAATTCAACTAAATTCAGCAAAATTTTGCTTTCAGAAAATTTATCCTTGTATCGTTTACAAAGGCTTTTTTTAAGGGGAAATTCGTAGAGTAGCGTTAAATTATAAAATAAAGTTTCTTATGGTATAACTCAGGGACCAAACAACTGGTTTTCACCACGTCAGGTTACATGTTTTAAGTGACTCAGTAGTTTCTTTTCAAAATGACGGCCCTTAAAATATTTTAGTTTAATAAACCTTGTAATTCGAATAATTAGACTGATTAATTCCGAACTTGATGGGTCAGAATCTCGCCTCCATAATGCAGTGCATTGCACACTAGCTTATTGTATGAGGTTTTCTGGGTTCAAGTCCCGGGTAAGGTACGTGTGTATTTGCAATTGTATCACTACTGCTGCGTACGTTTCTGGTTCTATTTCTAATGTCATTGCTTTGAAGGAGAAATCAAGTCCTACCTACAAAGTTTACATTTAAGAGCTTATTTGATAAAAATTAATTGCACCCGTGTTGAGGAATGTAGGCGTATTAGCTTACTAGTTATATCAGTAGCTTGGTGTTTTCTATGAAGCCACTCAACGTGTTACCATTATACCGATACACTGAACGGAACTACGCCTCAGGGGCGAAGTACTAATAGCATTCTATGAAGCCACTCAACGTGTTACCATTATACCGATACACTGAACGTAACTACGCCTCAGGGGCGAGGTACGAATAGCATTCTATCAAGCCACTCAACGTGTTACCATTATACCGATACACTGAACGGAACTACGCCTCAGGGGCGAGGTACGAATAGCATTCTATCAAGCCACTCAACGTGTTACCATTATACCGATACACTGAACGGAACTACGCCTCAGGGGCGAGGTACGAATAGCATTCTATCAAGCCACTCAACGTGTTACCATTATACCGATACACTGAACCGAGCTACGCCTCAGGGGCGAGGTACGAATAGCATTCTATGAAGCCACTCAACGTGTTACCATTATACCGATACACTGAACGGAACTACGCCTCAGGGGCGAGGTACGAATAGCATTCTATGAAGCCACTCAACGTGTTACCATTATACCGATACACTGAACGTAACTACGCCTCAGGGGCGAGGTACGAATAGCATTCTATGAAGAAACTCAACGTGTTACCATTATACCGATACACTGAACGGAACTACGCCTCAGGGGCGAGGTACGAATAGCAGTCTATGAAGCCACTCAACGTGTTACCATTATACCGATACACTGAACGTAACTACGCCTCAGGGGCGAGGTACGAATAGCATTCTATCAAACCACTCAACGTGTTACCATTATACCGATACACTGAACGTAACTACGCCTCAGGGGCGAGGTACGAATAGCATTCTATCAAGCCACTCAACGTGTTACCATTATACCGATACACTGAACGGAACTACGCCTCAGGGGCGAGGTACGAATAGCATTCTATGAACTTAACGCACATTAGAAACACTACTATCGAGCCTTGGTTAGAGTACTCGCCTCCCACCAAGGCGAATCGGGTTCGATTGCCGGCGGGTGTCCCCCAGGATTTTCGCATGTGGGAATCGTGCCGGACGGTTCCGATGGTCGGCGGGTTTTCTCGGGGATCTCCCGCTTCTACCCCCGACCGTAGGTTTCCGGCGCTGCTCCATACTATCTCGCTTTGTCCCAATCGGCTGAAACGACTTAGATTTTAAGCGCCGCCCAAATCTCTCTACCCTGCACCCTATTCCCAAGTCCTCCAACGTAAGTTGAAACGAATTTTTCACACCGCTGTATTTCAAAATATCCTGTCTCATGATCGGCAGTGGACACACATCCAATCGTACTGTTGCGAAGTTACATTTTATGTTACTACGCACCAAAAAGATTTAGGGAATTTATGGTTACTGATTCATGATATGGACTGTAGCCTGAAATGATAGAGCACTGAGGAATGATGAACTGTAATACTGTCTGGAATCAAGCCGGGTTATTATTGTGATAACAGAACGTTACAATAACAAGATGCATTGTAAAAACGCTTTTATGTTGCAACACATAAATTGTTGCTGCAAAGAAAAATTTGTTTAAATATGAAACACTGCAAAGTAACCTTGCTACAAACAAATTTTTTTTTTGCTCTATATAGTAATGGCTATGATAACCTTGCATTGTCTTTAGAGTAATTCAGCAGACGCTTTTGCCATAATGCCAGACACAATGTAAAGAAAATGTGCGCCCTGCCAAACCAAAGTCGTAATATGTAAATACGAGAGAAGTAACAAGCATTTCACAATAACACTCACAAAAAGATCCAGTTTGGCTCCAAGATTCGAATCCACACGCCTTGTCTTATTAACCTAACGCCATGGACCATAATATAATGCCAGCTCTTAGGAAGAATTGAGATAAGTGGCGTGAGGAGTCAACGAACTCCAGAATGACATCAAACATCTGCAGAAGGACTATACATTTGCTGAGCTGCAGTTTCCTAACTGCAGAATGTCCTTATTGGTTAATGAACGATTGCGTTCGGACGACAGCGACGTACTGGAAAACTTCAATGTACGACAGAAAACCTTAAAACCTTTACCTTTGGTACAAAGTGATAGTTCTTTACTGTGAACAGAAGCAGCTTAAATAATGTTAATTTCTTTGCTATAAAGAAAGGTAATACTGCCATACAACAAAAACGTGCAAACAAATTTATTAGCAACAAACTTATGTCTCTGTAACCTTCTATTTGAATTAAAGCTACATTGTGTTACTGTAAATAAAACAGCTTCTAAGAAATGGCTTTCTATGGAATATTTTTAGAGTGTACACTGAATGACCGGGGGAGTAATGGGTCATTAATTGTTAATTAACTATCTGTTTAGAACCATATTATAATACTATAATTGTCCCACTTCTTTACGTTGTACCGGCAGGCTGTTGTACACATAGACTAAAGATGAGGTAGACTGATCTCGCTGGCTGCGGACAACCGAGCTCGGTGTCCCAACATTGAACTGTGTTTTTGCCAACACGTCTAGTGATAACGGCGTCGTTTGGATTTTAGGTTAGAAAACTTTGTTTGTAAACAAGTGTTTAGAGATATTTTTATACTTCCTCTAGCCAGTGTGTAATGCTTTTCAATTAAATTGAAAATGGTGGAGGTATTTTATTAATATAATAGTACTTGTGGTTTAAAAATTAAGATGTAAACAAACACGTTCATCACTGTTGACCATGTGACTTTGACAGTTGTGTAGGATTGGAGTAGGTGAATGTTGGGTGCATACGCAGAAGACGAATAAGCTGTCTACCTCATCTTTAGTCTATGGTTGTACATGGTGGTTATGGCGATCTGCACAGCTGGTCTCTGGAAGGGTTCATCACGGCCGGCTACGTCTTTTCGCGTCAGCGGAGGTTAGAGTTTCCCCACAAATGATTATCCTGATTGGTTACCATTCAGGGAATGGGCAGTTTTCAGGCTTTTGTGGATGAGAACTTAAAAACACACATACTGGAATTGTAAACATTCCGACTCTCGGTACTTTTCAAAATATTTAGGGCGTGAATGTCGGTACACAAATCCGGAATGGTAACAATTCCTAAAATGGATACTTTTCAGGATTCAGTACCGCAGTGCTTTGCCAATAAAATATGAATGGTCACCATTCCGGATTTTTCTGCGCAAGTATGGGTGCAAAATTTCCGGAATGGTAACCATTCTGAATGGATACTTTTCAGTCGCCCCGTCTGCCGTAACAGTTCAGCGAACTCTTCTGCGAACGAGGCTCCGGAGTTGACGGGGGGGGGGGGGATGACTGCACCCATGCTAGCACAGGTGCATCGAAGAAAACGACTGGAATTTGCTCGGCGGAATGGCGACTGGACCGCTGCTGATTGGCGACGGGTAGCCTCCTCCGACGAGTCACGTTTCAAGCTGCATAGAACGGATGGACATCAGTGTGTCCGGCGAGAAACGTCGGATAACTGACATCCTGTATCGATTGCTGGACGTACACGAGGCGGTGGGGTCAGTGTTTTTGTCAGGGGTTTGTTCTCGTGGTATTCTCTAGGTCCCATCATCCGCGTGGAAGGAACTCTTGATCGATTCGGTTATGAAGCCATCCTCGGTGATCTCGTCCACCCGTATGTGATGATTGTCTTTCCTTCGGAGGATGGGATCTTCTAGTGCGATAATGCGCCTTTCCAGACGACTAGAAGTGTTCGCACGTGGCTGGAAGAGCGCGGTCGAGACTTCAAAGTTCCTCCCAAACAGCTCCGATCTCAGTACAACCGAACATCTGTGGTTTGTAAAATATCTACTCTCGTAATTATTTCACAGTTTCACTTGATCGAAGCCCGAATAAAGCGATGAGGCCAATAGAAATGTTAATTTTACATAAGGCGGAAGAATACACAATTTGCATATGAGTAGATTTTAAGCAGGGTTCTCAAAAGTGCTCATTTTACCGTGAATAGCCTATACCAGTGGACACCTATCAGCACCTGGCTGAGTCACTGCCAGCTAGTCTAGCTGCTGTCCGTGCTGCAAAGGGGGGGGGGGGGGGGGGGTTACTCTGGATTCTAGCAGGTGGTCACAATAATGTTATTTGCTGGCGTATGTTCCAGAGCTCTAGCCAGACTACTAGTGATCCCGTAAGGCAGCAAATCAAGGGAAATTAAAACATATTCCTTAACTTGTCAACGTAAAACACTTATCTGAGTGACTAAGCGTACAGTCTCTTCACAGCACATTGATGGCACCACACAGTGTTTAAGAAATTGTAGTTTATACTGCGAGTTCGAGCCAAAGAAGCTATGTAATAAGAAATGGCATTTTCTTTTGTTACATTTCGCAAAGAAATAACCATCCCTTATATATTTCAGTGACAGTATAAACATTTCTTGTATCTCAGTGACAATTTGTGTAAATTGGTGACGGTGTAAAAAATTGAGAAAATACAGTTTCTAATGCAACATAATTATCCAGACCCTGCATCTCATCCTGCTTTGTTCAGCTCTGGTTATTTTCATTCAATACTTTCTTCACGATGTCTGTTTACCAAACAAGCAATAATTTATTTTTTCCTTCTTACATTTGCAATTTGATATATCATACAATTTGTTTGATTTTGAAGTTTCTTAAACTAGTAAGAAAAGGTGAAAATACTGTCTTTCAGAATATTTTACAGTACTGAAGACACCACTAGACAGTAAAATACATACGTGAATGAGCTGGATAAACTGATAAACTTTTTATTCGCAGTATAGATGTCTCGCTTCTAGCATGTTACGAGCGATAATTTTGTTACGTAATTTCAACGAGTGTAGAAAGTGATAATGTACACTTTACAAGTCTTCAAAGATTTCTGTGGATTCGTGGCAAATTTTAAGAGACACGTCGCACATACCCATTCCTCAAAGAATTCAGGCTCACAGTAAGAACTCGCAGAGCAAAAGACGAACATGTCCTGCGGGGAAACAAACAATGAGGAGAGATTGTCGTAAGTTCTTTCAAGAAGATCGCTACGACTGTGTTTTGCAATGGATCTTGGCAGTTTAATAAAGTCGCCATGATGCGCGAAGGGAGTCTTTCATTTCCGCCGTATCTACACACGCAAGCTTTACATACGAGAAAGAATTGGCTGCTGGAAGAAACGAGAAGACGGGAGAAGAATAAGACTGTGTGAAGACCGCATGAAGAATATATTGGCAGTCTGTGGGTTGCGATTGGAACTGTGCCGATCTGGGTCAGCCACGCCGTCGTTTCACACTTTTTTTTTTTTACTGACACTTCTCGTCCTGTGGGATGGGTGCCTTCGTCAAACACGGAGAGAAAGTCGAACAAAATATTTGTTTTTATAGGGACAAATATATATTTAGTTGCCCTAACAAAATATATGTTTGAACAAAAAAAGTCTGTGTTGGGCCAAAAAAAAATTAGACTGTCAACAGAATATTATGTTGAATCAACTGTATATATTTGTTTGGCCACTAATTAGACTGTCAACAGAATATTATGTTGAATCAACTGTATATATTTGTTTGGCCACTAATTAGACTGTCAACAGAATATTATGTTGAATCAACTGTATATATTTGTTTGGCAACTAGTTTGACTGCCTTCGTTCGAAAAAACAGCTCGAAAGTTTGTTTGTATTTTTGTCACAATTAGGATAGTAACCGTTTTTGTTAGTGCATCTATTGAAGCTTAACAATCGTATAAACACATTAATAAAACAATGCAACAAGAAACTGACAAGTAAAGCTGTAAAACTTGAAATATTTATTTGCACACGTTGCACAATATTTACAGTATATCTATTTAAAAGCTTTCCGGCGTCTTCAGTTGTCACATGATCTGAGATTTCTAAGGCGTAGTGCTCGGACGCAGGTGATCTAAGTGCGAAATTCGGTCGAACTTGTGAAATATCTTTTTTTATCGGCCCAAACTGTTTAATGTGCGTGTAACCAAACAAATCTTTAGTTGCACCAACCAAATCCTACCGTTTGTGGCAACCAAATGAGAACAACAAAATATTTTGGTTTCAGCAACAAAATATTTCATCGTCCCTATACAAACAAATAATTTGGTTCCACCAAACAAATCTTGTTTGATTCAACAAACCCCTTTTAGTGAAGTGTCTGGCGAAGCCAACCTCTGGAAATATCCGCTCGTCCAATACTTGTGATACACCCACGATGTCGTAGACTATGTATACGTATCATCATCAGCCAGTTCAATCATGTGTGGCCTCTTAGAGTTAGGAATTCAGGTAGAATTTCGATAGTCTTCTCCAGGTAGAACGATCTTGGGCAATTCTCTGCCAGTTAACTCCAGCAACCCTGCTCATGTCTTTGTCCCAGCGGTCTGATGGTATTCCTCTTGGTATCCGATAATTTCTTGGACTCCATTCCAACACCGCTTTTGTCCATCTTTCATCTTTCGTCCAAGCAACATGGCCGGCCCATTGCCACTTCAAGGTGGCTGACTTTTCCAAGATGGCTTTGACTTTAGTAACTGATCTGATGTCTGTTGTTTTTTTCTTGTCTTCTATAGTGAAACCCAGCATTGACCTTTCCGTAGCTCTTCGGGCTGTTGTAAGTTTTCCTATTGTAAATTTACTGAGTGTCCAGGTCTCACAGGAGTGAGTCAGCACTGGACGAATGCACTGGTCGTAAACTCTTTTCCTTAGATTTTTGGGCATATTTGATTTGAGAACAATATATCGCTTTCCAAATGCTTACCATCCCAGCTTGATGGGAAGGAATATTTCTTCTGTTACATCTCCTTCCTTATTTACAAGGTGGCCTAGATAAACCTACTCACTGACGTTTTCCAAAGATATATCACGCACGTACACAGGAGTCAAATAGCATTGCTGTTCCTTTGATATGTTAACTTCCAGCTTATCTGAAACACTGATATATCTAAACAGTAAGGATATTTCTCCACCTCACGCCGAAGCTTACCCGAGTATAGAAAATTACACCAAAGTGACACGGCACCACATTCGTGGTCACTAAGCGTAATAATATTTTGCATTAGAACTATTTCTTATAGGCATTACCAATACACGTGTTTTCTAATTTCAGATTGTGACCTCGAGAAAATCAGCCTCTTTGCCTCCTTGGCGAAACAAGGCTAAGTGTCTCGATAATCATATGCAATGTCAACGCCAGCAAACTACAGGCAACTATCAACAACCTTCATAAAATTTATCCTCCTGTTCTCTTTACTGAGAGAACTACTATTCAAAAAGATTTGACAATTTTCCAGATAAGATGTTATGTTGGCCATAAAATGAATATCAGCACAGCCAAAGGACATATATGCACCCTATGAAAAAGAAAGAATATCCCATTTTTTTGTACGTTGCATATATAAACGTATTTTCCAACATAAAAAAAAACATTGAAATTTTGCATTTACATTTACAGTCGTTGAATATCCTCTCTATATTGAGCATAAATACAGAAGTTTATACAACATTATTTTTTATGGGCTTCCAATCTTAATAGCCACAATATATACACCCATAAAATTTCCGCTCCAAAATACGAGTTTCCATCTAAAATTCCACAATACATTCGCTACAGTAGTGAGCAGAAACAGAAAATTTCACTCCAATGTGAGGGAAAATGAAAACAGGAAAAGAAAAAAAACTATTAAAATCTCACTTTAAAGTTTCATCATATTTTTTCCTAAAGATCTGAGGGATATTTAACAATGCTTATCGTTTATTTGGGTATCCATGACCACTGACGGGAGCCCAGTCCGTCTTTGTCGACCCCAGGAAGCGTTTATGAACCCATTCCACAACGTTGAAAGGAATTACACTTTAGTGAATACTTCCGGTCCAACATTTCCGGCTACGTCGCATCATCTAGCAGCGTATTCGAAAATTCATCGCTGAATCCACAAGGGGTTGATACATCGGTGTACACCGCTTGAGGCATTCTTTGAACATCACGTTGATTTTTTTCCCGGTGTTTTCGTCTGCTTTCAGACACATGTTAATACCATTTTACTCAAATTATAAAGTTTTCATCGCCCATTTGTAAAACTCGATGTCTGAATTATTTTGGTTTGTTTTGGAATTCTTAAAAAATTACGAGTTGTGGGTGTTTTTAATATAGATTTTGCAGAGAATGTGTTTGAAAATTCATCGGTTGATGTTTTGGTGCATACCCACCAGACCCACCAGATTTTCAGGCCCGTGGAACCGATGGATAAACTGGTTCAGTCGGAATCACAAAACGATTGATTTTCGAACGTCCGGTGTACATCGGTGAATGCACCGGTGAATTTTCTAATACGCGGTAGGATTGGCCCACCAACTGAGCCAATAGGAAAGCAGCGACGTCACAGCGCATGCAGCGACCCCACGTCACCGGAGCATGAGCTTGTCTTCATTCTGCAAACGGACGGCGTGGTCACGCTGATGGGAATGGCTGTCATAACTTAGAAACACCCAAACTTAGAAACACATAACTTAGAATTTTTTAAGGTATGCCTGTTCTAAATTATGTGGTTCTAACTTGTGAACCTTCTAAGTTATGTGTTTCTAACTTATGACAGTTCTAAGTGGTGTGTTTCTAAGTTGTAATAGTTCTAAGTTGTGTGTTTCTAAGTTATGATAGTTCTAACTTGTGTGGATATTTTCAAGAATTCTAAGTTATGACTGTTCTAAGTTGTGATTTTCTAAGTTATATGTGGGTCCCATGCAGATGTGTTCTTTGTCGGTGTTCATGCGTCGGTCCCCATCGAGCCTGCAAGGCGACCATCGCCAGCCACCAGGTAAGCCAGGTGATCCGCGTATTCGCCCCGGCCAGCCAGCACAGCCGAACAGCGGTAAGAAATATCTTATGGGTAGGGGTAGACGTCTTGTAAATTTCCTGGAGTAGGTGGGTAAAAAAACCTAATTTTCTATGCAGGAGAATCGTCGGTGCCTATCATGATACGACCACGTGTTTCAATATTAATTATGAATCAATATTATAATTAATAGATGAAACTTAAGGAAAAATTTAATTTAATCAAATATGAGATACTTTGATGTAAACAGAAGCATAAAACGTTTGTGGGACAACGCAAACTTAGGAAATAACCAGACACGTCATACATCGGGTAATTTTTCAAACTCTAGATTCAATAAGCGGTGAATAGACCATACACATTCGCCTTATGCCGGAATGGCTACCGAGTGTTGCGAACTATTCCCTATTGGTAGAGCGAGTGATATTTCGCGAAAAAATACGAGTGCACGGTAGACTTCAATACTATGAGCACCCAACCGCAAATTGTCTGTTGCCATTGGTTGCTGTCTCCTTGAGAAGTTGTTTACATATTTGACCGGGCCGCTCAGAATTCGGCAATATCGACACGGCTCCTCCGTGATTCGCGTGCAGACATTTAACACGTGACAAAAAGTAATTCAGCCAATCAAGACAGGTGAACGATTCTACAGTGTTTAGAAATATAACTTGTCTTGAAATGTTTTCGCGAAATTTCGCTACCTCTACCTATTGGCTAGGCTGCCTGCTTGCAAGTTAACTAGTAGGCTCTGATTGGCCAACGGCGTTCTAACATGTTCCCGGGGGCCGTGGTAGTGTAGTGGTTGGACTACTTGCCTCCCACCTAGCCGAACCGGGTTCGATTCTCACAGGCGGTAGCTCCCCAATCATCGCATGTGGGAATCGTGGCGGACGATGCCGTTGGTCGGCGGGATTCCTCGGGGATTCCCCGTTTCCCCCGCCCATTCGTTCCGGGGCTGCTCCATACTCACCTCAATAACCCTCATCGGCTCTCAAGACCACGATCTTAAGAGCCGTCTAAATATCTTCACTCACTCAACTGCGGTTGTACGGTCGATCACGTACAGCAAAACCACAGTGTGATTAACAGTTTAAGTGCGGTACACGTTTACTGACAATTAAGATTAGCTAGAAGTGAGTCACCTGTATCCAAGACTGCACGACCAGCAGTTCTATTGGTCTGTGCATTCCCAATCACAACCAGCCTACTGGTTCAGACAGCACTAGACACTCTGTATAAACCATTATTTATTTATTTATTCGAGATCAAATTCAGCCCTAGGGTGGTTTACAATTGGTACTTTTTACAACTTAGTATATTCTACATATATACATAGGACGGAAGCCTATACTATGACTTAAATTTTAACCTTAATCATTTCATTTTAATTTCAATTTAACTTTAATTTTAATCCTAGTCTATGTTGACAAAAATAAAACTAGCGTACGATAGCTCTACTTAAACTGGCTCTGAAACAGAAAGCACTTATATCTCACCCTGAACGAGTCCAGCGAGGTGGTTTTCAAATCTCCCGGCAGGTCATTCCAAACTTTGCTTGCCATATATGTGAAAGATTTTTTAAAAATGAACTTCGAAAATCGCGGAACATGAATGGAATTTTTATTACAAGTATTGTGGTGATGCAAAGAGTTGAAGTTAATAAGCTTGACTAGTAAATATTCTGGTTTTTGCATATCAGTAATTTCTTTTAGTTGAGTGGCTGAATGATACAAACACATATTTTCCGCATTAAGCCATTTGGATGTGAAAAGTGCGTCTATGACGTAATCTAGCTTTTTAAGATTTAAACAATATTTAATGTACGCGTTTTGTACTTTCTGTAATCTATATTTTTCCTTTTTATTGATATTAACAAACAACCTCGCGCAGTAGTTAAAAACTGATAGAACTAGCACGGCATTAATGGCTGGTTCTCTGCCAACATAATGCGAATGGCTAGTCGGAGGTGTACAAATCCAATGTTTTTCCCACGTAGAATTATGTTCAATCCATCCTGTTCAATTGAGCAATTTGCACTTTTGAGTGTTTCTGGCGTATTAATTAAAGACTTGAAGAATTCGCGGATTTATTTCAGGACAAGCTAGAATTCAAAATACGTGCGTTTATAAAACTTTAGCCATTGGTCCACAAAGTGTATGACAACTCCTGGAGTAAGCTTGCCCAATAGTCACCTTCCACTGTGACAGCAGACATTCAATGTGTAGTTGTGCACAAGACTGTATGGAGTCTAGCAGTCAATGCAGGTCATTGAACCCGAGAACTTTTCAGGGGTATAGTAATATGACGTAGCAGAGAAGCCTGTAAGAAAGAAACCTTGTTACGAAAGGCTGCTGTTTAAACAACGAGCAGATATCGAGGTCACAACCCAGTTTACAAAACACGAAATCCGAAATTTCAATCCATAATAAACAACCAAAGAAATGCTTCAAGCACGACGGGATACGTGGGCCGGCCAAACTAAGTGATTTTCATAAGTAAGCATAACAATCCTCCTGCAAAACTCCACCCACAGGGCACGCCGGGGACCAACCACAGCGAGTTACGTCAACACACACACGCGGTGGGGTGAGAACTGTGGACGGGGCCACGAGGACTAGAGAACACATAGTCGGCGACTTGAGAGCAGACGACGCGGCTACGAGTCCAGAGGGAGGCTGTGGCAGCTTGTCCAGGTGCGAGATCTGGTGATTCCCGTAACTTACTTCAGATTATCTACCTCTGAACCACCTTTTATTACCCTTGCACCTACTCTCCATCCACTTGGCCAGTTTCCTTCAAATAGCAGTTATTTGTACTGGTAAATGATGTTGAAGTAAACGGCCCTGGCCAACATAAATCATTAATTACTCTTCTCTTTAATTTAACACATTGAGGTCTGCACCCATTTACTGAAAGACAAGAATACTGGTTCTGTTGGTGTCCAGGTCAGAACTCACCATCGTCTGATTGGTCCATGCCACACTGGGTACTACCTTGTGCTTACAGCGTTCATTATTGGTCGGTCATTAACCAATAGAGAGCCGAGTTGATATTGACACTATAAAATGTTCTTTATTGTATAGAAGTAATTACGATCAATCACGTTGCTTTGAGTGGCTATAAAAAATAAATTCCATCGTTAGCAATATCAACGTTACTGCGCGGTGGTGTTCTTGTGAGGTCATGTTAAACACTTGCCGAACAAAGACTGCACATCCATGCGAGTTTTGTTCTGAACAACAAAGAAATATTCAAATTAGCTTTGCTCGAGCTACATTGGAGCATAGTTTACAAAGTGTTAACATACTTTACAAAGTGTTAACATACTTTACAAAGTGTTAACATACTTCCAATTTCTCTTACTTTTAACCTTTTCATTTTCTGATTGAATTTTGAGTCATAACATGGTGAAGTAATATTTCTTCGCCCTTGCCTTCAAACAATACAGGAGTCATAATATTACGGCAAATTTCGTACAACACAGTTGAATTCAGGCAACGTAATATTTTACGTCGCTAGAGGCGAAACAGTAAACTCCAGAAGCACACGCCAATTGGTGGGTCGGGATCGCTGGAAGAGCTTGTGGTGGAGTGCTAGGGTATTCTCCGGGTGTTCCCGAGGAAAGCCTAGGGAACGTTCGCCATGCGTTACAACATTATTCGGTTCAAGCTGGATATCCGTAGTGAACAGGGCCTTCGTCTCCCCAGGGAGAGGGCTAAGTCAGCAAGAACTGAATGCGACTACACTGTTAAAAAAAAAAATTCCCTCATTTTACGGAAAAGTGCTGGTAAAATTGATCCAGAGGTGTCCGTAAACTGTCCTTAAAATTACGGACACATTGGTTTTTAAAAACGGACTTTCCGTAAAATTCACGGAACCTCTCCGTTAGTTCCCTTGTTAGTTTCTGTACTTCTAGTTAAAATAATTTTTTGATTCTATTTTACTTTAATTTTCACTATGTGGGTGTTCTGTGTATAAAAAATAAAAAAAAATTGTTACAAAATTTTTTACTTGAGCAAGATTTGAACCCGAGTCAAAAAGTTGCAAGTTCAAGATCCTAACCACTTACCTACAATGCTCACGTGTTGAGTCTGGTATAGCTAGGGACATGATAATCTCGCAATTTCAATGACGTGCATGCTAGACTCCACAATCCTTTGTTTAGTCAAACCTCAGATGTTTGTTAGCTGGCTGTTGCCCCAGTGTCACACCACATTTGACAGTGCGGGATTCACTTCTTGTTCCCTTGCAAGTCAGCTATTGGCGCGGAGTCGACCAGGAAATGTGCCTAATAATTTCTGATCCAATTGCAAAGGTCACTTTAGTGTACACGCTTTTGAAATCTATCTTGTCCTAAAATCAAGTCACGAATTTTTCCTATCCCTAGGTATAACGTTTCAATTTCTATTAGTCACATAGGCAGCTTTTCTAGTTTATGTTAAAGTTAGTGTATTTTAAGTGTTGTTAAGTGTTACGAACGCCTGTTGCTACACTGTAAAAAAATTCTTTCACTTTACGGGAAAGTGCTGGTAAAAATTTATCCAGAAGTGTCCGTAAACTCTCCTTAAATTACGGACACATTGATATTCAGAAACGGACTATCCGTAAATTTCACAGAATCTCTCCGTTAATTTACAAGTTAATTTTCTGTACTTTCCGTTTAAAATATAAAAAAATATAGTGAAAATGTCTATAATTTTCGTTATGTGGGTGTTCTACAGTGCATAAAAAATTATATTAGAAAAGTTAAAATATTTTGTAGTTAAGCGAGGTTCGAACCCGAGTCAAAACATTACCATTCACCTACAACTCTCACTTGAAAATTAAGGTATAACTTTTATATTTATATTCGAAAACAGACGTCTGATACTATTTTTTAATGTCTGAAAGAATATGTCATAGTCGTGTGGATAACCTTAACTGCCGCAGAAACTATAATTTTCTGGTTACAGTGGCCAAGATAATTTCCTGTAGCTTCGGCATTGTTGAGGAGAGCTCGGTGATAGGGTACATTGTCGTCGTGAATCATACAGTTCCTCGCGCGCCATTTATACAGACACACACTCGCTTAATGTCCCAAGGCTACCTGCTTTCCGCGAAAAGATTTCCACACTTCTTGTGTACTCCAATATTTGGGTTCGGTTAAAATTTCGTTATTGGATTATCTTAAAGGTCACGCAGGGCAGTAGTCTGCCCACGAATCATGGACACTCAGTGTCGGAGTTGCCTAATTCTGATTGGCTTAGTCAGGTAAGGAACTCTCTCCCGGCAAAGACACGTGGTCTATAACTAGGAATAGAAACATTTCGCGAGTTCAATGACCTGTAGGCTAGATTCCTCAGTCCTCTGCATACTGGAGCCTCAGCTGTGTCTTCATTCGCTGCTGTCCCACACCTGACAGTTATTGGATTCGCAAGGTATTTCATTACGAGTCTGCTATTGGCTCAGAGGCGTGCAGGGTGGGTCTAATAAACTGTGATCCAACTGCGAAGGTGACTTCACTATATATGTGTTCGGCGTCTATCTTGTCCCGAAATGAATTCGCGAAATTTTCCTCTCCCTACCTATAACCAAAGGAATTCTGCGTGTATGCCATAAGCAGAGATGATGTAAAATCGCTAACATTTTTTGAGCCAACATGTCTTCTATAACACACTAACTAGTTTATTCTTTCACGATTGGTTGAACAAGGTTTTCGACGCGGCTAAGTTGATGCAGACCAATCGTGAGCGTTCTGCCTTATAGTACCAGAATCCTCATTGGCCCAGTGATATGGGATAGTATCTCTATACATGCATGGCAGCCAGTAAGGAGAGAAAACGGTCGGTCTTATGTACAGTGCGACGAACACTAGCAAATAATAAACTTTTCCCGCGATAAACCACCACCTCTAGCCATAAGACATTCGAGTCTAGACTTCGCGTTAATCTTTTCGCGCTAAAAAAAAAAACAAAAACAGGTGGCCTTACTAACGTCTAGGGACAGGTGTTTTTCGCGAAAATATTAATAACAGTGCTAGACTTCAATAAACTACGACCACAACCACCACTTCCTTTGGTTACTCGCCACGTGTCTACGTGAGAAGACAAGTTCTTATCTGACTGGGCCAATCAGAACAAAGTGCTCCGACAATGAACGTCCACGATTCGCCGACAGACACTGGAGACACGTGACATTTAAAATCATCCAACCACGATATTTTATATGAAATTAATTGTTTTGGAGGACATCTGGTGTTGAAATCTCTTCGCAAAAAATACCTGTCCCTACTATTGTCCTATCTCAGATGCCTTAAAACCTGGTAAAGGCTGTTCACGATAAAGTGGCCACTTTAGAAATGAACCTTGGAAAACAGTCCCTGCCCCTGCATGCATATATTTTAATGGGTACACTGAGTGAAATTCGCCCAGTAAAGTTGATAACGATAGATGGAAAGAAGTTCCGTATCTTAACGTCGAATAAAAAGTGGTAGGTAACCATTTGTGATAATTTTAAATAATTCCTTTCACTTTCTGTTTGTTTTAATTTATCAAAGTGTAGAAATGAACAGATTTGTAAAGTATTTACTTTCACAATAATTTCGCAGTTTCACTTGACCAACGCACGAATAAAGTGATGAGTAGAGCTAGTGATTTTTCGCGAAAAAATATGAGTACACGGTTGACTGCAATAATATAAACACCCAACAGCAGTTTCTCTATTGCCATTGGATGCTGTCTGCTTGAGAACGCGTTTTTAAATTTGACCGGGCCACTCAGAATTCGGCAACATCGGCACGGCTCTTACGTGATTAGTTTGCAGACGGTTAACACGTGTCAACAAATAATTCAGCCAATCAATATACGTAAACGACCTTACGGTATTTCGAAATATTTCTTCTCGCGAAATCTCACTACCCCTAGTGATAAGGCCCATTGCAATGTTAATTTTACTTAAGGCGGAGGAACACACAACGTGTATACAAGTAGATCATAAGAAGGGCTTTCTAAAACGCTCATTTTACCGTGAACAGCTTTTAGTAGAGTCCACTATTGATAGGGATAGTGAAATTTCGCGAAAAGATTTAAAGTCTATTTATACTTAAAAACACTGTAGGGTCTTTTACATTTCTTGATTGGCTGAATTATTTTTTGAGACTTGTTAACTGCCTGCACACGATTCACGTTGGAGCCGTGCCGATTTTGCCGAATTCTGAGTGGCCCGGTCAAATATGAAAACGCCTTCTCAAGGAGAGAGCTGCTAATGGCACTAGACAAACTGCTGATAGGTGCTTATAGTATTGAAGTCTATGGCGTATTCGTATTTTTTCATGAAAAGTCACTAGTCATTACTACTGACGATCTTGATCCTTGGGTCGAACAATTCTGTTGCAGTTACTATCTGCGTCGACAATATTTAGGTGGTACCTACAAACAAACCGATTGCTGTCCCTATATAAACAGTCCAGGCGGAAGACAAGCGCGTAAATGTGGTTTCAACGGCCAGAACTTTACTCGGTGTTTCTGCAATGCAGGTTTGATTTCATTCAACTGATTAATCTGTAGGAATAGGAAAAATTTCGCCAGTTCAATGACTTGTAAGCTAGGCTGAACAATCCTTTGTACATTCTAGCCTCACACGTTTGTTCATTGCCTTGCTGCTGCCCTGGCGATACTCCGCACCTGGCGAAATGGGATTCGCGTCTTGTTCCCTTGCAAGACTGCAATTGGCTCAAAATTCGTCTAGTGCATGTTAATAAACTGAGTTCCAATAGCAAAGGTGACTTAAGTGTACACGCGTTTTAAATCTATCTTAACCTGAAATGAATTCGCGAAATTCTCCTATCCCTATTAATTAGACAACAAAATCGTGATTATTGTGCGAGATTGTGAATATATCCAGTAGTATTTTATTCATACGTCTTTTCTTTGTATCCTGCAAATAAGAAATAAATAGTCCATCTTGAATTTCATATGACACAAATAACAAAACTTATTTTGATATGTAGAGTTATGACGCGTTTAGTTTATCTACGGGAAGTAAGTAGAACATGTGACTTGTTGGAGGTCGGAACGTGAATGTCTACGTCGCTTAGAGATGAACACGAGATTGTGTTATCTTCTCTTATCTATTACACCACTTCGCTGCCAAAACTTTTTCGCACGTTACAACGAATTCTGAGAGGAGGAAATTAAATTTTAATGTGAGCGAACTTCAGTACCCAACTCTACTTTAATAGTTTCGAGGGGGTTGGGGGGGGGGGGGAAGAACATGTTCCTGCTTGAAAAAAAAAAAACTGTATTTGCATGCACTAACAAAACTCTCCACGATATACAACGACAGAATTGTTTACTTATAGTTATTTTTTTCAAAATGGTTTAGGAAACTGTGTTATAAAACCATTATTACCTGGAAATGTTATACCCAATACAACTAACTTTCATGTTGAGTCTGAACTTATCGTTTTCATGTTAGCAACATCATATAAGTAGAAGCATTATTCTACGGAAACGTACGCTGTAAACAAAGTGATCCTTCTCAGGTCAGGTATAATCAACGTTAGAAACGAGTGGGACTCTCATAAATAGCATAGCGTTAACAGATAACGAGTGAAATTCTCTTAACAACTAAAAAATTATATCACGTTTCATGCACGATATTCTCTTGTTTAGCGGACAAATGCTGCATGATTAAAACTGCTATCATGCGAATAGTAGTTCCTGGTCCATAAACGTTTTATTATTTACTTTTTAAAAAAGCTTCGTTACAGCCTTGCCTGTGTCTGCTTATGCGATAAAAAATAACCCAAATATTTGAAGGAAAAACAAACGAAGCAGAACCAGTCTTCCGCATCGTTGAATAGAAATGTGTCAACAAGGATTGCCTCATATAAAAAAAAGAGTAAATACATTCATTAGCGTAACATTTTTATTGTAGCCAAAGTTCTAATTAAGGGAAATAATATGTCACAAAAAAATATGCTACTGTGTACGAAAAACGCGAAATTTGTGGAGCGTAAACAGACGAGTAGTTTATTTGCTGAGCTATCTTTATAACACATCGTGTAAATATGTGGTTAACTTCCACAATTAAATGAAAAAAGGGAATTTCAGTGCTGCAGAGTCCTTTCTTGTATGGACAAAATAAATATTCCAAAAAAACATTTACGAATAAATGTTTTCATTAAAAATTAAATTATCGTAATTTAAACAAGGGCGAGTATAAAACTCGGTTGGATAACAGTTTTCTAATTTTTTATTTTTTTATTTTTTTATTTTTTTCCAGCTGGTGTAGGCGTGCTTAGCTGGAACGTGACTAAAAGATTTTTAAAACTCACATTCGCGGGTTTTGTAAGCGATCCACTGCTTCGGCAGTACGGCAAAAAACAAATCAATTTCGCGCACAATTGTGCGATGAACAAGAGTCAGAACAGAGCCAAATATATCGTAATAAAATTATGTTGCACAATATGTAAGGATTTGTTCGATTTCCTGCGAACTTTACGAAATAAAGTATTTCCGAATAATAATAATAACATAAAACCCTCGAAACATATCATTATACCTGTATAATATCCCCGAGTCCCTGATAGAATCGAAGTCGCAAGGGGCTTTGTCCCTGATGTAACGAGATGGTGTAGGCCTACAAGCATTTAATAGCTATGCAATTACATCTCCAATCGCTTCCACTTTGTACTTTGATCTTACAGCAATTTTCGGCGTGTTCGAAGATTCATACTTGCTTATATGCAACCAAATTAAAATACTACGCGCAAGGGTCTGAAATACGACGTCATATTCAGTCATCGAATTACTTATAACTTTTAACAGAACACTGCCAGTTCCCACCAAAAAATTTAATATGTTAAATAAATACAATTCGATTGGCATTTTTACACACTGAAATTCATTACTAGTAGCGTATTTACAGAAATCCAGCTGTCCCATATCTGTAGTAGGCGTGTTGTCGATCAGTAAGCTATCTGATATCAATCACACTTGTATAAATTTATATTTATTTATTTATTGGTTCAACCTCTAACATAAAAATTACAGTTTACCTAGAAAAAGATTCAAATAATTTTAATAACTGCATAAATTTCGGCACGATAATTCAACTCGGCCTGTATCGGCTAGGTGCTGCCACGTGTCTCAGGGCTCCTATAACTCAATACCGCGTTAAAACTCGCTTAGCTCATTAAAACCCAGAGAAACAAGATATGCATGAACACATTTACGGCTTTGTATAAACAGTTGGTGGACGCCACATTTAACACGCAAAAGGTTTATTTTCTATGTGCTTTTCTATCACAGGTTTTCCGGTCAGGTCAGTGTTCTTCGCCTAACATAGTTAACCTAACTATTGACTACGTTAAGTCGACAAATCTCGGTCTTTTCATCTCTACCGGGCCTGCATTTTGTTGCCTCCCAGTTATTGGCTCAGAGATCTCTAGAAGGTGTCTCGTAGGTCACAGACCAATCGCAGATGCAAAGCAAATGTACAAGTATTTGAGTTGTATCATGTCCTAAAATTAAAACGCGAATTCTTCATCTCTCTACCAATAAGTAGAGATGACTTATCTTCTATAATACTCCAACTGGGCTATTCTTTCATGATTGGATGAAGAATGTTTGGAGTCCACTAATTTGTTTGCAGACCAATCACGAACGTGCTACCTTATAGTATCAGAATCCTTGTTGGTACAGTGAACTGGAGTAGTAACTTCATACATGCATGGCTGCCAATAAGGAAAGAAAACTGTAGTACATGTGTATAGTACGTTGAATCCTAGCAAACAGTCAACTTTTCCCGCGATAAACCATCATCTCTACCTATGAGTTGTATAAAACAGAAAAATGCATTGTGAGATCGAAGTGAACGCTTTTAAAAGTAAAGTTCTTTGCTTGTGATTCCATGAAGTACGTGCTATGATTTTATAAATTTGAAACCGAAACTGACAACCCCTGATCCCTAACTATACCTAAAGCCACGAGTATTTCGCGGATTGAGTTGGCAGCTAGCTAGGCTGGACAGCCCTCTATACACTCGAGACAATATCGTTAGCTTATTGGTTGCTGTGATCAAGTGAACCATCTGTACAGGACTGTCAAATACTCACTCACACTACTGATACCTGCTTATTACTGGCTCACAGGGCAATTTAGATAATAATAGAACTCAGAGTGCAGTAACAAACTTTTTAACACCAAACCGTTCAGTCACTGTGTCCAAGGTCGGGGACGTGTTGTAAACGAATTATTATTATGAGTAGAGACCTGCAAAATTAGCGTTATTATTTGAGGGCATGATAAACTTAAAACACTTTTCCTTTGCAATACGTGTGTCATTGGACCATTTTTTATTTTGCACGCTCCGCGTAACTCTGCGCCAATAAATGAACAGTTCACAATCGTGTGCACCAATCACGCGCAGTTCACTCAGGAAGGGCGTGACTTAACATGTATGCAGCAACCAATGGAGAAATGACGCCGGCTCGAGTATATATAGTGCTATGAATTTTAGCTTGATGTAAAAAAAAATAACGCGAATTTTGCAGGTCCCTAATTATGCGTGATCCTGTTTACAGCGAGGCATCAGTGCCCCGGTCTTCCTCGTGGCTGAACTGATTTTTAGCGAAGCTGTGGCAGTTCGATAAAGTTTGGGAAGCTGTTATTTAGGACATGTTGTGCGGGAAATTTTATGTACACCTCACCTTCTGAAATAGAAGCTTTAGCGAAAAATCGATGATTCCCAAATGGCGGGCGAAAATCCACCTTAACGGTAATAGCATCGAGCGCGAAGCACGTTGGTGACTGTTTGCAAGAAAATGCTTGAAAGAAGTACAGCTCATGCCGACAAATCACGTGGTTGCAACATCTAAATTTAAAAATTAACGTTTGTTCGAACGAGGTTAAGGCAGAAGGTGGGCGCCTTCCAGTGGAGAATTGAACCCAACCGAACTCGTCAGAAAAGTACGACCTTACGTTACATAGGAAAGAAGAGATAATATTGGTTCTAACGTTAAGATGTCTTTTAGTTATCGATTTAATGTATGGATGTCATGGCTTAAATGGATGTGCATTTAATCAGTTACTAACTCCGCAACGTAACAACTATCCATTTCAGGTGTTTCAAAATAAGAAATTTCTCGCACGAGAAGTACGTAAAAATTCCTTACAGTGCCTGACATTTTGTGGCCTATGGAACGGGAGTGAAGATATTTGGACGGCTCTTGACATCGAGGTCTTGAGAGCTGATGATGGTGATTGAGGTGAGTACGGAGCCGCGCCGGAATGAAAGGGCGGGGGTAATGGGAGATCCCCGAGTAAACATGCCGACCAACGCCATCGTCCGGCACGATTCCCACATGCGAAAATTCGGGAGCGGCTCGGCCGGTGATTAAACCCGGTTCGCATTGGTGGAGGCGAGCAGGCTAACCGCATATATACTACCCCTCCCTCACAACTGTCTAAGTTATGACAACGAATTAGAATGTGTAAGTTAATGGGTTACTAATGACATCAATAAAGAAATATGCACAGACCTGGAAAAGTGGCTCATTTATCTGACAGTAGCTGAGATTTTACCGTATTCTGCACACTTGCGTGAGTTACTTATGTTCATTGCCTACATTTCTACGGCTCTCCGTATGTGATTTCAACAATCCACTTCCAGTTTGTCTGTAACTGGCTCACTGGCCCCAGAGCGCGTGAATCGAATATCTATCCGACGACGAATTCCCTGAGTTGTGCATGCAATTTATTGAAATTCATCTGGGGACAAAATGAATCTGCGAGATCTCCGGGTCACTAGAAATAATTCTCACATAGAGAGACCTGATTTTCATAAAAAATGTTCAACGCAGGAAATAAATCAATGCGCTACTGGCATTTCAGCAAGTTGTTTTGCTTATTGGCCGCGTGTCTTAACGAGCAGACATTTTCATTCTCGGTTGACCAATCAGGTAGTGTTGCCAACTGGCCCGTATTTTACGGTGTTGCCCGTTTCTCGAGGCTGAAAATATTATTTTGTTTACTTGGTCTGATTAGATCAGCCCGGCCGGGGATTGAACACGGATCGTCTTGGTGGGAGGCGAGCCGGCTAACCGCTCAGCCACCGTGGCCTCCTACGGAAAGGGTTTCAGCAATTCCATTACACAAGAAACGGAGAATTATAAAATAGTATATGTGTCGATAGAAACCACTGACGTTGGCCAGGGAAAGGCAGTGCCTGCATGCACTGGTTTACACTCCATACCTGTACAGCAGCGGCCAAGATTTTTCACCTAATTTTCAACGTAAGTGTAAATGCGAACGAGTACACTGGAGATAACGTGTTAAAGGTTTAAAACTTTTGAGAAATTATTGCTACGTAGTTTTAACTAAACGCAACTATGACAGTTATTTTTATGGTCTTGCGTGATGGATGTTTTGCAAAATATTCTTTCTGAACCATCCAGAATAAAAATACGCTTAAATATTTATTATAAATACACTCACATTAACTGATTTTTAAACATATAAATGAAATAAATTATAGCAAAATATTTACAAGTGCTACAACATAAAAGCACTCTTCTTGGATAGGCAAATTTCGCGAGTTCAATGACCTGTAGGCTAGACTCCTCAGTCCTCTGCATACTGGAGCCTCAGCTGTGTGTTCATTGGCTGTTGCCCCACATCTGGCAGTTATGGGATGGCGCAAGGTGTTTCCTTGCAAGTCTGCTATTGGCTCAGAGGCGTGCAGGGCGGGTCTAACAAACTGTGATCCAATTGCGAAGGTGACTTCACTATATATATATGTGTTTGACTTATATCTTGTCCCGAAATGAATTCGCGAAATTTTCCTATCCCTACGTATACCGTACAGTCGGTCGCAGTCGTCCATTGGGAACCACTCTCCTGCCGTAGTTATGTAGTACATAACTGATAATATTCCAACATTATAAGGTGATATTTCAGTCAAAGCATGTATGTGATCAGGCTCTTACACATAAGCTAATACCTTCTTCCTTTCTTTACGCAAATGTTCGCTTTTACACATAAACAGTGGCTGGAAAATTTCTCGTATTCATTTTAGGACAAGCTAGAATTCGAACACATGTACCTTTTTTTTTTTTTTTTTTTTTTTTTTGCAACTGGGTCATAGTTAATTAACAGATGCCAGGAAATTTCGCGCATTCATTCGGCGACAAGTTAGACTCCACAGCCCTTAGCGTCCTAGAGCCTCAGTTAGCTGTTCGTTGGCTTGATGTCAAAGTTTTACCCCAGACCAGGTAGCTCGGGACTCGGTCCAATTTTACTTGCTGATCAATTATTTGCTCAAATTCGTCCAGGGCGTGGATAAATACTGCGATCCAATCCAAAACAAAGTGAAATATGTATGCGCTTGAAGTCTAACTTGTCTTCAAATGAATCCACGAAATTTCCGGGTCTCTATTTATTAGTCGCTCCCAGTTGAACTCCGAACCAATGACTGACCCACAAGGGAGCAAGCACCCTATCCCCTGCCACGTGAATAGAAGTAAAACCGCTATAGGCCGTTCACGATAAAGTGAGCACGTTTGAAGCCCTAGTTACTTTTCCTTTCAATGAATTTATATACTTCCGCCACTTACTAATGCAAACCCTGCCATGTGAGTAATAAACACAGTATACACATTCACCATACCCAAAGCCAAAAGTCCGAGTCCATAATGAAATGTATTGATTGGTTATTACGTCTGATATAACAGCTTCAACAAGTGCTCACTTTACCGTGAACGGCCTATACACACTGTGGGTGCAGCCAATGAGTAGAAAGCTGAGGCAATGCAATACAGAGGACAGCGGAGTCTAGCATACACGGCGTTCAAAACGTGAGATTTTTCTGTCTCTACATGTAAAAAAATTTGCAATAATCTAACCGCTATGCAATGAAAATTAAACTTAATTTTATCAAGGGAGTTTTTTTTAATGACAAATATTCTCTTAGTTTGTGTAGCTCGTCCGAGTGTACAAGTCCACTACAGTGAGGAGCCATGATAGTGTGTGTGTGTGCGTGCTTGGGGTGCAATTGTTAAAAAGGTGGAGGTTTAATTACTCCAGCGTTGAAATTCAGCGTGTCAGATAAAAGTTGCGGGAAGCTTTTCCGTATCAACGTTATTGAAGCACACGACTTTGCAGCCAAGCAATATCAGGTCGTAAAAAAAAAAATTACAACCCGCCATTGCCTCTGCAGCAATTACGTCGGTGCTGCTGAGCTGCTGTGTAACTCAGCTCAGAGTACTGCAGAATTTCCATGAACGCGTCTTTATTAAGATTTGCTCGTCTCCTTCGTATCCGTTGGAATTGCAGAACTGAGTGTTCCACAACATTGCTGTTTTTTTAAATCAACACTGTGCGCTTTACATCGTAGTTGTTGACAAGCTAAAAGCTTTATTTTTTTTTTTTTTTAAGTTTTCAACATTGTTCATTATGCGTAGAGACAGGAAAATTTCGTGAATTTATTTCAGGTCAAGATAGATTTCAAACGTGTGTACACTGAAGTCACCTTTGCTATTGGATCACAGTTTATTAATATGCACGGCCTAGACGAATCTTGAGCCAATAGCAGGCTTGCAAGGGAACAAGAAGCGAATCCCATTTTGCCAGGTGAGGAGTAACGCTAGGGCAGCGGCCAATGAACAATCATACGGGGCTCGACTGTACACAGGATTGTGCAGTCTAGCCTACAGGTCATTGAACTCGCGAAATTTTCCTATCTCTAGTCGTGCGGCGTAGGCACTGGATTATTATAAATACAGTGTCGTGTCTAGAAACGGTTACACTTGATAGACACGAAGAGGTTAAACGCATTGCGTTAGGATATATTAGTATTTATGTTTGTTTGAAATTAATTAATTACTGTCACATAAATTTATGTTTACCACCTTTGATATTGATTTCAAAACAGAAAAAAAATATTTTCAAGTGATATGTATCGCAAGCAAACATATAAATGTATTTTGAATGAAAATACTGGTTTTTCCTTGACCAAGTTATTACAATTGCCTAGTTGTCTTTCATCATGATTTTTCTACGTTATTCAACTTTTCCGCCTAAGTATGTTTATTTCTTTAATTTTAAGGTAGTTTATAACTTTTTAACGGTGTTCTTATTTCGAATAATAGTCAATAAATATATTTTATTTCAGCCTTAGACATTAACTTCCTAGTCCGGTGGAATATACACACTGTGTTTATTACTTACATGGCAATATTTAGTTAAAAAGGTTGTTAAAGGATAAAATATTGTTGAAAGGAAAAATTAACTATGACGTCAGAAGTGCTCACTTTACCATGAATAGCCTATAGCGGAACGTTTTGACCGTCCGCAATTAAAAAAAAATCGTAGTCCAAAAACACTGAATTATGAAAAAAAAAATTTGAAATATTTCGTGTTTTCCATCTTTAGAGATAATGACTTTTAGCGGGAAATATAAGTACACGGTAGACTTCAATACTATAAGCGCCCGACAACAGTTTGTCTATTGCTATTGGTTGCTGTCTCCTTGAGAAGGCGTTTTCATATTCGACCGGGCCACTCAGAATTCGGCAACATCGGCACGGCTCCTACGTGATTCGTGTGCAGGCAGTTAACACGTGTCATAAAGTAATTCAGCCAATCAAGACAGGTAAACGACCCTACAGTGTCTTGAAGTATAACTTGTATTGAAATCTTTTCGCGAATATAACTATGTATAGGAAAGTAGTTCCGTATTCCAATGTCGAATGAAAATGTTAGGTAACCACAAATTAAATTATTTCTTTCACGTTCTGTTTTTTTTTTTTATTCATCGAAGTGTAAAAAATGTGCAGATTTGTAACATACTTTTCTAATAATTTTACAATTTCACTTGACTGACGCATGGATAAAGTGATGAGGCCCATGCTGGTGTTAATCTTACGTAAGGTGGAAGAATGCACAACGTGCATACAAGTAGATCTTAAACAGGGCTTTAAAAAGTGCTCACCTTACCGTGAAAAGCCTTTACCCCAACTTATGGTCATTACGACACCAGACTCAACCAAGCTTCTTATCTCATGCTTGAAGAGGAGGATGAGGTAAGAAATAAAAGATTGAAGGGTGATAACGATCTGACGCTCTGTAGTTTACATATTTCCCGAATCCCCACTGGCCTTGCCCGAGTCTAGTAGCATGGTTTATGAATAATTTAATTACAGGTAAGATTATTGCTCGTTGAGCATCTCAGTGTAGAGCAATATACAAAAATAGCCTTCAGGTACACGACTGTATATAATCGGTTTGAAATAATTCAACAGTGACCAAGGCTAAATTAATCAAAAGTCTGATCGCGAGGCATTTTCACACTTCTTGAATCAAACGTTCGCAAAAAAAAAAAATCACTCCATGATAGGCGTGGTTGTTTACTTAACATGTCATGCATCACAAGCGTTTTAAAATTCTGTCGACGTAAAATTGTCTTATTTTAGGTTGCATCAAACGTTGACTTACGTTTAGAGACCTGCAACATTCGCGTGACAGAGGATTTGGGCGGCTCTTAGCAGCGAGGTCTTAAGAGCCGATGGAGGACGAAATTGACTTGGAAAAGTTATACATTTATACTTGTTTTATTACCAGGCTACAGTTTTCCTGATATGTCCCGGATGTATCTGAACCAATAAGAAACAATTACCGATAGTACAGGCCAATCGCGTCGAATCAAGTCGAAATGACATCCTGAAAATAACGTGGATTTTGCAGGCTTATATATATTATATATATATATATATATATATATATATATATATATATATATATATATTTCATGTAACTTAGAAATTGTAGGAATTCATTTATAATTCATTGGAATGAGTTAGTTATGTCTCATGCAGAATATTAAACTTGTGCGCACGAAATTATGTGTTGTCACTTTGGCGAAATTTTATGTAAGACTTTGTTAAAACTCTTCTTGCACGAGGCGTAGCAGTGCGTCAGTACAGTAGTAAGCGACAATGAGTGGACTTATACTGAGGTGCGGTGACGTAATTGTCTGTGGCCCCGGGGGCGACTGGGAGAGGACGGCCAAGTGCTCTCAAATCAAATCCGTCTGTCTGAGGGAACACAGCTCTGCAATGGGCCGTAATGACGCGTAGCGAGGTCCACGAAAGGGGAGGAATGGAGTGAGGGAGCTGTTAGCTGACAAAGGGGTGGTTTGCCCTCCGATACGCTACATGCCAAATAAACGTAATCAGCCGTGGGGGCAGGACTCGCGTGTATTCTCGGCCCAGTAGGCTGTTCCCACCCCTCTCCCTTTTCTTCTTCCCTTGCAGCCTTCCGACGCTTTGCCGCCGCTTTATCACAGCTAGGAGGAGGCGAAAAATATCACAGCCAGGAGGCGGCAAAATATGCCCGTTCGGAAATGTATTTCACGATGTGTGCGAAATGAGCGAGTGGAAAGATTTGGGCGACTCTTTAAGTATGCACGTGTGTGTATATATATATATATATATATATATATATATATATATATATATATATATATATATATATATATATATATCCAGCCTGGGTGTATATATTATATATATACATATATATTATACATACATATTATATATATATGTGTATATATATATATATATATATATATATATATATATATATATATACACCCAGGGCTGGAGCTTCGTTTATATGAAAATTACTTTGCTCTTGGAGACAGAACTCACAATTTTATAGCTTTAATATTTCGCTGGACTTTACCGGAAACTAAGCAAAGAATTACGACTAGTTAACAAATTTTGGTCGTAGTAATACAAATGCAATATTTAAAAAAAAAATACTTTTTCAAATGATCACGATGGTTTGAGAAATCTGCGCAGGTCGACTGGGTAATAGATTTCGAAATCCAATCCACTTGTCACCGCTGTGATACAAGGAAACATTTAAGCAGGAACAAACTTTGCACTAAAATGAACTACCAAATACTCGAATGTACGAAATAAAAATTTCCATTCAAAAGTTTCATATCCATGCGGAAAAAATCATGATGATGTGATTCCCAAATTATTCGGTATTTTTGTAAAATTATTACTGACATGTCACGAAACCATGCTGTATACTCTTAATCTAGAAAATTAAGGTAATTTGCCTCTTTAACGCTTTGTGTTAATACGGGAAAATGGAAGTAATTGCACTCTAAAAAATTGAGGTAAAATTCCCATTATAAGGAAAGCTAATTGCCTCTACATGTCAGGTAAAATTACCTCTTAAATGTATAGCAAATTTACATAGTAAGTAACGTACTATTTCCTATTCGTACAGAAAAAGTACCTGACAAGTGGGAGAAAATCCCATACAAGTAAGATAATATTGACTACGTTGTATAATAAAATCATATTTAAAAATATTCAGATGTATTAGTACTATTAATTTTTTAATATCCTATATTTTCTGACGGTTAGTAACCGAAACCTCAACTCTATGTTCCTCGCCGTTTACTGGTGGATGGGCGAGAACCACGGTCCTCTGTCACGATAGGCCGATGCGTAGAGTTAGTGATTCTTCGGGGAAAAAATAAGAGTGAACGGTAGGCTTCAATACTATAAGCAACCAACAGCAGTTTGTCTGTTGCCATTAGCTGCCGTCTCCTTGAGAAAGCGTTTTCATATTTGACCGGGTCACTCAGAGTTCGGCAACATCGGCACGGCTCCTACGTGATTCGTGTGCAGACAGCTAACACGTGTCAAAAAGTAATTCAGCCAATCAAGATAGGTGAAGGACCCTGCAATGTTTTGAAATATAACTAGTTTCGAAATATTTTCGCGAAGTTTCACTGCGCCTACCTATGTGCTATCCATTACACCACGACTAGAACATTACTTTATAAGTGAATATTAGCGCGTTACATGATTGTTTATTCCAGCCGTCCTCCCACTTAGCTGTTTAGGCAATGGCGAAGAGATGCACGGGTCGTAAGGTAATTTCTCCATCCATTTATGGAATTTCCCGCTACAATGTACGAGAATTTTACTCCAGAGTGCGATAATTTCACCTTACACCTGTCACGTAATTTGCAGTGTAAATTGCAGTCTCACGTCAGTGCAGAACACTGGTTCTGGAAAGTGAATAATCTTCTTTACGGCCTGGGTTACTCTCCGCTGAAATCTGTGTTCAGTTTCTTACACTGACGACATAAACGACGCAAATATCTACGTGTCCAACAAAGTATTCGAAGCTGATGAAGCTTATACCATTGTTAACTTGAGAGCGTGTTCTGGAGTTACTCAGGACAGAACTTTGTCTTGTAATACAGCATTTCTTGATGTAGCTGTTATTTATTAATCCAAGCGTTTGGATTACAAAACTGTTAAAAATATGAGCGCCTTTGATCCGAATTACATTATAGAGTACAGAACCTTTAATTCACACTGCAAACATTTATTTTGGCAAACTTCCTAAAGTGTAATTGAAGTTTTTAACCTATACACTCTATGGCAATGATACCACACATTAGGTTGCAGATGTAGGAAGGTTTAGCAGCGCTACTATACTAAGTTGGGAAATTCCCTATGCATCTGACTGTTTCCTGAGAAAATGTAAGAACGCTGCAATAAATGTACAGGAGAAAATCTTACCATGTCTGCTTTCTCACTAGGCGTATTCGCTGGTATGGTACATTTTAAAATAATTTCTTAGAGTGTAGCTATAAATGTACAGGAGAAAATCTTACCATGTATGCTTTCTCACTAGGCGTATTCGCTGGTATGGTACATTTTAAAATAATTTCTTAGAGTGTAGCTATAAATGTACAGGAGAAAATCTTACCATGTCTGCTTTCTCACTAGGCGTATTCGCTGGTATGGTACATTTTAAAATAATTTCTTAGAGTGTAGCTATAAATGTACAGGAGAAAATCTTACCATGTCTGCTTTCTCACTAGGCGTATTCGCTGGTATGGTACATCTTAAAATAATTTCTTAGAGTGTAGCTATAAATGTACAGGAGAAAATCTTACCATGTCTGCTTTCTCACTAGGCGTATTCGCTGGTATGGTACATTTTAAAATAATTTCTTAGAGTGTAGCTATAAATGTACAGGAGAAAATCTTACCATGTCTGCTTTCTCACTAGGCGTATTCGCTGGTATGGTACATTTTAAAATAATTTCTTAGAGTGTAGCTATAAATGTACAGGAGAAAATCTTACCATGTCTGCTTTCTCACTAGGCGTATTCGCTGGTATGGTACATTTTAAAATAATTTCTTAGAGTGTAGCTATAAATATACAGGAGAAAATCTTACCATGTCTGCTTTCTCACTAGGCGTATTCGCTGGTATGGTACATTTTAAAATAATTTCTTAGAGTGTAGCTATAAATGTACAGGAGAAAATCTTACCATGTCTGCTTTCTCACTAGGCGTATTCGCTGGTATGGTACATTTTAAAATAATTTCTTAGAGTGTAGCTATAAATGTACAGGAGAAAATCTTACCATGTATGCTTTCTCACTAGGCGTATTCGCTGGTATGGTACATTTTAAAATATTTTCTTAGAGTGTAGCTATAAATGTACAGGAGAAAATCTTACCATGTCTGCTTTCTCACTAGGCGTATTCGCTGGTATGGTACATTTTAAAATAATTTCTTAGAGTGTAGCTATAAATGTACAGGAGAAAATCTTACCATGTCTGCTTTCTCACTAGGCGCATTCACTGGTATGGTACATTTTAAAATAATTTCTTAGAGTGTAGCTATAAATGTACAGGAGAAAATCTTACCATGTCTGCTTTCTCACTAGGCGTATTCACTGGTATGGTACATTTTAAAATAATTTCTTAGAGTGTAGCTATAAATGTACAGGAGAAAATCTTACCATGTCTGCTTTCTCACTAGGCGTATTCGCTGGTATGGTACATTTTAAAATAATTTCTTAGCTTGTACGAGAAATGATATGCTGTTGTTCAATCAACTCCTTGTTCAGTTCTGATCGGAACTTCACCGCTCGTGTGTTAGAAAATGCAAGCAACTCTAGTGATCTTCGATTCCGTAATCAAGTAGCGGAAGTTACGAACCTGCTGTGGACGACTCTTCGCAAAAAAATTCTGCAGGCGTTTGTTTGTTTGTTTTTAAGGCCACGCTGTCGGCCTGAAATTACGCGGCGTGAGAGTTCACGTCGGTGGTTCGTGTGTGTACAGACGTCGGGCGATGTGGACTCACTCGAACTGCAAAGTTTATTCCGAAAACACGCATCAGTCGAGGATTAGTGTGTGCGCGTGTTCATTACTGTCGTGGCGCACGATGTGGCAAAGTCTGTACACGCGCGTTATCTCACGCAACGTATTCCTTCGTCCCTGTTTGGGGCGCAACAATGGATTGGGTGGTATACGCTGTTCACGGTAAAGTGAGCACTATTGAGGCCCTAATAACTTTTCCCTTTCAACCATTTTTCATCTTTTAACCACCTTTTGAATAAGTATCGCCATATTAGTAATATTCACAGTGTGTGTATTCCACAACACTCAGAAGTTAACGTTTAAGGTTAAAATTAAGTATATTTATAGGCTATGCACGCTAAATTGAGCACTTATGAAAGTCCTCTCATTCGGAATAATAGTCAAAAAATTATTTTATTTTAGCCTTAGACGTTAACTTCCGAGTGGTGTAGAATATATACTTGGAATTTATTGCTTACATGAATATATTGATTCAAAAACGTGATTAAAGGATAAAAACATGGCTGAAAGTAAAAAGTAACTAGGGCCTCAAAAGTGCTCACTTTACCGTGAACAGCCTATATTGACTATTCTTCAAATGAGAGGGCTTTCAAAAACTATTCACTTTGCCGTGAATAGCCTATAACGGCACTCCATTCATTTGTACCGCCTTCGCAAGCTTTTCCAAATAGCAAGATTTTTTCAACTTTCTTGAGACACTTTTCACATACCATGCCCCGTGTGCATTATCTTTTGAATATACGAGAATCCATCTTTCTTACCTAAAAGAACTAAATGGAGTAGTTAATCGATGTGAATGCATTTATTTGTGTTACGCGATTTTCAAACTTAACGTTGCTGACGTTGAGATGCAGCACGAAAATAAGGTCCCAAATAAATATCACGCATGGTCAGAAAATAATTTAAATTAATTTTTTTTCCCCGATAGAAATATCTTAATTCATGAAAAGGTTTACGGGCCTAGAATTTCACTTTACGTGGAAATAACGTGAAAATTATCACACACGACAGTATATTAATACTAAGGTAAATTATTTCGTTCCTTCATTTTCCGATGTGAGGGTCCTTTTTTTTATACCATCCAGTAATTGTAGCCTGAGGTGTTGGACTGTGGTAAAGACAACATTAGGCGATATCAGTGTGAATTGCTAGAACCAAAATGCTATAAACCAGTTTTAAAAATATAAATAACTAGTTGTTATTCTTTGTCACAAAACTGCTATGTGTTCAGAAGGTTGCCACACATATGGAACGCCTTACTAACTTTGGAGAAGCCAGAATAGTTCTATATTTATAGATGAAAAGGTGCATTTACATGGAAAACGATTACTTATGTAGGAAATTTAAACCGGCTATGCAGTTTCATCCTGCTGGATTACTGTGTAGCCATAAATTCTCAGTTACGGACAATGTAAGGCGGTTTTCAAACTCTTGAGATTAAAAAATTACTTTGCGTAACGATATAAATAACCTTTCAAGTAAAGAATTGTGCCATGTCGTAACACTAATCAAATTCACAGAACACATTCTGATAGTTTTATTTTAATAAATTCTTATTTGCAGTACTTCCTTCGCCAGGAACTGCTGTTTGTTCCACGCTGAGAAATAAAGAAAAATGCTCTTACATCGAGTCCATAAATCTTGAAGTGTCTAGAAATTATTATTCTGGAATTATACAGCAGCTCATCCCGGACTTGCAGGTTTATGAATATGTTTTGATAATATCTACATATCAAATACTTTAACACGCACGAAAAATTTGGTATGTGTGTAAGGAGTATCACTATAATGTTTCAAGATACTTACTGTAACTTTCGTAAGAAATAATATGATTAACTACAAAAGAGAGACGCCAAGGCATTTCTACTTATCATGCAAGATGAACATAGTACTTAAGACAAGTGTCTGGGGCTGCGGTACAAATTAATAATGGCCACATACAGTTAAGCAATAAATAAGAAAAATTATGACATACACCAAGTATTTGGAATTCGTCGAGTTCTTTATCGTGCATAAATTCACTTAACACGCTACCAAGGGCCTCTTTAAAATACCGTACATTTCTGGAAGATATGACTTGATGAATTCTATTTCATTTATCAATTTTCATCTCTAAACACACAACGTCAAAATTAGGGGAAGTGACATCCTAATTCAGCTATCTAAATGAAGTAGAGGGATGAAGCTTACTCCGTAGACTTTGTTCCAGAAAGTAATTCCGTACACTAGTAAATAATTAAGTTCTCGAAAATGTGATATATGTTTTAAATTACTTAATAACCCAATAATATAACAGAATTTAAATATGAAATGTACTTACGACATAGCTTACTAAGCAGGAAATTAATCCTGCGTGCAAACGAAAAAATTTTCAATATTATTACCGGAAGTAATTTTAATTTTTACCATAAAACTTTTTAAATGTATTTTTGTAAATTAATCTTAATATGAAAAGAACGGAATAAAATATAGCGGTCTAAGTGTTTGCTATACACTAAACTATGCCATTTGCAGTTTAGTCGGTAAATAAATGTAATACATTAAATGACAAGTACAGGCAGCAAACATTCAAATGAACTTTGGAAAGCACAGAATTCCCAGAAATGGCAACTAACATGACGTAGGGCATTGTTTATTAAATTAGTCTTACGACATAGAAGAAATGTCAGCATCGGATTACTGTATAAGTAAGAAAATGCATTTACGAAAAGTAATATTGCTCGTCAAACGAATTGCGTAATCTTACAAGAAAAGCGTTAATCATTTTTACAAACAAGAAAAGAATTTCATGAATTAGGAAATAAATTATATCACGACATAAACTTGACTAATGGAGGCTGTGTGAACAAAGACATTCAACGGACAGAGTCAATCAAAACACTCGGCGATCAAGAAGATTAATATTTCAGGCCGCAGCGTCACGCACATTGTGAAGCCAGGACTTACGTACATTCGTAGGCTTCAAAATCCGGTTGTCAGTGCGACCAAGTGACTGAAGTCCATCGCTTTCTGAAGCTGCGCGCGTATGGCGAAAGGACTGACTAATAACACAGCGTTTCGTTGATATAGAGCTGAGAAATTCGCGAGTTCATTGACCCGCTGGCTAGACTCTACTGTTCTAAAATGACGATACCAAGAGCACATTGGTTGTCTGCTGTTACAGTGGAAAGCAACAATTGGACACCGTTTTCCAGGAAGTGTCAAATACCGCGTGGACCAATGGCTTAAGTTATATAAACGCGCGTGTTTTGAATTCCAGCTTGTCCCAAAATGAATCCGTGAATTCTTCAGGTCTCTATTTATTGATAGTACAACCGTTTTTTATGTGAATGATGTAATAAGAATAAAAATTTTATATAATAAAATACATGATATGACATACAATATAATATATTATGTATAATTATTAGGGGTAGTGAAATCGCGTGAAAAGATTTTAAGACTTATTATGTTTCAAAACACTGTAGGGTTGTTTACCAGTCTTGATTGGCTGAATTACTTTGTGACACGTGTTAACTGTCTGCACACGAATCACGTAGGAGCCGTGCCGATGTTGCCGAATTCTGAGTGGCCCGTTCAAATGTGAACACGCCTTCTCGAACAGACACCTACCAATGGCAGCAAACAAATTGCTGTTGGGTGCTTATAGTATTGCAGTCTACCGTGTGCTCATATTTTTTTCGCGAAAAACCACTTGCTCTAATAATTATATATTTGTATATTATATATATTGAATTAATATATAATATAATGTAATGTAAAATAATACGCAGAGATTGTAAACTTCCCGCAATGTAGGCCTACTGTCGTATTGAGGTTTCCTTTTTTGGCGTACATTTACACTACGCATACACTACGAGATTGAATTTTATTCGAATTTTTATGCGGCCACATTCCGCTCATGTCTTGCTCTAGTACGCCTGGAGTTATTAAAAAATTATTCCCTTTTACGCTCGAGTGACGTCAGCGCTTGGCCAAATTGTTTCTGCTTGCAGATGAGAAGTTATAAGACTGCCTACCTCGGGCGACCGCGCACATTAAGCGGTTCGTTATGAAATGATAAAAATGAGTGCAGTCACTAATGACAATCTAGTAAAAAAAAAAATGGAAATAACAATTTTCTTACAACTTCGTATATTTACAGGCCCGAAAGCTCACGTTTTATAGAGCTAAAACCTGCACAGTAAAACAGTAAATTCTACTAAAAAAATCTTTGTAATTTTACAAACCTTTATAAAAATACAATGATATCCTTTGTAAAATATTTTTCTTGTAGTGTTACAAAGGCCGTATTTGTAATACATATAGAACGATGTTTGTACTGACCTGGAATAACATTAAAACGCAAAGACAAAACGACATATTACTCCATTATGTGATAAGTGTTTTAACTGGAAACACGTAAAAATGTTTATGAATGACGTGCTCTTAAATAATAATCACTAATTTTGGGCGGGTGTGTGGGGATATTTTCGTACAACGTTTTTTAGAGTGTAGAAAACCAATTGCCTTTTGTATCACTTTCCTAGCATAGTTAGGCTTCTTGTTGTAACCAGCTGAATATACTGTGCTGATATTTGGAAGATATCTAACGCTTATATATGCTGTGCCGACTCATGTTCATAAAATAATATAAATTCCGCTATTATTAAACTAGAACTGTGCAGACATGCAGCCAACCTAGAGACGTTTAATGTTATTACAAAGTGCAGCGGTTTAGTATATATTAAACCTCACTCCTTCCCAAGGCGTGAGGTTTAGTATATATTAAACCTAACTCCTTCCCAAGTCGTGAGGTTTAGTATATATTAAACCTCACTCCTTCCCAAGGCGTGAGGTTTAGTATATATTAAACCTAACTCCTTCCCAAGGCGTGAGGTTTAGTATATATTAAACCTAACTTCTTCCCAAGGCGTGAGGTTTAGTATATATTAAACCTAACTCCTTCCCAAGGCGTGAGGTTTAGTATATATTAAACCTAACTCCTTCCCAAGGCGTGAGGTTTAGTATATATTAAACCTAACTCCTTCCCAAGGCGTGAGGTTTAGTATATATTAAACCTAACTCCTTCCCAAGGCGTGAGGTTTAGTATATATTAAACCTCACTCCTTCCCAAGGCGTGAGGTTTAGTATATATTAAACCTCACTCCTTCCCAAGGCGTGAAATCACATTCATTTTGTTGGCCAGTACCATCGTATTGAATTGTTCTTTGTAAGCAGGGTTGGATGTGTTCTTAATCGCGTTGAGATGTGAAGCAAAGTATGATGGTTCGCATCTATGGGCTCACAATAATACCACTTTGTTTTTAGTAAATTATATTCCGAAATAATTTTTTCTCTCTTATTACTTACTTATTTATTTAAGTGGTTTTCAAAAACAAAAATAATATGCTTATTTACACTTTTATGAGGTAAGTTGAAATACAAACCCATAATTATTAATATTACCAATACATGTTATGCGGAGTATACATAGTCTACAAGAAAACTTTCATAGTTCTATAGTTCTATAATACTTTTTTTTTTGCTCCCACAAATTTTTCTGATAGAAGTACAAAAACAATTTTTCAATGACTGTTCTCCATTTCTGGGAACTCCACATGTTCCGATGATTGTTGAAGGCTTTTTTTAAATATAATATCTGGTTTGAAAAATGCATTATTTTATAGACATTATATTTTTCTAAGTATGGTGGTGGTTGCAATAAAAATTTGAAAAAAATTTCTTAAGTTAGGAAGAGGAGTATTTTTTATTTTGTTAATACAACATGCTGAATTAACAATTTTCAGTTGAATATCCTCTTAATTATACAAAAAGAACCTTAACGAATTAAGAACTCTCAATGTGCTTTCTGTTGAAACGCGCGGAAAATTTTTCATCTAGTTTCAGCGGTTCCGCGTCTAAGAAAAGTGTACTATTTTTTTTTTTTTGTGTGTTCCGAGGATATTTTTCGCGTTGACCCACTATTTTATTATTTTGTTTACTTTATATACTCTACCGCTTTTATCGTTGTGCGTTCGTCAAGCGGCGGCGTAAAGGAAAGCTAACGAAAGACTAAAACTATTTTCTGTATTTATGGCATATTTTGCTATCTGTGGTGAGTTAGCAAGCAATAGCGAGATTACAAATAGATGGTACTAATTTTAAGGACTCAATAACAGAACCACGTAAATGTTATATTTATGTCGTGGGCGAAAAATATTTAAAAAAAATTACTTTGTTATAATGTTGTGATGGAGTGTTAGGCCACAACCCAAAATAACGTTTTCAGTTACGGGAACATGAAAGGCATTTCTTCTAACGCTATTGTACGGTTTACGGCACCTTACAGTTACGGGAACATGAAAGGCATTTCTTCTAACGCTATTGTACGGTTTACGGCACCTTACAGTTACGGGAACATGAAAGGCATTTCTTCTAACGCTATTGTACGGTTTACGGCACCTTACAGTTACGGGAACATGAAAGGCATTTCTTCTAACGCTATTGTACGGTTTACGGCACCTTACAGTTACGGGAACATGAAAGGCATTTCTTCTAACGCTATTGTACGGTTTACGGCACCTTACAGTTTTTATATTTCATGAAAAAAATTAGTATCAAAACAGTTGTTAAATTAATATTAATTTCATGCGAATAAAGTTCAGAATTTGGAATTTTTTCTATAAGTTATTTGTCTGGCCGAAATTTTAAAGAAAAATTTACCCCCAGAATTTTTAATTAAAAATTGATTCAAGAATTTTCACACTGATTTTGTAATATGAGCAAATTTCTATTTAATATCATGACACATAAATCAAATTCTCAAAACATAGTAAAACTATTTAAACTCCCGTACATAATCGGCACAGTGTTAAAGGAAAATCGTAATGCATTGCAAAAAGAATGAATGTAATAATTAGGGACAGGTGTATTCTGCAAAAATATTTCGAGGCCAGTTGTACTCGAAAACGCTTTTGTTCAAATGCACCTGTATGGTTGGATGATTTCAAATGTCACATGCCTCAAGTTTCTATCCGCGAATCATGGACGTTCAGTATCGGAGTACTTTATAACGATCGGCCCAGTCAAATAAGAACACGTTTTCTCACATACGCAAGCCGCCAATAACCAAAGGAGTTGTAGGGGGGACGTAGGATATTGAAGTCTAGCATGGCCATAAATAATTTAGCGAAATACACGTGTCCCTAGTCATAGTGAATATATACCCGGGAATTTCGTTAATTATTTTGAGGACAAGCCGGGCTTCGAACTATATACATTCGACTTCTTTACTCTGTTTAGAGCGAAATTTGTAAGCGAAGGCCTGGACGAATTACAGCCAACAACGAACTTATAAGAAAACAACTACAGGATTCGGTGCTTCGCGGTCTGGATACAAAGCGGAGCGACAGCCAATGAGCAGCTAGCTGAAGATCGAGTACGCGAAGGATCGTGAAGTCTAGCGTGTTGCCAGATGAATGCGCAACATTTTCGAGTCTCTAATAATTAGTTATTAGAAAATAATCTATGTTTCTTAATATAATTTTTCCTTGTGACCGAATTGTTATAAAGTAATCTTTTAAAACGCCTGTATAAATTATAACATTACAATTATGTCCGGTTTTAAAGTGCTTACTATTTTTTATTAAGTGTAAACAGTTCGAGCGATATATAGACTGAAAATAAACTCGTGTTGTTTTATATTTCCATTTTGTTCAGCGTGTGACTAAAACTGAGTTAAACGTTCTCTGTTATAATTCTAAATACATTTTTTTACTCTTATTATATTGCTAACCCTATTACTACTCAATGGTTTTATTGTTAACCACACAATTTGTTTAATAAAATATTTTAATATTGAGTATATACAGAGCTGAGGAACTTTTGTGCAGTGAGGCGATAAATTTATGAAGTAAATTATGATAAAAAGTTACAACTAAAATATCGAAGTACTGAAAAGTAATTCCTCTAGTGTAAAAAAAAAACTTATCCCTTACCACGCACTGTCTGTATGAATAGTTAGGGAAGAATATTATTTTTTAAAAAATATTGTGTATATGCCAATTTAGTAGTTTTAAAGTTATAAGATTTTCATGTTTCTTGATGGTATACCTGCTAATTTTATACTTATAATAACGTTATTTACAGCCTACTTTAACCAATATTGTATGTTTTAACACTTTTTTTTATTTTCAAAGGTGTTCTGAGCTAAAGGAGACATACAGATATAAGTTTCTTACTGAGTAACGAAGTTCAGTTAAGTTACTTTAAAATTAACGCCCCGTTAGATTTTATCCGAAAGGAAAGAAAAGTAGTTGATGCTACCATTCTATATAAAGTAAATAAACTGAATTTATTTTTCAAATGTAATTTACCCAACACTGCTTAATGTCGAATTAAAATTATTAGGTAAACATTTGGGAATACTAAAATTTATGTATTTTACTTTGATTTTTTTTAAATGTATGTAAGTGCCTGAAATAGAGAAATTGTAAGCCATTTAATTTTATAACAATTTCGATGTTTCGCTTGACCGACGTATGAATAAAGTTATCAATAGGGGTGGTGAAATTTCGCGAAAAGTTTTCAAGACTAGTTATATTGCAAGACACTGTAGGGTCGTTTACCTGTCTTGATTGGCTGAATGACTTTATGACACGTGATAACTGTCTGCACACGAATCATGTAGGAGCCGTGCCGATGTTGCCGAACTCTGAGTGGCCCGTTCAAATATGAACACGCCTTCTCAAGGAGACAGCAACCAATGGCAATATACAAACTGCTCTTGGTTGCTTATAGTATTGAAGTCTACCGTCTACTCATATTTTTTTCGCGAAAAATGACAAGCTCTAGTTACCAAGTAAGTGACAATGGTAATTTCACATATGGAGTAAGCATACACTATGGGTAGGGACACCTGAATTTCTCGAAAAGATTTCCGCACATGCTAGATTTCAGTACCATACGGGCGTGCCAGCAGTTTTATTTTGCTTATTGGTGGGGTGTCTCTGTTAGAAGACATTTTTATACATTTCTGGCTGGCCAATCAGAATTAGGTTACTGTGGTAATGCACGTCTGTGATTCGCGGACAGATCACATAAGATGCGCAACAACTAGATCATCCAATTACGAACGTGTATCTGAGGTAAAAGCGTTATGAAGTATAACTCGTCGTGGAATCTTTTCGCGAAATGCGAGGGCCCCTAACTATGGGCTTACAAGTCAATCTCAAGGCCAGGCTTCACCATGTATGGAAGTATAGGGAATCAAAGGCTAAATCCGAACAAATATCTCTCAGTCGTTTTTTGTGATAGTACTTTCAACTAAGGTTTTTATTGTTTAAGTTTGAACGCATCTATATTTGTAAACCTTTCAAATTTTAATTTTTAAATGTTAAATGCATTTTTTAATTATTTATAAAATTACACAATTGTATAAATAATGAAAACGTACATCTGAAATTAAAAAAAAAAAATTTAATGTTTAAAAATCTAGAAGAGTTCAATCTCTAACAAAAAATCTTTAGTTGAAAATACTACCACAAAAAACGACTGAGAGATATTTGTCCGCATTTAGCCTTTGATTCGCTATACTTTCATACATGGTGAAGCCTGGCCTTAAGCAAGGCTTTGCAAAATGCTCAGTTCGCCGTGAACAGCATATAGTAATTGCTCAGTCGACGTCATCTTACTGGTCAGTGAAGCCATTTTACTAGCTGAATGCGCCATTTTGCTGGAGTTGGCGGTGCTGTTCCTCCTCTGTTATCTTCCGTATTCTGTGTCCCGGGAGGCGAGCACGTAGCCGGTCTAGGTCCCAGCTACGACGTAAACACAGCCGTAAAGAGAAACACGACGGCGTAATAAATCACGTATTCAATATACCGCGCTTGGCCAGCTCGCCGTATGCCGTGGGGGTAGCCGAGAGGGGGGGGAGGAGGGGAGCTACCCCTACCACACGTACATGCAAGTTAGCTCGTTTCTGTAGCTAGCGTGGTTGTGTCGCGAAGTTCGTTACCCGCAGCCAAGAGCAGGCAAGTACCTGCCTCACGAGACGAACTCCACATATTGGATTTATTAATTTACTTACTTCCTCATGTCGGCCCCGAGCAAGCCCGCCCTCCGGCAGACGGGTGCAAGTCAATCAGTTACTACGAAATTATTAACGCAAAAGCAGTTTACACGTTCTTCAGACCATGTCATAGGCTGTTCACCGTCAAGTGAACACCTTTGAAAGCCCTCTCATTTAGCCTAATCGTAAATATATTTAATTTCAGCGTTAGACGTTAACTTACAATTGCCGTTGGATACACAACCTGTGTTTGTTACTTACATGACAATAGTTATTTTAAAAGGTGGTTAAATGTTGAAAAATGGCTCACAGGGAAAAGTAACTAGGACTTCAAATGTACTCACTTTACCACGAACGGCCTATATATATATATATATATATATATATATATATATATATATATATATATATATATATATATATATATATATATATATATTCTTTAAAATTTAAAACAATATCTCATTTATATAAAATAATAATTTTATGTGCCGTTTTCCTACCACTCGTCCCTGAAATGTATTTACTAAAATTGTATAAATTTCAAATTATTCTGTTCTTCACACAAAAACGAATATATCGTCATCGAAGCAATGCACACAAAGTGTCTAACACATCCAGCTTTGCTGAAATAAAAAACTTTAAGCTATGCTAGCGTGTTGTTTCTCTGTTAGCTCCTGGCCAACTATAGTGTATATTTATTTCAGCAGGTGGCTGGAACTACGTTCGAATGCACCAGCGCTGCGTTTATTTGTGGCCAACTGGTAGATATAATCCCTCCACGGTTACTTCAAACATTTTCTGAATTCCTGCTGAAGTTCTACTTCCAGTATATTCCTCCGCACCATACAAACACAGCTAATTTAAGTCTAGAAGCTACCAACACATATGTTTATTCCACTGTTTTTCTTCGCATTTATTTTAAGCGAATCATTGTGATTTATAAATAAAATACAGACAAAACTTCAATTTAACAAATAAATAATATATTTTCATGTTACAAGATATATAAAACGTATGCGATGCGTTGCATATTTAGGAAGTGTGAAGAAACCGCAAATATACATATCATCTAGAGTGATTTTTTTCGTGTATTTGTTTTTTGTAATCTTTTGTACCCTGAGTTAAGGTGAATAAATTAAAAAAAAAAAACGGTTATCCAAATATCACAGCTCCTGCTGATTGGACAAGCCCTTTCACGTACGTTCACGCTGTATTGTCAGGTAAAATACTGAACGATAGTAAAATGTCAACTCTGATACTGCCGCGTCCACTGCAATGGACAGGTTTCAACAGAAGGAGATATACTGCCAGTGCTGTACACAGCTAACTTTGTTGCCCAGTTGTTCACTTTATTATCTGTGCGCGCAGTGCGATCTATGGAAATATCTGCAGCTCTAGTTTGTAAGTGTAAATGCCAGATGAAAATGTGAAAGTGTTAAGAAAATAAAATAAAATAAAAAATAAAAAAAAAAGGTTCCCAATTTGCTAATTCTTACATATTCGTGAAATAAAAGAATTCAGGGGGGAAAAAAAAAGTATTTCAGTATTCAGAAATGTTCACCTAGAACTTTCAGTTCAATGTTAAAATGTGGAACTACTTCCCCTTCCATGGCTACCAACTTTACCGGAGCGTTCGAGTAAGTGTGCCGGTAAAATACATGCACGTAGGGGCAGTGACATTTTTAAGAGGTTGGTTTCTTCTCAGATAGTCGTGATCAGCCTATAAGTTAGTGGCTTATAGAATGCTACTGTGCTAAAGTGGTCTAAAACTGCAGGCATAATTTGTTGATGATTGGCTCGGGAAATAAGGGAAGTAAAACTAAAAAAAAAATATTAAATAGGCAAGAAACTCAAAATAAGAGAATTTAAATATTGTAATTTAAAAAAAATTAAAACAATAAAGATAAACTTTTCTTCGTTATATTGCACTTTTATATTTTCTGGGATGCCATAATCCTGATTCCAAAATTACTTACTGGTATTAAAACCCAGTTCCTATGACTAAGTTAAATTTTTGAACCAAGTATTTAACGATTTCACGTCAAGCAAGCATAAAGTTGTTTTCCATAGCAAGAGTCATTAAATAAGAATATATTTTTAAAAATATTTTGTTAGGTAGTCTTATAGATCTGTGTAGTAATGGAGAGTAATTTTCGTATAAATTTGAAACTTTGAAACCATTAAACGTGTGGTAAATTTAGTTTCCTAGGTTATATCCTCGCTTGATGGCGGAGTCTTACGAAACTACATAGTATTATACACGAAATATATATATATATACATAATTAGTTTTATAATTCATAGCCGTCAGCAAACCTGACTGCTTCGTATGAAAAAAAAAATCTGGGCTCGCGTGTATTCGTTACGCGAGAAGAGTAAAGGGCCTCGTTGCTGGAAATTGGTTATTAACCTACGAAAAGCCCTTTATTTAGCAGGAGCCTACAAAGACAATAGCTTATTATACTCCAGTCGAGTGACAGAAGATCCTCGGCATAGGCTAGTAATTCAGTTGTACCGCCTGACAGGGTCGCCAAAAACTTAATATAAAATTTCTTAATACAAGCTGTAAAGTTTGCCTACCGACAATAAAATACTCGCACAAAAAATATAGGCGCTAGAAATATTAGCATATGTTTCCATTAAAATATAAATCGGCAGAGTGATACTTCTGTCCACGATAGATGGCGTAAAACATTTTACTTGCTGATAAAACCATACTAGAGGCTGTTCACGGTAAAATGAGCAGTTTTGAAAGCCCTGCTTAAGATCTACTTGTATGCACGTTGTGTATTCTTCTGCCTTATGTAAAATTAATACTGCCATGGGCCTCATCACTTTATTCATGCGTCGGCAAAGTGAAACTATCAAATTAGTAGCAAAATAAATACTATATAAATTTTCTCATTTTTACACTTCGATGCATTAAAAAAGCAGAATGCGAAAGAAATAATTCAAGTTATCAATGATTGTTACCTAACACTTTTTATTCCACGTTAAGATATTGAATTACTTTCCCTCCATCGTTACCAACTTTACTAGGCGAATGTCACTCAGTGCGCCAGTTGAAATATGCGCAGGCAGGGACAGTTACTATTTTATAAGGTTGATTTCAAAAGTGCTCACTTTATCGTGGACAGCCTTTATTTGCAAACACTTGAAGTTTGCTGAAAATTTGACATTACCCCTTCCAGTCCTCGTGCTGATGGCCGAAAACATGTTGCAGGTTGAAGATATTTATAGTCGTCACTGTGCCAGGAATCTTGAGTGTGTTCCATTTGGTAAATCTCATTGGTTGGAATTTCTGCACGTCTTGTTTGTAAATGGTCAATGCTGACTTCAACGAACACGCAGAACGTTCTTTATTGGCCGCGAGAAGCTCGGGGCATGAACGGGGTAAACTTTGCATGCGAATGTGATCAATAAAACTATATTTAGCAACTATGGCCTGAAGCAAAAAATGTTTAACACTTTGAGGTCGGCACTTTTTTTATCAGCTGTAAAGTCAGGCTAGACGTTAGTCACCTATATCCAAACCACTTCAGGGACACCATGTTCTATTGGTCCCTATTGCCACTTAACACCATTCTACTGGCCAAAACGACACCAGTCTTTCCGTATTGGCTGGCTGCCAACCAATGGAGTGCCGAGTTTACCGTTTTCCAATCAAATGGTCTTTCGTATGTAACAGGATGTACATTCCATCGTGTTTGTTTCCGTAACTATACAAAAATTTGTCGTTCATTTACGGAGTTTGTTGTTGTTGTTCCTATTTTAAATCCTTATGAGATAGTTAAATAATGTAAGTTCACCTGGACCAGCTTTGTTTCTTACGTGGAATGAAATATCCAAACACGTTTTGCCCGAACCACACTCGAGTATAGTCCTCAAAGTGTTAAGGTTGAAGTAAAGCAACTGCATATGGAGCACTTCATCTGGCTGTAAAATATGAAGTACTCATAAAAATTTAGCACACACGCCATAAAATTGTCAGAAAGGGTGATTTCTGCTGTATATGAAAGAAGAATGTATATATTTTGCTGCATTATAAAATATTTCACTAAAATATACTTTTGAAATGTAAAAAAATTAATCGATAGCTAGAGTCCACATTTTAAACAATATTTAAGCGCATTTCTGTTTTGGACGCTTCGTAAAGCAGAATTTACAAGAAAATTTTATTGAAGAAAGTTCGTCATAATATTTACTATGATCATGTGCAACAAAATCATAGTAATAATGTATCATATCAATTTTATAACCAACTTTATTTACGTCCGTTTCCACCATAAACGTTTGTGACAAATGGACGCATATAAAATCAGTTATAAAATTATTTCCTACATTATTATTACAATTTTCTTACACACAGGTGTAGTAAACATTATAATGATATTCCACGACAAATATTTTCTTGCAAATTCTTCTTCCTGAATAATCCAGAATAGAAATGCGGTAAAATTTTGTGAAAAAATGCGAACTCTACCGATCGATTATGTTTTTACTTTTAAAAGGTATATTTTAGTAAAGTATCAAATAATGTTGCAAAATATTTTTTAAAAAAACCTCTCATACACAGCATAATTCGCACTTTTCTGACAATTTTTATGGCGCTGTACTAGTTTTTTTATGAGTTCTTCACTTTGTATAGTCGGGTGCAGTGTTCCATAGGTAAAGGCTGTTCACGATAAAGTGAGCACTTTTGAAATCAACCTTAGTAAAAAGTCACTGCTTCTACCTGCATGTATTTAAAAGGGCGCACTGAGTGACTTGCGTCTAATAAAGTTGGTACCGATGGAGGGAAAGTAGAGTTCAATATCTTAACGTGGAACAAAAGTGTTAGGTAACCTTTCGTGATAACTTCAGTTATTTATTTCGGTCTCGGTTTTTTAATGCGTCAAAGTGTAAAAATGAAATTATTTATTTATTTAATAATTTCGCAGTTTCACTTGACCGACGCATGAATAAATTAATGAGGTATATGGCAAGGTTAATTTTACATAAGGGGGAAGAATAGGTACACAACGTGTATATTAGTAGATTTTAAGTAGGTCTTTTAAAAGTGCTCAGTTTACCATGAACAACCTATATAAAGATTTACATACATGTATTAATAATTCATTCAGCTGCCCAAATTAAATTACCCATATGTATAGATGTGTAAAAATTCGCGATTTCATTGACCTATTGGTAGGACCGTCTGTTTCTCGTGGAAATATTTCTGGACTTCTTGTAACCTATATCCCCAGAACTCAACCAGTGAAAAAAATTACTGACGAATCAGTGGGAAATGACACGGAATCAATCAGTGAAGGAAATATGGCATTGTGAATTCATTTCGGGACAAGATAGACGTCAAACACATATACAGTGAAGTCGCCTTCGTAATTGGATCACAGTTTGTTAGACCCGCCCTGCACGCCTCTGAGCCAATAGCAGACTTGCAAGGAAATACCTTGCGAATCCCATAACTACCAGGTGTGGGGCAACAGCCAATGAACGCACAGCTGAGGCTCCAGTATGCAGAGGACTGAGGAGTCTAGTCTACAGGTCGTTGAACTCGCGAAATTGGTTAGACCCGCCCTGCACGCCTCTGAGCCAATCGCAGACTTGCAAGGAAATACCTTGCGAATCCCATAACTACCAGATGTGGGGCAACAGCCAATGAACACACAGCTGAGGCTCCAGTATGCAGAGGACTGAGGAGTCTAGCCTACAGGTCGTTGAACTCGCGAAATTTGTTAGACCCGCCCTGCACGCCTCTGAGCCAATAGCAGACTTGCAAGTAAATACCTTGCGAATCCCATAACTACCAGATGTGGTGCAACAGCCAATGAACACACAGCTGAGGCTCCAGTATGCAGAGGACTGAGTAGTCTAGCCTACAGGTCGTTGAACTAACGAAATTTCCCTCTCCCTATTAGTTACAAACCAAATCATTAAGATTACTGAACAAACAAAATAATAATCCTTACTTTGGTAAACATCCTGAAGTACCACCACAAAAATATTTCAAAAGAGGAGGGGAAAAAATAGTTTACAGACCATACTAGAGACCCAGAAATTTCTCAGATCCATTCGGCAACAAACTAAACTCCACAGTCTTCTGTACAATCGAGCCTCAATTACTAGTTCATTGGCTGATGTTCCAGTTTTGCCCCAGTCCAAGCACGGGACTCGGAAGTACTTTTCTTGCTGATTATTTATTGGCTCAAATTAGTCCAGGGCGTGGCTAACAAAATACGATACAGTTGCAAAGAAAGTAAAATAAATTTACATGCGTTTAAAGTCCAACTTGTACTCAAATGAAATCGCAACTTTTCCGTATCTCTGACTATAATGTTCTTCGGCACCTTAAGACCATGAGGATAACACATATAATATAATAATTTATATCGTATAATAACTGTGTGTTGTGTTAATGAAGTGAAAAAACCAAATGACAGCGATAAGAAAGGGAAAGTACGTAGGTAAATAATAACTAAGAAAGAATATAAAAAGAGGGAAAGGGATAAGCTACGAGAAGAAATTAAACGTGAGTGAAGAGATTTGGACGGCTCTTAAACATCGAGGTCTTGCGAGCCGATGAGAGTGACTGAGAAGTGTATGGAGCAGTGCCAGAATGAAGTGGCGGGAGAAAAAGGGAGATCCCCGAGAAAACCCGCCGACAAACGGCATCGCCCGGCACGATTCCCTCATGCAAAAATCTGGAGTTACCAGGCCGTGGATTGAACCCGGGTCGCCTTGGGGGGGGGAGGCGAGCAAGCTAACCGCTCAGCCACAGTACTCTCAGCAGATGAGGAAGGTGAGCCAGGCCACCTTGCAAAAAGTAACAGTGACCAGGTAAAAGAGAAAATTGCAATATATCCGTAAAAAGAAACAGGCAGGGGGAGAGCAATGAATTAAGAACGAAAGAATAGTAATTAGAAACCCGGGAGAAATTTATCATGCCTCACTAGCTGAATTGAACAACAAACTGTTAAAATAAATAGTTAAAAACATGAAATCGGTAGAAATAGTTTTCTAATCCCAGATGACGGTCCGGAACGGGGGCAACCCTTGACCTCACTTCTCCCTCATCGGCCTTCAATACATTGGTGTCAACAGACGCCTAAACCTCTCAACTCAATAACACATCTTTTAACTAACATAACCATTACTACATCAATATTATATAAATATGTGTATATATATAACGAATATATACTTTTTCGTTGTTTATTGAATAACAACATTTAGAGATCATTAAAATATCAGCGTTTCTGCAATAACCACAAAAATTAAAAATTCCTCTTTTTCTGTTATAAATAGTTATATAATAACCTTGTTCAATAAAATATAAAATCCTAGTTTAACTTAAACAAATTTTAAAAGTTTGTTAAATGTAATTTTTTTACACTTTACACATTTTAATATAACGGAACTGTCGAAAACATACATTTTTTTGTTTTAAAACAATTATATCGACATATTAAAAATGTTATGGTTAATATCTTTAATTTTGGGAAAATTTCGATAAATATTAATTTAAAACTGTAGGTCCTATCACTGTCCATGATATTTACCAGCAATTAAATATATATATTGTCAATCAATCTAACTAAAACAAAACTCAAAGAAATCATTTGTAAATTTTTACCATATCAGCGTATACGTAGAGTGACAAAGCGCGAATGGTAAATTATTTCCCTGCAGTTGTCCCGAAAAGAGTCAAATGCGTAGGGAAGTTCCCAACTTTGTGTATACACTCTCATATTTTCAGCCCGACATGTAGTATTATTTCCATACACTGTATAGGTAAGGGTAGGAAAATTTCGCGAGTTTAGTGACCTGTAGGCTAGACTCCTCAGTCCTCTGCATACTGGAGCCTCAGCTGTGTGTTCATTGGCTGTTGCCCCACACCTGGCCGTTATGGGACTCGCAAGGTGCTTCCTTGCGAGTCTGCTATTGGCTCAGAGGCGTGCGGGGCGGGTCTAACATACTGTTATCCAATCACAGTATATGCGTTTGACGTCTATCTTGTCCCGAAATGAATTCACAAAACTCTCCTATCCCCATAGAAAGGTTAAAAACTTTCATAACAGTTTAGGAAGTATACCAGAAATTTTTTTTTTTACAGTGAAGGCATGTCAAGTAGTTGAAAATGTTTTCTTGCTTTTCAATTTTCAGGAATCTGCCCACTGTGAAAGTTTTCCACAACCCTAAAGTTTACTGAATCTGTATGTATATCTGATTAATTTTAGATGATAATTTTGTCGCATGCAGTTTTAGAATTAATTATTGAGCCATTGAGCACCATGTTCGTGGGTAGGGGGGGGGGGGGGATGTGATGTGCGGAAGTGAAGCAGAACTTCGCTGGGAAGCAACATCGTTACTTGGCGTGGAGGGAGTAGGGCAGACACCTGAACATCGCTGTTAGGAACTGTTTAGGAAAAAGGTGTTGGCGGGGGGGGGGGGGGGGAGGTGGAAAAAACATAGGGCAGCGGAGCTCCTCGCACCAACAAACAAGGCAAATTAATAGCCCGCCCGCAAGTCGCCAGAGAAATACTGCCATCACCTGGTGTAAACGAAACTCTTCCCAGAGTAAAATAAAAAAAATGCACTCGCGTAAATTCCACTCTGAACGTCTGCTCGGGCTAAGTGAGGCAGAATCTAGACTCACAAAAAAAATAAAACACACGTATCTACGTCTAGTGGAAAAAAACATTTTGTGAAATACTTGTGAGGGTTAGTTGGACAGTAAATCGTAACCACGTCATATTATACGCTTCAGATAATACACCCTGGGGGTTAGGCACCCATATACACCACCCGCTTAGACTTGCACCTGAAGTAGCACAATGGTAGACCACCCACCTCCCACCAAGGCGAGCCGGGTTCGAGTCCCGGCGGGCGCATGACTTTCGCACGCGGAAATCGTGCCGGACGATGCCGCTGTTCGGCGGATTTTCTCGGGGATCTCCTCACCACCCTCGAAATAGTAATTCGACCTATCGTCTTTATCCAGTAAAAAAAAAAAAAAAACAACTCATTGAGAGTCCTATGTACTGAAACGTTTTCTTGGAAATCGTTGTTCGCGCGTAAACGCGTATCTCGGTAAATAAAAGTTCTGGAAATATGACTTTTTGTCAAAAATATTTTAATGAACAACTACTTTTGTCATATTAAGTGTATTCTCGGATTTAAAAATAATCACAAAAATGGTCAAATATCGCATTTTTGAAACTTGCCTATGCGTGGGGACACCCGATTTTCGCGAGAAGATTTCAGTACTAGAATTTCAAAACACTTTTGCTCAGGTCCACTTTCGTGATTGGATGGTTTACGTGTTCCGCGTCTCGGCTGTCGGCCCGCCCGCTAATCACATACGTTCAATTTCGGAGTAACGAAATTCTTATTGGCCAGTCAAGTAAGAGGCTGTCTTGTGACAAACACACGCGACCAATAAGGTGAAGAAAATTGCTGACGTGCCAGTAAGGTATTGAAGTCTAACACGTGCGAAATGCTTTTCGCTAAAATCTGTCGTCCCCACTACGCAGTTTCCTTAAACGGCAAGAGAAAAGTACAAAGATACGGACATAGTTTAATCTGTGGTCTTACATCGCGTGTAATAACAACCCCTATGTTACATATATAATTTTCACAGTATAGCGTTACGATGGAACCACTGCACGCCTTGCACGTAGGAGCGATGATGCGCTAGAAGTGCGTGGTAATGTCGCCCATATCGCTATCTCAAAGCAACACAGCTGTCAAAGTCACATGGTCAACAGTGAAGAACGTGTTTGTTTATATCATATTTTTCAAAACGTAAACACTTTTATATGAATAAAATACTTTTACCAGCTTGAATTTAACCTAATTTCATTAACACGTCGTTATTGTATGAACACCTCAAAGCAGCTATCCACATAAGAATTGTTTTCACCTCAAATCCGAACTACGTCATCTGTGATTAGCAGTAGAGTAGTTTATTGTCTAACTTATATTCACTCTACACTGTAAAAAATTCGCAGTCTTCACTGAGAAATTGTTTGTAATTTTACAAATGCTTGTAACAGTACAACAATTTCTGTTGTAAAACTACTCGTTTGTAAAACTACAAGGGATGTGTTTGTAACATACCTCAAATAATGTTTGTACTAGACTGACTCGTATCCACGAGCTTCAGCAAAATAGTGGAGACTCAACAACGTAAAACCTTGTATAACGGTTTGTGCAAAAACTATGGGAGATGTGAAGTGTAGTTGCGTGCGAAAAGAAATTTATTGCGTGTTTGAATAACGCAAAACACTTAAAACAACTAAAGTAATCAAAATAAAACGACAATTTTAAAACGTGACTGTATTACTTGTCAACTGTTAATCTTTTTTAGCTACACAGATCTCTTGAATTGGCTCTCAAGAACTCGCTAAGAGCCGTCCAAATCTCTTAACTCAACAACAGAACACTTAGAATTAAATTAATGTGTCTACTCTCTTAACCAAGTAACTTCTTATAATTTTTTAGGTATTTTCTGCTATATAAATTTAATAAATAAGATTATGATCGTAAGTCAAGTTGTTGTTCTTGTGGTTAAGGGTGGCGGCTGACAATACAAGCGATGTGGGTTCAGGCCCCTATGCTTGAATACTTTTTTTTTCTTTTTCGTAAATGACGTGTGTGTGTGTGTGTGTGTGTCTTTTTAAATCTGTTATTAATTCATCACACATCACATTTGTTTTCTATATGAAAAACCACTTTATATACATTTTTCAATCATATAAGTTGTAATACAAGATTATCATTTGTAATATTAAAAATAAATCTGTTGTAGATTTTACAAGATATCGCTTTGTAGTTTTACGTATAATTTTCTAGGCAACTGGGTTTCCAAGGATTTTTTTTTTGAAAAGTAAACAACATTTTAGAGTGTATGGATTTCCCGTGCTCTGTAAATATCCTCTTCTCGAGTTCGTACGTGTCTGTGCGCACTGTGAGATAGTAGTAGTCGTCTGCGCATGCCAGTGGCGCAATCTATCTGCGTGTCCCGAAATTGAACTGCTTTTGCTCCTAGACGGTTGGCAAAACCACGTTATCTCATACTAATGTCAGCACACTTTTTACTTAATAAGTGCTTTGATATATTAGCACACTACTTTCCACTCTAAGCTGTAACACAAATACGATGCAATCAACTAACCCGTTTTAAGAACAGCTCTAACCCAAGTAGTTATCCACGAGCAGATAACAGTTGGGCAACTGCTGGCACAGGTGGTGCATGTCTACCCACGTGACTGTAAGTGTTTTCTAGTGTGGTACACAACAAGACCACGTGAACATTTAGGAACTGTATTTGCTTGGGAAGTATTTTTGATGTGGGCCATTAAACACAAAACGACTGACCGAATTTCATATGTGGCCCTCAAGCAAACATCAATGAAACACCCTCAGGCATCTTAGAGTATGTAGAGAATGTGTGGGTGGTGTTTGCCAAAGAGTACATAATATAAGATCATGTTTGTACATAAAGCCCTCACGTAGTAGAACAATTCATCTTTGATGGCTGGGCATCATCATGTGGGCCCCATGTAGCAACCAACAAGCATTTAAAAGTTGGCCAACTGTTGCCAGTGGTGACAACGTAAGCATTTCTTGTATGTAGGGATGGGAAAATTTCGCGAATTCATTTCAGATCAAGATATATTTCAAACGCGCGTACACTAAAATCACTTTTGCTATTGGATCACACTTTATTAGACACGCCCTGGACGACTCAGAGACAATAGAAGACTGGCAAGGGAACAACTAGCCAGTGCCATACAGCCAAGTGTGAAGTAACACTGGCTACTCTATGGGACAGCAGCCAATGAACAAACATCTGGAGCCCGAGCATACACAGGACTGTGGAGTCTAGCCCACAGGTCACTGAACTCGCGAATTTTTCCTATCCCTACTTATATGGTTGACCACCAGGCCATATAAACAAAATGGACAGTAAATATTTTACAAATACTCGTCATGTGGTCCAATGCTCTTGCGGCGATTTTTTAATTTCAACAGACGTCCCACAGGCAGATGATAAAGGAAATGCTAACTGTTACGCACTGTTGGGGAAATATTAGCAGCATTTTATGGATTTATGGACAGTTTATGGCATGCCAACTGTTGTTCACTGGTGGGGAAAAAATAACAACATACTTATCGCCTTTCGTGGCATGCAAACTGTTCCTTATTACTGAGGGAACATCATCAGCAAACTTATTTTCCATTTAAGGCATACCAGCTATATGTTGTTGTGCAGTAAGCAAATAACATATGAGTATTCAATTGATTTTATTTTATTTTATCTATATATGAAGTAAAATTATCACGTGGCATTGCTAGTAAGAGTAAAAAATAGTTTTTAGACCAGAAACCTACAAACCATAACACGCGAAAAAATCATTATTTTGAATTTTTAATTCTACCTTAAAGTAGTCCGAAACTCAAATACTGGTATTTTAAACAAAATACATAAATCCCAGTATTGACTCGTTATATTAACATTATCTATATAGCAAAGCTAAAAATGCATTACGTATCTGAAGAAAGTATCCAGATTTACTTAAAATGTTGTATATGAATACATAGTAGAGTATTTGATAGCATACTTGTCTGTAGACGAAGGTTTCTCCAAAGATATTTACTAATTGTGAAATAAAGCTGAAGATAACACATATGAATATGGTAAATACATAATTTTTATTTAGGTTAGACACGATTTTTTTTTGTTTTGTAAATGCATGGAAAGCTGGGTCTATGTGGGCCACAAGTGACCAATAACTAGGCCATAAGTGGCTTACCAACAGTTGGCTAACGACATGTGGTTTACTTACGGCAGGCCAGAAGCAGAAACCCGGTAGTGGCCTGCTTGTGGTTAACTTACGGGTAACTCTTGTTTTCCCAGACATCAGCCAACTGTTCATCAAGAAGCGGCCCGCTTGTGGTTGACTTATAGGCAACTCCTGGTTTTTTTCCAGACAACAGCCGACAGTATATCCAGAACTTACGGGAAACTCTGGTTTTGCCAGACATCTTCTGACAGTTAAATATCCGTACTTGGCCCACGCGTAAACACATCATACCTCAGTCATCATTCACCATGTGTGCCACATGCATCTGCGGGTACACTCCGCTTCTTGAATGCCTGTGGATGCCGCAAGATGGACTGCTTGTCCACAATCAGATCTGCACTTGTGGGCCAACTATATTTTACTACTTGGGTACTGGCGCTGAATACAAGGTTGAAGTGAGCTGCCTACATTTCTCCACTACAGCAATATCAGTTGTGTTGGTCTCTGTATTTCTACTAATATTGGTTCTGGCTACACAATTGGCTGTTTATAATTGGCTCGATTTCGGCCGATGAATTCGCGCGTAGACTGTGTACCAATTAGTGTGTGGCGATATATGTAACAGATCTAACAATCCATCGACCATCGTGTTATTTTGAGAAATTATTAAAAAGAACAGCTTTCCTGGTACGAAATGACTCGCCGACTGGTTGTAATTTTTTACTTGAATTCCGGACAAGTCCAAAGAAACGGTAAAACTATAAAAGGGCGAGTCTTGTCTTCTAGAGCAAAGCAATTCCCATATGAACGTATCCGTGTGTATAAACGTGGATAAAAACGTGGGTACAAACGTGTATACAAACGTGTGTACAAACGTGGGTACAAACGTGTGTGCAAACGTGGGTGCAAACGTGGGTTCAAACGGGTGTACAAACGTGGGTACTACTCAAAAGGCTTAAGGGCAGTAAGTACCCGACATTTTGGATTTATCCATATTTCGCCACAACTTACATTTAAGTAGGTTTAACAAAAATATTTGTACGACACAGCACAAATAATAGCTTCCCAGGCTTTATCCAGTTTTTACATTTTCACTGCCTTTGTTAATTTGTAACTAGTAACAGCTGGGAGGAAGTAAGTGATTTTATCTATGGGTGACTAGAGCAGTTAAACTTAACACAGCAGTCAAGCGATACCAACTTTAGAAACTATCCAAAGGAATAGCGAGTGTCGTATCGCTCTGTACAATTCAATACAAAATCTATACTGGAAGTTTTTGTGAGAAATTCTAAAAAAAAAATTCAACACGGCGAAGACAGATTCCCCTTCAGCGTGGGACTTTGTTGTACAAACAAATATAAACAACCTGAGCATCATTGTTTGAGCCCGTGATTTCGACTGCAGTGTTGGCGATCGGGTGATTCAACATTGGATACGAAAGTCGGTTCAAGCTCACATCAATGTGACTGGTACCGTGTCAACCGCAAACCTGTAGGTTTCCTAATAATTGATAATGTTCTGGTATAGGTTACCGCGGTGGCTAAGCGGTTAGACTGCTCGCCTCCCACGAAGGCGAACCGGGCTCAAGCCCCGGCCGCGTCACTCCCGAATTTCCTCGTGTGGGAATCGTGCCGGACGATGCCGCTGGTCGACGGGTTTTGTGGGGGATCTCCCGATTACCCTCTCCCTTGCATTCCGGTGCTGCTCCATTCTCACCTCATTCCACCCTCATCGGCTCTCAAGACCTCGTCGTTAAGAGCCTCCCAAATCTCTCAACTCATGTTCTGGTATAGCTAGAGGTGATGGAAATTCACGAAAACTTTGTAGATAATATTACAAAAGGAAATTCACGAAAATTCTTTTGAAATATTATCTATATCCTCTCCATAAATTATATTTCATTTATAATTAACATGAATCTAACACGGTGAGAAAACATATATGTTGGTAACGCCTACACTCTAAATCGGAATCAGATATTTTTTACTGATTGTCAGTTGAAACTGCTCCATCCGGAATCAGTAGAAAAAATATCACTAATTCATCAGTTAAAAGAAATTTATTAATTCAAGCAGTAGAAAACTAGTTATTTATAGTTGCTTAGTAAATAATCTCAGATCATTCCTATATTATGTAAGTTATGTACGATTTATCTTGTCGCAGAACACAAATATTGTCTACACAAAAACGTTTCTGGACGTGGTTGGCCATGATCAGTCATATCCACTGCCCTACTTTACCACGGCCAAATGTGTGCTCGTATTATGGGTACTGAACCACAAAATGTAATGTCAAATATTGCTGTAAGTTTCGTGATGTGAAAGTATTCTTGTAGTCGAAATATACAGCTTTTCTGCGCAAGCACATGTCTTTGCAAAGTTCGAAAGTCAATCTATGTTTAGTTTAGTTCGGATTCTGTGCTTTAAAATATAAATATAGTGGTTTCAATGTACGAGGTTATCGATCATCACTAGTTTCCGCAGTTGTACAATGCAACGAGACACTACAGATTTAAACTGTTATTTGTAGTGACAGGAAGATCAGTGAAAATTTTACTGACTCGATAGTGTGGTTATTCAATAAAAGAGGTAGATTTACACCAACAAAAGTTTGGTGCAAGTTAACAGATCAAATAATGAGGAAACGACAAATTTAATAAAATATTGCATTGTTTCTTACGTTCCACTCTCTAATTAGTACAGTTATTACTAGACAATCTGTCTCTTCAAAATAACAGTTTCGTTCTGTAAAATCTCGCTGCATTGTAAAATGGCAGATACATATAAAACATCGACAACACCGTTAAAACCACTGTATTTCTCTTTGAAAGCACACAATATGAACTAATATTAACTTAGAATGACTTCCGAGCCTTACAAAGACATGTACCTACGAACGCATAACATGTGTATATATCGACCACATGAAGTACTTTCACATTATGAAACTTACAGCCGTTTATGTTACTTCGCAAATGCGAGACAGTTTGTCTAAGTGGCAAAGTAGCAGAGTTGGTAGAACGTCAGCCAAGCGAAAGTTTTGCGTACTGGGGTGGCGGTTCGATACCAACCAACTCCAAAATTACCTTGTATAGGCATATGTAATAATTTTGTTTTGCAACAAAATAATTGCTATTAACTTATTCAAAACCGTACTACACGGTTTTTAATCCTAGTTCTTTTTATTAATCGAATTTAAATAACTGATTTTCTACCCTTTGTATTAGTGGATTTAATTTAACTGAAGAGATTAATTGTTCTTTTTACTACTGACTCCGGATGGAGCAGTTTCAACCTGACAACCAGTAAAAAATAACTGATTCCGATTTAGAGTGTAGTAACATATAGTTACCATGCAAAATATTATTACTAGACACCTGACAAATTCGCGAGTTGAGTGACCTGCAGGCTAGACTGTACAGCCTTGTGTACAAATATGCCGACATCAACTAGACATTGGTCGTCTGCTGTCACAGTGGAAGGCAACTATTGGGCAAGCGTATTCCAGGAGTTGTCATACACAGTGTGGACCAATAGCTAAAGTTTTATAAAAGCACGTATTTTGAATTATAACATGTCCTGAAATGAATCCGCAAATTCTTCAGGTCTGAAATGATTACAACTGAGTACACACGAATGCGGTGAGTTGTCCTCTGGTGTAATTTTCCAGACTTAGTTAAGCTTAGCTTGCACGAGGCGGAGGAATATCCTGGAAGTAAAGCTTCAGCAGGGCTTCGTAATGTGCCAAGTAACCGCGAATGAACTATAAGTAGGGATAGGAAAATTTCGCGAATTCATTTCGGGACAAGATAGACGTCAAGCACATATGTAGTGTAAGTCACCTTTGCAATTGGATCACAATTTATTAGACCCGCCCTGCACGCCTCTGAGCCAATAGCAGACTTGCAAGGAGACACCTTGCGAATCCCATAACTGCCAGGGTGCGGGGCAACAGCCAATGAACACACAGCTGAGGCTATAGTATGCAGAGAACTCAGGAGTCTAGCCCACATGTCATTGAACTCGCGGAATTTTCCTATCCCTAACTATATGTGGTTTAATTGCTTCGTTAATGCTTGCCAGGATATTAGAAAAGTTCTGTGCCACATCAACAGTAAATATCGCGAATAAGAGGGCCTTAAAACATTTTTATAACAACTGAAATGAACAGTATGTGCTTTGTATGACCTGTTACATATGGTTGCTATTGGTTCAAGCCACCCAATAATAAACGTGTCAAAATGGCGGTTAGAACCAATTTGGGTGTTGCAAGTGGAAAAGCAGAGACAAACAGAATTTTGTTTCCTATTCGGGTGGATATAAGTGATGCAATATTATTTTGTCTTGAATGCCAATAGTGTCAATTCTGAGGAGTGTTAGAATAGCACTTTTAGAATCAAATTTTGAGAAGTTCCATAGTCCCTAATATAGTAGCGCCATTGTAATTTCAGACATTGTCAATGTCGGGCCATTTATTCTTGGGAACAAGTAAACAAGTGTACGAGACGGAGATACGGTGTGTCGGCCCGTTGTGGGTGGTGGGGGGTAGAGCCTGCAGATTCGTCTGCCCACCTGCCAGCTATAGATTATTCACGTTAAAATGAGCACTTTTGTACCTACTTGTATGCAAGTTTGTATTAATCTGCCTTATGTAAACTTAAAATAGCCATGTGCCTCATCACTTTATTCATGCGTCGGTCAAGTGAAACTGAAAAATTATTCGAAAGTATATATTTTACAAATATGCTCATTTTTACTCGTCGATGCACAAAAAAAAAACCCAACAGATATCGAAATGAATAATTATGTTATCACAAATGGTTACCTAACACTTTCTTGGATGTTAAGATGTGGAACAATTTTCCATCCATCACTACCAACTTTACTGGGCGCATGCGTTGTAGTGCACCTGTAAATATATATGCAGTCGGAGACAGTGACTTTTTTCTAATGTTCATTTCAAAAGTGCTCACTTTATCGTGAACAGCCTTTATCTGTGGTTGGTGCTTTGCCAGTCCTTCTGTCTCTCTCTTTCACTTGGGTAGGCAGATCCAATACCGTTGTCAGGTTGGCGCGATTGTAGTAGACGTTTAAAAGGATGCGCTGAGTCGCGTGCACTCAGCAAAGTTGCTAACAATGGAGTGAAACATGTTCCATGTCTTATACATTAAATTACAAGTGCTATATACTTACAAATTTGTGAGTAAGGAAATGATATATATTTTTCTCGCTGTTTTCTAAATGCGGATAAGTGTAAGAAATAGCAGAATTGTAAAATGTTCACTTTTATAATAATTTTACATTTCCGTTTTACCGACTCGTGAATAAAGCCTTCCGCCACGGTAATGTTAATTTATCATATTTTAACAATATTATAGGCTGTTCACGATAAAGTGAGCACTTATGAAGCCGTGGTTACATTTTCTTTCAACCAATTTATATCCTTCCTCGACTTGTTAGTGTAAACCCTGCCATGTGAGTAATAAACTGAGTGTATACCTTCACCATACCCAAAACAAAAGTCCGAGGCCACAATGAAATGTATTTATTGGTTATTATGTCTGGTGAAACAGCTTCAAAAAGTGCTCACTTTACCGTGAACGGCCTATAGATAGAATGTTCAGATCATTTATGTTATTTGGGTGAACTATAGCCACGGTTCTACACAAAGTATACTTCGAACAACGCCACCTTAATAATGTTGCCGAAGGCTGATCTCCATCTCGGCTACGGGAGTCGGAACACACATCCTCGCTCCATGCTCCGTTGTAACATGTTGAAAAAATAGGATGTCGCTGTGTTGGGGACACGGCCATTTGTTTTGCGTGAATACGTCTACGTTAACGCGATAGGACGCCTTGATGTCTATTTTACGTTCCCGGCACCGCTTCACTCAATCGTATGGGTTTTTATGGGTATCAATGGATTTCTTTTGAGATTCTCTTTCCAAACGTATACGGTTTCTGTATTTCGAATTGGCTTTTTGACGAGTATAGGCCGATATGTGTTAAGTTTTCTTAATTTTTTTTACATTAAACTCATGCAATTTCACTATAACCACGGCCACACAAAGGTTTTTATACACGCACTCGATGGATCTTGATGGGAGTTGTCGATTGAAAGATGAACGACCGTCGTAGATTCTTCTAGTCAAAAGTTATGTGTATCTAGCAGATCTCTAGTACTGGGGTCGGACTGTTTGAGATATACGCTGGTAAGTAGAACCGAGCGATCGCATAGATGGCGCGGTTTGCCTGTGCTATGTTAACGTCAATTATTCTGGTTCCACTGGTTATTCACCGAAGAGTTGCTTCTCGTTACGTCGCGGCAATGACTGCTTACGGCGGGACAAAGCACGAGGCCGGATTACGTTCAGGCGAGCAAAGGCGGTCGTTAGAAATTACAAAGCCACAAAGGCGGTGGCTGCTAATGGAATATTACAGCGCCAAGTATTAATATTTGCGAACACGTACGAGACATTCCAGGACTCGGGATGGCGGCGCAGCATCAGCATCGCGGAAACGTGCAGTGTATGCAAGGTTCATTTTCACTCGTTCCCCTGCCGTAACCTTCTCTAAATATCCCCATAGCCACGGGGATTAAGTGGGGAAACAATGTAATAGAAGTTTCTTCTACGTGAATCCATTTTAAGGACAAGCGTTTCAAACAATAACTAGGTTGCTCTACGTGGAATTTCTTAAGAAATGCTGACCCGTTGACAAATTTGTCCAATTTTTGCGTTTAATAAATTATTTTCTTTTAGAAAAATTTCCACTAAAATTAATATTTTAGAAAAAAAAATCGACTGAATTAATTTTTTTGAAAATTTCTTGAAGTGGCAGTATTCTCTGAGAAAATCGCGTGGGATTTTTTTTTGAGAAAGTTACCTTGTAAAATCGATACATGGGGAAGGAACTTATTCAACATTTATTCCCCAGTCAATGTTTTTGACTGGAGGCCTGGTAACTACAGACAAATAGTCTATTTTAAGAGAAAAGAAGCTGATTTGAGAAGGTATACCATCCGATTGTCCCAAACCTACTCCACATTCGGTCAGCACTTCCCCCCCCCCCCCACCCCCCCAGTGAAAGTGAAGAAGCAGCGCTCTTCATACTTCCCTCCCATACTAGGTGGTTGTGCGCATGTTTATCTTCCTGTTCGCTGGCATCCTGCTCATCTCAATATAAGTTCACCATTTTTCACGAAATATTACAGTACTACCTATACTCCAGAAAAATAGAGCTCATATTTACTTACGCAATTGGATTATTTTGACTATCTCGCGTCTTAGATGTCTGCCCGCAAAACACGGGCCATCATTTGCGACACCGGATTTTCACGAAAAAAAAAATTGCACATAGAGTGAGTTAATTCCAATACCTTACGGGACTTCTAGCAGTTTTGCTTTCGCTTATTGTCCTCATCTCCGAGAGATGACATTCCCTCAATCGAATTGCCAATCGGAATGAGGTAACTCCAATTGTGAACATCTCTGATTCGTGGGAAGGTACGCAAGACACGTAGGAGTAAATATTACAATATCAGAAGTTTATCTGTAATTTATGCTTTGAAATTCAAGTAGTTATGAAATATTTTCTCGTAAATCGGGTGTTCCTAAAAATGACTGTCGGAGTTACTCAATCGTGATTGGACCGGTCAGGCAAGGAAATGCCTTCTCACGAAGTCACGTGTCCAATAATCAAAGGAAGGTTTGCAAGTGTTCATGTAGCATATTGAAGTCTAGCCTGGGCGTAAATCATCCTACGAAGAACAGGCGTCCCTGTCTAAAATAGTGTGCGTAAATCCTCCAGTAAGTAGGAGTTAGGCAACACGCTACTCACATTAGTTAGTAGCTTTGCCTGCCTCCAAGGTGTTGCGCGGTCATCTTGTTTGTAAGGGGCTGTTTTCTCATAAACGGGGCCAGTTACAGAGTTACAACTAGGCAACCATTTTCGCACATTTCAACATAGCTGTCAATAGCCCACCTCGGAAATTTTAACAAAGCCAATACACAGTGTTAAAATATTATATTGTTGTGAAAGTAGAAATCTGTATTTTGTTTCTGGCTCAGGAAGTTTCAGAGGTTCGTGATTTTCATTTCAAGGCATATTGTGCAGATTAATTTTTCTATGTGTAATAGTTTTTGATATTTTAAACTTAATGCTTGTTATTTTCCCATTTTCTATGTGGAAAATACTTCTAATAATCACACTAGGCCACAGTTCGTGCATCTCTTTTCTACGTGTTTTTTTTTTGTGTGGAATTACTTTTCAATGTATCTTATTAGACACGTTACAGTATATACAAGGAAGAATCAGGAAACTGTAGCAAATATATTGTTAAGTAACTGGAAATCAAAAGAGCTTTTACTACTGTTATGTATGTTACACTCTAAGCCCGAATCAGTGATATCAATCGGTGAAACAACTTCCACTGAAAGTCATATGATATGCTACTACCGATTGGCAGATCAAGTTAATGAACTGGGAACATGTGGCTCATGGCGGTGGAATTCTCAACACTCATTGGGACTGACGAAGATATCAGTGATATTTAGCCATCATATTAATTCGTTTTCTGACACTGATCATCAGTAGCTCGATTAACTACTGGTTTACACTGATTTGGCTCGTAAAATCCAACTGTTTCAGATTTAGAGTGCATCAATTTTATTTTATTATTTTTATTTTCGTTCAGAATTACAACGTAAGGGAAAAGTTTCTATAGAACGTTACAAATACGTTCCAAATTATGACAAGGCTTCCAAATGAAATTACCCAATGATCAGCAACTTGCTCACGGGACACCCAATAAAGTCTTTTAAACGTCGCTGGACCTGCCATCGTTAACCTCCAAATGAAAGGCTTGAATGGCATGGACACTTCAGAAAAATAATTACGCAGCATGCGTTTGTGCAAGGAATGCACAGCTGTGAGAAGAAATACTGACTTGTAATTGTGAAGAGCACAAACAAAGACAATGGTGTAGGAAAGCACTGAAATAGAGAACCACGATTGCACTACAATGGTGCAGATATGAAATATTTTAACAATTCTAGATCAAACACTAAACAATGGTGTAATACGAGGAAGGCAATAAATGCCGATAGATGAGTATATCAATATTAAGATTTCCAATTGCTGCGTTACTGATTCGAAACTTTGCGAGACAAATTGGCCTATGATCACAGTCTGAATTCATACAAAATACCCTAGACAAAACTGCTAACAATAAGTACACTCAACGTCGCGAAACTATACATCCTGAAAACGCTGTTCCTTTTTTTGACCTGAAATTCCGAATCAACACACAATCAGTTTTTACGACATCAAACGTGAAATCCGTAAGGGTAGATTTCTGTCTGTCACAAATTATATTTTAAGAGTGCGAAATATTTTCTAGGTGGGATGATTTTACTTCTGCAAGAATTCTTATATGAAATTATTCAATCCAATACACGTATCCACGGCAAATTCTATCATGACATACACTCTAAATTCGAATCAGTGAGAAACCACTGATTTGCAGTGAAATTCAACTACTCGAATCAGTTAAAATGGCTCCACTTAGAATCAGTGAAAAACCTCTGATTGTTTCAGTGAATAATTTCACTGATTGAATTAGTGACGTGAAACTATTTCACTGATTCGATGAGTGACGGCCGACTGCAGTGGTGAAATAAATATTCTTTTTGTTGTATGTAGCCAAATAATTACGTGAAATAAACATATTTACGATAGATTACTATTCATATCGCGCAATTTACCGTAGTTTAAAAACGTAAAAAAAAAAAAAATCCACAGGTGACCGGAAGTGAACTCCCACACCCTATTCACTTCGATTTTAAGTCATTAACCTACCATCTGTGCCAAGTCAGATAAAATAACAGGAAATATATGTCTTATACGTACCTATAATCGAAATCGTTAATATTTAAATAGTATGCCCTTTCTTTTAGTTTTGGTTTAATTGGTACCGTTAGGATTGTTAAAACGAATAGTATATGTGAGTTCGCTCTCTTCACTACATTATATGCAGTTTAAACCTTCAAACAGAGCTATGTGATGATTACATGAAAACGAAATGAAAGACGTAAAAACGAAATGAAAGGCTGAGCGCTCATATTACTCATAAAATGGCGTTTTGAAAGACGAGACACATTTTAGAATGTATTCTGTATTGGTTTTATTAGCTTATTCGTTGTTATTTCACGTGATACACTTTGTTTAAAGGCCATTTTTAAACGTTGTTTGACGATCATTTTATACACCGTCTAACTGATCCATCAGTCAAAAATAAACCACTGAAAAACAGTGAAAAAAAAAAGACATGAATCAGTGGAAAATGTCACTGGATCAATAAGGAAATATGGGTTTAATTCACTGAAGTGACTTTTTTATATTTATTTCATTAACCCTACTTAACAGTACAGCCATCCAGTGTGTTCAATTTAACAAAAAAGTATATTACTGATATAGATTCACTTTTTTTTTTGTGGGAAGACGGCTGTTCGTCTGGGCACCCGTAATTTAAGCTACAAATTCTATTTATATTCAAAAGCATCATTCACACTTCCTAGGAAGATGGTGATCTATTCTACCCCGACCAAGACAGCTCCCCGACGGGTATCCTTTCGCTCCCCCCCCCCCCCCCCCACCCCCCGGGACAGCAGTGAAGTGACTGTTGAATCAGTCAGTTACTGTTGACTGATTCAAGCAGTGAAATTCTCGCTGATTCAGATTTATAGTGTATATATTTCAAATGAGCGCCTTTTTTACCCCTTAACCAGGACGTGGAGAAGAACGACCGATGGAGAAGCGCCATTCCAAAGGCGGTCCCAGTCCAATGTCAGTATTCAAAAGGAAATATTCTGACAAACTTCGTAATTTTCAACAAAGATGACGCTCATCCTATATCATGCACAAGCTGCACTCTAAGAAATTATTTTTAAATGTGCCATATCAGCGTAGACGTACAATGGCAATGCGTGCATGGTAAAATATTTCCCCATTTAACCATGTTAACGTCCCTACAGCTGCTCAGGAAATAGTCAAATGCGTAGGGAAGTTCCCAACTTTGTACAGTAGCGATGCTAAACATTCCCATTTCTCAGCATTATACGTAGCACGTCGTACTTCCTTACACTGTATATAGATTAAATACTTTCATTATAGTTTTGGAAGTATACCTGAAATTTTTTTGTACAGTGTGTGGACAGACAAACAGAGAACTCTACATCTCATTACGCCGAGACACAATATCGAAGGCGGAAACCAAATTACAATTTCGAAAAAGCTACTTAATCACTAACAGCTATAGAAGCTCGTCGCCACCACGAGCGAGTACGAGGATGTTGAACATTTTTTCAAGCAAAGGTAATAATCCCTAGCTATAGGCAATTCACGGTAATATGAGCACTCTTGAAAGCCCTGCTTGAAATCTACTTGCGTGCACGTTATGTATTCTTCCGTCTTATGTAAAATGAGCCTCATCATTTAATTCATGCGTCGGCCAGGCGAAACCCTGGAATCATTAGTAAAGTATGTATGTTACACATCTGGTCATTTTTATACTTCGATGCATTAAAAAAAAAAACGGAAAGCAAAATAAATAATTTAAGTAATCACAGATGGTTACCAAACACCTCTTATTAGACGTTAACCCTTTCATTCCCTGTGTCCACTACAGCGGGCATGTTGCAGACAAGGAAAACCTATGACGACAGCTGTACACGGCTAGGATAATGTCCCAACACGGCCAGTTTCTTACCTGTGGATTATGTGGTTTGTGGATATTTGTACAGTTCTAGTAAATGAGTGGTTTTCATAATGTCTCCTAAGCCCTGGGCTCGTATTTCACTGACTGTGTGATTGAAGCAAGTGATAAGTATACAGCACGAATCAAAATATTTCTTGATTGCAACACTTCCAACCGTAAAATAATACGTCACTGAAGGGGTTAAGAGTTGGAACAACTTTCCATCCATCATTGTCAATTTTACTGGACACATGTAACTCGGTGCGCCATACAAAATATATGCAGACAGGGGCAGTAACTTTTTTCCAATGTTGATTTCAAAATTTCTCACGTTATCATGAACAGCCTTTAGCTACCTATCAACCATCCACCGAGTTTTCTACAGCAGAAGTCCGATAGAAAGTGAATTTTAATTTCACCAACACGACCCAGCTCATCCCTGGTATGGTTAATTGTGCTCAGGTTAGGAAAAAAACCACACTTACTATGGAAGATATTAGCATAGGGGAAATTTTTGCCGCAAGATTTGCTGGTCTTCCAAAAATGTCGCTTTATAACTGACGGTAAATGTATAAATCCTAATAATATTATAAATGCGAAAGTTTGCATGTTTTTTTTGTTACTCAATCACGTCGTAACGGCTCAAAGGATTTGGATGAAATTTGGTACATGAGTAGACTATATTCTTGTTTAGCACGTAGGATACTTCTCGTCTCGGAAAAACGAACAGTTTCTTAGGGAATATATAAAATATGCCACCAACCATTAAGATAGAGCACGTGGTCATTACAATTAAGGTTTGATTTTTGTACACGGGTAACAGCTAGTTCTTTATATTTTGTACACGGAAACAGATATTGCTTTATATTTTGTACACGGGTAACAGCTAGTACTTTATATTTTGTACACGGAAACAAGTAGTTCTTTATATTTTGTACACAGGTAACAGCTAGTACTTTATATTTTGTACACGGAAACAAGTAGTTCTTTATATTTTGTACACGGGTAACAGCTAGTACTTTATATTTTGTACACGGAAACAAGTAGTTCTTTATATTTTGTACACGGTTAACAGCTAGTACATAATATTTTGTACACGGTTAACAGCTAGTACTTTATATTTTGTGCGGAAGTTAGTTTTTGTCTCATATTGTAATATATATTTGCACCAATCAAAATTCTAAGTATTAACTTTATTCCATAAGTATTATTCACGCCCTTCAATGATGTTTCCAAGAGTAAACATAAAATAACAACTATGATTGGAATTGAGCGTTTATAAGCAAGCCTTTATACAAAAAGTTACGAATTTAAGTGCTAAAAAAATATAGCTATCATCAAATTGAACTTACTTTTTCCTTTTCGAGTAAGGAATCAGCGAAAAAAAACACCCTAAAAAGAATGTTTTTTTTTAACAATTTTAGTATTATATTTTTCGATTCAGTTGTGATATTCAATTGAAGTAATTGTGTAAAGCCCCTGTCACACTGTCAAATTTCCGCCTTCTACTATGTTTGACAACAAAATTTGAAGAGAAAATACGGCCATAAAATTTTTCCTGGCAACAAATTTTATAAAATAATCATGGATGTATTTGAAAGTATGCCACACTGTAAATTTTTTTTTATTGGGAGAATCTAATTTGAATTATTAGTTAAATTAATATTCATTGAGAGATAGTGCTTTTGTTTTTCCATGCAGCTCATTACAGAAATACATTTAAGGAAGATAGTAATTTATTTTCGGTTGTTTACTAAATTCAAATTTTATTTATCAGGTATGTTTCCTGCACGATAACATTTAATGCCTCTGAGTTCGTAATATAATGTGCAATCTTCAATAAAAATAACATTCATACCCAGACAACTTTTACATAAACGATTTATCTTCACAGCCTACTTCGTTTATAGCAATTGTTGGTTATTTTTTAGTTTTTTGACGTCCATTTTGGTTGTGCACGATTCTGATTGGCTGAGACCGCCAAACATCCAAAAGAATTTTCAAAACCAGTCCAATCTTCAATTGTTTGATGGAAACTGAAGCCATCCTACTTTCTCAGACAAACATGGCGACGTTTATGACGTTTCAATGACGTCATAGCTGTCCAATTTTATTCGACCAAACTTTTTGTAATCAGATCGACGGAAAGATTTGACAGTGTCAGATGGGCTTAAGCCTACGTTTAACTGAATCGAATTGACGACAGAATACTCAACAATATATGGATTCATTTCGTTACATTTCCACTCTTGTGCCTTAAACAAAGTTTATAATTGATCTAGTGTCTTACTCAATACAACTAGGAAGATTCCACAGAACTACATTTATTTCATGAAAATTGCTGTTATCCCATTTATTACATACCCAATGTTAAGTTGGCGAACTAAAAGTATTGAGCTTCCAACCTGAGTGGAATAAAATCTCGCGCTGGAGTCACATAGCCCTGACCAGCATGCCACCGCAAGAACGACACGACATTTAAAACTAAAAAAAAAAAACCAATGAAATACAATATATATATATATATATATATATATCTGACGCAGGCCCGACGATTCTGTCGTACGACCAGCAGTTTTGGATTAGTAATTATTTATATTCTTCGTCGTGTCGTGCGACACGACGCGCAGAGTATACAACCTTGCAAAATGAAATTGTATGAGAAGCTTTCCGTACAATGGGAAATACACGTACCTTAAAAGAAAACCAATTATGAAAATTATTGCATTTAACTTTTATAAATAATAATTTTACCATTGTTTGAATTAGTTATAAAACTTTGCCACCATCATGTATTCCAAATTTCCCGTCTGTCCACCGCCTTTGAAACTAGCGTAGTTAATAAGCGCCTTCTAAAAGGATCTGAAAAATTCTACTCGTGTTCCGACAGTAAGAAATGTCGGGCTGCGAATTCGAGCAGGTACATTGAAAATCATCGCGGTTGCGGTTTTTGTCGTGTCGTGCTGTGCTCGTCGGGGCCACGTGATTCCGCGTCAGCCATGGTTAGCGGCGCATGCGCGAATTAAAGGGCTAGGTATGTCGGATCGAATAGAACAAAGGAGAAGTGAGGAGTGCTAAGAGTGATCGAGTCGGGAACCTACACCCACCTGACTTGGAACGCACGCCACTTGTCCAATATGCTGCGCGCGTTCCATAGAGCCTCTCAACAGACGCGGCAAACCAAGACATGCTGCGAATGCAGTGTTATTATCCGGTAGATTTAAGTTCTTTGGAATGACGGAAGGTTTCGCTCCGCGCTCGGTGGCTGTCTAGCCTTGCAGAGTTCCCCCGCTAAGACGAAACTTCGCAGTCACAAATTATCAAGGCAGATCGATAGTGAAGTGATACCAGCATGCTTGGAGACTGACGGCAGAATGAATAAAGATGAGCTGGCTGAGAACACCGAGGAGTCCCTTACTAAACCTGGGTGTACTCCCGCACACCTTTCATTTCAATTCCTCATCGAGCTTCGAGTAAACAGTAGAAATCCGTGTTAAAAGTACCCCAAAGCTTTGTCTATTACTATACTGACATTACATTAACGCATTAAAAAAATTACTTCTCTTGACTGAAGACTCCGGCCTTAGACAAATTGCTTACTCCGCCAATAAGTTTAAGATTGTGATGAACCCGCGCGTTTTTTATGAAATAGTTTTTTGCGCGAAGACGTGTGTCTCGGTAAATAACAGTTTTGCATATACTAAATTTTATCATAAAATATATATAAAAAAAAAACAATGATCTATGCTCCTGCTATTTACTTTAGTCATATTAAGTGTATTCTTGGGAAAAAAATCGTGAAAATTGTCAAGTATCACATTTCTAAAGTTTGTCTATGCAGTTTTCTTAAGGGACCAGAGAAAAGGACAAACTTACGGGCGTATTTTAATCTGTGGACTTTCATCGCGTGTAATAAAACCCCACTGCTACAGATCTGAGTTGCACAGTAGAGCGTCACGACGGAAACACTGCACGCCTTGCGCGTAGGAGCGATAAGGCACTAGGCGTGCATGTTAGTGTCGCCCGTATTGCTCCCACGGTACCTGATCTTGGCAGGGGGAAGGGGGTGGGTCCACCCCACTCACAAACACTCTCAAAAAATGTTGTTTCGTATTTGAAAAAAATACAGCTATTTATTTTTATTTAGAATTCTTTTTATTATTAATGCTATTTGAAAATTTACCATCGCGCATATGCATTCACCTGAAGATAGTTTCTGAAGCGAAATTATATTCATCTTAGAATACTTAACAATGCAAAGTTAATAAGCCGCTTAAACCACGGTCTTCAGTTTCACTCGCCAGTAAAATGGCGGGCAATAGCTAACAAGTGTCAGATCACCATTGGCCAATCAGTGCCTATAGTATCTTTATACTTGGTAGTTGGCAGACTAACCAACAAAGCGCACTGCTGGCCTCGCGAAAATATAATCGGTATGACTTAATTTCTGCTGCTGCTACTACTGTAAGAAATTCTTCGCGGGAAAACGATCAGGTAATAACTAGGGCCAATGATTTTTGGCGAAAAAAAATCGCAGCGCACAGTAGATTTCAATACTATATATACACCTTAGGTGTCGTAATACCTCCATCGGCTGCTGGTGCTGTTTCCTCATTTCATCGAGCCACTCAGGATTACGTAACTCCGACACTGAACATTCGTGATTCGTGGGCAAACAGTTAATACGTTCCAGAACATGTTTTAGCCAATCCAAATCATGGACTCCCCCGCAGTGCTTTCAACTGCATCTCGTTTCCAAATATTTTCGCGGGATATCTCTAGGGACATGGTGTAATTCGCGAAAATATTTATGGCCATGCTATACCAATATCCTACGACCACAATCACAACTTATTTTGGTGGTTGGCCACGTGTCTACATGAGGAGACATGTTCTTATTTGAATGAGCAAATCCGAACAAAGTGCTCCGATACTGAACGTCCATGATTCGCGGACAGACGCTTGAGGCACGTGGCATTTAAAACCATCCAACCACGCAAGTGTATTTAAACAAAAGTGTTTTGGAATGCAATCGGTCTTGGAATGTTTTCGCGAAAAGCACCTCTCCCGTCATTTACATGAATAAAGTGATCTGGCTCACGGCAATGTTAAATTTACATGTGATGGAATGACACAATATAATGAGAGAAATAGATAATTAAGCATGTATTTCGAAAGTTCTCAGTTTACCGGAAACAGACTATACCACAGCCAAATAATTGCCTTTATGTGCGCTGTGTGCAGAGTAATGTACACTGAACCTGAATGGGTTAAACCTGTCCTTGGGGCGTGGCGCGCGTGTCTTCCGCCAATGGCAGGCGACGTCCGAGAGAAACATCTTTCTTGCAGTTTAGTCTGCAGCTCCGTTAAGCCAAGTACACACGAGCATCTTTCTTGTACAAGAAAGTGAAAATAAAGGTGAATAAGAAATTGAACACTGAAGTGCCTACTAGCTATTACGCGCGGAATTGTGTAATCCATACACACGACTCTAGCTGGTGAGCAAGAAAGTGGGTGGCTGATGTCAACTATGTATGATTTGGAAGCAGTTCATGTTGAGGTTGTGCGGGTAATTTGTGCATTATCAATAGCATCTGCCATAAAAATAATAAAATATTTAGTCCAATCGGACATATTTCAAGCTCTACATATATACAAATGTAGAAAAAATAAGATCACTATCAGAAAAAAAGACAAACTTCTCTCAATTTTTTTTAATTCTTACACTGAATTATATATGATAGTGGGCCTATTAAAAATTTTAGTGTATTAAAAACACTATCATATCTGCTTATCGCTATGATCCACAAAATATGTGTTTTGTTTACTTTCGACTTGTACGTACAATAAGGATGGGGAAAAATAGGGTCTTCCCCATATGGCACTAGTTAGTATACAAGCTCTAGTGTGCTAGTAACTAGCATACTCGGCGGCCGTTCACACGATGCAAGTCGGAGTGTAGAAGAACGTGCTCGATTTCTTGTAGAAGAAACAAGTCTGTGTGTACTAAGCTCTATAATACTCCCAGAACTGTACTCGAGCAAATACGGAACATGTCGACACTTCAAGACACATATGGAAAGAATGCACGATCGTGGTCACTTCCAACTTTTCTGAAGACCTGCAATAGTTCTACTTTCAAGATATACTTCCGCCTCTTGCAAACAAAACTTAACTAAGTCTGTAATAAGGGATAGTAAATTCTCGCGAATTCATTTGAGGACAAGATAGACGTCAAACACGTGTACACTGAAGTAACATCTGCAATTGGATAACAGTTTATTAGACACGCCCTGGACGACTCTGAGCCAATAGCAGACTTGCAAGGAAACAAGTAGCTAGTGCCATACTGGCAGGTGTGGAGTAACACTGGCTACTCCCTGTGTCGGCAGCCAATGAACAAACATCGGGACTGTGGAGTCTAGCCAATAAGGTCATTGAACTCGCTAATTTTTCCTATCCCTATCTATAATATTACACCAAACGGACAAATCACCGTTTTTGTGCGCACACAGTTAAATAATATTTTGCATGAAAACTATTTCTTACGATGTATATCCAACACACATATGTCCACTCTGTTTTTATTTGTAGCAACTATAAATGAAATATTACCAATTTATAAATAAAATAAAGGGCGGGAAATCAGTTTAATTATAAATAAGATGTTTTAATATTGACGAAGGTATAGAACGCTTGCGGTAAATAACATACTTAAGAAAGAACCACATATGTCATACATGTGATGACATTTGAAATGTGTGAATATATATTTATATAGTGAAGAGACTTTAGTTTAATTGTTTTCGTAATTTTTACCACGACTCTGCGTGAGAACTCTTGACTCACAAATGAATATTTCCGTAAATAAAGTTCTACATTTTCGGAAGACTACGAAAGATGAACGCGATGGAGTGTAAAAAATGTTAAGCATAACTAGAGACCCGAGAATTTTGCGGGTGCATTCCTAGACAAGTTAGAATTCACACACATGTAGGTTCATGTTACTTTTGTGATTGGTCGACGTGTTATTTGACCCCTCCTGGAGATAAATGAGTCAATATCAAACATGTAATAAGTTGTGCGCCCAACCACCACCTCTTACTACCTAAACAAGCAACCAATAAATAGTTGATTTCTGTATGAAGCTATATAAGAATAAGTGTGTGAAGTTCAGCCTACAGGTCACTGAACTCGCGAATTGCTCAGGTCTCTAAGCGTAACATAAAATTTGATCCGAAGACTGTGAACTCGGCTTCGAATAGTCTGCCAGCTGGCCAGTAATGAGCTTTGTACAGTACATAGTGTCTGGTATGGTGTGGTGCAATATTACGGTGTTCGGTGGCAATACAGAGGGGAATAAAGTAGGGCCCGTGGTGGTGTAGTTGTTAGACTACTCGCCTCCCACCCTGCCGAACCAGGCTTGACTCCCAGTGAGGTCTCTTCCGGATTTATCGCGTGTGGGAATCGTGCCAGACTATGCCGCAGGTCGGGGGTTTTCTCGGAGATCTCCCGTTTCCTCCAGTCCTTCATTCCGGCGCTACTCCACACGCACCTCGCTTCACCCTCAGCGGCTCTCAAGACCTCGATGTTAAGAGACACCTGAATCTCCTAAATATGTCCTCACTGCAAAGTGTTAACGCGATTTTTGGATATCTGTATAAATATGTGACTTTACATATATAGGCGGTTCACGGTAAAATGAGCACTTCTGAAATACCTTATTAAGATCTACTTGTGTCCACGTTCTTTATTCTTCTGCCTTATGTAAAATTAACATTGCCATGGGCGTTATCACTTTATTCATGCGTCGGTCAGGTAAAACTGTGGAATTATTATAAAAGTAATATGAACTTTTTTTCAGCTCCAATGAATTAAAAACAAACAGAATGCGTGAAAAACAATTAAATTTACCGCCAATGGTTACCTAACACTTTTTATTCGACGTTATCATATGGAACTACTTTCCCGGTCACTCAGTGCGCCCCTTAAAATATATGCAGGTAGGGGTAGTGTCTTTTTTCCAAGGTTGATTTTAAAAGTGCTCACTTTATCGTGAACAGCCTTTACAAGTCGACGAGCCCATGAAAATCGTAGTGTAGCCAGCTCTACTTCATACTGGGCGTAGAACGTAGAGATGATCCACGCGCACAACAAACAAACCCTTCAGAGTCAGCTCGTTGTATGACGGGGGTAAACAGTCACTACGGGGTGATGACATTAACCACCCCCCCCCCCCCCTTTTCCCCTCTATGCTGCACCAACCCCGTTTTTCCTTACAGCTCCACAGTGTTTACCTGGCCGCGAAAGCACCCATTACAATGTTTGTGTTCGGCTCCACTGATGGCCCTCCATGCGCCACACCCCAAATTTTTTTTTTTTTCAACCCTTAGAGCACAATTCCCGAGTGTAACTTGAGAGACACTGAGAAGAAAATTTTCTCTGCCACTGAAAACAAAATATACTTGGAAGCGTTTTAATTGTTTCGGTAAGGCTTGCCGGGGTCTTGGTAAATCTTTATAACACATCAACAGCGATTATCGCGAACAAACAAAATAATTATCTTATAAGAACTAAAATGAACAATACATTGCATTATCTGTTATACATGAAAGTATATTTGAATCGGATGCTATCACCTCGGCTCTCCATTGGTTAACAGGCAGCCAGTAATACGTTTTATTCAGTGTACAGTCCATTAATTGTTGCTTCCAAATTTTTGGGGTCCTGCTAAATTTCTACTTTCAGGATAATCCTCCGCTTCATTGAAACAAAACTTAACATAGTTTAGGAAATCTCACTTAAGTGATAACGCACCACATTCGTGCGTACTCAGTTAAAAGCTAAAATTCGAAGTAGCGTCGTTTCTCCGTTGGCTGATGCCTTGATGTTAAATCGCTACCTTTCTGAGTGAGCTGCATGTGATTGGAACACACGATTGTGGAGCATTCATTAATTGGCACAGAGTTACCAGGGGCGTGTCAAATAAAGACTGGTCCAATGACAAACGCATTGCAAAGGGAAAGTGTTTTAAGTTTAACACGTCTTCAAATAACAACGCGAATTTCGCAGGCCTCTATTTATTAACATTTTGCGTGGGAATTAAATATTATCAGGCGTTACCAACACACCTATTTTCTCCCTTTATTCAGCCATATTAATTATAAATAAAATATTATTAATTGCAGTTTACATATAAGTACAAGCTCAATGCGGCCACGGTGGCTGGTAGGTTAGCCTGCTCGCCTCCCACCAAGGCGATCCGGGTTCAATCTCCAGCCGGGTCACTCCAGATTTTCGCAAGTGGGAATAGTGCCAGAGGATGGGTTTTATCGAGGATCTCCAGTTTCCCCGGCCCTTCCGTTCCGGCGCTGCTCCACACACACCTCCATCATCCTCATCGGCTCTCAAGGCCTCGATGTTAAGAGCCGTCCAAATCTCTTCACTAACTCACAAGTTCAACTGAACCAAAATAAGATTCTTTCCTCTTAACTAAAGTATAAAACGCTTGTGATATATAACGTATTGAGGAAACAACAAAAGACTTTATGCGTGGGTCGATCTTTTAAAATTTTTTAGTAAAAAAATTATGAATAGACTGTAGTAAGCGTGTCAGATGTGGAGTGATCCAACAGGACGATATTAAGTGGAAGAACAGACACCCACATAAACGTCGTTAAAATTATCGGTGGATATAAGTGAAATCATTAGCTAGTCTTTAATTACACAAAATGTGTACACATTAACAACGGCTAATATACGTTTCGCATCTAGTGTTAGTCTGGAAAACTGCGAAGAATTTTTTCTGACAACGTATATTTAAAAACAATTTAGAATTTTTTCTCCTTTCATGGCACAATGCATAGAGACACAGGAAAATTGTAAAAATATTTCAGCCACTCTCAACTAGTTTATCCTTTTATCAGTGGATTATCAAGGTTATGACTCGGCTATGTTCTTCGCAGGCCAATCACACACGTTCTGCTTCCTAGAGAATCGATATCCTCGTCGGCCCAGTGAAATGAGATAGTGCTTTTATTCATGAATTACGGCTAGTAATTAGGGTAAGGTGTTTTTCACGAAAATATTTCAAAACCAGTTGCACTCCAAAACACTTTTATTCATATGCACTTTAGTGTTTGGATGGTTTTTAATGTCGCGTGCTTCAAGTATCTGTCCGCGAATCATTTATAGTCAGTGTCGGAGTACTTTATTGCGATTGGACCAGTCAAATAAGAATATGTCATCTCAAGTAGACGCGCGGCCAATAACTAGGGATAGGAAAATTTCGCGAATTCATTTCAGGGGCTAGATAGATGCCACACACGTGTACTCTGAAGTGGCATTTGCAATTGGATCACAGTTTATTAATCACGCCCAGATCGACTCCGAGCCAATAGCAGGATTGCAAGGAAGGAAATAGCGAATGACGTACTGCCAGGCGTGGGAGTAACACTGTCTAATCTCTGGGGCGGCAGCCAATGAACAAACATCTGAGGCTCGAATATACTCCGGACTGTGGAGTCTATCCTACAGGTCACTGAACTCGCGAAATTTTCCTATCCCTACCAATAACTAAAGGAAGTTGTGGTTGTGGATGTAGGACATTGCAGTCTAACATGACCATTATTATTTTCGTGATATACACCTGTTCCTACTAATAATGAAATAAAATTGTTGGATATGTGTACATCATGTTCAATCATAGCAATTTTTTTTTCGTGTGGTGTACTTTTCTGCAAGATTCTGATGGTAATAATGAAAAAAACTATATCGGCGTGTGGGTTTCTTGGGCAAAACTATAGTCACAGCGACATAGTCCAAGTAGTGATGATTCGCGATAAGCTTTCCCAACTAAATGTACACTACTGCTACTGAAGCTTTCATCGTTGGCAATTAGTGTGCACAAAACTGCTGCGTTAAAAATAAGACGTCGCCCAAAAATGATGAATGTACTGTCACGTTTTAAAATCACAACATTAGCAAATCTACCAAGACAGAACATCGTGGTATTAATACTTGAATTTATTTGACTAATTATGGTAGCTGCGGGCTCAGGGAAGATTTTTAAGGCCATATTTCACCATACTTTTTATTTCATAATCTGAAAGAGGTTTACATAAGGACCACACAAATGTAAATGTTAGTAGCCAAAATGATTATAATTTTCATGAAATTTCACCGAAAAGTCGAAAATTTCGGAATACGGGAGCACAAGTTTCTATGGAGTTATTTAACTTTCCCAAATCAATCACATCTCATGTGATCTACATAATATAAAGACTATATTTTAACCCTTTCAGAATCACTTTGATTTGCTGTTTCAGGTGTTGCAGACAAAACACTTTATGATACGTGCTGTACTTAAGTCGACACAAAAATTGTTTCGTTGTCACATTCAACAAGCCGTAGGCTATATGTTCAGATATAGTAATATGAACAAATTATGACCTAGGCTAATGAGACGGTATGCGAACCATTTGGCCACATGAAAGATCATAGGTCACTGAGCTTCGCAGTGTGCAGTACAGACCACAAATTACGTACACGTGCGTAATGTATACAATGGTGTACACTGGGTCTGAATGGACTGCAATAGGTATTGATGTTTTGGCAAACGCATTTTTATTCGTTCAAGAGAAAATAATGTTAACATTTATTAGGTTCTCCTGGATGAATAAAAGTGTTTTGGCAAATACCATACGTATTTGAAAAGAGATTCAGGATACGAGAACCTCTAATACCTGTTGTTATGTATCCTTGATACTTAATTAACATGTTGTGTATATGATATAGATTACATGACATGTGATTTGGCGGGCAAAGTTTATTAGGAGCATAGAAATTCCAGCTCCCATATTTCGCAATTATTGACTTTTCGGTGCTATTGTTTGAAAACTACACACTTGGCTAAATATATAAGATTATGGGGTATTTATGTAAATTTGGTTCAGATTAATAATGAAATATGGATTTAACAAACTCAGGTGGCGCTCAAAATTCTGAGGACATTTTCCCAGTCGCTTGTGACCTGTGTAGCAAAGTGTATTTTGCCATTGTTCCAGAGGAGTTTCAGAATTACAATGCTAAAGGTTATGACCACGGACGCTTAATTGTGCAAATTATTATTTATCACGACTGGTATTATTATCTACAATGGAGACTTGTGGGAATATGAACGGCACTAGCAAATGTTAAAAAAAACGTGATCGTTTTGTTGTTGTTATTATAAGAGACTTTGGTTTATCGCAAGAAAAGATGAAAGATGACCGTTTGCTACTTATCGAGATTTACGTATGAAGCTACTAAAGGTCATTCACGGTAAAGTGAGCATTTTTGAAAGGCCTCTCATTTGGAATAATAGTCAATAAGTATGCTTTACTTTAGCCTTAAACGTTAACTTCCGAGTGTGGTGGGATATACACACTGTGTTTATTACTTACATGGCAATATTTATTTAAAAATATGTTTCATGGATAAAAAATGGCTGAAAGGAAAAAGTAACCGGGCTGTCAAAAGTGCTCACTTTACCGTGAGCAGCCTATACCTCATTCCACTGGGCCAATGAAGATTCTTAAACTCTAACCGAACGGTTGTGATTGGTCTGGAAAATAATTCGGCTGGGTCGAAAAATTGAATGTCCCATCACAGAAAGGATAAATCAGCTCAGTGTTAAGAGAAGAAATATTGGTTCAAGGATAGTTCGCAATTTCCAAGTGTGCCTATGCATATGTGAAAATGTTTGCGGTAAAACAAGTTAAATGTTTTTGTGCTGCCAAGAATTTTTGGAAGTTTTTGTAATTTATGGTGATGCGCTGAGAGATCCCTGGCTTAAACTGCTCTTGATGGCAGCGAAGCGACACGCAGTTCGGCGGAGGCGGGCGGCTAGTGAAATATGAGAGGCGAAGCGAAAAGCAATTCTCGAGAAAGCTAGCGATGCCTTGTAAACAGCACTTGCCTCTGATGATGGCCACACAAAGTGCAGTGGGCACGGCATGATGACAGAGTAAGAGCTCGGCGCCAGACTTGCTCTTCCGGTAGTTCATCTGCATTGCCGCTAGCTCCACTGCGTACAGCACGACCACTAAGGCTATACAAGCACAACTGAAGCTTGGGGCCGCGGTGTCGTAGCTTCCAGACTACTCGTCTTCCACCCAGGCGAACCGGGTCTATCCTGTACAACGCTCAGTACACGTTAGCTTTCTGCCAATACAATGCCGAGTTGGAAGTCCCCAATGAAATATTATTTCCAACGCAGAATCATAATACAATCCAACATGTTCGCTTGAGTATATTAAGCTTTCAGTTTTCCTGACGTAATATTATGTTCCAGAGAAACTAATGGAAACTACTAGCCAAGTAATGTATCTTCGTCTGCACTCTAAAGCTGAATCAGTGAGAATTTAACTGTTTCGATCAGTCAAACGTACCCGACTGATACAGCAGTCACTTCAGTGAATTTAACTGATCAAAAATGCCAAATTTCCTTCACTGATAGATCCAGTGACATTTCCCACTGATTCGTCAGTAGTTTTTCCCACTGTTTTCTCATTGGGTTTAATTTTCGACCGACGGACCAGTGAAACATCTGAGCAACTTGCTCCGTCTCTAATTATTTTTGACTGATGCATCAGTGAAACTGCGTGTACAGATGCCCGTCGAACATCGTTTAAAAATGGCCGCTAAACAACGCCTATCGAGAGATGTAACAACGAATAAACGAATAAAACAAATAAAAAATACTTTCAAAATGTGTTTTGTCTTTCAAAACGCCTTTTTATGAGTTAATATTAACACAAAGCCTTTCATTCGGTTTTTACGTCTTTCATTTCGATTCCATGTATTCGTCACAGCGTTATGTTTGCATTTACTGTGGTGAAGAGAGAGTGCACTTATGTAGCCTATACTATTCGTTTTAACAATCCTAACAGTGCCAATGAAACCAAACACGCTAAGTATGAGCATACAACTTCAAACTACACGATTTCGCAGCTGTACTATCAGCAATATATTTTCCTCTTGTAATTTCAACTGGTCGTGGTAGCGCAGATGGCGAGGCAACTACCTAGAGTCAAAGAGTGCGCGAGTTGAATCATGACAACTTGTCGTGGTAGCGCAGATGGCGAGGCAAGTACCTAGAGTCAAAGAGTGCGCGAGTTGAATCACGACAACCTGCGAAACTTTTTTTTTTAATTGCACAATATATATAGTAAACTATCGTAAATATGTTTATTTCACGTAATTATTTGGCTACATTCAAGAAAAACAACATTAAATTCGCCACTGCAGTCAGCCGTTACTTATTCCATCAGAGATATTTTGACATCACTAATTCAATCAGTGAAATATTTTCACCGTAACAATCAGTGGTTTTCCGCTGATTATAAGTGGAGCCATTTTGACCGATTAGAGTAGCTGCGAATCAGTGGTTTTCCACTGATTCGAATTTAGAGCGACGTGTCTTCGAAATGTCGTAATGTCACGGCAAATTCCACACAACTCAGCGAGATTCAGGCGACGTCAGATTGCGTGAACGGCACTCAAAGTGTTAAGTTGGTCAAGCAGTACCTGCAGCTTCATTGTGACGCTCCATTAGTGCTACCTCACGTCGCTCTCTCCTGTCACGTGTAGTGAACTCCAAATGAGAAAACGAATGAACGATGCGCAGAAGCTGAAACACGCTGTCGGGCGAGTCGGGCGAGTCCATCGCTTCAGCACGAAGGGGAGTGGTTGTTCAGTTGAGCGACAGGGATCTGCATTCTAGTTACATCCCAGTACACTTTACCTCTAGTTACTGTTCAATCGAAGATTCGTAGCTTCGTACTCGTTACTTACTAATTACATTTTTTCCGGAACTTCAAGAGGAAGCGCGTAGGCCGCGAACAAGAAATAGTTACAACAGTTCCTGAAAACTCGTGACTTGAAGTTTCGATAGGTATAAGCTATTCACGGTAAAGTGAGCACTTTTGAAATCCATCTCCTTTGGAATACTAGTCAATAAATGTATTATATTTTAACCTTAGACGTTAACTTTCTAGTGCGGTGGTATCTACATACTATGTGTATTACTTACATGGCAATATTTGTTTACAAAGGTAGTTAAATGATAAAACATGGCTGAAATAAAAAAAAGTAGCTAGGGCCTCAAAAGTGCTCGCTTTACCGTGAACAGCCTATAACACGGCAGGAACTTCCGTTACAAGTTACTAAAAGGCTAGTTAGAGAGATTACGGCCCTAGTTCAACGTGGATAATAATACGTACGCAAAGCACTCAATACATAATTGTTGCTCAGTATAATTTACAGTAAAAGAAATATGTTCAAAATAATATGTATTTTTTGGGAACTTAAAATCATAATAGTTAAATTTTTCATGAGCTAATTTTAACGTAAGATCCCAATCCCTATCTGTTGCGATGCATGTCTCCTTGAACGATTTACTTTCCTTGTAGGAGAAAGGGGTTCGCCCGGAGACTCAATTATCTTCCTTCCTACACACCGGGCTGACACCTAACACTTAGAATGAGGGTAGATTAGGAAAAAAATTAATATATCACGTATCTGTACATAAAAATCTGATATAATAAAACGCAGAAGTTAAACAATTCTGTCATCGATATCATAAATACTCTAAGGATGACTGCCCATGAGAACAATATATGCAAAAGTTTTACGCAATGAACCTTGTTTATATCGATTATATGTAGTCACCACAAATAATGCAGCGGTTTCTCGAAGCTCTCAAACGAATTTTCTATATCATGAACAGCAATGTACAGTAAATATTATGATAAGATCGGAAAAGAATCGCGAGAAACACACAATAGAACTCTTTGAATTTGCAACTCTAAAGACTTTTAAATATACAAACATCGTAATTATACATATTAAATCCCCCTTTCCCGAAGGGATAGAATTGTTGTTTTCGCCCGATCCTAATTCGCTGGGATTCTGAGCTGCTCGAGGCGAGGACTCGTTATATCGTTCTACACACGTCTGCTCGAGCCTGCACGATATGTACTGTACCTGTGAAAGCTTCGGGAATAGTTACTTGTGTAACGAGTATTTCCGAGACTCGGTACTTGTTACTTCGGATCCTGCGTGGTACCGACCATAGACTAAAGATGAGGTAGACCGATCTCGCTGGCTGCGCACAAATAATCTCCATGTCCCAACTTTGACCTGCTTTTCTGCCAATAAGAGCTTGCAAAAATGGCGTGAATTGGGTTCGAGGTTAGAACGCGGTTTTGTAAACAAGTGCTTTTGAGATGATTTTATACTTCCTCCAACCGATTCGTAATGATTTTTGATTAAATTCAAATTGGTAATAGTATTTTATTAATATAATAGTGATTGCTATTTCAAAACTAAGATTTAAACAAACACGTTCATCACTGTTGGCCATGTGACTTTGACAGTCATGTAGGATTGGGGCAGGTCAATGTTGGGTACATGCGCAGAAGACGAATAAGCGGTCTACCTCGTCTTTAGTCTATGGTAACGACAATAAAAGTAACGAGTAGTTAAAGACTGTTCACATTAAAATGAGCACTTTCAAAAGCCCTGCTTTAGATCTACTTCTATGCACCTTGTGTATTGTTCCGCCTTGTGTAAAATCAACATTGTCATGGGCCTCACCACTTTATTCATGCGTTCGTCAAGCGAACCAGCGAAATTATTAGAAAAGTTCACATTTTACAAATCTGCTAATTTTTACACTTCTATGCATAAAAACAGAAAGAGAAATAAATAATTTTAAATTATTACAAATTGTTACCTAACACATTTAATTCGACGTTAGTATATGGAACTACTTTCCATCCATCGTTACCAACTTTACTGGGCGCATGTCACTCAGTGCGCTCGTTAAAATATATGCAGGTAGGGACAGTGGCTTTTTCCTAAAGTTGATTTCAAAAGTGCTCACTTTATCGTGAACAGCCTTTACTTTCCGCCCGTTACTATTGAGCAGTGACAGCGGCCGAGACAGGTTGGGAGAGAGCTGCTCAGCGAGATAGTAGAGACCGATGTTAAAGGCTGTTCACGGTAAAGTGAGCACTTTCAAAATCAACACAGTTGCACCTGACCGACTGAAGCATGAATAATGTGACGAGGTCTGTGGAAATGTTAGTTTTACATAAGACGGAGGAGTACACAATGTGCATACAAGTAGATCTTAAGCAGGGCTTTCTAAAGAGCTCACTTTACCGTGAACAGCCTTTATCAGTTTGGTGTAAGCAGCGCCAGTAGTGTCACGTGGTTTCCCTCCCTCCAGCGGCAAGAGCCCTCCCCTACACTGCCTCCCCTACATTCACTCCCTCAAAGCTGCGCGCAAGATAACTCTTTTATTTGAATTCCGCTGTGCCACTAATGATTCCCACGCACTCCATGTGTTCTGCTGGATTTACAAACCCACGACAAGTTCGCCCCGACAGCCCGACCATTTCCGCTACTGAAATTAGTTTAGTGTTTAAAATACCTCGACAGTTTCCATCCAAGTTCTATGTGGCTTTCGGAAACTTCTACAATGGCCAGCAACTTGCAATGGAATGCAATTAAATCACAATTCATTGTACACTATTTTGTTTTGATAAAATTTGTAAACGAAGTATTTTTGGATTTAGGAGCAGTTACTGTTCACGAATATTTAAGTTCGTCAATTAATGAGCTTACTGTTACAAGATAACCAGGATGTACACATGAACAAAATATTTAAGTTCGTCAATTAATGAGCTTTCTGTTACAAGATAACCAGGATGTACACATGAACAAAATATTTAAGTTCGTCAATTAATGAGCTTTCTGTTACAAGATAACCAGGATGTACACATGAACAAAATATTTAAGTTCGTCAATTAATGAGCTTTCTGTTACAAGATAACCAGGATGTACACATGAACAAAATATTTAAGTTCGTCAATTAATGAGCTTTCTTGTTACAAGATAACCAGAATGAACACAGGAACAAAATATTTAAAGTGTGGAATTTTCTCACAGTAGTGAAATTCCCACGGAATTTGGTGTTGTAAGATTATGTTTATGTGTTTTTTTTTCTGCTGCCAAGCAACTCCGACCGGTCCGACACTTTTGTTGACCTGTTGGGGCTACGAGTTTGTCGGGGTAACCTTGCTCCTGATTGGTTGATGAAAATTTCTCGGCGGTGTCGGGGCGGTTCTGTCGAACTGTTGGTTGTTGTGAATCCAGCTCTAGGAGGGGAAGTTTTATTTCCATAGCAGTCACAAATTGTTCTTCTGGAGCGATATTCTGAAACCGTTCATAGAAGCCGCCCCTGTATTGTGACGAGTGTGTTATATATATATATATATATATATATATATATATATATATATATATATATATATATATATATATATATATATATATATAGAATTATTACCCTCGCGTATATGGATTAATCAGGAGCACTGTTTTGAAGGCAACTATTGTGCGAGATTTGCACTCTGAAACCGTATGTCAATTTGTTGACCCAATCAGTTCAAGTAAACAAAATAATATTTTCAGCCTCGAGAAACGGGCAACACTGTAAAATACGTGCCAGTTGGCAACGCTACCTGATTGGCCAACCGAGAATGAAAATGTCTGCTCGTTAAGACACGCGGCCAATAAGCAAAACAACTTGCTGAAATGCCAGTAGCGTATAGATTTATTTCCTGCGTTGAACATTTTTTATGAAAATCGTGTCTCCCTAAGTGAGAATTATTTCTAGTGACCCGGAGATCTCGCAGATTCATTTTGTCCCCGGATGAATTTCAATCAATTGCATGCACAACTCAGGGAATTCGTCGTCGGATAGATATTCGATTCACGCGCTCTGGGGCCAGTGAGCCAGTTACAGACAAACTGGAAGTGGATTGATGAAATCACATACGGAGAGCCGTAGAAATGTAGGCAATGAACATAAGTAACTCACGCAAGTGTGCAGAATACGGTAAAATCTCAGCTACTGTCAGATAAATTAGCCACTTTTCCAGGTCTGTGCATATTTCTTTATTGATGTCATTAGTAACCCGTTAACTTACACATTCTAATTCGTTGTCATAACTTAGACGTTTGTGGGGGGAGGGGTAGTATATTGAGCGGTTAGCCTGCTCGCCTCCACCAAGGCGAACCAGGTTTAATCACCAGCCGAGCCGCTCCCGAAGGTCAGTGTTCCTACCCGCATATATTTTGACGGGCACCCTGGGAGACATGCGCTAATATAAAGTCGGTAACGATGAATGGGAAGTAATTCCATATCTTAACATCGAATAAAATGTTTTAGGTAACCATTTATAATAACTTAAATTATTTATTTGGCTCTCTGTTTTTATTCATTGCACCGAAGTGTATAAACGAGCAGATTTGTAAAATATTTACTCTTCCAATAATCTCACAGTTTTAACTTGACCGATGCACCAATAAAGTGATGAGGCCCATCTCAATGTTAATATTTCATGAGGCGGACTAATACACAATGTGCATACGAGTAGATCTTATGCAGGGCTTTCAAAAGTGCTCATTTTACCGTGAATAGCCTATAGAACTGTTCTTCTTACTGTGGTGATGTAGGTGACCCATGTCTACATTGCCTCGAGTTTCTCTCAAACTGTTCCGGTCGGACATTTATATCCCAAATTCAGGTGTTGCAACTGAGTACATTTTTGCTAGGAGCTGTACTTGTGTACAGCCCTTGTCTTGGAGTCAGTGTAGGTACAATGTGCTGCGTGCTCAATGATATTGGTATTGACCATTCATGTCAAAGAAGCGTATACTATACTACCAGTCAGATTAGCCACAACAAGACTGAGCACTGATTCCTTGGTTTGTGAAGTGCTGTTCATAAGTAGCATTCATGTGCAACGTTCCCACGATCGTGGACGCGGGGTCTGAAAGCGTTAAATATGCCCAGAGATCTCAAACTGTTAAATATCCTGCTGTTGCAAATTAGAAATGACGTGATGCGTGCTGTACTGGAGCTCAGAACTTGTTTCGCTATCACAGCCGATAATGTATAATTTTGCGTTCGATGATCAGTTGAGTTGAGTTGATAGATTTGGGCGGCTCTTAACAAAGAGGCCTTGAGAACCGAGGAGGGTGAAATGACGTGAGAACGAAGCAGTCCTGAAACGCAAGGTCCGGGGGAAAAGGGAGAACCCCGAGAAAACCCGTCGACCAGAGGCATCGTCCGGCACGATTCCCACTTGCGAGAATCCGGGAGTGACCCGGCCGGGGAACGAACCCGGTTCGCTTTTGGTGGGAGGCGAGCTCGATGATCAGTGATATTAACCAATCATAGAGCAGATAATATCATTAGGCACTGCCTGGCAGAGTACAGTACCGGGCATAGAACACAGTAAAGTATACGTAGAAGGGCTAAACCCATCCTAACTGCCTACAAACGCAATAAATAGAGACCTTAAAATTTCTCGGTTTTATTTCGGGACAAGCTAAAATTCAAAACCTTGTACGTTTCCATTGCGTATGCTAATGGCCCACCCGTTAGTTTACACCTCATGAATATGGGTAGTGAAATTTCGCGAAAAGATTTCAAGTCAAATTATATTAAAAACACTGCAGGGTAAACGCCTTCTCAAGGAGACAGCAACCAATGGCAATAGACAAACTGCTGCTGGGTGTTTATAATATTGAAGTCTACCGTGTACTCATATTTATTTCGCGAAAAGTCACAAGCTCTACTCATGAACAACTCTGAGCCAATAATAAATACACAATAAAATGCAGACCCAATCACCGTACTCCACTAATACAACACCCAACCAATTAACATAGATATTTGCAATTTTTTACATACGGAAATGGAGTATAACCTATAGGTAGAGACCTGCAAAATTCGCGTTATTATTTGAGGGCATGTTAAACTTAAAAACACTATTCCTTTGCAATACGTGTGTCATTGGACCATTTTTTATTTGACTCGCTCCGCCAATAAATGAACACTTCACAATTGTGTGCACCAATCACGCGCAGTTCACTCAGAAAGGGCGTGACTTAACATGTATGCAGCAACCAATGGAGAAATGACGCCGGCTCGAGTATATATAGTACTATGAATTTTAGCTTGATGTAACAAAATAACGCGAATTTTTGCAGGTCTCTACCTATAGGCAATTGAACTCGCGAATTTTTCGTGTGTCTAACAATAAAGTAGCTTCTTTATATGTGATGTTTGTTCGTGAGTGAGGAGTGTTGGACATTGGCTGACGGGCGACGCGAGCGTCCAACCACGGCGCACGTTGAAGCCGGGCGTGTCGTGGCTGGTCCTCGGGGAAGTTAGAAAGATTGGGTTCTATTGGCGGGGTTGTGTCGAGAGAGAGAGAGAGAGAGAGAGAGAGAGAGAGAGAGAGAGAGAGAGAGAGCAGCAATAAGAGATGAAGCTGACGGGCGAACGGGCCTAGCACGTGAACGACGTGAGTGCCGTTCCACGAAACAACCTCCATTCCTACGTCCTTCCACGTCAACTACCCGCTTTCTCCGTGTTATTGCTTCTCCTGGCGGCGTTTCCCAAACCTCCCCCCCCCCCCCCTTCAACGCGAGCGATGACTCGCAGGCAGGGACACACGACCTTCGTGGAAACATTTCCCGACCAGCTGTATTTCGAAATAATCTAACTCATCTCCATTACTGCGATATGGTGACTTACGTAGTTTGGAGTCTTTGAGTGTCATTCCCAGGGACCTGCAAAATTCACATTATTATTTAAGGACAGACTGAACTCCAACTTACTGTGCGTTTGACCGACTTCGGCCATTGGCCAAAAATATGTTTGTCACTCCTCTGAGAACTCTTTAGCAAACAATATAAATACAGCGGTGGAGTGACCAATCTCTTTTTGAGAGATCGAAAAGACACGTGACGTTGCTTACACTACAGCGGCCAATGAAACCACGAACCGTGCCCACTTGTTTATAAGAGAGTGAAGTCTATCATGACACCGAAAGATAACGCGAATTTTGCAGTTCTCTAGTCATTTTTGAGGGCCTGCGAAATTCGCGTTATCTTTTGCCATCAAGATAGACTGTACTGCCGTGTATGTATAGACTATTCACATTAAAGTGAGCACTTTTTAAAGCCTTCTCATTTGGAATAACAGTCAATAAATATATATATTTTTGTAGCCTTAGGCGTTAAGTTCCGAGTGTGGTGGGATAGACACACGGGGTTTGTTAGTTACGTGGCAATAGTTATTGAAAAAGGTCGTTCAAGGATGAGAAATAGTTGAAAGGAAAAAATAACTAGGGCCTCATAAGTGCTCACTTTACAGTGAACAGTCTATACTGGAGCCGACGACGTCTGCTAATTGCTTGCTGCCTAGGTGATAAGCCATTTCCCTTCTTACTGTACTGCATGCGATTCGACATTACCAATATGAAGTGTTTATTCATTTCCGTGGAGTCGCCCCGGGCGTGTCAAAAAAAATAATGGTCCAACGACAATAGGAACTATGGCACATTCTAGAAATCAGTCCAATTCTCGGAAATTACACTCACGTGGTGCCGTCTTTTCTTGAATTGAAGCGAGTCTGGAAGGGTTAAGTATCTATTTTGTGTCCAGGCCTAGAGGCCGAAAAATTCGATACTGATTAGACTTAAGAATTTCTGCTTTATTTTTGGAAATAACTTATGTATTACTTTGTGTAACAGCTTGGTCGAAATATTATGTAAAATAAAACGACTTGAATTAAACAGCTGGAAATACCATCAGAATCAGGTTACCAAGGCGAAAAAATCTGAACTGATGGCAGTAAGACTTCGAAAGGTAGTTTGTTTGTTGTGAAATGCTTATTAAAGCTAAAGGCCTTCACTGCATGGTAACGTAAATCGCTAATGTTAAGAGGGTGATTCATCACTATGCGCTCTATAGATATTTACTGACATTAAAGTCAAGTTAGAGTTGTTAACCTTATAACTAGAGACCCCGAGGATTACGCGGGTATATTAATAGATAAGTTGCAATTCACACACTTGTACGTTCATGTTACTGTCGTACTTGATCGATGTGATGTTTGACACCTCCTGGAGATAAATGAGCCAATAGCAAACATGCAATAAATTATGCGCTCAACCACAGCCTTTGACAACCTCAACAGGTAACCAATAAACAGTGGATGACTGTTTGAGAGTATATAAGACTGTGAAGTTTAGTCTACAGGTCACTGAACTCGCGAACTTCTCAGCTCTATACTTATAGACGCCATTACAGGAACGACAATTTTTGTCGATCTCAGCTTTCCCACTCACCACAGTCTGATTGGTTAAAACAATTGACACGCTTACTTCACTCTACAAAGTTGTTACTGCCTGGCTGAGAGTCAATTGACACGCTTACTTCGCTCTACAAAGTTGGTACTGCCTGGCTGAGAGTCAATTGACACGCTTACTTCGCTCTACAAAGTTGGTACTGCCTGGCTGAGAGTCAATTGACACGCTTACTTCGCTCTACAAAGTTGGTACTGCCTGGCTGAGAGTCAATTGACACGCTTACTTCGCTCTACAAAGTTGGTACTGCCTGGCTGAGAGTCAATTGACTGCCGATTTGATTGTCTCCCTATGAAATATCATTTCATATCTAAACCGTGCTACAATAAATGGCGTTCACCTCAGTTCTTATAAAAATTATTTTTATTCTTAATAATTAGTGTTGATACGATGTAAAAAGGTTTCAATGACCTCGAAAAGCATTTAAAGAACAATAAAATTACTTCTACGTAAACTAAATTTTCAGTGGCAGGGAAATTTACATTTTTTTGTGTAGTCGATGTTACTCTCGGACATAGTATTGTAAGCGTTTTAGACATTATTTAACCTATTTTTAGAACTGCGAGTAAAATAGAAAAGTTGGGAATGTTGTTATCTGAAAACTGATGTTGATGTTATAGGTAGGAATAGGAAAATTTCGCGAATTCATTTCGGGACAAGATAGGCGCCAGACACATATATAGTGAAGTCATCTTCGCAGTTGGATCACAGTTTATTAGACCCGCCCTGCACGCCTCTGAGCCAACAGCAGACTTACAAGGAAACACCTTGCGAATCTCATAACTGCCAGGTGCGGGGCAACAGCCAATGAACACACAGCTGAGGCTCCAGTATGCAGAGGACTGCGGAGTCTAGCCCACAGGTCATTGAACTCGCGAAATTTTCCTTTAATAACGTAAGTCAAGTTGGTCTTGTCGATAATGGTGCGCGCTTAGTACTACAAGGGATGTGAGTTCTAATTCCCGTTCTGGCAAAGTACTTTTTTTTTATTTTTTATTTTTTTATAATATTTCGAATGCTTTTTTTTTTTTATTTCTCTGTTACTAATTCATTTCATTTGTTTTTTAGAATAAAAATAGTTATTTTATTTACACTTCTCAGTAATGTTAGTTGTAATGCAAGGCTATTGGGTGTAATATTACAAATAAATGCTTTGCAGATTTTACAAGAAAACTCTTTGTAGGTTTACAAAGGATTTTCTTGGCAACTGGGTTTCCAAGGATTTTCTTCGCAAAAGAACAAAAAATTTTATAGAATGTAGGAAAGGATTTTGTGCTCTTATTGTGAACGAAACACGAGATCCGGGTTAAATTTACCAGCGCAGCGAAGCAAGAAATTTAGTTTTTGGTAGGAATGGAAAAAATTCGCGAGTTCAACGACCTGTTGGCCAGACTCCGCAGTCCCGTGTTTGCTCGGGCCACAGATGTTTGTTCATTGGCTGCTGACACAAAGAGTAGCCAATGTTACTTCACACCTGCCAGTAAGGCACTCGCTACTTGTTTCCTTGCAAGTCTGCTACTGGCTCAGTGTCGTCCAATGCGTGTCTAATAAACTGTTATCCAATTGCAGATGTTACTTCAGTGCACACGGGTTTGACGTATATATTCTCCTCAAACGAATTCGCAAATTCTTCCTATCCCTTTGGGTACCTAAAATATTTCACGCATGTCGCGGTTCTGGGCGGGGGGGCGAGGGGGGGGGGGCGTTTGGGGTGGGTCGCAGGGGGAGGGCGGGGGGGGGGGGGAGCGGGGGGTGGATACTACGTCGAAGGCGACGAACGGAATAGATATTTCCGTACGTCGCGCTGCTACAATCTGTCTTGCTTGTTTTGGACGTGAATTCGAGGCCGCTGCCGTGTGTGAGGTCTGCACACGTGTGTTTTTGTTCTCCAGCCTGGGAGGGTGTGGGTGTGGGTGTTTGACGCGGGGCAGGTGTCGGTGTTAGGATTCGTACTTGTCGAAGCCGAGTGTGGGACGGAGATTCACAGAGTTGATCTGTGTGAACTGGATTTCCAGGTGAACGCTGATGATTAGAGGCAGTTGTATATCGCGAAAAGATTCGTGGCCATGCTAGACTTCAATATCCTATGTCCACAACCACAACTTCCTTTGGTTATTGGTCGCATGACTACGTGAGAAGACCTGCTCCTATTTTACTGGGCCAGTCGTAATAAAGTACTCCGATACCGAACGTCCATGATTCGCAGACAGACCCTTGGGAGACGTGGCATTAAAAATCATCGAACCACGAAAGTGTTTATGAATAAAAGTGTTTTGGAGTGAAACTGGTCTTGAAATATTTTCGCGAATAGGCACCTGTCCCTACGTACGACGTGTTGCAAAATATGTAAAGTCATGTTCGGTGATGTACAAGGTCAGGACCCAGCGCCAATACAGAAAGTGTATTTTTCCTGGTTAATGCCACTGGCTGCACAGCTGACACACCAAAATGTCATTATTGGTGTCTGCTGGTACCACAGACAAACATGACTTCTTTTTTTATACATGCCCCATCGTCTAGTGAGTCAGTGAAGACCTGTCCCTACTGATGAGGGATTAGAGGCGACGCTGTTGCCATACGTGGCACAAATGTAACCCTTATGCATCGCAGCGTTGTGCGAACACAAGCAGACGTCAACCTAAGTCAAGAGCAGAGACCTGCAGAATTCGCGTTATTATTAGGGACACCCTAATTTCGCTAAAACATTCCCACACAAGCTATATTTAAATACGCTACGGGCGTATCAGTAGTTTTGTTATGCTCGCTGGCGGCGTGTCTTCGTAAGAAGACGTTTTCTTGCCTGACTGGCCAATCATCATTAAATTACTCCGTTAGTTGTCGATCTGTGATTCGCTGGTAGAAACCTAAGACGCGTTGTAAGGGAACCGTCTAATAATTAGAAATAGGAATATTTCGGGAGTTCATTTCAGGACAAGATAGACGTCAAACACGTGTACAATGAAGTTGACTTTGCAATTGGATCGCAGTTTATTAGACACGCCCTGGATGACTCTGAGCCAATAGCAGACTAGCAAGGAAACAACTAGCCAGTACCATATAGCCAGGTGTGAAGTAACACTGGCTACTCTATGGGGCAGCAGCCAATGAACAAACATCTGAGGCTCGAGTATACACATGACTGTGGAGTTTAGCCCACAGGTCATTGAACTCGCGAATTTTTCCTATGGCTACTATCCGCGAAAGTGGATCTGAGCTTAGGTGTTATGCAATACAACTAGTCTTGAAATCTTTTCGCGAAATTCGGGTGTCCCTAGTTATTATTTGTGGACACGTTTAACTTAAAACTAGAGATCTGAAGAATTCAAAACACGTTAGTTTATATAACTTTAGGCATTGGTTCACGCGGTGTATGACACTTCCTGGAGGACAGTTGCCCAATCGTTGTCCTCCACTGTGAGAGTAGACCAACCAATGCGCAGCTGACATCGGCATATTTGTGCATAAGTCTGTAGAGTCTAGCCTGCAGTTCATTGAACTCGCGAATTTCTCAGGTCTCTCCTGAAACAAATGTAGCTTTGCAATACGTTTGTCATTGGACAATAATTAATTTGACACGCCCCATGGTAACTCTGCACCAATGAATAAACACTTCACAATCGTGTGCTCCAGTCACGCGCAGTTTAGTCAGAAAAGGCGTGACTTCGCATCTATGCAGCAGCCAATGGAGAGACGACGCCAACTCGAATATATATAGCGCGAATTTTGCAGGTCCCTAGACCTCAAAAATTCGTGGATTCATTTTGGGTCAAGCTAGAAACCAAAATACTCGTTTGTTCACGCCCCTATTGTAATTAATTCAAGCGTTATTTATCGCCTCCTGAAGAACTCTGAACCAATAAGAAACACGCAAAGAAAACACAGGCCAAAACATCACCTTCCACTGTGACACCAGACAACCAATAATTGTTAGAGACATGGAAAATTCTTGAGTTCAATGACCTATAGGCAGGGACTTGCAAAATTCGCATTATTTTTTTACATCAAGCTACAATTCATATTACTATATATACTCGAGCCGGCGTCATTTCTCCATTGGTTGCTGCATAAATGTTGAGTCACGCCCTTTCTGAGTGAACTGCGCGTGATTGGTGCACACAATTGTGAACGGTTCATTTATTGGCACAAAGTTACCCGGAGCGTGTTAAAATAAAAATGGTCCAATGACACACGTATTGCAAAAGAAAAGTGTTTTAAGTTTAACATGCCCTCAAATAACAACGCGGATTTTTCAGGTCTCTGCCAATTATTAATTTTATCTACTTTTTGTACAAAATACTGTGCAGTCTAGTCTACAGGTCATTTAACTCGCGAATTTGTCCGGTCTCTAGTCATGACAGACTCGAACTTTGGCTCCGTCTACAAACGACTTGGCGTAAATAACATTTATTACACTGCATAACCATCTAAATTGACCATCCAAGTCTGGTGTTAACGCAAAAAAAAAAAAAAAAAAATCCTTGTATGACCAGTTAGAACACAGAAAACGAATAATAAATAATTATTTCTATAGTCTATTTGCAGTTTCTTCACACCTTTTTTTAATCAAACCTTCGAAAAATAACACCACCACACCAAAATGGCGTCACTAGACGTTCGCCAATCAGCGCCTCGCAACCTACTTCCCAGCCGACATCCCAGCTGGTGCCGCCGTGACTGAGTAGTTAGACTGCTCGCCACACACTAGGGTGAACCTGGTTCAATCCCCGTCCCCGGTTCGCTCCCGGGTTTCCGCAAGTGGGATTTGTGCCAGACCGTGCCGCTGGTCGGCGGATCTCCTCGGGGATCTCCCGTTTCCCCACGCCCTTGCATTCCGGTGTTGCTCCATTCTCTCCTCGCTTCGCCCTCGTCAGCTAAGAGCGCGTCGTTTTTGCCTTCCACCTTCATTTTGCCTAAAAGTCATTTCGTCTATAGTCGTTTTGCCTAAAATTCTATTGCCTCGCTTAACTGTCCAGTAAGTCGATTTGCCCAAAGTCGTTTTACCTAAACGTCATTTTGCCTAAAGTAGTTTTGCCTACAGTAATGTTGCCTAAAGGCATTTTGTCTAAAAGTCATTTCGCCTAATGTTGTTTTGCCTAATTCTAGGCAAAACTATTTTAGGCAAAACGACGGGTACTTCGTTAGCTCTCAAGACTTCGTTGTTATGAGCCGCACAAAAATCTCTCAACTCAACTCAACATTCCAGCCAATAAGGAACATTTCGTAGCACGCGGTGGCCAGTCAGAACGCAAGGTCCGTTCTGAAAACTTCGCGTAGCCAATCAGAGTGTGCGTACGTCCACATCAAAGGAAATACCGCGTCATTTTGTATCCGTATACTTATAGATTCTGTGACCAAGCCAAGTAACAAAATCGAGAAGGTTAGGTGTACGAGATTTTAAAACTCGGGTATTATCAGCCGTTTGAGGGTGCCACGAATTTGTTGGCTCTGGGAAGAAGGTTGAAGTGAGCGACCTATATTCTCCAATCCCAGTATTTCCACTTACCATCGTCAGGGGCCTGAAAAATTCGCGGTTTCATTTCGGGACAAGCTAGAATTAAAAACGTCGTACCTTTTGTATTGCTTATGCTATTGGCCCAGCCGTTAGTTTACACCTCATGAACAACTCTGAGCCAATAATAAATACACAATAAAATGCAAACCCAATCGCCGTATCCCGCTAATACAACACGCAAACAATTAACGTTGATATTTGCATGATTTTAAATGGACAATGGAATATCACCTACAAGTCGTATTGAACTCGCGAATTTCTTGTGTCTCTAACCATCGTCCTATGGCTCCTGGCTACGTCAGGCATGCTACTGGAACTCTGCGATGTTTATTACTGGCTGGCCGACGACCAATAGAGTCGCGCGTTACTCTGTACTAATTGATGTGTCGCGACAGACGTAACACATATTTTACAATAAATCGTGTTCGTTTGATAAATAACCTACCAACCTTCCAGCAGTTTCCCCTCGCCTATTGGTAGAGAACTGAAGAATTCGCGGATTAATTTCAGGACAAGCTAGAATTCAAAATACGTGCGTTTATATGTGTTTATCCATTGGTCCACACAGTGTATGACATCTCCGGGAGTACGCTTGTCCAATATTCGCCATCCGTTGTGACAGCAGACAACCAATGAGTAGTTGATATCGGCATATTTGTACATAAGACTATAGAGTCTAGCCTGCAGGTCATTGAACTCGCGAATTTTTTCACGTGTCTACATATTGGAATATCTTATCTTCGGGAGAAGACATTTCCTCACTTGACTGGCCAATCAGAATTAGGTTATTCCGATTGTGGACTTCTGTGTTTAGTTGGCAGACACATTGGAAGTAAATCACACAATCACAAAATAGATCTGAACTACAAGGTTTTGAAATACAACTAGTCATGACATCTTGTCGAAAAAAAAATAGGGTATCCATTGATGTCCCTAATTATAACGTTTTGTCACGAATCATGTCTATCACACGTTTAAAGCGAAAAACACCGTCTAATAAGTGATCATCAATACCACGTAATCTGTATCGTCTCATGTCTATAAAAACACATTTTTTTTAAAGGTTTATAATTGAAGACAAGTGCAATTTATAAAATATAGTATTTTGCTGAGATAATTTGCACTTACCAAAATTGATTTCCAGCACATCTTTACATGTTTTCTGGAACTCTCATGGATTGATCGATTACCATATTGTTTGCAACGCCGCCGTTCCTTACAGTCAAGTAGGATTCCCCTCACCCCCTCCCCTCCTCCAGAACAGAGTGTACTCGCCGGGGTCAGGACATCTTCATTTCTCCTCGTCGGCGGAGGCGAGGTGTTTTCATCACGCCTGCTCTCATCTGCGGCGGATAGATCGTTGACAGTCTGTCCTGGTCAACGCCACAACATGCGGGAACATATCGATCCTGCGAGCAAGCGACGCTACATCGCCTTTCTCGTGACATCGTCCTGCACTCGCCAAGCATGCAGGCTGTGGTTGAAGGTCAACTGAGCAATTTTTAAGGCGGTACTTTTCACGTCCCTTTCAACTAATGTGCATCCTTTCGCCAGTTGTTATGTGACTAATAAAAACAGTGTACACTTTTTGTAACACTCTAAAGGTAATGCCTGAGGCCACAACGATATATACCTCCATTCTGGAATTATAAAAGGGAATGGTGCACGAAATCCGTGTATTTACCTCAATTTTGGTCAAAAAAAATTTTTTTCAGAGAATTTTTCAAAAATTTTGACGCGATAAGTAGGGATAGGAAAAATTCGCTAGTTCAGTGACCTGTAGGATAGACTCCATAGTCATGTGTATACTAGAGCCTCAGATGTTCGTTCATTGGCTGCTGCCCCATAGAGTAGCCAGTGTTACTTCACACCTGGCAGTATGACACTCGCTACTTGTTTCACTGCAAGTATGTTATTGGCTCAAAGTCGTCCAGGGCGTGTCTAATAAATATACTGTTATCCAATTGCAGATGTTACTTCAGTGTACACGTGTTCGAAGTCTATCTTGTCCTCAAATGAATTAGCGAAATTTTCCTATCCCTGCTTATTTCTCAACTTGCGTCAGTGTTCACAGAATAATGAAGGCAGGGATTATTTAACAAAGCAAGAAGTGGTAAAAAATTAATATTTACGTCTTGTTGTTCCGAAAATTTCTATAATAAACCCTCTGAAAAACAAATTATAACGGAAATCATGTCTATATACTGCTTTCGTGCAGCATTGTCCTTAACCGCCCTCTGTGGTGAATTATTGTGTGTAAAAACAGTGTTTGCTAGTGCACTGCATATCTCAGTAGATAAATATTATGAGAATACGATTTTTTCCCAGGAAAGATAAATACTATTTTCTATAGCTGTTACTTTTTTTTATTTCATCTCATTAAATATATTCAAAGATTAAAAAAAAAAGTTAAAATGGTAAAAAATTGTGTTTTCATATTTTTCTACTCAGTTTCCTTAACACTCTGCGGTCTGGACACTTTTACAATTATTTAAGACAAGCTAGATGTGAGTCATCTATAGCCATTGTAAAATGGAAAGCAGTTTTGTTGGTCTCCGCATACAGTCATACTACCGTAATATTAGTCCTCGCCACGATATACACCACACTGTACTGTACAAGGCTCATAACTGGCCGGCTGTTAAAGGCTGTTCACGATAAAGTGAGCACTTTCGAAATCAACATTGGAAAAAGTCACTGCTCCCGCCTGCATATATTTTAACGGGCGCACTGAGTGGCATGCGCCAAGTAAAGTTGGCAATGATGGATAGAAAATGATTCCATATATAAACGTCAAATAAATTGAGTTAGGTAACCATTTGCGCAAACTGAAATTATTTATTTTTTCCTCTCAGTTTTTTGTAGTGCGTCTAAGTACAAGAATGAGAAGAATTGTAACATATTTACTTTGTTAATAATTCCACACTTTCACTTGACCGACGCGTGGAGAAAGTGATGAGGCCCATGACAATGTTAAGTTTACATAAGATGAAGGAATACAGAACGTTTGTACAAGTAGATCTTAAGCAGGGCTTTCAAAAGTGCTCACTTTACCGTGGACAGCCGATAGCAAATAATATGCCGAGTCCACAGTCTTCCAATCAAATATTCTTGAAGAGCTTACGTCATTTATAGCCCCTCGTGTTCATTTACACAGTAGTACAAAAAAGTTAGAATTTTTTCCGTGGAAATTTTTGTTTATCAATTTAAGTAATCACGTAAAATTGTGATAAATACTATACAGACAATCAAACTATTGTTACGCGCTCTCTGCTCCGCATCCCGCGCGAGCGAGTGGAATCGAATGACAACAGTTATACGATAGCGGCGGCAGTAAGTCGGCAGTGGCCACGTATCTGTTACAGGTACCGAGCGGCCAATCATAAAGGACACCGCCGCACACGCAGATAAACTTATCGCAGCTCTGCGCCTCGCTGATTCTAAGAAGCTCGCATTTCTCAATTTATCACGGTGGAACATCGTCCTCATTACCATTACATTTCCCAGAATATTTTGGATTGCCGAGAACATTCTAGACAGCATCTACCTCAAGTATAAATACCACATGCGGGCCTCCGAGGAGAGAGTGGTTAAGAGCAGAGAGTTTGGCGTCTCGCACGACCTTAAGATACAGTTGGGCGACTCCGGAGCGGCGAGGGACGACTATAGCGATCTGTGAGAGTGCGTCGGCGAGCTTGTGTGCGGTGAAGAGTGGGGCTGATCTGCGGGACTGTGGACTGGACGCGTGAGTGAAAATACATTCGGGACGATGGAAATAGACAGTTTTATCTATACGTGCGGAAATAACTGGAGCAGTTTAACATGCGTTTTCAAGAGTAATGACTGTGATAAAGATTTTATTTTAAATGGAGATAGTGATTAAATATTGCGCTCAATAACAATAATAAAGAGGTAATAGGACGCTCAGACTGGTATACATATATATAGGCTGTTCACGGTAAAATAAGGACTTTTGAAAGCCCTGCTTAAGATATACTTTTATGCATGTTGTGCATTTCTTCGCATTATGCATAAGGATAGGAAAACTTCACGAATTCATTTCGGGACAAGATAGCCGTCAAACACATATATAGTGAAGTCACCTTCGCAATTGGATCACAGTTTATTAGACCCGCCCTGCACGCCTCTGAGCCAATAGCAGACTTGCAAGGAAACACCTTGCGAATCCAATAACTGCCAGGTGCGGGCCAACAGCCAATGAACACACAGCTGAGGTTCCAGTATGCAGAGGACTGAGGAGTCCAGCCTACAGGTAATTGAACTCACGAAATTTTCCTATCCCTACTTATGTAAAATTGACATTTTCATTTGCCTCATCACTTCATTCATGCGTCGGTCAGTTTAGAATGTGGAATTATAAGAAAATAATATTTGTTACAAACCTGGTCATTTCTAATTTCGATGCATAAAAAAAACATTACGCAAAATAAATAATTTAAGTTATTACAAATGGTTAGCTAACACTTTTTATTCGACGTTAAGTTATGGAACTATTTTCCATCTACCATATGCAACTTCACTGGCGCATGTGACTCAGGGCGCAAGATAAAATATATCCAGGCAGGGGCAGTAACTTTTTTCTAAGGTTGATTACAAAAATGCTCACTTTATCGTGAACAGGTTTTAACAGATGTTTGACTGTTTGTAGTATTGAGAATAAATATAATTATTGAATTTATTAATTTTATTTTAATTAGGACCTCCATCCCTCACGAACACGGATAGGCATTCTTGTAACACTGTATTTGTTTGAGTTTTATCTACAGACGTAGAAATATTTCCAGGGTTCGTTCGCCTGAGGTACACTGCAGCATATTTCTCAAACAGTTCAAGAGTTGGCTGGAGCTGCGCGTCCAAGGTCAAGGAGCGAGGGGAGCGATACGGGCGACACTAACACGCACTTCTAGCGCCTCATCGCCCCTACGCGCAAGAACGCTGTACTGTGCAAATGAGATCTGTGACAGGGGGGTTTTATTACACGCGATGTAAGCTCACATATTTAACTGCGCCCTTATCCTTGCACTTTTCTCTTGCCTCTTAACGAAACTGCATGGGCGGGTTTTAAAAATGCTATATTTGACCATTTTCACTATTTTCCCCCCAATAATACACTTAATATGACAAAAGTAGAAAGATAGCGGCATATATAATTGGTTTTTTTTTCTTTTCTGACAAAAAGTCGTATCTGCAGAACATTTATTTACCGAGATACGCTTACTCGTGCAAACAACAGTTTCACAAAAAACGCGGTGGTCCATTCCACTCTTAAGGTTGAAGTAAATCAACTGCCTATGGAGCACTGCACCCGACTATACAACGTGAAGAACTCATAACAAAGTAGTACAGCCACCATAAAAATTGTCACAAAAGTGCGATTTATGCTGTGTATGAAAGAATAATTTATGTATTTTGCAACATTATAGAATATTTTACTAAAATATACTTTTTAAATCTAAAAAAATAATCGATTTTAATAGTCTGTATTTTTAACGAAATTTAAGCACATATCCATTCTGGATGCTTCAGAAAGCACAATTTGCAAGAAAATCTTCGTCATGGAATATTGTCATACTGTTTAATATGATTGTTTGTACGAAAATTGTAATAATAATGTAGGGGAAAATATTTATAATTGATTTTATGTGCATCCATTTGTCATAAACATCTATGGCTGAAACTAACGTAAATAAAGTTAATTATAAAATTGATATGATACATTATTACTATGATTTTATTACACATGATCATAGTAAATATTATGACGATATTTATTGAAGATTTTCTTGTAAAATCAGCTTTCCGAAGCATCCAAAACGGAAATGCTCTTAAATTTTGTTAAAAATGCGGATTCTATCGATCGATTAATTGTTTACATTTAAAAAGTATATTTTAGTAAAATATTTCTTAATGTTGCAAAACATATACATTCTTCTTACATACACAGCATAAATGGCACTTTTCTGGCAATTTTTATGGTGTCTGTCCTACTGTTTCACGAGTTCTTCGCAATGTACAGTCTGGTGCAGTGCTTCGTAAGCAGGTGGAACCGTGAGGGGGAAGAAAGGAAAGTGCAAAGTGGAACCTGCAGCCGAACTCGGTACGCAGGCGTCAAGAGTGTTAAAGCCATGTCGCAGTGTTGCAGCACACGCCACTGCAGGCGGCTTGTAGTTGGGGCGGAGCGCCTGTCGCGATAACAGATAGCGGCATGGTCAGTGTCTCGATAACAGCGACACAACATCACAGCCGTGATTTACACACGAGTACAGGCGCGCCGACATGTTGTACCTGCCGGCAGCGGAGACGCCCCGCCGACACGCAGCGCTGCAACGCGATAATTCACCACTCAGCATATTGTCCCGAGTATAGTCGTTCGCGACTCAAACGTTGCAGAATATCTGAGCTCAACAATGCAGACAAATAATATTGGCTACTGCAGTTACGACAACTAGTTTTCAGCCTGCTCGCCTCCCACCAAGGCGATCCGGGTTCGATCCCTGCTTGGGTAACTCCCGGGTTTTTCGCACGTGGGAATCGCGCGGGACGATGCCGCTGGTCGGCGGGGTTTCTCCCGGGGATATCCCGTTTCCTCCCGCCCTTTCATTCCGGCTGTGAGCCACGCTCATCTCGCCTCACCCTCGTCCGCTGCCAACACCTCGCTGTTGAGAGCCGGCCAAATCTCCTCGCTCACATTTCCAGTATTGCGATTGGATGACTTTAGGCAGGTACACGTCAGTATACTCACTTCTTGTGTGTCGGTAGTCCGTCCGTTTATCAGGGATGTTCGTAGCAGGAGTAATTGAATTGTGACTCGCCAGTCAAGGAAAGATATATTGTCTTCACGCAAAGATACGGGACCATTAAGCAAACAAAATCTGCTAGGAAGACGATTCAAGTTACTTCCTCGATGGGGATTTCAAGATTTCCTGCACATTTTATACCTTTATATCTTTACAGGTTTATCGATGCGTCACCCAAAAGTCGACTTTTCCTCGAGATCGACTCAATGTTTTCGACGGAGACAACCCGGATAAAACAGAGGAAACAGAGGCGGCTGTTGGTGAGGCGGCATGTTCGTCGAACGTGCGAATGAAAATTACCGTATCAATGCGTAATTATTGAAGACACCTGCATTTTAATTTCCCACAGATATTACAGCAGATAAATGACAGCGTCGCCTCTCTTGACCCTTTCAGACCCACTTAAATGTACCGTTTCAGCTTTTGCAAACAAAAAACAAATGTATGATGCGCGCTGTACGTAAGTCCACACTTGTTTCGTTGTCACAGCCAATGAGCTGTTGGCTATATGTTAAGCTGCCGTATTATGGACCAATCATGACTTAGGCCTGTAAGACGGCCTGCGAATCGTTTACCTACATGAAATATCATTGGACATTGAGGTTCTCGGTGTGCAGCGCAGACCAAAAACTGCCCACACGTGCGTAGTGTACATAACTGTGTACACTGGGTCTGCCAAACGAAGGCATTTCATGTGTCAGTTCAGTGTTTTGTGCATAGAGGCAATACATCGTTCGACATACCCTTACAGCTAACTCGATTCTTCTCCCCACCAGCATAAACAAACGTCCCACTGGTCGGAGTAGGTAACGAGACATCAATAAAAACTTTTAATATTGTAGCAGCAGGTAATAATGTCCGTCGTTCCGCTGTACACCATTCACGACGATACGTTATGAAATTAGTGGGCATCGACATCGCTGATATTCGCAAATTGCAAACATCAATAAAGCCTACGTTTAATTTGACAACCAGACTCAATATCAACGTGCGGCGTCATCAACCGGCCAATCAACACGCTTGTAGGAGTTTGTATTCGTTTACATAAAATACTTGCTTACGTCAACTGATAAATTTTATATGCCAATAATTGCGGTACATAGGTCTCAAGGCTAATTTAAAAAAACTTTGTAATCAATCTCTGAAAATACGTTTGCCCGTATTTACATACATATCAAAACAAACAATCCCCTTTTTATCACTGACGCCCGATATTCGGGAAAATACGCTTTCGCTCGCATCTACAATCGTGGCCCAATGGTTTACTGTTTACGCGTCGCTGGTGTCCGGCCTCGAATTACAGACGCTCACTATATTAATAATGAAATTATCATTGACGGCGCCGCGGTGGTGTAGTGGTTAGACTACTCGCTCACCATCTGGGCGAATTGGTTCGATTCCCGGTGGGGTCGCCCTCGGATTTCCGCACGATGCGGCTGGTCGAGCGGGTTTTCTCGGGGATCTCCCGTTTCCGCCGCTTTTTCATTCCGGCGCCACCTCCATGCTCACCTAGCTTCACCATCGTCAGCTCTCAAGACCTCGATGTTAAGAGTGGGATGGATCGGCGCGTTTTTTTTTTTTTGCGAAATAGGTGTTTGCGTGAATACGCGTATCTCGATAAATAAATGTCCTGCAAATAATACATCTTGTCGAAAAAGAAAAAAAAAAAAGTTATCTATGTCGCCATGTTTTTCCTTTTGTCATTTTAAGTGTATTCTTGGAAAAAAGAATTAGTGAAAGTGGTCAAATATCGCATTTTAAAGCTTGTGTATGCAGTTTCCTTAAGCGGCAAGGGAAACATACAAAGATACGGGTCTAGTTTAATCTGTGGTCTTTTGTGGCGAATAATACAGTCTCAATGTTACAGATCTAATTTACACAGCATGGCTTCACGACGGAAACACTGCACGCCTTGCGCGTAGGAGCGATGAGGCGCTAGGCGTGCGTGTTAGTGTCGCCCTTATCGCTCCTTCGCTTCTTGACCTTGGACGCGCGGGCTGTCCCAAAATCTCTCAGCTGAACTCAGCTCAGTAGGACTCGCTTAAAACAATGCACAACTTACGTGATTGACGTCACTACTTCTACTTGTAAACTAAGAAGTTACCCAAGGAAAGTGATAAACCGAAATGATAGACACTTGAAGTACCTAAGTTGAGAAATATTTTCACTAAAATTCGCCGTTTTTTGAAGGGAATATTTACGCTCATGGCTACAGCGTTCTTTCGGTTACTGCTGGCGGAGTTTTGTGAAAAACTCTGTAGCTTGCATAGCAAGGCAAGTCAGAATTAGGTCACTCCGACAGTAAAGGTTTGTGGTTAACGGACATAAAACTAGCAGGATCAATAAAATTCTTCCGATCACGAACGTAGATCTCACATCAAGTTGTTTTGAAATACAAGTTTGTCAAAAAAAATAAACGCGCCCTTGTCCACGAATAGAGCGGGTAGTTAAATTGGCGAATTATTTGTTGCACCTAATATTCGAAAACGCTGTGGTGATTTACTTCTTTTATAATTAGATGAGGCAAAATACACGCGGAATAACCGATTGCTAGAGACATCTGAAAAGTTCGCGAGTTCAATGACCTACAGGCTAGATTCTACAGTCTTAATGTAAGAACATGCCTATGTCAACTGCCTATTGGTCGTCTGCTGTCACGGTGGAAAGCGACTATTGGACAAGGGAGATAACACAACACTACGATACATTTCTGCTTCTGCCAGTACACGTTCTGTAGGTTCGGTTACCTGCACGCTAGACTACACAGGAGCCTCAGTGAGTGAGCTGCCAGTTTGACCAGACTTGGCCGTGCGCCAATACATCCTTGTATCCTTGCATTTGCGTTAGTGTACTACGGTCCTCCAAGTATAGATGAGTGTTATTTAACGTAAAGGTTATAAAAAAAAACTGTTACAATTTGGTAACACGTTCCATTGATGATTCCGTTATTTTTGGAACGTCTTGGACTTCTTCACCGACTGGTTACTGCGCATGTGTAAGCGTTATTTTTAGGAACTTCTAACTTTGTTTACTCTTGTTCGTAACCTAACTTCGTATGTCAAAAGTATATTTTAAAAAAAATTAGTACTTCAAAACCGACATTTTCTATCGGAGAAGCTTATTTTCTTGAACAGATATAATCGTAAACATGTACACACATACGCCTTTTTAATATTATTTATACCTAAGTTCCTGTAAATAAAAGTTCCCCTCCAACAACTCGAAACTGCTCTGCTCTGATTGGTCGCAGCCGTACAAGTTTCACTTACGTCTCGGCTGGCAAACGCGAGTGTGCGCATCCGTAAAAGTTCCTTTTTTTGGAAAGTTTTTAACGTTATTTGTTGGAACTGCGAGCCTTGGAAGACTGAACAACGTCATCACTATAACGTCGGGACAGGCGAGAAACGTTTTGCAGTAACCTGTTACAAAAATAACACGTCCCTGGAACGTGTTACTTGTTTGGAACTTGAACGTTGGTACTCGCTACATGAAAGTAACTGTTTGGCCCATCCCCACCTCCGAGGCACAGAGTATAGTAATACGCAGAAACGAAAACCACGTGGTGATACGCCTGACGAGTGCGTCATGTTTTTTTTCCTTCTGATTGGCTGTGCGACGCTCTGGGGATGGCCTCGGGTGTCTGACTGAATACTGCGTGCTGCGAAAAGTATCTTTAAGGATGTTCGTGATAAAGTGAGCACTTTTGAAATCAACCTTTAAAAAATTTCACTTCTCCTGCCTGACATATATTTCAACGGGCGCACTTAGTGACATGCGCCCAGTAAAGTTGGTAACGATGGAGAGAGAGTAGTTCCATGTATTAACGTTGAATACAATATGTTAAGTAACCATCGGTGATAACATAAATTTATTCTTTAGCTTTCTGTTTTTTTTAATACATATAAGTGTTAAAATGAGCAGATTTATAACTATTTACTTTTCTAATAATTCCACAATTTCACATGACTGACGCGTGACTAAAGTGATGAGGCCCGTGGTAGTGTTAATTTTACATAAGGTGGAATAATAAATACCTTGTATAGAAATAGATGTTACGCAGGACTTTAAAAAGTGCTCATTTTAACGTGAACAGCCTATATTTGTTGGGCTGCTGTCGCAAAATTTCCCGGGCTATAACAATAATAATACGAGTAATAATAATGTACAGCCGATTTTCGCGAAAACATTTCTTTATTAGTTGCATTTTAAGGTGCTTCCACACGAATCTACTGTCGTGTATGGATTCCTTTCTCTTGTGAAACTTGCTCTCTTTGTGGCCAAATAAAGGTTTTCGCATTCTCTTGCAGTTAAGGATATTGTCTGTGTTCACTTGTTTGCACGTATCTTAGCAAACAAATACTCTGGGAATATTACCTTGTTTTCCTGGAAAAGTAGAAAATAAATATATACCGCTATTACTTTTTTTACGTTCATCTCTTTAAATGTATTCAGAGATAAAACGTAGTCCAGGAAAACTACGGTGTTGGCACGAGTTTATTCGTTGTCTTTGTTTAGACAGTGCTGTCATATTTGTTTACGCAGACAGATAGACTGTGTTGTTTCTTGGTCGTGTATAGTTTTCAAATAAATGTATAGTAATGTTACATGGACGCCTGAGGGGCGTATTTGAGTTCATAAGGGATGAAGGTCTTTGTAAATATAAAATAACTTTTTTTTTATTTCTAATTTATTCACACAGATATTATTTACTCTTTCTATTTCTTAGTGAGAGGAATATTTAAAACCCATTTCAAATCTAATTAACGTCCTTCTCAAAGTCGCTGTTCCGTTATAGTCATTTAACTCATACTCGTCTTTAACACACGTTCGGTATGTCTGTTGCCATCATTTGTATAGGCTGTTCACTGTAAAGTGAGCACTTTCCAAGTCCCTCCCAATAGGCTTTAACCACTAATAAATATATCCTATTGCAGCATCAGGCATTAAATTTTGAGGGTGGTCAAATGTATACACTGTGTTTATTTGCCACAAAGCAATGTTTATATTAAAAATCAGCAGGAAGATGGGATTAGGACGAAAGGGAGAATTTAGAAGGGCCTTAAAAAGTGCTCACTTTACCGTGAACAGCCTATAATGTCTTTCACTCACGCATCTTGTCCAATAGTCCAACCTGCCAGCCGTAATTCTCGGCTCAGAGGCCCCTCGCAGTATTTATACTCCGCTGGCCTTGACCTGGAGAGTTCGACGCACCTGGAGTCCTGCGGACAGAATCAAGGACTGTTGAACACTAGAAATCTCCTCAGAGAGGTACAAAAACTTAATACTATCAACGTCGGCAGCATTCGCCGTAAAATAATTATCGTTCCAGTTCGTGTTATGGTAATACATAAGTGAGTCTTAGTTAAGCGCGCACCTGTAATACAAAACATTCCATTCACTTTATGCCGCCGCTATCGTAAAACTGCTGTCCTTGCCTTCCTCTTGCTCGCGCGGGTTGAGGATCAGCAAGCGCCAACTGCTGTCCTTGCCTTCCTCTTGCTCGCGCGGGTTGCGGATCAGCAAGCGCAAACTGCTGTCCTTGGCTTCCGCTTGCTCGCGCGGGTTGCGGATCAGCAAGCGCGTAGTAGTATATTAGTTTCCCACATTTAGCTTGCTGTTCCGTTTTGTTTTACTCGGTTCCTTCATGGAATTCACCGGCTTTGTACATTTACTATATTATTTAATACAGCATACCTGGCTTGCATTAGGTCGTGTGTCTGATAAAACTGCTGTGTTCGAGTGCGTTTCTTTGTTGTGGGGTCCCATTTTGCTCTTGCTTATTTCGTCTGTGTTGTCCTAATTTCCAAGCAGTTGTTCTAGCCTGTGTTATTTTTTTGTGCTATCTGTTGGTCGTGTGTATACACACGCGTCTATTCCCTTTTGGAACTTTCCAGTGTTGTATTGACGTGCTTTGCTAAGGGGTAGCTACTGGGTGCGACTACCTTCGAAGGTAGATCATTAACGTTGACTATCCTATCAACCTAGCTTGACCTACCATATCGAATACTTCCAATTCTATTAGGCCAGTGTGACGTAAGGGGGTTAGACATAGTAGTAGGCCGCTTGAGGGTAGGTTTGCTACTGGCTGTAGGGGGGTGCAACCCCAGGGTGAAGAGGATAGACGTGGCGTTCCGTGAAAGGGAGCTTGATCCTCCTCACAGTCAGGGTCGCCAATATGCGGGATGCCAGCGATCCCAAATGGTTGAGATGTAATTAAAGTTAACCCGAGATGGTGATGCGGGTGCGTAGTCTGGCGGGCGAGACCTTAACGGGTCGAGTAGGTCGGCGTGATGGGACAAAATCTGCAGCTAGAGATATTGCCCGAGATCAGGTGTCTGGCTGGGCCGGGACTCGAACCCGAACTACTTTTCCCGTGCCCAGCTTAATCGAGCAAAATCTGGGAAGAACAGTGCCCTCTGGGTGAGTTACTCTAATTCCTCTACCGGACTGCAGTTTTATACTACTGGTAGTCTTGGGGATTTGTCTAGTGGGGTTGTCGCAGTGGCTAGCCTCGTCCTCCTGGGCGAGTATTATAACTTGGTCCTCGTAGTCGGTCGTGGGGTAACCTGGCCTCTGGCCACCAAGTGTGCGATCCAGGGGGGAGGCTACCTCTAAAGGAATAAATGGAGAGATAGGCCGTGGAACTAACTCTTGTCTCACAAACTGAGGTGCGTCCTCTGTGGTAGAGCTAACAGCTGCCTGCGCTAAAGCACGACGTTCCCTACATCGTTGTTTACTCGGTAAACTACCCTTTCGATTATACATGAGTGTTTTAATTACGCAGGGGCTGGGCTAGCTACGAATAACGGAACGCAAAGTAGTAAGTTCGACGTTGTGTTTTATTGAGGGATTCGTCCCTGGGAAGAACCAAGCAAAACAAATTACAAGTACAATACAGAAATATAATTGTCTTAGCAAAACACTGGGGAAAAATAATAACATACGAACGTGAATGTCGGGTCAGGCGAAGTAAAGCGTGAGGAAGCTATAGCTACCCAACTTTACAGCGGCTAGCAAGAAAATACCAAATGTATAGCAGCGCAACTTTACAGCGGCTTAGCATATTAAGGGGAAGTTAATCAGGTAAGCAATACGAAACGCGACTGCTCGTTACCGCGGAGTCAAAGGAAGTTGATTGGGGTAAGGATTTCCGGGTTTAAGGTGAGGTATACCTGCAGCTGGTGTTGGCGTCTCACTTGCAGGTCTTCGGTGACGTGCAGGTCTTGAGAGAGAGAGAGAGTGTGTGTGTGTGTGTGTGTGTCTTCGCAGACTGACGACGCCCTTAAGGTGCAGGGTGAGGTAGGAGGGTTAAGGCGGGAAGTAGAGTGCCCTTGGTGAGGCAGAAAGGAGAGTCTTCACAGACTGGGTAAGCGGAAGTGAGGAGGTGAGTAGAAGAGTTCTTGCGGACTGCGTAGGATGAGAGTGAGTTCTTGCGGACTGCGGAGGATGAGAGTGAGTTCTTGCGGACTCAGGGTAGGCCGGGAGTCTTGGCAGACTCTAGTCTTTGCAGACTGGGGGTGGGCTCGCGTCCTCTTCGGTCGCCGAGCCTGGCGCATCTGCCGGGACTTTTATTTATTTTCTATCTACTCTGTAACTAAGTGTTAAGTGAAAGCCCGATGGGTAGGGCGGGAATTTATAGCATCTAAGGGGTAGACCCTTTACGCCTACAAGGATAGGAAATCATACAAGGAGACATGCATCACTGCAGAGATGGATTGGGCAGCCATGGTCTGCAATTGGGGCCATGACTACCTACCTAAGTGTACTTATAGCTAAGCTATCACTGGAAGAGAGTGGGAAAAACAGGCATAGACACCGTAAAAACCCAGTCGACAGGATAGAATTCAAAATGTTCATGCGTTATTCGGAAATGCTACGGGAGACTGTGTGTGTGTGTGTTGTGTGTGTAACATGCTCGTGTTAGTAGAAGATGAAAAAGCTAGTAGAGAGGGGTGGGAACTATATTTCCTTTCGCCTTAGCAATCGGAGGGAGACACTGACTTGTAACCAGAGAGATGCCTACTGGAGCTGTATAAATACAAAATGTTTCGGTTATCAGCAGTTCTGCGGGGTGCAGGGGGTAGCGTAGCCTTTCGCCACGGGGGCACGTTTATTGGGGGTGCAGACGCGCTGCGACTTTCTCAATGCCCCGCGTGGAAGCGACGACAAATTAAAACCCCTCTCTCTGAGGGGGGCTGGTCGTGAAGTCACAAGGTCACGGGCGAGCTGCCATCTATTGAGATCGGAGGAACTTCTTCCGGAGCTAGCCACGAGTAGTAGAATTCTCAATAATATTTATTCGATCGCGGGGTGCCTTTTCGTATGCATAAATCTGAGTGGGCGATGGTCACTGTAACTACTCACGTAATATACAATTATGTAATCGGCTACCCAGGCTTGTGGGTATCATTAGCGCTGTACATTTATTCGGGATTGCAACTTATATTTCGCCCCTGAGTGCACGTGGCTCGTAGATGGGGCGAAGGTGTCCGTAGAGCGCGGAGTCTCACTGCGCAGCAGTCTGGCATGCGTCAGTATACATACATTTATTTTCTCGTCCACGGGTTAATCGTCTTTAAGTTTTTTTTTCGTGTTCAGTCTTGTTTTGTCATGATAGTCATCTGCATTGCAATGGCGAAGTCCAAAAATTTCCATTGCACTCCATTGCACTATTCATTGATAGATCACACAAAACGTAGTGGATAGTATATATATATAATATATATAATTTATAGGGCTTTTCTGTACAGTTTCCCTGAAGGGAAAGGGAGAATGTAGTACAAAGTGGTATCCATAATTTGATACATTGGCTTATATCGCCTTAACACTATCCTATTATTGTATACATAACTTGCTAGAGATTCGCTTTGAGGGCGCTCAGCAATGCTTCTTTATAAACAGATGAGCTGAAAATTGTTTATAAAAATTTTTTACTATGGATTGCCCTTAACCGCGCACAGCGAAAATGTTATGTAAATGCATTCTTTGATTGCCACTTAACCCGCGAATAAGGAACGTATAGTGTCTGGGTAGCGCAATTCTGATGGACCAGTCAAGTAGCACAATGTTTTTCAACAAAGACACGCTGTCAATAAGCAAAAGAAAAAAAAAATAGAAAAAATTCTGCAGTTGCTGCAGGATATTGAATTGTAGGCTTCGAGGAATCCTTTCATATAAATCAGGTGGCTTCAACACTTTGAGTTCGGCACGGATTTACTAGCAATCAAGACAAGATAGAAGTGAGTCTCCTATAGTCATGACTCCATCGCCCCCAGTTCTGATGTTTTCTAGACTCCCGTATACAACCGTACAATTGATCCATACACTAAACAACTTTCACTACTGGCTGGTCGAGTTGAAAGTGTCCCAATCAATTCTTCTTTCCTATGTACAATCCATCCAGTTCATTCCAGCAATTTACACGTTGAGTGATGCTTACGTAATATCACACTGCATAGAACCAGGTGTAAGGTGCAGGTGAAGTAATATTTCCTCTCCCGTGCTGCAAATAACGCGCGGATGTCGAAATATCATGGCTAACTCCACACAACCCGGGTAAATTCGGACGACGTCATATTAGTAGATACCTGCAAAATTCGCGTTATTCTTTGAAGACATGTTAAACTTAAAACACTTTTCCTTTCCTATACGTTTGTCATTAGACCAGTCCTTATTTGACACGCCCCTGGGAAATCTGCGCCAGTAAATGAACGCTCCACAATTGTGTGCTCCAATCGCATGCAGCTCACCAAGAAAGGTGATGACTTAACGTTAAGGCAGAAGCCAATGGAGAAACGACGCTGGCTCGAGTATATACATTAGGCCTACTGCGAATTTTAGGTTGACACAAAAAAATAACGCAAATGTTGCAGGTCTCTACGTGTCAGCGGTTTTCGAAGTGTTAACCATCGTTAATAATAACATTAATAGTAATAATAATAAGCGGCTCGCCGTTTTATGCGGACAGGCTGGCTATCACTGTCCCAACTAGTGTATGGAGAATTGTGCATGTTGCAGTGGCGTTCTACTCTATTGCGCGCGTGACTGTGCTATTCAGGATATGTCTCTGCTAAAACTTTTTAATAGAGATCGGTCATTAAAGCTATTTTCTGTACCTGTTTCGAACTGATACAGTTACAGTCTTGTATCTGGCACGAACCATATACTAAAGGTAAGGTAGACCGCTTATACGTCTTCTGCTCATGAACCCAACATTGACCTACCCCAAAGGAACACAACTGTCAAAGTCATATGGTCAAAAGTAATGAAAGTGTTTGTTCATATCTTTATTTTTAAATGACGAGCGCTATTATTTAATTAAATACTTTTACCAATTTGAATTTAATCGAACTGCATTAAAAATTGGTTAGAGGAAGTATACATACATCTCTAAGCATGTGTTCACAAATCAGTGTTCAAGTAATGCCGTCTTCGCTAGACGTGTTGACAGAGAAGCAGTTCAATGTTGGACACGGAGATTGGTTGTGCGCAGCCAGCGAGATCAGTCTACCTCAACATTAGTCTATAATACGAACTATCTGATACTCTCGGTATTATATACAGTAACTACCAAGAGCAATGCTCCTTCACTACTCTCTCTCTCTCTCTCTCTCTCTCTCTCTCTCTCTCTCTCTCTCTCTCTCTCTCTCTCTCGTGTAGCCTTGTCCGTGCATGTTGCCAGGTCCACGAGAGACCTGGAAATTCCGCCGATTCATTTGAGGACAAGCTAGACTTCGAGCACATATATACTTTACTTTGTTTTGGATTGGATCGCAGTTATTAGCCACGCCCTGGACGAATTCGAGCCAATAACTGATCAGCAAGAAAATCACGACCGAATCCCGTGCTACCTGGTCTGGGATAAAACTGCAGCATCAGCCAATGACTGAAGCTCGAAGACGCACAGGGCTGTGGAGTCTAACTTGTTGCCAAATGAATCCGCGAAATCTCCGGGACTATGTATAGGTTGTTCACGGTAAAGTGAGCACTTTTGAGACCCTAGTTACTTTTTTCTTTCAACAAGTTTTTATCCTTTAACCACCTTTTTAAATAAATATTGCAATACAAGTAATAAAATCAGTGTTTAGAACCAACCGTACTCGGAGATTAACGTCTGCGGTTAAAATAAAAAATATTTATTCGTTACTTTTCCAAACAAGAGGGCAATTAAAAGTGCTCATGTTACCATGAATAGCCTATACACGCGTTATCGAGGACGTACATGTTTTGAGTTGGTGTAATGTGTCGTCATATCTGTTACAGTGAGACGAAATATGCGCGAGAACTAAAACAGAATAAAAAAGTACATTTGCACGAAAATGTTTCAGATAGGAAATCGAATTGTTTATGTAAATCTTTTAAACGAAAACTAAGTTATGAGTTATCCTCTTTTATTGATTTTTAACGAAATTACTTAACTGTGTAGTTACAAAATCTAAACCAACTTAAACGCTCGTAAAAATTGTATGAGTGTTACATAGAACAGCAGACGCAACACACTGGCGATGCCAGTAACTGTATCTGAAACTTCGGCAGTGTGCTCCTTCACAGTACTTGATACAATGGGTTTCACATACAGAGTAACAGGTTGACACCATTGTGATCATAGACTAAAGATGCGATAGTGTGCTCCTTCACAGTACTTGATACAATGGGTTTCAAATACAGAGTAACAGGTTGACACCATTGTGATCATAGACTAAAGATGAGGTAGTGTGCTCCTTTACACTACTTGATACAATGGGTTTCAAATACAGAGTAACAGGTTGACACCATTGTGATCATAGACTAAAGATGAGGTAGTGTGCTCCTTTACACTACTTGATACAATGGGTTTCAAATACAGAGTAACAGGTTGACACCATTGTGATCATAGACTAAAGATGAGGTAGTGTGCTCCTTTACACTACTTGATACAATGGGTTTCACATACAGAGTAACAGGTTGACACCATTGTGATCATAGACTAAAGATGAGGTAGTGTGCTCCTTCACAGTACTTGATACAATGGGTTTCAAATACAGAGTAACAGGTTGACACCATTGTGATCATAGACTAAAGATGAGGTAGACCGATAACCGCTGGCTGCGCACGACCAATTTCCGTGCCCCAACACTGAACTACTTTTCTGCCAACGCGTCTAGCAAAACTGCATGGTTTGGATTTTAGGTTATAAAACTGATTCGTAAACAAATGCTTTGAGATGTCTGTATAGTTCCTCTAACCAATATGCTATTTAATTCGATTAAATTCAAATTGTTAAAAATAAATTATTCATATAATATTGCTTGTCACTAAAAAATTACGATGTAAACAAACACTTTGATCGCAGTTGACCAAGTGACTTTGACAGTTTGTGTAGGATTGGGGTAGATCAATGTTGGGTACATGTGCAGAGGACAAATAAGCGGTCTAACTCATCTTTAGTTTATGATTATAACCCACCTCTACTTCCAAAATACTCTATCTACCCAAAAAGTAATTGGGCACCTGTCCACAATGTTTACTCGGTGGTTGTCACCCCGTTAGAATCTCGTAGGGCCACCTCTTGTGGCTATAACAGCAGCCACCCTGTCAGGCATACTCTCTACGAGTGTTTGCAGGACATCCACGGGGATTCGTCGTTATTCCTCTTGCAACCATTCCATAAGTTGAGCGATGGATTTTGGCCGCGCCTGACGAGTCCTCACCCGGCGATCCAATTCGTCCTAAAGATGTTCTATAGGGTTGAGGTCGGGTCTCTGGGCGGGCCAGTCCAATCGGCGAACATTGTTGTCGGCGTACCACTGCATAGTAGCCCTTGAGACATGGCACCTGGCATTGTCATCCTGGAAGTAACACGGGTCCATTCCGTAAAAACGCCACAATGTTGGGAGTATTTCATTATCCATAATGTTACAATAGGCCTCTGTGTTCATGCTACCACGGATAAACACCAGCGGTCCTACGCCGAAGGCCGTGAAATACAAGTCAACTGACGTACTGAATTACCTATCTTCATGGGTGTCCAAATACTTTTTGGTAGATAGTATATCTTTCAACTGGGAGCTCACCGCGCGAAAGTGGTTGAGTGGAAACGTGTAAAGTTGACGCTTACGCCATTGCGTCGGTCGCCATGGACACGAGCGCTAGAAGTCGTATCGGCTGTGATTTATGTTCGTAAGCGCGTGCCACTCCCTATATCTGGCGGACTGTCAAAGTCATGCACAGGCGCTCGCTGGCTTATGATGATAACCGCTATCTCCGTAAGGCAGAAGAGGACGCAAACACTGATAACTAGTCGGTGGAAAAATTTCCATCGTCAAGCTAGAAGTGAAACACGTGTGCGATTAAGTTATAGTCTGTTCACAATAGAGTGAGCACTTTTGAAAGCAACCTTAGAACTGCCCCTGGGTGTATATATTTTAACGCTCACTGAGTGACTTGCGCCCATTTGAACGCTCACTGAGTGACTTGCGCCCATTTGAACGCTCACTGAGTGACTTGCGCCCATTTTAACGCTCACTGAGTGACTTGCGCCCAGTAAAGTTGGTAACGAATAATGGGAAGTAGTTCCATATCTTAAAGTCGGATAAAAAGTGTTAGGTAATCATCTGTGATAACGTGAAATATTTCTTTCACTTTCTGTTTTTTTTAAGGTACAAAAGTGTAAAAATGAGAAGATTTGTAAAGCATATTTTTTCTAATAATTTTACAGTTTCACTTGACCGGCGCATGAATAAAGCAATGAGGCTCGTGGCAATGTTAATCTTACGTAAGGCGGAAGAAGACACAACGTGCATACAAGTAGATCTTAAACAGGGCTTTCAAAAGGCCTCATATTACCGTGAACAGCTTATACGTACTTTTACCAATTGCTATAGACAACTCACAATTTCGAAAAGAGTTTAGCTCCAGCAGTTTTCCTCTGCTTGTTGACACTTATGTCTTTCACTTGCCAATCACAATTAGAGAGTTTAGCTCCAGCAGTTTTCCTCTGCTTGTTGACATTAATTTCTTTCACTTGACAATCACAATTAAATTATTCCTGTTAAGAAAATCTCTGAGTCACAGGCACAGGGGGCCGAGGTGGTTTAGTGGTCATACCGCTCGCCTCCCACCTGGGCGAAACGAGTTCGATTCCCCGACGTGGGTCGCATCCGGATCCTCGCATGTGGGAACCGTGACGGACGATGCCGCTGGTAGGCGGGTTTCCTCGGGGATCTCCCGCTTCCACCGCCCTTGCATTCCGGAGCCGCTCCATGCTCGCCTCGCCCCACCCTCATCGGCCCTCGAGACCTCGATCAAATCCCTTCGCTCCACTCCACTCTGATTCGCTCACGGACACCTAAGTCTCCACAGTAAAAAAAATTTTCTTTACAGCAAAGAAAAAAAAAATCTTTGATGCTCTTTAGCTTGCGGTAAAGAAATATTGCTTAACAGAAAAGAAAAGCTTTAAAAAAAATATCTTTAGTGTTACCAAATTTTTTTCTTTAAAATTTTTTCTTTACTTTAATGCAACCAAGTATTTTATATTTGCTGCAACATTAAGCTTGCTTTACTAAAACTGCAATTATCTTTAACTTAAAGATTACTGCTAACACTGTAAAAAATAATGGTAAATTACCTGGCAAGTGTAAGGTAATATTCGCAAACCTGTGTGGGAAACATAGTTTTCCTTACGTGTAAGGTAAAATGACCGCGCTCTGGAGTCAAATTCACGTACAAGGTAGTGGAAAATGCCATAAATGGATGGGAACATTACCTTACGACGAGTGAGTCTCTTCAGTATTGTCTCAAGTGCGAAGACGGCCGGAAGAACAATAGTTTAACACCCTAATAATCACTGATACCGACATGTTGTCTTCGTGGTGTAATTGATAAAGCAACAGTCTCTCGTAATAGAGGACCACGGTTCGCGCCCGTCTTCTCGCAAATGTCGAGGGTTTTAGAGTCCTTGTTTCGGTCGCTGTTCCGTAGAGGATGTAAGTGATACACAAGTTATCAAGGCTAATATCTCCGGGAAATTTAAATATAATTTTATTATACAATGTAGATCATATTACCTTAATTGTATGGGATTTTCCCCCCACTTTTGTTAGGTACTTTTTCCGTACGATTAGGGAATAATACCTTACATGTTATGTAAATTTACTCCACATTTAACAGATAATTTTACCTTACTTGTAGTAGTAATTAGCTTCCCTTACATGTAAGGGAATTTTACCTCAATTTTTTAAAAAGTGAAATTATTGTTACGGTAATGCAATGTTTTTGTTACCATTATTATATGCTTTAAACAAGATTTTCTTTGCGGCAAAGCTACTTTGCAGTGGTAAGCTACTTTGCAGTGGTTCATATTTTTAAAAAAATTCTTTGCTGTAACACAATTTGCATTGTGGCAAAGAGAGTGTGTTTAGAGTGTAGTAACAAGTAAATCATCACAGCGCAATAACAGAAATGAGTTAAAGTATTTTCAAATATTTCTAGTCCTAAACTATTTTCAAGAAGATCTGGTGAAGCTAGTCTTTGATCGCATGTGTATGTGTGAAGATGGTCTGGTATTTGACTGAGCCAGTTATAATTCAGTTAGTGCGTTATTGAACCTCTGTGATTGGCGGCCAGGCACCTAAGAATGGCAGACGTTACAACTATCCTACCGCGAAAGAGGATGTAATATAAAGAGTTTTGCAATACAGATAAACAGGAATGATATTCATTTAAAATCGGGTATCACTTCTAATACTATCAAATATTAGGTATTGTTTATACTGCTATGGAGAATTTTCTGTCAAATATGCGAATATGAAACATTTTGCATTTCAACACTGATGTTATTTCTTTCAAAACAAAATTGAGGAAAAGGACGGTTTTTCAAGCATCAACAAGAGCCGTCTGGTTTGAGTTTCCGACGTCTATGATGCGGCGTTGCCAACCGTAGCGAAAATCTGCTACTCAGAGCGAAATTTAAACCTTGGCGAGACAAAGCGGCTGAAAGTGATAAACAGAGATAATGTAGTGACTTTCTAGTATGTTACTGGCAGCCCCCCCCCCCCAAATATAATAACCGGCTATTGGTGGTTTAAAACTAATTGGAGCCAAGGGAGGTATGCTGTTTAAAGGTTAAACATTATTTTTAATTAGTTAGTGTTTTAATGTTTTTTCTAATTTTGTAAACATGTATGTGTGGGACGACCACGTAATTCAGCACATGCCACTAACGATCGGCTATTGTAACCACAACTATCTCTACTGCGCTGAAGACATAAATAATGTTCAAAATTCATCTTTATTGTGCAGTGAACGTCCGATATATTCATTAATCCGATTTTATCACCGCTTCTGTGACCGCCGTCCATGACTGTTCCGATTTTTGGACCTCGGCGTTGGGGTCGTGACGTCATTTTGTGTGTGTTCCATTTGACTGTTTAGCGAGTTTACTGGACTTACGGTTTTTGGATTGTTCGTATTTTGGAAATTTTGCTGTCATGTTTGTTCAAAGATTTTTTTTTTTTTTTTTTTTTTTTTTTTTTATATATAGTATTTCTGGCCGTACAGGCTTCGTACCTTAGCCCAGGCCCAGGAACATTTTGCGCTGAATTAGAATGAAGTAAAAATAAATAAATAGTTGTGTAACGGAATGTAGCGTAATTTTACTAGGGATGCAGCGAAATTGCCTCTTTCCATGTTGGCCACAATGCGTGGCTCCTTGTCGGCCATCGTGAGTGACACTTCCACTTAGAGCATTCAGGCCGAGCACAATAGAGTTCCTGGCGAGATCCCAGAAGATCTCAGTGCTCGAGCCGCGGTGAAAAACAGCCAGTAATGGCATTGGCTTATCTCGTCGTGTTGATAAGGGCGTTTCCTTCGTTTTGGGGGGGGGTCTACTATTCTTTATTGTCTGATTCTCTGGTAAATTACTTCATTGTGCTTTTTAAAATTCTCACTCCCTTCATAATTAGCATTATCGTGATGCAGATTAAAAATTCAACAATACAATTAATTAATCTGTATGTTTACACTCGTTAATTATGATATTTATATTTTACCCTAAGTACAAAACCAATAAATTTGGTATATTTTAACACGATCATCTTTTACTTTGCCTCGGCACTATAATGAGAAATGAATTAAAATAAACCACTACATCATATTATGATAATAATTACAAATATTGAAATACGTATTACGCATAATTTTCATTACAGGCAAATTGTATGCTTTATATTCGTAAAATTCATATTTATCACGCCCACAACGCTCTCGGGATAATTTAGAATATGAAGACGTTATTTGAAGTAAGTGCCGCATTTAATTTAACAATTTTTTTTGTAATATTAGAGGATTTAAAATGATATTTATTTTTAGCAACACTTGATTTTCGCTAAAAAAAAATAAATAAATAAAATAAAATAAAAAGACATCGAGAGGATCTGTGTTTTAAAACTGTTAATGCTGAAATATATGTTCTTGGTTGAGTGATTTACTTGTTAAAGGCCGTTCACGGTAAAGTGAGCACTTTTTGAAGCTGTTCCATCGGACATAATAACCAATAAATACATTTTATTGTGGCCTCGGACTCTTTGTTTTGGTTATGGTGAATGTATACTCTGTGTTTATTACTCACATGGCAGGGTTTGCATTAAGAAGTAATGGAAGGATATAAATTGTTTGAAAGAAAAAAGTAACTAGGGCTTCAAAAGTGCTCACTTGGTCGTGAACGGCCTATACGCGATACGTCAACCCGTAGAGCGGAGAGATATGGGCGGCTCTTAACACCGAGGTCTTGAGAGTCGATGAGGGTGAAGCGAGGTAAGTATGGAGCAGCGCTGGATTGCAAGCGTGGGTTGGAAACGGGAGATCCCCGAGAAAACCCGCCGACAAGCAGCACCGTCCGGCACGATTCCCACATGCGAAAATCCTGGAGCGACCCCGCAGAGAATCGAACCCGGTTCGGTTAGACGGGGGGGGGGGGGGGGGGGGGAGAGAGTTAGAAAAAAAAGGGGGGTGTTAGTCTGACCACTACACCACCGAGGTGGCCAGGAGCTAATTGGTGAACGACGTACCGCCATGTTGGCGGCCAGTGAGGCCGTGTTGCTGGCTGCCGCAATGTCGTCTCTGTATTCGCAGCTACTCCAAGGCGAAGTACGGCGCCCTCGAGTGACAATGAGGGCACGGCTGGTGTAGATCGATGACGTAGCCTGTTATGTAGTCCTGCAGGGGGTGGAGGTGGAGGGTTGCAAAAAGCAGAGAAGGGTTGTTTGCGAGGGCGCGCAATATCTGAATGGGACATTCTTCCCGCGAGGCGGAGGAGGGTGGCAAAACTGCGCTCGCTTCTCTGGATAATTATCTGCCTCGGTCTCTCTTCCATGGCAGTTCGGTAGCGATCAACGAGATCCCAGCACCCCGCACAGCAGCGACACAAGGAGTTTAACCCGGTACGCATCGTTCACATTTAGGTATTTAGATACGCTCTTAACATTTACAACGCTTAGGGACATCATATTTTAAAGAAATAAATCCACGCATGTTAAATTCCAAAGTCCTGCTAGCGCATAACATCCATAAACTCTTGACCCCTCTTAGCTCAAAGCCATACCAGGGTTTTTGGGTTCTCAGCTGTTTATCCCAATTTTGTGGCTTCATTTACGTCACTTCATACAGATTTTCAAGAGCAAACAAAGCTAAGGCAAGTTTAATACAGGTTAACCCTAGGGTCTGCGGGAAATAATGTCAAAATAAGCACTCGACACAGCAACTTGTTAAATGATTCGTCGTTGCGAGAGCTTTCATTCGACGTATTGCAGCACCGATTAACGTATCGGAGAACATCCTAACTACCCTAGCTTACATGCACTGCATAAGATCCGTACCACTGGGAATTAGCTAATTACAGGCTGTTCACGGTAAAATTAGCACTTTTGAAAGCCCTGCTTAACATCTACTTATGTTCACGTTGCGTATTCCTCAGCCTTATGTAATATTGTCATTGCCACGGGTCTTATCACTTTATTCATGCGTCGGCCAAGCGAAACTGTGAAATTATTACAAAAGAAAATATTTTACAAATCTGCTAACTTTTATACGCCGATGCATAAAAAAAAAAACAGAAAAAGAAAGAAATAATTTAACTTATCACAAATGGTTACCTAACATTTTTTATTCGACGTTAAGATATCGAACTATTTTCCACCCATTGTTACCAACTTTACTGGGCGTATGTCACTCAGTGTGTCCGTTTAAATATACGCAGGGAGAGGCAGTGACTCTTATTTAATATTGATTACAAAAGTGCTCACTTTATCGTGGACAGCGTTTAGCTACACAGACAATAGGGCGTAGGTCTTCTGCTTCCCGCTAGGGGCGTAGCCTTCGGCGTCTCAGTTGGAGCTGCCTCCTCCAGACTCCGTTCCTCACCAAACAGCAATCTACAACTGCTTAGTGCCTCCTGATACTGGGCGTCACAGCGTGGCGCTAGACTCGGGTCTTCTGGGCCGCCCCCATCTCCTGGGAGGTGCGCCCAGTTCCTACAGTTGCTCAGGAAAGAGTCAAATGCGTAGGGAAGTTCCCAACTTTGTATAGTAGAGACACTAAAAAGTCCCATATTTTCATCTTGATACATAGTACTATTAACTATTACCATACACTGTATAGGTTAAATACTTCCATTACACTTTAGAAAGTTTACCACAATTTTTTTTTGCAGTGTATGAAAGCAGAGATGAACCTATCCCTCGAGGCCCCATATCCGCTTCAGCCACTCAGGGTTATTCTTATTTCGGCCAGCTCTCACCAGGCCTTTGCTTTCTCCAGCATAGGAGAACAACTGCCTACCAACAACGGATACCTGGGTTAGAAAAACCCAGGCACTTACCACCGCCAGCACGAGTACCTCATCCTGACCTCGTGGGCATTAGAGACCGCCCGAAATGCGAGCCCCCATGGAAAACACACTCACTCCCCGAACGGCCCATCAACTAGAGGGAACCTCATACGGGCCCGAGGTCAGCTCGTGTTACTCCTTCCTTTTCTCTGTGTTTTATACTTCAGTAAGCTGATGCCCCATAACGATGTGTGCACATTCCCACTACATGAATTTATTCACTTAGGTTTCCAGCTTTGGGGGCCCCCCAGCGATCATTAAGGAGTCGACCGGCCCGCCATCTGTCGCCCCTGTCGTGATTGCCCGCGAACTAAGAATTGACAGAGAGGCAATTACCCCTTTCAGTAAACAAGGCGTGGGGCCCGCCCTCGTTTGCCAATCCCAATTAAGGGCTTGCCCAACGGTACTACAAGGATGCGTGGGTTCTCTTGAGCTGTCACAGACTGTACTTGCGCTTGAGCAGCCCTTCCCATAGCTAACTTACCTGCAGTCCTATGATGTTATCATTAGAGACATGCAAAATTCGCGTTATTATTTCGCGTCAGGCTGAACTTCGCAGTACTGTATGCACTGGAGGCGGTGTCGTTTTCCCATTACTTGCTGCATAGATGTCAAGCCACTTCCTTTCTAAATGAACTGAACGTGATTGGGTCAAGCAATTGTGAAGTGTTTAATTATTGGAGCAGCGTTACCCAGCGCGTGTCAGATACAGTATGGTCCAATGACAAATGTGTTTGCAAAGGTAGGTTTTTTTAATGGTTAAAGTGTCCCCAAATAAAAATGTGAATTTCGCAGGTGGCAATAGGCCTGACACAATTATTGCTCTGCAGGTTTCTCTGCGCCTCCCAGGCATCGACCATGGAGCAAGAGGACCTACCTCTTCACTGAGGATGCCTTTACCAGGTACGACTCAGCGCCGTGTCTTCCCAGGGGAAGTGGCTCCCTGCGGATACACCTCAACCCCCGGATAAGTCACAGGCCGATCTCGCCTTACAGCCATGTTGACCTAGTCGCCATCCTAGATCTGCTCCTAGGAGCTGCTCCAGATTTCCCTACCGAGTCTAAGATCCCTCTTCCGTAGTTGGGGCCGCTCTAACAGGCATCTGCCAACACAACCAAGCTGTGTGCAGTTTTAAACAAATTAAGGCCTGGTATATGAAAAAAAAACTCCTTCCGTAGTTGAGGTATTCTCACCAAACATAGCCGCACAGCAGGCTATTCACAAACCTCGCAGGTGTGTGCATAAGAGCATCAGAGCAGCTTGCGCAAAGTACAGCTACCCCCACCCCCTATTGGCACAAAAGTCAAAAGTCATCTTCACAAGGCGCGTGCCCAGTCGGTACGGCCATTACGTAGTCGTGGCCGCTCAGCCGGCAGGGAAGAGGAATCACGCCCTATCAACGCAGGCCGACACGGATTAATGACTACGTTGACCAGATCCGAAGCCCAAATCTGGACGCACGCACATCCGGGTCAGCCCTCTCTCGAGGCTCTGAGACCCTCGCCATCAGAGCTGCCAAGCGTGTGGTCTGGCCGGGGCTCATCCAACCCCTAGTGCCTTTCCAGGGCACAACCGGAGCAGGTTGCCGCTCACCGCCTGGTCTTTCGACGAGAATGGGAATCTCTCCAGACCTTCCCCAGCATACGGGGTCAACCACCACCAACACGAGTTCAACCAAAAAGATGGGTCACTGGAGAGAACCTCCGGTGGGACCAAACGTACTACCACTTAATTTCCATTGCCCCCTACTGGCACATAACAGAACAGAACATATTATTATGGGACCAGTACCTAGCCGAAGGACAAAACTGGTCGCAGTTACCTGAATTTAAAATAAATTTATAAAACAGTCTATACATAAAATTTGTCGCGTTATAACATTTAAAAAACAAGCTAAATTTTAAAACAAAGACTTAAAATTATTTTGTTAAAGTTTAAAAGAAACTGTTATTTTATAATTTAAAAATGTCGAAAATTAAAATTCCTCTGCCTCCACCCTTGAACCCTCACCTCGCCATCCTCTTCGGAGACAGAGGGGCCGACAGTAGTTGTACTTTTGTGATGTGTTCGTCGTGTGTTTGATGTGTGTGTCGGTGTTGTGTTGGTGTCAGTGTAATGTTGTTTGTGTAGGTGTTGTATAGTGTAAGTGTTGTTTGTCCAGTTTATTTGTTCTTGTGTATATCTGTATTATTGATGGCTGTGTGAGTCGTTTGACATCAATATGCTGAATATTATTATTTTTATTGATACGTGATGTATTATGTGTGAGGGCTCAAGAGGAACATTTAGTAATTTAGTTTCGAAAATTATACTATTAGTAATTATTATTCACACTATGTACTATCTAGATTTGTAGGTTTTCTTTGATTAGTGATTACATTTCAATAAGGGAAATGTTTCTAGAAACCACTGTCAGGTAAACATTACTACAGGAATGGCTAGGTTAACAATCTTGGAATATTACTACGCTGGGCTTGGAAGCACAAAGTTTCCGGTGGAATCAGTGCTGGCCTCACCAAACCTCCCCTCCAGGTGGCCAATACCTTTTAAAATGTCATACCTAGAGCGCTTCTTTCGATATTTACATTAGCCCCCGCAAAACAAAAGGTAAATCGGCTCTTTTGATCATCAGGTTCCACCGGGAACTTCGCGATTTCTAAACCGCCATGCTGTCCGAAAGAGAAAATTAAAACCACACTAACTATTCACGCATTCGCTTACTACTCGCGTGCCGCGCTTGTCCTTCACGACTGAATTTAAGCACTACGGTATCCCCATTAACTGCAATGCGCGGCCCAGTGCGCCCGAGTTGTGACTTTGGGGGATGCCCGGTAGCCAGAAACATCCCCCCGCCACCTCTCCCCCAGGCAACGAGGGCACAGTCAACCCACACTGCTTCTTTTCTGAGACAGTACGCATTCCATACCTACACTTGTGATCTTTCAAGAAGACCCTTGTCGTCATCATTCCAAGTTCCATCTATAAATTTCATTCCGAGTCCAACACGATTGTCATCATTGGTGTTTTCCCGGGACATGTTTGTTCAGGGAAATGCTGGTCGTGTCTGGTTTTTCATGTTCGGTGTATTTGTGACTGAGTGGGATGGGGCGGGAGGGAGGGAGGGAGGGAGGTGATTATGTGATGTTTTCCTTCCCTATTCAGAAGGCTTGGAAGCACAGAAGAATTTTTACTTTGGTTATTGGCCACCTGTCACAATGAGAAGATGTATTTTTTTTTTTTTTTTTACCAGAGTGGTCAGTTGAAATTAGATTACGCCGATAGCGAACGACTCTGATGCAAGGGCAGACACGGAAGACATATCACAAGTAAATGGTAGAATTACGAAAGCGAATTTGAGTTAAAGTAGTGGCATGCACACTGTTGTGGCCTGTCCTGATCGGATCAGGTTCCCCTTTAATTAGGGAGATTAAGGTAGCTAGATGGATAGAGCACTCCAATATACAAAATACTACTTTTATTCAACTCTCAACGTCAATCACAACTCTTACAATGATCGCCTTGTGGTGTTACTTGACAAACAGGAATAACTATATCAACTTCAGCAAGAGTTCGCTAAGGTGCTCTTTGACTCACGTGGAGTCCGATTTATCGCCACTAATATCCCTGATACCTCATGACCTAGGGCGCCCTGCTGGACGTGTATTTACCCTGTTAAATAGCCTCGTCGTCGACGGGCAGCAGACCCCTCGACCGTGGCAGCAGTCGGGTGTTGAAGTGGGACCACGGTCCTGGTGGTCCAGCCGCCCGAGAGATGGCCGCGAGCCGCCATTGCCCCAGGCTTATATAGAAATGACCCCGGCCTCAATACCTCCCCCCCCCCAGGGGGGTGGTGTTTTCATAACAGCCGGGCTGGCTCTTCGAGGTCGCGCCATCCTGCTCTCTCTTATGTCGCCTGCCAGCCCCGGCTACTGGAGACCACATGAACACGTAATATTACCTATGCAAGGACACGTTATCTGAAGTCCACACACTATTTTATTTCCATTAAAGAAAAAGTCAAGTCGGGCGCGCGGGATGGTTTTAGGGAAAAGCAGGTATCACTTATCAGAGAGATTGTAGAAAATATGCGCAAAGATATCTCTATAGCAAAGTAGAAAATTTCATTCAAGCTGTTTTGTTTACTATAAGGGAAGGTTAGGAATTCGCAGCTGTGGCGTTATTAAATGTTTTCTTTACAAATTTTGTTTTAATGCGAAAATACTATACAACGAAGGTATATATTACTTTAACCTAGGTTTGTTTGTTGCAAAAAAAAATTTTTTTGTATTACAAAGGGAAGGCTGTATTGACATTAAAATTTTACTTTATATATTTTACTTTTAGTAGGTAACGAAACTTACCAAATGCTGAGTTGCCAAATAACGAATTATCTAGGTCATCTACACACCCGTTTAACCTTAAAAATACAGTAACTAAGTTTTCCGCAAAGAAGACTGCTCAACGATTGTGACGACGATGAAACGTTATAATTACAATATATCATACAGAAATTTTTATGTTGCAAACCTACTTTTCAATGTCTCGCGTTTAACCAACAATTTTTTGCGGCATGAAATAATTTGTTGATAAAGAAAATATATTTTTAGAGTGCAATTAATTTAAAAAAATGTAATTAATAAATAGACCTCCGATATAATTAAACATTATTTAAACCCACTGTGTGTACGTACAGCAAAAAGTTGTTATAGGCTGTTCACGGTAAAGTGAGCACTTTTGAGGCCCTAGTTACTTCTTTTCTTTCAGCCATTTCTTAACCTTTAACCACCTTTTAGAAAAAATGTTGTCATGTAAGTAATAAGCACAGTGTGTTTATTCCATTGCAATCTGAAGTTAACGTCTAAGTCTGAAATAAAATACATTTATTGATTATTATTGCAAATGATAGGGCTTTCAAAAGTGCTCGCTTTACCGTGAATGGCCTATAACAGATTTACCTCTCCAGTCAACAGGTGGGATTTTAAAAACAATGGTAATCTGTTCATTCCAATGTGCATATGTGATTTTTATGGTTTACAGTTGCGTGGACATTTTTAGAATTCCTCCTTCGCTCGCCTCTTCCAACCCACCGTGCATCGCCGCTAAGCAGCCTAATGCGAACATTAACACAGCCTTAGTCGTAGCATGGCAAGTGTACATCAAGTAGATACGTGCAAAATTTCTGGAACTTAACTGTTTTGTTAAACCTCGTCCTAAAATGTATAAAAACCAACCAAAACTATTTAAGTGGCGAAACATTTGCACAATTCAACAGACAGAGTCGTCTGTCTACTGCAAACATTACCAGGTGTATAATAGTATTTGAATTTAAGTGAGTGAAGAGATTAGGACGGCTCTTGACATCGAGGTATTGGGAGCCGATGGAGGGTGATTGAGGTGAATATGGAGCGGTGCCGGAAGGAAGGGACGGGGTAAACGGGAGATCCCCGAGAAAACCCGCAGACCAACGGCATCGTCCAGCACGATTCCTACATGCGAAAATCCCTGAGTGACCCGGCCGGGGATTGAACCCGGATCGCATTGGTGGGAGGCGAGCAGGATAACCGCTCAGCCACCGTGACCCCATTTGCTTTTAATTTTGTTTAGTTCCGGCGAGATTTTTATTTCGAAATTTGACGAGGATTACAAAATGATCTGTTGCCAAGCCTCTGTAACACAATGCGTACTAAGTTGGTTTGAATGTCTGCCGCCGCGATGACAGCGCTGTGAAGCGACGCCATTAACGTGATTCAACGCGAATGAGATGCAGGAGTGGCGCTGATCCTTCAAGCTGGAAATGAGAGCTGTCATGTCACCTCATCAGCGGTAACTCGGCTGGCATGACGCTGCGCGTTGTAAAGCACGCCATCTTCGCGCCAGGATCTCGCTTGTCGATGCCGATCAGCGAGAGTCATTGACGGCTGAATCTGGCGACGAGGCGCGGGCCGAATGAAAATGAGCGGTGAAATGGATGCCCTCCAACCCAGGAGAAACATCACACTCGCAAACTTATCTACAGCCTGTCCGCGTTAACCTGAGCTCTGTTCGAACCCCTGTTTGAGAGTACTCCTGAGTAAATTAACACTTTGAGGACTATACTCGAGGGTGGTTCGGGCAAAACTTGTTTGGATATTTCATTCTACATAAGAAACAAAACTGGTCCGGGTGAACTTACATTAATTAACTATCTCATAAGGATTTAAAATAGGAACAACAACAAACTCCGTAAATGAATGTCAAATTTTTGTATAGTTACGGAAATCAACACGATGGGATGTACATCCTGTTACATACGAAAGACCATTTGATTGGAAAACGGTAAACTCGGCAGTCCATTGGTTGGCAGCCGGCCAATACGGAAAGACTGGTGTCGTTTTGGCCAGTAGAATGGTGTTAAGTGACAATAGCGACCAATAGAACACGGTTTCCCTGAAGCGGTTTGGATATAGGTGACTAACGTCTAGCTTGTCTTTATAGCTGGTAAAAGTGTGCCGACCCCAAAGTGTAAAATGTAATGCGTGTAAAATCAGTGTTCGTACGTATTGGCGCATTTCAGTAAATCAATATAATGGGAATAATATTTTTTCCCAGGAAAGATAAACATTGATTACCTTCATCCTCCGCTATCTAAATTTTTGCCTGTTCAATATATCCAAGGAGACAAATTAGTGGAAATAGCTAAAAACAGAATTTTTAGGGCTTTTATGCACAGTCACCTTAACGGGAAGGGAAACGTGCAAAATGCCATTTGTAGTTTAATCCATTGGCTTTCATAACCTGAAACTAGGGACAGGTGTTTTTCGCGAAGAGATTTCAACACCAGTTGTACTCCAAAACACTTTAGTTCATATGCACTTTCGTGGTTGAATGATTTTAAATGTCACATTTCTCAAGTTTCTGTCTGCTAATGATGGACGCTCAGCTTCGGAGTACTTTAATACGATTGGTCCATTAAAATAAGATCATGTCTTCTCACGTAGACACGCGGCCAATGACCAAAGGAATTTGTGGTTGTGGGCATAGGATGTCGAAGTCTAGCATGACCTCAAATATATTCGCGAAAAACACCTGTTCCTACATGTGACATATAGAGACTCGGAAATTTCGCGGATTCAAGTAACTTTGGCTGTATCTCAATTCCCTTCAAGTATACACATTTCCATACTTCACCCTGCCTGTGACGTCACTTAGTATAAACTAGCGCCTTACCAATTCCTTGGTATAGTTCACACAGCGTCTTTAACTGCCAAGTACACGAAGTTGCTTACTTGCTGGGTGAATTTGCATACTAGTGGCGATCGCCATGTTCGTTTTCGAACGTCACGTACATAATCTATATTGTGTACTTTCTGTTGTTCTATTCACCTGCCGTCTTATTGCTCTACGAAGCAACCAATGGACAACATTATTTATGCGTTTAAAATAACCTAATTGTCACACATAACTAGAGACCTGCAAAATTCACGTTATTATTTAAAGACAAACTGAACTCCAGATTACAGTGCGTTTGACCAACTTCGGCCATTGGCCAAAAATATGTTTGTCACGCCTCGGAGAAATCTTGGGCCAATTATATAAGGTCAGCGGTGGAGTGACCAATCTCTTTTTGAGAGATCAAGAAGACACGTGACGTTGATTACACTGCAGCGGCCAATGAAACCACGAGCCGTGTCCAATACTTCGTGTAACAGTGGAGTCTATCATGGCACCGAAAGATAACGCGAATTTTGTAGGTCTCTACACATGACAAATGCACTATTGTTGTTTTTTTTTTTTTTTGCAACAACGCCAAACTACACCATAGACACAAACGTAATGAAAGACACCCAGCATAGAACAAAAATATTTATTTACAACAAAACCATAGGGTTGTTAGCTCAGAATGCCAAAACAAGGGGTTTACTTTCTAGTAGTACGTGCTATTTACGCCAGGTTGTGCGACGAGTCAAGCACGGCCAGAAAAACCCGTCCCAATAGTCGGGGTAAGTATACACAGCGGCAAGCAAGAATATGTACTTAAAAAGGAGGTGCTAATAATTGAGAAACACCCGTAGGTTTGTTGCTGTTACATTTCTTGGTTATAGGTTTGTTGTTCTGCGTCAATACTAGTTTTGTTTACAGAAAAGAAAACATTTTTTTATTTGAGCTTATTTTACGAATCTTCCTTTCCACAAAGGAATATGTTAAGATATAACAACATTTTTACTAAGTAGATTTCATATTTTTAAGGCTGTGATGAAGTTAACTAAATGCTAAATTACCTAGGTGCATTCGATTATCGTGGGAATATTTCCACGCAGGTTAGATTTCAATAACCCACGGGCATTCCAGGAGATTCCCTTTGTTAATTGGCCTCTTATCTTAGGGAGAAGACATCTCCTCACTTGACTGGCCAATCGGAATTAGGTTACTCCAACCGTGAACGTCTCTGATTCGTGGGCAGAACTGTAAGACACTTATAAAAAACATTATCCAATCACAAATTTGGATCTAAACTATAAGGTTCTGAAATACAATTATTTACGAACTCTGTTTTTTGCGAAAATCTTATGACACTAGCAATGCGAAAAGTTCCCGCACGTAATTACACACCGACTCTCACCAGAAACAAATATGCAGATTCAGTACTGCAGGCTTATTAATGCGTGGTAAACGTTGTTTACAGTGAGTGTGAAACATGTCCTCAAATATTGTCTGCGTAGTGGGCACTGCAGCAAACAATGTAATCATGTATGTAATAGTGCCTACGTACTAGGCGCTGTATCGTTGTAGCAGAAGTTTTGTCTATGTTTTACACGGAAACGGTGTATCCTAGACAGTTTGCAGCAATAAGGGGATACAGTTTGGCATTGCCGCTCCGAATCTATCGTCTACGATCAAAATTCAATCACACCACTCGATTGCGAAATGATCAAAGATTATGCTACGTTAAGTGAGGACTTTGGAACATCCGGGGGGGGGGGGGGGCAATTTTGAGTTGAGTTCGTTTCGCCGCGTCTCATAACTCCTCCGCGTTGTATAACTTTTGAGTAGGAGAAGCTGCGACGCTCGTTTAAGTTTCAATCGACAGCTCTCGTCAAGATCAATCGATTGCGTGCATGAAAACATCTGTGTGGAGTGGTTATGGCGAAACTGTATGAGTTTAATGTAAACAATTAAGAAAACTGAACAGAATTTCGGTCTATACTCGTCGAAAAGCCAAGTCGAAATACAGAAATCGTATACGGTTGGAAAGAGCGTCTCAAAAGCAATCCAGTTATACCTATAAAACTCCATACGATCGAGTGAAGCGGTGCCGGGAACGTAAAATAAACATCAAGGCGTCCGAGCGCGTCAACGCAGACGTACTCACTCAAAACGAACGGCCGTGTCCCCAACACAGCCACCCCCCATTTTTTTTTTTGTTCATTACCTAGGTCATACTGCTCAATAGAAAAGTATCAATAATAATGGCGGAAGGTTTTGTTGAGAGTTCGTTCTTAGGTTAACGACCTTGATAACATTAATCAATGCTCGGGGATACATTGTATTTTAATTTCAATTCTTTTATTATATTTCGCAAAAATAAACCTCGAACACCTCGCTCTTCACAGGCTCTAGGTCCCGTAATACTCAGGTAGAAAGTGTCATGTATATTTCGCACTATATTTTGTATAAGGGACCGTCTCATGAAGTTATTAGAGCGAATTCTGTCTTAACCTGTATATTGTGGTTCACCCATAAAGTCGCAGGGTCCATGATCGACATGTTGCACTTGAAGAAGATTTGTGTCGGCACTGTACACAAAATAAATCAGGGGCCGGTATATTGAGCGTCTTCGTATTTAGCAATCTGATTTGTTGAAGACTCTGCATCTCTCAATCGTGAATGGTCAATACTGACATCCGCTATTGTATACTGCATTAAATTATCTTTCTGCGCGTCAACTTTTATTATTGAACAGTGAGCGCAATATTTAATGTCTATTTCCACTCTAATTAACGTCCATCTTAATTATCTCTGTTAGGTACAGTCAATGAACTCATACATATTATTAACACGTGTTCAGTCTATATATTGTCATCATTTATAATATATTTCACTTACGTATCTAGTCCAATAGTCCAGCCTGCCAGCCGCACTCTTCACTGCTTGATACTCGCTGTCGTAGACTTCCCTTCCACTCGTTCTTCTATCGCCCGGAATCAGCCACTCATTCATGCATACACTCCAACTCAACTGAACTCTCGGCCTGGAGGACTGTCGCAGTATTTATAGTGTTGGCCCTACCATCTAGAAAGTTCAGAGCACCCCGAGTTGCGCTGAGAGAACGAGATCAGTAATTTGGAGCATTCTTCAGATAAACGCCGAAATCAATGCAACCAGGGTCACGCAGAATGCGCCGCTAAAGATACTGTCGTGTCGGCTAGCTTTCTGTAACTGATACGCTGCCGCCATCACTCACGCTGCCACCGCTGTCATATAACAACTCTCTATCCTCTTCGCTCGCGCGGGATGAGAAGCCAAGGTCAGCGGTGCGGACCAGCGACACGTAACAACTGATTTCTAGAAGGACGCTCAACACAAGTGCAGTGCCAGTCCAAATATTGCACTATCGCAATACTTCAGTTCGTAAATTAATTCCGAACTGAGCGGGTTAATAAAATTTCTTGATAAGGAACGTCACCCCCAGAGGGTGAACTAATTGTCGAATTTCAAAGAAATTACTTCATGGAGCTCCTGTTGCTTCAAGAATCATTTCACATGAAGCCAAACGTTGTGTTAAAATGACTTCTTAAAATTTGTGTGATTTAAAATTTTCTGTAAAAATCCTCGTATTTGTACTAAAAATAAGGATGATTGTTTTTTTTTTTTAAACGATTTGTGAGTTTTATGAAGTTATCATTGATGTGATGTTACAAAACCCCAATTATCCTCCAATCTACAATAAAATCAACCTCTGGAACGTCCTTTAGGATGAGTGTTTGCACTTTGACAGTGCCTTACATATGGAAGTTGTCAGATTGCCGTCCTTACAGTCAACTTGCTCCTGAGCTTGCAAGCCGGGGACATAAGGAACCATTGCCAAGACCGCACTAAACATTTACGGGCAGCTCAGTTTCTCGCAAAATAATAAATCTGTAACACTAGGATCTAATTATAATACATTGGTGAATACGTCTGGTCTAAACCTACAGATGCCACTTTGCAATCTTTATCATTTCTCTTATGGTGACAGCGCTGGAAAGCCATAATTGTTGTGTTTCAACGGTTTTTAATATATTTCTCATTTTCGACTAGTTTAATACAATAAAAGTAAAATGCGGCGTCTGTAGACAATTCGTATTACTTTTGATGTGAAATAAATCGTATTATCAGACACTGCATCTACTGAGATAGGCGTATCAGTGGTTACTTCACACTTTTCTGAAAAAAGTCCTACTTCCAGGATATTCCTTCGCCTAGTGCAAACCCAAGCTTTGAAATTTACACCAAAGGGACAACGAACCGCATTCGTGCGCAATTAGTGTAATAATATTCTGCATCGGAACTATTTCTTACTAGGCGTTTCCAACACGCATGATCTTCCACTGCTTTTATTCATGTTGGTTATAAATTAAATATTATAAACAACATTTCAATTAAACTAAAAATAAAGAACTTTCATTTTAACAGAGCAAGAAATGCTTGTGGTACGACGTATTTGGGAAATAACCAAACACATCATACACGGGGTGATTTTCCAAATGCTCGATTCAAAACGTGCGAAGAAACCGCGAATAGACTATAAACGCAAAAACTGATTTTTCGTTGCTACATTATACCAGGGATTCCCATTAAGGCCACGTGCCCGAAGTCTACAAGTGTGAGAGCTGTAAGGGCGAACTAGATGCGCTCATCATACGTCACGTCACGTTTATGCGCACACGAAAAACCCTGGCGTGCAGTCTTTCTCGAGTCTACTCTTCTCTATACAACATTCAGCTCTCTCCCGATGTTCTGCTTGTCCCAACGCTGTATCAAGCACAAGTTTCATACGTAAAATTGGCTGTGAAACATTCGTGCAAGCACCTTTTCCACTCTATAAAAACACGCGTTAGAGACGGAAATACAATGAGAAAAAGGTTATGCTGAATCAAACAAGATTTGTTTGGGGCAACCAAATTATGTTTGTTTGTATAGGGGCATTGAAATATTTTGTTGCTGAAACGAAATTATTTTATTGCCCCAAACGGTAAGATTTTTTAGGTGCCACTAAAAATTTGTTTGGCTACATGTATGTACATTAAACAGTTTGGGCCGATATTAAAGAATTTTTCAAGTTCGACCGAGTTTCGAACCTAGATCACCTGCATTCGTACGCTACGCTTTAGTAATCTTAGCTATTGCGGCAACTGATGACGCAGGAAAGCTTTTAAATACGTAGGCCTATACTGCAAAAAATGGTCGACGTGTGCAAACAAATATTTCAACATTACAGCTTTACTTGTCAGTTTCTTGTTGTATTGTTTCATTAATGTGTTTATTCGTTTGTTAAGCATCAATAGATGTTTATCAAATATGGCTACTATCCTAATTGTTACAAAAAACACAAACAAACTCTCGAGTTGTATTTTCAAACTAAGGCAGTCAAATGAGTGAGTGAAGAGATTTGGGCGGCACTTAACAGCGAGGTCTTGAGAGCCGATGAGGGTAATTGAAGTGAATATGAAGCGGCACCGGAATGGATGGGCGCGAGGAAACGGGAGATCCCCGAGAAAATCCGCCAAAAAACGGCATCGTCCGGCACGATTCCCACTCGACAAAACCCGGTAACCCAGCCTGGAATTGAACCCGGTTCGCCTTGGTGGGAGGCGAGCAGGCTAACCGCTCAGCCACCCAGTCAAATGAGTGACCAAACAAATATACATAGTTGATTCAACAAAATATTTAGTTGACAGTCTAATTATTTTAGGCCCAACACACAGATTTTGTTTATTCAAACATATATTTTGTTAGACGAACAAAAGTAATTTTGTTGCTTTTCAAATTTTGTTTTCTCAACAATGTATTTTGTTAGGGCAGCTACATATATGTTTGGCCCTATTCAAACAAATATTTCGTTCGATTTTCTCTCAGTGTAGAGAACGGGAACTACTCTAGGACATGAACATTTTCTGCTATTCGCAAGCAAAAGGCTGCCAAAGTTATAGAAAATGTTTTTGAAGGGTGACTGTACGACTGAAGGTCCACGCTCCGTGTTTTGACGCGGAGAGACGTGGCCCTTAATATTTACGAGAGCCGCGGAATGGCCAGTATAGTCAGCTAGAGCATCTCCCTGAGTGGCTACAGTGTCATCTCGAGGGTGGCCCCCTTCTGCAAGGCAACTGTGGCTCTCCGGAGACAGTCCTCCAAGTTACTAGGTACTTCAGACCAGCACTAAACTGCCTCCCTCGTGAGAGATGAGACGACTATGCTGCAAGTTGTAAGATACATGCGTCACATGGACACAAAAACCACACTGTTAAAAAGAAATCCTCACTCAATTTACGGAAAAGTGCTGGCGAAATTTTTTTTTCTCCAGGAATCTTCGTGAACTCTCCGTAAAAATCACGGGCGCGCTGCTTTTCAAGAAACGGACTTTCCGTAAATTCCACAGGACTTTCAGCGAATTCACGCAACATGCCCGTGAATTTTCTCGTTACATTCCTGCACTGGCTGTTTTTCCAACCGTCCACCTGCAGTCTTCTTGTAGCCATTGCAGGCATGATTGTGGTATTCGATGTAACGGCTCAAGCAACATTGGCAAGATGGAGATTTTTGGACATTCGTCATAGAGATGCAGATGTCTGTCATGGAAAAAAACAGGACTGAGCACTAAAAAAAAATACTTAAAAAAGACAAGCAACATATGTATAAACACTGGAAAATTCCAGGAGGGAATAGACTCGATTATAATCTCTTGAAATTTTCCAGTGTTGTGTACACATGTTTATTTTCTAGTCCATAGGTTGCTTGTATTTTTTAAAGTATTTTTTCGTGCTCAGTCCTGTTTTTTTTTTTTTTTCCATGGCAGATATCTACATCGCAATGGCGAATGTCCAAATATCTCCATCTTGTTATTCACCCCCCGGTGCACTATTCATTCAAAGATCATCTCTAGCAACATTTACTGGTGTCTGTTAAAGTTTGTGCATAGTTGAAGTGTTGATACATGTTACAGGCGCCTGATGCCATTTTTTAAATGTTTGTAGGGATATGTCTAAGCGTGGATATGGTGGCTGCAGCAGGAAATAACAGTCTGGTTTAAGTAGCGAAGAAAGCTCCGTGTAGACTTGACATTGTTCGTTACCCGAACCTGAAGAGAGTAGGAAATACGGAAACTTTTTCCTACATTGTATTTACGGAGCCTATCTCCATTTTTCGTCTCTTCAGATTGCGTTTCCATATACTTACTGTACGATTCCGTAAAAGTGTACGTAAATATACGGAAATTTTTAACAGTGTACACGCTCCTCGCTTTATGCTGTATGGTAATGTGAGCACTTTTGACGCTCCAGTTACTTTTATTCTATCGTCCATTTTTCATCTGTCTACAACTTTTTAAAACATATGTTGCAAGGTAAGTAATAAAAGCAGTGTAATTATTTCACCGCACTTGAAAGTTAATTTACGGATTAATGAGAGGGCTTCAAAACGTGCTCACTTTACCGTGAATAGCCTACACTCGGGCACCTCTACTGAAATGCATGTTGTCTGTGTACAGGCGGTTCCACGCCTTCGTTAAACTTAAAATAGCGACACTGTTAAATTACATCTTATATTTAAAGAAATTAGAAAATTGCGAAGAATTTTTTATTCCGCATATCATCCAAAACACCGTAGCTTCCTGGTCGTTTTATGATGGGATTTTGAAGCGTTCACTCGTCTTGGTACTTTACGAACCAATCATAAAGTTTCAGTCTTACAGTTTCAGAATTGCCATTGGCCCCAAGGATTTGGAAAGAAGCGCCGTACACACGCGACAACCAATCACGAAAAAGAAATTTCTGATACCTGCACAGCGAGTTTAAACCTAGGAAACAATTCACTTATCCCGTGATAACTAGAGCCGCGAGTATTTCGCTAATTCATTCGGAGGCGAGGTAGACTCCAAACACGTGTCGTTTTCTCCTAATGCTGTGATTGGACGACAGTTGTTTAGACACGCCCCGTTTAACTGCGAGCCAGTAATAAGCAGGGATCAGTAGCGTGAGTGAGTATATAACAGTCCTGTACAGATGGTTCACTTGATCGCAGCAACCAATAAGCTAACGATATTGTCTCGAGGTGCATAGAGGGTTGTCCAGCTTAGCTTGCTGCCAACTTAATCCGCGAAATACTCGGGGCTCTAGCGATAACATATTGTTAGATCCATTGATTATTCGCGAAAAACATATAAGTACACGGTAGACTTCAATACTATAAGAACCCAACAGCAGTTTGTCTATTGCCATTGGTTGCTGTCTCCTTGAGAAGGCCTGTTCATATTCGACCCGGCCACTCAGAATTCGGCAACATCGGCACGGTTTCTAAGTGATCTGTGTGCAGACAGTTAATACGTGCCATATAGTAATTTAGCCAATCAAGATAGGTAAACAACCTTGCAGTGTTTTGAAGTATATAACTTGTCTTGAAATCTTTTCGCGAAGTTTCGTTGCTCCTGCGTATTGTTTGGGACACACGATTTTCTCTAAAAAGATTTCAGTAAATACTGTACCGCACAGCGAAACGAATAGCTAAACTTCTGTAGGTAAAAGTTTTTTAAATTTTGAGTTAATATATTTGGGCGGCTGTTAACAACGAGGTGTTGGTAGCCGATGTGGGTGAAATGAGGTGACAATGGGGCAGCACCGGAAAGCAAGGGCGGGGGGAAACGGGAGATCCCCGAGAAAATCCGCAGACCGGCGGCATCGTCCGGCGAGATTCCCAATTGCGAAGGTCCGGGAGCGACTCGGCCGGTGATAGGAACCCGGTTTGCCCTTGGTGGAAGGCCAGCAGACTAACCGCTTAGCCACCGCCTACCCTCGTTTCTTAAAAGTTTACTTCACAAAAACTGGAATCAGCAGGAAATGAAAGAATCCGATATAGTGGGTGACTTCGAATAGAGATGAATATTTACACGTATGTAGATGGTGACCACCGATCATATGTCGAGAGAAGCAGAACAGAACAGAACATATTAGAATAACACCAGTACCCAGCTGAAGGCCATAACTGGTTTTACTTACTATAATTTAAAATAAATGTGGAAAACAGTCGAAACACAAAATTTGTCGCGTTATAAAAATTAAAACCTTGTTAAATTTAAAATTTCAGAAGCTTAAAATTATATATTATTATACTCTTAAAGAAAAAGGTTGCGTTATAATTTTAAAATGTCAAAAGTTAAAATTCCTCTGTCTCGTTTTCGTGAGGTGTTTGTCGTTTGTTTTGTGTTTGTGTCCGTGTTGTGATGGTGTCAGTGTAATGTTGTTTGTGTAGGGTGTTGTACGGTGTAGGTCTGTAACACTGCCACCTTGAGTGCAGCACTTACTCTTGTACAATGCTAGACTACTTGAACACAATACACTACTCACTAAGAGACCTGCAGAATTCGCGTTATTATTTAAAGACAGACTGAACTCCAGATTACTGTGCGTTTGACCAACTTCGGCCATTGGCCAAATAATATGTTTGTCACGCCTCGGAGAAGTCTTGGGCCAATTATATAAGGTCAACGGTGGAGTGACCAATCTCTTTTTGAGAGATCAAGAGGACACGTGACGTTGATTACACTGCAGCGGCCAACGAAACCACGAACCGTGCTCACTTGTTTATAAGACTGTGGAGTCTATCATGGCACCAAGATAACCCGAATTTTGCAGGTCTCTACTAATCACTCAAGGTTGGTTGCGTACGGTTACTATAACTCTGAATGTAAGTAAGGTAGGTGATTCAGAATTTATTATGCTCGAGGTACACAACAATCTTGCTACTGGATGATTTATCATCATATTAACAAAATACGAAACTCTATAATTTACTTTACTATATGTACTAATAACAATTCCTTAACCTTCTCTACGGCGTCCCTAGCCTTAAGTGCTGTGATCGCTCTAGTGACGTTTAGTTTTATTTTGGATTCTCACGACATAGACCTGCACTAAGTGTATGAGTCGTCTTACCACTGTTTAAATATGACGAACGGCCAGAGCTCCTCTAGGCCAAGTCTGGAAGGCGATAATCATGCAATATTCTTTGATCTCGCCCCTGGATCGCAGTCCTCTGTTGTGCTGCGTCACGACACCTCAGTCGGGTAGCAGCAACCTCGAGTGCAGCGCGTTGACTCGTCCTCGGTGCGTGAGTGTGTTATCCTTGGTGGGGGTTGGGGGCTGGTGTCCCCCCTTATATATGAGTGCCGCATGTTTACTGGAATGTCTCTAGTGATGCGCGGCGGCTGTATCCACTAAAAGGTGTTCTCCCTTAGTTTATTTGTTCTTGTGTGCATCTGTAATATTGATGTCTTTGTGAGTCGGACGACAGCAAGACATCGGCATCGAGAGAAGCAGTAAGTTTGACGCAGCGAGAAGTGCATATACACTTGCTTGCCAGCAGGCACGCTATGCGCTTCTGGGAATGCGCACACACTCACGCCGTGTTCGGGAACTCAGCGAGCGGCCCGGAATGCAGGCAATCTGCAAGTTGGATAAGAATCCCGGCCCGAGATGTCCGAGACACAAGCAACTCGCTTCAACACACTCCTGGCCAATACGCACTCATCGGAGCTACTACAATGATCCTCGGCCCGTCTCTCTCTCTCTTCCCTTCGTCTCAAATTCGCACCACATCCTTCCAGATTCGCATACAGCTTGTATAACTTTACTGAGTACGTATGTGAATATTCCGCTTTTTTCAGTTTGTAAGTTTCATAATTTTTCATTCAGTCTCTCATTTCTGTTTCTGTTCCCTTCTTTGATTTAGTATAGTTGGGGATACTCGGATTTCGTGAAATGATTTACGGCCAGTTGTATTTCATAAAACTTTAGCTCAGAGCCATTTTTTCGAGTCGGCAGTATTCCAAGTGTAAATTACTCAAATGAACACGATTTATTGTACGGGACGCGATGGCTGAGCGGTTATCCCGCTCGCTTCCTACCAAGGCGAACCGGGTTCAATCCCCGTGGGGAATCGTGCCGGACGATGCCGCTGGTGGGCGGGTTTTCTCGGGTATCTCCCGTTTCTCCGCCCTTACATTCCGGCGCTACTGCGTACTCGTCTCAATCACCCTCATCGGCTCTCAATATTTTGCTGTGAAGAGCCGCACAGATATCTGTACTAACTAACTCACGATGTATTGTATTACATGATACTATGCCGCTTTGAAAGCGACACTACAGTACCTTCATCTGGGCACCTGGGAGTATTTCCTTAAGTATTACTAAGAATTCCGAATTTTTTAATCTTCATCTTTGTTGTTTCATTCCACTTTGAGTGATTGTGGTTATGTACTGGTGTGTATTCTTACGTATACTGTTGCATACTTGTGGATGCTTTGTGCATGTTTATTTTTATTTTTATTTTTTTGCTTTGTGGGATTTGCATGCAAACTCTGACACGCATTTGTAGATTATGTTTCTTATTGCGTAATTAATTTTTGAGTGCTCGCCTTACATGCTAGTGTGTGTAAGTTTTGAATTTTGCCTTTTGTGTATCCTCTGGTGTTTTGTCCTGCGTTATTCTTATTTGTCACTTTTGTGTTACCGGCCTGACAAATTTTATTGCTCAATGGCAGTGTGTCAGGATTAGTTTATTTTGGCGTCGCAGTAATTTTGAGAGTGCCATAAGCACATCTGGTTTTTGATTAAGCTGAAGTGTTGTTTGAACTTAATCTAATTTAGTTAATAATGTCGTTTAAGTGTGTCATTCCTCCTGGCCCGTTATTTTACATTATTTGCCTAGTATAATTTCTGTTGTTTGAATTTTTGATTGATAACCTTTTGATATCTGATTTTCGTTTAGTTGGTTATGTCTTTTGTAGTTGATTGTGGAAAACAATTTTAGTCGTCGAATACTCTCGTTTTTTGCCTTGGCTCATGTATTATTTTGTCTTGAAAGTTTTCTCGTGTCAGGAGCCCCTTATTTAACTTATTCCTGTTCTGGCATTTGTTATTTATGTGCAAGAGGTTTACCTATAATGGTACGTGGTCTTTGCGTTTGATATTTGCCCTTTGCTTTCTTGCATGCTTCAGTACACTCGTCTTTCGTGTGAAAGCTTTATTTTATTTATTAGTGTTTTGGCCTTAATATTTTATATTGTTCTAACAGCTGGTCGACTCTTAGAGGTGACAATTGTTTTTTTTTTTTTTTTTTTTGTTTCTTGTGAGGTTTTTTTTTTTCATGGCGGGAATCTAATTTTCACTCTCAGGGAGATCACAGAGCTCCATGCGAAAATTGCATTTTTCTTCATTTTTTTTTAGAGAAAATATTTTATTTAATATTTTGTTTTGTTATATTTGTAATGTGTTATTTATTTTAAAGTAAATAAGTTAACTACTTTTTAACCGAGTGTTACCAAGCGTGTTTGTTTTTGTAGTGTCTTCTCTGCAACCTAATTTAGAGTCACAAATTAACTTTCTTTCCAGGTTTGTTTTCCTTTTCGGTTTTTTTTTTGTCTTGTTTGATTTTCCTGTAGTTTGACGCTTCGTGTCCTCCTGGGAAAGGGGTTGGGGGGCGGGGGACCTTGTTGGTGTGCACGACATCAGGGCAGCGGCCCTGCCGTGCAGTTTTGAGGTGAGGCCGCACTCTTTTCCATATGCGGCTGTCTCTGGTGAAGTCCATGCTGCAGGTTTTCTCCTGCGTGAGTGGTCGGAGCTCCCAAATTGTCTTTGCTCTCCAAAATTAAGGCAGTGGCCGTTCTGTTTACTAATTTTTTAACTTACCTCTGGTTACTTTTATAATTCTCTCGTGTGGTTGCTTGTCGGGTCTCGTGTTAGGGTGGAATGGACGCTTCTGGCGTGTAGACCTTACGTAGCTGCATGTAACAAAACTAAATTTGTTATTTCTGTTGATTTAGTTTTATTGTATTTTTGCAGGCTGATTTTAGATTTGTCATTCAGGTTTCGGGAGTTTTTGGTCCTGCTTCAGCCTTAGTGCTCATATTTTGCATGTGTAGCAAGCATGTTGTCGCGATCCTTTTGTCCCTGAGCCTGGACGCAGCTGATATCTTGTCCTTTTAGTGTGTTTCTGTGTCTTTTTTGTCCTTCTAATGTTTCGATGAGGATATCGTGGTGGTGAGGTATGGGACGCATCGGCGTGGTATTTCTCGTCAAATTTCTTTTGTAACTTAACCTCACCTCTTGTTTGTAATTTTGTTCCGGCACTTTGTGCTCATGTTTATCTTGTGTAGCCTTGCTCTTCGCCCTCAGCTATCTTGAATTATTTGTTTGTTCGGTGAGCGTCGTGTGGTAGTGCTGGTATGGGACGGCACGGCTTGCATGGCGTCTCATCGAACTTCCGGTAAGGCAACCTAACCTCATTAGCGCTTTGTTTTCTCTCGGTATTGGTAGGTTGCCCTTATTCTTAAATCCTGTGTGATCCCCACGCCAGTCTCAGAGTGGATTCTGCCTAGTGATGATGCTCTTGGTTTGGGTGGACTGATCACCCATCTGCATTTCCGGACTCGCCCTAGTTACTAGCCTAGCTAGATGCAGTCAGAATCTTTGCTCGGTTCTGTGATAGCACCAGTGTATGTTTTATCCTTTCGTGGGTGCCTTTCGTTTGGAGTAGTGGTTGTGGTTGGTACCCAACACTTAGTTGCCTCCTCTTGACACTTGGGCATACCCAAAATGTAGTGGTTGTGGTTGGTACCCAACACTTAGATGCCTCCTCTTGACACTTGGGCATACCCAAAATGTTGTGGTTGTGGTTGGTACCCAACACTTAGTTGCCTCCTTTTGACACTTGGGCATACCCAAAATGTTGTGGTTGTGGTTGGTACCCAACACTTAGTTGCCTCCTCTTGACACTTGGGCATACCCAAAATGTTGTGGTTGTGGTTGGTACCCAACACCTAGTTGCCTTCTCTTGACACTTGGGCATACCCAAAATGTTGTGGTTGTGGTTGGTACCCAACACCTAGTTGCCTTCTCTTGACACTTGGGCATACCCAAAATGTTGTGGTTGTGGTTGGTACCCAACACTTAGTTGCCTCCTTTTGACACTTAGGCATACCCAAAATGTTGTGGTTGTGGTTGGTACCCAACACTGAGTTGCCTCCACTTGACACTTGGGCATACCCAAAATGTTGTGGTTGTGGTTGGTACCCAACACCTAGTTGCCTTCTCTTGACACTTGGGCATACCCAAAATATTGTGGTTGTGGGAATTTTTCTCGACACCCCATTATGTTCCCGAGTTTTGAGAAGACTCATTTATGTAGTTTTGTTTGGTTTTCGACTGGTGGTCCTGGGTACATGTACCTCCATTACTGAACTGTTTCGCGTGTTCAGTTATGCAAGCCTTTTCCGTGTTCGTGCACTCTTCGTTAATTTGTTATGCCAGTTTGTTTTGAGTCTTATGTTTTGAAGTAATTTGTAGGCTTGATTCTATTTCGTCTTTTGTCGCTAGCGCACTTGTTTGCGCGGTGCATTCTGTTTTGATAACTTTCTCGTTTTGGTGGTTTGGTCTTTAGTAAGACAGCCACGAGCGCGATTGGGGCATGAGAGTGTGCCGCTTTGAAAGCGACACTACCTTTTCCTGGGCACCTGAGAGTATTTCCTTAAGTATTACTAAGAATTCCGAATTTTCTAACCTTCAACTTTGTCGTTTATTTCCAGTTTGAGTGATTGTGCTATTTACTGTCAAGTGAGCTAATTTTGCCCTCGCTTTTCCGAAAACTATTTTGAATACCATCTTTGAATATTAACCTGTATGTTATCTTTGTAGTAAGTTTTTTCCAAGTCCAAGTATTACCCCATGTTGCGATTTATTTTTAATCGTTATTTTGCTTGTTGCTACACCTATCTGATATTGTGTAGTTCTGTTTCGTTTGTGTGTGTGTGTCAGTGGTTTTGATGCATCCCTTGGTAATTTCCTTGAGTTAGTTTAGCCCTTTGGCATTCAGTTTCCCCTTTCGTAAAGTTCATTTCGTGCGACATTTTGGTCAACTTAGTTTTATTTTTCAACTTCTATTTTTGAGTAATTTGACTCGTTCGTGTCTAAAACCTTACGTACTTCGTTAATCACTGTCAACTTTGATAGTCACTGTTCCTGTGACCAAGTATGTTACTCTGGCCGTTACAGTTATTAGTTTGCCAACTTTCTGTCAGTATATATGCTATTCAGCATTTCGGAATAATTTGTCATGTTTGTAATTTTATCTTGAAGTAATTTATTTTATTGGCCAGAATTCTGGCAATGTTTCTGAAATTTTAACAAAGCTCGTGTACCTTATTGATTATCCATGCGTCGGGAAAGATGCAATATCAAAGAAAAGTCTCGTTTTATGTGAAATACCTTTCTCAGAATTTTGTACTATGTGAAAATGTTACTAATTGTTTATCTTAATTGTGTCAGTTCGTTAAATTCTAATCACGTGACTATTTACTTTATTATCGTAACTTGTTATATATCTACCGTAGCCAAAACTGCCTGAATCGATACCTGGTCTACGGCCACTTCCGCAGGTCTTGTTTCCGTCTTCATCATCATTTAAAAAAATGGAGTGACATTCTCTGGAAAATAGTTCTAACCCCATCTTCATGATCCTCTGATAAACTAGCACTTACGCCGCTTGAGGTAAGTGTGTCGCTTGTAGCCATTTTTGCGAGGCAACTTTTATTATTCCTCTTAGTTTCGACAGGCCATTGTTATTTTATTTTATTTGTTTTCGTGTATTTTCTTAGCGGTTCCCGTGTAGGAGCCTAACTTTAACATGGCCTAAGATGTGACGAGACTGTTTTCAGTGTCCATTTTCGCTATCTTCATGGATCGATAACTCTTCTACTTCCCGAGGGCCATCCAGGGCTGCGGGCTTGTTCCTACTGCTGCTTTCAGGCCAAAAATTTAATCGATAATTAGCATGTGATTGGACTAACCTACATCTTAATTTTAAAACTTTCTGGCTTAGTGTCTGCAGTCCGACGCTACTCTTGTGATCGTTTTGTTTTCAAGCAGTTTTGGCTTTTGGACTTTTACATATTTAAAATCATAACAAAAGAGAAAAATAAATGTAACCACAAAATCAGGGAAAGTCTGTTTAACCTCTGTCCTTTGGCCATTTCAATCTTTATAAAAAAGATGTAATGTTAACCAACTTTCGTGTTCAACTCTAAGCTTTGTCATCTTAACCTTAAGTAAATGTAACATAAAATAATAATGTGCTTAATTGGGATCCCTTTCCAAAAGAAATCATGAGATTAAGAAAAAATTATAATATTATAATAAATACGTAACTAACCTATTGAACTAGAATTATATGAAGATGTGTGTGTGTGTGTATATATATATATATAATAGCTTATTTATTTTCATTCAGATACTAAAGAATGTCACTTCGACATTTTGTTAGTTATACAATTACTTGAAATCACATTTTGATATTTACCTTTAATATAAATGAAAATCATAATTTAAAACCACCTTTTCAATGCAGACAAAACTACTCAATATTGAAAATTAGTGTAAGTGTGCTGGAATGGGACAGTGGTCGGCCCTGTATATTATTTTTTTGGTATTTTGTAAAGCTGTTGGAAATCGTATTTAATTTTGACTTGCATACTAGAGATTAAATTTTGGGTAACTGTACACGCTGGTCACAACCAGGTCCACAGACAATTCTCATCTGTTCGTTCACCTTTCGGTTTGTGTCCCTTAACGTTTTATCCCGAGTGTACTCGTTCACTTTTGGCACGTTGTAGAACAGATGAAATCATGATCGCTGCTGTACAGGTCCAGAAGGTAGCGCCAATAAGGGCATTGCCTTTCCTTTGGCAATGCCCTTATTGGTTACTGGTGACACACAAACTATTTCATGATTGGCTGATTCTTGTGTAATGAATCTACAGAAACCCTTTCCATAGGTTCCAAAATGCCATGCATAGGGGAAATGATATTTCGCGAAAAGATTTCAAGACAAGTTATACTTCAAAATATTACAGGGTCCTTTACCTATTTTGATTGGCTGGATTACTTTTTGACACGTGTTAACTGTCTGCACACGAATCACGTAGGAGCCGTGCCGATGTTGCCGAATTCTGAGTGGCCCGGTCAGATATGAACACGCCTTCTCAAGGAGACAGCAACCAATGTCAATATAAAAACTGCTGTTGATTGCTTATAGTATTGAAGTCTACCGTGTACTTATAGTATTGAAGTCTACCGTGTACTTATAGTATTGAAGTCTACCGTGTACTTATAGTATTGAAGTCTACCGTGTACTCGTGTTTTTTTTCGCGAAACCTCACTAACTCTAGCCATGTACTGTAAGATATTTGTGTGTACGTCTCACACCAAAAATTACACCAGATAGGAATACAAAGTCAGACAGAAGTGGATTTCGTGCAGTTCGAAGTACAGGCGATAAACGTACGGCCATCTTGAATTTATGTAAACTTACCGGGAGAATATTGGAAGGTCGTTAACCCGGACGTACTACTGCTGAACAGAGAAAACCGTTTTTATGTTTTTTTTCTTTACTGGCGATAACCTTCTAGACACATTTTCGTTTTTAAAAAATAATTCTGTAACATCTATGATTATGTAATATAACTTATGTTACAATGTAGGTAGCACTGTAACTATGTATGCACAATTATTTTACCAGCCCCGACTAGCTGATGTATGAAAATAAATCACCTTGTTTTACACTGCCCAGTATAACATTGCATTATAATCATTTATGCATATCTTTGGAAGATAACTGTAAATAAATCTTACACATGTCAACAACTGACACATCTTCTTAAAAACTAACACAATTCAACCAATAGAAGACCATAAGAAATTTGGCTATTAGGTATTTAATGAAATACTTCCATTTCAATCATGAACTTTTTGACCTTGACATCAAAATTATACTTCAGGAAGCACGTATGCTTAATTAACAATCATCTTATAATTATTTTTATAAGTTAAGTTCGTTAATACGAAAAAAAAAACCTTATTATGGCCAACCTTGACATGCATACTACTATGGTATAGTGGAAGACTAGAAAACATATTATAGGCAAACAAAAACAATTCTTTGTCAAGCTTAAATATTACTTTAGCTTGTTTCAACCATAAATTAGTTATGAATAAAAAAAATTGAGTTTAATTCTAACCAATCAGCGAAAAGAATGATACCAGTCGTGTAAATACACTTTCATTTACTGGCGTGGTTTTGAGCAAAACTGAATTATGATAACCCCACTTGGGCTTTTGTGAGCATAACATAGTGTGGACTTTAAAACATTAAATTCAGTAAAACTCTACCTTTCTTTTTTCCCTAAAATATTAACTTGCAATGATAATTAGTGCAAGTATTTACATTCCTACATTGTTATCTATATCTAGTTAAAGCGACTTAGCTGTAATTAACCATGTTTGCTCTACTAGTAGTGCAGACTGTAATATGTAGTCTCCCATTGGGTCTCCGAGCAAACCAAAAGTTTGATGACAACGACAGATAGAGCTAGTGAATTTTCGTGAAGAAACACGAGTACACGATAGACTTCAATAATATAAGCACCCAACAGCAGTTTGTCTATTGCCATTGGTTGCTGTCTCCATGAGAAGGCGTTTTCACATTTGACCGGGCCACTCAGAATTCGGCAACATCGGCACGGCTCCTACGTGATTCGTGTGCAGACAGTTAACACGTGTCAAAAAGTAATCCAGCCAATCAAGACAGGTGAAAGACCCCGCAGTGTTTTGAAGCGTAACTTGTCTTGAGATCTTTTCGCGAGATTTCACTACCGCTAACGCGAGTCCTCTGGTAGAATTAGGAAGCTGACTGGCTCCATGTCCCACAGCTGGCGATGACGATAGGCATTTCGTGGACCAGGAAAGCTAACAGGCTTCAAATCCTCGTCGACGAAATATGTAAACAGTCTTCCACCTGTCATTGTATCATCAGCCTGAATTTAGTTCTTCCGGCTTGTCTGCACGTTAATTATTAAATTAATAGTGGGTCAACGCTACACATCTCACTTCTAACATGGCCTTGCAACGGTCTATTACATTTACATATTCCTTACTATGTTATTTTGTTTTATGAAACATTCCTAACAGCGGAACAATTTCTATATCAGACAAAAGTTTCGCCGTTTCTCTGCTCTGATTAGTGCTAGTACAAGTTAACAAGAGGTTTCAAAACAATATATACCAGAGAATAACATATTTCATCAAATATCGATACTTAGCATTATAATTTACCCAATAATTACCATATAACATAATCCATAACGACAGTTTCCCTCGCAAGGAGAAAGATGAGCAAAAATAAAATATTCACGTAAACCAAATTCTTTTTCAGAAAAGCTATTCTGACATTAACACATGCACTGCAATGTTAAAAGCTGTTCACGATAATGTGAGCACTTTTGAAATCAACCTTACAAAAAAGTCACTGCTCCTACCTGTATGTATTTTAACGAGTGCAGTGAGTGACATGCGTCCAGTAAAGTTGGTAACGATGAAGAGAAAGTAGTTACATAACTTAACGTCGAATAAAAAGTGCTAGGTAACCATTTGTTATAACTTAAATTACTTCATTCGCTTTCTGTTTTTTTATGCTCCGAAATATAAAAATAAGGAGATTTGTAAAATATATTTTTTAAATATTTTTACTATTTCACTTCACCAAGGCATGAATAAAGGTATGAGGCCCATGACAATTTTAATTTTACATAAGGCGGCAAATACACATCATGCATACAACTAGATATTATGCAGCGCTTTCAAAAGTGCCCAGTTTGCCATGAATATCCTATAATTCGAATAATCTAGTTGGTTAGATAAAACAAAAAAAAAAGTTAATTAATATACATTATGTTACTGATACAAGCAAGCAAAATATTCACAAATTCCCAGATGTTACAGTACATATCATTATGTGTATATAAAGATCAACTAGACAGGTCATAATAGTAACGGCAATCATAGATTATCAAAACCAGAGAAGCACTAAGAAATTGCTTGTGCTATGGCGGTCAATGTAATTAAATATGAAATATGTACTGACATGGTGTAGAGAAAAATGAATAAAACGTTCCGAAATGGCTTTTACCAATCCCCTCTGCTTCATGGAAACAAAGTTTAACTATGCGCATAAAATTAGACAAATGGTATGACGCCACGTACTTGTGAGTACCGAGTTTAAAAGTATTTTGCTAGAAAACTATTTCTAAATAGGATCAACATATATATATTTTTTTCATTTTTTTTGTCCCCATATTAATTATAAATTGAGTATTTTAATTTTAGGTAAAATATATACAAAAGATCAATTTAACCAAAACAAGATACTTTTATGTCAACAGAAGTCTAAAGCGCTTTTGATCGTGACGTATTTAGTAAAGGCAAACACATCATACGGAAGCGTTTTTCGAAGGTTCGGTTCTAAAAGCGATGTTTGCGTGACCCGTGTCCTATTTCGCCAGTTATTACGTCCGCTCGTCCTATTCGAATGCAGAGCGTGGCGTGGTCTTCTGTAGACGTGCGTTATCACGTTGCACGAGAGCGAGCGGTTAAGTGCATAACAGAGATGAACGAGTGTTCCGGCCATGTGAAGCTGTTATGGCTGGTGCGCTGAGAGTCTCGTACACGCGGGTAACCATCACAGACATCTGCGGTCGGAGCTAGCCGAGGAACGTATGACCACGATCTCAGTTCCGAAACTAGCGCAAGCCAAAGTCCAGGCATGTGGCTGGGAACACGATTGTAAAGCACAAGGTACGTGCGATTAGCGGCAGGAATATTTAACCCTTTCATTCCCACACTAATCCCTTATAGTACACACATTAATGTTTACGTCCAGATGCTGCGAAATAAGACATTTTTGGTGTGGGAAGTACTTACAAATAAAGGCTGTTCCCGATAAAGTGGGTACTTTGGAAATCAACCTTAGAAAAATATCACGGCCCCTGCCTGCATGTATTTTAATGGGAGCAATGAGTGACATTCGCCCGGTAAAGTTGGTAACGATCGATGGAAACTAGTTCCATATGTTAACGTCGAATAAAAATTGTTAGGTAACCGTTTGTGATTATTTAAATTCTTTCTTACGATTCATAAATTTTTTTAACGCCTCAGTGTGTTTAAATTATTAGATTAATAAAATGTTTACTTTATTCATAATTTCACAGTTTCACTTGATCGGCGCATGAATAAAGCGACGAGGCCCACGGCACTGTTAATTTTACATAAGGGTGAAGAATACACAACGTGTATACCAGTAGATCCTAGGCAGGGCTTTCAAAAGTGCTCATTTCACCGTGAACAGCGTGTACCTAACAATACCTGTCATTTTGGAATGTATGGAGAGTGTTTCAGTAGAGCTAATGCACCAGAGAACCCAGTAATATAATTGTTTGTGTGTCAGCAGCAAACAATGGTATTACCCAGGGAAAGACAATGCCCTCATTGTTGCTACCGTCTGGGCCTGTACAGCACCGATCATGATTCAACTTATTCTGCAACATGTCAAACGTGAACGAGTATATACTGGGGATAATATGTTAATCTGTTAATTTATGGTTTCTGGTGTTGCAAATAAGAAAATTATTGATGAGTCCTGTACTTAAGTTGTCAAAGAACTTGTTTCTTTGGCACAACCAGTATGTAGATATATGCACAATTCGCGTTATTACTTGGCACACTCTAAATCGGAATCAGTAATTTTTTACTGATAGTCAGTTGAAACTGCTCCATCCGGAATCAGTAGAAAAATAAAACTACTAATCTCTTCAGTTAAATGAAATCCACTAATACAAACAGTAGAGAATCAGTTATTTATAGTCGACTAATAAAAAGCACAAGGATTTAAAACCGTGAATTACGGTTTGAAATAAATCGAGTATACAATTATTTTGTCGCAAAACAATATTACTACATGCACAAGGAAATTTTGGAAGTGGTTGGTATCGGACCTCCACCCTAAAACGCAACATATTCTCTTGTGTCTTTTGGATGACGTTCTACCAACTCTGCTACTTTGCCACTGAGATAAACGGTCTCACATTTGCGTAATATCATAAACTTACAATGGAGAACGGCTGTCAGTTTCGTAATGTGAAAGTACTTCATGTGGTCGATATATACACATATAATGCGTACGTAGGTACATGTCTTTGTAAGGCTCGGAAGTCATTCTAAGTTAAGTTTAGTTCAGATTATGTGCTTTAAAAAAGAAATATAGTGGTTTTAACGGTGTTGTCGGTGTTTTCTATGTATCTGCCATTTTACAATGCAACGAGGTTTTACAGAACGAAACTGTTATTTTGAAGAGACAGATTAACTAGTAATAACTATGCTAATTAGACAGTGGAGCATTAGAAACAATGCAATATTTTATAAAATTTGTCGTTTCCTCATTATTTGATCCGTTAACTTGCAGAGACCACAAAACTTTTGTTGGTGTAAATCCACCTTTATTATTGCATCACCGCACTATCGAGCCAGTAAAATTATCACTGATTTATCTGTCACTAAAAATAACAGTTTAAATTTGTAGTGTCTCTTTGTATTGTAAAATGGCGTATACTAGTGGACATCGATAACCTCGTACATTGAAACCAATATATTTATCTTTTATAAAACAGAATCTGAACTAAACTAAATATAGATTGACTTTCGAATTTTGCAAAGACATTTACTTGCGCAGAAAAAAAATTCTCGACAACAAGAAATTCTTTCACATCACGAAACTTACAGCAATATTTTACATTACATTGTGTGGTTCAGTACCCATAATACTAGCACATATTTGGCAGTGGTGAAGTAGGACAGTGGATATGGCTGATCATGAAAGCTTCAGCAAGCTTTGCCTTAAGGGCGGAGGTTCGAGGCCAACCACGTCCAGAAACGTTTTTGTGTAGACAATATTTGTGTTCTGCGACAAAATAAACCGTACCTTACTTACATCAGATAGGAATGCTCTGTGTTTATTTATTAACCAACTTTAAATAACTAGTTTTCTACTGCTTGAATTAGTAGATTTCTTTCAACTTATGAATTAGTAATACTTCTACAGATTCCGGGTGGAGCAGTTGACAATTAGTAAAAAATAACTGATACCGATTAAGAGTCCAACAAGCTAGACTTCACCTCCGTGTGGTGACATTAGTTACTGGCAATCATATGACGTCATTTACCTGTGCCACCGCTTGCTGTGTCTTTGAGCCTTTCCTATTGGCTCAACGTTTCCTTGTGACGAGCTGCACAATTTGTCTGCCAGTGACAGAGGTCAATATTACATACATCATCTCGGAGTTTAGTCTGCAATCAAATAATAACGCGGAATTTGCAGGTCTCTACCGATGAGTAGAGATCGGAAGAATTCGCGGAATTAATTTTGGGACAAGCTAGAATTCAAAATACATGCTTTTATATAATTTAAGCCATTGGCTACACTGTGTTGGACACCTCCTGGAGAACGGTGTCCAGTTGTCGCTTTCCACTGTGACAACCAGTGTGCTGTTGATGTAGTTATGTTAGTACATACGAATGTAGAGTCTAGCCTGCAGGTAATTGAAATCGCGAAATTTTTCACGTCTCTACCAATAAGCCTTTGTAAGATATAGTGAGTTATTAGTAAGACAAGGTGTTTTTTCGCGAATACATTTCAAGACCAGTTGTTAAAACACTTTTGTTCAAATGCATTTTCGTGGTTAGAGGATTTTATGTTTCACGTTCCTCAACTGTCTGTCTGCGAATCATGGACGTTCAGTATCGGAGTACTTTATTACTACTAACCCGGTCAAATAAGAATAAGTTTACTCAAATAGACACACGGCCAATAAGCAAAGGAAGTTGTGGTTGTGGGCGTAGGGTATTGAAGTCTAGCGTGGCCATGAATATTTTCGCGAAATAAACCTGTCCCTAGTTATTAGTAATATGAACCACCTGTAGAGAGGTAGCACTACGAGTCAGTTACTCGAGGGGAAACTCACTGGGCGCAGAACTTCGTAAAGTACAGTGCGAGTCATGTATCACCTTCGTGCAACGTGTACACAGCTGTCTACCACAGGCGAGAAAGGTTTAAACGACTAGACTCCACTGTCCTATGTATTTTCGAGACTCAGCTTTGTGTTGATTGGCTGTTGCCCGAGTGAGTAGCCAAGTGGCTCGCGATTCGGCACTTGTTTCCTTGCAAGTAAGTCATTGGTAGATACCCGAGAAATTTGCGAGTTCAGTGGCCTGTAGGTTAGACTTCACAGTCCTATATACTCTCATACAGATATCAACTGTTTATTGGTTGATTGTTGTTGTAGTAAAAGGCGATGGTTGGGCGCATAATTTATTGTTGGTTATTGGCTCAATTATCTCCAGGAGGTGCCATACAACACGTCGATCAATTACAAACGTAACTAGAACATACATGTGTGTGAATTCCAACTTGTCTAGTAATGCACCCGCGAATTCTCGGGTCTCTAGTGAGTGGCTCAGAGTTGGCCTGGGCACATCTAATAAACTGCGATGCAGATGCAAACATTACAGAAGTGTACACGTGTTGAATCTTAGCTTGTCCTAAAATGTATAAGCGGAATTTTTTCAGCCCCTAATCATCGTGAATTACAATAGCAGCAATTTTATTTGCAATATATGTGTTACCCGTTTTCAGAAATAGTGCCTTAGGGTGAAACAGTAAGATTTCGAGAGACCAAAAAAAAAAAGGTTGAAAATGCGAAAATTATCATTTTCGGGATATTAATGGCATATGTTCAGAGTATAAGCGCTAGAAAGGTGCGACTTGTTTCACTGAATTCCTCGTAGAAATTGTCTACAAGACAGCCCAAAACCCGAAAATGGTTTTCACCCTATGGTACCTTTAATCAGAACCCATCACTCGTGTATTTCTTGCTACATATGAAAGTATACTTTATTTGGGGACAATAAACTAGTGATCCCATCGGCTCACAGATAGTCAGTAATAAATTACATTCAGTGTAATGAGCGTGTAAAATCTGGAAGGAAACGTAAGGAGAGTGTTAAGTGGGAAAGCAGAGCCCAATAGAAATGCCGCACCTATAATGGTGAACATTTGTAACAATCCTAGCTTTCCTCGAATGCCAATAAACGTGTGTAGGGCGTGAAGAGTTAAATGAATCGCTGGTAGTGGCCCCGTACTGTTGACTCTCGGTTTTCTAGAACCTGTCTTAATGCTTCATTTTCATAAACAGGAGTTTCAGAACTTTGCGGCCGTCCCTCGAGGCCGAAGTCTTGTAACTTATTCCAACCACGCCCCGGAACACAGCGGAGGACGATAATAAAGAAATATGGGCGAGATGATGCTAATTAGTGTGTCTACTTTCCGTCGTAACAACCTGATACAAAGTTTCCAGCGAAAAGCTCAGGATATAAATTTCTAGGCGTAATTTTCTACCGATTTTCAAATGTTTCAAAATACTGGGAAGACTGCGGTACAAAAAAATAATTACATAAAATGAAACGGAAGTAGTATTTGAAACAGTATCGCTGTGCGAGTTACTGAATATTTACTACGTCGCTAGCATTTGACGCGCCTCAGTAACTAGTGTTTAACCACCCCCCCCCTTTTTTTTATACCCAAAAATTACGGGATTGTATTAGTGTAACAAAATTAATTTCCGAAATTCAATACAAAATATTATAAAACTCATTCTGTTCAAAGCTAGCGCTAAACTTCCATTGCGCTTTGTAAAGTTGGTAATGATAACGAAGCAAAGTGAGCTTATTGCTTAGGTGAGACATTAGCCATTATCAGCGATTAGTAATATCCACGTGATTATTCCTCTACGGCGTTTGGCAAAGGTGTACATCCGTGGTAAATTTAGTACATTTGCTCAGGAAAATGTCAAATATGTATGGAAGTTACCAACATTATATATTATCAACACTTAACTTCCCTATATCTGCAGCTTGATGTGTAGTATTATCTACATACAATGTATCTGTTGAAAACTTTTATAGCATTTTAGGAATATTACCAGCGATTATTGCAGTGTAAGATATTCAATGTTTTATTTGTCTCTAGCTATGGTATTTTTTAAATACTTATAATATATTTATTTATTGCAAGGTTTTTGATTTTATAAATATAATTTTAGGCAAATATTAAAAACATAATATGTTATGAATTTTCATCTAAAGCGTATGTATTGAAGTAAAAACTGATAGTGTGTTAGAAAATAAAATTAAAAGAATAGAAATATAAAGGGTTTGTTCAAATTTAATTGATGAAAGATAGGAAAATAAAATGTAGTACTAATGGTTAATAATTTTTTAAAGATAATTTTGTGGAATTTTCCGGGCCCTATTTAATACAAATATTAATACGTAACTAGTAATTTCTCGGGACACTCGATTTTCGCGGGAAGGTTTCATGGTTACTGGTATTCCAGAACACTTTCGCTCGCGTCCTCTTCCGAAACTGCTCAGTTTAATCTTCACGGTTCTCATATATCTTCCCCTCGAATCACAGATATTCAGTATCGGAGTAATCTAACAGCCTTCTGATTGACCAGCCAAATAAGAAATGACATCGTTATTCAGACACTTGGTCAATTAAGGAAGTAACACTACTATTTGCCCCGCAGGATATTAAACTTACAATGTACTCAACTCTCTTCGCGAAAATTGGTGTCACCAATTGTAAGCTGTTCGGGTTTATCACGTATGGAAGCCTTGCTTAGGACCTAATTTTCCTTCGTAATTGTGTATACTTCTGCTATATTGAAAATTAACACTTCTTGGGCCTGGTCATGGAATGAGTGAGTATACAGAAGTTAAATCGGCTCGGAGGGGCCGCGGTGGCTGTGCGGTTAGCCCGCTCGCCTCCCACCAAGACCAACCTGGTTCATTTCTCGGCCGGATTACACCCGGATTTTCGCATTTTCGCATCGTGCCGGATGCTGCCACTGGTTGGCGGGTTTTCTCGGGATCTCCTTGTTTCCCCCGCCCCTTCATTCCGGCGACGCTCCACACTCACCTCAATCACCGACATCGGTTCTCAAGACCCCGCTGTTAAATATCCGCCAAAATCTCTTCACTCAGTAAATCGGCTCGGATGTTTCTTTGCTTACGCATTCGCTTGTTGGCTGTGCGAGGCTCCGGGAGCGGACCTCATATCTAATTGGCTACGTCGCGTGCCGTCATACATCTCCCTATTGGCTGGGCTGCCGGGTGGCGAGTGAGTTCTAGGCGTTGATTGGCGAACCTCGTCCCGACATGTTCCTGGCCGGTGACGTCATGGTTTGTTCTGTTATCTAGCTGTTTGCAGATTGTCGTCCATGGTTTTTACATAATTATTTCCTCTCAGTTACACTGGGATAGAATTTGAGAAATAAAGAAAATATAAAAATTTCAATAAGTTCAAAATTGCACTTATCGACTACAGTCATGTATGGAAGTTACACCATGTCCTCCAGTCCCATATGAAAATTAGTAAGTTTTAAAGGTATCTAGGTGTAACAGTGGAGTAGCCAGGATTTGTGTTTGGGGGGGGGGGGGCAACTTGGGAATTTCATTAAGTAACACCGAGATCCCTAACAAAGCGGGGGATCCGGGGATCCTCTCCCAAAACATATTTTGATTTCAAGGTACAAAGTAGTGCTATTTGAGCAGTTTTCTTATCTAATCATTGAATACACCGTTGGTAGAAATATTTATATTTTTGAAGATAACATTTTTTAAGAATAAAGGGCCATTAGTGGGGTGCCTTCTGGCTATGCTCCTGCAACGAGTAAAACAACAAAAATAACATATATTAACATTCCAATAAAAAAAAAAATACTACACTAATTTTCTTCTACCCCTTAAGGAAACTGCGCAATCCATCAGTGAACATGTTTTTTTTTTTGCCGTTGTCACGATTTTTTTCCTCTTTAAAAGCGTGTAATATGCTAAAAGTGAAACCATACAGTATTAGATACTTGGTATATGTTTCTGTTGCCCTAAAGACGTATTCCCACAACGCTTCTTTACCGAGAAAAGCGCAAACGCGTGATCAAGAATTTCACAGAAAATAGGTTTCGCACTATATCCTCTTAAGCACAAAATGATTCCAGCATCCATCAGACTAATCACTGTAGCAAAGGTTGAAAAACTGAGTGTTTTGCGAAAATTTGTACAGTTAATTGATGTAAGTATGTTCTGATATATAACATTAAAACAGTATAAGTTTATATTTCAAAATCTGCGTTTTAACTTTCAGGGGTAAGGGGGAGGGGCTGCAGCCCTCTCAGTCCCCCCACCCCACCCCACCCATGATACGCCCCTGATGTGTAATGTTGTTTTAAACTCACACACAGCTAGATGGTGCCTCTGATAGCTGTTCTACATACAGCACGTGTGGCCATTGTACGGTAAGTTCATCAGCCTCCCTGCCTGTCGTGGACCAGACAGACGTCACCACACATGTGACACAGATATTGTCACACGCGATTGAAACTTATTTTGCATGTATCTACACACCTCACTCAATATATTATTATGTGCTATTAGAAGGGACCTGCAAAATTCGCGTTATTTTTTTTGGCATCGAGCTAAAATTCGCAATACTATATATACTTGAGCCGGTGTCGTTTATATATTGGCTGCTGCAAAGATGGGACATCATTACCGTGATTGGGGTACACAATTGTGAAGTTTTCATTTACTGGTGCAGATTTACCAGGGGCGTGTCAAATAAAGCATGGTCCAAATGACAGAGGTTTAAACTGTCCTCAAATAATAACGCGAATTTTGCATGTCTCTAGCCATGGGTAAGTACATGACTCTCTTGGCACGGTAAGGAGATTGCGCAGTAGGGCTAAGCACTCTACTGCACGTACAACAAACTATCGTGAAAGTGAGTATCATAGGCCTATGCCTATTGGTTAAGTCTGGCGTCGTTATATTCTTGTCCGCACATGTCATTATATTTCAAAGTGTTGAGATTACGTAAAGATAAAAGTTCGAGAGTTGTTAAGAGTATCTTCCCGCCATGTACACTCATGTGCATCGAATATTAGCCAATTAGTATGCGTGATGTTACCTTTGCTATGTCACAAACTAGTCCAAGCACGACGGGAATGCGACCAATGTTTGTTGTATAAGCTATAACTGCAGATAACCAGCGCAGCGGGCTACAGGAGTTGGCAGAAAGTGACATAGAAGATTGGGGTAATTCCGTCAGCAATCTTCTCAGTAACTCCGCCCAGGCGTGTCGTGGGAGAGCCAATGGGAACGGAGTATTTCGGCGAAGGTGGGGCTTGAACGAGAAGCGTGGTGGTTGGAACAGGAGCGGGCCAGTTGACTGGCTGCTAGTATTCAACGTACATGTCCGACAGTTTCCTATCCTTATTTATTTACTACTGTGCATGTATGAAGCTATTGTCACATTTCATTGGATAATTCCGGATTCTCGTACTCTTTTAACAGAACGTTTTTGTAATTGGCCAGAATAGAAACTAGATGAATCAAAATCGCGATCCTCCAACGACAAAAAGAAGAACTAGTTAAAGTGTTATCGAAGACATGTGACTACACATTTCCCGCGGTTTTCCAGCACCACGTGTTCGTACGAAACTACGTACTATAAACAATAGCTCTTTCGTTTCGAATTCCCGCTTGATAAGCCACGCGACTCTTACCGTGGACGACGAAAATACTGCATACCAAGTGCTCTTGGAGGCGAAAATGCTTGAGTTTCGCCGGTCAATATCGCCCTTATTGTTTGTGCGCCCCACTAGAGCAAACCGAACTCAAAGGCACGGAGTTTCCTTCCATTCCCCCCTACAATCACGCCGCCTCTCTCTTCTCCGGTGTTTCATCTTCCTCCGCTTTGCTTCCGTTGTATGTGCGGTAGCAGCGAGTTTTGGTCGATCCCCTTTCACGGCTACTATCACTAACACGAGCTTTGTTGTCCGGCAATTTCCGGAAGCCACTTGAAAGCAACGCAGCTGATAGCGCGCTCTACACGGGTTCTACTCTGTACAGGCATTTTCAGCTACATAACTCGCTCAAGTCTTGATTGTGTCAATAATTCCCTACGTGTTTTTTTTTCTCCTATATATGTCGTGTATCGCAACATTTTTACACTCGTATTAATATAAAGGTATCATTATTTTTTGTTTAGATGAATTTTTACTTGTATTTTATTGATAAATTACAGTATTTTATTAATAAATAATATTAATAAAATCAGAGAGAAAATACGTTCGTTGGTAAAGACTATTCACGGTAAAATGAGCACTTTTGGAAGCCGCGCTTAAAATCTACTTTTAAGCACGTTGTGTATTCTTCCGCCTTATGTAAGATTAATATTGTCGTGGGCCTCATCACTTCATTCATGCATCGGTTAAGTAAAATTGTGAAATTATTTGAGAAGTAAATATTTAACAAATCTGCTCATTTTTAGAATTCGATGCATTAAAAAATAAACAGAAAGCGAAGGAAGTAATTCAAGTTATCATAAATGGTTACCTTGCACTATTTATTCGACGTTAGGATCCGGAACTACTTCCCATACATTGTTACCAACTTCGTTAGGCGCATGTGACTCAGGGAACCTGCTAAAATGTATGCAGGCAGGGGCAGTGACTTTTTACAAGGTTGATTTTTAAAACGCTCACTTTATCGTGAACAGCCTTTATAATCTTGTGATAAATCCATAATTCTCGTGCAAAATATTCGTGTGCGGCTACAGTTTGCCGTACGAGAAGCTGTATTGCATCTGTATTGTCATACTGCATTCACGGCTACTTCAGACTTTTCTGAAGCGCTGATGGCAAGTACAATAATACTGTGGCTTGCGATTTCATAACTAATTTCAGTAATCACAGCACGTGTAATTGATAAATAAGTGAATGTGTGATCAAACAGGCCTCTTCGCTAAGGCCTGATCACAATTCCTGACAAGGTGAAATCATAATCGCTACTGTGTAGGATCAGAAGTTAGTACCAATACAGAGAGTGAAATTACCTGAACAATGCTATTGGTTGCTGCTGACTCACCTACTATTTTATAATTGGTTGTTTCTCGTGCCAAGACTCTACTCAAACATCTTCAATATGTTTCACAGTATCAGTTGTAATATGAAATTCGTGGATAGTTAAGAAACTACCGTATCTATCATCTTGCAACACCTCAAATGTTTGGCGAGTGAATGACGAGGTTTGGGTCGTCCTTAACATTGAGGTTCTGAGAACTAATAAAGGTGAAGCGAGGCGAGTATGGAGGAGCGCCGGAATGCAAGGTGCGGGGGAAACGGGATATCCACGAGAAAACCCGCCGACCAAAGGAATCGTCCCACATGAGAAAGACCGAGGGGCGACCCCGCCGGGACTCGAAGACGGTTCGCCTTGGTGGGAGGCGAGTAGTCTAAACACCACACCAACCGCGGGCACCTGAAATGTAAAACTAACGTGTGCGTTAAGGATTTATATTTAAGTAGAACAAAGAAGTAGCAGCGTGTGGTGAACTGTCGCAATATAGTTTAGCACATCGCCGCCCTCTAAAACGTAGTAGTGCAGTTAGGTCACATTACGTGTCTAATGGGCGCCTCGCCGCTCTCTCGTGAGTGGCCGCAATACATTCAGTTTCTCCAGGATCCACTTTGGTTCCTGGTTCCTGCTGCGAGCGCCGAGTGCCAAACCTGGGGGGGGGGGGGGCAGTAGATAGCGCTTACAATCGCGTTATTTGGAGCAAGTGACAGTGGAAACACCAACATAGACATTTTACCACTAGAATTAATGATAGTATGGAACAGATCGGTTTTCAGTCAAAATATGAGTGTTTTGAATCTCAAACACAGTGATTTAACCTCTATATATTTCAGGTGCTGATTTAATAACTTACGAAAATGATTAGAAATATTTAATCGGTTTTTTACACTGTTTGTGCAACATTTATTTATTCTGTTGGTCAAATTTGAAGCCAACGTAAATATTTAAAAGACAGCTAACACAAACAGCACAGGTATATATTTAATTATTGAAAAAAAATAGCATTCGGTAAATTAAGCAATTTTAAAACTTCGTTCTAGAACCTCTCAAGAATAATGCAAGCTATAAACATTCTGTAAATACTACTAGGCAATAGCCTTAAAAAAAAAAATATATAATAATAACAATTAAATAAGCTATTTTAATAAACACTGAACACAGCGTGATTATTAACTACTTCAATGATGCGTGTTTATCACAAAATAATCTTTAAAAACTGTTATTTTCGTCTTATTATACTAGGTGGTTATTTTTCGTATCGCGTGTTTGCTGTTGGTATTAATCCAGGCACCTACAACCCACCCACCACCCCTGAAAAAGAGTTTGTAATAAGAAGATCGTTACAACATGGAAGTGTTCGCTCTTGTCTCCTTACTTTCTCTGTGGCCGGGTGTGTACAGCACTGAGCAAGCACCAGCTTACCTTGCAACACTTCACCACACGCCACTGGAAAAAAAAAAAAAAAAACGTTTGTAAACTTGGAAACAGGAGTCTCGGATCCGTAGTTCGTTACATAAAAGTCTCGTCTCGCCTGCAATGTTCGTTCGGAAGATGCTTTGTGTGTCGTCGAGGAGTCAAATTGCCCCGGTGTACCCTTGTAGGGCGGGCGCCACGGCCTTTGATCTCCTTCCCCGGCAATCGTCCTCCATTTTGTTTACTCTCCCCCAGGTCCTGACTGCCGCCTCAAGTGTCCTTCGTTACCTGCTATCCAACTCCCATCCTCTCTCGACCTCTCCTTCTGTTTTTATCGAGTTCTCCTGTCCCTCGCGCGCGATAGCTTCTTTCCTGCTCTCTGTCTCCCTCACGCATTGCTACTCTCTCGGCCCAATAAAGCTTGGATCTCTCCACGAGATATACTCAGACATACATTTATTGTTTCACATTCTGCAAGACGTACATGGATTTCTGATACTTATGTCAGGGGCGTAGTCTTTAAGGGGACTATGTAGCTGCGCGTCCGAAGTCAAGAAGCGAGGGAGCGATACGGGCGACACTAACACGCACGCCTAGCGCCTCATCGCTCCTACGCTCAAGACGTGCAGTGTTTCCGACGTGACGCTGTAGTGTGCGAATTAGATCTGTAACAGTAGGGTTTTCATTACACGCGATGAATGTCCACAGATCAAACTACGCCCGCATATTTGCACGTTTCTCTTGCCGCTTAAGGAAACTGCATAGGCAAGTTTTAAAAATGCAATATTTGACCATTTTCGCAATTTTTTCTCTCCAAGAATACGCTTAATATGAGAAAAGTAAAAAAATGAGGGCCATATATAATGTCTTTTTTTAAATCTTTTCTGACAAAAAGTCCCATTTCCAGAACTTTTATTTACCAAGATAAGCGTTTACGAGCAAACAAAGATTTCACAGAAAACGTTTCAGTACATAGGACCCTAAACGTTACAAGTTCCGGAATGCTTTTCCCTTGATGGTAATTCGGTGGGTAGGTCCTGGGGGGGGGGGGGGTAAGTGGGGAGTGTGTATACCGGTACTAACTAATTCAAGAATGTTAATTAGGTAAAGGCTGTTCACGATAAAGTGAGCACTTAAAAATGAACCTTAGAAAGAGTCACTGCCCCTGCATCCATGTATTTAAATGGGCGCACTGAGTGAAATTCGCTCAGTAAAGTTGGTAACGACGGATGTATAGTAGTTACATATTTCTTAACGTGGAAATAGCAGTGGTAGGTAACCATTTATGATAACATAAAATTATTTCCTTCTCTTTCCTTTTTTTTAATGCATCTAAGTGTAAAAATGAGCAGATTTATAACGTAATCAATTTCTTAATAATTTCTCAGTTTAATTTGACCGACGTATGAATAAAGTGATGAGACCCATAGAAATGTTAATTTTACGTCAGGTGGAGGAATACCTAACGTGTATAAAAGTAGAGCTTAAGCAGGGCTTTCAAAAGTGCTCATTTTACCGCGAACAGCCTATAAAAATATAAATATATTACATTTCTGTTCTCTTAGATAATATAACGTACTTAACTTAACTTAACTTAAAAAAAAGTCAACAAAACTTAATCTTGAACATGTACTTAAGCATACGAGAGCAGGAACAGAGAATAGGGTGGATGTGCGCTGCAGTATTGCCAGCATAAAAAAATTTAGTGCGTTTGACTTTCAATTCTATTGCAACTGTGCCATGACTGAAATTCACCAAGCGAATCTTTTAATATATGTAAATTCATATTTCATTAAAACCAAGTATAAATAGTCTTCGTGGTTCTGTTTTCGTAAGTTAAAAAAGTAATTATTGATATGTAGGGACTGGAAAATTTCGCTAATCCATTATAGGACAAGCTGGAATTCAGACACAAGCATATTTATGTTATTTGCAATTAGATTACAGATTATTTGACACGCCCAGGTGAACTCTGAGCGAATAACAGACCTGCAATGAAAAACAAAAGGCACAGAATCTCGCGCCTGCCTTGATCTGAGAGATAACTGACTACACTCGGGCACCAGCCAATGAAAATAAATTTGAGGCTCGAAAATACATGGTACAGTGTAGTCTAACCTACAAGTCGTTTAAAACGCAAAATGTTCCTGTCCCTAATGATTACAAACGCGTAATGGCTAATGCTTATGCACAGGGATAGGAAAATTTCGCCAATTTAATCACCTGTAGGCCAGACTGCACAGTGTGTGTACACTCGAGCCTCAGATGTTTGTTCATTGGCTGCTGCTCCAGAGAGTAGCCAGTGTTACTCCGCACCTGGCAGTATTGCACTCGGAACTTGCTTCGCATCAAGTCTGCGAAGTGGCGTGTCTAATAAACGGTGGCCCAATTGCAAAGTCGACTTCAGTGTACGCGTGTTTGACGTCTATCTTGCCCGGAAATGAACTCGCGAAATGTTCCTCTCCCTACTTATGCATTACTAAAAATTGTCAGAAAGTAATTAGAGGACGGCAGCACTGCAGCCCTGCTTACAGTTCTTCGTTGTCTCTATGTCTGGTAAAGACACGGAGTGTAAGTGCCAGGATACGAAATGGCTTGCCGTTCTCTTTGACGTGTGAGTGCATACTCTCTGATCGGCTACACGATTATCCGGGAACGGACCTCGCGCATGATCGGCTACTGCACGCTGCGAAAGGTTTCCTATTGGCTGGGCTGCAGGCTGGCGAGTAGGTTTTGAGGCGCCGATTGGCGAACGGCGTCCCAAAATGTTGCCGACCAATGACGATATTTCGCTAGCGTGTGCGGCAGCTGGAGTTCACGCTATAAGCGGCATTTTATATTCCGTGGCATAGTTAGTATCTTTCTTGGCAGCTGATAATCTAGCCAATATTAACACCTTGAGGACTATACTCGAGTGTGGTTCGGGTAAAACTTCTTTGGATATTTCATTCCACATAAGAAACAAAACTGGTCCGGGTAACCTTGCATTAATTAACTATTTCATAAGGATTTAAAATATGAACTAATATAACATCAACAACCAACTCCGTAACTGAACGACAAATGTTTGTATAGTTACGGAAATCAACACGATGGAATGTACATCCTGTTACATACGAAAGACCATTTGGTTAGAAAACGGTAAACTCGGCACTCCATTGGTTGGCAGCCAGCCAATACGGAAAGACTGGTGTCGTTTTGACCAGTAGAATGGTGTTAAGTGACATTAGGGACCAATAGAACATGGTGTCCCTGAAGTGGTTTGGATATAGGTGACTAACGTCTAGCTTGTCTTTAGAGCTGGTAAAAGTGTGCCGACCTCAAAGTGTTAAACCTTCCCCAGGATGCAGCAGCCAATCAGGTGCGACGTTCGTTCCACAGTCCCCCACAACCAATCAGCGAGACGGTACGTCCACATGAAAAAAACCGCTGTGTCGTTTCACTACTGTATACTTGCCTGTTCTGTGGCGTGACATAATCGACCATCGGGATATCTCGTGTAGTGTACAGTACGAGCTATACATATGATGTCACTTCAGCTTGTTGACGAGTGTGCATACATACATACATACATACATCCAAGCGAGTAACAGATATTTAGTGCCACCTGTTTTTCGCGAAGAGTCTCCAGGACTCCGGCTAGTACTCCAAAACACTAGAGTCCAGATCCACTTCCGTGACTGGACGATGTTAACTGTTACGCATTGCAGGTGTCCGCCCGCGAATCACGGACACTCAGTGTCAGAGCTACCTAGTTGTGATTGGTCCAGTCAGGTAAGGAACTGTCTGCCCACAAACACACGTGGTCAATAACCGTAGGAAAACTGCACGTATGCTATAGAACATTGGAGTGTAGCCTTCGCGCAAATATTTTCACGAAAAAAAGTTGGCCGTACACATATCGTATCCTTACAAGTCGGGACACCCTATTTTCGCGAAAGCATTCCGGGACTATTTGTATATCAAGACACTTTAAGTAATTTCATTTCTATGATAGTATTACTTACATATTACGCGTCTTATGTTTCCGTTCGTTAATCAGAGGTATACGTATCAGTAGTAATTTTATTGTGGTTGGTCAGCCAAGTACGTAAATAATGTTTTCTCACAATGACACGCGGTCAATAAGCAATGTAAAACTCCTAGGAGACTTCAGGGTGTTGAAATAAAGCTGGAGCGAAACTCTTTTAATGAAAGTCGGATGTCCTTAGTATTTCGCGAAAAGATTTCACTTTACCTCAGGTCAGCTTTCTTGATTGGCTGGTCCAGATGTTACGCGTTCAAGGTGTGTGCTCGCGAATCACAGACTTACAGTGTCGGAGTAACCTAATTCTGATTGGCCCGTCAAGTAATAAAATGTCTTCGTGGCCAATAAGCAGGGATAGGAAACTTTCGCGAATTCATTTCAGGTCAAGATAGATTTCAAACGCGTGTACACAGAAGTCACTTTTGCTATTGGATCACAGTTTATAACGCACGCCCTAGACGACTCTTGAGCCAATAGCAGACTTGCAAGGGAACAAGAAGCGAATCTCATTTTTCAAGGTGTGGAGTAACGCTAGGGCGGCAGCCAATGAACAAACATCTGAGGCTAGAATGTACCAAGGATTGTGCAGTCTAGCCTACAAGTAATTGAACTTGCGAAAATTTCCTATCTCTACCAATAAGCAAATGAATACTGCTGGTACGCCGGTAGGCTGTTGAAATCTAATAATGTGCAGAAATGTTTTCGCGCAATTCCGGTGTCCCTAGTCCTTAGTTATGCTGATATTTGCACAGTTCCTAACAGAAAAATGCATTCATTGCAACGGCTAATAAGCGTTAAGCTTATTAACAATGTTCCTTTATTTTTTCAGGTTCTGAACGGTATGTTCTAGGATCCTTACTTCAAAGGCTGGTTCCGTCCCAAGCGTGTCTGCTCTATGGTCCAGACTGACCAGGACTTCGTAAGGTACGTGCCCGAAGATGTTGGAAGTGTTTTTTTTTAGTCATACATGTTCTACGGAATGTAAGATAAGATCATTAGGCTACTGTGAGAATATTTAGTTAACCTTTGAATTAACTATAATGTTTTATTTCACCTGGTGAAACGGATGAAAATTCTTGTCTGACGAGTACCTAAAAATATCAAATCTATCACTTATCATTAGAGGCACGTGTTTTTCCCGAAAATATTTCACGACCGGTTGGACTGCAAAACACTTTTGTAAAAATGCGCTTTCGTGGTTGGATGATTTTAAACGTCATGTGCCTCAATCATGGGCGTTCAGTATCGGAGTACGTTATTATGATTGGCCCTAGTCAAATAACCCGCAGCCAATAATCAAAGGAAGTTGTGGTCGTGGACGTGGAATTTTGAAGTATAGCATGAGCGTAATTCTTTTGGCGAAAAATGCTTGGCCATACTCATCATGAAACAAACACACACACGCCAACACACATACACAAGTATAACTCATAAATAAAATATTTTATACGCACACGGAACAAAAATGTTCAGTTTTGACTCCGGTATTTATCCAAACACCACTTACATAAACATAAATAATTTACCAACTGAAAATCTAAGGAGAAGTAAGAAAAAAATGGCTAATTCAAAATCATTGAATTTGCGTAGCCTAGTTTCTGAGTGTAGACACTGGTATTTCGCCGTTTGAATATATCGAATGTTCCAAAAACTGACATTTGTTCTTCTGATATACTGTAAAGAGTATCAAATGTTATTACATGAAACTTTAAATTCTGTTCTCCATTCTATGTTCCAGTTCCTTCCCTGTTATTTTCTGTGTATAGAACATTAAAATTGTAGTTCACCGGAGATTTGTGGGCATACCGATGAAATTAAGAACCCTTGTAAATTAAAAAAATAAATTAAGAATAGGTCTTAGTGTATGTATAATGAAGTTACGTTAACCATTAAAAATGGTTAATCCGTTCATTCCAGACTTAATTTATGAGCTCAAGTGTTTCAGGGTTTCGATATTTTGATGAGTACTGCACTTGTATCGAGCGTACGAGAATATCTCAGCCTCGGAACAACCCGCTGCATGTTCATTGGAGTCAGCACTGACCATTCACCAATGAGAGGTGTAGAATCTTCAACCAATCATATTTTACACAAGGAAGACACTCAGCAACCGGACACTGATTCTTGGTTGTGTACAGTGTCAACCATGAGTACCTTTCGTGTGCAACATATCCTCTGTACGGCTGTCTGGAATATCCGTTGTTAACCATATTGGGGAACTCCAAAATAATATCTACAGAATACGTGTAAACTTCAATGTACCATTGAGTCCTCGTCTGGGTCATAATGTATTTTCGTGGGTTAACATACTGGGGACAGGTTTAATAGTTTCTTCCAAAAACCGGATTTGAAATATTTTGCAACGCAGTTCGAGTATAGGCTGTTCATGATAAAGTTATCACTTTTTAAGGCCCCCCCCCCCCCCAACACGCATTAACAGCTAATAAATATATATTTTTGCAAACTCAGGTATTAAATTTTGAGGGTGGTGAAATGTATACGTTATGTTTATTGGTCACATTGCAATGATTGTATTAAAAAGCATCAGGAAGATGGAAATTGGATGAAAGGAAAAATTTATAAGCGCCTTAAAAAGAGCTCATTTTACCGTGAACAGCCTATACCAGAGAGTCGGAACCGTTCACACCTGGGTCCCGTCCCACAAAACTACATGTCTACAAGCTACAAGTGAAAAGACTTGCAATTTGAGAGTAGCAAAGTAATTGTGTTTCACAGATCTGCAAGCGTTTACTAGTATCTACAAGTAAATTTTTACAAGTCACAAGCAGGCATGGGTAAGTTACTTTTAAAAATTAACTTAAGTGAAGTTTAAGTTAATGAGCCAAAATTTTAATTGAGTTAAGGTAAGAATAAGTGCATGGAAAAAATAGCCGATTAAAAGTTAACAGGTGGAAAAAGTAACTATGTTAAGTTAAAAATTAGTGTCTCAAAAAAGTAACTCTGTAAAAGTTAGGAAACAATTTTTTTTTCTGTTGCAGGTATGTAGAATTTTTTTATTTAGTGAAAGGGGAGGAGTTCTCTATATTACTGTAAATATTTTGAAATGCTATTTATTTCAGTACCTAAAAATTACACATTTATAATGTTTAATTCACATTGACTATGTACATTTGCCAACCACTTAACATCGGGTAATATATATAAATCTCAAAAGCTTTACAGATTACAGAATAATGTATTCAATTTTTAACATATCTGAAATTCCAAAACAAAAAACATTTTCTAATATACGTTTAACGTTCGCTGCCAATTAAAATGTTATTGCTGAAATCGTTTATTGAAGCTAAGCAGTAGTTGCATTTCAAAATTATCATCGTTTAACATTCCTCTTTTTTCCCCCCAAATATTCCCAGTAATACTAAATACTATCTCGACTGAGGCTGAAGATGGTCTCGCTGTATTGTATTTATGTACAATTTTTTCATTATTGGACGGGTAGTAATGTTATCTACAGATGACATTGACATATACTGTGCTAGTTCATTACTGACTGCATTAGAACATTCATCACAATCAGACTGGAAGAAGTCATTATGAGGAGCTTTTTGTTGTTCCAGTTTTTCTTGTGGCGATAAAGGCTTCTGAATAACCTCCGTCATATCCAGCTCCAGTTCTTGTCTAGCTGTTAGTTTATCTTCAGACCAAGAGAACTTGAACCTCAGGTGCGAATGTGCCTCTAAACGATATCTTTGGTTTTCAAAGTAGTGCCCAAACCTGCAAGTGATAAATCATAAGCACATTTAATTGTTTAACACCTTGAGGTCGGCACACTTTTACCAGCTTTAAAGACAAGCTAGACGTTAGAAACCGCTTCAGGTACACCGTATTCTATTGGTCCCTATTATCACTAAACACCATTCTACTGGTCTATCCGTATTGGCCGGCTGCCAACCACTGGAGTGCCGAGTTTACAGTTTTCCAACCAAATGGTCTTTCGTATGTAACAGGATGTACATCCCATCGTGTTGATTTCCGTAACTATACAAAAAATTTGTCGTTCATTTAAGGAGTTTTTTTGTTGTTGTTGTTGTTGTTCCTATTTTAAATCCTTATGAAATAGTTAATTAATATAAGTTTACCCGGACCAGTTTTGTTTCTTATGTGGAATGAAATATCCAAACAAGTTTTGTCCGAACCACACTCGAGTATAGTCCTCAAAGTGTTAATCTTGCAAGTGATGATACACAAGCATGTTTGAAATCAAGGGAAGAGTTTACTATTTACTGACATCTCGTCAATCCCTTTCAACAAGGTTGTTACTAACTGAGTACAGTGATTAAGATATATAATGCCAGCTAGAGTCAGCTGTGTGTCTGGTGTTTGGGATACTAAAGCATTCGCTTTCATGCTGTGTTTATACCACACAAACTGTAAGTTTTTGGAAACTATATTTGTCGAAACCATAGATTCGGCTTGGTGTATCACATCAGTGAAAGATGGAGCAGGCGTTTGACCACTGAGTACGTATTAGTAATATATGTATTTCACCAGCTGTTCCGTCAAAACATTGCCAAAATAATGCGAATTTTAAGTGTCTGGGTGAAATTAACTTTTAACTTAACTTGAAAATATGATAATTTCCAGCTAAAAAAAAGTAACTGGTTTAAGATACATGTTATTTGGTTGTAAAACTAACTGGTTAAGTTAAAAATTCTGGAAGAAAAAGTATCTTTTTAACTTAACATTTAACTTGTTAACAAGTTAGTGCCCATGTCTGGTCACAAGTGATTTTTCGAATAGTTACAAGTATTACGGTTTCACGATTGTACGTACAAGCCTATCATAACCACTTGTAATAATGTTTTTTTCTCACAGGACTAAATAGATGGGTAGACATTTCTGCAGGTTATTACTAGGGACAGAAAAATTTCGCGAATTGAGGACAAGATAGACTTCAAACACGTGTACACTGAATAACATCTGCAATTGGATAACAGTTTATTAGACACGCCCTGGACGACTCTGAGCCAGTGGCAGACTTGCAAGGACACAAGTAGCGAGTGCCATACTGGCAGGTGTGGAGTAACATTGGCTACTCTCTGTGTCGGCAGCCAATGAACAAACATCTGAGGCTGGAGCTTACACACGACTGTGGAGTCAAGCCAATAGGCCATTGAACTCGCGAAATTTTCCTGTGCCTACCAATAACGAACCTGCGAATAAAATTACAACGGAATCCTGTGCTACCTGGTCTGGGGTTAAACTGGAGTAACAGCCAATGAACTACAAACTGAAGCTCAAATGCACAAAAGTTTGTGGAGTCTAGTTTGTTGCCGGATGAATCCGCGAAATTTCCGGGTCTCCATTGACCCCTTGCCGCGTTATCCCGAGCATACACGTTCACGTGAGACGTGTTGCAAAGTAAGTAAAGTCATGGTCGGTGTTGTACGAGGTACGGAGCCAACACCAAATAGACAGCGTATTTTTCCTGTTTATTGGTATATTGGCTACTGCTGGCACGCTAACATTTTGTTATTGGCTGCCGCCGGAGCTATGGGCCAGTAGGAATTCTCTTCATAGGTTCCATTGTACGTGTTGTGTCAAGGAATTCGTAAGTACTTGTCAGACAAAAAAAAAGAATCTCCTGTTTTGCAACACCTGGAACGAATAATTAATGTGCAAATAAAGGGGATGATAAGGATGTTTTCGACGTTTGATGCTACCGCGTATACTTGGCACTCACTCGTTACTGGCGCTGCAGTGTGTTTGGAATCCAGGTTGTCTTTACGAAACTATTTAACTTGCGTCTAACGTGATGGTATACGAAAATAACAAACACGTCTAGTTATCACTGTCGATTACTTCCAAGGAACTCCGCACATTAAAAACACAATTTAAAAGCATCCCACCACAACTATAAGTGTCTCTTTCAAAGCACTGCATCTCAAAATATGCACGTTTTATAAATACAGAAATACTTGAGGTTCATGAACAGAACTGTCTCACAGATTTCCCACCAATAAAAACCATAAGGCTATTCGTTAAAGTTCCACAGGAACCGGCAGCACGACGGCAATACTGCTTGCCTGTTCAGAGCCCTGCGCTTAACGGCGATGGCACACTTGATGCGCGTGGAAACGTCACCCTTATCGGTCCAGGGATTGTCGGCCTCAGCAACCTTCAGGTGGGTGTGGCTCTTAACATCGCGGTATTTGTTGAGAGTCGAGGAGAGGCGTGAGGATGGAGCTACGGTGGAATGATAGAGCGGGGGAAATGGGAGCACCCCGAGAACACCTACCGGCCAACGGCATCATCCTGCACGTTTCCCACGTGCTAAATCCCAGGCGAGCCACATGGAATCGAACGCGGGTCTGCCATAGCAAATTCGAATTATAAAACAAAACCATAACCTTAACACTTTGTAGACTATACACGAGTGTAGCTCGAGCAAAGCTAATCTGAAAATTTGTTTATTGTTCAGAACAAAACTCGCATCGATGTGCAGTCTTTGTTCGGCTAGTGTTTAACACGACCTCACAAGAACATGACACCTCAGTAACTATTATATTTCTAAATAGAGAATTAGTTTTTTTTACAGCTACTCAAAGGAGCATGATTGAATGTAAATACTTATATAAGATGAAGGACATTTCATTGGGTCTATATCAGCTCGGCTCTCCATTGGTTGATGACCGGCCAATAATGAACGCTGTAAAGTACAACAGGGTAGTGTTCGGTGTTGTATGGACCAATAGGACGATGGCGAGTTCTAACACAGCCACCAACAGAATCAGTGTTGTTGCAGTAATTGATGTAGGTGGCTCACTTCTAATCTGTCTAAAATGCCAGTAAATGTGTGCAGGCCTCAATGTGTTAAAAACATTTTTCCCTTGTCAATACCGAATACTTAAATTTCCTGTCTTCAGTTTCTCAGTTTAGTTATTAAAAAACATTATAGTACTTAAGTACTTTAAAGATTTTCTAATTAATTCAAAAGTAAAAAATAATGGTCCACCCTACTTTTCTTACATAAAAACAAACACATATTTTGAAAACCACTACCTTTTCCATGCTAAAATTATCTACGCAAAGCTTTTCCGAGAATAAGTACAACTTAGAACTCTTCCTACATGCCAAATAAAATCAAACATCCTCGATCCGCAGAGCCAGGAATCTCTACAAGTTACCGGGCGTAGCGCTGCAGTGAACTTAATGCCTCGGTTTGATATGCAATATTTACATTGATAACACGCTACCGTACAGACAAGCTTGCACCTTCACACTTTTATTAATACAGAAGAAGCGATTTTGTAAGGCGTCGCGTGGCAACGAATGTATTTTGCATCACATGTCTAGGAAAGTTGACTAAAATATGTTCGGTAGTTAAAAAGTTAGATGAAAGAGACACTGACAAACATACAGTCAGCGATCATATAAGAAAACTATCGTATATATATATATATATATATATATATATATATATATATATATATATATATATATATATATATATACGAATATATATATACGAATGGTAATTATAATATCATACTTCTAATGATATTCTGTATTATGATATAATGTTCCGAATTACCTGTTAGCATTAAACTAAGTTTTCCTATTAGTGTTTAATTTATAATATCCAATTGCAGACAATTTTTTTTTAATTGACCAGGAATCACTACTCTAAATAGAGGGCTAAATAAATAAAAAAATAATAAATAAGAAATGCTTAATGTCTATAAATCGATACATTCGTCGTTACTGTGATACGATTGTAGAGTTTTAGTACAGAAATGGAATTGAACATATCAAGTTTGATCCAAAATTTTTCCAACCATTTAATTGTCAAAAAAGTAATTCACATTATATGTTTTGGTGATTCATCAATGATAATATGAAAGCAGCGTTGTATCCCAACGTATAATATCTTCAACCAACAATTGTGGGCGAATACGTGTGCTTAGGTTTTAACTAATATAGTTAATGTAAATGTGAATATATGTTTACTATCTACACTAACTTGAACTTAAATAATTACATAACCTTAACTGACATTATCTCAACACAAGGTTGTAAGCGAATAAGTGTTTCAGGCTTCAACTAACCTGAACAAACCAGAATATTATTAGTTGACCTATAGGTAGGGACAGGTGTATTTTAATAACAAAATTATGGTAAAGCTAGACTTCAATATCCTACATCCACAAACACAACTTTCTTTGGTTATTTCACTAGACCAATCAGAATAAATACTCTGATACTGAACATCCACGATTCGCGGACAGACTTTTGAGGTACGTGACATCTAGAATCATCCAACCACGAAAGTGCATATGAACAAAAATGTTTAGGAGTGCAAATGGTCTTAAAATTTTTTTCGCGAAAAACACCTCTCCCTACCTATAGGTAGGGAGAGGAAAAATTCGCGGCTTTATTTTAGGACAAGATAGATTTCAAAAGCATATACACTATAGTAATGTTTGCAATTGGATCAGAAATTATTACTGTCAAATGTGGTGTGACACTGGGGCAACAGCCAATTAACAAACATCTGAGGTTTGACTAAACAAAGGATTGTGTAGTCTAGCGTGCAGGTCATTGAAATCGTGAGATTTTTGTATCCCAACCTATAGGCGTTATCACGAATAAGTGGACTTTTGTGTACTACTACACTAACGCAAGTGGAATACATATTTTTTGTGCTCCTGTATTGTATGCGCAGTAAGTAGAACAAATTTTGTTCACAGGCGCTCTTTACTAAAAGTTACTTCGAGGCAGAGATACGTCGCGAGGCAAAATCGCGGTAAAATATTTTCTTCATTAAGGGAATACGCGTTTCGAGCTATCTTTCGCTTTTTATAATGGATGGTGACAATTTTTCTTATCTTTCAACATCATGCACTTTCAGCAATGAAATAACTTACTGGACGGATTAATATTATCTTTAACAGCGACACAGCGGCGCTAAAAAATTAATTTTCGCCGCTTTTTTAGAATTGCTTGGAAAAGTTAGACGACTTCCCATCGTCATATTAAAAAACTCTCGAAAAGACTATCCCCGCAAAGTTAACAAATAAGTATCCTTTCTTTCGTTTCCACTTTTTGCCTGATATTTATCCTCGAATATACTTAGCAAAGAAGGACATGTATAAAGACTATCCCCGCAAAGTTAACAAATAAGTATCCTTTCTTTCGTTTCCACTTTTTGCCTGATATTTATCCTCGAATATACTTAGCAAAGAAGGACGTGTATAAAGAAGACTACGCCCATGATATTTTTGAGCGACAAATATCTCAGCTTTGGTGTCACTAGAAGTGGAAACTTTATTTCTCACTTTTTCTCGTCTCGCCATTACGTCCCGACAATAAGGTCGTCTTTAAATAAGACGGGATACGGGATCATTCTTCAACCAACCGTGATTTATTTCCGATAAGTTTATGCCACGAGCAAACTATACATTCCTTTCTTTGTGCAATGCATGGGCCGAAAATTTGACATCTCCTCCAATCATAAAATGTCATCGATAGCTGCAGCGTATGTCATGACCAGATACCTGCAAAGTTCGCATTATTATTTGAAGACATGTTAAACTTAAGACACTTTTCCTTTGCAATACGTTTGTCATTTGACAAGTCTTTATGTCACACGCCCCTGGTAACTCTGGGCCAATAAATGAACGCTCCACAATCGTGTGCCCCAATCACACGCAGTTCACTCAGAAAGGTAGTGAATTGACGTCAAGGCAAAAGCCAATGGAGACATGACTCTGGCTCGAGTATATTTAGTACTGTAAATGTTAGCTTGACGCAAAAAAAATAACTCAAATTTTGCAGATCTCTGGTCAATTGCATTCGCGGTTATTTATTCGCATGAGAACTACGCGTAATGCGATGTTGCCATGAAATAAACTTGACTTCTTCCAGCGTAAATATTTCTTACAAAGTGCGCGAAAACGGCGAGTAACATCTATATTTATGGCATTCTCGGAGTATTTATAAAAACTTGTAAATCGCGGGTTTGTAAAATCTTACGGCGCCATCACGCCAGGAGTTTCAAAACGTGCTGTAGAGTCTTTGAAATATACGTGTTTGTAAAAACCTGCTGAATGGATCCCGAACATTATCTGCGAAAACGACATCCACTATAGACGATATGGAAATGTAACTTTTAAGTCATCGCTTTTATTATACCTAAGAATTTGAGTCGTTCAACTTAGCTCGTATGTGAAATGCCGTTTCCACCGGTAGAGTATTACGGTGACCATATTTAGTACGACAGATGCGGAAAAAAAAATTTAATCTCCAGAGAACGGCCCAGATTTATTGGCAGTGAATACAAGGTTTGAATCTAGCTGCCTGTGTTCTCCACTACAGCAATATCAGTTCTGTTGGTCTCTGTATTTCTACTTACCATCACGATGATTGAACCTGGCTACATCGAACACGCTTAAGCCGATATTACACTATACCTACAGCCACAATTTATTCTTATACAAGCTTCTACAAGGCCTGGTGCACGAGCCGGTATACCAGCCGCTATATGAGCCGCCATGGAAGATTCATATTACACGATAGCAGTTCGCGTACAAGCATTTGACACATTCGATGGGTGCGCAGTGCGTGATTCGTAGTAAATAAAAATCCCATTCGTAGATCTTCTACAAGTCAGTGACTTGCATTGGCCTGTAAAAAAAAAACTAGCTAACACATCTTAATATTGCCATATTATAGTTGACCTTTACATCAATTCATTCCTCACTGTTACAGATTCATTCATCTACTTGAAAGTTATGTGTAATCATGAGAGTACGTGTTTTATTTTTAATTATAACGGAAATTATTGACCATTTGCAAGATGTAGTTTTTCTTTACGTATCAAGTTATTATCCGTTCGGGTAATATTTTATGAAAAAATTAGTGTTGGACGGAGTTTTGAACTCACACCCAAACGTAAAACTCTATCTCTAGCGGCACGATGTTACCACTTCACTGCCAGTTCTCACAATTCCTTGCTATTAAGCACAGATTATATATGCATCAGTTTAAAATAATGTGTTCATAGTTTAGGGAGTGTTTTAAGTATGTAGGTCAGTTTTAACAGTAATTAGAAGTTGCCATCGCCAATATTATTCGGCGTTGTGGAATTTTAAATTTATTTCAAAGAGTTTCTACCTCACGAATGTATAATCATGATGGAGGAGTGCTTTTTTGTTTCTTCATCAACTCGTTTCAAGTAGTAGCCACGGGGAGCGCCCTACGCTCTGAAACTGCGACGTGATTGGCCAGGTTGAAAGCCAGCGTGAAACTTACCACAAAAACTAGGACGTGTCCTATTACCAAACCTGCTATGAAATATGTCCATAGAAAGCTGCAAATGCCATGACGGGTCCCATGCTAGCTGGTACAACGGCCCCTATGGCGGATCTTGCGCTAGCTTTTACGGATTCCGGTATCGTGTAATATGGCTTTAAATGCTCTCTGTAAAGTTTATTATTGGCTGGCCGTCGGCCAATGAAGTCGCGCGTTGACTGTGTGTCAGTTAATGAGTAGCGACATCTATCACATTGTTTTCATTTGAGAAGTTAATAAACATTTTTATTGTTACGAACTGAATTGTTGACTAATTGCTATTTTGCTTCGATTTCGACAAAGTCCAGAAAAACAGTAAAACTTTAAAAGCGCGAGCTTTGTCTTCAATATCAAATAAATTTCCATACAATGAAGCCCTGAGTACAAACGTGTACACTCCTAAAAGAGTCGAGTTCACAGAAGTACAACAGCCACATAAAAATTGTTTTATTTAATAGTTTTTTGTAATATACAAATAACGTACAAAACATGTTCGACCTGTAAAATTTTGCTTATAAGTTCAAAACGTAGGGAAAAAGTCCGAGTTTTTTTTTGATTAACACACAATTATTTCAGAGTCACTACAAATTAGTTTCTTGCATATTATAGAATAGGCAATTAATGTTGTAGTAACAAAAATAATGTTTAGTGACCACGATAAAATTGTGGGCTCAAAACAAAAAGAAAATGCAAAACTGCCTCAAATATTGTGAAGGTAATGGACATATTTTTCTACTTGTAGTGCAATACATTACAAAGTTTAAAATATTTAAAATCGTGATAAATATATGACAATTAAATTCATGGCCTGAAATTATAATATCCGTTACTGCAGGAAGGGTAAAAGAAGGTAAACATTTTCAGACCCACTTGAACTTCTTGTTTGAGATATTGTCAGAGACGTGCAAAACTCGCGTTATGTTTCAGTGAGGGAAATAGACTCCACTGCCTTATTAACAAGAGAACATAGTCCGTGGTTTCATTTGAGCTGCACTTAACTCAACTTCAACTACCTGTTTGATCTCCTTCAAAGAGATTGGCGCTACACCACTGAACTAATGTTATTGGCTCCAAAGTTCTCCGAGGCGCGCCAAACATATAGGCTAACTATTCTGTCAAACTCATAGTAACTTGCAGTTCAATCTGTTCTTAAATAATAACGCGAATTTCCCAAGTCTCTAGTTATAACTAGGGACCTGGAAACTTCGCGTTACTTTCTAACATGAAGCTAAACCTCATACTAGTATACATACTCGAGCCGTTGTCATTTCTACGTTGGTTGCTGCATAAATGTTAAGTCACGCTCTTCCTGAGTGAACTGCGCGTGATTGGTGGACACAATTGTGAAGGTTTCATGTATCGGCGCAGCGTAACCCAGGGCGTGTCAAATAAATAATGGTCCAATGACACACGTATTGCAAAGAAAAAGTGTTTTAAGTTTAACACGCCCTCAAATAATAACGCAAACTTTGCAGGTCTGTAGTTATAACTAGGGGCCTGCAAAACTCGCGAGTTGAATGCTCTGTATGCTATACTCCGTTGTCATATTTAAAATCATGCAAATATCAATGTCAATTGGTTGCTTGCTGCATTAGCAGAAGACGGTGATAGGATCTGCACTCTATCGTGTTTTTATTATTGGCTCTGAGTTCTTCATGATGTGTAAACTAACAGGTGGGCCAATAGCATAAGCAATACAAACATACGAGGTTTTGAATTCTAGTTTTTTCCCGAAATGAAACCGCAAAATTTTTCAGGTCTCTAGTTATTGGTAGAGCCCCGAGTATTTAGCGGAATGAGTTTGCAGCAAGCTAGGTTGGACATCCCTCTATACACCTCGAGACAATATCGTTAGCTTATTGGTTGCTGTGATAAAGTGAACCATCTGAATAGGACTGTTAAATACTCACTCACACTACTGCTCTCTGCTTATTACTGGCTCGCAGTTAAACGGGGCGTGTCTAAACAACTGTCGTCCAGTCACAGCATTAGGAGAAAACAACAAGTGTTTGGAGTCTACCTCGCCTCCGGATGAATTCGCGAAATACCCGTGGCTCTAGTTACAACTACTAGAAAGGCCATGATTGACTGCAAAAGGTTTTAGATTCTAAAAGATATTTGACTGGGGCAAAATCAACTCGACGCCCGAGTGGCTGAAGACCAGCCAGTAATGAACGCTGTAACGCACATTAATAGAGTCCTGTGTTGTGAGGACCAATATCATTGTTCAACAGTAAAAACACAGGGACTAATTTAACTGACGTTCATACAGTAGTGGATATAGGCGCCTCATTTCTGTCTTGTTTTGTATGCCTGCAAATATGTGCAGACTTAAACGTGGGGCATGATGGAATGTTGTACCCTATCCACTAGAGTGGCTAACGTTCAGAGGATTCTTTTTTTTTCGTGATAAATAACAGGACAAGTTGTGTTATAACGCACTTTATTCCAGAATCACTTTGGTGAGTTGGTCATTTGAATTGTTACGCGCATTATCTGCCTGCAAGCGAATCACGGACTGTCAATATAGGAGAAACGTAAGTTCTGATTGGCTCACTCATGTAACAGACTTCCTTTAAAAAATAATAAGCGTCCAAAGGTCAAATGAAGGCTGCAAGTGTGCACATAGGTAATTGAAGTCTAGTATCCCAGTAAATCTTTTCGCAAAAAAAACGGGTGGCATTACTAATCTTATTGGCAGGGACACCCGAAATTCGCGAAAAATTTCACGACAAGTTGTATTTCAAAACACTTTAGCTCAGATACACTTTTGTGATTGGGTGATCTAGGTGTTACGCGTCTTAGGTGCCTGCCCACGAATCAGAGACGTACAATGTAGGAGTAACTTATTATTGATTGGTCGGTCAAGTGTGTAAACGTCTTCTCACAGACACAAGCCGCCAATAATCAAAAGGAAACTGCTGGTACACTCGTATAGGGTATTGAAATCTAGTATGTGCGGAAATATTTTCGCGAAATTCGGGTGTCCCTACTTATTGGTAGAGGCGTACAAAATTCACGTTCTTATTTGGAAACATGCTATACTTAACTGTTCTATACCTGTTTGAGTGGAGTTCGTGATTTCATTGGCTACTGCCAACTATATGACCACATTTATCTGTGTGACGGCTTTGCTGGAGAATCGTCGTTTAACCGTTTAAGCATTGGTATATGTAGAGACGTGAGAAATTCGCGAGTTCAATTACCTGTAGACTAGACTTAACAGTCTTATATACTCTCATGCAGATATAAATTGTTTATTGGTTGATTATTATGGTAGTAAAAGGTGGTGGTTAGGCGCACAATTCATTACATGCTTGTTATTGGCTCATTTATCTCCAGGAGGTGTCAAACAACACGTCGACCAATTACAAAAGTAACATGAACGTACAATTGTGTGAATTCCAACTTGTCTAGAAATTAACCTGCTAAATTCTCAGGTCTAGCTATAGGCTACAAGCGTCCTTAGGTTGTGCCACATAAGTTGTAGGCCGATGTAGGCTATTCACGGTCAAGCGAACACTTTTCAAAGCACTCTCGCTTGGAAAAATATTCAATAAATATATATTTAATTTTAGGCTTCGATGTTAACTTTCGAGTGTGGAGGAATTCACGCACTGTGTTTATCACTTACGTGGCAATATTTATTTAAAAAGGTGTTCGAGGATAAAAAAAAGAGCTGAAATTAAAGTGACTAGGGCATCAAAAGTGCCCATTTCACCGTGAACAGCCTATAGTAGAAGTCACATTAGCCTCCAACATCTTGACGTTTAATCTGCGACTCCAAAATAACGAGAATTTAGCACGTTCCTAATTATTGGTGAACTTGAAGATGGCCGCATATTTTAACACAGCGGTCCAATAACAGTGCATCTTTTAACACAACTCGATAGTGCTGTTTGGTTGGTTGAAGTAAATACATAGGGGAAACCAAGCTGCAAAATAGACAATAAAGGTTTTTTTTTTTTTTTGTCTACGGGTGCATATAAACGTTTCACACATAACCTGCTGGAAAAGTTGATTTTGCTACATAATTTCGCCAGTTGTCGAAAGTGTTAAATCGTTGGTCGTTTTCCAATCAAAGCTAGGCGAAATGAGATAACACAAGCGAGGAATGAATCGTAGGTTATCACAACGGACGCACATGCAAGAGTTTCGTAAAACTGCACCGGAGTTCAAGCGCCATAAGCGCTTTTTTTCCTGCGAGTATGCATAGGTCTTTTGTGGGGTGCCATTATACTGGTAATTTTGCACTTTTCATATATCGCATTGTGAGAGATGATGCCTTGGTGTTGTTTTATTTTATGCGCCATTAAATTCCTTCTTTAATAATACCAAAACACGCACAGTTACCTTTCCCTGTTTATGGGAATTCACGATATGAAACTGGTTTGATAATAAACAAAAAAAAATTTTCTACACTGTAAATAAAATTTGTAATTTTTACTGAGAAATCCTTTGTAAGTTTACAAATTCTTCTACGAGTACAAATATTTCTCTTGTAAAACTACAACGCGTGGTGTTTGAAATATACGTCAAGAATTGTTTGTAGTGTACTGCCCCGTTTCCACGAGCTTCAGCAAAATGGCGGACGTTAAATCAACATAAAGACGCATATAGCTATTTGTGCAGAAACTTGGCTAGGGACACGCGAAATTCTCGTTATTATTTGTCATCATGCTGAACTTCACAGTACTGTATGCAGGAGAGCCGACGTCGTTTCTCCATTGGTTACTGCACAAATGTGAAGACACTCCCTCTCTGACTGAACTACACGTGAGTGGGGGGCACACATTGTGAAGTGTTCCTTTATTGGCGCAGAGTCACCCAGGGTATGTCGCATGAAGTATGATCCAATGGCAAATTATTGCAAATATAGATGTGTTTAAAGTTTAACATGTCCCCAAATAATAACGCAGCGATGTTAAGTGTAGCTGTGTGCAAAAAGAAATTATTTATTGTAAGTTCGAATAACGTAAAACACTTAAAAAAAACTCAAATAATCATAATTAAATGTGACCGTATTATTCATTAACTGTTAATGTTTCCTAGTTACACAGAATTCTTAAATCAGCTCTTAACCTCGTTAACAGCCGTCCAAATTACTTAACTTCAACAACAGAACTCTGAAAATGAAATAAATGTACCTTTTCTTCTTAATCAAATAACATAATTTATATGTTGTAGTTACTTGCAGTTATACTTACTATAAAAAAATAATTGTATTTCGTAAGTCAAGTTGGTCTTATGGTTAAATGTGTCAGCTAAGAATACAATGATTGTAGGTTCTAGTCCCTGTGCTGGCAAAGTGTAATTTTTTTTTGTTAATTATATTCGGAAAATATTTCTTATTAATTTCTCACATTTGTTTACTCGAAGAAAAACAAACTATCTTATGTACACTTCTCAATAATGTCAATTTTAACACAATGTTATCGTTTGTAATATTACAAATGAAAGTTTTTTTTTTTTTTTTTTTTTTTTTTTTTTTTTTTTTTTTTTTTTTTTTTTTTTGCTACAAAACCGCTTGTAGTTTTACAAAGGATTTTCGTGGCCACTGGGTTTCCAAGGATTTTTCTTGTGAGTTAAAAAAAAAGAAAACATTTTACAGCCTTTTGTAAGCAGCTCCCATAATGGTAGGAAGTAATTACGATAAATCTTTTGAGGCACACCATGGCAACACATACTTTTTGTTCCTCGTTTCTATATGTTCGGAATATAAAAATAAAATAAATGAATGATAAAAAAAAGGTATCATAACATTCATGTTAGTTTGGAATTGCTCGTGCGAATTTCCCATATACAAATATTGAGAGGAAGTTAGGCAAAGCTCGTTATATTGCTGGCGTTTATCCAACTAGTCATCTGTTTTACCCTATGGCTTGTTTACAAATTGACAGCTCGCCCGCCACAGCGCGCCCAAGGCGTTGTTAATTAGCGCAATGTGTTTCGTTTGTGACTGCATTGCAACAAAACGAACGGATCCAGCTACTCGCCGCATCGCATATCAACATCATTATCGTTAAAAAAAAGATGGTTTATCGTCGGGGATGTTGACCGTTTGCTAGGAATGAAATAGACTCTACGCAAATCAGACAGTGTTCTTTCGTTGTCGGCTGTCGCGCGTGTGTGAATCGATTATCCCATTTCACTGGGCCAATGAAGATTCTGATACTCTAAAGCAGAAATTTGGTGATTTTTTTCCAGTTAATTCAGCCGAGTCCAAACCTTGATCATCCAATCATAGAAGTGGATTGGAGAGATTTCGAGCGATTTGGCATTGAGGTGAGGGTGAAGCGACGTTTTGTATGGAACAGCGCAGGAATGCAAGGGCTGGAGAAACGGGATACCCCGAGAGCATCGCCCGGCCAATTGCCACATGCGAAAATCTGGGAGTGAGCCCGTCGGGAATCGAACCCGGTTTGCCCGGTAGTCTAGCCACTACACCGCCACGGCCACGAATCATAGACGGATAAACTATAGCTAGAGATCTGCAAAATTCGCGTTGTTATTTGAGGACATGATAAACTTTAAACACTTACCCTTTGCAATACGTGTGTAATTGGACCACTCTGTATTTGACTCGTCCCGGGTAACTCTGCGCCAATAAATGAACACTTCACAATTGTGTCCACCAATCACGTGCAGTTTACTCAGAAAGGGGGCGTGACTTAACATTTATGTATCAACCAATGGAGAAATGAGGCCGGCTCGAGTATATATATTACCACGAGTTTTAGCTTGATGTAAAAAAAATAACGCGAGTTTTGCAGATCCCTGACTGTAGCTGTAATATTATCCAAGAAGTATTAGTTCCAAAGATTTCCACGAATTTTGTGTGTGTAACTGTAGTATCTAAAAGATGCTACGTTATGAAAATTCCACAGTTCGGGTTATTGATGATGCAGAGTAAGTAATTAACTCTTGAAGACACTGTACTTTTGGAAACAATTATTTTAATTTGCCAAAAAAAGAAACCATGAAGAGTTTGTATAGTGGGAATTGGGTCACACACCTTTCGTATATCCCAGTGTGAGTTCGGTTAGTAAGGATAAGATGATCCCAAGATTACTATAGTAGCGTCGTTGGAACTTTGTACTTGGGGGTATGTGCCAATGTCGGGCCACTTCTCCTCGGGAAAGGAATCAATTGTACTACGATGGTAAAGCAGGTGGGAGGGAGTGCCCATAGATTCGTCTCCCACCTGCCAGCCACGTGTGGTTGGTGCTTTACAAGTCGTTCTGCCTCTCTCTTTCACGTGTGTAGGCGGAGCCAAGTCCGTTATTAGACCGGTGACAATATAGTTCATCGAAGCGGAAAAAACGGAAGTAGCTTACACGTAGGGCCGCCTGTTTATCGCGTAAATATTTGTGCGCAAGCTAGACTTCAACTTTTCTATGAGCACACTTGCAAATTTCCCATGGCTATTGGCCCGCGTGTCTGTGCTAAAAGATATTTTCTCCTCGAATGGGCCAGTAAGAATTGAGTCATCCCGACAGTGGCGAACGTCGGTGATTGGCTGGCAGACACATAAAACGCGTTAGAGTTCAAATCATCCATCTACGAAATGGATTCTGAACTAACATTTCTTGAAGTGCAACTAGTGGTGGAATATTTTCGCGAAAAACAGGTGCCTCTACTTATAGGTAGGGATAGGGAAATTTCGAGAGTTCAATGACCTGTAGGCTAGACTGCACAATCCTTTGTACATTCTAGGCTCAGATGTTTGTTCATTGGCCGCTGCCCTAGCGTTACTCTACACCTGGCAAAATATGATTCACTTCTTGTTCCCTTACAAGTCTGATATTGGCTCAGAATCATCTAGGGCGTGCGTAATAAACTGTGATCCAATAGCAAAGGGGACTTCAGTGTACACAAGTTTAAAATATATCTTGTCCTGAATTGAATTCGCGAAATTTTCCTATCCCTACTTATAGGTTATAACCTAGCCCTACTTATAAGTTATAACCTAGCCCTACTTATACATGATAACCTCAACGAGTGACACAAGTAATCGCAGCAAATGAATAAGTCACCTATATTTTCATTCATATTCGACCAGTTTTATGCACTGATGAACATCTTTAGTTAAAATACGCCTCGACGTCAATAAACGAAAACAAACACAAAATAACAGCCATCAGGATGTAGTAAAACCATAATTCTACGTATCTTATTGTCAGTTATAATAATACCAGGGGGCAACTGCAATAACTCTCCGTTGCGAGTGAAAACCAACCATCCATACAGAATGATCGTCTTTATAACACCCTAACGTAGAAGAAATCAAGATACTAAAGCGATTCTTTTGGTACACAGGAACGGTAGCTCCATTACGATATTAATAATTACTCTGATGGGAGAATCTAAGGTATTTCTGAACAAAGAGGATTAGACGCCTTGCTGGAATCATAAATGCTTCCAGATTCTCTCTGTGGAGCGAATATTGAGGTCACTACATGCGGTATAAGTATGGAGAGGTGTGTATGGCGAAAATATTTCTGACCATGCTAGATTTCAATATCATATGTCCATAACCACAACTACCTTTGGTTATTGGCCGCGTATCTATGTGAGAAAACATGTTCTTATTGGACTGGGCCAACCGTAAAGAAGTACTCCGACACTGAACGTCCATGGTTCGTGGACAGACACTTGAGGCACGTGATATATAAAACCATCCAACCACGAAAGTGCACTGAACAAAAAGTGTTTTGGAGTACAACTGGTCTTTCAAAATCTTTACGCGAAAAATACCTGTCCCTAGCTATGAGTAGAGACCTAAAGAATCCACGGATTCATTTCACGAAAAGATGGAATTCAAATACTCGTACATTTGTTTTACATCCGCGATTGGTCTGAGACCTATGAGACACCTCCTAGAGGTCTCTGAGCCAATAATAGGGAGGCAGCAAAATGCAGGCCCAATTAGAGCGTGACCCTGGCGCGGCAAGGAACCAACGAGCAGTTGATGTCCTCTTGAGTGTCCAAACGAATGGCGAGTCTGTCATACAAGTCACGGAATTCGCGGATTTTTCCGGTCTCCAGCTATAAGGCAAAACGTTCCTGGATATACCTATGCACACTTTAAACGTACTCAAAATACGTTAGAATTACTTGAGAATCACGAAAATGTTTCTGAGCCAAATATCTCCCATAACATTATAGCTTCCTGATACTTTTACGATTGAATGATGCACCTTTGACTCATCGTTGCAGTTTGGAAACCAGATAACAACAACCTGCTCAATTTCCGTGTCCATGATCGTAGACATGACACGCTTGACAGATATCTGTTACCGGTACTGTACGCAGCAAGATATCTCAGTCAGTGGCCGGGGTTATTGAGATATCTTAACTGTATAAGTTCCTGCATATCTCATTTATAGGGATAGGAAAATTTCGCGAAATCATATGAGGACAAGATAGACGTCAAACACGTGTACACTGCACTAACATTAGTAGGGACACCCGAATTTCGCGAAAAGATTTCCCCGCATGTTAGATTTCAATACCTCTCTGGTATGCCAGCAGTTTTATTTTGTTTATTTGTCGTGTGTCTTTGTAAGGAAACATTTTCTTACTTGGCTGGCCAATCAGCATTGGGATACTCCCGTAGTGCGCGTCTGTGATTCGCGAGCAGACACCTAGGACGTGTTACACGTAAATAAGACAATCAACAAATTGTATCTGAGCTAAAGTGTAATGAAAAACAACTGGTCGTGAAATCTTTTCGCGAAATTTGGGTATCTCTAAACATTAGCAATTGGATAACAGTTTATTATACACGCCCTGGACGACTCTGAGCCAATAGCAGACTTGCAAGGAAACACGTAGCGAGAGACATACTGGCAGGTGTGGAGTAACACTGGCTACTCTCTGGAGCAGCAGCCAATGAACAAACATCCGAGGCCCGATCATATACAGGACTGTGGAGTCCAGCCTACAGGTCTAGAACTCGCGAATGTTGTCCTGTCCCCACTAATTTATGATAGGTTGATGCTGACGTCAACCAACACGCAGTGTGTTGTTCACTGTTTTCAGGAACACACGCTCGACACAAGTACACTGCACATAGTAAAATTACGATGACAACACTTGAGTCAGGAGTTAGTTCGGAACTGGAAGTGTTAAAAGTCGTGTCCTAGAGTGTCAGGATTCTCATTCGCACAACTGCACGGGAAAGTAGCTGCACGCAAACATGACAACAAGTATGAAAGAATGTCCTATGACGTGCGCGAAGCAATTTTCACTGGTTGGTATCGGAATGGGACGCCGCCATTTCCTTTCTTACGGGACTGCACAAGTCATGTTTAACTTATTTTGTAGGGGGTACCGTACGACATTTAAAAATAATTTCAAAATTTAGGTTATAAATTTATCTGTTAAATTTCAGTTGTAAATATGTTTTGTAAATTCATGGTAAAAAAATTAAAGTTCAGATTATTAAAATTAAAATTTGAACATGTTAAAGTAAAATATTTAATATTTTAATTATAAAGATAAACAATTTAATTGCACTAAAAGTAATCCATCCTGGAGCAGGTATATGCTACTAGATTGAAGTACTGACACTTTCTTTACAGTGAAAGATTTCTGCGATTACGGCGAAGTGTTGGAACGGAGTATGTCCATAATAAAAGTTTACATGCTTAACTTTTTGAGGATGGCACAAATTTACAGCCACTGAAGACAAGGCTAAAGTCAGCTGCCTATATTCTTCACTTCAGAAATATCAGTTATGTACGTCCGTGTATTTGCAACGTCCTTTTGGTCCTGGCCAATGGAGTCACCCGTTACTGTCTGCCAATTAATGTGGCACGATGCGATGGATGTAATAGGATTTTTTTGACCCTTTTAAGCCCACTTTTATTTACGGTTTGAGGTGTTACAAGCAAACATGTTTTGATGCGTACTGTAATTAAGTAAACAAAACACTTGTTTCGTAGACAGAGCCAATGAGCTTTAGGTTATATGTTCGGCTATAGTTTTATGAACCAATTGCGACATAGACCAGGAAGACGGTTTGCGAATCACTTACCCACAGATAAGATTATGGTCATTGAGCTTCGCATTGTGCACTACAGACCAAATATTACCTACACGTGCATAATGTGACACTATTGTATACACTGGGCATGGATGGGTTAATCTATAGCGATCGTTTGGGAAATTATCAAAAACAAAGGATTTAGTCTTGTTGACTAATTGTTATTTTACTTAACCCTTTCGCGCCCATTGTAGACAATCGTCAGCACATAAACCCTGCTATGTGTACATACGTTCGTAATCATGAGAAGTTTTAAGTATCACTTTAGTAACGCGTTGTGAAATGATAACTATTATATTTGCAGTGCTGCAAAAATAATCTCGCCAACTAGTTTCCAGAGGATTTATTTGTAAAAAAAATGAGGCAATGGTTTAGAGTGTAGGTAGCCTGGGCGCAAGATGACGATGTCTCGTGTAGTCAGTCGGGTGGTAGTGGACCACAAAGCAGAGGGCAGTGCTAGTTGTGTTGTGAGAGTTACTTAGGGCTCACCAAGTCGCATTTCTTCACAGTTAAGGCCCTTTCAAACGATCTGATATTTTTTTTTTCAAATTACATTTAATTTTTATCGAATTCGATTCATGAACTACTGTATGACACCATAGAAACGAGTACAGCGCACACCAAAAAAATTACGTTACTGCAACAACTGAACTCGGAAATTAATGTGCAACGGAACAAGTTAAGAATGTCGAGAGTTTGTGCATATACGTTCACAGTGTCGTTCATTATTTTGAATAGCAAGAACATAAATATATCCGTCCTTACAAAAAAAATATATTTTAAAAAAGGCGCAATTACAAAATACGTAAGTGAACACGGAGAACCTAAGAATCAATCCTGGTCGCAAGTAAACCGAGTGCCATTGGTCCACGTCACAGCCTCTTCATATGCAGTTTCGTGGTTGGATGATTTTAAATGTCACGTGCCTTAAGTGTGCCTGCCCGCGAACCACGGACGTTCGATAACGGAGTACTTAATTCTGATTGGCCCAGTCAGATGAGAGCACGTCTTCTCACGTAGACAAGCGGCCAATATTCGAAGGAAGGTGTGGTTGGAAGGTGGACTTGGGATGTTGAAGTCTAGCATGGCCATAAACGTTTTCACGGAAAACGCCATCGCCTAGTTATCGGCGGATGAAATATTGAAAACGGCAAAAAGGGAACAGCAATTGAAACGCTCACTATTCCACAGGCACATATACGTGTTTTGTATCTAGCTTTTTGGATGTGATATTTTCAGTGAATAGTTAATCTAGCCCAGTGCCGAAAGTTTTAACACTTAGTACCCAGACAGATTATAGCACGGGAAACATTTCTGTTTCAAATATTTTCGTTCTCGGAGCCAAAACAGGTATGGTTATAGTTTTACTTTTTCGCCGTTTTCTAGTAAAAATACACCCCATTAAAATAAATTCCTTTAGCAAAACACTATTTTTGTAACGTGATGAAGTTATAGCTTCAATTATGTCACATAAGAAATATCTGCACGTATCTGTTGAAGAGATGACGATTTCATTAGCCTCCGATTATTATTTTTTCCATTCCTTTTGCCCTCTTAACCATCCAAAGCTCATGACCAGGAACACGCGATTCCCAAAGTGAAAACTGTTTAGCTCCAGCTATATTTCAACGTCCTGTGGGCCTCCTAGCAGTTTTTATTTGCTTATTGGCCGTGTATCTTTGTAAGAAGACATTTATTTCTTTGACTAGCAATTCACAATTAAATTACTCCTATTATGAATATCTTTGATTCGCGAACGGATATATAAGGCGTGTATAAAGTAAGTCGTCCAATTACAATAATGGGTATTAGTTCTGGGTGTTTGGAAATACAGCTAGTCCTGAAATATTTTCGCGAAAATGGGGTGTCCCTACACACAAGATATGTATGGATGAGTGACATACTTAGGCCTGCACAGCATTTCTTTGATGATCACGTTCCGTTCTGCCATAATAACCTGAACCATTTATAACGCACGCACTAAACTAGTTTTTACAAACACTTCTTATAAAAACAGAAGCAAAGATTAATTTTGTGTTATTCAATGCCAATTAAGACAAATTTACAAACTTCTTACTCTGGAACCGTGTAAAATAAATGTTGAACTTTAGCAAGCAATCATTGTGGGGCTAGAAGTTTATTATAAATATGGAGTCATATAAACAGTGTGTTGTAACATTGGCAAATAGTTTGCAAAGAATTGTTTCGCTTTAGTATGTATTATAAGGCTACAAATTATTGTGTGAGAAGGTTAATACATAACAGGCCCAACGCAAAGAAAACATTTCACTTACATGTGCCTCAATAATACTTATCTAACTGTATTAAGTTGCTACGTGCCTTTGCTGTTAGACAAGCTGATTTGAGGCTAAATATGTTGGAATTTATACTCGGTTTTAATTTCTCCCATTGCCACATGTATGTACCAACATTGCCATGTGCCTAACACTGCTATCTTTGTGTCGATCAAATTAAACTTAGAAATAGTTTCTACAAATAATAAATTATTCTCGTCCTATTTTAATTTCTGATGTGAGTGAAGCAAACAGGACGAGTTTTCTACTGCATCCACCTTATCGTTCACATAAAATATGTTGTAAAGTTATAGCGTTAGTTTTTAGTAGATAAGGCTGCCCCTGCTAGCCTTAAAATAATTATAGGCCTGAAAACCGAGATATTTTTACAAGGTTTATTTAAAATATGCTCATTTTACTGTAAGAGAGATATTTTAATTTGTTTTTCGCTACAAAATATGTTTAGGGCAATGTTGGTTAAGTCGCTGAACGTTCTCTGTGTACTTTCCATAAACTGTGTACTGTGGCAGGTTGGTAATCCTGAGTGTTCAAAGGCGCTTTACGAAGGCAGAGCCCCATTAGACTGCCAGCTAGATAAATAAGCTATATAACTCTCCTGGTTTCCCGAGAGTAAACCACCTCGTTTGCTGTCGTACAACAGTCTTAAGTGTAAACATACATTCAAAAAGTAAATAATCACGAAGCCGTCTTATTTCCCTTTGTCAACATAGCCAGAATATCAATATAGTTTATGCACACCTTCGTACTGAAAAACGTATACGTAGCTTACCTGCAATACATGCTTCACACAATGCCAAGTGCCCTGCCATATGCATCTACTGCTCGTGCTGCAGGCCTGTTCCAAGTACTTAGTATTAACATAAAATATTAGCAGACAGGATATTACCATACGGCACTGAATATGAAATATGTGACAACGTGTGAAATAACGGTAGTTTACTATTGAGGTGTTTGCATGACCATTGTCTCCGATAAGCTTATAAAACAGTGTGAAATAAAAGCATGTGTTGATATCGTGTTTTAGGTTAGGTATATTGTTGGCAATTTTTATTACAACTGAGCTGTGTGATAGTAGAATATTTCTCCCCTGAGGAAAACGTCTGCCTGCCCCTTGCAGGCTCGAGAACCAGACGTTCGATGCGAAGAGCACTCACCTAAGTTTACCACACTTACTTGAGACCAGTGACCATTTGTCACACTCTGAAACTTACTTTCCATAAGGACATGGAGAAATTATGTAGAACTGGGTTATCAGTGAAGGCGAGGAAGTGAAAACAATTATTCATGCAAATAGGAAAAGACGTCAGACTACATAAAGTTTCCAGCCAAATTATTTTATTTCAAATTCAGTTTCTTTGATTTAATTTATATATAATATATATATATATATATATATATATATATATATATATATATATATATATATATATATTCTGGCTGTAAATGAAACTAATTAAAAATTCTGAATGGCAATAGTAAAGGGTTTATGAAAATCATTCAAACTAGCACTGACGACAGGAAGTAGTTAGACATAACGGTCGTTAACAATGCCCTTATTTTTAAAAAACGTTAACTAGCCTGACGTGTTAGTTAGTCACTTTAAAAGAATCACTGAATCAAAACGTCTGAAATTATTACTTGAAAAATTATACTTGGCTCAGATTAGTGGCAGAACAATAAAAACTTTATCATTCAGGTTAAATTATGGTTAAAATGTTCTGGTTCTTAGCCGTTAAAAGCGCCGTGCCAACATGGCGTTGTGTAGAATGTTCTATTACAAATGACGGCTCTTTTAGGCCTATACGACCTGTAGACTAAACTCGTAGAGAAACTAGTAGTGTAGAAAAATAATTTTCTTGTAGGATGATAACATTTATAGCAGAAAGCAGGACGGGATCTCAGGAAATTGTAGAATAGTATTTTTAAACTTCGTAGAGTTAAGGCGTTTCTTAACGTGGCTTACAGCTCACGGAACGTCACAGTGGCTAAGTAACTGACCTAAGATCCTTACAATACGGAGGGGCTTACAGCACACTTCTCTAAGTAGAAACAAAACAATATTAACTGAACAAGCTGTAGAAACTAAAACACCCTAATATACTACTCTAAATACCTATGCTACTTCCAACTTCTGGACGAGCGTCCTGACTTAGGCCGTGTCCCGTTGAAAGATGGCGGCAGAGAGAGCGATCTCCTAACTGAAATTACCCGCCTAGCCCTACGCTATCGTGCTAACCAATGAGGGTGCAGGATTCAAACCTGCCAGCCAACCGGAAGGTTTCCTACCCAAACAGCTAATCTGACATACTCCTAACGGCCTTATTCCCTATGTCAAAGAGTTACGGGTCTCGTAGAAAGTAATTAAAACAAGACAAAAAATTCCCTGAAACAATTACAATGGTGTGAGATTAAGAAAACAAATGAAAATATTGAATTGTTAATTAAAATGCAAACAAAAATAAAATATAGCTATCTAAGGAATTTATACATAAATTATTGCCATTCTAACATCTAATTATTCAAATACTAAATATACGAAAATTAATAAAAATAAATAAAAACGAAACACATCTGAAAAACGTATGCAAATTACAGTGTTTAACATTGACAGTGTAGAATGAGTAAAAATATACGTAGCTTATAATAATGAATGCAGAAATTGCAAAAGTTCATGTTACAAGTCGAAACAAATATCTGTGTATTTTTTTATACGCTGTTCACAGTAAGGTGAGCACTTTTGTGGCCCTAGTTGCATGTTTTTCAGACTTATATAGAGATTATTGTGTATCGCAGGAAAAGTTGACTATTCGCTAGGATTCAACGTATTGTACACATGTCCAACAGTTCTTACTCAGGCGTCACGCACGTATGAAGTTATTACCTCATTTCACTGGGCCAATGAGGATTCTGATACCATAAGACAGAACGATCGTGACTGGTCTGCAAACAACATAACAGAGTCCGAACCTTGTTCATCCAATCATGAAAGAATTAACTAGTTAGAGTGTTATACAAAATATGTTCGATCAAGACAATTATCGTGATTTTCAATTATCCCTACCCACATTCGATCCTTTAACCACCTTTTTGAACAACTATTGTAATTTAAGTTATAAACCCGTAGTGTGTAAGAAGTAAGTCAATGGTCATTGACGCGTAAGGACATGGGGCATAGGAGACGGAGGTGGCAGGCAGCCATGTTGTTACGTCATCCAACAGCCATATTGTATGTCATTAACCTTGACCTTGACCTATGAATGGTGACCTTGATCTTGACCTCGGAGACCTCTGACCCCAAAACAAAAAATAGAAGAACATCATCTAAAAAAATTACAAAAAATATATAGCAAAAAATGTAATTTACATGTTTAAAAAATTTAAAAATCTTTAAAAAATCTTGTTGAAAATTTATTACTGAATAATTTAATTTAAAAATCGTATAAAAATTAAAAAAATCGTTTTAAAATGTATTTCTATAAAATTTTATTTAAAAAGTTTGTTTTTTAAAAAGTATTTAACTCCGGTGGCCATCTTTCCCTTTTATCTCAAAAAATTTTCCCTAAAATTTTTTTTATTCGAAATCGTTAAAAAAAATTTTTTACTAAAAATAATTAAAGCCCAGCAGCCATTTCCCCCCTTTTTCCCTAAAAATTTCCTTTAAAATATTTTATTAAAAAATTGTTTAATTAAAAAAAATTGCATTTCCGGAGGTCTCCCCCCGCACCACCAATTACTCACCTATGTTCGAATCCAGCAGACGACTGACTTCCTGGCCTCCACTCCCCTCACATATACTCATTCCGCCAGCTTGATCTTTTCGTTCGTCATTTGTTTACATGCTACTGCAGATTGACTCTCGCTTTCGCTCGATTGCCATCTTTGTTTACATGCTACTGGAGACAGCCATCTTTGCTTATATGTTACTGGAGGCCGCCATCTTGTATATGTTACTGGAAGCGACCACATTTGTTTTTTTTTCGTACATAATTGGTTTATATATGTTACTGGATGCTGCCATGTTGGGAGGCAACCATCTTGCAAGGTGCAGTCCTCCATGTTTTTTATTGTCATTTGTTGTATAGTTGGTGTCTCACCTTCTTGTGGCAACCAAATTATTTATCATATGTTTACATCACCTATGTACCACCAGATGACTGCCATATTTGTTTATATGTTTAAAGTATGGGTTGCACTGTCGACATCCGCCAATGTTTTTCATTTGCTAATTAGTCACGTTCATTCCATCGATTACTCAATTTAATTCGACTCCCTCCATGTTAGATTATATTTTTCAACAAATATATGTAGTATCGATTATGTTTTCTGATATAGGGCTGTACCGAATGGTGACGTTGACCATTCCTGCAAAGCATTTAAATTTATTTATTATTATTTATTCTTATATATAAAGCGGGGAAGATTTTTGTTTGAAATAAAACACAGCATATCCATTTTACATAAAACAGATTGTACACATAATAAAATATACAGGTTTATTAATCTTCTTCGTCGTTCACGGCTCGATGTCCGCCTCGGCGAACCAGGAATTGTAGCGGGCAGTGAAACACTACCACTTGAAGCTGGCGATGACCAATCGGATCATTTAATGCAGCCCGCCTCCTTAAGTTCTTCGATGGTTGAAACTATCTCGTTGGTGTGGGAGTAATTTCCAACACTTTGCAAAGTAAGCATTAGCTGCAGCCTATCCACCAGCTCATTTGTGTCGTCCCAGAATACGTAGTGAATGTTCTTTGCCGTCGTCTGTCTTCTTCATACCTTCCCCACTTTTCAGTGCTAGGCCGCTGAAGAGGTCTGCTAGAATGTAGATTTTCTCGTGATCTTTGTCCTTTTGAACACCTGTCTCAGGATCGTTATCTTGGTAAAGTGCGTGCGTGCGTGAGTTCGAGCAAAGTTTTGTATTCCAGGAGGTCGGATTCTGTAAACTCGCTGGGGTCCTTGCGAAATAGAAGATCGTATAGTCCGTGGGTTCCACGGACCGTGTAACTGCCAACTCGGATGCTCCCACCTGGTAGAAACTCTTTCTGATCAGCCCGAGGAACCATTTATCATTATGCCTGTATACACCGTACGTCGTATCATTATTACGAATGTGTACGATCGTAGTACCGTCGAGCCAAAGGATTATATTTCAAGGCTCTCCTCATAGTTTCTTCTTGTGTGGCAAATCCGCATCCGATCCATCATCCTGATCTGACTGTACTTCATCAAGCTTTCGCTTCTTCAAAGGCTTAGCAGTATTGTCGATTTCGGACTTTGCAGCTACAGGTGCTCTATAGCTTTCCCTGAGTACTTCGAGACGATGAGTAATGGGCTTAAACATTTCTTAATTTATACGGTCGCTTGAAATTTTAGCTCTCTTGGCAAGCAAATGCTTTGAGCGGACAGGCTGAATCACCCGATGTAGTTCGCTGGAAATGTCCGCCATGATACTGAATACAAATTCTCACTGTCGCTCTCTTTTATAGGTTTAGTCGTGAGTCTCCGCCAACATACTTTCGATATTGCTCAGATGTTCGCTGTAATTTTGAATATCTGTTTTCGTGGCGAGGTGGGAAATCGTGGTATCGAACATATGTGTCATGTATCCTTCGAGGTTGTTCAAATTCTCTTCAGTTTGTGCAGATGCTACATTCAACCTGTAGATAATTTGCATTTGAACACTCGTCACGTGCTCGTCCATGATCATAATATCACGGACGATCTCCATTTTCACACGCCCCATCTTTGCTCCGAGCTCGGAGAGGTAATTTTGAAAGAATGCGTTTTGTTCAGCCAACATTCTGCGCAGTTCCGAAATGGCGTCACTACCAGTTTAGAAGACGAAATGTTTAGTAGCAGCATCCTCAGATCGTTCGGGTTCACCAACGTTTCGAATTATTCTTCTACCAGCATCACAAGTTCCATCCATCATCTCCTGGTACGAGGCAACCACCATAGTTGTCTTTATGATGGCGTATCTTGAGGCTACTCTGCCCAAATTTTGATATTCTGTAACTCATTCTCGAAGGCTGGCGATGGACTGATCGAACCCGCTCCTGTAATTCCCATTATATAGGGGCCAGTCCTTTACGATCGTCAAAAATCCGTATTAGTCTTTCCAGTACAAAGCACACATATGTTTGAAATCTGATAGCATCATGTCCGTATTTACATGATCGTTGTAAACGTGACGTAAATTAGTGCTGTCCATGCTAAACAACACCAACACATTAAAATTATCGCGAAGCATCTGTTTGGGTATGTGCGAATAAGTCTGGCCGAGGTACACACAGTCAACGTTCGCGTGTCGACCCATGCTAAAGTATTCTTGAATGCAAGTTTATTTCTCGGAGGCAGTGTCGTCGAAGACAAATATCGAGTTTCGCAATGCTTCGCTCGGAGGTACGATGGCTACGTTATCGCTGCATGGGAAATAACCCATACCTTCCACGGCCTGCAGTACTCGTGTCAGTCGCTGGTATTTCGGTTGCTGAAGTGATTTGGAATATAGGTACACATTCTCGAACCGGTCACCATTCTCTGCTTCCAGCAGGCTCAGTAGGACGCATGTTTTCCCGCGATTTGATGGTCCCGCGATGATTCACCTCACTGTATTCGCAAACAGGCTTCCATGCCACGATTCGTGGGAGATAGCTTCATATTCAGCATGAATACGTATGGGTAAGGAAACATCATGTTTAATGATCTGTAAACTGTTTTCGTCTGCTTGGTTTATATCATACATTGGGGGAGGAGGAGGAGGTAGCATGTACAATCCTCTTTATGACATAAAGCACATTTTAGAATGTCTCTTCTAGTTATCACGCCGAATAAACTTTCTTTGGCAGAAATCGCACTGAAATGTCATATTGGAATATGCGATACGTCCGTACTGTTCCAAGTCTAGAATGATACTGAAACGAAAATGTAAAAAAGGGCCGTATTTATACTTTTCTCGCTCAGTTCACCACGATGTCTCGAAGATGTAAGACTGTAGCTGGAAGCGGGATCGTCGATACACTGATCAACAATCTACCGATCGAACTGCACATTCCCGATACGGATTCTGTGGGCCAGGAACCAAGCTAGCTAAAAGGCTGTCACGCAATGAGACAGGCATAAACGCCCTGGATGAGGCATGGGAGCAGGACAACATCGCCTATTCCCAGCATAAGGATCTGTAAGCCAGACAAAGGACAGACAAGATACTTGCACGGAAGGCGGGCGAAATAAGAAAATCATCAGATGCTGGGCACAGAGAAAAAATAGCAACGTGGGGTGTTTCCAACTTTATGAATGCTAAAGCGAAGATGGGCATTGGTGATAAGAGCAAAAGAAAGGCAGAAGTGAAAAGAAAAGCAGTTACAAAAATAAGAAAAGCCGGTAAGTTTAAGAATATATCTACCGACGGATTTTTTCCATTGCTTTTGACTGCACTCGGAGCCACGAGTGGTAACCCCAAAGCCGTCAGCACAGCATAGAACGAAAGTAAGCAGTTTACCGAAGCATAAAGATGCAATGCAAATATGGAAGCTATCGCCATGGGTAAAAAAAAACTGTCAAGGCCTCTACATAGGACCATACCCGGTAGGAGGCGGAAGTGTGCAAAAGCGGCGTAGCAGGAAGAAACAATAATGGAATCTCTACAGAAACAAGCACTCCCGAAAATGGATTTGGAACTGTTTGCATGCAAATTGAAAATACCTCATTTTCGCGGAGTGTTTATGAGAGATGGTTGGCCCGCTAAACTCAAGAGTGAAGAATGCGCCGTAATTAATCTGGATACGACAGCAGGGCCTGGCTTGCACTGGGTAGCCAACACAAAAAAGGGTAAACACGCAGACTATTATGATAGTTTTGGGAATTTGCATCCTCCGCCCGAATTGCGCAAGTACCTGGAAAATTGTAATCTAACTTACAATTACGAAATGGAACAGCTGCCTAACACGTGAAACTGCGGGCATTTGTGCCTTAACTTCCTGGTTCGCTCGTACAAGTAATTGTATAAAAAGGCTATACACCGCAAGGAAACCATCAGTCATCTCTGTAACGCTTACCTTGATGGGTCGTAGCTCCGAGCTGCGTGCGGTACATTTTCCGCAACTCGACCTGGAGGGGGAATGGAACATATGCCTTGACGATCTTCAAAATTACAATGCGATACCGAACATTGATGAAAAAAAAACTGCTAGCTGAACCTCATAAAAAGTGGTAATGTTTCCCATGAAGTTTCGCTGCCCATTGGCTCTTATGAAACAGACGATATTGCATGGTACATTGAAGGAACACTGCCCCCCGACACTGAATTCTAACTATATGGTAATCCCAATACTCTGAAGAGTGTTATCAGATACAACGAAGATATCGACTTTAAGAAACCAGATACCATCGGACCGATGCTGGGGTTCGAGAAGCACCTCTACGAAACTGGTAAAACACACGTGTCGCCGTAGCCTGTAAATATTTTGCCAGTCAATGTGATACGAATAACCTGCAATTTGGTGAGTGGCACATACCCTCAACGACAGGCCGAGCAATAGGCTGCACGAATTTTCGTATATGGTCCCTCCATGTTATAAACTGGTCGTGGCACCGCAAATCATCATTTACGTTCCGGTCGTCGTGAAGAGAGCACATGAGGGGGTTGTCACAGTAGTCGACCAGCGCGGAGAGTTGGTGAGCTATCGAAACTAAGAAATCACCCTACGCCTGCATTTAAGAAGATGGGAATAAGATTTACGCCGACCAGATGATATAAAAGAATGTGTTGTGCAAAACATACCATCAGTACATCCCAGGTCTCCAAGGAATTAACACGTGCTAGCGAGATCATCCTCTGCAGTCTCGGCTACGAGGTCTATCGCCTTGGAAGATTTCCTAAACTACGAAGAGCCAACCATTTTCGAAGACAGAATAACGAAGGTGAAACTTCATGTGTACCAGCCGTTCCTGATCGGGCCGTACACACTACCATGAGAGGTTCGGATAGCAGTCCAACACCAAGATATCTGAACTCTTCCTTGCCAGTCTTTCCTGCGAATCAGGTGGACTCTGACGAAAGAAGATGGACCATTCCAACATCGACGAAAACAATTAGCAATGGAATTCTTCACCTGATATATCGCATCGCCTACTTTCTCAACGGTGCCGTGGTGGACCAGTCGTAAGATGTGGGCATAACCTCAACGATCAAAAATTACCTTTCGCTCACGGTGAATGAGCTGCCTGCAGCCAAGATGGCAGGCTGGAGAATCGAAGATGGCTACAGTGTTCCCATTTATGCCAAAGGAAGGTTCGAAGTATATGTTCCGCTCTCCATGCTATTACGATTTTCCGAAGACTATGAACGAATTATCTTCAATTCGAAGCAGGAGCTGGTGATAATGCTCACCAATACGCATTTGGATACCATAGTGGGTACGGGAGAAAACCTGGAGGCAGTGCACATGAACCTACAGTCTATCGAATGGACGCTGTCTCTTGTGCTGTTGTGTACTGCTGAACGCCTACACATGTTGCAGAATGTGGAAGATAATTTAAAAAAAATGATGTAGATTTCAGGTCATGGAGTATGGAGACGTACCATGGATTGCCAGAAAGTTAGTGCATTAACTGGATAGTGAAGACCAGCTTTGCTTCTGAGAAACCGAGGTACATAATTGTTGGGGCTACAGACCGGAAGACAGCACAATCTAAGAGTGAATCGTTCGCATTTTGACACATGCCAAATAGAAAATGTCAAAATATTTTTGAATAGATAAAGCTACCCGTATGTAGACATGAAAACAAACTTTGTAAATGGCCAGTACCTACTTCCATATCAGATGTACGCTCAATTCCAAACTGCATATTATGGACGCACCCAATCCCCGATGTTGACACCTGATACGTTCAAGAGTTTGGCTCCTCTCATGGTATCCGATGTGAGTAAACAGGACGAGCGTATTACCGCCATTGTGATCGACTGCAGGATCGATCTCACTGCATATGGAAATACTCCTACCAACACGTACGCATTTTGCTTATACGTCACGGCCGGCTTGTGTCTTACAATTGCTGAGACAAGACAGTCAACATAGTTGCCATGAGCGCAGCTGACTGTTAGCACGCCGTAACTGTTTACTCGTCTTCGAGCGTCGCCAGCTTCAAGTGACCGCGTAACAATTCCTGGGTCGCCGAGGCGGACGTCGAGTCGTGAACGTCGAAGAAGATTAATAAACCTGTTAATTTTGCTATGTGTACATTATATTTTATGTTAAAAAGATATGCACTGTTTTATTTGAAACAAAAATCCTCCCCCCTTTATATACAACAATAAAAAATAATAAACAAATTTAAGTACTTTGCAGGAATGGCCAATGTCACCATTCGTTACAGGGATATATCAGGTGGCATAATTGATACTACATATGTGTTGAAAAAATATAATCTAACATGGAGGGAGTCGAACTAAAGTGAGTAATTGATGGAATGAAGGTGACTAATTAGCAAATGAAAAACATTGGCGGATGTAGACAGTGCAACACATACTTTAAACATATAAACAAATATGGCAGTCATCTGGTGGTACATAGGTGATGTAAACATATGATAAATAATTTGGTTGCCGCAAGAAGGTGAGACACCAACTATAAAACAAATTACACTAAAAAAACCATGGAGGACTGCACCTAGCAAGATGGCTGCCTCCCAACACGTGAACCTTCAGTAATATATACACAAAAATGGTGGCCTCCAGTAACATACAAACAAAGATGGCTGCCTCCAGTAGCTTGTTTAAACATAGATGACAGTCGAGCGAAAGCGAGAGTCAATCTATAGTGGCATGTAAACAAATGACGAACGAAAAAATCAAGATGGCGGAATGAGTATATGTGAAGGGAGTGAAGGCCAGGAAGTCAGTCGTCTGCTGGATTCGAATAGAGGTGAGTAATTGGAGGTGCGGCGGAGACCTTCGGAAATGTAAGTTTTTTAATTAAACAATATTTTAGTAAAAAAAATTTAGGGACATTTTTAGAGTAAAAGGGAAATTTTGAGGGAAAAAAGGGAAAAATGGTTGCTGGGGTTAAAGAATTTTTAATGAACAAATTTTTAAAATAAAATTTTAAAAATATGTATTTTAAAACAATATTTTTATTTTTTTATACAATTTTTAAATTCAATTTAGTAATACATTTAAAAAAATTACAACGATTTTTCAATTTTTGAAACGATTTTTAATTTTGTTTTTTGTTATAAATTTTTTATAATTATTTTATAACTTTTTCGTAATTTTTTGGGTTTTTAGGGTCAAATGTCACCGGGGTCCAGGTCAAGGTCACGAGTCACAGGTCAAGGTCAATGACATCCAAGATGGCGGTCAGAGGACGTAAAAAGATGGCGGCCGGCCGGCTCTGGCTCCGATGCTCCATGCCCTTGCGCATCAATGCCCATTTCCGTACCACTTGCGTATATTCGACCGCAATAGGAAGTTAATGTCTAAGGCTAAAATAAAATATATTTATTGACTACTATCCAAATGAGAGGGCATTAAAAATTGTATACTTTATAATGATTAGTCAATAAGGTTAAAGTATGGGCAGGGGCGTGCAAAAGTTGTGTTATTATGTGCCAGTGCGGTTGATTTAGCCGCCCCACATATATTTGGGTAGGTGCTATTTGTTTACTGGCATGTGTAATAGTGAGGGTAGAGTTGAGTTGGGCTGAGATATTTAGGCGGCTCTTAACAACGAGATCTTGAGAGCCCGTGAGGGTGAAATGAGGCAAGAATGGAGCAGCGCCGGAATACAAAGGCCGGGGAAACGAGAGATCTTTGAAAAAACCCGCCCACCAGCAGTATCGTCCGCCACGATTACCGCTTGAAAAATACGGGAGTGTCCCGACCGGGGATTGAACCTGGTTCGCTTGGAGGTAGGAGGCGAGTAGTCTATCCGCTCAGCTACCGCGGCCCCAGTGAGTGTAAAGTTTCCGTTCTGTTTTGATGCGTGGAAGTGATTGGACGGTACTATCGTATGTTATTTCCGATATGTACAAAGTCGTCCAGGGCGTTATAAGCAGGCTTCAAAAGATTCCAGGACTACAGTACTTAAACTCCAAAACATTTGAATCCAGATCAACTTGCGTCACGCACCTCAAGTGTCTGCCGGCAAATCATAGTCACTCAGTGTCGGAGTTACTTGATTACGATTGGTCCAGGCAAATATACGTCCGCCAAGGCGAACCGGGTTCGGTTCCTGGCGAGGTCGGTCCGGGATGTTAGCAAAGGGAAATCGTGGCGGTCAGTGCCTCTGGTAGGCGGATTTACTCGAAGACCTCTCGTTTCCCCGGCACTTGCATTCCGGCGCTTCTCTATACTCAGCTCGTTTCACCGTTATCAGCTCTCACGACCACGCTGTTAAGAGCCGCTCAAATCTCTTCACTCACTCCGCAAATATACGTGCCTTGTACCTAAATAATTTTGTCAAAACAGGTGGCAATGCATATAGATAGGGACACCCGATTTTCGCTATAATATTTTAACCTCCAGCTATATTTCAATAACCTGTAGGCCTCCTAGCAGTTCTCCTTTGTTTATTGAAATGGACACCCAAATTTCGCGATAAGATATCCGCGCATGTTATATTTCAACATCCTACTGGTATATCAAAAATTTTCGTTTGCTTATAGTTAGGGATAGGAACATTTCGCGAGTTCATTTCAGGACATGATAGACGTCCGTGTACACTGAAGTTGACTTTGTAAGTGGATAGCAGTTTATGAGACACGCCCTGGAAGACTTTGAGCCAATAGCATACTGACAGGGAAACAAGTAGCCAGCGCCATACAGCCAGGTGTGAAGTAACACTGGCTACTCTATAGGGCAGCAGCCAATGAACAAACATCTGAGCCTAGAGAATACACAGGACTATGGAGTCTAGCCCACAGGTCACTGAACTCGCGAATTTTTCCTATCCCTACTTATTGGTCATGTGTCTTCGTGAGAAAACATTTTCTCACGTGGCTGGCCAATCAAAATTAGGTTACTTGTGAAGTGTGCGTCTGAGATTCGCGAGCAGATGACTAAAAGGCGTAACTCGCAAATCATCCGATCAATGAAGGGGATCTGAGATAAAGATTTTGAAATACAACTGGTCGTGACATATTTTCGTAAATTCGGGTGTCCCTATTTATTGACAACGTGTCTTTGTGAGAAGGTATTTATTTCTTTGAATGGCTATCACAATGAAATTACTGCTATTACAAACATATATGCGAATATATACGACGCGTAACAAAAAGTCGTGCAATCGCATTAGTGGGAATGAATTAAAGTGTTTTGAGATACAACTACAGTGGTGCTGGCTTAAGAACGGACTTATCTCCGCCTAACCAAGTGAACGAGAGAGGCAGAATGACTTGTAAAGCACCAACCACAGGGGTAGGCTGTTCACGTAAAAATGAACACTTTTGAAAGCACTGCTAAATATCTACTTGTATGCACGTTGTGTCTTCCTCCGACTTATGTAAAATTAACATTGCCACGTGCCTCAGCACTTTATTCATGCATCGGTCAAGTGAAAATATACAATTATCAGGAAAGTAAATATTTTAAAAATCTTCTCATTTTTACACTTCTATGCATTAAAAAAGCAGAAAGAGAAAGCAATAATTTAAGTTATCACAAAAGGTTACCTAACACATTTTTTATTCGACGTTTAGATCTAGAACTACTTTCCATCCTTCGTTTCCAACTCTATTGGGCGCATGTCACTCAGCGCATCTATTAAAATATATGCAGGCAGGGGCAGTGACTTTTTTGTAAGGTTGATTTCAGAAGTACTCACTTTATTGTGAACAGCCTTTAGCTGGCAGGCGGGCAGCAGGCACTCCCCCTCCCCACCACAGTCATACCGCCATCCTCCAATCGTTTCCTTTCCCGGGGAGAAGTGGCTCGCTATTGGACGAGCTCTTACGTCCTAGCTTACAGTGGCTCTACTATAGACCTGAATCATTTCCGCGAAAATCGGTTATAGTTAGGGGTAGTGAAATTTCCGGAAAAGATTTCAAGGCAAGTTATATTTCACAACACTATAGGGTCGTTAACCTATCTTGATTAAGTGAATTGCTTTGTAACACGTGTTAATTGTCCGCACACGAATCACGTAGGAGCCGTGCCGATGTTGACGAATTCTGAGTGGCTTAAGGACGCCCGAATGTAGCGAAAGATTTCCGCTCATGCTCTTTTCAAGACTATATAGGCGTGCAAGCAACTTCATTTTGCATATTGGCGGCATTTTCCTACTTGACTGGCCAATCAGAATTAGGTAACTCCAGCACTATGCGTCTGTGATTGGAGCGCAGAAACCTGAGACGTGTAACACGGGAACCGTCTAATCACGAAAGTGTATCAGAGCTATAGTGTTTTGAAATACAACTGGTCGTGAATTGTTTTTCCCTAGGAATGGCCAAATGTGAAAACGCCTTCTCACGCAGACAGCAACCAATGGCAACAGACAAACTGCTGTTGGTTTATACTGTTGAAGTCTAACAAGGTCTCATATTATTTCGCGAAAAATCACTAACTCTAGGTAGGGATAGGAAAATTTCGCGAATTCAATTCGGGAACAGATAGACGTCAAACACATATACATTGAAGTCACCTTCGCAATTTGATCATAGTTTATTAGACCCACCCTGCACTCCTCTGAGCCAATAGGAGACTTGCGAGGTAACACCTTGCGAATCTCGTAACTGCCAGGTGCGGGGCAACAGCCAATGAGCACACAGCTGAGACGCTAGTATGCAGAGGGCTGATGAGTATAGCCACGAGTATTTCGCGAATTCATTCGGAGGCGAGGTAGACTCCAAACACTTGTTTTTTCTCCTAATGCTGTGATTGGACAACAGCTGTTTAGACACGCCCCGTTTAACTGCGAGCCAGTAATAAGCAGGGAGCAGTAGTGTAAGTGAGTGTTGAACAGACCTGTACAGAACCTTCACTTGAACACAGCAACCAATAAGCAAACGATATTGTCTCGAGCGTATAGAGGGCTGTCCAGCCTAGCTTGATGCCAACTTAAACCGCGAAAACCTCGGGAGTCTACTAGCGAGTCTAGCCTACAGGTCATTGAAGTCGCGAATTTTTTCTATCCCTACTAATTACTTATTTCTAGAGAACCGGAAATTATGCGGATTCATTTCGCAACAAGCTAGATTCCACAAAACTTTGCATCCTCGAGCCTCAGTTAGAGTTGTTCATTGACTGACACTCCGGTTTTACCCCAGACCAAGTAGCTCGGGATTCGGTCGTGTTTTACCCCAGACCAGGTAGCTCGGGATTCGGTCGTGTTTTACCCCAGACCAGGTAGCTCGGGGTTCGGTCGTGTTTTACCCCAGACCAAGTAGCTAGGGATTCGGTCGTGTTTTACTCCAGACCAAGTAGCTAGGGATTCGGTAGTGTTTTACCCCAGACCAAGTAGCTAGGGATTCGGTCGTGTTTTACCCCAGACCAAGTAGCTAGGGATTCGGTCGTGTTTTACCCCAGACCAAGTAGCTCGGGATTCGGTCGTGTTTTACCCCAGACCAAGTAGCTAGGGATTACGGTTCGTGTTTTACCCCAGACCAAGTAGCTAGGGATTCGGTCGTGTTTTAACCCAGACCAAGTAGCTAGGGATTCGGTCGTGTTTTAAACCAGACCAAGTAGCTGGGATTCGGTCGTGTTTTACCCCAGACCAAGTAGCTAGGGATTCGGTCGTGTTTTACCCCAGACCAAGTAGCTAGGGATTCGGTCGTGTTTTACCCCAGACCAAGTAGCTAGGGATTCGGTCGTGTTTTACCCCAGACCAAGTAGCTAGGGATTCGGTCGTGTTTTACCCCAGACCAGTAGCTCGGGATTCGGTCGTGTTTTACCCCAGACCAGGTAGCTCGGGATTCGGTCGTGTTTTACCCCAGACCAGTAGCTGGGGATTCGGTCGTGTTTTACCCCAGACCAAGTAGCTAGGGATTCGGTCGTGTTTTACTCCAGACCAAGTAGCTAGGGATTCGGTCGTGTTTTACCCCAGACCAAGTAGCTAGGGATTCGGTCGTGTTTTACCTCAGACCAAGTAGCTAGGGATTCGGTCGTGTTTTACCCCAGACCAAGTAGCTCGGGATTCGGTCGTGTTTTACCCCAGACCAAGTAGCTAGGGATTCGGTCGTGTTTTACCCCAGAATAAGTAGCTAGGGATTCGGTCGTGTTTTACCCCAGACCAAGTAGCTAGGATTCGGTCGTGTTTTACCCCAGACCAAGTAGCTCGGGATTCGGTCGTGTTTTACCCCAGACCAAGTAGCTAGGGATTCGGTCGTGTTTTACCCAGACCAAGTTAGCTAGGGATTCGGTCGTGTTTTACCTCAGACCAAGTAGCTAGGGATTCGGTCGTGTTTTACCCCAGACCAAGTAGCTCGGGATTCGGTCGTGTTTTACCCCAGACCAAGTAGCTAGGGATTCGGTCGTGTTTTACCCCAGACCAAGTAGCTCGGGATTCGGTCGTGTTTTACCCCAGACCAAGTAGCTAGGGATTCGGTCGTGTTTTACCCCAGACCAGTAGCTCGGGATTCGGTCGTGTTTTACCCCAGACCAAGTAGCTCGGGATTCGGTCGTGTTTTACCCCAGACCAAGTAGCTAGGGATTCGGTCGTGTTTTACCCCAGACCAAGTAGCTCGGGATTCGGTCGTGTTTTACCCCAGACCAAGTAGCTAGGGATTCGGTCGTGTTTTACCCAGACCAAGTAGCTAGGGATTCGGTCGTGTTTTACCCCAGACCAAGTAGCTCGGGATTCGGTCGTGTTTTACCCCAGACCAAGTAGCTAGGGATTCGGTCGTGTTTTACCCCAGACCAAGTAGCTCGGGATTCGGTCGTGTTTTACCCCAGACCAAGTAGCTAGGGATTCGGTCGTGTTTTACCCCAGACCAAGTAGCTCGGGATTCGGTCGTGTTTTACCCCAGACCAAGTAGCTAGGGATTCGGTCGTGTTTTACCCCAGACCAAGTAGCTCGGGATTCGGTCGTGTTTTACCCCAGACCAAGTAGCTAGGGATTCGGTCGTGTTTTACCCCAGACCAAGTAGCTCGGGATTCGGTCGTGTTTTACCCCAGACCAAGTAGCTAGGGATTCGGTCGTGTTTTACCCCAGACCAAGTAGCTAGGGATTCGGTCGTGTTTTACCCCAGACCAAGTAGCTAGGGATTCGGTCGTGTTTTAACCCCAGACCAAGTAGCTAGGGATTCGGTCGTGTTTTACCCCAGACCAAGTAGCTAGGGATTCGGTCGTGTTTTACCCCAGACCAAGTAGCTAGGGATTCGGTCGTGTTTTACCCCAGACCAAGTAGCTGGGATTCGGTCGTGTTTTACCCCAGACCAAGTAGCTAGGGATTCGGTCGTGTTTTACCCCAGACCAAGTAGCTGGGATTCGGTCGTGTTTTACCCCAGACCAAGTAGCTAGGGATTCGGTCGTGTTTTTACCCCAGACCAAGTAGCTAGGGATTCGGTCGTGTTTTACCCAGACCAAGTAGCTAGGGATTCGGTCGTGTTTTACCCCAGACCAAGTAGCTCGGGATTCGGTCGTGTTTTACCCCAGACCAAGTAGCTAGGGATTCGGTCGTGTTTTTACCCCAGACCAGGTAGCTCGGGATTCGGTCGTGTTTTACCCCAGACCAAGTAGCTCGGGATTCGGTCGTGTTTTACCCCAGACCAAGTAGCTAGGGATTCGGTCGTGTTTTACCCCAGACCAAGTAGCTCGGGATTCGGTCGTGTTTTACCCCAGACCAAGTAGCTAGGGATTCGGTCGTGTTTTATCCCAGACCAAGTAGCTCGGGATTCGGTCGGTTTTCACCCCAGACCAAGTAGCTAGGGATTCGGTCGTGTTTTTACCCCAGACCAAGTAGCTCGGGATTCGGTCGTGTTTTACCCCAGACCAAGTAGCTCGGTTCGGTCCCAGTCTACCCAGGACAATTGTCGGGTTTTTTACCAACAGTACTGGGATCGTCGTTTACCAGACAAGTACTGATTCGCGTTTTACCACAAAGGATCGGTCGTTTTTACCCACAAGAGCTGGGATCGTGTGTTCCGACAAGTACGATCGGCGGTTAAAAAAAACCAGCATATGATCGGCGTTTACCACAAGTGTGCGCCGTGTTTACCAGACAGACTAGGTCGCGGTTTACCACAAGTGCTCGTCGGCGTTTTACCCCGACCAAGTAGCTAGGATTCGTCGTGTTTACCCAGACCAAGTAGCTCGGGTTTGCGTGTGTTTACCCAGACAAGTAGTGGGATTCGTCGTGTTTTACCAGACAAGTAGCTGGGTTCGTCGGTTTTACCCCAGACAGTAGCTGGGTTCGTCGTGTTTACCCAGACCAAGTAGCTAGGGATTCGTCGTGTTTACCCCAGACAAGTATAGGGATTCGTCGTGTTTACCCAGACAAGTAGCTGGGATTCGGTCGTGTTCCAGACAAGTAGCTGGGATCGGTCGTGTTTACCAGACAGTAGCTGATTCGTCGTGTTACCCGACAGTCGGATTCGTCGTGTTTACCCGACAAGTAGCTAGGATTCGTCGGTTACCAGACCAAGTAGACTAGGGATCGGTCGGTTTACCCAGACAGTAGCTGATTCGGTCGTTTACCCCGACAGTAGCGGATGGTTTTTACCAACCAGTAGCTGATCGTCGTGTTTACCCGACCAGTACTCGGTTCGTCGGTTTTACCAGACCAAGTAGCTGGGATTCGGTCGTTTTCCAGACAGTAGCTCGGATTCGTCGTGTTTACCCAGACAATACTAGGTTCGGTCGTGTTTTCCAGACCGTAGCTCGGATCGGTTGTTTTACCCCAGACCAAGTAGCTCGGGATTCGGTCGTGTTTTACCCCAGACCAAGTAGCTCGGGATTCGGTCGTGTTTTACCCCAGACCAGGTAGCTCGGGGTTCGGTCGTGTTTTACCCCAGATCAATTAGCTAGGGTTTCGGTCGTGTTTTACCCCAGACCAGGTAGCTCGGGATTCGGTTGTGTTTTACGCCAGACCAGGTAGCTCGGGGTTCGGTCGTGTTTTTCTTGCTGATTTTCTTAATTGCTCAAATTCAGCCAGTGCGTAGCTAAATACTGTGATGAATTAAAAAACAAATTCAAATATATACGTGTTTAAAGTCTACCTTGTCCTCAAATGAACTTGCGAAATTTCCGGGTGTGTACTTATAACTAGTTACAAGTGTTTTTCGCGAAAGTATTTAAAGAATTGTTATACTCCAAAACACTTGTGTTGAAATGTACTTTCGTGTTGGGATTATTAACATGTCACGTGCCTCAAATGTCGGTCCGCGAATCATGGACCTTCAGTTTCGGAGTACTGCATTACCATTGGCCCAGTCAAATACGAACATGTTTCCTCACATAGACAAGCGGCCAATAAGCAAAGGAAGTTATGTTTGTGGACGTAGGAAATTGAAGTCTAGCATTGCCATGAAGATTTTCGCGAAATACACCTATCCCTACTTATAACTAGAGACGCGAAAAATTCGCGGATTCATTTCGGGACGTGCTAGAATTCAAAATACGTGCGTTTATAAAACTTTAGCGATTGGTCCACACTGTGTATGACACCTCCTGGAATACGCTTGCCCAATAGTTACCTTCCACTGTGACAGCAGACAACCAATGTGCAGTTGATGACGGCATACAAGACTGCAGAGTCTAGTCTGCAGGTCATTGAACTCGCGAATTTTTCAGGTCTTTTCTTATAACAATGGCCACCTGTTTTCCGGCGAAATGATTTCCCGACAACTTGTGTTCCAACGCACTCTCGTGATTGGTGCATTCGAAACGTTACGTGTCTTATCTGCCTGGTCATGAATCACGAACGGCCAGTATCAGAAAAAAACTTAATTTCGATTGGCTCACTCGTGTGTCAGACTGTCTTCACGTAAAGTGGACACATGATATTGTAGTTTAACCTCCGTGGTGAATCTTTTCGCGAAAATCCGGTGGCCCTTCTTGTAACAACAGACTCTGGAGGAACATATGCAAACAGTTTGACTAGTTCCGTGCTGTGGTAAGCTACCAACTGTAAAATAGTTGTTCTCTAAACATCAACCAATAGCATTGCTCAAATAAAGGTGATGTCCCCCTTACCTGCCGCAGCATGAAGACCAGTTCTGCCGGTCTTGTACAGCACCGACCATGATTATACCTATCCTGCCACATGTCGTACGTGAACGAGCGTCCTCGGAATAATATGGCGTGGGGTTTATTTACTGTTACACGCAGTCATTCCCACGCTAATTTATCGAGACGCGAAAAATTCTAGTTATTATTTCGGTACACGTTGAACTTTAAACGTGCGCACCTTTGCAATAGGTTTGTACCTGACACGCTGTCAGTAACTCTGCGCTAATTAATAAACACTTCACAATTATGTGTTCCAATTACGTGCAGTTCAAAGAGAAACGGCGTGGCTTCACAACTACGCAGCGGCCAATGGGGAAACGATGCCGGCTCCGGTATTTACAGTAAAGTGAAGTTCGGCCTGGTGCCAAATATTAACTAGAGACCCCGAGAATTTCGCGGGTTCATTTCTAGACAAGTTGGAATTCACACACATGTATGTTCATGTTACGTTTGTAACTGGTTGACGTGGTATTTGACACCTCCTGGAGATAAATGAGCCAATAACAAACATACAATAAACTGTGATCCCAAGCACCGCCTTTTACTACCACGACAATCAACCAATAACCAGTTCATATCTGTATGAGAGTATATAAGACTGTGAAGTCTAACCTACAGGTCATTGAACTCGCGAATTTCTCGGGTCTTTATAAAATGGCGAATTTCGCACGCCTCTACTAATTTATGAATTATGGTGTTACATGTAAAAACATTTTTGATGCGTGCTTTACTTAAGACGACCAATGAGGTACAGGCTTTGTACTGGGCTGTAATGATATGAATCAGTCATAACGCAGAGAAGTAGCATGGTTTACCGATCAGGGAAGGTCATTGGCCACCGAACTTCGCAGTGTATAGTATATAAACTTCCTGTTGAACATGTAGACAACATATAGACTTGGAGTGCAGCGCAGGTTTGCAGTCATTCGAGTCGATTGGTACACAGCAGAACCTACGCTGCACTGCAGTGTTCAACGTTCACTACCGGCCGGCTGCCAGCCAGTGTCGTGGCGATTTGTCGTTGTACTAATGAAACGTTCACTACCGTCCGACTGCCAGCCAGTGTCGTGGCGATTTGTCGTTGTACTAATGAAACGTTCACTACCGTCCGACTGCCAGCCAGTGTCGTGGCGATTTGTCGTTGTACTAATGAAACGTTCACTACCGTCCGACTGCCAGCCAGTGTCGTGGCGATTTGTCGTTGTACTAATGAAACGTTCACTACCGTCCGACTGCCAGCCAGTGTCGTGGCGATTTGTCGTTGTACTAATGAAACGTTCACTACCGTCCGACTGCCAGCCAGTGTCGTGGCGATTTGTCGTTGTACTAATGAAACGTTCACTACCGTCCGACTGCCAGCCAGTGTCGTGGCGATTTGTCGTTGTACTAATGAAACGTTCACTACCGTCCGACTGCCAGCCAGTGTCGTGGCGATTTGTCGTTGTACTAATGAAACGTTCACTACCGTCCGACTGCCAGCCAGTGTCGTGGCGATTTGTCGTTGTATTAATGAAACGTTCTTCCATACGTAATTGTATTCATTTGCGTAATTTATGTACTATTTTATTTATTTATAGCTAGTGGTAGGGAAATTTAGCGAGTTCAATGACCTGTAGGCTAGACTGCACAATCCTTTGTACATTCTAGCCTCAGACGTTTGTTCATTGGCCGCTGCCCTAGCGTTACTCCACGACTGACAAAAATGGGATTCGCTTCTTGTTCCCTTTGCAAGTCTGATATTGGCTCAGAGTCGTCTAGAGCGTGCATAATATACTGTGATGGAATAGCAAAGGTGACTTCAGTGTACACGCGTTTGAAATATATCTTGTCCTGAAATGAATTCACGAAATTTTCCTATCCCTATTTATAGCGTATGATTCATCAATACAATTTTGGAAGGAAAGTAATAAAACATCAAATATTTAATGACTTCAATCACTTCATCGCGTCAGCAGACAAATCTTTGATATCATCAGTGGGTCCAGAGTATGATAGCCGAGGGCATTCCGGGAGGGACGACAGGGGTAGGATGGGTCGTCTCTGAGTCTCCATTTGTGCAACATAGAATTGCAGCGACCATACCCAGTCCGAAGTCTATTCAAAGTACACCACAATTTCCTACCACGCAAAAAATTCGTCTTTCCTGTCTTCACCGCACGCGAACAATGGACTGCTTATGTTCCATTCTGTCCATCTTTGCTGCCACTCGAAATATGGTTAGAAACCATTCATGTCTAGGTCTCCAGCTAGTTTCAGCGGCTGTTTTCTCGACTTAAGCCTTGCTATGAGTGCTACCGACGTGTTGCAGTGAACGCCGTTTAAAACTGCCAACGAGGTAATATTACATCGACAATGTCTTCAAGGGATTAGAACGTCTCTTGAAATGCGGATGTTGCAGCACGATATAGTAGGCAATCAGACACAAGGGCAGTTGTAATCAGTGAATAGGTACTCTTACATCAAAGGAAAAGCCACGTAATTTCACTTCTATGTAATTGACTAGTCTGTGACCCCACACTGTTCGTTTTAACAACGCAGAACAATCAAGTGTTAAATGTTGTTCACGATGAAGTGAGAACTTTTAAAATAAACTTTAGAAAAATTTCACTGCTCCTACCAGCGTGTATTTCAACGGGCGCTCTGAGTGACATGCGACCAGTAAAGTTGGTAACGATGGAGGGAAAGTGGTTCCATGTCTAAGCGTTGAATTAAAAGCGTCAGGTAACCATTTAAGATAACTTAAATTGGTTTTTTTTTTCCGTATTCTGTCTTTTTTATGCATCTAAGTTTAAAAATGAGCATGTGTGTAGAATATTTACTTTTCTGTAGGCTATTCACTGTATAGTGACTACTTTGTAGGCCTTAATTACATTTTCCTTTCAGCCATTTTTTATCTTTCAACCACCTTTAGAAATAAGTGTAGCCATGTGAGTAGTAATCACAGTGCATATATCCCACCACACTCGGGAATTAACGTCTAAGGCTAAAATGAAATATATTCATCGACTATTATTCCAAACGAGAGGGCTTTCAAAAGTGCTCACTTTATCGTGAATAGCATATAATAATTTCACAGTTTCGTTTGACCAACGCGTGTGTATAAAGCGGCCAGGGCCATAGCAAATGTTAATTTTACATAAGGCGGAAGAATACACAACGTGCATACAAGTAGATTTTGAACAGTGGTTTCAAAAGTGCCCAGTTTACAGCGAACAGCCTGTAAACAGAAATGGCCAATTCTGCTGGTAACTATTCCAACACACCTGCCCTAAATACACGACTAAGTTAGCCGAACTACGAAGTTTCATTTTCCTTACATAACGTTACGTTAGTCGTAACGTGAGGGTTTACATCGAAAATTACAGCGAATTCCGTAATCATGCAGTCATTCTGTGCAGAGAAAGATATCCTCCCTGGGCATGAGTTACGTACCTGCCATGCATAATCTTCCGGCTGTTTGTACTCAGGAATATCCACATGTTACAGTGCCGTCAAATTATTGTCGTCTGCTGTACGTGGCAAGGAAGTCCCGGTAGAAGTACAGCCGCTTCCAATAAAGAACTGAGCCGGATTCTAAAACACGCAGAACATCGTTAAAAGAAAGTGCTACTGACGTTATCAAAATTATCACAAAAGTACGATTAAGTTTGCGCATGGAAGAAGAACGAATAAATTTTAATATTGTAGAATGCCTTGCGAGAATTTACTTACACGAATGTTTTTAAAAATAATTGTTAAAAGTATAATTTTTATGAAAATATTAGTAATATTTTAAGCCACGTACTTCAAAAAGCAAATTTTCCAAGATAATCTTTGTAAATTAAGGCAATCATAACAATTACCATGTGTAATCAAATATGGATACTGAATTTTCGTGTCTGGTTTTTAAACATTTATTTTATTTATAAACATGATAACTTCGATGGGTGAAATAGATGTGCATAAAACTAATAAACATATTTGTAAAAAATTTCTACTAATATTTTATTTCTTATTTTAAGCCTAATTATTATGATGGTTTTGCTTGATGAAATTATATATATCTCGCAAAATTTGATTTCTGAAGCTTTCATAACGTAATTTATCTTAAAGTTTGATTTAAAATAGTTACATATTATTATTCTTAATTATATCTGTAAGAGGTAAATTTTAGAAAATCATTTCGAATTTTACAAAACGTGTTTGCGTTATTCTCTTTGAAGCAATGTAAAAAGGCACTTTCCGACGAATTTTGGCATTGTGTTTAAACATTTTTGATAATGTCTATACTTTCTTTCTGCTTACAAACCAATCATTTACGTAGTACATTTCTCTATGGTCGATGACATACCAAATATAATTTAAAGCTCGCTATTGCCAGGAATCCTTTCTGCTGACAGTAGTGTTTAGCACAACGGAATTTTTTCTCTTGTTCTGCGAGTTGAGTGTTGTAGAATTCCATGTACTACTCCATCCATACGCTTTATGAATTTACTACCTGTCTAGCGTCTCTGTGGAATTATATATATATATATATATATATATATATATATATATATATATATATATATATATATATATATATATATAGAGAGAGAGAGAGAGAGAGAGAGAGAGAGAGAGAGAGAGAGAGAGAGAGAGAGAGAGAGAGAGAGAGTAATTTGAATCAGGGTCTGCACCCTCCACAGATACCTATGGGTAGGGACATGTGTTATTCGCAAAAATATTTATGTACATGCTAGACTTCAATAGCCTGCATCCACAACAACCACTTCCTTTGATAATTGGCCACATGTTTGCATGAGACGACATGTTCCTATTTGACTGGGCCAATCGTAATAAAGTACTCCGACACTGACTGTAAATGATTCGCGGACAGACACTTGAGGTACGTGACATTTAAAATCGTCCAACCACGAAAGTGCATGTAAACGAAAGTGTTATGGAGTGCAACTGGTATTCAAATATTTTTGCGAAAAGCACCTGTCCCTACCTGTGGGGACCGCCAGTGCAATTTCTTGACTACAGTCTCTACATGCGCAGGGCAAACAACGTTGTTGAAACACAAAGGATATCCAGACGTACTCCTAGGCACTTGCATCATAACTCCCACAGGGGATTCGTGTGCCCAGTACGAGTACACATTAGCGCCGAACAGCACCAAGCCTGTTGCGAAACAAATGACGTGAGTGAGTATAGGGGGGCGACAGGGGGGGACTAAGTTATTTGTGGGGAAACAGGGTATACGAGGGATACACAGGGTAAACAGGGTATACTGGCGACATGCCCCATAGGAGTCGTAACGCTAAACATGACACATGTTTACCGAGCCGAAACCCACACACGTTGACAAACAATATCACTGGTATGTGATGTGGTGTTCCAGCCGGCAGCCACATCCGGACGTACAGGCTGGTGAGACCGAATCACATAACAGTACAACAGCTACACTCAACACGGCGTGGTCATATAACAGTTAAGCATACAGAAGTTAAATAGCGTGTTGGGCATACCCATTCTCTGATCGGCTGCGTGAAGCTTTGAAATTTACCTTGTGTCTGCAGTTAAATTAAAATTATGATTAACATAAAACTTCCTACATGCCCTTATCCATCAGGTGAGAGGGGAACAATTGACAGACGTGCGCTCAGTTTATCCGCCCGAGGGTGTACGCCCGGCCCGTAGCAGATGCCGGCCGCTCAAGTTGTGTTCTGACCAGTGTACCAGGTACCTTTGCAGTTGCTGAGTATGGGATGGCGCGATTCAAACATTCATATAGTATTCTTTATTTGTTTGACCTTACTGGCGTTCCCACTTTTATGCTAGTGAACCTAGAGTTCTGTATATATATATACAGAGTTCTATGTGAACCTACCATCAGAGACACCTGTTTCTCGGTAAAATATTCCAAAGATCCACGTTCACGATTGCATGATCTTGAAGCGCGTTTGTGGTCCATACCTTCGAATCACAGGCGTTCACTGCCAGTCTATTCAGAGTATCGCCACACTTGCTGTATCAAACATATGAGATATCACCCCATGTATGACGTGTTTGGTTATTTTATAGATATATCAGGAATAGAATCACCTGTTTTTCGCGAAAAGATTTACGCGGAGGCTAGACTTCAATAACCAATTCGCGCACATGCGTCCTTCCTTTGGCTATTCGCCGCTTGTCTTTGTGTGAATTCAGTCTATTACACTAGTGAGCCAATAAGAATTAAATTTATCGGTGTTTGACCGTCCGTGATTCGCTGGCGGACAGGTAAGACGCGTAACAATTCAAATGATCCAATCACGAAAGTGGTTCTGAACTAAAGTGCTTTGGGACACAACTTGTCCTGAAAGTTTTCCGCGAAAATCAGGTGCCCCTAGAAGAGCTGGTAACTTTTCGCGAAAAGATATGAGTATACTGTAGACTTCAATACTATAAGTACACGGTAGACTTCAATACTATAAGTACACGGTAGACTTCAATACTATAAGTACACGGTAGACTTCAATACTATAAGTACACGGTAGACTTCAATACTATAAGTACACGGTAGACTTCAATACTATAAGCATCTAACAACAGTTTGTCTATTGCCATTGGATGCTGTCTCCTTGAGAAGGCGTGTTCATATCTGACCGGGCCACTCAGAATTCGGCAACATCGGCACAGCTCCTACGTGATTCGTGTGCAGACAGTTAACACGTGTCAAAAAGTAATTCAGCCAATCAAGACAGGTAAAGACCCTACAGTGTCTTGAAGTATAACTTGTCTTGGAATTTTTTAGTGAAATTTCGCTACCCCTAGCCCCTAGTTATGTATCATAAATGTTTTATAGTCTTGTTAACATTGGAGTATTCTACTTTTGGTTAAACTGAACTTTTACTTAAATTTTATCTATATATTATAATATTGCATTTATAATTAATGCGAATGAACATGGCATAAGTAGCAGCGTTGTCAGTGCTTGGTAAAAAAATGTTTCTCATGTAAAATACTATTTAACTCGGCTTGCACGAATATAGTGCGTTGTCCTCCTCTCGGTGCATTTTCTTAGAGTTAGTTAATATTTGTTTGAATAAGGCGGAACAATATCCAGCAATCAGAATTTCGGCAGGGATTCAGAAAAGTTTGAAGTAACAATGAATGAACTAAAATTTTCCTTTGCCCAGTCTTGTAATAAAGTATCTCATTACAAATACTCGCAGACAGTAAACAATTGAAAAGGCTTTTGCTTCAATCACATATAAGTATATCTATATGTGTGTGTGTGTGTGTATTATCATTCATTATATTTCTGTACAATATACATCTATACCAGGGCGAAGTGAGCATTACGAGATTATTATAAACTTATATTTTAAATTAAAATCAAACTTTTAAGCACTTGTAAAGAGAGTTTAAACGCGGTTTCAGAGATTTTCGTAAAATCATTCCTTTTTATTTTTTAATTTTTTATTATTCTTAAAAGTGTCTCTTATAGTGACGCATTGAACTATTTTCGCTAGACTTCACAGACGCTATAAATAACGCGAGAAAAACAATGCGTGCGAAAATTATTTTTGCTGTTTGTGTTGCTTTCATAGTCTTGATAATTAAGAACAAGTTTTACATGTATATTAATGCTATTTTATCTTCACAAGCAGATAAAATTCTGCACTGACTTTACGGAGTCTTCACTTTGGCATAGTGTTAAAACATTTTTAGCCTCGAATGATTACTATAGTAATTAATTAGTAACGTCATAATTAAATCTGTAAGATGAGTATTTTTCTGGTGAAATTCATACGCTGGCGCTTTCAACTTTTCTCATTTCTCAGCTGAGACGGAAACACATGATTCTTTCAGCCCAATTGTCTGCGTGAGTCAATGCTATACAAATACAGTATATATATCCTATATACACTCTATATACTACTGTTAATACACTACAGAACTGCAGCACATAAAACATTGGTGAAAACAAATTAATAATTACTTTTATGTATGCAGTTTTTTACAACTATTAGGGAGACCAGTATTTCGCGAAAAAGATTTCACGACCAGTTATATTGCACAACACATTAGCTAAAATCCACGTCCGTTATTGGACTAGCTAGGTGTTGCGCGTCCTAGGTATCTGCCCTCGAATCACTGACATGCGCTATAGAAGTTACTTAATTCTGATTGGCCAGTCAAGAAAAAAAATTATCTTCTCCAGAGACACGCCACCAATAAGCAAAATAAAACTGATGGAATACCATAGTGTATTGACAGCTAGCGAGTGTGGAAATATTTTCGCGATATTCGGTTGTCCTTAGCAATTACACCACCTGAACCATTTATTTAATAATGGGGCCTAAATAATTACATAAAACCTAACCGTTTAGATAACACTATAACTTTTCAACTAATATTTATGACTTACATATGCAGTATCAACACGTGCGAGTAAGTCGAAAAACTTATTTAAGTATTATTGTACGATCTACAGCTATTTATGCACCAGGTATACATATTTTAAGTTGAAGTTTAAACATTAATATTTTACAAAATTACACAAATTTATTACAAAAATCACCAAGTGCCAAAAATTTCGTGTAACTAGAAAAATCTCAAGACAGTGAAAACTCTGTAGCTTTTACTTAAAATTTTGTGCGATAGTCGCAACGGATTTCGCATTAATATTCCATTAGTTTTTATTAGGCTAAATCATTGATTGGTTTATAGTGACGGCGTGTTACCAACACATAAAAATTAACCCAAGCACACGAGATGATACTACGACAAGCCAGTGTGTTCGAGATCATTCCAGACAAATTCTGTGACGATTTATTACTGCAGGCGGTAGCCACCTCCTTCCACGTGTAGTCTGTTCACGGTAAAGTGTGCACTTTCGAGGCCCTAGTTACTTTTTCCTTTCAACCATCTGTGATACTTTAACCATCTTTTAAAATAAATATTGCCATGTAAGTAATAAACACAGCGTGTATAATCCACTTCACCCGGAAGTTAACGTCTAAGGCTAGAATAAAATATATTTATTGACTATTATTCCAAATGAGAGGGATTTCCTTTCAAAAGTGCTCACTTTACCGTGATTAGCCTATACATGATTGCAAGGCAACTTTCTCTAACTATACTAACCATGTTGTTGACAAGAATTGAAGCACTGTCTATTATTCATAACAAGTTTATCTGTCCCCGTAGCTCACGTCTACTCGCTCACGTATGACGCGTTGCGAAATAGGCATAACCATTGCGAGTGCTGTACAAGGTCAGAAGCTCTCGCTGAGTCAGAAAGCGTATTTTTCCTAGTTAAGAGCCCAAAACACCCGCCATATTGAATATTTATTTCATTTCCTCCCGATTCAGATTGATGAGGATTTATTTAAACATGTTACAATAGAAGCTTATCTAATTACCTTACAATAATTGAACTACTAACGCATATTTATCCAACAATTAACTTAATACAAATAATTAAATATTAATTAATTCTCGCCTTTTAATAACAACCTATTAATAATCACGTACAAAATTTTGCACAGAACCATGAAATGTAATGATTTTATAATTTAATTTTTTCAGGAATGATCCTGACACTTCTGTTATGATAATAAAACTTATAATTTCTGTATAAGGTGTGATAAAGCCTCTCAACGCTACTGGCTCCTGGTAGCACGCCGACATTTTATTATAAATTGCCGCAAGCGCCGTAGGCCAATATATATTCTTTACGTAAGCTCCAAGGTATAAGTTATTTCGAGGAATTCGTAAATACCTGTAGAACCAAAAATTCCTTCTTTTGCAACATTTGTAACGAAAAATTAACGTGTTACTGAAGGGATTAAGCGGGAGTGAAATTAGAGTTTCATTGTGGCAGTGTATTATACGTGCCCCTGTTTACTACTACTCCTTAATCTTCTATCTATTGCCAGTTGCCTACTTACAGGCGCTCCACACAACGGGAAAGTATGATATACATAATGCGAACAAGCGTTCATTAAATTTGAGTGATATATAACGTTTACGTTAACACAGTATTGATACAGATTTAATTACAAAATAAATACAAATAATCAGGAACTGACAAATCACTAACCTTCATACAAATACGTATCTTCTGTTCAAAAATAGGGTTGAGGTTTCTTTCACCGATTGGCTGTACAAGGCTTTCGACCGTGTCTTGTGTTTGATTGGCTGCTGTAGTGTTGGAATATCGGAGCGGAGGGGAGAGAGGGGGTTTGGGTATTAACATCGAGGTCTTGAAGCGAGGTGAGTATGGAGCAGCGCCGGAATGCAAGGGTGGGGGAAACGGGAGATCCCCGAGAAAACCCGAAGACCAGCGGCGTGGCGAGTGGTCTGACCACTACCCCACCGCTGCCCCACAAGTTTGGTGACGCGTAGTTTAGAGTGTTCTGTATACTCGAGTCTCATTGGCTCGTGCCCAAGTGAGTAGCCTGTCATAACAGGTAGGAAGGCATTCCGTCTCGAAGAAAACGGTCTGTTATAATGAAAGCATTAAACCATTCCTCGTGCCTCGCTTCAAAGAATGCACTTCAAACAAGAGTGAAATTGAATTGAGAGACACCTGGATGTTTTATGAGTTTGTTAGAAGGCGAAACTAGTCTCGATAGTTGTGTATACACACCAGCCAGTGCTTTGTTGATATGACAGAGAGATAATATTTTTCCCGTTTTTAACGTCCGATAGGCTGTACTCCACCGTCCTATGTATTATAAAAACCTCAGCTTTGTGTTCATTGGCTGCAGCTTCAGTGTGTAGCCAGTTTTACATCAGAACAGGTGGAACGTGATACGACGCTTCTTTCTTCGCAGGTGTGTTATTGGTCCACGACTCAGCCGGGCGAGCCTAATTAACTGTATTCAAATTGCAACCGTACCTTAAATGCATGCATGTTTGAGGTCTAGCTTGTCCTAAAGTGAACTCGCTAAATTTTCGGGTCCCTATTTATTGACTGCCGCCATCACGATGAGCGAAATTTTTTTGAGCCAATATACCTCCGATTCTTCACTCGCTAGCTTATTTACTCTTTTACTATTTGATGATCAAATGTTTGACTCGGTTACCTTGTTTGCAGACCAGCTACGAACGTCCCGCTTCAGAATATCAGAATCTTCACCAGCCCAATGAAATGAGAGATAGTAGTGCGAATTAGCGGTTTAGAGTCCTGCAGGGATAGTCAGGAATCGAGTGGCTGAATCACAAAAGTGACAAACGAGTAGCAAGTGTAACCGTCACCCAAAATTGTGAATATTTAAGTACCCCTGTATCTAGGGCCAGTGATTTTTCACGGGAAAATCGCAGCACGCAATAGACTTCAATACTATATATATACACCTAGGCAGTTTTCGTGGCTCCATTGGCTGCAGATGTTATTTCCGCATTTGACCGAGCCACTCAGAATTACGTAACTGCGACACTGCACCTTCGTGATTCGTGCGCTAGATGTTAACACGGGCCAGAACATGTTTCAGCCAATCAATAAACCTGAACGGCCTTACAGTGCTATGAATTGTATCTTGTCTCGCAATATTTTCGCGAAATATCACTCACAGCTTCTACCTGCACCCAACTAGATATTCGCCGTACATTGCAGTGAAGATACAACAAGGGAACTACGAACTCTTCATTACGTCACAATTTAAATTCTTTCCTGATTTTTGCAAAATTAATGTTGTGACATAAATACGATATCGTAGTTCAGCCGTTTAGGTCGAAATATCGTTGCCATCTTGGATTTACGTGATTTCTTCCATTGCTTTACTTGTATTTAAAAACTAAGCTAGTCAAGGCATGGCGAACATGTTATTTCAACATCCCAACTATTTTTCTTACATAATTTGTTTCGCATTTGTAACCGTAATTAAATATTACCTCTAATTATTTAATAACGCCAATCCCAGATGGGAAAATACAGGTATAATTTAAACCGTACAAATTCCAAATAAGTATTCGTTAAGTAGTCACGTAGGGCCTATGACAAATCTAATTTTGATTTTCTTATGTCTGGTCATACATTTTTATCAGTAATATTTGTAATAAAAATTTAAGACGGAGTGGATAATCATGCTTAACCCTTTCAGACCCACTATAATTTACGGTTTAAGGTGTTGTGAAAAATATGTATGATACGTGCTGTACTCAAATCGACTCAACACTTATTACGTTGCCACAACCAATGAGATGTAGGCTATAAGTTCGGCTACATTTATATGAACCAATCACCACTTATACCAGTGGGACGGTTTGCAAATAATTAACCTGCAAGTAGGAGCTTTACAGTGTGCAATACAGAACAAAAATTTCTAATCCGTGCATAACACACACAATTGTGTACACTGGATATGAATGTGTTAAGTCTGTATGGTTGTGTAAGATCACAAACTAAGGTGGTAGAGTGTTACTGTCTGTATTTTACTGATTAAAATATGTAAACAACCAAAAATAAATAAAAAAATCAATAATCCAACATGGAAAGATAAGGTTTCAACGTAAGTCTATCCTAGAACAGGTTTTCTATTTATAAGTATGTACGTATATGCACCACAGTATGTACGTATATGCACCACAGTCATGTACGCGCTTCAGTCGGGCTTGGTTGTTCATTGGCTGCTGTCTGGCTAATAAGACGTTTATCTCCTGAACACGACTCCGCGTCATTTCGTCGTACATACATGGAGTATTTGTTGATTGGCGTGGAGCTACCAATAAACTGTCGCAAACAGTGGGAACAGGTAGCATTATAGAAACAAACGAGCTCATCCTTTCAGCATACTTGTCAGCCCGCAGTAAAAAAAAATGCACTGATACCTTATCAAAAAATTAAAAAAAAAAAAAAAAAAACTAGTTACTTAGAAAATTTTTGTAAAACAAGTCTATTAGAACAGAGCCAGAAAAAAAATATGAACTATTTATTTTAACACGTAATCACTAAACTTTATGTTCGTTAAAATCAGGGATTTATATTAGTAAATTTGTATGTTTGATATATTGCACTGCTGTACGCTATCAAACACTAATTTGCTTCTAATGTTACAAAATATATACTTGGAAACTAGTTTCCTAGGAATTTTTGTAAAACGTGCAGAAATTCGTTACTGTGTAAATCACAACGCAAAATATGCAGGGCCGTAGTTACGAGTCATGGGCAGGCCTTAAAGAGCCAGGCCAACTTGCAGTCATAAAGGCTGTATTGGGCCCAGTAGAAGAATTTTGTATCTCACTAGACCACAGTAGCTTATACTTAGGGGCACTTGTTTTTCGCGAAAATATTTAGGTACTAGCTCTGCTTCAAAACGCTTCAGTTCAGAACCACTTTCATGTTGATAGGACCGTTTGAATTGTTACAAGCATTCCCTGTCTGCCGGCGAATGACGCGGACGGACGATCAGTAACGGAGAAACTTAATTCTGATCGGCCCACTCATGTAACAGACTCTTCAGACAAAACCAAGCGGCGAACGTGTCAAACGAAGATTGCAAGTGTGCACATAGTATGTTGAAGTCTAACCCTCCACGTAAATATTTCCGCGACAAACAGGCGGCCCTTATTGATACTTCCACATGCGATTTTCCCCTGCCTACGGCGTGGGATCTGTACTATCGCCGCGCCATTATGACGCTGGATAACGCGCTATTATAGGCTGTTCACAATAAAGTGAGCACTTCTGAAATCAACGTTAGAAAAATGTCACTGCCATTACCTGCATATATTTTAAAGAACGCCCTGAGTTACATACTCCCAAGTTCCGTATCTTAAAGTCGAATAAAAGCTCTTACGAAACCATTTATTATAACTTAAATTATTTATTTCGCTGTTTTTTTTTAATGAATTGAAGTGTAAAAATGAGCAGATTTATTAAATATTTACTTTTCCAATAATTTCCGAGTATCACTTTTCCAGCGTATGAATAAAGTGATGAGGCCCATGACAATATTAATCTTATATAAGGGGGAACAATACACAACGTGCATACAAGTAGATCTTAAGCAGGGCCTCCAAAAGTGTTCATTTTACCCGCGAACAGCCTGTAACAGCTGGAAGTGTGTCTAGTCCCGCCCACAAGACCAACGGAGATGATGCCTCTACGTCTGGGCGAGCGGACAGCCGGCACGTTTCCAACACGAGTGGTTTGTAACGCTAGCTCGAAATTTCTAACGCCGCAGGAATTATCCTATATAATAACGAGACGATCTCTGTATGTCCGTCCTTAATACTTCTAAGTCCTTTGAAACTCAACAGAAGTTCTTCAAAATTTGCAGAGCGAATCCTCAGGGTCAAATAGAGGTCAAGTTCGAATTTAAGCAAGGTCATATTACGCAATAATTACATTTTACCCTAAAAACTAATTTTTTATTACTTTCCCCTATATGAAAGTTTTGTATTAATGCATAGATATTATTGAATAGAGGTATAAAGGTAATGAATATCATTTTTGTTTACTTTAAATGTCTCGCTTCAATGTTGAGTTAATTTCCAAGTGGGGCCTTAGTGGCTCAGTGGCTAGAGCGATTCCAAGTGGGGCCACAGTGGTCAAGTGGATAGAGAAATATCAAATGGGGCAGTAGTTGCTTCAATGTTAAGTTAATTTCACATAATTTCATTATTATCATCATATATATTTATATATGCAATATGTTTTTTTTTTAGACTTCGTATAACCAAAATTTGTAACGCGGTAACTATTCTAGGCACGTGACAATACAAAAAAAAAAGGTCGCGAGCTGGGCAGCTAGTATTCTAATATTTAATACTGTACTATACATATTCACACAACAGGGGCCCAGTCCGTGACATTTTTTTTGTATTGTCACGTTCCTAGAATAGTTACCATGTTACAAATTTTGGTTATCTTACAAAGATTGAAAAAAATCACATTGCATAGATATATGTAGGTAATAATGAAATGATATGAAATTAACTCAACATTGAAGCGACTGCGGCCCCATTTGATATTTCTCTATCCGCATAGCCACTAAGGCCCCATTATATATATCTATCCACTGGGCCACTGCGGCCCCATTTAATATTTCTCTATCCACTTGGCCACTATGGCCTCACTTGGAATCGCTCTATCCACTGAGCCACTACGGCCCCATTTTATATATATCTATCCACTTGTCCATTGTGGCCCCACTTGATATAGTTCTACCCACTGAGACATTGCGGCCCCACTTGGAATGGCTCTATCCGCTGGGCCACTGTGGCCCCACTTGGAATCGCTCTATCCACTGAGCCACTGTGGCCCCACTTGGAAATTAGCTCAACATTGAAATGAGACATTTTGAATAAACAAAAATGATATTCCATTACCTTCATATGTGTATGGAATAATCTCCATGCACTAATACAAAACTTTCATAGGAAAAAAGTAATTAAAAAATTAGTTTTTTGGGTAAAAGGTAATTTGCGTAATCTGATATCGCAGAAATTCGAACTAGACCTGTATTTGACTCTGAGGATTAGCTCTGCAATATTTGAAGAACTTCTGTTGAGTTTCAAGGGACTTAGAATTATTAAAGACGGATAGACAGACATAGATCGTCCTGTTATACAGTAGGATTATATAATACGATCAGTAGTATGGTCATGTCAGTTGTGGCACAAACGGGATTCGGGAGAGGTGCGGGGGCCTGCCGCCATCTTGGAAGTTCCCGTTTTTCCCTTTTTCTTTCAAAATCGTCCATTTACCCCTTAAAACACTCAAAATTTCCCCTTTTCACTTGAAGTTTCCCTTCTTCCTAAAAATTTCCCCATTTTCCAAAATTTTGTTAAATAGTGCTTGCTCCTCAATGTGGCTGACTGATTCCTCGTTGTGGCCGAATATTTGCCAAAGTTGTTAAAATGTGAGTCACGATGAGAAAATGGGGAAATTTCTAGGGCAAAAAGGAAAATTTTTAAGGGAAAATGGATATTTTGAGACTTTTTAAGGGGGAAAAGGGAAAACTGGGAAATTCCAAGATAGCGGCCGGTGTCTCGTACCTCTCCCGAATCCCGTTTGAGCCACAACCGACATGTACATACTAATCACCTACATTATTTATTACAATGAATCTATTTCCTATTATAGTTGTGTTTATTTAATAAGGACTAGCTGTCTAATCCATTCAGACCGATTTTATATAATTGAGCAGAAAACACAGGAAGACTCACTGCCACGCAACTAACCTGCTTGTGGATAACTCATCTAGAAACAGCTAATGGTATACGTTATGGGTGGTCCACGTTACTACAGACTGATCACTGGAAACTGTGCAATTTGAAAGCCTTGCTCAAGATCTACTTGTACACACGTCGTGTATTTTCCACAATTATGTAAAATTAACATCTCATGGGCCTGATAACTTTATTCATAAAGCGGTAAAGTGAGACGATTAAATTATTAGAAACGTAAATATTTCACAAAATTTGCCATGTTTACATTCATGCACATTAAAAAACAAAACGCAAAACAATTCATTTCAGCGTTCGCAAATGTTTACCTAACATTTATAATTACTGGGTGTATTCTAGACGGTGTGTCCATTAAAGTACATGCAGGTAGAGGCAGTGACATTTTTCAAATGACTCATGAAATGGTAACAAAAAACCCAAGTCCATCAACCAAAGTGCTGAGGAAACTCAAATAACTTCTTACCATCCAGTTAAGGAGTGTGTGATTAATGGAAGCCAGTGTTTGTACTTCAACTTAATGTTATACGTGTATAACATAACAAGTATAATAAAATGGCAATTCTAAATGTATTTGAAGGGTTTTAAAGTTAATGTACTTAGGACCTTTTTAAACTATTCTTCTATATTGAATGTTGTGTATACTATTATTTCTGTTTCATTCTTATATAAAAACAATAGCCTATCTTAGTTCACAACTCAACATTAACATTTCTTCTTTGTGTGATTATAACACAAATCACATTTAAGAGCTAAAACAAGAATAATACGTGTATTACATTGAACCGTTATTTCTTCTTTTATTATTTATCAAATCTGTCATTTTACATCTACAACAGTATCAAAATAAAACAGTAATCTAACATAATCACTCTTTCACGCTTACCTACATTTTTTCCAGTTCTCTTTGCAGAAACATCTTTGTGTCTATGACATATGTATGGCTTCCCTGTTAAACGTGAATGTTTTATTATATTCCTTGAATAGGCACTTTCATTCCTTAAAGCTTTCCTTTTTTCTCCTTGTCTTAAACAGCTTTATTCAAATCCGCCATCATGATGTGCTAATACATTGGTATTTACAATATAATGGTATGCACTTCATTCTTGTTTTTTTTAAATAGGCATGACATGTAGGAATATATGGTATTATGGTTTCTGCTGTTTATGATATTTATTCCAGTGCCATGTTAAAAGAACGTTAAGTTCTGTACTAGAGTCCTAATGACGCTACATTCAGTAATATACAAATTCTTTACATTATCAAGAATATGCTGGACATATTTCCTGTTAACACCATCACGTGCACTGACATACAAAGTACTCATACACGTACTTATGTCAAAACAACTGAAAATTGGACTTAAGTCCTTTTACAGCTTCAAGATTCAAATGTTGATTTCAGTAGCGATGAAATAACCATTTGCAGTCTATAAAGCGGACAACAAAGCTAACAGCTCATTGGTTCTACTAGCGAAACAAGTGCTCTGTCGGGTTACATACAGTACATATAAAATGTGTTTGTAAGAAATACAGACAATTACTAATTACAGTGGGCCCGGAAGTGTAGAATATTAAATATAAATCATTTTTACAAAACATATCAATCTTTTCCTTTAAAATATTACGGTAATTTTCAGCATGATACCACTTATTTTGCTATAACTAGGGATAGAAAAATTACGTGAATTCATTTGACGACAAGATAGACGTCAAACACGTGTACACTGAAGTAACATCTGCAATTGGATAACAGTTTATTGGACACGCCCTGGACGAATCTGAGCCAATAGCAGACTTACAAGGAAACACGTAGCGAGTGTCATACTGGGGCTGGAGCATACACAGGACTGTGGAGTCTAGCCAAGAGGTCATTGAACTCACGAATTTTTCCTATCCCTAGCTATAACCGTAATGAAATTAGCTTTTAATTGAAGAGGGATGGACTGGAGGAGTAGAAGCCTGTGTCGGAAACCGAGCTGGATCCAGACTTAACCAATTTTTTTTATTGAGAAGTTAGTAAGTGCTGCCGGAAAGTCTGAGGATAAGGAATATCCCAGAGAAAATGTTCTAATTGATACTATAATTGTGTCTTTATACTTTTAGCGAGGGTTTCGGATAAAATATGCATCTCTCGACATCTCACATGTCGCATTGCCAGGGATACCCGAATTTCACGAAAACATTTCCACTCATGCTCGAGTTCAATACTGTGCGGGCGTACCAATAGATTTCTTTCCGCTTATTGGTGGCGTGTCTTTGTGCAAATACATTTTCCTACTCGACTGGCCAATCAGAATTAGGCACCTTCAATACTGCACGTCTGTGATTCGAGTGCAGGAAACTAAGACGCGTAACACGGGAACCGTCCAATCACGAACGTTCACTAGAGCTATAGTGTTATGAAATACAACTGTTCGTGAAATCTGTTCACGAAAATCGGGTGTCCCTACGCATGGTTATTAAATTCACTGCTATGGACTCTTGATACATCCTGTTATTTATATCATTTCTCTCTCCATGGTTATCTAATGAGCCTCTGTCTGCAATGGTATTGGTGGGATTTGCAAACTGCCAAACGTGGAGCTAATGAGTTTCCCATCATGTTCCCGAAACGGTCGAGCATCCGGCTGTGGCACACTCAGGAAGTGCGCTCTGACCCAGGTGATGTGCACTCGTGCGGCGGAGAGGGAGATGCAAGGGGTTGGTCGGCCACACAGCCACCAGGGGTAGGTTTTTTGAACGGGTGTTGAAGAGAAGGGGGAGGAGGGGGGAAGGTGAGGACCCGGGGGTAGCTTTTTGACGTTGCCTTTGTGAAGGACCGCGGGAATCAATCAAAGCGGCGCTCAATTTGCGGGTGGAGAGGTGCAGTGCTTTGTTCGTCGGCGACTCCCACTCTTCAACATCGCCTCGTCTACACGGCGTCAACACAGGCTCCCAACACACGCCACTGATCGTCTGAGAGCCGGTAATTGTAGATCCAGCACGGCGGCATGATCCCGCCACAAAGGAGTAATTACACTCCTCCTCTTGGCCCGAACTTCCTCTGCGGGGATTCAGTTCAGTCCTGAGGGATGTCCTGTCCCCGGGCTAAGTCCACAACAGTAGCATAAGTGTGTTATTGCTAGGGATAGGAAAATTTCGCGAATTCATTCCGGGACAAGATAAGACGCCAGACGCATATACAGTGAAGTCACCTTCGCAATTTGATCACAGTTTATTAGACCCGCCCTGCGCGCCTCTGGGCCAATAGCAGACTTGCAAGTAACTTCCAGGTGCGGGGCAAATTCCAATGAACACACAGCTGAGGCTCCAGTATGCAGAGAACTGATGAGTCCAGCCTACAGGTCATTGAACTCGCGAAATTTTCATATACCTAGTTATTGCTCTAGTCCCCAGCTGAACACCGTCACTCGAGTTACGGTGTAAAATTCTTAACGATTGAGTATTTGTTCAGCTTCACGCAGTCTTACCGAAGCAAAGACCGCTAAAGGCTGTTACCGATAAAGTGAGCATTTTGGAAACTAACCTTAGAAACAAGTCACTGGCCCTGCCTGGATATATTTTAACGGGCGCACTGAGTGGCATGTGCTCAGTAAAGTTGGTAACGAAGGATGGAGAGTAGTTCCATATCTTAACCGCGAATAAAAAGTGTTAGGTAACTATTTGTGATAATTTAAAAGATTCCTTCCCCTTTCTGTTTTTTTTTTAATGCATCGAGGTATAAAAATGAGCAGATTTGGGAAATACTTTCTTTTCCAATAATTCCACGGCTTCACTTGACCCACGCATGAATGAAGTGATGAGGCCCATTGCAATGTTAATTTTACATAAGGCGGAAATACACAACGTGCATACAAGTAGATCTTAAGCAGGGCTTTCAAAAGTGCTCATTTTACCGTGAACAGCCTATATCTGCCTACCATACCGGCTGTCATTACCTCAAGGGTAAAAAGTGTGATGATCTCAATGATATTTATTGTGCCTGTCAGAGACATATGACACGCCGGCTGCGATTTTCAAGTCACCGCCCGCACGAGTCCTCTCCCAAGGTGACCAAGTACCACGAGGACCTTTGACACAGGCTTGGAGGTCAGAGGTCACCCCATGCTACTCCTTCCTTTTCATGACACTTGTGGGTTTTCCCGAGGCCCGGTGAGTCCAGGGTTCATCCGGCGCCGAATGGCAGTCCGTCGACCTTACACTCGCTTCTGTAGCCCACGTCACTAAACGTGGTCTGCGGGGAGCCGCGGTGGCATAGTAGTCAGACCAGTAGCATTTCACTTACACGGGTGGAGAGATTTGTGCGGCTCTTAACATCTAAGTCTCGAGAGCCGATAGGGTGAAGAGAGGCGAGTATGGAGCAGCGCCGGAATACTAGGGCTGGGGAAACGGGAAATCCCCGAGAAAGCCCGCCGACCATAGGCATTGCGCGGCACGATTCCCACATACCAAGATCCGTGAGTGACCCCGCCGGGAATCGAACCCGGTTCATCTAAGTGGGAGGCGAGTAGTCTAACCACAACGCCACTGCGGCACCCTCCACATAGACGAACCAGGTTCGATTCCGGATTTTCGTCACTGGTCGGCGGGTTTTCTCGGGGATATCCCGTTACCCCCGCCCTTGCATTCCGGCTTTTCTCTACGCTCACCTCGCTTCACCTTCATCGGCTCTCGAGACTTAGATGTTACGAGCCGCACAAATCTCCCCACTCCGCCTACGTCAGCCATACGTAGCGTCTCCTCATTCGGCTTAAAAACAGTTCACGACTGAACTCCAAAACTCTTCTCATATCAGGCCATGTCCGAATTCAGGTATGTACTTGCGTACTTGCATCCTTGCATACTTCATTTACCCTTGGTACCAAACTGGATGAATTCGGACAGCCAGTCTTTTTGGCTTCGGTGACAGTTATTAGCCAGCTAACCACTTTTAAAGTACATGTATTCCGACTAACAATTTGATCATTGCCGAAAGTTGTAGGGGTTAAATCGTGTATTAAATAATTTTTAAATTTTATTTCTACTAGCATTTACTGTCTTGTATCATTGGTACAATTGCATTGATTTTTTTACCTTAGCTTTTGTAATTTAGGAACATAGGCCTGTTATGAATTTTTGTATGGACTTTTTTTTTTTAAGGTTAACCTTGCGATAATTATTTACTCAGTTCAAAAATATATGTCTACGAAGTAGTAATGTTGTCCTATTAAACTTTAAATAAAATAATTATGTTGAAAATCAATTGTAACGTACAAATTGTTTCTCAAAATTGCGGCACATATTCCGCAAGTACGCGAGAAGTATACGACTTCGTTTACTTGTATTCTTGAATACGTCAATTGCAATTCGGACAGCTCTTACGATGTAACTTCCGGGGACAGGCACACCCAAGCATGTACGTCTTGGGAATTCGGACGAAGCCTCAGTTCGTGAGTGGAATGTTCCCATGTTCAGGATCAGAGTTAACTTCCCCTCTGGGATCACATCCGTACATTTTTGGAGGAAGTTAATTCTGAACAGCAAGCAGACTCAAAGCGAGAAGCTACCTCCTTGCAAAGTCACGCTGTTTATAACCGAAGCAATTCTGTATGTGTCCAACTAGGACCTGCGTCTAGCCTGTGAAGAAGTATCGTCTCGAAGGTCAAGTGTTGGTTTACGTGTGTAGGGTAGGTCAACTCCACTATCGCGTGCGAGCACCTAAGCAGCATCTCATGTCGCTGGCCAAGTGTCTTTGTCGGAAGACAGTTTATTAATTGACTGATACTGCCAAGATTACCTAAACTCCTCTACTGGGCCTCTTTTGCTCTAACATCGGAACAGTCAAAACTGATCAAAGTCAGCAGACTACAGATCCGTCGGAACTGCCCCACTTGAGTCATTCAAATTCTATTCATAAATATATTTACAGGTATATGCTGATCACGGTAAAATTAGCACTTTTGAAAACCCTGCTCAGGATCTTCTAGGTGGCACGTTGTGTGTTCTTCCGTCGAATGAAAAATTAACTTTGCCACTTTATTCATGCGTTGGTCAAGTTAATCTGGGAAATCATTAGGAAAGTAAATAGTCTATAAATCTGCTCATTTTTACACTTCGATACATTAAAAACCAGTAAAAGGAAATAAATAATGTGAGATCACAAATGGTTGCATAACACATTTTATTCGACGTTAAGATATATATAAGATAAATCACTTAGTGCGCCCATTTAAATATGTGCATGCGGGGTAGTGATATGTTTCTTACGTTCATTTCATAAGTGCTCACCTTATCGTGAACAGCCTTTATTAACTCATAAAACAGTGACCTGTACTGATTCCTAGTGAGTTGCTATGGCCCAGCCTTTATATCTCAGCGCATTTCACTTAATCGCCACTAGATAGAAGTTCATTAAGTGAATATTCAGTAATTAAATTCTGCTGATTGAGATAAATGATTCGAATTTAGAGTCTGATTCCGGGTCAGGAAGAGATGGTCACGACCATAAACTTTCAATAAAGAACGTATATATAAACGGTTCTAAGTATTTTTAATAGCGACCAGTGATTCACAGAACTCTTTTGGCTAAAATCGCATGTCTCTACACATGAGATACTGCACTAAGAGAAAATCGAACAAAATATTTGTTTGTGTAGGACTAAATATATATTAATTATAGTTGCCCTAACAAAATATATTGTTGAGCAAACAAAATTTGAATAGCAACCAAATTGTTTTTGTCTAACAAAATACATTTTTGAATAAACAAAATTTCTGTGTTGGGCTAAAAATAAATTAGACTGCCAGCTAAATATTTTGTGGAATCAGTAGTATAAAATGACCGATTCTGGGCCACCTGGTGTATAGCGGAGGATCCAAGAAGCTCATTATAATAACTTTTAGCGTCGGGCTGAGGAGCCGAGGAGCGAGAATTTCCCTGTTTCCTCTTGTTCCCGTCCAAAACGGTCGATTTCAGGTACAAAAATGTCCCTATTCCCCCTCAAAATGTCCCTAATTTCCCTCTCGCCGCCGGCGACCATCTTGGCAGCTAGTGCTAATTAGCATAATCCTCGCAGTTTGATCTTTGCGGCGGCGGTTTGCTCAATGCGGCGAAATCGGTAGGAGCTTCTCTCAAAGTCAGAGTGCTCAATCCTGGTGGCCATCTTGGTATTACCGACCTATGCTTACCTAGGATAATTGTCGACTAGCTGAGGATTTCGAACATTTTGGCGGCCAGTGCCTCGCTGGTAGCCGGCAGTGAGGATTAAGGCGTCCCTAAAGATCGGATCTTGTGTAACACAGCAACCTCCTTAAGTGTGTGTGCATAACACTTATAAGCATACTTGTCTATAATTCCCAAACCATTTAAGTTATAGTTATCAAATTCACAACATAGACATCCGCCACGACTAGGAGAGGGGTCGCAGGGACCAGTATGCCCTATGCCAACTTATAAGCATTGATGGCTGTAATTTCCGAACCATTTGAGTTATAGTCGCCAAATTCATATTGTAAACATCAACCAGTACAGGACAGATGGCTGTAAGTTACGAAATATTTGCAATACAACTACCAAAAATCATAAAACATGCATCCCCCCGATGCCGAGAAAGGATGTGTAGACATATGTCGGCCTGCATGTCTCCCCATTCTTACTCACCTCTGCCTCTCCTGTCCCCTCAGTGCCACCGCCTGGCCACACACACACACTTCCTCCCGCATTCTCCCCCCTCCCAACACATGGAACCATTATCAGCACACTCCTCTCGTCTTCGCACTATATCACTTGTCCTCATCCTCCACATGACAATATGACCCCCTGACCATACATCCTCGCATGTCCGCAACCGTCCGGCCAGCTACTCGCCAGCAGACACTATTTCCGAACTTCGCACTTAGGACTACCATCCATATGTGATCAAGTACGACCTATGTCTACATCCTTATGTCCCCAGTATGAGGCCAGGTGAGCCAGAATTTCGTATTTGGTATTCAAGCACACTGCCTCCTCCAGCAGCCTATTAAAAATTATAAAATATAAATTATCCTAACACACCATCTTGCTGGCATCCATGTTGCGACTGGCCACCATAACATCACCCACTCACCAATGTCCTCAGCATCTGACCGCGACAAAGGCCACATTACCACTGACCATCCATGAAGGGTCTGCACGATGAAGCCACCCCTCAGGCAGCAAACATATTGGCTGTCAAATACATAACATTATCATCCCCAAAGATGAGAGAGGTTGCAGGAGCAAGTATGCCATATAAGCATAGTAGGCTGTAAGTTCCAAACTACTTAAGATATAGTTGTCAAATGCATATCATAGGCATCACATAGATCTTTTCCTTACTAGCATGCTACTACTACAAGTCGTCCTAGGCAGCCACTATCTTGCAGCCCCACTGACCGCCATACGTACATGGACCTTCAAAGTGTGTACTTCCTTCCATACAGTCGGTCAGTACTACGGGCCATGCACTCATGAGTCGTTTACCGAAACATCGATGTATGTATGTATGTATGTAATGAGATGCCACTCGCCATGAATACACAGTCATCGCTAGAAAGCCGAGTCACCACACATACAATAACACATGCTAGAAAAATAGGCTTCCTATTATGAAACGAAGTATCCCGTATTGGTGTAGCAGTGAATACTCGTAGGCCACGAGTGCATTTCGTCGTCGTCTTCGTTGTCGATGTGATCTTGCTGGAAGCAGAGACCACAATGTCTTGTCCTGCCTTTCTATGCACGATAAAAAGTGACCAAGTACAACATCCCCACAACCTCCCCCTTGACATTGTACTTAACAATATACTATTGAAAGGAACCAATATATGTACCCTGAACCAACATCGAGGTGTGGCAAATTCGATTCGCGTAAAGATGCATTGCTTTGTGTGCTTTCTCACATCGTCCACTGAAGTGCACGAAAGGCAAAAAAAAAGCTTACCAAACCATATGTGTGTATTTCACAAGCGACGGCTAGAAGAGACTATACATCATATGGCATTCGACAAAAGCCATGTCAGCCCATAATTAATACAAATTGTCACGTTGGCCGAATGGTCTAGTGCTTGATATAAGCTTTGGTTCCAGTAAAAGGGAGCATGGGTTCGAATCCCTGCATCTGACTCAATTTTTTTGTATTTTTGTTGTTTCTGTACTCTACTCGAATAAATATGCTATCGTAGGTTTGATTCCCATTTTGAGCACATGCAGACATTTGTCAGTCCCACTGCCCATAACGATAATAGAATGACAGTCATACTCTGTCTCCAACCTGCAATTATGTACCGACCCTTTAGCAATTTTTTTGTAATTACAGACAGCAATACATCACTTAGTTCACTGTTATTTCCAAAACATTTGAGATAAAACTAGCAAAAATCATAACATGTGCCAAAACACTTAGCAGTATCTCCGATCTGCACTCATATACCAAGGAAGGTAATAATAACAGGGAGGGGTTAGGGAGGGGTCAGGGAGTGGAAAGGGGGGTGTATGGGAGGGGTCAGGAAAGGTCAGGGTTGGATCACCCAGACCTCTAATACGAGCCCACACACACAGACACAAATACAATGAAAATTATATGAGACCTCACTTGTCAAACAACTCATTACGAACTGACTAACAAAATCATCACCCACAACCAAACCGCGACCTACATACTCATCTACCGAAGCTTGTACTTAGTCAGTCAAACCCCGTATCGAACCTTCAATGTAAAACAATCATACTCCAACCTACACGCACATACTGAACCTTCTATGCTCACAGCTAGTCTCTATCTCTACCCCCCCCCCCCCAACGATAACTGAGGATGGACCTGCACTTGTCATGTACCTAGATTGCAATTTACATCACATACTCAACTATCGATATTCTAGAGAACTGAGTGAGTAAGGAGATATCACACATTTTGCAACTACATACATACTCTGTTTTTAGAGCAGAAGACCTGCAGGTCGGGATGTGAACTCACTGGAAGCTCAGAGCACAATGATCGCTCTGTCTTTGTTAGTACGGTATACATTACCATCCAAGAAGGCACATCACAACTACTCTGTGTCGAAACGCACATACTAGAAAGTATCTATTGCATGTACACTGACAACAATTGTGTACAATCCTTGATAAAATAGGGTATCGATGGTTCGATTCCCATTGAGAGTTTATACTGACATATCTGCAAACAATCGTTCATCGCCAGTCCCACTGGACATGAAGACAAGCATGTAGTGTCCATGACAGTCATACTCCGTCTCCGACCTGCACTCGTGTACCGAACCATTGAAATTACAGACAGTCATACTCTGACTGTCTTACCTGCCATAGTTTACCGACCAAGCATTTTTACAGTTACAGGAAGCCATACTCAGCCAGCCCTGCCCGAAACTTCAATGCATGTACCAAGCATTTGCAAATACAAGCAGTCATACTCTGCCGACCCTGCCCGAACATTCAATGCATGTACTTACATAAAATACCAAGCACTGGAAATTACAATTAGTCGACCCTCCCGATCCTTTAAAGCATGCACTTAGACTGTTTCCATCCCGCATTACATGTTCAGCTGGTCTACTATGATAACCTTGATGACGTGTTTACCCATAGTGACAAGTCTCAAACCGCAGTCCCTACAGACAGCTGCTTGCTCTCCACAGTCGAGTTTCACCTGCTATAATGCACAAAAGTAAAAAAAAAGTAGTTATAAACAAAACAACTAGTAACGAGCACATTGTGCAATGTATGTTCATCACAAATACCTGCAGTCATAGGTCACACACAGGCACAATGTAACAAACCCGAGACACGAACCGAGTAAGGAGGTATCACAACACACACACACACACACACACAATATCAACTATGTATGTACTCTGCTCATAGATGATGCAGAGCAGAGGTTTTACTTTAACGACTATAGCTGTTTCAGAATACCTGCAGGACACGAGCACATATCATTGTCGTAAACTCACTGGAAGCACTGACCGCCCTGCCTTTCTATACATGCCATACATAACCGATTATATGTTCATCAGCAGACAATCGTTCGTCGCAGGGGAAGGAAGGTCCCACTGCCAAAAACGTTACGAAGAGACATCATCTACAAGCCCTAACCATACGATGCAAGCATAGTATGCGTACCTTGTATGAACACAGCAGGAAGTGTTCGAAGGAAGACAAAGTTGATCGTGAACAAGTGTAAAGACAGCAATTTCACAGCCAGCAGTCGAGACATTGCACACTAAAATGCTCTGCTCGTAATTATAGTCATACTTCGTCTCTGACCTACACTCGTGTACTGAGACTTTGCAATTACAGACAGTCATACTCTGTTGACATTACCTATGCTCGAACCTTCGATGCATGTACCAAGCCTTTCCATGTAACCGCAGTCATACTCTGGTGATCCTGCAGCTGTGGCAAGTGGCATACTCAGGTCCATACAGACACCTGCTTGCTCCAGTCCCCACTTCCTTGTTGGTGCATTACCCGTGTTAGATAAAGATGTTGTGTCTTTGTACATGTGCATATAATGAGTGTATAAACGCAGTCATACGAGCTCTATGGATGATTCACAGTTAGTCTGTCGTTCGAGCTTGGAAGGAACTCAGAGTGTATCATTTCAGGTTAGCAGTTTGTACCATAGTTATGCCAAAAACTAGTCGTGGAACATAGTGTAAATAATGGAATGTTGTTCTAGTGGTCAGAAGATCCTATCAGCTATTGTGGCATATGGAAAGTATAACTCACTTGCAGTACTCGACAAAGTAACCGAGCTTACATACTTGCCTAAAGCATTCCTTCTGCCATATGCTTGACATGAAATACGGCATGTCTACAAACATCTACCCACATATCTACAACAGGACGAAGACATACGCGACTGTCTCCCATTTACAGAATATTTGCAAGGATGTACTACTGTTATGGACACACCGCATTCCATGGGTTGGTGTAATGCACGTCGGAAGAGTGTTGAAGGAACATCTAATACTGATTCCTTCCCTTAGGAACTCATGAAGTACAGAGAGGGATGTGAACATGGAGCAGATGACAAGGTCGTAGTCGTAGTTCTGATACAGGTTCGGTTGACAGTCACCATCAAGATTGTAGTTATGTCCCTAAGAGTCCTTGGTGTAGTGTAGTGGTAGAGACATATATCTGACATGCTTGGTTGTTTCCAACATGTGGCATTTTCACAAGCGTTATAGACATTTCTTCATTAAAGTAACTATTTTTTTCTGATAAATGGAAATTTTATTAATATTTTATCTATAAATTATAAAACTTCACATATAAATAATTTTAATAAAAACAGTTATAAAACATGTGTTGGAACTGCCTAGTAATAAATTGTTCTTATACATAATTCTGTTACAACAGAGTGCGCACGAATCCGGTGCATTGTCCCTCTGGTGTAATCTTCCAGACTTAGTTAAGCTTAGTTTACACGAGGCAGAGGAATATAATGGAAGTAGAACTTTAGCAGGGCTTCAAAAAGTGCCGAAGATTCCGTAAATCAACTATAGACATGAATCTCACAGTAGCAGTTAAACTACCAATATGATGGTTATAGTTTAGGGTTGGCCAGCTCAGTTGTCTTCCAGATGTCGAAGAGTGAACATCGGCTGTGGATAATTTGCTCTCATTCATCGATGGAACAGGAAAGTTATACTTGTCGATACTGCAAAAATGTAGGTCGTATTATGTTCGGATGTGAAAAGTATAAATCACAATTTGCTCATCCAAGTCACTTGAAAAGACATATTTTAACATGTAAGGGCCACGCTGCACCACCTATCAAGCGGTTTCTGAAGATATTATCAGTCCAATGTAAGTGTTCATCGGAGAGCAGTTCGTTGGTACCATCACTACATCCATGCAAACATTGTAACAAGACATTTACATATGCATACGATGCAAAGAAACATGCACAAAGTTCATATAAGTAGAGTATCATTCATATGTCATATCAATGTGATAAGTGTTGAAGAATGTATGTGTGTGTTGATTCTTTACAAAATCATTCGAAACTGTGTATGTCACTTCAACGATTTAAGTAGGTATGAAGTACAGCATTGGAAACTTTGTAAGTTTCGAAATAAAACACTTGCTCTCAAGCACTAATAGTACCCTCGTCAGGTTGTCATGACAATGTGGTATAGAACAGGTTGGAATCAAAGGTCACAAGACATCGACCATGACCAAGGTCAAGGTCATGGTTGTTGGGGTAAAATGTTTGTAATTTCTTCTAAATTGCCGCCAAAGATCAAGGTAACACTCGCCACTGGTCATGTTCGCCCCCCCCCCCATGGTTGCCAAAGTGCCATGCCTGCCATTCTGCAGCTGGCTGTTGTCGTTGTACGGGATGCCAACATGGCCTCCAGCCATCATGACGCTACACATTGAGACTTCCAAGGTGATGGACCGGGTTGGCAGAGAAGGAAGTTCTGTTCGAAGATGATTCCAGACAATTCCAAAAATATTCATCGCTAGCATACTGTCCGTAGTAACAGTAGTAATTCCTTGCACACATTCTGAACATGGGAAACAGATGCATATGTCTTCGTCCTGTTGTAGAAATGTGGGTAGATGTTTGTAGACATGCCGTATTTCATGTCAAGCATATGACAGAAGGAATGCTTTAGGCAAGTATGTAAGCTCGGTTACTTTGTCGAGTACTGCAAGTGAGTTATACTTTCCATATGCCACAATAGCTGATAGGATCTTCTGACCACTAGAACAACATTCCATTATTTACACTATGTTCCACGACTAGTTTTTGGCATAACTATGGTACAAACTGCTAACCTGAAATGATACACTCTGAGTTCCTTCCAAGCTCGAACGACAGACTAACTGTGAATCATCCATAGAGCTCGTATGACTGCGTTTATACACTCATTATATGCACATGTACAAAGACACAACATCTTTATCTAACACGGGTAATGCACCAACAAGGAAGTGGGGACTGGAGCAAGCAGGTGTCTGTATGGACCTGAGTATGCCACTTGCCACAGCTGCAGGATCACCAGAGTATGACTGCGGTTACATGGAAAGGCTTGGTACATGCATCGAAGGTTCGAGCATAGGTAATGTCAACAGAGTATGACTGTCTGTAATTGCAAAGTCTCAGTACACGAGTGTAGGTCAGAGACGAAGTATGACTATAATTACGAGCAGAGCATTTTAGTGTGCAATGTCTCGACTGCTGGCTGTGAAATTGCTGTCTTTACACTTGTTCACGATCAACTTAGTCTTCCTTCGAACACTTCCTGCTGTGTTCATACAAGGTACGCATACTATGCTTGCATCGTATGGTTAGGGCTTGTAGATGATGTCTCTTCGTAACGTTTTTGGCAGTGGGACCTTCCTTCCCCTGCGACGAACGATTGTCTGCTGATGAACATATAATCGGTTATGTATGGCATGTATAGAAAGGCAGGGCGGTCAGTGCTTCCAGTGAGTTTATGACAATGATATGTGCTCGTGTCCTGCAGGTATTCTGAAACAGCTATACTTGTAAAGGTAAAACCTCTGCTCTGCATCATCTATGAGCAGAGTACATACATAGTTGATATGTGTGTGTGTGTGTGTGTGTTGTGATACCTCCTTACTCGGTTCGTGTCTCGGGTTGTCACATTGTGCCTGTGTGTGACCTCTGACTGCAGGTATTTGTGATGAACATACATTGCACAATGTTCTTGTTACTAGTTGTTTTGTTTATAACTAAATTAACGTTAGAAAAAAATCAGTGCCTCTAACTGCTTATATTTTAACTGGCGCACGGTATGACATTCGCCCAGTAATGTTGGTAAGGATGGGTGGAAAGTAGTTCCATATCTTAACGTCGGATAAAAAGGGCAAGGTAATCATTTGTGATAACTTAACTTATTGCTTTCTCTTTGTGTTTTTTAATGGATCGGAAATGTAGAGATTAACATATTTGTAAATAGTTATTTTGGTAATAATTTTACAGTTTTATTTGACCGACGCATGAATATTGTCATGAGGCCCATGACAATGTTAATTTTACATAAGGCGAAGGAATACATGACGGGCATACACGTATATATTAAGCAGAGCTTTCAAAAGTGCTCATTTTACTGTGAACAGCTTACAGTTATTTTAATACCCGACTCTGAAATTTTAAAAGAATGTTTTTGGTGTTGAAATTGCGACGTGAAAAGTCCAGCATTCTCCACCACTACGTTGTAATTTTTTCCGCGCAGTACTGGTTCATCACCTACGTTTCATCAAATCTGCTTCTCTCGACCTACTTTATTGCTTTCTCAATTTGGCACATTGATGCTGCCACTACTATTACTACAACTAAATGCTACATTATCAGCTGCTTCCTTATGGTACCACGTTAGTATTCCCCCACACACCACGTATACCTGGAATATAGTTCTAATTTCAGCTTAAGCTCAAATTAAATAAAGGGGATTAGAAAACCAGACTCCATCTTTGTGCAACACTTAACATTTCCTTTTATTTTAAATTTATTTATCATTATTATTATTGATTGCCGGGTTACTTATATTCAGATTTATTTTATCTTTAGTATACATACGTTTTTATGTAGATAATTTGGGATCAATTTTTTTTTGTTTCAATGATTTTTATTGATTGGTAGGATACTTTTTTAAGTTGTATAGTATTTTCTTCGTAGTTATGTATTTTTAGTTAGTATACGAATATAATTTTTTAATCTTGCTATTACCAGTTAGTTCTGAATTGAAAATATACGCATTTCTACGGTCTGACACTATTCTAAGGCAGTTCGGTTAAATCCTTTCAGTCACAGAAGACGATAAAATTTTAGGAGTTGAAACGAGCTAGTTTTTCATTCCACTGAACTAGTGATATTATAACGCTGTGCCATACATCGCAACCATTGAGAATATTGTTTGCGCTCGATATTACTGTCATGCGCTGATTCTTCACCTCCGTGAACTTTCTCCTTGCCCAAGACGGGCCCAGTGGTTGGTCGCACATTCCCAAGTTGACGTCAACGGCTCCCCATGGAGGGGAAGGGCGGGGTTTCCCCTACTCCAGCCTGCTTGTCGTTAATGGCACTGACGTCACTCTCAGCTGTTGGAAGAGTCAACGGCTCGGGAGACACGGCTGGAATCTTCTGGTACAACCTTCAGTGACGCGCCTTGATGTGTGAAGAACCTTGTGGGCCAGGGTACCTCAGCTATAAAGCCGCTCTGTGCCTATATGTCAGTAGAACACCACGTTACCGGATAATAAGTGCGAGGACCGACCCTGAACTTGCAGAGAGCCGCAAGGCCTTTGCTGACTAACGCGAGGTTGTCGATGAGCAGCGACTCGGGTTGTAGGGACTCGCCGACATGCAAGTTTAACTACCGACTTGCAGACAACACTACAACATGTTCTACAGACGTCACGACACTGCAACACGCCAGTCGGTAGAATGGTGGGGAGCTCCACTCCCTCGCCGATAACACCCACGCGTGAATGTACTAAGATAGCAACATGTTAACAGCTATAAATACGGGCCCGGAGCCCAGCTGAAACACTGCAGCCCGCCTAACGCTCGATGATTTGACGCAGGTGTGTCGAGCTGCAAACTATATTTGTGAACCCACTTATGCCCGGTTGCACCAACATTTTCCCCGATCCGAGATCAAATGATCCTAGTTCCGAACCAGGCTACAGTTTGATATTGGTTCCAATGTAAAAGTGTTGCACCAACTAAATTTCATGATTCTCTATCTCCGATTCTTCGATCTTGGTTCCGAAGTGATAGATAGAGATTTAGTATGAGACAAATTTTGCTATTGGTTCGTTTTATATGACGTCATGGAAGTAGGCGTAGAAGTACTGTGTTTTATCTGTTTTATGTGAATTATTGTTGTACGAATTTTACTGAATAATATTCAAGTTAGTATAATGTTGTTTTAATTTCTCAAGAAAACAATCGACCGTAGTTCTATCTGTTTGCGTATTTTCAAACTACATTTGTAGACAATGGCTGCTGATCTCTGATCGAGTTTTGGAACCGCCAATTTCGGTGGTTCGAAATGAACTTCATCTCGATCTCCAGTCCAGTTCTGAACTAGAATGGTGCAACCGTTTTCTGTGTAGATCTTAGATGCGATCTTGGCTCGAGTTTCGAACCACGATAGTGTAACCGGGCATTAGCGAGTTACAGGAACTTAGGTTCCTGGTCTGGTGACAGCGCGGCCTTCTGGGCGCATATCAGAGACCGGCGGTGTGTTGGCAGTCGTGTATAGGCTGTTCACGGTAAAGTGAGCACTTTTTAAGGCGCTTCTAAATCTTTCCTTTCGTCCAATTTCTATATTCCTGCTGCTTTTTAATATAACCATTGCGATGTGATCAATAGACTCAGTGTATATATTTCACCACCCTCAAAATGTAATGCCTGAGGCTGCAATACGATATATTTATTAGTGGTTAATGACTGTTAGAAGGGCCTTAAAAAGTGCTCACTTTACAGTGAACAGTCTATACGGCCATTAGTGCTGAGAGCGTGCGACGTGTAAGAGTTGAAAAAAATGGCGACGAAGCAGAGAGCAGCGAGTGTAGTGTAAGACTAGTGGATCCACTACACAGTGTGGCTAATCCCTGTGCAAATACGCAGACCTTTCAAAGGATTATTCAGGAGGCAACTGATGAATTTGGAGGGCTTCGCCCCTCACTCTGAAGAAGTTCAACGACATGATGAAGATCTGACAACGTACAAGGGAGATGAACAACTGAGGAACATTGTACCTAAGCAAGGAGCCAGGATAGTAGAGACTAGAAATGTACGGACTTGGCAATGGATCATGGAGTAGGAAAATTAAATGACGAGAATCCAGAGTGAGTGATGGTATGTGCAGGGGAAGGGGGGTCGAAAAGTGGTCCAAAGCCCCCCTCCCTTCCTGGCTGCTGTCTAACAGAGAGATGGATATAGTTCATACATTGTAGAGCCGATATACAATGGCTTAGAAAATTAGAGTAGAAGTATATACAGTAGAATAAAGAGAATAACCCCCGGGTAGCTGGGGGAGTCAGGGTGGACGGCAGGATTAAAAGCGCAACACTCAGCCACCGAGCAGCTTGAAAGTAAAATAGAATTAGTTTGTAATAGTATACAACAATAATCAATCAGAGGGTGGTTGTATGTAAAGTAATAAAAACCAAAAGTTAAATTTACGTGGCCCGAGAGGACCAACGGAAGGAAAGTTATTGAATAGAAAACACAATGGCATAGGCTATTCACGGTAAAACGGGCACTTTTGAAAGCCCTGCTTAATATCTACTTGTATGCGCCTTGTGTATTCCTCCGCCTTATGTAAGATTATCATTTTCGTGGGCCTCGTCACTTTATTCATGCGTCGGGCAAGTAAAACTGTGAAATTAATAGAAAAGTAAACATGTGACAAATCTTCTCAATTTTGCACGTCGATGGATAAATAAAACAGGAAACGAAATAAATAATTTCAGTTATCACAAATGGTTACGTAACACTTTTTATTCGACTTAAGATACGGAACTACTATACGCAAATCGTTACCATCTTTACTGGGCGAATGTCACTCAGCGCGCGCATTAAAATATACGCGTGCAGGGGCTGTGACTTTATCGTGAAGAGCCTTTAACCTAAATGAAATACTTATACGTTTGTACGACCCAGGAAGGGCATAAGCGTGGGGGTGAAAAGAAAATGGAAAATGATTCAGTGTCTGACTGTTGGCTGGAGTGTGGAAACTGGAGCTGACCAGCTGGACTGCGAGGAAGTGAGCCTTGTTGGTTGAATGACGGACATATGGGCGTTGCAAGTAAATGTATTGAAATCGGACATTGACGTTATACCTGTAATCAATGGGTGAATCATTGAGTGATTGTAGGTAATATAAATATATTGATTAGGATTTTATTATGACTGACTTTCGGGTAAAAATTGTGCTTACTTATAAAAATGGCAAGTGTTAGCAATAATTTCACACAGCTCTTTTAAAATAATAGCTGTGTGTATGTTATGCTACTACAAATAAGTTTTTAAATTAAACCTATTTACTGTATTCTATTAAAGACATTCATCCCTCAGAGACCAATATATACACCAGTAAATTCGTTGCACTATTAATAACATCTGGCCATAAATCTGCAGAGTGTAATACGAGCAAAAGGGTTCTTCCAGACGTGAACGGCCACCCTCCCCCTCCCTAATATACGATGTTTTCTTCTCTGTAAGGCGTATATTATAACGGCACTTCCTCTGCAAAGTCTCAGATCGCCTGGACAAGATAACCATGACTCAGCCATACAAATGAAAATGAACTAATGAGAGATTTTGAAAGACGAGGCGAAGTTCATAACGAAACAGAAGCTTGCTGGAACTTAATTAAATTTAACTATTTGCTTTTCTAGACTAAAGTAAAGCTTTACCGGAACAATACTCGGTTTAGATGTAAAAAAAAAAAAACCGCGCGACTCAAACCGCGAACTATGACAGCGCGGTGATGAACGCAGAGGACAATATTTATTAACCGTCTTTAAATTACCGTTAAAAAAACTGCCAACTTTGAAAGAAAGCATGCTACAAATTGTTAGATAATTTGTGGAAAAACTTTAAGCGGATTACGGCCCTCTTACAAATTGCATTTGTGTCGGGAACTTTCCACAGGATTCGGAGAGAAAAAAAATTAACTAAAGTATTTTTCTTTGAGGAGAACTCCAGATTGCAAAATTATTTTATTACTTTAATTTTGGTGCCAACTTCCGTCTTGGCTAAAATCTGTAGATAGTTTCCAAGCGCTAGATACCGCAGATAGGTGGTTTTTAAATTTTATTTAAAATTGTTTGGTGGATTGTTTTACTGAGCCACTGTTGAATTTTTGCTTGAGCGTTCGTGTAACTACGTCAGTGTTAAAGTACAGATGTCCCATAATTCGCGCCCACTTCGTATTGCATGCGAATCGTGGGTGCAATTGATAATGAACGTTCCAGCGTATACAATTTACGCTCAACATTGTACTTACAAAATCTGTCACACTACACAACGGGGTACAACATATAACTTTGCATGACACAGTTAGTATCTAACGTGGTAAAATCGTTCAGGATGTTGGAAAATGTAACTATTCAACAACACCAAAAAAACTAACAAGATCCTTTACAAATATTCAGATACCCAAATAGAATTTTGTAGCAATATTGTAAGCTAAAATAAAACGAATAAATGAAAAACTGAACCAGAAAGATTCCATAATAAAGCAGTGCGTAATCCATATGAGGTAAACTCGAACTATTGAAGTGTTATGGCAGTAAAAGATGTTTAACAAACATTCCATCCACTATTTTGGTCGATAAAGGATTTTGTAAGGAAAGTAAATTTAAACGGGACTTTTATCTATAGTTTAATTTCTATTCTTTATATTTAGCGATTCATATTATGTGGGTTTTAAACGTTAGTTTTTTAAAACAAAAAAAAAAAAAACTATCACGCCCTTGCTCTGTAGGGCTGTCCAACTTGGCAGGGCTAGTGGGCCACAACTCAAATTCTAGTAAAATCGCGGGCCATACCATAGTTTTGGCAAATATCTTATATTGTACAAATATAACAAGGTATTAAATTAGGCTAGGCCGCCAGGCTACAGTTTAAAAAAGGAAAAAGATTTTTATTCAATATTATTATTAAAAGCAATGTTTAGTTGTTAAATTATTGAGAAATCAAAATGGGTAAATATTTAAGTACCAAATAAATTAAGTAATACGTTAAGTAAATTTTAAGTACAGTGTGAAGATTGTGGCCATTCAGCTGCATCCACCAATGAGAGTATGTCCACATCTAGCTCCGTTGCAGGCAGCCTCAGGAGATGACGCGGTGAAGTATCAGTGAGGCTGTTTCTGTTTTTATTTTTAATGAACTTCATTGTAGAAAACACACTTTCACACGTGTAAGTGCTACCAAACATTGATGTAATATTTAGTCCCAAACCTCTTAAATTATGAAATCTATCTTCAGACAGCAATCTGAAAATATTAGGTCCCTTTTCCTGTCTGGTCTGAAAGAAGGTATCGGCTTGGAGATCGCATAGTTCAACTTGTACATGAGGTTCTTGCTCTTCAATTTTCACACCGAAGGGATTGCTACAAAGTAGAATACTTTTTTTTCTTTCAAATCTTTAACTTCAGTGAACCTACTATCAAATTCTTCAATTACTTCTTGAATGTCAAACGAACAGTCAGAAAAGTCGACGACTTTATCCTGCTCCTTTAACTCTTTCAATATTTCTTCGCAGCTGGGAAAATGTGCTAATTCATTCTTTTCTAAGGAGTGTTAAAGAATTCTTAGCTTACTTTGGAATCCGTTTACCACTCCCATCATGTCTGATACTAACTTGTTTCTTCCTTGAAGAGACAGATTGGATTTGTTGAGGTGGTTGCTCAAGTCTGTCAAGAAAGCTAACTGCCTTAAAAATTCTGGGTTTTCTAATTCTTTTTATAAGTGTGTGTTGTCAAACCTTACATATGTATGTAAGAATGTAGAAATCTCCTTTCTAATTGCAAAAAAAAACCTCTCAAGGCACTTTCGTGCATTTAGCCATCTTACATGGTTGAACAACAGCAAGTCTCCATGTCCTCCAAAATCTGCCTATGTATAAGAGCATTCTGTCCTCCTCTAATCTTATTTATAATTGAAATAAAAAATTTGAAAACTCGATCTTGCATCACGGAAATTCCACATAAAGCTCCCTGATGAATGAGACAGTGAATCATTGGTCAATTCACTCCTTCTTTCTTAAGCAACCACTTTATTCCTATGTTATTCCCTGTCATCGCTGGCGCTCCATCTTTACGACTACCGAACATTTACTGAGACCTCCACTTCTATCAACAGATTTATTCACAGCATCATATATATATATATATTTCCTTTAGTGGTGCCATGTAGAGAACACACATCAAATAACTCCTCTTTAATGGATAAAATCTTTGGAATTGGTGCGTACCTATATTAATAGCTGAGCTATATTTGATTGGTCGGTGCTTTCATCGAGACAAAGAGTGAAATATGTACTTTCTTCAACAAGACTGAGCATCGATTTTTCTACTTGTTCCCCTATGTCGATAATTCTTCTTTGTATAGTTTGGTGGGAAATTGGTACTGATTCGAATTTTTCAGCCATTTTAGCGTCTTCAAAAGCTTTTGCCATTTCAATAGCACACCTTTTAACTAAACTGCCATCAGAGAAGGGTTTTTTCACCTTTGCAATCTCAAGAGAAACTGCATAAGATGCATACAGAGAATGCGTTCGAACATGCGATATTGTTTGAAACATACTAGTTTGTTGTTTCAACTTCCCGCCCATCTTTACAAAACAAGCGAAAGAATCTGTACAATACACACTCGGCAAGTAAACACCACAACTACCACAACTCACAAAAAAAAAAACACAGACACGGTACATTATCAGGTAACACAGTTGTGTGACTGATTCACTTGACACTTGATAGTGGGAGGGGAGTAGAGTAACCAGTGGGAGTCCATGTTGAGTGAGTGAAGGGGTGGACCCTTGCTAACGAGAGCTTCGACGACTTGTAGCGTAAAGTTATTCGGTTGGTAGCACTGCGCCGTTCATGATGGCTCTACCCACTCCAATTTCAACTCGAGTTAGTCAGTGCAGCTTCTGCGGAACAAGGCATTCTCAAATAGAGCCTACGTTTGATTGATAATCAACATTGGGTTGTGAAATTATGAACAGGCCTGATTAATAAGTCAATGGGGAAGAATTTCATATTTTTGTCATGGTTTTTTTAGTTTGTTCTAACCTGTACCTGTGTAGTTTTTTCTTGCAAAATTATTGTTTATATTGTTTATATGATTACTAAGTTTGTAAAGCCATCGCGCGCCGTACAAAGACGGACAGCCCTGGAGCACACACCCACGACACACAACTACACAAAAATATTTTCAAAATGAAATGCTTCCTGTGTAAATGTCATGAACTGCGCCATTGGTAATTGAACCGCATACAGCGTGTTAACGCATGAAAAATTATATACGTAAGTAATAATCTTTATTTAAGGAAACACCCCGAGCAAATGACGCCAGCGGCACACGCTTGCATTCGCGAGTGAATGGATATCGACGCACACGAAGTAAATGTCAAATATTTTATTTGTCGAACCTCACCGCTTCCAGGCGCTGTTTATTCTGCACAGATTACCAGCATTCACCCTCGTGGCATACTGTAACTCCAAATTCCAGCGATAACGCCAAAATATTCTACCGAAATTTTTGGAAAAATAATTTTTGTTTACGTTGGCGAGAAGTACTTCAGGTTGCTACCAACTTAATTTAATGATTACTACCAACTTCATGGTTACTGCCAACTTCGTGGTTACTATAGGCTGTTCACGGTAAAATGAGCACTTTCGAAAGCCCTGCTTAAGATCTACTTGTATGCACGTTGTGTATTCTTCGGCCATATTTAAAATTAACATTGCCGTGTACCTCATCACTTTAGTCATGCGTCGGTCAATTGAAACTGTGAAATTATTGGTAAAGTAAATATTTCACAAATCTGCTCATTTTATACTTCGATGCACTAGAAAAAAAAAAAAACCAAAAAGCTAAAGAAATAATTTACGTTATCACAAATAGTTATGTAACACTTTTTATTCGACGTAAATGTACGGAACTGCTTTCCCTCCATCGTTACCAACTTTACAGGGCGAATGTCACTCAGTGCGCCAGTTAAAATATGTACAGGCAGGAGCAGTGACGTTCTCTAAGGCCGATTTAAAAACTGCTCACTTTATCGTGAACAGCCTTTATTAGCTTTTCTGCAGCCCCGCTAAAGTTCTACTTCCAGGATATTTTTTCCCGCCTCGTGAAAAGAAAGCTTAACTAATTGTAGAAAATGACGCCAAAGGGAAAACACACTTCTCTCGTGCGCACTCAGTGTGATATTCCTTTTCAAAAGAACTATTTCTTACTAGGCAATACCAACACACCCATTTTCCCCTGATTTGCTTCTATTGATTACAAATGAAATATTATAGTGTATACATTAAGCTAGCGATTCGGCCCGGCTTCGGCCAGGTACGATCTAGTTTTTCCTGCCTGCCGAGCGCTCGCGTTGTACACCTTCCTCTCCTTGGACCTCTCTTGGCCAGTCTCCCCCCCCCCCCCCCCGCAACAACAAAACCCGCCCACGTATAGGTCCGTGCGTGCGTGTCTCGATTTTAGTAATTATTATTCACTAAACTTTTCATAACTTTGGAATAATAGGCGATAAATATATGGTGTAATGGACATTTCTTATCTTCATTAAACAGTTTTAATCATGAATTGATTAATTTTTATAAAGATTAAGCCCTTTATGGTTAGAAAAGACAGTGAATTTTACGTTCGCTTTTATTGCATAATTTAAATTGTAAATACACTTATTACTACTTATCTATTAAGGATAGATATATGCTTCCACTGATTTTTTGTAGATCATTTAATTTTACCCAATTATTTCGTGCTTGATTTTATTATATAACTAAAGGATTAGACAGCGTATTCCATGACAGTGCACTGGCGGCCAACTTTTTCCCCGGCTTGATTCACTAATACCGTTAATGCTCAACTCCTATAAGTGCTAGGGTAATTTTTAATACACGCAAGCCTTCCTCGATAAATGCAAATCATAACAGTAAAATCAACATCCAAATCCGTTCAGTGGTTCTCGAGATCAGCGCAGCCATACAGACAGACAGACGCGCCCCAGGGACTTACTTTTATAGTATGTATTAATGCTAGTATAAGTTTAATTCAACCAAAAATGGGAGTATCTCATGTTAACACAAGTGTAAAACGCTTATGATGCATGATCAATTTAGGAAAGAACCTCACATGTCACACACGGGGTGATATTTCGTAGATTTAATTCAAAAAGTGTGAAGAAATCACGACTAGATTACTTATATCCAGGACCTGTGGATTGAAAGTATTATTTTTGTGTTCTTCCTACCTTTTATTTCCGACCACAGCACATGTGAGTATTAGTGCTGCAATGCATGCATCTGCTTTCTTTAAACATGTGTCCATATACGCTGAGAGTTACAAATATTTACAGGATAATTTTGAAAAACAAAACAAACTCCAGCAGTTTATTTCGTACGATAACATACGACGAAGACTCATGTATCACTCTTCGCCTGAGTGATTATTAAGGGAGCTACGCGCACGCAGAAATTGTTATGAAATTATTTTATTCACAAAAAATATTAGAAAGTACTTGCGATTAACAATTCGGCGAGTTTTGATTTGTTTAAAGGAGATCTTACTCCTTTGAAAAAGCGATACCAAAATCCCCCTTCATCAAATAAATGGGAGTTACCTCCCTATAGCCGCATGGAACTTTATAACCCTAAACTGCCAACGATATAAATTCCCTGTCACAATAACAAATTTTTGTATTCAATTATATTTGCTAGTAAAATTTTCCTTCCAACAAATCCTACGAAATAATCTTGAATGTGTTTGAAAATGTGTCACACTGTCAAATTCTTTTATTGGGAGGATATCATTTGAAATATCATTTAAAAATTATTTTCATAGCGAGATATTGCTTTTGTTTTTCCATGTGGTCCATTACAGGAAGAAATGTAAGTAACCTAATTTATTTTCATTTCTTTACTAAATTAAAATTTTATTTATAACTAATATTTCCTGCACAATTAAATATATGCCTTGGGTTCATAATATTATGTGCAATATTCACCTAAAATATCATTCATGCCCAGACAGCTTCTACATAAATTAATTATCTTCGTAACTTTCTATTTTGTCGAAGTGATATGGATTCCTTTCAAAACGTTTCTTACGCTGTAAATCTGTACCCTTCTTAGAGGTAAAATATTTCTTATCTCTAGTTACTTACGGAACTGGTAAAAACCATTATCTAGGATTGAATTTTTTTTATACTTTTAATATGCACATTTCTTTAAAATATCTGTAGATATTAGTGAACGTGTTTAGTATAATTTATTTCGGCGCTCTCTTAAGGCGGTTATTCACCGTGTGTATGCGATCCTGGCCATGATAATTACGGCCGGTGCTGTACAGGGCGAGGCATCAGTGTCCAGTCTTCCTATAGGAAATCCGAACTTGAGACATTTCCATGCCTCTCTGGCATGAATGGCGAAGGTCACTATGTAGCTGCGGGTCCAAGGTCAAGAAGAGAGGGAGCGACACGGGCGACAGTAAGCCTAACGCCTAACGCCCCATCGCTCTTATACGCAAGGCGTGCAGCGTTTCCGTCGTAACGCTGTACTATGAAAATTAGATCTGTAAGAGTGCAATTTTATTACAAGCGATGAGAGTCCACAGATCAAACTACGCAATGTATAATCGTACTTTTCTCTTAATGCTTAAAATGGAACTGCATAGGCAAGCTTTAGGAATGCTACATCTAACCACTTCCACGAATTTTGTTCTCCATTACCACACTTAATATGAAAAAAAGTAAAAAGGTAGGGACATAGACAATAGTTTTTTTTTTTTTTTTTATCCTCTCTGGCGAAAATTCGTATTTCCAGAGCTATTATTTACCGAGATACGCCCTCATTGGTAGAAAAGACGAGTGTTGAACACCGGTACAGCGTATAAAGTAAAATGACACGTATTGCAACACTTTAACTGAGAAATTAACCCCTGGACGAACGAGTTAAGACAGTCTTGGGCCAGTTCCGAAAGTAACACAAAGGCATGTATTTTTGAAGGAAAGTTTGTCATAACATGAATTCGGTTTCTAGAGATTACCCGGAGATCATGAAGCTGGGACATGCCGACAGAAGGACTCCAACCCTCTTCCCGTTGAATGTGATGTTTTACTGAGGACGGGTTACAAACGAACATTTCGTGTCTATTTCATAAATATCAATACGGACACCTGATTTTAGCTCGAAGAGATACACGCGGGATATATGTCAATGCCTCTACTGGTATTCCAGTTCTTCCCTATTTTTATTGGTGGCCGCGGTGGCTGAGCGATTAGCACGCTCGCCTCCCACCAAGGCGAACCGGGTTCAATCCCTGGCCGGGTTACCGGATTTACGCAAGTGGGAATCGTGCCGGACGATGCAGTTGGTCGGCGGGTTTCCGCGGGGGTCTCCCGTTTGCTCCCGCCCTTTTATTCCGGCGCCGCTCCATATTCACTTCAATCACCCTCGTCGGCTCTCAAGACCTCGCTTTTAGGAGCCGCTCAAATCTCTTTACTTATTCATCCTATTTTTATTGGTCGTGTGTCTGAATGAGATAATATTTTTCTTGCTCAACTGGCAAATCAGAGTTAGTTTACTCCATCAGTGAAAAGCTGTCATTCGTGAACAATAATCTAAGATACGTAACAAGCAAATCACCCTATAACGAAAGTGGATATGAGCGGAAATGTTTTAAAATACCATCAATCGAGAAATCTTTTCGCGAAATTCGGGTGTCGAAAAATATCATATTTGGGGTGGAGAAGTTTAGGTGGCTATTAAAAACAAGGTCTTGAGAGCCGATGAGGGTGAAGCGAGGTGAGTATTGAGCAGCGCTGGAATGCAAGAGGGATTAATCCCCGAGAAAACCCTCCGACCAGAGGCATTGTATGGGTGCGACCCCGTCGGTAATGAAGCCTAGTATATACTGTTCACGGTAAAATGAGCACTCTTGAGAGCCCTGCTTAAGATCTACTTGTACGCACGTTGTGTATTCCTCCGCCTTATGTAAAATTAACATTGCCATGGACCAAATCACTTTATTTATGGGTTAGTCAGGCGAAACTGTAGAATTATTAGAGAAGTAAATGTTTTACAAATCTGTTAAATTTTACACTTCTATGCGTTAAAAAAGACAGGAAGCTAAAGAAATAATTTAAGTTATCACAAATGGTTACTTTAACACATTTTAATCAACGTTAAGATATGGAACTACTTTCATCTCCATCGTTATAGGCTGTTCACTGTAAAGTGAGCACTTTATAAGGCCCTCCCAACAGGCTTTAACCACTAATAAATATATCTTATTGTAATATCAGTCATTAAATTTTGAGGGTGGTGAAATGTATACACTGTGTTTATTTGTCACATTGCATGTTTATATTAAAAAGCAGCAGGAAGATGGAAATAACCTGAAAGGAAAAATTAAGAAGGGCCTTAAAAAGTGCTCACTTTACCATGAACAGCCTATACCAACTTTTCTGAACACATGTCACTCAGTGCGTCCGTTAAAACATATATGCAGGTAGGGGCAGTGACTTTTTCCTAAGGTTGATTTCAAAAGTCCTCACTTTATTGTGAACAGCCTTTACGCCTTGGTAGGGGACGAGAGCTCTGGCCTCTACAGCAAACGCGGCCCCATCAAGGTCGGAGCTCGAAAGCTTGCCATGCCATGGCGAGATGTACCTGTAAACGAAGTATTTTTCCTCCGTCGGAGCAGCGCTGGGATTCGTTTAGCTGCGAGGAAGAGATCTCGTCACAAGTTCGCCCTAACGCAGTTACTCAACACGTGTGTTTCATTAACGAAATCCCTTCCTTATCGGCGCCCCTCGACAATCCCCGCTAACTCCTGCGAGACAAGCCACCCTCGAACAAAAGAGCTCCTGCCAAACTCATTCAAGCTCGATTTAATAATGTAAGTTCACCCGGAGTAAGTGAGTTTAAGTTCCTCCCGCAGGAACCGGTGCGAACGAAAATCGAATTCAAGGCCAAATATTTCAAAGTGAAGTGGTACGCTACCCGTGTCCTGGCTCAGAAATTTCGACAAGAACTTTTCAAAAAGTGTACTGAATCGCACGTCATTAGTATACGCTGTTCACGATAAAGTGAGCGCTTTTTAAGGCCCTCCGAACAGTCGTTAACCACTAATAAATATATCTTATTGCAGCCTCAGGCATGAAATTTTGAGTGTGGTGAAATGTATACACTGTGTTTATTGGTCACATTGCAATGTTTATATAAAAAGCAGCTGGAAGATGGAAATTGGATAAAAGGAAAAATTAAGAAGGGCCTTAAAAAGTGCTCACTTTATCGTGAACAGCCTATAGGTCTACATATTCTAAAAAATCGCTAGACAATATATATTTATTATTTTTCCATATTATAACACACTATTTGATGACAAAGTCATGGACGTCAACGTATTCATGTTTAAGGATGATGTAACATTGCATTAATGCCATTGGTGCATAAAAGCAGTATATTTATATAATTTGTATCATAATTTATTTCACAACCGATTTTTTAAAATTTTTGGCTCGTCAAGACGAAAATAACATCTTTTAACACCTTTCTAGGTTGTTAGGTATTCACTGCCGTCATTCGTCATAACTCTCGGAACGCTGATGGAAGGGAAGAAAGAATCTTTGTTTTATTATCTTGCAATCAGTGCTTCGAGAATAATGAAGGCAGTGGATATCTATACTAACGTGAGAAGGTGTTACAAGTTGTTATCTACGTCTTGTCGAGCCAAAAATTTTAAAAAATCCGACGTGAAACTAGTTATGACGCAAATTATATAAATATACTGCTTTCATGCGCCAATGGCCTTAAATACTAGCTGTTATCCGAGGCTCCATCCTCGCGGAAAAAAAAAAAAACCAGACCAATAACCAGCGTCTACTCAAATGGTTGGTGGCATATTTTATATGTTCTCTAAGAAACCGTTCATTTTTCCGGGAAGAAAAGTACTATGCTCTGATCCACACTATATTCTACCCCTGTACCAAATTTCATTCAAATCCGTTGAACCGTTATGACGTGATTGAGCAACAAACAAACATACATACTTCCGCATTTATAATGTTATTAGGATATACAAAACTTCATTGAAAAACCAGACATTTTTAACTATAATGTGATACTAGATTAATGAAATTTTTCGAATTTAACTGAGACAATATAAGAAATAAGGTGGAATGCATCTAACTATTTTTGTTTCTCGATCGCCAATGTAAAATACGCTAACCAAGTTAACACCGTTTAAAATATCATGTACATTTTTTTTTTTTTTTTTTTTTTTTTTTCGTGGTTTTGAAATTTAAAAAATAACTGTATTTTTCCATTTACGCTAAACCTTCTCGTCCTGTTTCCATGTGCCTTTGGCGTATATATCTACATGTATTTGCGTATATACATATATGAATACCTGTATATACATATAGTCTACCTCACGAATACGTATAATTTTTTTGATGGTTCTGAATGTTGCCAGCGGTGTCTCCCCCGACCGCAAAATTATGTTTACATTAAAAAACTTATAGTCCATTTCCGATTGGTAGTCAATTATGAAAATCAACCTTTGAAAAACACTTTGGCCATAACATGTCACCCTGTTTGTTCAATAACCTGTATTCCACAAATATACAACACCGTGGTTAACTTTAGAGTACTGTATTATTAAACAAAAGAATGAAACTTCACCTTAATATCTTCTATAACTTGTAATATTTCTTTCTTTTTAAACATGAATTAACAATAGCGAGAGCAGCGACGTGTTGGCAATGGCCGGTAAGAAATAGTTCTCAGGTTAAATATTATTTTAACCTAAATTTTTAGTATAATATTTGTAAATTAAACGGTGCCTATTGAAATATTTAAATATTTGGGTAACCCCGATGGAAACATATATCATTTTTACAGTTTCAAATAACAGCGAAACATATCGTGAGTAGGCCGTAATGGTAAGGTGTTGTATTATCGAGCGAGACAGCAACTGTCTGCTGAGCGAGGATTGTCGCTCTCTGTTTTGCTCTGTCTCTTTCACACTCGGGAAGTTTCACTTCGTTATTAAGCAGAAATTATACATATTTTCAATTGTAGCATACTTCATATTTATGACAGCAAAATAATGATTTTTGAATTTGTAATTTACAACTGAAAAGAGATTTTAATGTTCGAATACTTATTTTAATATATTGAGTTATGATGGCGGGGCAGAAACAAAGTGAAGTTGGCAGACATGGCGAGCCATGACATGGGCGTGCCATGTTTTACAAAACGAAGTGTAATTATACTTATTCCGAAAAATACTTCAAATTACCACATCACGTTTGTAGACATGTATTTTTTAATCCTACCTAAGCAAGCAAGTTACGATGTTGTGATAAATCTGTGTTTCCGCGGCAGTAATAAATATAATATTACGGTGTATTTCGTTAGTCGCTGCGTGTGAAATAGCGTGGCGTGTCTGCGCAGTGATAGTTACGTTGGATCTGTCTGTGTGCGTGATTTCAAATATTTGATATGAACTATTTATACGTTGTAAATGTGAACTGTTTTTATGGCGAAGTTATTTATTTACACCCACGTCTGTTTACGTATCACAACGTTGTACCTTTGCCCTGGGTGTTTGAAGCACAGTCGTGTAACGTGATTTACCACCAATCCCAACAAAATAACCAAGCCCAGCCCCAATAAATCTCAATAAACCTAATACACAGTAAGTAGCAATACATATAAATATGAGTGGAATAAAAGTTACGGTAGGCTTATCTGTGTGCATGTTCACCGCTATATTTTAAGTTTGTATGACAAAAAAAATGAGCGACACGAGTTGCGTGCTTGATTTTAATGTCTCTTTTTCTTTGGACTGGTTATTCCTTCGTTATTAGAACTGAGGCCGTCCTTTTAAAGAAATAACCCAACACATATCAGTAACAAAAAGTTAAATACGAAAGTTCATTACCCCGCAGTTGTAATTGTGTTTAACACAGTCGCGGCAAAATATCAACGTGCATTACGTGTAATGTGCTATGTCGTGGAAAACAAATATGTTTATGTAACTTAACCGTAAGAACTATCGTTAATTCAGGCATTTTTAAAACGTCATAAAGCTGACCTAAATAATGTTATAGGCCTAAACTGTGAATATTCGTACGAAATTATTTTTGAAATAGACCTATGACAGATATCTTTGAAAAGCTGTAAACAGTAAACAACACATTTGACAGGTATAAAAGTAGAAGTCACATTTCAATGTTTATGTTTAGGTGTAGAGAAAGTATATGAACACATGCTCACACACAATGGCATGTAAACATTGATTTTGACAGATGTTATATGGCAGTCACATGGCAATGTTTGTTTACGTTTGGCGGAAGGATACGAAACGGGCCTGCAAGTAGATATTTAGCAGGGCTCCGAGAAAGGTGCTTCCAGTGGGGAATGGAGTATAGCTTACTGTCAACTCGCCGAGTACGTCAACAGAAAATATTTTATCAAAGAAAAAACTGTACATAAGTCTAATTTCCGATCTGTGTCCTCGTTCGTCAGAGAGAACACACACACACTTTCATATGTGTATCGGAAAATTTTCTTGTCTCTTTGGACCTCATTTTTATTTTTTAGTGTACACTTTCCATTTTGTAGAATTATAATTTAAACGTGTAATTTCGAAGTCTTTCGTGTTGAAGAGGGAAATATTATACTGAGGATATTTTATGGTTTCGTGATGTTGAACTCCACTCCGCTCGCCACAGTGCGTCACTATTCTACTTGTAAATAGAGGGAGAAAGGGGGGAGGGGGTAGAGAAACTAGACGGGGCAGCAACAGTCAGATCCTACCACCTCCAGGTGTCACCCTAACATGATTGCACGCTACAAATTTAATAAAATAAACAGGAAACTCTCCTGCAGACATATTCTGCATTCGTACATATAACAGGTTTGTCCTTCAATGGAAAAAAATCACCAAATGTACACCATTGAATTTATTCAATACCTAATGGTACTATAAAAGAATAATATGTAATTATATATATATATATATATATAAATTCTCGCTTTAAGTATACAACAATAAGTATTCTCATAATTCACAATATAATACTGAGATAAATCTGCTGATTATACGAAATACTTCTTGGTGAAAACTGAGCATTTACAGTCATCTTTACGCCACAAAACAGCAGATCGAACAAACGTTTATACAGCCGTGATGCAGCGATGCTAAGTACAATAAATTTCATTATAATTCTTGATGGGCGCAGCTGAAAAGCGGCCTACGTTTAGTTTTGTTCCTTTCATGATTTCGATATAAAGTATTAAAGAGTGGCCTCTATTCTCACTGACCTATCTCACCCACGTGCTCTGAGCACGTGGGGCGATGTTTTCGCTCTCCTCGTGTCATGTCTAAGACTGTGAGCTCCAGCTGAACCGAAAATGCAGTCTCCCCAGGAACTGCTATTCTCCACTCTTCAAAGTCACACTTCAGACCGCGAAAACGTCTTAGAAGGTGGAAATATAGATAACAGCGCCAAATTGAACATATCACGTCAAATTACAAAGACTAATTCGAATTTTTCGCACGGTGCACTTGACACCAACGTTGTATCAGTTCGGTGACACATAGTCTTGATTTGTGACGTCATTGCTCTGGCGGCGCCTGGCTAAGGTTACTTCCACTGCTACACATGCTCCACTTGCTCCACCTGCTCCACCTGCTCCACTTGCTCCACCAGCTCCACCTCATGTGACTGGCTGGTCGGTGTCTGCACAATGTATTAATGGTGCAGTAAGATTGCTTCAAAGCCAATATGATGTCATAGGGCTTGCATACTCGTATGTTGTTAGCAGTAGGGAGGTACACTGAGAGGTTTAGTTTGACAGCAGCTGACGTGAAAGGTAGATCGTCTCGGCTAGCTTCTGCGTCTTCACATAGATTTTTTCTCGAGTTTTTGTTTTCAAGCTCATTCAAGGTCATGGGGTCAAGGTTATGGTAATGGGTCAGGGGTCAAGGGCCAAAGGTCAAAGTTCAGTTGCTAATGGGCACTGGCTTCCAAGATGGTGGATATGTGATATCTACCAAGATGGTGGTCGCCTACCAAGATGGCTGACTGGTTATTGGTGAGAAAAAGGGGGGATGTCAGCCAACTCATTTCTTACGTGAGGGGTGGCGGGGAAAACCTCGGGAAATTAAATTTTTAAAGTAAATTGTTAATTATTTTCAACTATTTTTAATAATAATTTTTTGTAATTTTTAAATAATTTTAACAATACGTTTTTAATAATTTTTAAATAATTGTTTGTAATAAATCTTTGCGATCCATAGGTCCTGCTATTCTGGCTCGGATTCACTGATGCCAGTCATCTGGGTCTGACTCTTGATTATAAGTCCCTCTCGCCTGCTCCGGGAAATGGGTCATTTGTGATGATCCTTTTAATCATTTTAAAATAATTCTTTATAATTTTAGTAGTATAATTTTTTAGGAATTTTTTTGAATTTTTGAATTTTTTAGTGATTTCTTGAGGAGTTTTTTTGGGAATTTTAGGTGTTTTCGTTTTTTGGGTTAAAGGTCCTCGGGGTCAAGGTCAAGGTTACGGGTCAAAGGTCGTGGGTCAGGGGTAAAAGTTTCATGACATCCAAGATGGCGGTCGGGTGACGCAACAAGATGGCGGCGGCCTAATCCTGCAATCCTATGCCCGATGCCCTTGTTTCAAAATTTCCATTTCCCTACTGCTGACGACTCACTTCTGACTTGTCTGAATTTTCAGTACACGTGTACCTCATTCACAGTGTTAAAGGTAAGGGAACTGCAATATTCGCGATATTATCTGAGGGAAGACTGAACTGCATGTAGCTTACTGTGCGTTTGACTGACTTCAGTCATTGGTCGGATATTATGCGTGCCCCGCCTCGGAGAACTCTTCAGCCAATAATGTTAGTTCATCGGTGGCTTGGCCAATCTCTCTAGAGAAGATCGAGCAGTTGGGTGACTTTGATTAAAGAGCAGCGGCCATTGAGACTCGCTTGTTTATAAGTAGAGACCCCCAATAACTTAGCGGGTTTATTTCTAGACAAGTTGGAATTGACACACTTGTACTTTCATGTTACTTTTGTAATTTTGTAACGTGTTGTTTGACAGCTCCTGGAGATAAATGAGCCAATAACAAACATGCAATAAGTTGTGCGCCCAACCACTGCCTTTTACTGCCATAACAATCAACCAATAAACCGTAGATATCTCTATGAGAGTGTATAGGGCAGTGAAGTCTAGCGTACAGGTAGAGACCTGCAAAATTCGCTTTTATTTGGCGACACGTTTAACTTCAAACAAATATAGCTTTGCAATACGTTTGTAATTGGACAATAATTAATTTGACACGCTTTTGATAACTCTGCGCCAATAAATAAACACTTCACAATCGTGTGCTCCAGTCACGTGCAGTTCAGTCAGAAAAGGGCGTGACTTCACATCTATGCAGCAGCCAATGGAGAGACGACGCCAACTCGAGTGTATACAGTGCCGTGAAGTTTAGCCTGATTGCAAAACAATAACGCGAATCTTGCAGGTCCCTTACCTATAGGTCATTGCACTCACGAATTTCTCGGGGTCTCTGTTTATAAGGCAGTGGAGTTTGTACTGTCACCGAAATATAATGCGAATTTAGCGCGTCTCTAGTTAAAGGTCCAATTTCGCTACTGAATCTCGCCTAATACAGACTGAGTTGAAGTGTTTCTGAAAGTGTTAATTATTACAAACACCCCTCGCGGATACAGGAAACTTGCTGCTCCTTCACTACGAAGCAATGCACATGTGCGTAAATAAGGAAATGGAGAGACTTTCATTAAATTTTTAACTTTACGAAGAAAGTTCCAGGAAAGTTTTAAATTTCCACGGCAAGAGTATATATTTATACATTTCTCCGGCGGAAGTTTCCGAACAAAATTTCTTGAAAGGACTTTTGGTCTCAAGAGGATGAATGTGAGCAGGAATGGAGGCCGAAATCTCACAACGTATTAGGGGAAGGAAATATTATTTGAGTAGCTGATGGAGTTCACGGCTGTTACAGTAAATATCATAAGTAATTTCACCGTTTGCGCAGCACTTTAAAAATAAGTTTCTATTTTTTTTTTTTTTTTTTTTTTTAACGATCTTCACTTGCGATATAAATTAAAAGCCGTCTCGACGAAATCCACTTTTCTCTTTTTGTTTGTCCCCCTGAACACACCCTCACGGGTACATTTAAAAATACACATTTATGAATTTTCATTTCTGTAGGAAGCTAACTTTTCTCGCAAATCCTTTAACCCTTCAACACCATGTCCGTATACCGTGCGGGCAACAATAGAGTAATAAAGTCTGATTTTTTTTAAATCTCAGGAAACTATGTCCTTAATTTCGTTATTTATTTGGTAAACAAGAAATACTACATGAAGTATTTATCTTTCAGAAGACATCGTTCGGCGAAATAAAAACCACTTAACTACAAAATATCCGCAAATAAGTTGAGAGAATTGAGTGACTCTTAAGAACGAGTCCTTGAAAGCCGATGAGGGTAGAATGACGTGAGAATGGAGCAGCGTCGGAATACAAGAGCGGGGGAAACGCCGACCAGTGGCATCATCCGGCACGATTACCACTTGAGAAAATTCGGACTGAACCGGCAGGGGATTGAACCCGGTTCGCCTTGGTGGGAGGCGGTTGTACTGCAAAACACTTTTGTTCAAGTGCGCTTTCGTGGTTGAATGATTTCATGTGTCGTGTTCCTCAAGAGTCTGCCCGCGTATCACGGACGTTCAGTATCGCAGTACTTTATTCTGATTGGTCCAGTCATATAAGAACACGTCTTCTCACGTAGACACGCGGCCAATAACCAACGTAAGTTGTGGCTGAGAACGTACTATATTGAAGTCTATCATGGCCTAAATACTTTCACGAAAAACACCTGTCCCAAAACATATTCAGTATAATTTAAGTAACACAATTAATACTGAACTTCGTGTACCATGGGCTTATTACACAACTGGGACTCGAATAAAGTATCAATATACCCCCAAGTGTCACTTTTGCCCGTATTTCTACAATATTTTATATTATACTAGCTGATCCGGCGAACGTTGTTCCACCTCTATCACGTTCTATTTCGCCTTCTCAATGCGTCCTCTCTATTACGCCGGGTACATCGACCGATGTTTGACCGTGGTATCGCTGGCATTTCTCTCTCTTAGATCAACAAACATTTCCTGCAAGTAGGAGCAAGATCGGCCCATAAATATAGAAGTTAGACTCCAGCGCTACCTATCGGAGTGAAACATAACTAAAAACCTTACTCGCCACCTCAATAACATATGGTGTGAATATGGTCTCAATTGGTCCAGCGGTTTGTCAGTGATGATGCGGTTTAGTCACGCACAGAGGATTTTATATAATATAAAGAAGATGATATCAAATTCTAGTGAAAATAAGAGCAACAAAACTTTTGAGAAATTAGTTTTAAAAACAGACACTAACTGAGTTATATGCATTAAAGTATTTCAAGCTTTAAGATAGAATCAACATGACAAAAAAAGTGAAAATAAATCCAAACCATAGCAACTCAAATGACGCCATAAAAATCGCTGAATGGTGTTCCTACCAACTCTCAACCAATTTTGCATGGAATAAGGCGTGGGATTAAATTTAAATTTTGAAAAATTTTGGACAGATATTTAAAGTTGAGAGTATTACAGACATTCTAAAATTTTTCAAAAAATATTTATTACATTGTTTTGTGTTTTAATTGGCATATTATCTATGTCACCTCGCTATAAAATATATTCTCAAATAAATAATAAATTTTACACTTTAACGCAGTTGTGAGGAAATTCACTATGCCAAAGAAAGTTACAAAAGATTTCAAATATCTTCTCAAAACATTTGCTTTTTCGTGATATTTAATTTTAGTTTTCAATAAAATTTCATAAAACAGTGTTTTTACTAGAAAGAAAAGCAAAAATTTAAGAACGAAGCATTAACTTTATACTTTTTCCATAATTTATTTTCTTAGCTTACAGGAACGTCAAATTATTTAAATTCTTGTAAAAGAGACATTCTTACAATGAGACCTCTATGGCAAGTAGAAAGGCAGCTTAGCTACCACTAGTCGACAATTTGAAAAACTAGTCCCTCCCTTCAGAACGTGGTTTTGAAAAGTCCACCCTCATACCGCAGAGCTGGCACGAAGAATTATCACCCTCGCCCGTATCGGCAAAATATTGGTGATAGGGGAAACTGGTATGTGGGCGGGGAGAGGGGGTGGGGAACTTTCAATTCGCGCCCGGACTTCGGTGCCTCATAAATCGGGAAGTCACAAATATCTCCACCTCCCTCTGGGTGCGGGAGAACACACAAAAGGTAAAGCCCATATATTTTGTTCAAGTCCAATAACATACCACTTCCTTCTTGACCTATACAGAGCCGCGAAACTCCCTAGACTCTTGTTGAAGACGAACGCCGGTTGTAATATTATCGTTAGTAAAATAATGAAGAAAAGTTAACATACATTATTACATTTTCAGTGAATGAGTGAGTGAGGAGATTTTGGAGGCTCTTAACAACGTGGTCTTGAGAGCCGATGTGGGTGAAGTGAGGTGGGTATGGAGCAGCGCTGGAATGAAGGGGCGGGGATACGGGAGAACCCCGAGAAAACCCGCCGACCAGCGGCATCGCCCGGCACGATTCCCACTCGCGAAAATCCGGAGTGAACCGGCCGAGGATTGAACCCGGTTAGCCGTGGTGGGAGGCGAGCAGTCTAACCGCTCAGCCACCTATGACCCCAACAAGTTTCCTGTTGCCTGAAGTTTCTCTCCGCGTTTGTGGCCGAGAAGCGAGTGAGCTGTTAGGGCGAGGCTGCCACGCACTTCAAGTGCTCTATCGCCTCTGAGCGCGAGGCTCTGACTGGCGTGCAGTGTTCTCGTCGTGCTGCGTGAGCCTATGGGGCGTTCCGCGGTGACGCTATTATTTTATTGGTAGAAATTCTGTAGGGAGTTTCAATGTAGGGCCGTTGAGTAGTATTGTACGTGTATCTGACTCGCATATGTCGAGGTATAGCGCTCGTACAGAGCCGTTTTTTATCCATTTTGAAGTACTCTGATGCCCTGGTGTGAAGTGAGTATTCTTTTCCGTAGATGAGAACATGGAACCCTTTCTCAATAGTTTCCGTATCCGCGCATCGCCTGAAGCTTGTATGGATTACAAACGAATAGAAAAGAGGTTCGTCGGAAATGGCCAGTATGATATAAGTAGCTATTATATTGTTATGTTTATATTGATACATTTAATATTAAATTAGCACACGGAATTAAATATTATAAACTTAGTATTATGTTGGAAAGTTTAATTAAACTTCTTTATAATTACCTTTGTTTGTTTCCCTACATCATATAAATATGTTAATTTCCTCGATGTTAAGATTAATTAACATCCATCGACTGTAGAAATAAATAACATATACAAAACAGTATTATAATAATTTTTATTCCGTTATATTTAAATTAAACTGAATGGAAAGTAGTTCTATATCTTAACGTCGAATAAAATGTATCACGTAAACAATTGTGATAACTTAAATTATTTCTTTCACTTTTTTTTTTTTTTTTAATACATCGAAGTGAAAAATGAGCAGATTTGCGAAACATATCCTTTTGTAATAATTTCACATTTGCACTTAACCGACGAGTGAATAAAGCGACGAGGCCCATGGCAATGTTAATGTGGCATTAGGCGGAAGAATACACAGTGTGCATACAAGTTGAACTTAAGCAGGGCTTTCAAAAGAAGTTAATTTTACCATGAATAGCCTATACCTACAAACACTTCATAATGTGAAAGGCGAATAGATAAAACACAAAAAAAAAAAGTAGACCTAATATCTTCTAGACAAACTGACTCATTTCCATTATAATACTGGTATGTAAATATGTTCCATATGCGAATGCTAAAGCAGTTCTTAAAAAAAAATTGATTTGAAATAGTATTAAATTTTAATTTCCAACAAAGAAAAAAAAAACAAATTTTAATGAATTTATAATGGTACTACTAAAGGTGAACGATGGTAAATGCGAGTAGTAGAGGGAGTCTTTGGTAGTGACTTTATCTGCTGAGTATAACTTTGCCGCATCTCTGGTATTTACCATTCCCTTTCATCTTCAGCCATGTGTGTACAGGCTGTTCACGGTAAAGTGAGCACTTTTTAATATAAACATTGCAACGTAGGCAATAAACGCAGTCTATACATTTCCCCACCCTCAAAGTTTAATGCCCGAGGCTGCAATAAGATGTATTTATTATTGGTTAATGCATGTTGGGAGGGCCTTAAAAAGTTCTCACGTTTCCGTGAACAGCCTATACATGGTCTGCTACCGGTGTTTTTCGGACTCAGCCAGTACACGGCTCCCTTTTTCACCCTTTCTCCGGTGACCCAGGTGCCCCTCTAAACCCCCCCCCCCCCCACCCCCTTCTGAGACTTGCCGAGATAACTGTTTCATAACCTCCCTGTACTCCAGTAAGGTAAACTCAGTGGCATCTATTCCATAGACGCAAAGTAATCAAGCTTACCATATATTATAATATATAATATATATATATATATATATATATATATATATATATATATATATATATATATATATATATATATATAAATTATATATATATATATAGGGATAGGAACCTTTCGCAAGTTCATTTCAGGACAAGCTAGACGTCAATCACGTGCACTCTGGAGTTGACGTAACAATTGGTTCGCAGTTTTTTTGGGCACGCCCTGGATGACTTTAAGCCAATAGCAGACTTGGAATTTAGAAATGACTGTTAAAATATTTTCTACGTCATGACTAGCTTGGTTTTTGAATATTGACTCCGAAAATCTAGTTAATGAGGAAAATATTTAAATCTAAGATAGCAAGGATACTTCTCCCTTAAGCTTAGTTTGCAAGAGGCGGAGAGATATCCTGGAAGTAGAACATTAGCAGGGCTTCATAAAAGTCTGAAGTATCCGTGAATGGATTATATCTAGTATTTATTTCCACGAACGCGAGCTACTAGCGATGATTGGAACTTGCAAGCGAGTTACCCCGCCTTCCTTGTCTGTTAGCAGTAACCAATAGCATTGCCCAGGGAAAAGCAGCGCTCGCATTGGTGCTACCTTCTGGTCCTCTGCACCACCGATCATGGGTTCGCTTGTTTTTGCAACATGTCAAACATGAACGAGTTCACTCGTGATATTAGGATAAGCGGCACTTTGTTTTAGTCTGTGATGATGAGTTAAATTTGGCCCTAGTAAACGTTTGCTACGCTCATCAAAAACCAATTTATTTCTTTCTGTAAAATGGAGGCTTAAATTTAAAATAAACGTGAGCAGTAATTTGTAATTGTCACTTTCGGTATTACTATGTGTGCCGTAAGACATTTTCGCCTCGTTTATTCGTCTGCTCCGATTCTTTTACACCGGAAAGAAAGAATATAGTCCCAAATTGAGAGTTCCAGAAAAGCGCAGGCATTGTCTAAACTGAAGCCTTAAGTAGTTCACAGTCAAACTCTGGAAATATTTACTGCCTCTAACTGCATGTCTGTTAACAGGCGCACTGAATGTCACGCACCCAGATAAGTTCGTAATATTGGAGGTAAATTGGTGGCGTGTGTTAGCGCTGAGTTAGAAGTGTTTGGTAAACATTTGTGAATACTTTTTCTTTGTATGTGTTTCATGCATTAGAGTGTAGGCCTAAGTACGAGAAAATATGTAACAAATTTTACTTTTCTAAATATTCCACAGTTTCACTTGACCTACGCATGAATAAAGTAATTAGGCCCAGCGCAGCGTTAATTTTACGTATTGGTATTGCAGTTTCAGGGGTATTGTTGGAGATGTTTAATTACAGAATATTTCCAATTTGCCAGACGTTTAATGCTTTTCTATTTAATATGCCCTGTGTGTTATTTCCTGCTCTGAAAAATGCAGGAACTTATTGATAAAATTTAAGCACGTTCTCAACATCTTACGTCTAGTAGATAACACTCCATCAAGATTAAGCACAAGAAAACTAAACAATTCCCAAAATGTAAATTTTCTATAATCATACATTATCAGTAGACCGGAAAAATTCGCGAGTTCAATGACCTGCAGGCTAGACTCTATAGTCTTATGTACAAATATGTCGATATCAACTACACATTGGTTGTCTGCTGTCTCAGTGGAAGGCAACGATTGGGCCAGCGTTCTCCAGGAGGTGTCATACACCATGTGGATCAATGGATAAAGTTATATAAACACAAGTGTTTGGAATTCTAGCTTGTCCCAAAATGAATCCGCGAATTCTTCAGGTCTCTAATTATCAGCAGTTACTGTAAATCTTAAATTATGACGCGAAAACGAAGGTGATCTGCAGAAGAGGTGATGCTTAAACTTGAGCAGGGATTCCAAAAGAGCTCAGTTTACCTCCACGTGTTCTGGACAGCCAGCCTGGGAAAACCACGCGCCATTTTGGGAAATTATTGGTAGAGGAAGCCAGGAATGGAACACTCGCATTCCAACCGAGGTAGCACAAGTTCGCTCTGTGTATTTGCTACGGACAGAAATAAACGAAAAAAAAAAAAAAAAGAGCCGAAGAGCGTGAGAAATGAAAGTGATTTGTTATTTTAGATTCCAAATAAAAAGACAAACCTGCGCCATATATTTATGTCAATATACGAGTTTGACTAATGTATCGTTGCCAGCGCCACACGTGATTTTCAAGGGACAGAAAAATGTACACCTAGTGTAGGAAAAATTAGAGTGGTTTAAAAATTGCCTCGATTTTATTGTGTTTGTGTTTTCATTCCACAGTTCGTAAAAGGTAATAGAATTACATGTTTACGTCCTAAGAGCACAACTGGACGAAGGCTAGCCTATATTCATACGTGTATTGCTATAAAATGAACAATGAAAACTATATTTAATTGTTTCCGTGAAAAGTTGCCGCCCAACCTGGCATGAGGGTTATTTTATTTTTTATATACAAAAGCCCTTGTTGTAGAGTTCAGGTAGATGAAGCGACCTCATCTGATAAAAATATTGAATGTATAACTTTCTCGTTTCTTGACCATGAATGCAATTTTTGAGTTATGTAAATTTAGTTACAAGTACAGTTATATATATTAAAAATGTCTTGTGTCCAAATTATGTCTTCACGTCACCATGTAGTAATTTCATTTTTACCCCTTGCCGACACGATTAAAAACAACTGGAACAACCAGGTTCAGTTAAGACGTTTAATAAGTGTCTGTCTGTCTGTGATTTTCGAATTTTCCACTTTTAATCATTTTTTCATATAACATAATTGATTACGAAGCCATACCTAATGTTAATTTTTTTCATGTCCGCCTGTCCGTCTGTCCAACCAGATTTAACTCAAAAAGAATTGAACGTATTGAGATCAAATTTGCATAGTCTATAGATAATAACACCCGGACTAACTTAGTCATTTTTTCATAGAGATATCTCAACCGGTTCCGAAAATATGATGGCGATAAGGGATGTATATAGGTACCGGATTAAACTTTTCTTAGGATTACTGTATAAAAAAGCATTGTTAAAAAAAGTCCCGTCATTACTCCTTTCTTTTTTGTCTATGGGATGTCATCTTTTCCTTCCCAAGAACCGCAGTGGCCCAGTGGTTAGAGCGATTTCAAGTGGGGCCTTAGAAGCTCAGTGTATAGAGCGATTCCAAGTGGGGCCGCAGTTTCTTAGTGGATAAAATTATATCAAGTGGGGCCTTAGAAGCTTAGTGGATAGAGCGATTCCAAGGGGGACCGCAGTTGCTTAGTGGATAGGTATATAGGTATCTACTTCATTAAAACCATTAAACATGTGCGGTTGGATGGCAGGGTGTAATTTAATAACTCCATTAAACCTGAAAGAAGCAATATTACAATTTTAAACATAAACATTTAAACATACAGTACCTGGCTAGGTGTATCGTGTGTGTGTATGTGTATATATATATATATTTATTTATATATATATATATAACATTTTGGTAAATAAAATGATAAAATCCTTCATTAAACGTATTTATAAATCTTGGTTTTAAGGGGCCGCAGTGTTGACGTAGTGGCTAGAGCGCTCGCTTTACACCAGGGCGAACAAGGTTTGATTCCGGATTTTGCGCACGTGAGAATCATACCAGCAAGATGCCGCTAGTCTGGGGATTTTCTCGGGGATCTCCCGTATCCCCTTCCCTCGCATTCCTGTGCTGCTCCATACTCACTTCGCTTCACCCTCATCGGTTCTCGAGACTCGTTGCTAAGAACCGCTCAAATCCCTTCACTGTGGGTTTGGTAATGTATATACTGCAGCGACATGCGATATAATAAATGCTTATTTATATTTAGGTAGACCAAGTGTATTACAAGATTATAGGCTGTTCACGGTAAAATGAGCACTTTTGAAAGCACTGCATAAAATATACTTGTACTCACGTTGTGTATTCTTTCGCATTATGTAAAATTAATATTGTCAATGGCCTCATCATTTTATTCATGCGTCGGTCAAGTGGAACTATGGAGTTATTAGGAAAGTAGATATTTTACACATGTATTTATTTTTACACTTCGATGCATTAAAAAAAGTACAGAAACCGTTAGAAATAATTTAAGTTAGTACAAATGTTTACCTAACTTTATATATTCGACGTTGGGATATGGAACTACTATTCATCCCTCGTTGCCAACTTTACTCGACGCATGTCACTCAATGCGCCCGTTAAAAATATACGCAAGCCGGAGCAGTGACTTTTTTCTAAGGGTGATTTCGAAAGTGCTGACTTTATCGTGAGCAGCCTATACTTAGAACTGTAACAAACCATCGTGCTAACAATTCTTTCGAAACAGAGGAGTGGAACTTCTTAGTTGTCCTCATTTGTAACCAGTCAGTTGGGCATCACTGGCGGTGAACGATGTTTTTCAGTTTGAAGTTTACATCTCCGTTAACCCTCCCTCCCAAATCGTGACGTAACTCCAACCGTCGTGACGTAACTGAGAGACAGAGTGACTCAGAGGACTGACTGTTTTGTGTACCCATGACTGCAAAGTGTTTAGTGAACTCTGAAACAACTGCGTCACGTTGACCCTTGCTTGGGAACACCTTCACTTCGTCATCAAATTGAAGTATTTATATATTCTATCAGAAGTAGGCATTTCTATAGGCTTTTCACGTTCAAAAGAGCACTTTTGAAAGCCCTGCTTAAGATTTACTTCTATGCGCTTTGTGTCTTCTTCCACATTATGCGAAATTAACATTGCCATGGGCCTCATCACTTTATTCGTGCGTCGGTCAAGTTAAACTATGAAATTATTGGAAAAGTATGTATTGTACAAATCTGATCATTTATACACTACGATGCATTAAAAAAACGGAAAGCCGAAGAAATAATTTAAGTTATCAGAAACGGTTTCGTAAAACATTTTATTCTATGTTAAGATATGGAACTACTTCCCATCCATCGTTACCAACTTTACTGTTCGCATGTCACTCAGTGCACACGTTAAAATATATGCAGGTAGGAGCAGTAACTTTTTTCTAAGGTTGATTTCAAAACTGCTCACTTTATCGTGAACAGCCTTCGAATTATCAGGCCGGTACAAAGTTAAGGACACCCGAACTTCGCGAACAGATCTCACGACCCGTTGCATTGCATAACATATTAGCTCAAATCAACGTTCGTGATTTGACTATCTAGGTGTTACGCGTCTTAGGTATCTGCGCTCGAATCACAGACGTGCGTCATCGGAGTTACTTAACTCTGATTGGCCAGTCAAAAAGAAATATCTTCTCACAAAGCCACGCCAACACAATAACAAAAAAAAAAAAAAAAAAAAAAAAAAAAACTGCTGAAATGCCATAAGGTATTGAAATCTAGCGCGTGTGGAAATATTTTTGCGAACTTAGGGTGTCCTTAACTATAGTAAATTCGCACAGTGGAAATTGGCCTATATTGGGGCGGTGTTTGAATAGACCACAGCCGTAGCTCCATGGAGTTTGCGTAATGACGTCACATATGCCCGCAAGCGCATGGACTCATCACGCAAGAGGTGAACTGGAAGTGAACTTCAAGGTAAGACGACGTTTGTAATTTCGGCACATTTAATTTCATATTATGAGAGTATCTGCGAAAGGAAAATTCTTCTTAAGGCGCCTGTGCCTCTCTACAGAACATTTCCTACAAAATGTTGTGTGTGAGTGTGTGTATATATATATATATATATATATATATATATATATATATATATATATATATATATATCTATATATATATATATATATTATATATATATATATATATATATATATATATATATATATATATATATATAATTACTGTTCACATTAAAGTGAGTACTTTTGAAATCAACCTTATAAAAAAGTCACTGCTCGTACCTGCATATATTTTAACGGGTGCACTGCTGAGTGACATGCGCCCAGTAAAGTCGGTATTGAAGTAAGGAAAGTAGTTCCATATAACGACGTCGAATAAAAAGTGTTAGTTAACAATTTTTTACGACTTAAATTATTAATTTCGCTTTCTGTTTTTTTAAATGCAACAAACTGTAAAGATGAGCAGATTTGGAAAACATTCACTTTTTTTTTAATAATTTCACAATTTCACTGGACCGATGCATAAATAAAGTGGCGAGGCCGATGCCAACGTTAATTTTACATAAGGTGGAAGAATAAACAACGTGCATGCAAGTAGATCTCAAGCAGTGCTTCCGAAAGAGCTCATATTACCGTGAGCCGCCTATATCAAACGGGATAGCTCAGTTAGCGGAGCATCGTAATTCTGACCACATATAATTGCCTAAGACAGATTGGTCTAATAAGGTAAACTGGTTATTGAAATATCGATTTTTTTTATTCTAGAAATGAATTGAGTTTAAGGAATTTTCGTTTTTATCTCAAATACGTATTTAGTCAGTTGCTTCCACGCTAGCATACATTTATGGTATATTATTAAAATTAGCTCATTTATTTGGAAGAGAGTGCAAGTGTCAGTTTGAGGAGCAGAGTTCTCGGAATGTTTGAAACAACGGCAGTTAACTCGCAGAGGTTATCGAACTACGCGACACGTGTGTGTGTCGCCTTTCTCAAAGCATCGGTTCAAGCACAAAGTTAGGCTAGCTCTATCTGCAGTCCACTTGGAGGGCGTCACGTACGCTCGAGGTTAATTAAACCGTAGGAGTGGGCGGGGGCAGTGAAAACTGCCGCTAGTTTCCCCTCGCTTAATGGCAGCTGACTAATTGATTTACGCCTTGAGAGGGTCGTTGATGGTTCTGGAGTTGTGAGGAGTGGGGAGGGGGGGGGGGGGGGGGGGGATGGTCACGCAAATCTCCTGCGAAATGCGATGTCCCCGCCCGTCGAGACTTCGGCACTCGTCGGTTGGTTTGTTGTTAGTAGAGGGAATCAGGGTGTTCCAGGCCACGTGCTCTTCCTGTCACTCTTCTTGGATGGCGAATCCCCTTCTTCTCCCTCCGTCATACTGTCATCCTTACACCCTCGTTATCAAAATCTTGGGGAAATGGTTAAAAACTGTTATTGTTAACGTAAACATGGAATTCAAATACACTGCCTTACCCATACCGCTCTAACGAAAAATGGATCCTAAGGTGTTTTGAAAACATTACAGATACACCTGTGCCCAAGAAGGCAAAAAAGTTACATCACAATTTTCAGGCGCTGAATATGCGCATACCCATCACCTGTCTATTTACTCTCTAGAAATCGATCCATTATCCTCTTCCCTAATTTGCATTATTATGTATCAATAAATAAGGTTCATATGGTGACAGGTCCGTGTATGCTAAGGAAATTTATGTTTCTCACTTCGTCTACCGAGACATTGCGTGCTCCTTCTAGATAATTCCAAACCTCACACTGCAGAGAAATACAAGAACTCTTGAGGTCCACTCGATTTACATTTTTTGTCCCACTAGAATACACCTTTGGGTGGAAAGCAATTACAGAATTGTGCAAGTGTACAGGATGTTCTCCGAATTCGTTGGATCATCAAGATCCTGCTGTTTACAAATATGGAATCTTGAAGCTCATGTCACTTTGTGATCAGTGTATAAATCGTCTAAGTGACTATAGAAAAAAGTAGGAATATGTGTGTAATTCATAGAGCTAGTGATTTTCCGCGAAAAAATATGAGTACACAGTAGACTTCGATACTATAAGCACCCAACAGCCGTTTGTCTATTGTCATTGGTTGCTGTCTGCTTGAGGAGGCATTTTCATGTTTGACCACGCCACTCAGAATTCGGCAACAACGGCACAGTTCCTACGTGATTCGTGTGCAGACAGATAACACGTGTCATGAATTAATTCAGCCAATCAATATAGGTGAAACACCCTGCAGTGTTTTGAAGCATAACTCGTATTGAAATATTTTCGCGAAATTTCTCTACCCCTAGTAATTCAACATTGACAGTTTCACTTGTGCATATGTTATACTTACAACCCATTGCATAAAAATAGTTGGTTTATTGATCCTTGCACACACACACACACACACACATGTATGCATGTATGTGTGTGTATATATATATATATATATATATATATATATATATATATATATATATATATATATATATATATATATATATATATATATATATATACATATATATATATATATATATATATATATATATATATATATATACATATATATATATATATATATATATATATATATATATATACATGCATACACTTTATTACTGGCCCCCATTCCTAGGTTATTCCATCAGACTTTTTGTGGGTATTTGTTACTGCACTCATCCTCTAAAATACTATAGTGCGTATTTTTGTGGGTGACAGTCCTGCCTATTTCATTGAGCACAAGTATATGTGTAGGACATAGGAGCCCATCTTCCTTTACTGCCAACACTGAAACAAAAAAAAAAGAAAAATACTTGGAGTCTAAATTTATTTATCTCGCCCCAGGGTATTAAAAATCACAGGCTAGATTATTATTGTGTTTTTAAAAACTTCCCCAATAAGTGATTTAGTGCATGCCTGGAGCAAATAAACCTTGTCTTATATTTCGTTTTCGCTAGTTGCATTTCGACAATTAACACAGACATGACACAACATTCAAAAGTCCAAAAAACCAGCAGATAAAGCCATTACCATTATTAAATTTTTCTGTGTTAATTAGTATGTCGTAGTATTGTTGTTAGACAAACACTGTGGAAAAATTGTTTCATTCTTAATTATTTAAAAGTTTTAAATTCTGTTTTTATTTTTTTCATACACAAATTTACTTATTTTTACAGTAATCCTGGTACCACCAACACACTTGATTCGTTGTTAAATATTTTTCCTTGCGTTTATATACCAGGTACCAAGTCACAATAACACTATTTCCCTGTATAGCGATAAGAGCAACAGGGAAAGTTAAAGGCCAATTGTATGATGTGGAACGGGAATTTTTTGACATCTATTGTACTGATTCGACAAGGTTAGTGGGTCGATTCGATCCGCCTTGCTTTGTTTCCATTGCATGTGAAAATTTTTAACCGTTCTTTGTTCTTAGAGTCTAGGACGTGAGTGGAATTGTGGAGAGGGAAATGGAAGAACGACGTGAGATGGATAGTGCGATGTAAGGGCAACTGTTAACTGGATAACGGCGATTCTTGCAAGAGGAGAGGACAACAAATCATAATAACCATTACATCATTGAGGCGAGGGAGCGTGTTCCAGAAATGTCATGCTCCTACTGACATCTCAAGTGCAACTTATATCCGCCGTACTGGATTTATTTATTCCCCACCAAATTCTGGCAGTAAACATTTTATGTCAGGTTCGAACAATCAAAAGCCATTAAATTTTTGATGGGGTCGTGGAGTGAATTAGTTTGTTGTTATCACCTCTGTCTTTCGACTGTTACGAGTCATAAAAATTACGATAGAGTTGTAATAAAATAAGAAATTTGGAAATTTATTCTTTTATGTCCTGTCACACCTAACTTTTCGATGGCACGCTAAAAAAAAATTGGCGCGTACATTTTGTTAATGCATAATATCAAGTTCCAAAGCCAGTCGAATTCGTTGTATTTCGTATTGAGGTTCTACTATGGTTGAATGTACGCTCTTTTTTGCACTGATTTAATACGGTAGATTTCAAGATACGTGTCAAAGCTCAGTGAACTGATGGACAGCTCGTCAAATCGTCATTCACAAATTGTCATATGTTTCAGAATCGCGGATTGGATAGACTGTTTCCTGAATACACATTCAAAGATTGAGTTTCAAACTCTATATGGACGTAACAACTTACTTCCTTCAATTTAGTAAAATGTTATGTTTATTTTTAAATTAAAGCTCACAAATTGGATTAGAAATATTTTGAAGATTCTGGTTCCCATTAAATACTTTCGTATCTTCTTATAGGAATAACTATTTCCTGAGTATCTTCTCTACGTTTACCGTAATGAAATTTATCGTAATATCCCACTACATTAAATTTATACTTACATTCTTTATAAACGTAAATCATAAAAAGTACTTTCCATGCCAGGCACAGACACAGTGCCTCGGAATAGACGTAATTTCTAGAAAGAAGATGCCACCAGCAGTTGTTTATTTTATTTCTATAAGGACGAAAACCTTCTGCCATCCACACATGCACCACTCTGAAAAATGGAACACACGTTGTAGATTTACTAAAATTATTTTGTGGATCTAAATTATACCTTTTTTGACCACAAAAGTTATTTTCTGTGTGCATGCGCAATTAAAAGTAAAAACATCCACCAAGGACTTGTAACGAAGTTCGGAATAAGTAATGAAGTAAGTTTGCACTAAAAGCAGAACCGTTAAAAAGTACCTGAGGACTTCATTATCTGTCGCGCCGAAGGAAGCGATAACGGAAGAACTTATTTTACGATTAGCACGCAATCAAACGTCGGCTCTAAGCTGGAAGTAATTTCCACCTCTGGCGGCGGAATGCGCTTATAAAACTCAAGATTATTGTTTTCTCCATCTTCAGAGAACTGCTGGATAATTACGAGACGTCGATCATTACTTTCCTATCACTTTGCGTTAATTTCTTTCAAACACATTATTAATAAATAAAATATAATTCCAACGTAATACGCAAACAGCACAATACGTTGCGGCATTGTATAACTGTAAGTGCTAAGAATACGATATAATAGCAAACATTTTATTAATTCAGGTGCGTTGTCTTAAATTTAGCAGTCCCGGAACGCTTTGACTTTGAACGTTATATTAGACAAATAGAAGAACTGGGGGTAGATACCGGTGATTTATTATTATCCGTAGTTTAAGTGGGTGAAATTAAATAACTGGAATATATTGCAACACTTTTACATAAAAGTATATTATTCATGTACATATGTTATATAACATATTTTACTGTAAGTACCAAGCAAATGAATTGAGCAACTAATGAAAAAAATACGTAAAAAATGGCTTGACCTCGTACCGTGTAGACAGGTAGGCGCAAGGACAGAGAAAATTGTAAGGGTGTGTGCGCTGCAATGTTGCCAACTGCAACACGATACCCAGGTTTTAAATTCAATTGTCTTGCAAATTACGTGATGGTGGTAGTTCATTATCCGAATGTTTTAATATACAAACTCACATCCCCTCCCCTCCCTCGTGACTACAAAATAATGTGTCCACTGTACTTATTTCGAAATAATAGGTATGGTTTTTGAGGTTCTGTTTTCACAAGTTAGTTAAAAAAAAAAAGTAAAATAGTTATTTATAAGTACAGTGTTTGGGCAACATAAGAACCTTTATAAAATAGTGCCAGGGTGGCTTTAGATTTCTACTAGAACCAATTAATTAATTAATAATTACGAAGTCAGTCATAATACTCTATTTAAACGCAATTTCTAGTAAGTGTGAGTGTGCATTATATTCTCTGACTACGATTAGGAACATTTATACTAACATTTGCTGTGCCTATATTTCTAAGTAATTTGCGAAATAAATAATTTATCTGTCATTGCCTTGTAGGATACTTAAAATCACATTTCTACACCAGATGTCTGCTGAATGCGTTGTCAAATAGGACACACTATTTACTGAAAGTAAGCAAATGAGTTTGTAATAACTCGTGAATGTGTCAACCAGCTGTTAGCAAGCGTCTTTTAGTAGCTGTATTCGGCGTAACTCACCGAAAGCCATCAATATGCGCCCCGTCACCGCAGTGATCAGTAAGACACCATTTATTTGCAGTGATATAGTCCATTCCCGACTGGAAGAGACTTTCTCGGAGCCCTGCTAAATATCTACTTGCAGGCCCATTTCGCATCCTTCTGCCAAATATAAACAAACATTGCCATGTGGCTACCATGTAGCATCTGTCAAAATCAATGTTTACATTCCACTGTGTGTTTCGGTGTACATATTTTCGAACACTTTCGCTACACCTAAACATAAAAAATGAAATGTGACTTCTACTTTTATACCTGTCAAATGCGTTGTTTACTGTTTACAGTATTCAAAGAATTCCGTCTTATTCCAAAAAACCACTCTGAAAGAATATTCACAGTTTAGGCAAATTTAGGTCAGCTTCATGACGTTTTAAAAATTCCTGAACTGGCGATAGTTCTTACTGTTATTTTACATTAACATATTTGTTTTCCACGACACAGCACATTGCATGTAATGCACATTAATATTTTGCCGCGACTGTGTTTAACACTGTTACAACTGCGGGGTAAATAACCGTAGTATTTAACTTTTGTTATTGATATGTGTTGGGTTATCTACTTAAAAGGACGGCCTCAGTTGGAATAAATATTAGAACGAAGAAACAACCATTCGAACGAAAAAGACACAATGAATTCAAGCATGCAACTTGTGTCAATTATTTTTGTCATACAAACTTAAAAGATAGCGGTGAACATGGGCACAAATAAGCCTATCATAACTTTTATTCCGCTCATATTTCTATGTATTACTTGACCTACTTACTGTTTATTAGGTTTATTGAAATTTATCGGGCTGGGCTCAGTATTTTGTTGGGATTGTGGCAATTCACTTTTAACGACTGTGTTTCAAACCCCTAGGGCAAAAGGTACAACGTTGTTATAAATAAACAGATATGGTAGTAAATAACTAAATTCGTCATTAAATAATTCACTATTAAAATGTATAAATCGTGCACATCAAATACTTGAAATCACACACACACAGAGCAATCATAATGACCATCACGCAGAAACTTCTTAGGCAGACACACAAAACGCCTGACATTTAAACTGTGTAATTACTCGAGTCGATCTTAGTCGTTCTGGAGCACAACTAGATGCGGGACCGTTTCCCAAAAACAGGTGCTCCTTCATTACACTCATTGCCATAAAAATAGCGGAACCCAGAATGAACTAGCTGCAAGAGGTGAATATTGATATAGCGCACCCTGAATACGCAAGACTGTCGTATCTCAAAAAGTCTCGTATAAAATAAATAAGAGTAAGAGAATTGGGCGTTTTTTTTTCCAACTTTTTACAGTACTATGTCATCCAAGGGACTTTGTAGCTTCCTATTAAAACTGTGATAATGTATAACAGAGCGTCATCAAGTCCTTTTAAACATTCGTATGTATAAATAAGAATTGTTTATATTTCGTTATTATATTTGTTTTTTCGACACACAACACTTAATTATCTGCCATTCATCCAGCTAATTTAATAATAAAGTTGCGACAGTCGTCTACTGTCGAGTGATAGCTGATATCCTCCTCCAGAGATAATAATTGCCAATAACGTCAACTATTCTAGTTAACACTGTGTCGCATTCAGCACCATAACGGGTAAGAATGTAACTGGTTAAATTACGTCTGCGGTTGGCTACCCACTGCACTATGGGACACTAACACCGCTTCAAACCTGGCGTGTAATTGGTTAAAGTATGGCTGCGGTTGGCTACCCACTGCACTATGGGACACTAACACCGCTTCAAACCTGTCGTGTAAATGGTTAAAGTACGGCTGCGGTTGGCTACCCACGGCACTACGGGACACTAACACCTCTTCAAACCTGGCGTGTAACTGGTTAAAGTACGGCTGCAGTTGTATACCCACGGCACTATGGGACACTAACACCGCTTCAAACCTGACGTGTAACTGGTTAAAGTACGGCTGCAGTTGGCTTATCACGGCACTATGGGACACTAACACCTCTTCAAACCTGGCGTGTAACTGGTTAAAGTATGGCTGCGGTTTGCTACTCACGGTACTACGGGACACTAACACCGCTTCAAACCATGCGTGTAACTGGTTAAAGTACGTCTGAGTTTCGATACCCGCGGCACTATGGGACACTAACACCGCTTCAAACCTCGCGTGTAACTGGTTAAAGTAGGGCTGCGGTTGGCTTCTCACGGCTCTATGGGGCACAAACACCGCTTCAAACCTGGCGTGTAACTGGTTAAAGTACGTCTGAGGTTCGATACCCGCGGCACTATAGAACACTAACGCCGCTTCAAACCTGGCGTGTAACTGGTTAAAGTACGGTTGAGGTTTTCTTCTCACGGCACGATGGGACACTAACACCGCTTCAAACCTGGCGTGTAAATGGTTAAATACGGCTGCGGTTGGCTTCTCACGGCACTATGGGACAATAACACCGCTTCAAACCTGACGTGTAACTGGTTAAAGTAGGGCTGCGGTTGGCTACTCACGGCACTATGGGACACTAACACCGCTTCAAAACCTTGCGTGTAAATGGTTAAATTAGGGCTGCGGTTGACAACTCACGGCACTATGGGATACTAACACCTCTTCAAACCTGGCGTGTAACTGGTTAAAGTACGGCTGCGGTTGTCTACCCACGGCACTATGGGACACTATCACCGCTTCAAACCTGGTGTGTAACTGGTTAAAGTATGGCGGCGGTTGGCTACCCACGGCACTATGGGACACTAACACTGCTTCAAACCTGGCGTGTAATTGGTTAAAGTATGGCTGCTGTTGGCTATCCACGGCACTATGGGACACTAACACCGCTTCAAACCTGGCGTGTAACTGGTTAAAGTATGGCGGCGGTTGGCTACCCACGGCACTATGGGACACTAACACCGCTTCAAACCTGGCGTGTAACTGGTTAAAGTACGGCTGGGTTGCAAACCCACGGCACTATGGGACACTAACACTGCTTCAAACCTGGCGTGTAACTTTTTAATGTACGGCTGCGGTTGGATACCCACGGCACTATGGGACACTAACGCCGCTTCAAACCTGACGTGTAACTGGTAAAAGTAGGGCTGCGTTTGGTTTACCCACGGCACTATGGGACACTAACACCGCTTCAAACCTCGGTGTAATAGGGTTTAAAGTACGGCTGCGGTTGGCTTCTCACGGCACTATGGGACAATAACACCGCTTCAAACCTGGCGTGTAATTGGTTAAAGTAGGGCTGCGGTTGGCTACTCACGGTACTACGGGACACTAACACCGCTTCAAACATGGCGTGTAACTGGTTAAAGTACGGCTGCGGTTGGCTACTCACGGCACTATGGGACACTAACACCGCTTCAAACCTGGCGTGTAACTGGTTAAATACGGCTGCGGTTGGCTTCTCACGGCACTATGGGACAATAACACCGCTTCAAACCTGGCGTGTAATTTGGTTAAAGTATGGCTGCGGTTGGCTACCCACGGTACTACGGACATAACACCGCTTCAAACCTCGCGTGTAACGGTTAAATACGGCTGCGGTTGGCTACTCACGGCACTATGGGACACTAACACCGCTTCAAACTGACGTGTAACTGGTTAAAGTACGGTTCGGTTGGATACCCACGGCACTGTGGGACACTAACACCGCTTCAAACCTCGCGTGTAACTGGTTAAATACGGCGCGGTTGGCTACTCACGGCACTATGGACACTAACACCGCTTCAAACCTGGCGTGTAACTGGTTAAAGTATGGCTGCGGTGGCTACCCACGGCACTATGGGACAATAACACCGCTTCAAACCTGGCGTGTAACTGGTTAAATACGGCTGCGGTTGGCTACCCACGGCACTATGGGACAATAACACCGCTTCAAACCTGGCGTGTAACTGGTTAAAGTACGGTTGCGGTTGGATACCCACGGCACTGTGGACACTAACACCGCTTCAAATCTGGCGTGTAACTGTTAAAGTACGGCTGCGGTTGGCTACCCACGGTACTACGGACACTAACACCGCTTCAAACCTGGCGTGTAACTGGTTAAAGTACGGCTGCGGTTGGCTTCTCACGGCACTATGGACAATAACACAGCTTCAAACCTCGCGTGTATTTGGTTAAATACGGCTGCGGTTGGCTACCCACGTACTACGGGACACTCACACGCTTCAAATCTGGCGTGTAACGGTTAAAGTACGGCTGCGGTTGGCTACTCACGGCACTATGGGACACTAACACCGCTTCAAACCTGGTGTGTAACTGGTTAAATACGGCTGCGGTTGGCTACCCACGCACTATGGGAAAATAACACCGCTTCAAACCTCGCGTGTAACTGGTTAAATACGGCTGCGGTTGGCTACTCACGCACTATGGGACACTAACACCGCTTCAAACCTGGTGTGTAACTGTTAAAGTACGGTTGCGGTTGGATACCCACGCACTGTGGGACACTAACACCGCTTCAAATCTGGCGTGTAACTGGTTAAAGTACGGCTGCGGTTTGCTACTCACGGCACTATGGGACACTAACACCGCTTCAAACCTGGCGTGTAACTGGTTAAATACGGCTGCGGTTGGCTTCTCACGGCACTATGGGACACTAACACCGCTTCAAACCTGGCGTGTAATTGGTTAAAGTATGGCTGCGGTTTACTACCCACGGCACTATGGGACAATAACACCGCTTCAAACCTGGCGTGTAACTGGTTAAATACGGCTGCGGTTGGCTTCTCACGGTACTACGGGACACTAACACCTCTTCAAACCTGGCGTGTAACTGGTTAAAGTATGGCTGCGGTTGGCTACCCACGGTACTACGGGACACTAACACCGCTTCAAACCTCACGTGTAACTGGTTAAATACGGCTGCGGTTGGCTACCCACGGTACTACGGGACACTAACACCGCTTCAAACATCGCGTGTAACTGGTTAAAGTACGGCTGCGGTTGGCTACCCACGGCACTATGGGACAATAACACAGCTTCAAACCTCGCGTGTAATTGGTTAAATACGGCTGCGGTTGGCTACCCACGGTACTACGGGACACTAACACCGCTTCAAATCTGGCGTGTAACTGGTTAAAGTACGGCTGCGGTTGGCTACTCACGGCACTATGGGACACTAACACCGCTTCAAAACCTGGCGTGTAACTGGTTAAATAAGGCTGCGGTTGGCTACCCACGGCACTATGGGACAATAACACCGCTTCAAACCAGCGTGTAACTGGTTAAATACGGCTGCGGTTGGCTACTCACGGCACTATGGGACACTAACACTGCTTCAAACCTGGCGTGTAACTGGTTAAAGTACGGTTGCGGTTGGATACCCACGGCACTGTGGGACACTAACACCGCTTCAAACCTGGCGTGTAACTGGTTAAATACGGCTGCGGTTGGCTTCTCACGGCACTATGGGACACTAACACCGCTTCAAACCTGGCGTGTAACTGGTTAAAGTATGGCTGCTGTTGGCTACCCACGGTACTACGGGACACTAACACCGCTTCAATCCTGGCGTGTAACTGGTTAAAGTACGGCTGCGGTTGTATACCCACGGCACTATGGGACACTAACACCGCTTCAAACCTGGCGTGTAACTGGTGAAATACGGCTGCGGTTGGCTTCTCACGGCACTATGGGACAATAACACCGCTTCAAACCTAGCGTGTAATTGGTTAAAGTATGGCTGCGGTTGGCTACCCACGGTACTACGGGACACTAACACCGCTTCAAACCTCGCGTGTAACTGGTTAAATACGGCTGCGGTTGGCTACCACAGGTACTACGGGACACTAACACCGCTTCAAACCTGACGTGTAACTGGTTAAAGTACGGTTGCGGTTGGATACCCACGGCACTGTGGGACACTAACACCGCTTCAAACCTCGCGTGTAACTGGTTAAAGTACGGTTGCGGTTGGCTTCTCACGGTACTACGGGACACTAACACCGCTTCAAACCTGGCGTGTAACTGGTTAAATACGGCTGCGGTTGGCTACCCACGGCACTATGGGACAATAACACCGCTTCAAACCTCACGTGTAACTGGTTAAATACGGCTGCGGTTGGCTACTCACGGCACTATGGGACACTAACACCGCTTCAAACCTGGTGTGTAACTGGTTAAAGTACGGTTGCGGTTGGATACCCACGGCACTGTGGGACACTAACACCGCTTCAAATCTGGCGTGTAACTGGTTAAAGTACGGCTGCGGTTGGCTTCTCACGGCACTATGGGACACTAACACCGCTTCAAACCTGGCGTGTAACTGGTTAAAGTACGGTTGCGGTTGGCTTCTCACGGTACTACGGGACACTAACACCGCTTCAAACCTCGCGTGTAACTGGTTAAAGTACGGCTGCGGTTGGCTACCCACGGCACTATGGGACAATAACACCGCTTCAAACCTGGCGTGTAACTGGTTAAATACGGCTGCGGTTGGCTACCCACGGCACTATGGGACAATAACACCGCTTCAAATATGACGTGTAACTGGTTAAAGTACGGTTGCGGTTGGCTACCCCCGGCACTGTGTGTCACTAACACCGCTTCAAACCTGGCGTGTAACTGGTTAAAGTACGGTTGCGGTTGGATACCCACGGCACTGTGGGACACTAACACCGCTTCAAATCTGGCGTGTAACTGGTTAAAGTACGGCTGCGGTTGGCTACCCACGGTACTACGGGACACTAACACCGCTTCAAACCTGGCGTGTAACTGGTTAAAGTACGGCTGCGTTTGGCTACCCACGGCACTATGGGACACTAACACCGCTTCAAACCTGGCGTGTAACTGGTTAAATACGGCTGCGGTTGGCTTCTCACGGCACTATGGGACAATAACACCGCTTCAAACCTCGCGTGTAACTGGTTAAAGTACGGCTGCGGTTGGCTACCCACGGCACTATGGGACAATAACACCGCTTCAAACCTGGCGTGTAACTGGTTAAATACGGCTGCGGTTGGCTACCCACGGCACTATGGGACAATAACACCGCTTCAAATATGACGTGTAACTGGTTAAAGTACGGCTGCGGTTGGCTACCCACGGCACTATGGGACAATAACACCGCTTCAAATCTGGCGTGTAACTGGTTAAAGTACGGCTGCGGTTGGCTACCCACGGTACTACGGGTCACTAACACCGCTTCAAACCTGGCGTGTTACTGGTTAAAGTACTGCTGCGGTTGGCTTCTCACGGCACTATGGGACACTAACACCGCTTCAAACCTGGCGTGTAATTGGTTAAAGTATGGCTGCGGTTGGCTACCCACGGCACTATGGGACAATAACACCGCTTCAAACCTCGCGTGTAACTGGTTAAATACGGCTGCGGTTGGCTTCTCACGGTACTACGGGACACTAACACCTCTTCAAACCTGGCGTGTAACTGGTTAAAGTACGGCTGCGGTTGGATACCCACGGCACTATAGGATACTAACACCTCTTCAAACCTGCCGTGTAACTGGTTAAATACGGCTGCGGTTGGCTTCTCACGGCACTATGGGACAATAACACCGCTTCAAACCTCGCGTGTAACTGGTTAAAGTACGGCTGCGGTTGTATACCCACGGCACTATGGGACACTAACACCGCTTCAAACCTGGCGTGTAACTGGTTAAAGTACGGCTGCGGTTGGCTACCCACGGCACTATAGGACAGTAACACCTCTTCAAACCTGGCGTGTAACTGGTTAAATACGGCTGCGGTTGGCTTCTCACGGCACTATGGGACAATAACACCGCTTCAAACCTCGCGTGTAACTGGTTAAATTACGGCTGCGGTTGTATACCCACGGCACTATGGGACACTAACACCGCTTCAAACCTGGTGTATAACTGGTTAAATACGGCTGCGGTGGCTACCCACGGTACTACGGGACACTAACACCGCTTCAAACCTGGCGTGTAACTGGTTAAAGTATGGCTGCGGCTGGCTTCTCACGGCACTATGGGACACTAACACCGCTTCAAACCTGGCGTGTAACTGATGAAATACGGCTGCGGTTGGCTTCTCACGGCACTATGGGACAATAACACCGCTTCAAACCTCGCGTGTAATTGGTTAAATACGGCTGCGGTTGGCTACCCACGGTACTACGGGACACTAACACCTCTTCAAACCTCGCGTGTAACTGGTTAAATACGGCTGCGGTTGGCTACCCACGGTACTACGGGACACTAACACCGCTTCAATCCTGGCGTGTAACTGGTTAAAGTACGGCTGCGGTTGTATACCCACGGCACTATGGGACACTAAAACCTCTTCAAACCTGGCGTGTAACTAATTAAAGTACGGCTGCGGTTGTATACCCACGGTACTACGGGACACTAACACCGCTTCAAACCTGGCGTGTAACTGGTTAAAGTACGGCTGCGGTTGTATACCCACGGCACTATGGGACACTAACACCTCTTCAAACCTCGCGTGTAACTGGTTAAATACGGCTGCGGTTGGCTACCCACGGTACTACGGGACACTAACACCGCTTCAAACCTGGCGTGTAACTGGTTAAAGTACGGCTGCGGTTGGCTACCCACGGTACTACGGGACACTAACACCGCTTCAAACCTCGCGTGTAACTGGTTAAAGTACGGCTGCGGTTGTATACCCACGGCACAATGGGACACTAACACCTCTTCAAACCTGGCGTGTAACTGGTTAAATACGGCTGCGGTTGGCTTCTCACGGCACTATGGGACACTAACACCTCTTCAAACCTGGCGTGTAACTGGTTAAATACGGTTGCGATTGGCTTCTCACGGCACTATGGGACAATAACACCGCTTCAAACCTCGCGTGTAAGTGGTTAAAGTACGGCTGCGGTTGGCTACCCACGGCACTATGGGACACTAACACCGCTTCAAACCTGGCGTGTAACTGGTTAAAGTACGGCTGCGGTTGGCTACCCACGGCACTATAGGACACTAACACCTCTTCAAACCTGGCGTGTAACTATTTAAATACGGCTGCGGTTGGCTTCTCACGGCACTATGGGACAATAACACCGCTTCAAACCTCGCGTGTAACTGGTTAAAGTACGGCTGCGGTTGTATACCCACGGCACTATGGGACACTAACACCGCTTCAAACCTGGCGTGTAACTGGTTAAAGTACGGCTGCGGTTGGCTACCCACGGCACTATAGGACACTAACACCTCTTCAAACCTGGCGTGTAGTGAGTGTGTTTGTGGAGTCAAAGTCAGTGAGTAGCTAGCGATGCATTCGTCACAAGGATGAATTACTTCCATAGATTTTGAGAGAAGACGATTCGTTGTGCTGGAAGAGTCAATTTTGTGGTTTCATCGAGGAGTTTCCTATGCGGACCACTATGCGTTATGTTTGTGACAGTGAGAAAAATTAATACGTACATGCCGGGAAGGGGTTTGGGTGATCCAGAATGACCACAAGAAGAGATGAATGAAGAGTGTGTAATTTTACGAAGATTTTTGGAAATTTTTATTTTATCCTAATTTTCTTGTTATTTCACGGAAATGGTTTTTAACAGTGCGGGTCTGCAGCATCCGTCGCAGCAGTTGAAACTATGAGACGATGTTCCACTGGATAGCAATAAACGTCTCAACGACACAATGCCGGACAGAATCGCCACATGTTTCGACGATAAGGGTGGTGCAGCAATGTACTTAAAGTATTTTACATGTGTACTATTCAGTCGAGAAAGCTTCCCACTGGTCTTTATGTTCCAATCAGTTATTTTCATCGTCGTTCCAAGTGCCCGTTTTAAAGTTTCATTCCATCTTGACGACTCTTTCTTGATGCTGTAATTTTAATGTCAATTAGTGTAATTTGAAACAGGCGCTGAAACGAATAGACACAGTAATTTTGGCCGGGAATCATACGTGTGTTTCCAAATTTTCTGCTCAACCCGACAACGCAGCACTGAAGGCACGGAAAATCCGCCCGGTAACACTACACTGCAGTTATCCAAACAAGGCTCAGCTATGCCTGGGATACGCAGCTGTCAGCGTGTTAGATATATAAAGGCTCTTCACGATCAAGTGAGCGCTTTAGAAATGAACCTTAGAGAAGAGTCACTGCCCCTGCATTCATATATTTTAATGGGCGCTCTGAGTGACATTCGAGCAGTAAAGTTGATAACGATGGTTGAAAAGTAGTTGCATATTTTAACGTTAAAAAAAATTGCTAGATAACCTTTTTATGATAACTTAAAATTATTACTTTCTCTTTCTGTTATTTTAATGCATCGAAGTGTAAAAATGAAAATATTTTTTGTAAAGTATTTACTTTCTTAATAATTTCACAGTTTCATTGACCGATGCATGAATAAAGTGATGTTAATTTTACATAAGGTGGAAGAATTCACATCGAGTATACAAATAGATCTTCAGCAGGGCTTTCAAACGTGCTCATTTTGCCGTGAACAGCCTATAATTACAAGTACGCGAAGCTTGGGAACCGTGTTGTGGTAGGCATTAGAGGCAATAAACTAGCAGCCACGAAAATACGAGTCTACACATCTGTCAGTTTCAACTTTAGTGTAGCACTACCAAATGGCTTTGAAGGAGATGAGTTTAGAGCAATTAATTTTTTTTTTTTCTGTACACAGATGTTGTGTATTCAGTGTGAACAGGAAATAAAAAACGCCCCGTAGAGAGCTGTTGTATTATTTTAACGACTTATCTATAGTTATTATCTTCCACTGCTGTTTCCTGTTTGTGGCCGCTTGAGCGTCATTCCTTCTTCTCCACTCTTACATTCTCCTACGCATTACTTCAATTATCAGCCTTCCTTACGTCCTCTTCTTCTTCTTATTTGGCGTCTCTTTTTCCTTACTCTACAGTTACATCGCTAGAGTCCAAAACAAATCTCGCGAATTCATTTGAGGACAGGCTATACTTCAAACACATACACATTTGACTTTCGTTTTAATTGGATTACAGTGTGTAAGTCACGCCCTGGACGCATTTCAACCAATAAGAGACCTGCAAGAAAAAGAGGGCCGAATCCTGTGCCACCTAGTCCCTGGTGAGAGTGGGGCAACAGCCAATGAACAACTAACTGAGGTTTCAGTACACAAATGATTGTGAAGTCTAGCTTGTTGCCAAATGAATCCGCGAAATCTCCGGGTCTCTATCCATCACTCTCCTGGGCAGCCATTCTCTTCCCTACCAATCCTCGTGCTTCTGTTATCTCGCCGCGACCTACACTCTCGCGCATGCTTCAGTGCGTCTCACTCTTAGATTGCAGTGGGTAGCTAAAGAAACAATTTTTTATTTAAACACTACTATAATACAATTTGACCACTGTTGTTGCGTAATTTTGTACGTATGAAGTTATTCTGCCAAACATAACATAACCTCTTGGCTGTTGATAAATCTCGCCATCTGGAAACTGCGCCCGTCATGCAAACTTTACTGCAATCTAAGAATGAGACGCACTATAGCTTGCATCACGTAAAGGACATATTACAAGGCAACATTTTCCGTAAAAACTAGTGCAATGCCTGCCATAGCGGCCGTTACACCAGCTGTACAGTATGGCACCCGTCATGGCACTTGTCGCCTTATAAGGCCGGATTTCATACCAGGTTTGGTATGCATAACCTGTCCTATTTCCCGTGGCAGATTTTCACTCCAGCTTTCATACCTGGTCAATAACATTGCAGTTTCATAGCGTAGGGCGCTCCCCGTGGCTAAATATTAAAACGATTTGATACAGCAGCGAAAATGGATGCTTCCATTTCGATTATACTTTCGTGATATTGAAACATTATAGCAGTAATTAATGAACGTGTTCATTTTTCGTTGATTTGAAAATGCTGACTTGAAAATTATTTCATAAATATCACCCTTCATAGCAGTAATTAATTAACTTGTTTGTTTTTGGTTGGAAGTAAAACATTGTAATGTTTAAAATGTAATACATTGTAAAGCGTATAACGACGAGACGATTGACTCGTTTACACTGCAAACAACATTAGGACTTCACAACAATGTGAGACACTAAACGTAATTCAAAATAATAACAACCTGAGCGAGAAAGGGGTTCTGTACGCCTATATGTATATGAGGATGACGTTGGGACAGCTGTGACGGGTGTAACGAATTTTCTGGCTAGAGTGCCAACCCTAGCTGCGTGGTCACGATCGTTCAAATTGAGGTACTAAATTGGAGTTCTTATTGAAAACCAGAATTACTGCCCCTTAAACTCCTCGGTGACACAAAATAGTGCGAGAACTGGAAACTATATTCACCTTAGTGACGATTGAAGGAAGTCGGGCGAGTTAATAAGGAAGAGACTTCACGCATTTGATCTTACCAATCTGAAGTAACGTGTACCATATGTACACCCAGCAACACAGCGGTCTTGGTATCAAGAAACCTTGGACAGGACAAACGCATACACGAACAGGAACACTAGGAGAAAAACTTGCTACTACTACGAAATTACAACAATAGGAGACTGTGTTTGAAAAAAAAAATATCTCGAGGAGGTTTAATTGAGCTCTGAATAACTCGACTTTTCCCAAAAAAAAAAAAAAAAAAAATAACAATAGTGCCCTCGTTATGGTTAAATATTAAAATACCTGTATATGTTCAAAATTCACGCCAAAATTCTTAAATGTTCTTTTCAAAATAATTACTTTAGTAAAACGTTTGCAATTAGCTATCGGCAGATCAAATATTCAGTTCAGGTTTGCCGTAGCAAGTATCGGAAAAGACGTGTACGTACGAAAAACAACATGGCGGCGTGAAAATTTTTCTAAAATGTTGACTTAATGGTTTTAGGCCAAAAACATCATTATTTGGAATTCCTTGGCTGGAATCAGAAGTCAAACTTGTAGTTTCGATGTTCTCGTAGTTCGCGATGATCAGGTACGCTGACGGGGGCATCTCGTCGGATGCGCACATCAGCCCTGGGTGACGTCTTCCCCATATGTAAGAGCGCGGATTACAGTGCTAACATACAGCGCAATGGTACCTTAACGTACGTCGCACGAGTTCTAGCTAACCTCTCTGGAAACTACGCGGTCGAGGCAAATACAGCCCTTCTTATGGCTTTAAACACCTCGCGTAATCGTATCTAGAAGACGGCCTGCAACTTCACATGTGTGAACTCAGACTTCCCTAGTAAAAATCTAAATTTAAGAGCGCGATAAATAGCTACAGAAAAATTCCAAATACTTGTCGAAAAGCGCGTGTTAGACCGATATTGCGCGGAGCCAGCCGCGGCAGCAGACCTCTTGCTGTTTTGCTAGTCCACAGTTCTTGGAAAAGAAGACAGGTGTTGTTTGTGGGGTCCCACTGCGATGTTTTCGGGATTAGCTTCCTTGAGATAACGTATCATGCAGTAACTTGGGCATTTAAAAGTATGTTTAATTTCATGCTAGCGAAAATTTTAATGTAAAACCAATTGTTGCTCTCCTTCCAAAATAACGCACGTGTCATTTGTGTTAAGTTTCCTGTAGTTTAAAAAGCATACGGGGAAAAAATACAGCTGTCCCAAGTTACCTCGCAAGTAATGCCTTCTGAGGTATTCAGAGCTGATGAATGAAATTAAAAAATGAAGATGGATATTGAGCAGCGCCAGGAATACAATTTTTTTTGGAAGGAGGATAAAAAAAGGGGGGGAGGGGTTAGGGAGTTTCCGAGGAAACCCGTGGACAAACAGAATTGTCCATGCACAATTCCCACATGCGAAAATCTGGCAGGGACCCCGACGGGGATCGAACCCAGAACGATTTGGTTTGGAGGCGAACGCTCCAGCAGTCGCTCGACCACTGCGGCTCTAATGAAACATACATTTCTCTTGTGGCATAATTTTCTATAGGACATATTAATATTCACGAACTGCAGCAACTTATATTATCAGTAAGGTGTCCTCCTATAGTTAAAGGTAGTGAAATCTCGCTGAAAGATTTCAAGACAAGTTATTCTTCAAAACACTGCAGGGTCTTTCACGTATATTTATTGACTGAATTACTTTTTGACACGTGTTAACTGTCTGCACACGAATCACGTAGGAGCCGTGCCGATGTTACCGAACTCTGAGTGGCCCGTTCAAATATGAAAACACCTTCTCAAGGAGACAGCAACCAATGGCAATATAAAAACTGCTGTTGGTTGCTTATAGTATTGAAGTCTACAGAGTGCTCGTATTTTTTTGCGAAAAGTCACTAGTTCTACCTATAATCCATCTCAGGGGGCCTATTCCAAGTTATTCGTTTCATTTCCTCTCGATAAAAATAATCGATACTACTCGAATTTTCGTTTACTAACGAAAGAAGCTATTCTAAGCACATTCTTCTACTCGCTTGATGTCACTGTGTTCGTTAAGAAACTCGAAACGAAATCGAAGCCCTTTGGGCCTTCATTAGAGAGTTTTATTATAAACACATGGCTGGTGTGGGAAACAGATTGTTTTTTTTTTTTTTGGGACTGTAAAAGAATAGAGTCGTGATTTAATGTTCCTTAGCGCATTACAGGAACATGAAAATATATTCCGAAAAAATATATTTTAAAATCACCAATTAAATTTTCTGTTTCAATATTGTTAACTATGTAAGCAGCAGTGTAGGCTGGCAGTTGTGGGGAATTTATTAAATTATTACAAGTTGTTTATAATTAAATAAGAATCTTTATACATTGTTTTATCTTTAAAATATTGCTCTGAACAAAGTAGTTTGTAAATCACAATATAGGTAGCAGTAATCTGTAAATAATTCTTGGTGTTTTACAACCAAAATACCTTCTCATGAAAATAATTGGGTAAACATTCATGTATTGATATTAATACAATCCACAAGAAAGACGACAACATATAGTTAGTTGTCCATTGCTTGTTTTATAATCTTAGTATTATAAATACCAGAGGAAAATAATAGTCATTAAACAGCTTGCAGCAAAACAACAAAATGGTCATTGAGAAAATCTTCGGCCATCAGTAGTAGGGCGATGGGTTTCATTTCACTTTTTTTAGACGTTGACCATGACCTTTCAGATGTAGTCCCATAAGATTAACCTAGTGCCTAAATCGCTGCGCATACCAATTCACCGTGCTCCACAATCTGCTCCACAATCACTCCACTATTGTGGAGCTAATCCAGTGCTGTGATTGGTCGACACATAGCTCCACGTTCCTTCTGCACTTGGCTCCACATGCTCCAACCCCTTCACCTACATACAAGCCCACCACTTCTCCACCAATCCTTCTTCACAACCAGCTATACTGGGGTTATCTACACCTGAGGTCTGATACAGTAACAACCCCCTCCACCCCTTCACATGCCAACACCCCACCCCTCCCCTCCCCTCCCTTTCCTACGAGGTATGCTGTAATTAGTTTGGGTTAGATCGCGTCCCTGCTGCGAGATGGCAGGCTCTCGACCTCCTCTCCACAGATATGGTTAACACCCTCTCCAAATCTCCCATCTGCTTGCCTGTGATTGATAAACACCTCCCCAACCCCCTCTCCCTTGCACTCCTTCCCAGCGAGTTAGGCTGTCTTCAATTCCAAACTTGATAGATATGAAGCACTGCTGTCGTCAACATACGCCATCGCCGTAGTTTTAGAGTTGACCACTAGGAGCACTGATGTCTCTTAATGCCGTCATCGGCCGGTAGGTAGCGTGCAAGTTCTCGCAATGCCTGCCAGAGAGCGGGCGATCCGCTCACCCTCCAAAAGTCAATATTGGTAATGCTATTAAATGTTACTATACAATTCTCTCCATCATATATGTAATGTGTTAGTACACTATAAAAACTTTCTTTTGGATGGTTTTGAACTATGTACACTTAAGTTGCCAGATTTACCGACAAGTTTGCCAACTCAGCTATCATGACAGCAGTAGAACCACAATGTTAAATGTTGTACATATAAATCGAAACACGCCTACATACTTGCATAGTCAAACCGAATATGTAGTATAGATCATGCTTGAACAATGGATTATTATAAAGCAAAATTATATTTAAAAAAGTTAGGAATGTAAGTATTATTTTGTGCATAAAATTATACAAATTTTCAAAAAATTCATGTACGAAGGGAAATGTTTATGAACTCGTATTTAAAGGAGAATTTGTTTGTAGGGGTTCAACTATTCAAAACGTAATTTTTTAAAGCAAAGAAAGCTATATATCTTTAAATTAAAAAATATAGTTAGTAATTTTATAATTTTACGTAACATCATACCGAATGACGTATGAAAAGCTTCTTATTTATTACACAGGTAAGAATATATCGGCAGAAAAAATATTATGTAACTATAAGTGTCGCCTTCCAGAATTTTAGTAAGTATATAAGCATATTTTTTAAATTTTAAATTAATTATCCAACCACTCCGAACATCAAATACAGCACATCGTTTACCTTTCATCAAGTCCTTCAAGTCCTAAACCCTTTCTAGCATGATCAATTTTGAGTTAAGCCCTTTTATAAGCATAGTTACTCATCATTTCAGAACAGTTGATGATACAATCATCAAATTCATAACACACATCAACCCCAAAAACAAACAAGAATGCAAGGTCAAACCTGCCTAAAAATATTTTATAAGCATAGTTACTTATAATTTCTAAACAGTTGATGCTAAATATAATCAAATCCATAACAAACACATCAACCTCAACAACAAACAAGACTGGCAGGGCAAACACAAGTTAAAACCTTTTGTAAGCATAATAAAACCACAAACCTATTAAATGCATACACATCAAAGTCATATTTGCCCATTTAATATTTATTTTATTTTCCATTTTAATCAGATTTCATTTGTGAGTTGGACACCTGTTAAGTGCAATTAATGTGATAGTAGATTTGGATTATCAAGTTTGAGTCTTGGTCTGAACACCTGATATTATTTTATATCAGAAGTTAACAGAAATTTAGTGTTACTTTGTATTCCCACTAATAGTAATTAAATGTAACTTTATGTTCGGATTACCAACTTCAATTCAATAAACTTAATATTTATAAACAAAATTCTGGGAAATGCTATCTTAACCATTCACTTACACTCATTGTCTATCATATTACCTGATCTGTGCCTACTGCTCAACTAACATGTTATATGTTCAATGCCAACTGTAGATGAACATGCAGTGAATATTTACTAGGTATGCACAATTACACATGAATAATTAACAACTAAACACTCACAAAAGTAATATAACTTTTCAGTAAAATAGCCAGACGCCAATTGTCATACATTTTCATTTGTTTCAGAGTTTGTATTTGTATTTGTATTATTACATTTTTTTACGGGTGGAAGTTATTACACTTCCTACCCTATACCAGCATTCACTATACCAACTTATCAAGTGTGCACATTATATGTAGAGAGACATACGTATGATCCCAAGGAATGGCAGCTCAAGACTAAAGCCTTACTGTAAACATGATGTCCATAGGATATATTTAAGCGAGACCACTTTCTGCTTTATTCCTACCAGGTCAACGAACCCTAACAGGAAAAAACAATCGTGTATGTGGTTTAAATATATACCAACACCCACACACAGTATATTTTCAATTAATTACTCTTATAAATAATTTCATCATGCAATAGCAAAACACACACCCAATTGACAAACCTGCTACCCCCAAGACTTACTCCTAATTAACCAAATTAACCCAGATCAACCCAAAATTCACCCAAAATGACTGAAATCTAATTCAAAACACACACACTCACACAACTCATTTGTACATACCATACCAGGCAACTGGAAAATCCTGTACCACCAAACTTTTCAAGCAAAACGAAATATTTGACAACTATATCAACAGATCATACAACTCAAATGAACAAAGCATACAAAACATACATGAGCATATTATGAAACCACTTCAAACTATAATACTAACAACATAACACCCAATTACAAAACACCATAGCACCAGACTTTACAAACAAAACAAAATACTTGACAACTAAATTAGAAACTATCATACAACACAAATTAACAGATCTCCATCATTTGTCTTCCAGTACACATTATCAGACATATATATATATAGATATATGAAAAGAAAAAGGCTTACCAAGAACCAGTTTGTCTCATTTACTAAATAACATCATTTAAACCCAAATTAAGATCCAAATAAAACATTCATCGCACTCAAATAGTGCTATCCCATACTACACATGGCAATCAAATATGTTTATTACATAAAAACTCCATAATCAAAGAATGTTTGTTAAGAGCTGCTCTTTTTAACAGTAGATTTGTTCCTTATAGGATACCTAGATCTTATCTGCATAGCAAGTAGTTACACAAATAAACATTTTTTATTCATTGCACATGAAGCTTAAGTGTTGTTTAAATGTAAATATACTTATCTTCTTCGAAAACCGTCAAAATTCAAGCATACATACTTATTTAGTCAAAACTTCAACCTAAACACTGGCATGTACAGTTATACTAACATATTCTTTGTTTCAATTCCCAAAGGGATAAATACGTGTATATGAATCACTATGTGCGATATTTGTTTAAACCCACTCATCTTAAACATTAAGTATTAAATAATCCTTTAAAATTAATGTTATTTTATCTGTCTTTAAGTTCAAGACATGCTCATTTAATATATTGTAATAACAAAAATTCTCTCTGGCAGACATTGCGAGAACTTGCGCGCTACCTACCGGCCGATGACGGCATTAAGAGACATCAGTGCTCCTAGTGGTCAACTCTAAAACTACGGCGATGGCGTATGTTGACGACAGCAGTGCTTCATATCTATCAAGTTTGGAATTGAAGACAGCCTAACTCGCTGGGAAGGAGTGCAAGGGAGAGGGGGTTGGGGAGGTGTTTATCAATCACAGGCAAGCAGATGGGAGATTTGGAGAGGGTGTTAACCATATCTGTGGAGAGGAGGTCGAGAGCCTGCCATCTCGCAGCAGGGACGCGATCTAACCCAAACTAATTACAGCATACCTCGTAGGAAAGGGAGGGGAGGGGAGGGGTGGGGTGTTGGCATGTGAAGGGGTGGAGGGGGTTGTTACTGTATCAGACCTCAGGTGTAGATAACCCCAGTATAGCTGGTTGTGAAGAAGGATTGGTGGAGAAGTGGTGGGCTTGTATGTAGGTGAAGGGGTTGGAGCATGTGGAGCCAAGTGCAGAAGGAACGTGGAGCTATGTGTCGACCAATTACAGCACAGGATTTGCTCCACAAATGTGGAGCGATTGCGTAGCAGATTATGGAACAAGGTGAATTGGTATGCGCAGCGACTTATGGGACTACAACTGAAAGATCAAGGTCAAAGTCTTAAAAAAAGTGAAATGAAACCTGTGCGCCCATACTACTGGCATGTAACAACCAAAGTTCTGTCTTCTCTCTCTTATCGGAGTACATGCGAGTCTATTCCAACTCAGAGCATACGAAATTAAAGCATATTTATGTGTAATACATCACACGTCCAGCCGACTTACAAAATTGTACAGTGTCACCAGCAAATATGATATATTTGACAAACGAAATATACCTTTTTCTTATAACACATTACCGTAAGAATTTAATGATGATATTCAAAACACGCCAAAAGCAAACAAAATATTTCAAGTGCGTTTCTGTTTTGGTTTATTAATGTTTTCAATATTAGTTATTGAAAATTTACAAATAAATTGTTATAAAACAGTTAAAATTCATGTGCACAGTGTTGCCACCCTGCATTCGCTAATGAAAACCCGAACATTGCCGAAGTCTCGGTGCCATCTGGGAGCACGTGACGATTTATGACTTAATAATACCAAATTTTTTTTTGTCGAGGATTTTATTTGTTATGAGAGCTTTCGAAACTTAACGAAAACGAACAATTAATCAATAGCTTAGAATAAGCCTCCAGGATACAGACTACACTTTGTCCGGAGTTACTGCTTGCGCTCTTCAGTTTGCCGTACACATATAAGAAATGCTAAGGACTGCACATGTAGCTACCGCATGTAGTGAATGTTAAAATACCACACAAGGTAACAATTTGCAGTTCGCAATAGTTTCATTTATAGGCATCTAGTTATCATAGAGTGATAACTATGTGTGCTGTGAAACTTCTGGAGAGAGAGTTCTTTAGGCCTACTTCACATTGGCGACAAAAAAAAATTACTCAGATGATTGATTCTATGCATGAATCCACTACCGGTATCACATATTTTTTTTTAAAGAAAACACTTCCATTTCAAAGCCCGTGTTTATAAAATAACAGTAAACTGGACAAGCTATTGTATTTCTTACAATGAAAAAGTATACAGCTTTTAAAATAATTCTTTTGGCAACGAAAATTTTAAACATTATTTTTTTTATAAATACGAGTTTTTACAGCGTACAGGTATCAAACTCCATAAACTACTACTACCACATAAGTAAGATAATTCTTTTATTCACGGATATATGGGAATGAGAACACTCTTGTGCCAAAACAGTCTAGGAAATATTACTTCAACATTGAGTTTATATTCCCGCTCAGATGAAATGCTACATTTTACAAAAAAAATAAATAAAATTAAAAACAGACATTGTCTCCAAAATTCCATTTAATTGCTCACAAAAATTATTCGTATCTTGTAAAGATACGTTTTATAGATGTCCGGATAATTTGAGCCATAAACTAGATGTTACATGTATTTTTTAAATCGAAATTCACAAAATTTTTGTACATATTTTCACAAACTTAAGCAGAACATAAATGGCAGAATCTAATATGCTATCCACAGAATTCAAAAATAGGTTTCTTAAAAATACCTCGGTGGTGTCACCTGAATTTGAGTATATAGGAATCGTACCTGGACGATGCCATTTCTTGGCGGATTTCTCAGGTTGAGTTGAGAGGTTTGGGCGGTTCTCTATAGTCTTGAGAGCCGGTGCGGGGTGAATGATGTGGATATGGAGCAGCACCGGAAATGGAGGATGTGGGAAATGGGAGATCCCCGAGAAAACTCGCCGACATGCGGCATCGTCAGGGCACGATGCCCATATGTGAAATTCCGTGGACCACTCCGCCAGGAATCGAACCCGGATTGCCTTGGTGGGAGACGAGAGCTCTAACCACGCGACCACCGTGGCCCCACTTTTCTCGGGGTTCTCCCGTTTTCCCACCATGCATTCCAGGCGCTGCTCACCTCATGCCATCCTTCATCGGATCGCAAGACAATACATTTTTAAGAGCCATCCAAACATCACAACTTAAATTAAAAAGTACTTCCAGTTGTAAATGATAATTTGACATAAGTTGTCACAATTGAAGGAAATAAATTTTTAAATAATATATTTCTGTTAATATTTTGCTACGCAATACTACACAAATGTACACATTCATTCTGCCTCAGGTCATTTACATTTAACAACAGTTCGGAATTTTTCAAACATGCATGTACTCAATAACAGAGTAAAAGTTTTGCTATAGTTATATGTGGTACTGTAAAGCTCCTTACAACAGGATATGCTGTTTTTCATGTTTATCGTTTTATTGCATGTCAAAACAGCAATTACATAATTTAATGTACTTGAAGCTCTACAGAATTGTGTAATAATCAACAAAAGTATTTAATTACAGTAGGATTTTCTCAGTCTATGATACTGTCTCACTGTCGCACCTCAGCATCTTCTGTTACGAAATGGCATTTGCAAGAAGCACGAGGGGAGGGGGAGAAGGGTATTGCTTTTTTCTAATCAACTGCTCCCCCCTGGGGAGCCGGACCTTCCTATCCGCCCCCCTCCCAAACCACAACAACTGTCACCAATGCCGTGAACAATGGCGAAGGTACACTGCAGGAAACACGACACCTCAAATGGTCAGCATAATTCACTCCCCTTGCTTCGTGCTGAAGGGATAGAATAAAAGTGTCCTATCTCCAAACTGTGAAGTGGGATATTTTCGGCTTATACATGATGTTGCAGTGCATTACACATATGTATATAAATCGCCTTTGTGTAAAAATAATTCTTTCTATAAACCATCTACTACAAACGAAGGTGACACTTGACTGTTTTAGTTCTTACTTTGTCGATATTCCGACTGCTTTATTTTCTGCAACTTGTGTAATTTGCTATAATACAGCCCTTTTTGTTATTTAAAATTGTAAGAATGATGAAGAAATTTTTAAAACAGGCATTCCTAATTTTAGCTTTCCTTAATGGCATGTAAGAATTCCATTCTTCTGCATAAACTTGTTTGACCTCTATTGACTGTCGCAATGACCTCTAAAACAGCTCTAAATGATGCCCTTTATCACCCTCTTAACGCCTAGTGCACAGCCAACCCAGGCTGGCTGCCTGACATTACGTAACAAGATCCCTGTTTTTCTAGTTGAAAACTTTACTTAAGACTGTTCTTTTTTAAAAACTAACCAATCACGAGGGTTACAATTTAAATTCATGTGTTCTGCCACTTTAAATTGCCCCGAAGTTCAAAAATGCATACAGTAATGTTGCCTTGTAAGTATACGCACACAGAGTAAAGATAGAAGGATATAGGCCCCTATAAAAGTTATAGACTCTGTTTCAAAACATAAAACTTATGACTAGTATTATTGAGCCTTTTAAACATAGAAATTACATGTTAAAGATTATTCATCCTTATAGCTCAAAAAGCGTGTGTCACATAATTATAGTTTACAACGATGCTGTTTTGATAATTATTTCTAATGCTGTTTATTCTGAGTAAAGGATAGTAATGTTTGTACAATTCTGTTTTACGTTTCCAGAATAATTATATTTAATGCTACCTAGCGATGCATATTTAAACTACGTATATTTTCCAAATCAATAGCATATTTCAAATAGATAAATTTAAAATCTGAAGGCTATTAAGTCATAGTAGAGTGATATCCCACCCTAATCGTTGTTATAAAACGTGTGAAACTGTAAAAATCGTGGAACTATAGGAAACCAGATATGTTCTATCAGTTTTGAAATTTTGAATAGTGACTCTGTTTTTAACTTTAACTTTAACTGCAGCTTTTCAGCATGCATGTGAACCTCAAATTACCCTGAATTACGTCTCTGTATTTTGCAAGTAGAAATGTTAATGTTTCTTTAATACTGTGAACGATCTGGGGTGCGGGAGGTTCTGGGTTCAAATCCCGGGTAAGGCATTGGTGTTAATTTAAGTTAGGTTGTAAGTTAGTTTGTAAGCCGTCCCCTACTTAGCTTTCAAAGCATAAAACTAGGGGACGTTAAAAAGCTCTTTACAGTTACAATTTAGCACAGTGTAATTTTCGGTGTTTCTGAAATGCGTTTTGGTACACGAAACAAGAAAGAATATAAGTAAACACAAGAACTAGTCGTGCGTCAGTGTTGCCAATGTGCGGGGAGTTACCCTCATTTCAGATGTTACATACTCGTGGGTAAATATTCACCTGTTTCGGGTAAAATGAGGGCTTTCTTCTCAGAAGCATAAAAAGTTTTCAAAAAAGGGGGAAATTTAAAATGGCCTTTACTTGACCCATTTAAATTTCTTATTGTTTCAATGTTCAATGCATTGCATATCAGTGCATTGCAACAAATGCTGTATTTGATTCCAGCGCAAAAGAAAATACACATATGCCTACATATTTCCCAAGTTGACATACTTGCTTCGTGTTATATATGGTAAAGTGGTTGAGCTCGTGGATGTGTTGATTTTAAATGTTATGTTAAGTTCTTATGTAGCCGCAGTCGGTGGCGGTTCGGATCTCTGAACCTCCGCGTCGCCGGGATTGTGACCTCACTTTGTGTGTGTGTGTGTGTGTGTGTGTGTGTGTGAGTGTGTGTGTGCCGTGTGACGTTTTGGCGAGTTTAATGGATTTCATATTGATGGCTTTTTTGAATTTCTAGGTTTTTGCTACCGCGTTGAACAGATTTTTTTTAGTGGTTTTCGACATTTATTGTATTTGAATTTTATTTTTGCCGACAGTACGGGTCAACTCAAGTCCACGTGCTTTTAGTTGAAGTTGAATAAAATGTTATGTTGGCTCCACAAAGTCAAGTGGCAGTATAAAACACTCTTTCCTTCATTTTCCGTGACGTACGTACACTTCTTTATGGACAAGTTTCCTACGTACACAGAATTCACCTTAAACCGATCTTTATTTAGTATTTTTAAGGCATTTTAAATTCTTTCCCCTCTTTTTTGTAGACTTGTGGGTAAAAAGGGGTATTAGCTTGCACATGCGGGTAAGAATTAAAATCAACATTGGCAACGCTGTCGCGCGTAGCTGCAGACAAGCGCACAGCGCAGCAAAAAAAAAACCTCGATTTCGGTTTAAGGGCCCTTAAGCCCCTATCACACTGTCAAATTTTTCCTTCGAACTGTTTCCAATAAGTTTGGTAAAATAAAATTGGACAGTGATGACGTCATCGAAACGTCATTAACACCGCCATTTTGTCTGAGAAAGTTGGACGGCTTCAGTTTCCATCAAACATTTGATAATTGGACCGGTTCTAAAATTTATTTGACGTTTGACGTTCTCAGCCAATCAGAATCGTGCACGACAAAAATGGACGTCAAGAAACTTAAAAAGAACGAACACTTGCTGGAAACGAAGTAAGTTGTGAAGATAATTAATTTATGCAGAAGCTGTCTGGGCATGAATGCAATTTTAAGCGAATATTGCACATAATATTACGAACCCAAGGCATTAATTTCATTGTGCGGGAAACATATGTTATAAATAAAATTTGAATTGACTAAAGAAACGATAATGAATAACGATATTGCTTACATTTCTTCATGTAATGGACCTCATTGTAAAACGAAAGCAATATCTCACAATGAAAATAATTAAAAATAATGTTTTAAATTAGATTCTAGGAATGAAAAAAGTTGACAGTGTGACACTTTTTCAAACGCATTCAAGATTATTTGATAAAATTTGCTGGAAGAAAAAATTTGATGGCCGTATTTTGTCCTCAAATTTTATTGTCAAATATAGTTGAAGGAAAAAATCTGATAGAGTGTCTGGAGCTTTAGCGAGGCTATATATATAATAAACGTATCTCAAAAACCCATTAACACTTGAGAAGAGAAACTTTCAAATAATTTCAGCTAAGTACGACTTGAGACCAGGCTTTTAATTTCCACGAGACTCAAGGCTAGAAACTTCTCTCAAGATTGTATCACCTATTGCGATTTCAAGATGAGATATGAGAAACGATCGTTAATGCCGCCCTTAGACTCGAGTGGCTCTTCGAGGGCTGTGCGTTTCAAGTTTATTCGTAAGTGGACAGTGAACATTTTTCAGTCAAAATAGTCGAGTGGTAAGCACCGAAGAGTCGTTCGTTTCAGCTCTCACGGAAAATGATATTCGATTCGAGATCGTTAACGGAGTAACATGCCGCACAGAATGTGTAAAAACTGTTCATGATGAAGTGAGCGCTTTTGAAATCAACCTCAGAAAAACGTCACTGCTCCTGCTTGCATTTATTTTAATGGCTCACTGAGTGACATGAGCCCCAGTAAAGTTGTTAACGATGGAGGGAAAGTAGTTCCATATCTTAAAGTAGAATAAGAAGTGTTAGGTAACCATTTGTCACAACTTAATACATTAATTTCGATTTTTTTTTAATGCATCGGAATGTAAAAATGAGGAGATTTGTAAAATATTTACTTTTATAATAATTTTAAAGTCTCGCTTCATCAACGCATGAATAAAGTTGATCAGACTCATTACAATGCTAATGTTACATACGGTGGAATAATACATAATGTGCATACAAGTAGATCTTAAGCAGGGCTTTCAAAAGTGCTCGGTTTACCGTGAACAGGCTATAAATGTGCTGTTGTCCGCAGTATAATTATTCTTGTCCCTGCAGCCGACCTCCCGTGGCGCAGTCGGTTAGTGAGCCACCGATCTGGGTTCGAATCCCGGGTAAGGCATGGGTGTTAATATAAGTTAGGTTATATGTTATATGCTAAGCTTTCAAGCATAAAACCGGGGGGGGGGGCGTTAAAAATCCCTTAAGAAAATAAATTTTAAAAAATAAATCTTGTTTCTTTAACAGTACAGCACGAAATAAGGCGAGGGTCTGAGAGAAAGCCACTTACATCCATGATAACTGCATTGTCGAACTCATCTTGCACACTGAGATAACAGCCAACAAAATCATCGTTTATAGGGGGAAAAAAAATATTTGCGGCAACAATATATTTTGATGAGTAAACAAAACTTAAAAAGAAACGAAGTTAATTTTAATATCCAACCAAATACATGTTTCTATTTTAAAAAAGAAATCATCTGTGTCGTGCCAAAAGCAATTAGACTGTCAACAACATATTTTGTTAAATCAACCGTATATATTTGATTGGCCACTCTTCTTTCGAAAATACAGCTCGAGAGTTTGTTTGAGTTTTTCTTTAGAAAGTTAGGAGAGCGAGTAATAGTGTTTGTTAGTGAATATTTTGATTGTTTGTAATGGCGTAACCATATTAGTAAAGCTAGTTCAACGCGAAGCTAAAGTGTGAAGCTGTAAAACTTGAGAAATTTATTTGCTCGCGTTGTCCAATTCATAATTACATGGCATGTGTTTGAAAAACACCTCAGTTTATCCGGAGTCACTTCAGTTTATGACGATGCGCAGGTGATCTGAGTTTTTTTCGCTGGGTTTCAAATTCTTTTTTTATATAAACCGAAACTGCTTAATGTACGCGGAGCGAAGCACATCTTTGTTCGCACCGACAAAATCTTTGCTTTGGGTAACGGAATAAGAGCAAGATAAATCTGTTTCCATAACAACCTTTTCCATTGCTCCTTATACACACAATTAATTTGGTTTCGACCAACGAACTATGTTTAACTGAACAAAACTTTCTTTCTCAGTGCAAATGAAAGATAAACAAACAAAGGTATTCACTACAGCGTGTTGAGCAGTTGATTGTCGAGTCATCGCATGTGACGCGCCAGTAATCAAGGTCGAGCTTGGCGCAGAATTCAACGAGTATTACTTCCCGCGGGTGTTTGGCATTTTCCCGTTAAGACATCTAACACTTATTTGTAAATCAAGTCCTATACAAATTTTCTAATATAATTGTCTTGGCCCATAACTTTTTTCCGTAACAAACACTACGGAGTTTTTTCAGACATTCGTTTTGTAGTTCACCTTAAATCTTGTTTAGTTTCGTTGTTCCGTCAGTAATTGAAGAAGCCAACGTTTCTGTGTGATAAATGTCTTATTTTAGAAAACAATTCTAGAACTCCCCATGTGAGTTCAAACTATTTTTAATGTGATGAATATATTTAGTCGAGATGTTATACTAGCAGTTGTTCACAAACGATGTGTTATGGAAACCATTACACATTGATTAATTTTAAAATTTGTTTACTGTATTATGATAAATTAATTTATATTCTGTCTTAAAATAAAAAATAATAATTTAATGACATAAAATACAGAAATTATGGTCGATCGCGTAATTTTCGTTAATTTAAAAGACATTAAAATTAATTTATTTCGGTGAAATAAATAAAAAAAACGTGTGTAACTTGGAAAACTCACCAACATATTATACCTCATCGTATACTTACATGTTCAGCAGTACATATTGTATAAATGCAGCCATGTGTAGTGGAATTGTGCTGCAGTAAAAAATCACTTGAATCGTATAACTTTTATTTTAAAAAAAAATAAAAAATTCACAGTTTTAGAATGAGTGAGCGAGGGAAAATATTTAGGCAGCTCTTAACATCGAGGTCTTGAGAGCTGATGAGGGTGAAGTGGGACGGATATCGAGCAGCGCCGGAATTGAGGGGTGGCGGAACTGGAGATCCCCGAGGAAAACAGCCGACCAGCGGCATCGTCCGCCACGATTGCCACGTGCGAAAATCCGGGAGCGACCCCGCCGGGAATAGAGTCCGGTTCTCCTGGGTGGGAGGCGAGACGTCTAACCACTGCATCACCGCGGCCCCCACAATTTTATAACTTGCTATATACTCTCATATATATATATATACACACTCTCTCTCTCTCTCTGTTTCGTATAACTTCAATAAATTTTGACAGTTCTCGAAACTAAGTGCGGCCACTACGTATCCCTCCGCCATAGCTGTTCTGTCGGTGAAGAAAACTATATTTGTTAACAAACTACGAATCTAATGGCAAGCATTGAAAGACTGACAACTTCTGTCCAGTAATTAGGCTACTATAGCTGGTCGCCATGCCTAACTGTTTTATTATTGTTATGATCACATAACATACTAGTTAGGGTTCTGTTTTATTTTATTGGCGGGGTGGGGAACTATAGTTTAACGTCTTTCGTGAGACGTGATTTTTTGTGGTTCTTCTTATAAGAGAGTGGCGATTGGAACTGGCATTGTATTGATGATGGAGTGGGAAATTTTGTTCACACAGAAATAGCGTTCAAATTACTATAGGCCTAACACAAAAGTTTTAACTTCATAGAAAGAACTAAAGGCAGTGCAGTAAATGTGTCACTGTTCGTACCGATGCGAGAAATGCTAAACAGATAAATTTCATTGCAATTTTTTTTATAATTAACTAATCTAAAAGGGCGCTTATTTAGGCCACGTACATTTGGAAAACTCCCGCGATAACAAAACGCAATAAATACGCCACTGTTAATACCGATGTGCGAAATTGTACATTGTGAACATGTTAAGCAAATTTAACTTCTACGTAAAATTCGTTTAGAGTTTCAATCAAATAAAAGTTCAAATACATTTCAAATATTCTAACAATAATTTAAGAAACATTATTTTCAATACACAAACTTACTGTTTACTTCGTAATTCCTAAATACGTGCTGAGCTTTAGATGATTAATTCACTAAAATCACTTGTCGGCTACTAGTACGAAATAATTAATTTTTCTCACTGAACAAAACACGTAACTTTTCTTGAAACCAACAGTCGCGTTTCACAACGTAAATAACTTTTCGCACGCGCCTAGCGAAGCTCACAGAAAATGGCGGACAACAGCCCACAACAAACTTATTTCACAAAACGGCAGACACGTATGTCGATAATTCATTACACTGATGAGACTGTTGTAAAAAGGCACCTATGACGAAGTACCCTTAATGAATTGCGCAAATAATTAACTGCATAACTATTCCGACATCACCAGCAAGGATTTCTCGCATATAGATAATACTATGACGAATGAGAGAGCTGAAAGGCAACGGCATTTCACCGGGCGGGTGGAGACCATAGACCACAGACTCAACGGAGATTGGTGGAGACCTTTCACATAACCATGATGTTCGCATGCTCTACCATAATACTTATAAATATTTTTAAAAACCCTTGCTCTATAACTCAGAAAAATTGAGTATTATATTCTATGCGCGTAATTTTAACCATAAAATGTTGCAACTATCATAAATTTTACACATTATAACTTTTGATTCCGAGTACTGTTTTCTTTTACAACCATCGCAAAGTGTGCCAACATAATACCACGAATCCTGCAACAACCATCAACTGGTACAGTTTACTGTTTACATGCTGCGTAGGTTGGTCACAGCGTCTATCAAATTTTATTGAAGTTATATGAAACAGAGTATAATACAGACTACCTAATTGAGTTAGATAGTTCCGGCTATATGACTAAGGGTGGATTTTTCAGGTTGTAGTGCCTATATGACTCATTTGCGAGAGGATGTCAAAATTAATATATTTGAGGCGAATATAATTTTACAGATCTTTCCTCCCTATCTTGGGAATGGAATATCATTTATGTACAAACACCACAATTATAGTCCATTCCCATTTACTTATGACTTTCCTGAAGCCCTGCTATTTCCACTTCAAGGATATTCCTCCGTCTCATGCAAACAAAGCTTAACCGAGTCTAGAAAATTCCACCAAAGAGCCCACGCACCTCATTCGTGCACATCCTGTGGATAATTTTCTGCATAAGGATTATTTCTTTCCAGGCATTACCAACACTGTTTCGTTTTTCTCTTCGATTTAATTCTAATTAATTATAAATTAAATATTACGCATTATTGTTAAAATACAGTTTAAAGTTCAATTTAATAAAAAATAATATTTTTAATGTTAAAAGAAGTATAAAATTCGTGTGATACATGACATATTGGGAACAAACTCACGCGTCAAAGATAGGGTGATTTTTAAAAGGTTTGGTTGAAAAAGTGTGAAGAAACCGTGAATAGACTATAATCAGTTTAATATAGAGTGTGGGGGTCAGGCGTTGTTCAAGCGCGCGTGTGTGTGTGTGTGTGTGTGGGCATGCGTGAGTTCCACAAGGAGAGGTCCAACACACCCCACAGAGTAATCCCCACCGCTTCGCACGGCCATAACCACTAGTTTCGGCTTGTATTATGTCGCCGCATCAGCGTAACAAAAGCCGTTACTGGAGCATAACTGGCTTTAACGCAGTGTAAACAAAGGACACTCCCCACCGCCTCAGGGTAGGGGGGGAAGGGGATCCTGGTCGCTACAGCCAACCACTCTTTGTTATAGCTGGTGAAGCAAGAGGCAGTATCTTGTGTCTAGGTATACGCGACTTGAGGCCACTTCGGGTATCTTCGTACCTCGAATCGGCTGCGTCCGCCAAGCGCCGTCCTCCATCTCCCACTGACCTCGACTCATGCCGTGTCCGAAATGACAAATCCGTTATTTTGTAGTTTGTCGTTTCGTAAATTTCAATTTCGATGTTACGGCAGTCACTTGTTTAGCATTCGCGGCAACGCATTTTTACAAATGTAAAATATTTTTATCTTAATTTTATGCTTTAAACGGACGTAATATTTCTACAATCACCACTGGAACTCTGTGAATACGTTAACAAATAAGAAAATAATAAATTATGATAATAACTTTTAAAAAATTTGTTGCGAAATATATAAAAAAAATTACAACACTTACTTGCTTTTTAAAACATGCCCAGTGTATTTAACGAACAATTATTTGTTAAAAAAAAAAGTTTTATTTACCCATTCGTGCATATGTTTTGACGGTAAAAAACAACATGGAACTGATTTTGTCATTTTGTATTTTCGCTAACATCCGCTAGATACAAAATACGAAATACCAAGTTATCATATACGTTACCCATGTTTGTACACTAAATCGGGTCACGTGATCATTTCGTACAACAAAATCTGCCATTTTGGACACTGCCTCAGTTACACCTCCCTAGGCACGATTTCCTCCCACCCCCATCCCCTCTCCCTGAAATATACCGCTGCCGCTCGAGTATAGGCTATTCACGGTAAAGTGAGCACTTATGAGGATCTAGTTACTTTTTCTACTTCAGCAAATTTTTTTATCCTCTAAATACGTTTTTAAGTAAATATTGCGATGCAAGTAATAAAAACACAGTGTGTATATTCCATCGCACTTAGAAGTTCTAGTCCAGGGCTAAAATAAAATAAATTTATCCACGACTAGCTTTCACCCGCGCCTTCGCCCGCGTGTTTATATGAATAAATACAGAAATTTTTTGACACTAAGCCACTATTGGGTTCTCTACCCACTGAGTTTCTGCGGCCCCACTATTGGGTTCTCTACCCACTGAGTTACTGCAGCTCCACTTGATATGTTTCTATTCTGTAAGGCACTGCTGCCCCACTTTGAATCGCTCTAGCCACTAAGCCACTGCGACCCCCTTGGGAGCGCTCTATCCACTGAGCTACTACGGCTCTTGGGAATGAATGGAAGACAGCCCATATACAAAAATGAAAGGAGAAATGACGAACTTTTTTTTAACAATGCTTTTTTTATGCAGTAAAATTACAATAAGAATTTTTCTGAAGGAATGATATAAAATTACAATAAGAGTTTTTCCTGAAGGAAATGAGATAGTTTTTCGGGATAAAAAGTAGCCTGTGTCACACTGCGGCCCTCCAACTATATCTGTGCAAAAAACCACGACAATCCGTGGCTCCGTTTTGACGTGAACGAAGGACAAACAAACACATTTTCCCATTTATATAGTAGTAAGAATTACTCCAAATGAGAGGGATTTCGGAAGTGCTCACTTTACTGTGGATAGCCTATAATAAATACGCGTAGGTATTGAACGCGTGCCATTTCAGGCCAACTCTAATATCTAGTAATGTCACCTGTGGAGGGCTTCTAGAGAGTTTCATTATAGCTGTGGACTGGTTACTGGAGAGATGTTGATTCTTAGAGTAGCCAGTTTTTCTTGCGGTAATCAGAGATCTGCTGTCAAGAACGAAACACTGACAAAGTCAGGAACACCCGACACATGCACCCAAAAGCCTTACATATGAGGGAGTTTACTCCACATTTGACAGGAAATTTTACATTACATGTAAAGGTAATTAGTTTCCCTTACATGTGAGGGAATTTACTCCACATTTGACAGGAAATTTTACATTATATGTAAAGGTAATTAGTTTCCCTTACATATGAGGGAATTTAACCGCAATTTTTTTCACAGCGATACTATCGCTGGCAACGCTCACGATAAGGTAATGATAATAACGTGTGCAGCTAAAAAAGCTAACTGTTCTTGTCACATATTTATATTACCTTTACCTGAATGGCTTTCACTGTTTCAACACACCCAAGCGAAGTACACCCAACCCAACCGTATTCATGTCGTACAGGAAGTAAACCTCGGCCGGCCATGTTCACAGCAAGACTCGGGGTATTTACCTGCTTCGTGTTCTCTGGTACTTTTGTACCTTATGAATGGTTCAGGTAACTAGAGGCGGGTACATATTTCACAACACTTGGTCCCTCATCACGCAGCAATAACTGGGTCAGTGTTAGTAAACGCTGTTCACGATAAAGTGAGCACTTTTGAAATCAACCTTAGATAAAAGTCACTTGCATATATTTTAACGGGAGCGCTGAGGGACATGTGCCCAGTAAAGTTGGTAACGATGAATGGAAAGCAGTTCCGTATGTTAGGGTCGAATAGTAAAAATGTTAGTAAACATTTGCAACCGATTAAATTATTTCATTCGCTTACTGTTTATTTTAAAAACATTGAAGTTTAAAAATGAACAGATTTTAAATATTTTTATTTTCAGATAATTGTATAGTTTCACCTGACCAACGGATGATTAAAGTGATGAGACCTATGACAATACATAAGGCGGATTAATAAACGTGCATACAAGTAGATCTTAAGCTGGGCTTTCCAAAGTGCTCATTTTACTACGAAAAGCCGATACATCTATACTAATAATATAAAAAGGTAATGTGAGTTGGTTTATATGACTCGGGTAATCTCGGAAACTATCATCCCGATAGTTATACTTATTTCACTATTAGGAAGCTACATTCTTCCAGATGGTTACAGAATATATCAAATTCAAACAGAAAAAATATATTCTTTGAGAAATTTCAAAATTTGTAATCCAAGTCGGAGAAAAATGAGTTACTTGGCTGCTTTCTAAGAAATCTCTACCAGAACTACAGGGTCGATTGCTACAATTCTTACATTGATAGAAAACTAAATTTTTCCAGATGATCATAGGCTTTCTTGAATAAAAAAAGTCGTTGAGAAATTTCAAAATTTGTAAACCAAGTCTGAGAAAAATAAGCTACTTGGCTTCTTTCTAAGCATGCTCTACCAAAACTACAGGGGCGATTATTACAATTATTTCACTGTTAGAAAGCTGCATTCTTCTCAATGGACATATGCATATATCACGTGGGGCCACAGAAGCCCAGTTGATAGAGTAATGCAAAGTGGAGCAGCAGTGGTCCAGTTGGTAGAGTGATCCAAAGTGGGGATGAAGTGGCTGAGTGATAGAGTTTAAGTAAGTGTAAACGATCGTTATTGACGCCATTATTCGGCTTATGTGACAATGAATATGTGGATGTGCCACTCGAACATTTATTGGCCACACCTTTGAGCATAAAGGAGTTCAGAAATGGAAAAATGAGATGTGCACATTTCCATTAGCCTAACTTGGAAACAGAACCAACGACGTTATAAATTCAAATGACGTATAATGTACTTTATGTATCATACTCGACCTTAAATAAGACGTCAATTATTTACCATTATATTTATTTCATGAAAATTGTGATTAACTCACTTAGTTACATATAAAACGGAAAAAATTGGGTTTGTGGTTTTATGGGTACCACTGGATTGCTTTTGAGACGCTCTTTTCAACCGTATACGATTTATGTATTTCGACTGAACTTTGTGACGAGTATAGGCCGAAATTGTGTTACGTTTTCTTAACTCTTTTACTTTAAGCGCATACAATTTCACCATAACCACGCCACACAAATGTTTCTATACACGCGATCGATCGTTCTTGACGAGAGCTGTCGATTGAAACCTAAACGAGCGTCATAAATTCTCCTAGTCAAAAGTTATAATACGCGGAAGTTATTTGACGCGGCGATACGAACTCAAAATTGCGGCGTTACCCCCCCCCCCCTCCCTCCGGCAGGCACGATGCTTCGCAGTGCTCACTCAACGTAACATATTCTTTGTTCCTTTGGCAATCGAGTGGTGTAATTGAATTTCGAATTTAGACGATAGATTCGGAGCTGCAATGTCAAACTCTATCCCCCGATTTCGTTATCATCAGATTTTCTGGATTGCCTCCCACTAGGGTTGCAAATTTATAGCCGTATCCGCGCCAAAATCTGGTAGACACGTGACACCAGTGCACCAACCTTGCGGCGATAATACGTAGTTGCCAAACTAAAAGCGTGAGCTTCCCGACCTGAGTGGAACATACCTTGTCACAAGCCGCCGACGTGGTGATGTCGGATGGCTGAAGTAGAAAGAGGCGAGAATGTATCTCCAGGATAGACTCGCCTGGATTGGCGTTGGAAGGGGGGGGGGGGGGAGCTAGTTGTCCTGTAGCTGGCAACTAAAGGCCCTTACACAATTGAAAACTTTAACATTTGACTTTACCATTTGACTTTACGTTTTCTTTCCGACATGTTGTTTCTTATGGAGCTTGACACAATGGAACTGTCTAAGGTAAAGTCAAGCACTCTTGACTTTACGATTACGAAAAAGTTAAAATTTAAAGTCAAAGTCAAGCAGCCATTTTGCCGAGAATCTAACAGAGATTATGTAGAAAGTGCGTTATTTTATTATAGGGCGATTTTAATCTCGATATATTAAAATAAGCTCGTCTCAAATTAAATACATGGCAAAGAAATATAATGTGAAGAGAAAATTAATGAATTGGCATAACTTAATAAAGTAAACAAATGAGTTTTTTGTTTTGAAATAAACTTTAATTTAAATCGTAAGCCTACTTTATAAAAAGATAAATAAGAAGTATTCCTGGATAATATCAAAATTATTTAGATAGTAAGATATACACTTTTACGAAGCTCGTAGAACCTATGTTGAATTGTCTAAACTTAGACTTTACAATATTGTATTGTGTATTGGTGGTTTCGTCAGAGAAAAGGAAACGTAAAGTCAAATGCTAAAGTTTTCTATTGTGTAAGAAGCTTTAGACTTCTTTTCTTGCCCGGTCACTCTCTGGGGAGTCTGGCGCTCCGTGATTACTTCGCTCTCACACTACACCCTCTCCCCTGCAGCTGATGAGATTCCTCTTTTCCCCCGTCCACTGCCGCGTGTTATTAACGGGCGTAACACATCGCCGTGGTGGGCTGGTGACGCGTCGTCCGTTGCCATGGTAGCCCTAATCTCCCCTCGTCCCTTAAAACCACCCTCTCCCTACGTCATCTCACGGACAACACTCGCCCCTGCCCCAGGAACAAGTGAAACACTCGCCCTTTCATATCTCTGCCGAGCTGTTTGTCCTGAGTTGTTCACTTTATTCTCATCCTGCGTACCTTCGTAGTACATACATCGTCAATTCATGAAACTACTTCAAATGTTAATGAACTCTATTAAAATACTCGTTCAATTAACCATTATTTAAATTTTGTTTTGAAAAACATTGTATGAAAACAACTTGGTATCATTGAAAAGACTATTGAAAAATTTAATTTCCTTTATCAAATACGTAATTTTGTATGTTGACAGTATATATCGGAAGATTCGTATAACCCATTGTTTAGCCAATTGTGTACAGTAGCACCAAATAAGAAAATCATGTTTGTCTCAGGAAACAATCAACCTACTTACACTAAATTAGTTCTCATCATTAGCGCTACTGTAGGGCATGCAAACTTATCGGTTTAAGTGGCTCAGAATATTATTTTCAAAGCGGCGGCCTTGCAAATATTTCAGGGTAGCAAACCCTATGGTTCAAAACATTAAAATTATTACATCCGTAGCTGATGGTCCGTATACTACCTCCCATAATGCAGTTTATTATACGCTAGCCGTTTCTTTTTCAAACGGTTCGAGTTTGACTGTATCTATTCTGTGCCTACTGGGAATAACTTCTAAAATCACTTCGAAATTCTTAATGAGTTTTATGTCTATTCCAGTTATCCGGGGCGCAGAGTCAGGATCTGCTAAAGATCGTCTTGAGCTGTTTCCATCATTCATGTTGCGATTTAATGAAATTGGTTCCAAGGGCTCAAGAGCTTTAAGGGGGGGATAGGAAGGTGATCTCTTAAGTCCTATTTGTGCTTCGTAAATTAGACTAAAAATATGTGTCTGCAGTGTTTACATTTCTGCGGATTCCCTAATATTAAAGTAGGACATCCGGATACAGTACCGATGTGGGGTTCTAGGAATTTAAAACAAATTATGAAACGTACAGAATTTTTAAAATTATGGTCGGCCCTCCCCTCCTCTTAATAAAAGAAGATTATACGATATACAAAGTTAAATACATGACGCAAAATTATCACCAATAGTTTCAGTTTTATGAGCGTAAATCAAGGGCCGAGAGCAAGAGTAGAATGATTATGTATGTTCGGGGCCAATGGAATGGATGATCGGAGCGTCGGAGTTGTTCATGCTCTGTTATTCTGGTCGCCCGACAGCCATTTTATCTCAAAATCTTCTTTTTTCCCCCTCAGAAAAGCACCGATCCCCCAGCTGCAAAAACCAACCCGCAGAAAGGCACTTTTCGATCCATTGGATGGATTTGGGAGGCTCGCTTCTCGAGGGCAAAGCGGTGGTGGCCATATTGGTTTTATTGGCATAGGGTATGCCAAATCGATACACGGCATCGGTGCGGGAGCCGACCGTCAGCCACCTTAGCTCTGTCAGCCATTTTAACAGCAATGTTGGTTGTCGGTGACCTTTACCTTGACCTTTGACCTTGACCACAGTGACCTTTAAAAGGCTAGAATGACGGAATGCAGATGTATAACATAATTGCCAACACGCTGTGCCTTCAAATTCCAAAAAACGACAACGTATAACGGATCTGCCAACACATTGAAAAACCATATTTAATATCTGTGGGATTTATAATAATATGCGTAGTGATGAAATTGTATGGACAAAATATGTTAGTAAATATTTCCACTTAGATTTGTCATCTGTAATGATTGTGTAAATAAGATGATATATGTGGACATCATATAAGCAATTAATATATAACAAACCTCTTTTGAATATTTAGTGGTACCACATATGAAAATAAAGACTTCGTATTAACATACTGGACAACTTCAAATAATAATATCCAGAAAATGGAAAATAAATCAAGTGATTTTTACTATTACTTCAAATTCAACACACATAATTCACAAACAATACAATTATAAACTCTTGAAAATAAATACTTATACTAAAACATTTAAAATTTTGCTGCCAGAAATTATGATATTACTAAGTTTAATTTTAAGATTAAAACATCAAAAATATCCTCTCGCAGATACCAAATATGCGACACAGCAGTGAAGATTTTCATAATGAATTTAAACATGTTACTCAAATTAGTTTCTTGTGATTCACATAACTACGTTGCTCCAGCTTGGCTTTCAAATCGGTAGTTCATGAAATTATTTGCTCTTAGACCACTGAGTTTTGCTGATAATATATCACGAAAACATCCTCTGAAAATATTATTAACGAATTTTGAAAATTGTAGAAATTCTCCGAATTTTTCAACATTGCATTAAATTGTTGTGGAATTTCAAGCTAACAGTTTTTGTGTTTTAATAAAATTATTTCGTCCTCTGATATCTTGTGAAGGAAATTCTCGACGAAAAATAACTGACAGCAGGACTAACTGGCATAACCCTGATATTACCTGGAGAGGATATGCAGGTGGGGGATGACAGCTGGTATTTGACGACCTGGAAGTGGTGAAATTCCTCACATCAATATTAAACGAAAGTGATACTTCAGAGGCATAATTATTAGTACCACTATAATCAGGCAAGCTATTAGCAGGACCAATGTAAACAGTAGAATCAGATACAATACCGCTACAACCACATGCACTCAAAATACCGCTCCAGTTCTTAGCTGTTATAATGTCACCAATAACTTTATCCGAATACGTTCTAGATTTCGGATAGAAAGCAGACAGCAACTTATCACCACGTCCCAATTTTCGACTTGAAACATTAAGATCTTCAATGTGAATGTCACCAAGGTCATTGTCAAGAATTTTTTTTTTTTTTTTGTAAAACCCAATCAGAGAAGTACTGCCACTCACAATAACATCTGGCAATACCTTGTCATCAATCGTGTAAGCAATTCTTCTTACGTCACCATCAACAAGACGAGAAATATTGTGAGTGCGAGCAGAATGCCCCTTAAGCATTTCTCTGACCATAGAACGGCCTAACTTTTCACTTTTCTTGTTAGAATTAATTGGATTTTTTTTTTCAAATACACATAATAGTGACCATCCTCCAATGCCACTAATACGTACACTAACACGAGACAACATACCCTGCCTAAATGCACCAATGATTGCCTCCTCTCTTGAAAAAAAAAAACGGAACTGTCACCAAATAAAGTTTTTAAATCAATTTCATACAACTCATTATCAAATTGTCCAGCACCACTCTCCAGTAGTGGATTGTCGAATGGTGCCTCTGCAACACCGGATCAGGCCTTCTGTCGATCCTGCGGCGATGCAAGCTGTCCCTCTTGTCGACACTGCGTGGAAGGCGTCCTCCTCCCAATACTTCATTCGAACGACCCTTCGAAACATTCGCTAGCCTTCTTGCTAAAAATTCTCTTTCAACAGAAGTTCTTTAATGCTTTTTCTTGCGTTCCAAAGAAACAAAATTCTCTAAGACAAATAAGTCTTGTTTCCCTGAATATCATAGCTTTGTATCCTACTTCTGCACTAACTTGTGTAATAATTGCGTATAACTGTTCGTTTCACTTTAAATTAAAAAATATGTAAAAAAATTTATATTTAACAAATATGGAAGTATTATGATTGGGAAACGTTAAACAACATCATACATAGATCATCCAAATATATTTTAGTATTAAATTAAGCAATGCAATTTTTAATCAATTTTGGGTAACCTCTGGTAAGGCAAATCCTTCACAGTTAACATTGAACTCAAACATTTCCAAAAAAAAAAAAAAATTCCAAAAAAATTTCAACAAATTCCCAAAAATCTCAAAAAAAAAAAAAAAAATCCAAACAATCCTTAAACATTTGTAAAAAAAAATTTGGAAATTTATTTTA